>CM077656.1:10042085-11454585 GCA_039707465.1 Rhabdophis nuchalis
TGAAAGGCACAGCGGATGTGTCAACTGACATTTTTTTACACTTTGACCACCATTATTTTTTATTTCTCCTGAAATTACTCATATACAGGAAGTCTTCAACTTACAACTCTTCATTTAGTAACTGTTCAAAGTTAAAACGTCACTATAAAAAGTAAAATGTAAAAATTTTTCACATTTATGACCGTTGCAGAAATCCCTGTGTTCATGTGATCAAAATTCAGATGCATGGCAAGTGGCCCAAATCTACGACTCTTATAGTGTCCCCGAGTCATTTGATCACCTTTTGCGACCTTCTGAAAAGCAACGTCAATGGGGAAGCCAGATCCACTTAACAACGTTACTAACGTAATAACTGAAATGATTCACTTAACAACTGTGGCAAGAAGGGTTGTAAAATGGGGCAAAACGCATTTAACAGATGCTTCTCTTAGCAACATAAATTTCGGGCACAATTGTGGCCATAGGTTAAGGACCCCCCTGTACATGTTAAAGCATAGAGCCTGTTTTATCACCAGCTTGGGCATTTAAATAATAATAATAATAATAATAATAATAATAATAATAATAATAATAATAATAATAATAATAATAATAATAATAATAATAATAATAATAATAATATAATATTACATTTATAAACCGCCCCCTCTCCCCAAAGGGACTCGGGGCGGTGTACAGGAAAATTAAAAACCATCCAAAAACATACAATACATAACAAGATTAAAAACGAATTAAATTAACCTGTACTAAAATTTTAAGAACAATTAAAATTACAGCCCGTTAAAAACCAAATAAAACAATTTGAAAATACAGACTGGGGCGAGTAACATACATTAGGCCAAGCCGGCCTGATGAAACAGATAAGTTTTTAATTTTTGGCGGAAAGCACGGAGGTCTGTAGTCGTTCTAATATCTGGGGCTAGGTCGTTCCAGAGGGTCGTGCCCATCACAGAGAAGGCCCTTCCCCTGGGCGTCGCCCACTGGCATTGCCTGGTGGACGGCACCCGGAGAAGTCCCTCTCTGTGGGAGCGAATCGGCCGAAGGGATGTATGGGGTAGGATTAAAAGCATGGAAAAGAGTGAACAGTTTAAGAGTCCTGCAGAAAGTGTTTGTGAAATGTAACTTTAGGCATGAGTTTGAAATTCATGGTATCCTGGATATTATTCTTTTAATTTTTTTCTAGACCTGTAGACAGGTAAACGTCTCAATTATTTCTGAAATCACTGAAGAAATATCACGGGGTTCCCAGAGTCCTGATTCTTAGCGTATCATGAATCTTACTAAACCCTGGCAGAGAGAGTATCGGTTAGTGTGCCCGGCATGGGTCTCTGCTCCTTTGTCGTCATCCCCCCTGTGTTTTGATGTTGGTGGCTCATTATTTTTCCCAATCATCATCACTCTGTGGAGCCATGGTGGTTATGAACTGTAGAGCAGGGGTCTCCAACCTTTGCAACTTTAAGTCTGAAGGACTTCAGCTCCCAGACTTCTCCAGCCAGCAAAGCTGGCTGTAGAAGTCTGGGAACTGAAGTCCTTCAGACTTAAAGTTGCAAAGGTTGGAGACCCCTGCTGTAGAGGTTTCGTTATGGGCCATCCTTTCTGTCTGTTAGCATAAGATGAAAAAACATGGCGTTTGGGTCTCACCCCCGGGATGCTTTTGCAGGTGGCTGGGTATGGCCTCCTTTGGTGTCCCCGAGAAATTGGGTTGTGGTAACCTGCCGCTGAACGGCCACCAAAAGGACCTGTGCAAGAAGAAGCCCTACCTCCTGCACAGCATCCGAGAAGGAGCATCCTTGGGCATCCGTGAATGCCAGAGCCAATTCAGACACGAGCGGTGGAACTGTCTACTCTCTCCGGACACAGCGCCAGCGCTTTCCACTAATCCTTCATCCATCTCCGCCTCTCCTGCTTTCTCCGTCTTTGGCTATGAGTTGAGCAGCGGTAGGTTCTTAGTTGGCAGCGCTGGTGGTTGGGGCGGTTCATTGGATGGCTTAAGCCTGAACTCTTGCATCAGTATTGGCCGAGCTAGATCAGTTCTCGTCAGCTCAGGAGGGATGCTACCTGGCCACTTGGATCATCCAAGTTCATAAATGAAGGCGCGTACATATATTCACTTCTGAAGAAATTGTGGCAGGTTCTTGTGGAAAAGTTACGGTTTACTGTGCTCTCTCATTTATACGGTCTCCCCATATTGGTCCCATTAATGGCTCAGATTCAAATTAAGTTGTTCATTGATTGGATTGGATTGACTCAGATAGAGCTGATTTTCTCGAGTGAAACCAGATGGTCCAACTCTCCGTTGCCTGTTAGCCTTAATGATTAATCACAGAACATACCGCTGATATTTTTTTAACAAATCCTTTTTTTTTTTTTTGGTAGGTACCAAAGAGACAGCATTTATCTACTCTGTGATGGCAGCTGGTCTAGTGCATTCAGTGACGCATTTATGCAGCACAGGGAACCTGACTGACTGCGCCTGTGATTCCATGTTGCAAAACAGTGGCTCAGCCAGAGAAGGCTGGCACTGGGGTGGATGTTCTGATGATATCCAGTATGGAATGTGGTTGAGCAGAACGTTCTTAGATGGTCCAACAAAAAACATCACCAAGAAAGACAGAAATGGATTGACGCTCATGAATCTGCATAATAATGAAGCAGGAAGGCTGGTATGGATTCAAATCTTTTCCCCTCCGTTCTGTTTGGACCTAGGCTTCCCAAAAGCACAAAGCCAACTCCTTGTCCTGATAAAAAAACCCTTTTATTTAGTTTTGGAGTGAATTCCTCTCCAGCAAAGTCTCAGCCAACAGTTATTCAAGAGATTTCACAACTACAGACCTTGATCAGGCTTGGAGAGATGCCAGGCCGATATCTTCCAAACGCCACTCTATGGCAGACTATACTTGGCAAGAAGTCAGGAACAGATCTTCACTCTAAATGAATTGAACTAATTGCCTCCTGCAAACTCCCCTCCCCTTTCGCTCCTCTTTATTCCCTAAGGGAGGGGCCATTCACCATCCACCAGTGGCATTACTCTCGAGTCGATCCTTGTTCCTTAGCTGTTCCCTTCTCCTGGCAGTTCTGTGCATGCACATACGGGCAACAGGCTCCAGCTATTCTTCTGCACCCACTTATCTCTGACTCCGAAGGTAGCTGCTAATTGCTGGATGGCCCTAGCCCTATTTCTGCCTTGGACGCAGAGCCCTCGTCAGAGCCTTCCCCAGACTTCCCCAGGACTGGCCCATGTTCCTCCCCAACCTCCTCACTGTCTCAATCTGCTACCAGCTCTGCTGGTGGGCCACAACACATTCTTCTCTCCCACGTATCCATGAATAATGATGAGAGGAAGTTACACGTTTCTTTTATATAGGTCCTGTATGAATGTGGGGTTCATGCAATCATAGCTACTTTTATCTGTTTGCTCTCCATGTTTAGCTCCACCTGGGCAAATGAGAATGTTGTTGAGATGTTACGGGATAACAGATCCTGTAACATGAGATGTTACGGGATAACAGATCCTAGACTCCCTTTACCGTTGAACATGGTGGCTGGGTCTACTGAATGTTGTAATTCAGGAACAACTGAATTTCCATTAAGGCGGCTTTCTCCACCAGGGAGCCCTTCGGAATGGGCTGCACTTTCTGTGTGGAAGTTAAGGAGTGTCAATCTCAAAGCCTGTGGGTCAGTTCCGGCTTGTGGGGTGCTTAGATCTGGCCTGTGGGGTCGACCTGGAATGGACCAGCCAGCATGGCCCTCCTGAGCTCCGTTTTTGCTGGCAGAGGTTGCAGGAGGCCGTTGTAGCCAAAAGCGGAGCTCAGGAGGGCCATGCTGGCTGGTCCATTCCAGGTCGATCCCACAGGCCAGATCTAAGCACCCCACAAGCCGGAACTGACCCACAGGCTTTGAGATTGACACTCCTTAACTTCCACACAGAAAGTGCAGCCCATTCTGAAGGGCTCCCTGGTGGAGAAAGCCGCCTTAATGGAAATTCAGTTGTTCCTGAATTACAACATTCAGTAGACCCAGCCACCACGTTCAACGGTAAAGGGAGTCTAGGATCTGTTATTCTGTTTTCACTGGTAGAGCATCTCTGACACGAGTGATGTTGAACTGGCCACACCCATCCCGGCTCCCCGAGGCCAAATACAACCCTGATGCGGACCTCAATGAAGTAGTTTGACACCCCTCGGCTAGAGTAACAGAAAACCTGCGTGTATTTTCCTTCCCTCCCTATTATACCAAAGAGAATCATGTTACAAGTTCTTTTTCTTTTCTTTTTTAACAAGTTTTCTTTAAGATTTTTTGGGCTTTGCTCATATTCTACCTCATTTCATCCTTCGATATCATCTCTGGTTTTCTGCACAAATCACCCATACAGTATGGTTTTCCTGTAGAGCAGTGATGGCTAACCTCTTTGGCATGGAGTGTTGAAAGCACGCGCACGATCCCATAAAGCAATGTGGTGTGACACACACACACACACACGTGCAAGTGCTTACAACTCCCGCACATGCCCTGCACATGAGCATGTGATCGCCTCCCATATGTGCCCCCCCACATACCACTTGCACTGCCACGCATAAGTGTGCATCTCCCACATGCTCAGAAAAGACCTGAAAACCAGCTGGCCATTGGGAGGCGCATGCACATGCGTGGTGGAGATGAGCTGGGGCGACGGCTTACATGCCTGCAGAGGGTGCTCTGCATACCACAGGTCTGCCATCACGCCTATACCGTGAATATTGATATCCGGGCCTGTTGGGGATATCTCCTTCAGGAGACAGAGAGTTGTGCAATAGAATTGCAGCAAGAGAAACGTTGCTAGAAGCCACACCAATAGAGTCTCAGACACTGATAGTAAAAGTAGCTTTACTTGTGATGGAAAATTAAACTACTTCTTCACAAACAGTGATAGTCAGTCCTGAATCAAATACAGTCTTTAACTCAAAAACAGTTGCAATCCATGATTCTTCCTTGTTCTGCTGACCTACTCCGACACCACAGTATCTCCAGTTCAAAGTCAGCCAACAGTGCTCCTGGCTTCCTCTTATTGCTAAGTTAATTACAGCAGCCAATTACATTCCACTGTAGCACTTAAAGTAACAGAGACCATTTGTAATCATGGCTTATATATATATATATATATATATTGCCAACCCAGCACTAGGATTATACTCCTAACTAGGGCCCTTCTTTATTGCTAGAGAAATCTGAATGGTTCCAGGAACTGCTGTAAGCAGGAAAGGCTATCAAAATGGTACATACAGGCCACCTTTCCCTTGAGATTTCACAGCCGAAAGATACAGGTGTTATATTGTGTATGGGATTTTGTGTGATTAAATGAGAGCAGGAAGCTATCCTCCACAATGCTTACAAAGGGTCTAAAGGTGATGATGAAAGCACAAGCTGCTGCCACTTTGTCCACTGTTCAATATAACTTATCCACGGCTGAAGAAATAAGCTGTTGCCTAGTTTGAAAACAGACTAGTCCAGTGATGGCTAACCTTTATAGGCTCGCGTGCCAAAAATGGGGGGAGCGCAGGGGAGGGGTCGTGCATGGGTGTGCCACATCCATAATGCTATGTGTGTGACCCCCTCCTTTTGGCACGCTTTTTTGCCCTTCCCAGGCTCCAGAGGCTTTCTAGGAGCCTGGGGAGGGTGAAAACAGCCTCCCTCCCACCTCCAGAGGCTGCGGGAGCTTTCCTGAAGCCTCCAGAGGGCGAAAAACGGCCTCAAAAGAAGGCCTAAATCAGCTGGCCAGCGCACACATGCGCACTGGAGCTGACAGGGCAACACCTTGCGTGCCCTAAGAAATGGTTCCAGGTGCCACCTGTGGCACCTGTGCCCTAGGTTCGCCATCACAAGACTAGTCCATAGCAAAACTGTGCTCAACATTTCTGTTATATAAAGGGAAAGCAATTTCTCAACGACCTAAGAGGAGAGTTGATCCTTTCTGATCGTGGTTCGCTTTAATTTTTCCTCCAGGCAGTAGCAAAACTGATGTCCATCGATTGCCGCTGTCATGGCGTATCTGGTTCTTGTGCTCTGAAAACTTGCTGGAGAACCATGTCGCCCTTTGCAAAAGTTGGCAGTTTTTTAAAAGAAAAGTATGAGAACAGCATCCAGATTTCTGACAGACGGAGACGAAAAATACGCAGGAGAGACAAAAGCCAACGGAGCCTCCCTATCCAGAAAGAAGACCTGCTCTATATCCACAGATCGCCCAACTACTGTACGGAAGATCGGAAACTGGGGGTCCCTGGGACACAAGGGAGGGAATGCAACCGCACATCTGCCGGACCGGATGGATGCAACCTCCTCTGCTGTGGCCGCGGATATAACACCCAGGTGGTCAGGCACGTGGAGAGATGCGAGTGCAAATTTGTTTGGTGTTGCTATGTACACTGCAGAAGATGTGAGACGGTGACTGACGTTCATACTTGCAAATGAAAGTAATTGCCTCAAATGTCTTTCCTGGATCAAATGAAAGAAAAAATGAGTCCAAGGTTGGAAGCTTTTTGTTTTTGTGGAAAAAGCAACTTGGGCTTCTGACTTAGGCTTAGCCAAGATCATGAAGCAGACTCCGCATCCCGATAAAACCTCTTTTATTTAGGTTCAAGGGAATTCCTCTCCAGCAAACAGTCTTTCCCAGAAAACAGTCTTTCATGAGATTTCACAACCACAGGCCTTTATCAGGCTTGGAGAGTTGCCAGGCTGATATCTTCCAAACGCCATTCTGTAGCAGCTATTCCTTGGCAAGAAGTCAGGAACGGATCTTCACCCTCATGAATTGAATGAATTGTCTCCTCTAAACTCTCCTCCCCTTTCACTCCTCTTTATTCCCTACTAGCCTCTTCCAGCCACGCGTTGCTGTGGCCCAGTCTGGTTAAATGGCCAACCAATCTGTGTGCAGATCTACACCTGTACACACAAACACCTACACACAACCACCGTATAACCCCCAACCTACCTACCTAATGTATTTCTCCCTCTCTCCCTCTACCTACCTACCTACCTACCTACCTACCTACCTACTGTTTCTCCCTCAGAGTATTTTATGTCATAAAGGATGACATAATACCTGTGGCCCACTGCTCTCTCTGTATCCATCTACCTACTTTTTTACAGTTTTTTACATTTCCGTTGCATGTACCTGGCACAGGTGTGACATCTACACAATCTATATATATCATTGGTGCCGTATTTCAAAGGAACGTTGTGTGAAAATTTGAAAGCGATCGGTGCAGTACTTTCGGAGATTCGTGGTTTTGAACAAACTGTTGTTACATTTTTATTTATATAGATGGAAGGGGCCATTCACTGTCCATGTGTGCCTTTACTCCTTAGTCGGCCATTGTTCCTTAGCTGTTCCCTTCTCCTGGCAGCTCTGCACATGCACACATTGGGAACAGGCTCCAGCTGTTCTTCTGCCCCACTGATATCTAATTCTGAAGGCAGCTTATAATTGTTGGATGGCCCTCGCCACATCTCTGCCATCTCTGCCTCCGACGCAGAGCCCTCGTCAGAGCCTTCCCCAGATTTCAGGACTGGCCCATGTTCCTCTCCAACCTCCTGATTGTCTGAGTCTCCCACCAGCTCTGCTGGTCGCTGGCAGGCCACAACACTTGGAAGAAATAGCAACCAATCACCTGGGAACTTGTATTTCATGAGGAATTTGCATACTTGGATGGTGTATTTGTGTAATTCAATCCACAATGGCTGTGGATTTTCAGTATTTCAGCCACATGCAGTGCTTTAGTGAATTTAAGGGCTAAGCAAATCAGCCTGGCTTAGATTTAACATTCAGAAGTTAAAATAATATCCTCTTTAAGGCAGGGGTCTGCAAAGTCGGCTCTTTTAAGACTGGTGGACTTCAACTCCCAGAATTCCCCAGCCAGCTATGCTGGCTGGGGAACTCTGGGAGTTGAAGTCCACCAGTCTTAAAAGAGCCGACTTTGCAGACCCCTGTATAAGGCATCTTGCTCTTCTGTATTGAGAAATTGAGAACATTCTGTTTATAAAATAACCATAAAATCATTTGCACAGCAATTTGTAGTTGGGAATAACACTGAGGTTCAAGCAAAGCATCCAAGACTTGGTTAATCAATCACAAAAACAACAAAAAAAGGCTAGGTAGGTTTTTTAGGGTAGATTTTATACAGATAGTCCTTGACTTATGACTGGTGACTTAGCAACCATTGGAAGTTACAATAGATCCTGAAAAAGGGACTTGCCACCTGGAGTCTTATGTATGACCTCCTCTCAATTCAATACGATAGCAGAGTTGGAAGGGACCTTGGAGGTCTTCTAGTCCAACCCCTTGCCTAGGCAGGAAGCCCTATACTATTTCAGACAAATGCTTATCCAACATCTCCTGTGATTATATTTTGGATGTCCAGCAACCAACTACATTTATAGCCATTTGCAGCATCCCATGACCAACATGTTTCCACCACCCCCCTTCCCCCAGTAACAACCGTTTTCTTCTAATTTCCAGCCAAAAATGCCTCAGAATGAACGGTGGGTTGCTTAATAACAGTGGTGTTCACTTAATGACCTGGCATTCCCTTTGCAAGTGCTGCATTCACTGAGCAACTGTCACAAAAGAAGTAATAGAATCGAGCACTTATGTGATGACCTACTTTATCATGAGCACAACTTACAACCAATATCGCAATCTCAATTTGTGTCATACGTCAAAAGCTAGTGTCATTGGTACAATCAACAGCGTTAGAGAATAAGCCTGTAAATGTGTATTCCTGTGTTTTCACTTACTTCTATTCCAATGTTCTAATTTTTTTTATTTAAGATAGAAAGCAGACTGAGGATCCTTAGTGCTGTTGAACTTGGTTGTTTTCTCACAGACATTTCATTAGCCAAACTGGGTAACTTCATTAGTGTTATCACTGATCAGTCCTAGCACTGATGATGTTCCCTAGTTTGGGTAGTGAAACATCTGTAAGAAAACACCTGAGCACCAAGGATCCTTCATTTAGATTTTAGATTTAGATTTATTTAATGATTTTATACCGCCCTACTCCTGAAGGACTCCGGGCGGTGTACAGCCAAAATAAAACAAGAGATATATAAAAGTTAAAAGCAATTTAAAAACACATTAAATAATTTGGCCCACGATAAGATTAAAAACCAACAAACCCAATTAAAATTAATAAATAATAACATTCGTATTTACGCCAGCCCGGCTTGTTGAAAAAGAAAAGTTTTGAGAGCACGGCAGAAGGTGCATAGGTCAGGGATAGTTCTTAATTCCGGGGGCCATTCGTTCCAGAGGACAGGGGCTCCCACGGAGAAGGCTCTCCCCCTAGGTGTCACCAGTCGACATTGCTTAGCCGACAGCACCATGAGGAGACCCTCTCTATGGGAGCGTCCTGGCCGGTGGGAGGCTCTCGGTGGCAGAAGGCGATCTCGTAAGTACCCAGGTTTGTTGTTCAATGCTGAACTACAAATATTCTATCAGAGAAAGAGAATTGTGTGCTTATACAGTAGTATTCAAGTATTGAAGCGTGTCCCTGTTTTCCCTTGAGGCTTCTTGATTAAGTCTACATTGTGATGCATTTCAGAGCAGTCTCATTTAAAAAAAGAAATTAGGGGTGACACTGATTTGTAAAGATACTGTACAGTGTACCATGAAATAAATAACGTACCTGTTGAGGATGCCTTGCATATGGAATGAATGCAAGTCACCTACAGCAGGGGTCTCCAACCTTTGCAACTTTAAGTCTGAAGGATTTCAGCTCCCAGACTTCTCCAGCAAGCAAAGCTGGCTGGAGAATTCTGGGAGCTGAAGTCCTTCAGACTTAAAGTTGCAAAGGTTGGAGACCCCTGACCTACAGTATGAAGGCAATTTCAGATTGCACAGCTGCCTACATAGCTTTATCAGAGTGGTACTTTATTCTTATACATTCTTATAAACTGTATTCTTAAACTTATAAACATGCCAATTGCCAAGTGTCCAAACATTGATCATGTGGTCATGGGGATGCTGCAATGAGAATATGAAAGAGGTCATATATGACCTTTTTCAATGCCATTGTAACTTCGGTCACTGAATGATTGGTTAAGTCAAGGATCATCTACACACCAAAGGGCATTTATCTTGGTGCAGGATATCAAAGACAGAATCATTCTTCTACACCTCTATTTCATAAGTGCCTTCAGTTCCCATTATTGACCAGATTGCTAACATCAACTACCGGTACTTTTTGCAGAAATGGAAAGAAAATGCTTGGTATTGTGTTGGGATGAAGAGAGTATTTTCTAGCATTCTTTGTATCAGTGGTGGGTTTCAAACTTTTTTAGAACCTACTCTAAATTTTTTTTCTTTCTTTCTTTCTCTCTCTCTTTCTCTCTTTCTCTCTCTCTCTCCTTCCTTCCTTCCTTTCCTTCCCGTTGGGTCACTGGCAGCGGTGGGCCAGAATTACTTACAGGTACGCTGGTGGAACCCCCTCTCACCGGTTCTCTAAATTTCACAGAAACCCACCACTGGTTTGTATGTACCGATACATTAAATTCAGGATACAAGATTGAAACTTTAAATATTGCTCTGATTGAATTGGAAGCTATCAATTTACCATTCACTCCTCAAGATTTTCTTTCATTTGAAACTGAATTTTCTGATGCGTAAAGGAGCTTGATTTCCCCCCCTGGATATACAAACTGTTGGCAAGTTGTAACTAGCAATATCTGGAAGACCACAGGCCCCATTCTTGGACTCCATCCATAGATCTGTTGTGTTTTTTGTGGTTATGGAAAGTTGTGCACATGCAGTGCTTCTCTTAATTAATTATCAATACCAGGGATTGCTCTTCCTTTCAGATACCGTAGCTACAGAAATATTCCACTGTTTCAAGCAAAGATGTTGGCTATTTTTTAAAAAAATTCCCTCTTGATCTGAAGGGAACAGTCATCTGGTTACGATCTCCTCAATAGGTTGGTTTGGCTTGGTTTGCTATATCTCTGAAAACTTCTTCCAGCACCAACAATATAAGAATAATGAAGGGATTTGAAGAATCCTCTAACTTTATGCCAAAACAGAATGTTGATTAGCTCTGACAGAGCTCACTTCCCAGCCACTGTTTAATATAAAATCCTAAATGCAATGGGTTGGCTTTTGGTTCTACAAATATTCCAGCAATACCACACAATGGAATCCAATTCTGCTTGGATTTGTTCTGCATGTTCTTGATTTCAGTGGGTTTGACTCCCAACTCAACGTACATCAGATTGCATCTAACTTCATCAGTCTATAGATTACAGATCTAGTTTGTCCATTAAATTTATTTTCTCATGAAATGGTAGGCAACTCATAAAAATATCTACTACTTTAGCTATCTCTTAAGCTTTATATAAGAACACTGCCCTGCAAAATATGACTTGCATTCATATTGAGCCCTAGGTTCCTTCTACTTAATGCTCTTCAGCCTCTCCAAATCTCTCTCAGAAACACAGAAATAGACAGAAAAGCTCAATTCCGTTAAGATTATTTACCAAGAGAGAATTGAGATTCAAGAGCACCTTTCAAAACACATTGGGGAATAATGTATGTTACTGTTTTTCTAGGTTAAGAACAATTTTTGCTGCTATATTGAGGTTACCTGATTTTTGTTTATTCTCATTTTTTCAATAAAATGTTATTACTTTTCTCTATTATCAGAACTAATAGAAACAGATGGCAGCATGTGTACAGATACTGTAGCTATTGGCTGGAGATCCCTTTCTCCTGAAAGGTTTATTACCAGTAGCTTTTTGTTGTCAATCATTCTTAAAACTGGAAAGCTTCAAAAACTAGCATGGCGCATGTTATCAGCAGTATTTTTTTTAATAGCTTTAAGCTATGGGGGCACATTTTGTCAAAAATCAAATTATATGGAACATCAGACTGAAGTCAATTGTAAGGGTCACAAAACAATAGAATTTGAGGGGCAAAGGGTGCTGAGGGACCTATATGTAACTTATTTAAATACTCTTTTTTCTCAGGTTGAGGAAAGTATATTTTTCGGCAAAGCACCCATTCCCCATGGCAGATACTTTAAAATAGTTTGAGTGACCAAGGGCACAGAGCTGGAATGCAAAATGCGATAGATAGGAAAACCTTTATACAATACAATACAATAGCAGAGTTGGAAGTCCAACCCCCTGCGTGGGCAGGAACCTTATACCATTTCAGACAAATGGCTGTCTAACATCTTCTGAAAGGCTTCCAGGATTTTGATTCACAAACAATAAACATCTACACAATATCATAGCATTTGTTCACAATAGCAAGACGATGTTAACCTTGATGGCCCATAGAGTGCAATATTTCTGTAGCTGTGTTCTGTGAAGGAGCACACAGTGCCAATAGAGACTTCCACATTTAATCAAATAACACTTTCCCTTGCAGTTCCCAAGAAGGATTTAATCAGCAATATTTTGATCAGGTAAGTTAGTTCGACAGACTATATATTTTGTGATTTAAGTTACAAGTCAACCGATTGTCACTCCTGTTGATATTAATATCAGTACTAAGCCACTGACAGCAGCACTTAATCAGGATATTTGTTAACTCATAGTTTTGTCACATTCTTACCGTATGTTTAAAATGCTCATCCCTGTCATTCTGGTCTATTCCCCCCACCGCACCCCAAAAAATAAACCCCAAAAATATATGCCAAGTACAAGAGGTTCTTCCTGAGCAGGTCCATATTTTGTTTTTTTTAAACTTTATTTAATGAAAAAATATAATACACAGACAAGTGAATTTATTTCAGTGAACATAGCTGGAGAAACTGCAAAGTAATTTACAAATAATTAGTCTGACTTTATGATGTACTTATTGCTAAGCTGCAGCCAATTAAAAAGATAACATGAACACGTTGAAACACTAAAGTAGCTCATATTCCAGTCATTAAATCTTAGCACTGAAAAGCTAGACACTTCTCTTAAACTACATAAATTAATTAATCCCCAGTATTGCTTTAATACAGGGATGTGCAAACTTGGGAACTTTAAGACTTGTGGACTTCAACTCTCAGAATTCCCCAGCCAGCATAGCTGGCTGGGGAATTCTGGGAGTTGAAGTCCACAAGTCTTAAAGTTCCCAAGTTTGCACATCCCTGCTTTAATAGTTTCAGTGCAAATAATATTTCTTTACTCCAATACTAGCTTCTAAGCCCAACTTTTTTTCCATGGGTATTTTAATCACCTCAGTTCAGACTGACAACATATATACATATTGACAGGATCTATTCTGACATCCCAGCAAACAGCTAATCATACTTGTTGCTAAAGTCTCTCTGTCAAGCAGAGATTCCCAAGATGCTTGTTCATTGTTCGAGTTGGAAAACAGAACTGCAAAATTGCCACTGTCACCTTTACAAAAAAAGGGGGGGAAAGGAACAATCTCAAGAGTCATACTTATATCTCCCTACAAGCTTCTTCCCACAGGAGGCATCTTACAGTTTTCCCTTCTCCAGATGCTTTCTGAAAAAGAAGTAGGGTGGAAATAATTTTTGCAGGCGTTGTGATCTAGTACAGTTCCATGATACCGAGAGTGGAAGGTTCCCTGGGCATCCGAAAAACTCCCTGTGAACCTCTCTGGCTTTTATCGCCTAATGCAGTGATGGCGAACCTGTTCAGAACTGAGTGCCGAAAAGGGAGTGTGTGCGCGGCCAACAGGTCTTTCGGTTACTGGCACGTCTGCATGCGCAAGGATCAGGGCGGCATGGGCACAACAGAAACAGGAAGACCAGCTCTTCCGGTTTCCGGCACTGCCGTATGTGCAAAGGACAGCTGATCATCGGGCGTGCATGTGTGCCAGAAACCCAGAAGAGAAACGGGCAACGCCGCGCGTGCCAACTTACTTGGGGCACACGTGCCATAGGTTCAACATCATGGCTCTAATGCCATTAGAGGAGGGGTGTCAAACTGGTGGCCTGTGGGCCAGATGCGTCGTGCAGGCCACACCCAGCTCCACGAAGAGAAAAAAATGTCATGATACATCATGATGGCAACATGATGCCATTCGTTTGAGGCACCTAGAACTGCATTAGAGGCATGCATTAGAGGCACCTAGAACTGTTAGCCAACTTGCTGTAATTCAATTAACACAATGTCACTTATGAAGCAAATGTGAATTATTAAAAAGGGGGGGGATCATTGTGCCCTTCCCTCCTGCTGACAAGAAAATGGGGAGACATTTGTTAGAAGTGAGCTGCCTCAAATGCATTGTGTATAAGCACCTGCAAAAATATGATTTAGTGAGATCAGCCAATCTAAATAAGTAACGTTTTCACTCTAGGAAAACATGTTCCCCAGTGGATTTCCTTTCCCCAATAGTTAAGCCTATCATGCAACTGAAACTACCTCTGAAAAATGTCCAATTGAGGAGTGCTCCACACCAGGTCACCTCCAGGAGGAATTAAGGGTTGTTGCATTTTTTGGTAAAAAAATATGCAATTTCATACTTCCAAGAAAACAGTAGCTGCCAAAATTGTCTTCTTTTTATGATTTTGCAAGGCCTCAACCAATTCACGTGTCTTCTGGACCTCAGGTCTTAAGGAAAACCTCTTAGTTGACACACACACAAGAAACAATCACATTATTCTGCCGTATTAGCAGCTTGCATTGCTAACAAGAAAGATGGGGTACGGATGAGTTAACAATTGCAACAGACACAGTGTTACACACTTGATTTTAATGAAAAGCATTTAATTGTGCTTGGTAGAGCAGTCCTACATTTTCTGTATCAAACACCCACCCCCTCTATCTGAAAAGGGCCACTGAAGAGGGTGGTTTTCCAACAGACACAGCATAAAAATAGTTAACTATTTTTTCCTCTAAAATTTACATATTCATGTAAATATATGCACTCACAGCAATGTTGCAATTGAACAGGATACAACAAAGCTCAGGATTAGCTCCCCTGTTCATTGTGTACCTCTAATTACTTTTGAGTGTGGTTCTAAGAGACATTTACAGTAATCCCTCGTTTTCCGTGGTTAATGGGGACCGCAACCTTCCGCGAAAACTGAAAACCGCAAAGTAGGATTCGCTAGGAAACTTGAATTGGTGGACATGTTTAAAGCAACCACTAGGGGGCGCTTGCCTCCTACCAATGCATTTTTTTTTTGTATTTTTAAAAAATCCGCCAAGCACTGAAGCCGCGGAAAACGAAGCCGCGGAAAACGAGGGATTACTGTACATACAATTAAGTGGCCTTAGAAACAAGAAAAGGAGAAAGAGAAGAAAAAATAAGAATGCTCAGAAACAATTGTTCTGTTTGTTTAGGGCTTATTTACAAAAAAGAAAAAAAAAGAGGAAAAAAATAATCTCTTCAGTTTAACAATAAATAACCTGATGGTGGTGGTGGTTGTTTTTAAAAAAAGTTCATGCACATTTTAAAGTGAAAACATGCCTGGAAATTATTTACATAGGGCACAATCCAGCAGAATAAGGATTTCACAGGCCCAGTCAAATGAATTGGTGCAATTTACCATCACTTTGCACAGCTTTTTAATGAGCCTTGTGCATCAAGCCATGCTAGTATGATGGGAGGTCACACTTGGCTTCTATCTTCCCAAATCCCACAATATCACAGCAGCACCGTTCTTTTGCATTGTCTATTTCCAATTGCAGATTGTTCATTCTAGCTTCTGTGGAATACAGCCTTCCATTTCTACCACTTCTGGCCATCCTTCATATTTGTTGGTGTCCTTGTTGTTTTTAATATGCTGCAAAGAGAAAGCCATTTCAATTTAAATGTAAGTATAGTTAGGGTTGCACTGGAACACAAGGTTTTCTAACTTACAAAAAAAAACCAGTGTTTTTGGTTTATGTTGGATGGTACAAAATGATACGTCCTGCTGCATTTTTTCCAAGATGAGAAACATATGAAAAAGAAAAGTTCTACAGTAAACAACAAAAAGCTGTATTAAATATTAGAGCTAATAAACAATGCTCTTAGTCTGAATATTAGCATAGAAATTGGTGTGAGAATTTTCTGCTATTGATTTCAAATAACATATACACAGAACCTACTTATTTTCCTCCTAAGAATCTATAGTGATTGGCCACTATTATCATCAGCATGCCAGGGGTTGAGGAAAAGCAATTGCAAAACAATACGAAATATTAGAACTTTCAGATTGAAGTTGAATGAAGTTGAGATTGAAAAGAAATCTATTGTTACACCAATCATGATTGCAGCCCTCAGAGTAACAGTTAAAGGACTTCCTTGATATCTGGAGATCAGTGGTGGGTTTCAAATTTTTTTAGAACCTACTCTGTAGGTGTGGTGTGGCCTATTTTGTGGGCGTGGCTTGGCAGTCATGTGACAGGGTGGGAGTGGCTACCTTTTAAAATGTGGTGAAACTCATTTAACAACGCTCTTGCTTAGCAACCAAAATTTTGGACTCAATTGTGATGATAAATTCTTTCTTTCTTTCTTTCTTTCTTTCTTTCTTTCTTTCTTTCTTTCTTTCTTTCTTTCTTTCTTTCTTTCTTTCTTTCTTTCCTTCCTTCCTTTCCTTTCCTTTCCTTCCCGTTGGGTCACTGGCAGCAGCTGCCAGATTTACTTCCAGGTACACCGGTGGAACCCCCTCTCACTGGTTCTCTAAATTTCACCAACCGGCTCTCGCGAGTAGGTACGAGCCTGCAGAAACCCACCACTGCTGGAGATGTTGAATTTATCAGAACCTGAACACCCTAATTTACCCAAAACAACCCTGCTTAGAATTGCCTGTGCTCTTTACCTTAATAATTCTTAGATCCTTTGTTATGACTCAATTTTGTTAAATTTCCACCAGTTTTAGACTCGCTGTAGATTATCCATACATAATAACAACATCTGCCTACCCCAGGTTCTTGAGAAGGACTCAATAAGTGGATAAAAACACCAAATCCAGTATAAACATCTGGATAAATATGTGCAACCACATTTATAATACAATAATATGTAGCAGTAGAAGCAGAAACAGATGTAATTTAGCAGCTTCAAACAGGAATAAAATGGCACCAAAGTAACACATCAGAAATAGAAATAGTTTTGATGCTCAAAGGAACAAACGAATATTCAGAGTGAGGGCATTTAGAGTACATTTTCAAATTTTTCCTGAAACAATTGATACGACCCGAGGAAATTCTGAGCAAGGCACTAAGACTCTTCAATGATCCAGAATTGAAGGGAGAATGCTAATTTTGAGTACACATGTACCATCTCACTGCAACTTGATAAAAATTCATTAGATTTAAGCAGAAGCACTCCATACCGTGTTTCCCCGAAAATATGACATGCCCTGAGCCCAACTGGGCTTTTCAGGGCATGGGCTAAAATAACCCCCCCCCCACTCAAATTAGACTCCCCAAAACTACTAAAACGCATGTATAACCGGTCCCCGCCATTTCCTCTAGTTAATTGCGGAGGGAGGGGAAGCGCCCCACACACCATTACCGTACTTAACAGTAACGGTGATGGCTGTGCAAAAAGAGCAGCTGAGGCAAAAAGAGCGGCGGTGGGAGAAAGAGCGGGCGCGGCAAAAAAAGCTCCTGATGCAAAAAAAGTGCCGGCCACACTTTGCGCCCCACCTGCCACTCTCCAAATTGCACCCCAGCACAAGACGCACATCTTACCGGACACTAGCAACTCCATCATGCCTCTCGGCCGGTTTGTGCAGGGACCTTGCACGGTAAAGAAAAGCTTCTCGTGATTGCGAGCAATTAACAACCTCTCGAACTCATGAGAAGTTTTTTCTTTACTGTGCAAGGTGTTTCCCTGTAAAGACCAGCGGAGATGTGCGACAGAGCTGCCAGTGTCCGGTAAGACATGCGTCTGGTGGCCCGCCCCATCCCCGTCCCACCTGCCAACTCCCAAATTGCGCTCCAGCGTGAGACGCACATCTTACCGGACACTGGTAGCTCCGTTCCATTCCTCGCCATTGTGGCAGGGAAACAAGTTGTAAAAAAACCTTCTCGTGAGTTCGATAATGTGTTTCCTTGGACACAACGGTGAGGAACGTGATGGAATTGGAAAGGTAAGATGTATGTCTCGCTTCTCGCCTGCCCCACCTGCCAGAAAATAATAAGCCCACTTCCCCGATAATAAGGCCAAGCCCTTATTAAGGTGTGTGTGTGTGTGTGTGTGTGTGTGTGTCAAAAGAAAGACCCTGTCTTATTTTTGGGGAAACACGGTACATGATTCCAAAGACTTTTCTTCTTCAAATCCAAATCAACCCAGACCCTCTTCCTAATTCCAAGTAAGCATTTTTGCAGTTACTGAAGTGTATCTTCCAGATTAGCTGAAGTTCTGATGACCAAAATGAATCAGCAACATTTCCAGGATGCAATGTATGTTTTGGGCTCGAAAGATGCTCCAATATGTCATCTAAACTTTAACATGAAAACATACCTGCTCAAAAGGGCTTTTAGTTTTGATTCCTTTTCCACCGCAGAAAACCCAATTGTCTCTGAAGCCAAGCGTTGTGATGGATGTACTCCCCAAATCTGATATTAGTTTCCGTGCCTCTTCATTAAGCCTTCAACAGAATTTTAAGTATTACTATAGAAATATTATCTAGAATATAATTTGCCAAATTGATTCCTATAAACACTTTGCTTCATATTTATTGAAATTTTGTCTTCCTTGGTACAAATAATGTATACTTTCACACGTATGTACATTATTCAGCAAGCTCTCCTGAACGATGACAACCCCCTTTTAAAATGACCCCAGAATCAATTCAGCATATGCCAGAATAAATAATGTACCAAGGGAGATACATATCAAATTTACAAGAAGGTCAACAAGGGCTGAGATCCTGAGAGCGCAAAGAGGAGGGCCGTTGATATATCAACAGAACGAGATAGCCATATTAAAGCAAATCCCGAAAAAAAATCGAGATATAAGAAGGAATTACTACTTCTTATCCAAAAAATTACACAAAAGGGGGTTTGGTTTAAATGGTTGATGCCTAAAGGAATGTTGGTATTCTGGGAGGGAGGAAGAATTAGAATGAAAACAATAGATGAGGCCCAGGCCTTTCTTAAAAAACACTCCTCAACCCTAGATGACGATGATATGGGAACGGGAGGGGCCACGGCTATGCCCACTGGTGGGGTGGAAGAAGAAGAAACAATTGCAAAGAGGCTCAGGTCACAAAAGTGATTTTTCTCCTTTATATATATATATATATATATGCTGGCATAGCTGGCTTCGGGGATTTTCCCGTGTATAAGGCATAGAAATGTTATTGCAACGTTTCGACAAGATCTCACTTGTCATCATCAGGCAGGCTTCTGTCTGTGTCACAGACAGAAGCCTGCCTGATGATGACAAGTGAGATCTTGTCGAAACGTTGCAATAACATTTCTATGCCTTATACACGGGAAAATCCCCGAAGCCAGCTATGCCAGCATATATATATTTTCCCGTGTATAAGGGAAGCCCCGAAGCCAGCTATGTCAGCATACCTACACCCGTGAAAATCTACGAAAACAAATATATATATATATATATATATATAGTAATATATATATGGTAATTCCTGTTAAGGATGTTTATAGAAACAAAATAATTGAATGTATAAAATTTTATTTTAGGAAATTTGAGATATGAAATGCATGTACCCTTTCCTACTTTTGCTTACTTTTTACTGAAAATGATATTGTAAGAAGACTCGGAGGCGGTCACCAGCACCGATATGGAAGCTCTAAAATATTGTTAAAAATATCCTATTTACCCCTTTCCTTTTATAAAATTGTAAAACCAATAAAATTCTTAAAAAAAAATATGACCCCATCCTTGGAAGGACAACATGTCTCCCTCTTTAGCTCTTATCTAATCGTAATCTATTAGAAAGCAAATATGGCCAATAAGTATTGTATTTACAGCAGACTTACTTAGTGGCACCATCGTCATATGTTGCCATTAATACAATAGTTCCATCGGCAAAGCTCTTCAGAAATTCAATGAATGGGGCTACATCTACATCAAATGGAAGCAGAACAACATTTAATATTGATTAAATGTATACAACCATCTTGCAAAGCGACTAACATGATATCAAACATGAATCTACCAAAGGCAAAAAAGAGCGTAAATTATATATGGCTGCCAAAAAAGAAAATGTCATCCCATTTTGATCTACAAGATTTTCATTCAAAACTCACATTTTAATTCAAAAAATCTAACACAAAATTGAAAAGCGACATTAGTCAAGTTTTGATTTTTAGAATTACTTTAGCTTTAATAAACTGGATTTAATTAATAAGCATGCCACCGTCTACTTTAAATAAGTGAACAAGTAAAATAACAGATCAACTATTTTATAAAATAAGCCCGTATTTCTGCACTTACCTCCACCCCACATATCAAAGAATTTTGTGTCCACAACTTCCCCTGTTTTGCCTAGCAAAAGGAATAAGATACAATAATTACATAAGATACATGCAATAAATCATGATATACTGTTTATGAAGAAATAATATATGAAGATTAAAAAGAACTGTTCTCTATTGATGGGTTTATGATTAAAAATATAGTCTAGGAACATATGTACTCAAAATCAGATAAGGGCTAATATGGATTTGTGTGTACAGAACAACTGGTATCATTAAAACCTGCTGTGTTGGTGACTTGTGCCTGGAAATTCTTCCAGCTCTAAGTAAGTGGCAAATACTGAATATGCTGAAGTACATTTTTCTATCTTTGTATACAGTAATGTTGATGTTTAGTTAAAGCAAATATTTATCAGGCGTGCTGCCCTTCAGACTCTTCAGAGTCCCTTCGGGGAGAGGGGGCGGTCTAGAAATCTAATCAAATCAAATCAAATCAAATCAATCTACAACTGTGCAAATTTGACAAAATAATTATTTCCAAACTTCCAAAGATACAGTGATCCCTCGTTTTTCGCGGTTAATGGGGACCGGAACCATCCGCGAAAGCTGAAAAACCGCGAAGTAGGATTCGCACCGAAAACTTGAGTTGGTGGACATCGTTTAAAGCAAGCACTAGGGGTGCTTGCCTCCTACCGATGCATTTTTTTTCTATTCTGTATTTTTGAAAAACCCGCGAAGCACTGAAGCCGTGAAACATGAAGCCGCGAAAAACGAGGGATCACTGTATTTGGAACCACCTTGGAAAGTAGCACTTTGAACAGCTAATGAAAATGAGAGAGGGGTAGCATTCCCTTTTTCTAGCATTATTTTAAATTTTTACTGTCACTGTCAACAGAAGCTTCTCACTTCTTGTCGATAGGCATTTTATGTTAAACGAATCCCTTAATTTCCATAAAGAACCAACAAATCAATTAAACGTACCC
Organism: Rhabdophis nuchalis; assembly: GCA_039707465.1. NCBI lineage: Eukaryota > Metazoa > Chordata > Lepidosauria > Squamata > Natricidae > Rhabdophis > Rhabdophis nuchalis. The sequence continues at coordinate 10,063,394 of CM077656.1, forward strand.
ACCTAATTATTTTTTAAAAAAAATCTAAGTTAAAAAAAGCAAAATAAAGATGACTTCTTCTAACTATGCAAAGACAACCATCATTTTCTTGACAGAATGTGGCTTGCTATCTTTTTTTAGAGATTTTTTAAAAATTGCAGTTAATCAAGACTCTCCATCCTTAGCTTCCTTTCTGAGCCTAGCAATAGGCATTGCTATTCTCTGGAATTTCATTTAATTCTTCTCCCGTGAACCAATGCCAAGGAAAGCACACCGTTAGGTATTAAAAAATAAACATGGATTTTTGTGTTATCGATAGAGCACCATCCACAAACAAGATAAACACACCCTAAAACAGGAAGTGGGGGGAAAAGGGAAGTCTGGCAGTTGCAGTAGCAGTCAAGAATGAAATATTATAAATGTGAGCTGCAATAATTGGACCAATTTATAGAGAAGGAAAATGTGTACCAGCTTAAAGTGGCTTTGTTTCCATTGAAACACCGGGGGAGGGAAGGGGAATACTCAAATGACTTAAATTTGTTATTTATTTATTTATTTATCTATTTATCTAATTTCTAGACCGCGCCCGGGAGGGACTCGGGGCGGTGTACAGGAACAATTAAAACATCTAAAAGCACGACAATACATAAATAATTAAAATTAGATTAAATAACCCTGTACCTATTTGTAACACATTAAAACGATATCCCATTTAAAACCAAATAGAGCAATTTAAGTTAACAGACTGGAGCGGGAAGAGTAAATTAGGCTAAGCCAGCCTGATAGAACAAATGAGTTTTAAGTTTTTGGCGGAAGGAGCGAAGGTCCGTGGTAGTTCTAATATCGGGGGGTAGGTCGTTCCACAGGGTCGGGCCCATCACAGAGAAGGCCCTTCCCCTGGGCGTCGCCCGCTGGCACAGCCTAGTGGATGGCACCCAGAGAAGGCCCTCTCTGTGGGAGCGAATCGGCCGAAGGGATGTAGTCTGAGGCTTACAATCATTGGCCTGTTTAGGACTAAGGGAATCCCCACCCTTCTTCAGATGACAGTCATGTCATCTGAACACATGAGCTGCTTTAAGTGGCAGACACAAAGTCCTGGAGTGGCATCACAAAAGTGTAATAACTGGAGTTACTACAGTTTGTAGATACCCCCCAGATAAGTTTGGGAAGGAGGGAATTGAAAGGAGTGGGGAACAAAATATGGAATGGATCTGCTACTTTGGCCCTGAACCAATCAATGCTAGCCGAGTAGGAAAAACAAGGCACAGAAGGGCGAAGGAAAATGCTCATATTTGAGCATCCTTTGGAGGCCCCCAACTATGCACCACTGAGGAATAAGATAAATAGGTGCAAAGATGTCACATACAAACACTTACCATTTACTAGGGCTATATTAATGCCTCTCCCCACGTTGTTTTTAACACCACTCATCAAGCTGAAACAAAAGAAACGGAGATAATTACACTAGGCTTTTTGTCCTGTTAGCTTCTCCTGATTGCACACCTTGGGAAGGGCGTGACTCTTCCCAAACCCCCCACAAGAAATGTCACCACCCTTCTTAGCTTGTTCAGGCTTGTTAAATAAAATCTGCACAAAAGTTGTCTTTACCCTGTCATTTTAATTATCACCAGGCAAGCTTGTAGCATATGAAGACCAGCAGAGCAGATTAGCTTTCAGCTTGAATCAAGTCATTTGAATTACACAATTAGGTCTACTCAGCTGTGGAAAGCAAGAAATCATATCTACAGAATGAGACACGGGCGCCTTCCTATAGCCCGTCTCATAGGAAGCGTCTTAAAAGGTAGCAGCAAGTTTGCCACAAATGAGCTAATTCAGGGGTAGTCAACCTTTTTATACCTACCGCCCACTTTTGTATCTAAGTTAGTAGTACAATTTTCTAACCGCTCACCGGTGATTTATAAAGTAGGGAAGTCAATTAAATTAAAAAAAGGAAAGTGCTTCAGTATCAGACAAAACCCCTACCGCCCATCATGAAAGCTGGAATGCCCACTAGTGGGCGGTAGGGGCCAGGTTGACTACCACTGAGCTAATTGAACCCATGGCCCTTTGTTCCTAAGAAACTAGAACTATTTTTACTGTTAGTAATATAATTCCTAACTGAACAAGCTGGTTTGCAAGCTGGTATGTCTGGCATTATCCGATTATAGTTTATGTACAGAAAATAAAAGTATGAAGCTCAAAATATAGCAATTGTTTAATATCAACAGTGAGCAATAAAAATTCTGCTGTGATCTCGTGGGCTTTACATAGGAGTTTATACTACTCTTTGACATTTTGTTGCCTTACTTCTGTGATGAATTACAATTCCCATTATTCCCATCCGCTATGGACATTATAGAGAGAACCTATAACCAGACCACAGGGAGAACACTTCATTGGAAAGATCAGAATCTACCCTGAAAATAAGACCTCCCTGGATAATAAGTCAAATCGGGGGGGTTTGAGCGCATGCGCTGAAATAAGCCCTCCCCTGAAAACAAGCCCTTTCCCGCAAATATTGCAACACAGCAGCCGCCGTGAAGTGACCAAGCTCACCTTAAAAAATAATAAGACCTCCCTGAAAATAAGGCCAAGTGCTTATTTTGGGGGTCAAACGAAAATAAGAGCCTGTCTTATTTTGGGGGAAACACTGTAACACACAATATGAACACAGTGAAAAGTATTTGAACTAAGCTTTTGCTTAGAAAAGATGCATTTCCAATGACATTTAAGTAACGTAGAGAATTTACCACAAGAGGGGGACAACACATCACTTTTAGATTTCTCACTCAAATATTGAACAACTATTCCTGAGGAGTCAAAAGTAAAGTTAAGATATTTTTTTAGGGGGAACTTTTAGCACAGGCTGTGATTTAATTCTTTTTATCTATTTATTGTATTTTATTATTGTTGTTTTAAATTCCTGTGCACCGCCCTGGGTCCACTTCGGTGGAGAAGGCGCGGTATATAAATTGAAATAAATTAAATTAAATTAAATTAAATTAAGGGCAGTAAAATAGCATTCGATGATTTATTAGAGGAGATTTTGGGCAATATTAATATTTCATACAATTCTGGTGGGGTATTTCTTCCACCTAAAGGCGGTTTCTCTAATTGGCAGCTTCCATGTGTGTGGACTTCAACTCCCAGAATTGTCATCAGAGCTAGGGTGGCTGTAGAATTCTGGAATCTGAAGTCCAAACGTTGGTTAACGAGATCAACTGAAGTTGGAGAAAAATGCCATTCGTTGCCTCAGATATTCTTCCACATCTACTTGACTAGGGATGGGTTCAAGGAGAATTCCTAAGCTGTGAATTTGAGTCCACAAGTAGAAGCAATTTCTACTTCAAATATCACTTTAAAAATCTATAAGCAGAAAGTTTAAACCAGTGTTTCTCAACCTTGGCGACTTTAAGTCCTGTGCACTTCAACTCCCAGAATCCCCCAGCCAGCACAGCTCTGGTGCAGCCAGGTGTAGGATAACAGCCTTTAAACCAGTGTTTCTCAACCTTGGCGACTTTAAGTCCTGTAGACTTCAACTTTAAGTCCGGTGGACTTTAAGTCGCCAAGGTTGAGAAACACTGGTTTAAAGGCTGTTATCCTACACCTGGCTGCACCAGAGGTTTGAAACTACAAGTTTTACTTGATAACTAAGCTTACTGAATTGTGGGCCACAATAAAAGAACAACTTGGATCCTTGGAAGCTGACATTCACTTATGCTGAAATATTTTCCTGATAAAGCAGGAGTTTGAGTTTTAATCGAAACAAAAATCAAAATGAAAGACTTCAATTAGATATGCAAGACAGATATTTTTTGTGTGTCTATTTCTGAAAACCATTTTTATAGGCCAGGATACTGAAAAAGAAAAACTGCTCACCAAAGACCCTCAGAGAATTCTTAATTCTTAGTGAATTAAGTCTAGCCCTTCATGGACAATTGGTAAGTGAGGGGTAAAGCCAGATGATAAACAAGGTATCTTGGGGGCATGCTAACTTGGAAGCAAATATTGAATGTATATTTTAATTAGGTGAAGCCAATATATTTTGCATTAGGAGGGAAGAGATGAAAACTCTGCCACTGATCCTTAGGACATAATGCGAAATATGTTATTGTATTGTTATAAATGATTCTCATATTATCATCAATCACCCTGAATACTTATTGATATACAGCCATTTATGCAACATGATAGTTCTGAAGAATTCCAGAACATTCCCATTCAATACATCGATTCTGATAATCTAGATCAGGAGTCCCCAAGCCCTGGGCCGCGGACCGGTGCCGGTCCGTGGCTTGATAATAACCGGGCCGGAGTGAGCGGCGGAGAGAGTAGTGCAATTCTTAGGAAAGTGTAGCAAATGCTCCGTTATCCTGGCGGCTCCCCGGGAGCAGGACGGGGGCAACGGCCTGCATTTGGGGGGGTTCGGGGCACCACCCAACCCTGCGCAGGGGGAAGGGGCTGCCAGGCCCTCCTGCCCAGGACGCAGCCCGTCCTTCCCTGCCCCAGCCGAGGATCCTTCGCCCGGGACCCCTGGCAGCTTTCCCGTCCGGTTGCACATGACCGCCGAACACGCACGCGGCCCACGTGACTCGACTCACCCGCTGGAGGCTCCCACCGGTCCGTGGAATTTTTTTTACATGAAACCGGTCCCTGGTGCCAAAAAGGTTGGGGACCCCTGATCTAGATAACCTGTAAATCAGTGGTTCTCAACGTTCCCAATGCCGCGATCTTTTAATACAGTCCCTCATGTTGTGGTGACCCCCAACCATAAAATTGGTGTCTCGGTTCTTAAGACCATCAAAAATATGTGTTTTCCAATGGTCTTAGGCAACCCCTGTGAAAGGGTCGTTCGACCCCTAAAGGGGTCCCGACCCACAGGTTGAGAACCACTACTGTAAATGGTTTGATAGTATTCTAGGAACTTTCCTGAACAGAAAATTATTTGTGGTCTTTCAAATCTGGCCTGATTCCCTCAAAACATGATCTCTGAAACAACATGACTTCTGAAAACATGACTTTTCAGAAAATTCACTTCTGGAAACTGCTAGATCACTCTGGAATGGCCATATCTGTAGGGGTTGGAAAGAGAACCAAGGGTTCTGGATTTTTCCTGAATATTTTCTCTGCTATAGAATAGACCAAAAATCCTATCATTAAACCTGTTCTAAATTCAAGGACATATACATGGGTTAGCTCATTTTACATTATTTATACAAAATAATGCTGTGAGAGAATGTCTGCCCTACAAGATAAACTACATCAGTGGTTCTCAACCTGTGGGTCGGGACCCCTTTAGGGGTCGAACGACCTTTCACAGGGGTCGCCTAAGACCATCAGAAAACACATATTTTCGATGGTCTTAGCAACCAAGACACCAATTCTATGGTTGGGGGTCACCACAACATGAGGAACTGTATTAAAGGGTCGTGGCATTGAGAAGGTTGAGAACCACTGAACTAAATTAAGAAACCAATGCCAACCACTTTTATTATAATAGCTACAGTTTAATTTAATCTTACAAGTCTGAATGTGTTGAATCCCCTTCCTTTATCTTTGTGTGAACTAGGGAGGGGCTTATCAAATTATTTTCTTAGGTGGGTGTCAAACCACTCTTATCTGGCTGTTGATTTGCTGAGTAACTTTTCCAGGACACTCCTACTATCTATAAGTAGGCAGTAACAGACACAGAGACATTAAGAAACTATGGATTCATTGGGGATTTGAACATGGATTACTATGGTCATAATCCTTTGCTCTAATCACTACACTATACCACACAGATATTACACCTTTTAGTAATAAAATCTAAGCTGTTTCATGGCTATCTGCTATGAAAATGGTCATATCCATTACACTATGTCATAGTATGATCCAAGGAGCAGTTCATAATAATTGAAGTAAAATTATGCCACGCATGTTAAATAGGAAGACTTTAAATTAATTATTATACATCTTGACAATTTTATCAGTCTCTTATATATTTACCACGGGTGATTATTTGGTGACAGTTTGTGTGACTTCAGCCCATAATTAGAAATATTCTACCCACACACCCTGCAAAAAAAATAATTATGACAATCTTTGATAAAAGTTTTATGAATCTTTTCAGGATTTCCCCAGATGTCATTTAGTAAGAAAACCTATGTTTTATGTTTGCACTACAGAACAATATCCAAGGCTGTTAATGAGATGCAAAGACAAAATGCTGAAAAAATAGTTCAAAAAGAAAGCAACAGAATACAGTGGTACCTCGGTTCACGAACGCCTCTGTTCACGACCAATTCGGTTTACGAACAGAAATTTTCCAAAAAATGTGCTCCGGTTCACGAACACCGTTTCGGTTCACGAACGGAAAAGTTCGTAAAAAAAATGCTCCGCTTCACGAACTCCGCCTCGCTTCACGAACTCCGCCTCACTTCACGAACTCCGCCTCGCTTCACGAACTCCGCCTCGCTTCACGAACAGAAAAGTTCGTAAAAATGCTCGGATTCACGAACCCCGTTTCGCTTCACGAACCGGAGCCGCGGACATTTTATCTACGAACGTATTCTGTTCGCGAACAGAGTCAGTTCAAGAATCACGACCAAAAAACAAGGTCAGAACGGATTAACCGGATTTACATTGAACCCTGTGGGAAATTGTGCCTCGCTTCACGACCAATTCGGATCGCGAACAGAGTCAGTTCACGAATTAAGTTCGTGAACCGAGGTACCACTGTAATTAAAATCACCATAATCAAGCCAATCAAAACTGCAGTAGAGTTTATATTAAAAGAAAAAAAGGCCCCTAGAGATCTTAGGATGCAGGCAAGATAGAATGGAGGAAGAAGCAAATATTGATGGTGTAGAGATAGCTATATATCCCCTTACGTCTCTAGTTAAAGAAATTGGTTCATACGTACACATTGTCTTCTACACATATTTTAGGTCCAACTACGTTTGCTGCTCCACTTGCCATTTTGAAAGCAAAATGATTCGCTGGACAGGCTTTTGTCGTTCCACATTTATACTTTGGGGGCTTTGTAGCTTTGGGGAAAGAAGGGGATAGATTTTAATTTAAGGAATGCAATAAATATTCAACATTAAAAAAAAGAATACGAAAAAAGAAAGATATAATTTTAGACATTGCAAAGTACATAAAGTTAAAGTTGCATATGCCGTTTGAAACTCGGGAAAAGCATTCCATGCCATAACCATTTGATTCGCAGAATATATTCTGCAACAAAATTGTCTACAATTTATTTACTATTACCTTAGAGCAGGGGTCTCCAACCTTTGCAACTTTAAGTCTGAAGGACTTCAGCTCCCAGACTTCTCCAGCCAGCTTTGCTGGCTGGAGAATTCTGGGAACTGAAGTCCTTCAGACTTAAAGTTGCAAAGGTTGGAGACCCCTGCTGTAGATGACAATGTTCATTATTTTTCCAAAAGCATTTTCTCATCTTAAAATGTACCAATTCTGGGAGCTGAAGTCCTTCAGACTTAAAGTTGCAAAGGTTGGAGACCCCTGCCTTAGAGTATGTACAAGTGCACAATAACCTTATACTTAAACTAGCAGTTATAGAGTTTTATCATGTCAGTGCATGCATGCACCTCCATTACAGAGCCTAGCTTGCACTGAACAGATGAAGCCAACCTGGTGTAAAACTGTGACTCAGTATTATCTGTTGTATTTATTATACGTGTATAATATCAAAACCTCTATTAATTTGTTGCTTATCATCCAAAAGTGTTGCAACATACTGCTTTTATCTTAATCAGCTTAATTTATGCTGCCTGCCTCTTATTAAAATTTATTACGCAAATGCTTTGATTGACCAAAGCCATGATGGACAGTGGATGTAATAGCTCTTAGCCAATCTGGTGATAACCACTACATGTAACAAGCAAACTCTTAACTTGGGATGTTAAAGAGGAGTAAATAGTAAATTCATGAATTAACTTAGGTCTTATGATTTGGCATGAATGCATGGAAGTGAAAGTAGATTTAATTATGAAAGCGCTGAAATGAATGTCACAAAGAATGAACCGGTGTTATGTTGGTTGTTGTGGTTCATATGAAAGTAGGAATCCATAAGTTAGTGATAGATGCATGCTTGGTTTAGTGGTTAGGGTACCAGCCTAGAAAGCAAGAGACCACGAGTTCAAGTGCTGTCTTAGCCATGGAAGCCAGCGCTCGCGCTCTCTCTCTCTCTCTCTCTCTCTCTCTCTCTCTCTCTCTCTCTCTCTCCCTCCCTCCCTCCCTCCCTCCCTCCCTCTCTCTCTCTCTGAGGATGAGATATGTTCGCTGCCTTGAGTCATTTGTAAAAATAATGCAAGATGGGATATAAATAAAGAAAAAATGAATAAACCTTATGTTCTAATAGATGATAATAAATAAGGAACTAGATATGAATTCTTGGAAGAAATGTGAAATATTCTGAATCCAGGGAAGCAAATTATTCTGTTATGTGGACAGATAAATGGAAATGAGATGAATGTAGAGGAAAGAGCTTTGAGTGAAAGTAATGAGAATAGTGACTGTTAGTGAATCAAAGTGCGTATAGGCAAGGCGATGGTATTCCCAGTTGCAATGTGTGGCTGTAAAAGTTGGACCATAAGAAAGGCTGAGTGCAAAAGAATTGAGACCTTTGAACTGTGGTGCTGGAGAAGACTCCTGCGAGTCCCTTGGACTGCAAGGTGATCGTACCAGTCAATCCTAGAGGAGATCAACCCTGACTGCTCTTTAGAAGGCCAAATCTTGAAGATGAAACTCAATTACTTTGGCCACCTAATGAGAAGGAAGGACTCACTGGAGAAGAGCCTCATGCTGGGAACGATGGAGGGCAAAAGAAGAGAGGAACGATAGAGAAGGAGGTGGCTGGATGGAGTCACCAAAGCAGTAGGAATGATCTTAAATGGACTCCAGAGGATGGGAGAGGACAGGAAGGCCTGGAGGAACATTGTCCATGGGGGTCGTGATGGGTCAGACACGACTTTGCAACTAACAACAACAAAGTGAATCTTTACTCAGAAAGTGATCTGTTTCAAATGCACGATATAAGCATAAGCCTATTTGCAAATACATAAAGCAAAGGAACAAATTTAAATATAAAGGCGTGGTTGGTCTGATCGTTTATGATTAAATATTGGAAATGTTACCAAAGGCTACACAAGTGATGAACGGTTCTGAATGTGGAAAAGGTTCCTTTTTGTAGTGAGAAGAAAGTATGTAGAGGAGAAGCAGCCGTTGTGAAAGGAGAATGCCTGCAGAAAGAAAACTCATGAGTCCAGTATGAAAAAGTATTAGAAGATAGATTACTCTCCCCTGAGCAAATGAATGGAGAGAGGAAAGGGGAAGAACTGCTTGGAAGGAAGTGAAAAGAAATATGTTGCTGATTATTCCCAAAGGGTGTGGAGTTAAGCTAAAGGGAAGTATGAAAAGGAACAATTAATAGAAAGGCGTGAAAAAGACGACGGGTGAGAAAAAGAGGCAACGAGGGGAATAACTGAAGAAAAATGAGAACGAGAGAAAGATGTTGCATAATGTGTCCTGAGAAAAAGACAGTTGCAAAGAAAGTAGCCAAAGAAAGCAGTGAATGGTTAAGATTAAAGGAGGCTGAGAAAATGTTGAATAAAAGGAGTTCTGAAGTACATGAAGAAGCCCAAAACTACAGCTTCCTGCAAAGTGAGCAGACATAAAAACTGAACTGATGAAATGATTCCAAATGAAGCTTAAGTGACAGAATACCAGAAGCATTTTAGAGTGTTATTTGGCAATCAGTGATATGTCAAAGAATGAAGTTGAAAAGTTTAATGTCTTTCATTAAATGCATTTATGGATAAATGTGGTGATGGTGGAGCCATGAGCATATGTGTGTTTCAGTATACAGACAATCCTACCCTGTTGAATGAGAAGCCGATGAAAGTTGGCTCAGCAAAGTAATATTCGAACAATGGCTGTGCATCAACACCCATGCAGTTGTGTTTGATAAAGGAAATGGAATTCTAAGTAATAACAACATGAAAAACCTATAGCAAGGCAATTAATCTGTGTTTCTTGCTACATTTTAAGATGAGAAAATGCTTTTGGAAAAGTAATGAACATTGTCATCTACAGCAGGGCTCTCCAACCTTTGCAACTTTAAGTCTGAAGGACTTCAGCTCCCAGAATTCTCCAGCCAGCAAAGCTGGCTGGAGAATTCTGGGAACTGAAGTCCTTCAGACTTAAAGTTGCAAAGGTTGGAGACCCCTGATCTACAGAATATTTGCTGAAATAATTTTAAAGGGCTATACTGTATATATCAAATCATGCTTGTGTCCAGACTGTTGTGTGAAGGGCTGAATATGTCCAGAGAAAAGTAAGTAAGCTGAATGCAATCGGAATGAGACACTTAAAAGAAATTACCTGAATGTCGCCAAACAAAAATTAAGTGTCAAGAATGTATCCTGAATGAATGATTAAAGTGAGTTAATAGTATGAAAGAAACAGAGGTAGTTTTAGTCAGTCAGAATAAATGTGGAATAAATTGCCCAATACATAAATGAAGGAAAAGTGAATAGTTAAGAAAACAAGAAAATTGTGGATGAAATTGATAAGAGCCTCAAAATTACAAACGACACACACACACACACAAAGAATTTAAAGTAATGTGTGAAGGGCATGTGGTTGAGGTAGAAGCAAGATTTTGAATAAGTAGAAATGTATGAAGAAATAAAGTGAATGTGGCTACTAAAACTGTATTTAACTACATTTCCTCCTCCCTCCCGCCCATCCCTTATCTCATGGCTTTAATTCATTTGGTTTCCTATTTTGTAGCACTTTGCAAAGCATCATAGATTCAATCTGAAGGTTCAATCAAAATCTAAGCAGGCTTTCAGACTGAATGGAGATTTGCTCCAATGCTCAAAATTGTATCAGGAAGCTACAAAGCACAGACTTGCAAACCTCTTTTTCAGATTTCAGGCTTTTTTCCCCCGTTTCTGATTTTTTACAGGCTTTACACAATATTCCAAGTTCACTTCCACAATGGAAACACTGGAGGGAAAACATGAGGAGTGCTGTCAACAGCTCGTTGACATGAGTAGTAACCTAATATATGTAATCATCTAATTAAACTCACTGCCTATTAAAACTCTTTCAGAACAGGAAGAGTGACATTACTCAAGCATGCTTCATTTATTTTGGTTTCAGGGTTTTTTAAGGTAGCCAACTAGACACTGGGACTTTACTCGCTCTGCTGCTAATTCAGTTTTGCATTTCTAGGCTGGTTCAACCAACACAATAGAAGCTTTACTCTGATGTTGGACAACAGGCTCAAACCTAACCATTCCAATACATATTCTTGGCTCAAACCAGTAAGATCTCTTGGAGAACAAGTCTTAATTTTAAACTCTGCGCATAGGTAGTCCTTGACTTAAAACCTTAATGGAGCTTGCCCATGATGGTCATAAAGAGGGTCACCCACATGACCAGCCCAATTTTACAACCTTTTGTGGTGATTGTTAAGGGAATGCTATAACCAGAAATGCTGTTTTTTGGCAAAAATAAATAAATAAAAGGTGTTTGAAGGATGCTGCAAACAGCCATAAATGTAGGCAGGTTGTCAAGGGCCCGAAGTGTAGTCATGTGACTGGGGGGGAGGGCAGATGTCAAAACATCGGAACTTGGGCATAACTAGGGAAGCCCGCCATAACTTCAAACAGTCACTGTGACAGGTTGTAAGTTGAAGACTACATACTGGTCTGGCAGGTATCAAAGTAAACACATGCAGAGCTGGCCCAAATGGAGAGTTGCTAAGACTGAAAACATTTATATTTCCATTGCAGTATGAACCTCGGAATTTCTAAGACCCTTATGTCAGGACGTTCAATCTGCCATGGTTAGAAGGTTTATGTGTTCATTTAATTCAGGGGTGGGATTCAGATAATTTAACAACCGGTTCACCCAGGGTCAGGTTGGCTGTCGTGTGGCCCATCTTCCAGCTCTGTCGCATATACGAGATGAGCCTCCCGCGATGGCCAGCCTGACCCTGGAGAAACCGGTTATTAAATTACCCCAGGCTATTAAAGTGGATCTTGGATGCTGTGCTGGATTGGAGAAACGGGAAATGGAGTGGCCGGCACAAGGGAAGGAGGAGGAGGAGAAAGAACGAAGAGGAAAAGTGCCCATTTCCTTCCCTTGTGCTGGTCACTCCCTTGCCCGTTTCTCCATTGCAGTGCAGCACCCAGGATCCACTTTGATAGCCTGGGGGGGTTGCTGGTAATTTAACAACTGGTTTGCCCGAACCAGTACAAGCCAGCTGAATCCCGCCACTGATTTAATTCCTTTCCTCCAGTTTTAGTGACTCTGTACAATGGACCAATGGTCCCACTTCTGTGGATGTAATGATCAACAGTGAAAAATAGGGGATTAAAAAAATCAACTCCTTTGACAATTTTCAAACAAAGTGACTTGGTTTTTAGACCAGATGTCCTCAACCTTCATGGGTTGGTGGCCTGGAGCGGTATTTTCACCAAATTATTTTTGGTGGCATTAATCTAAAAGTCAGCATCTCTTTGCCAAAGTCTTCACATTCTTCAATCTTTAAAAAAAATGAACCCAAATCAAAATAAATACTAAACATTTAGATGAATGAGAGTCGTGGGTTTAAAAAAATTTTTTATCAAAGAATAAGCATGAGAATAATTCTTTATACAAAGAATAAGAAGATAAAGCTTTCTAAATCTTTAACTGTGTCTCTGTTTTAGGCCCAGTACTCTTCAACATCTTCATCAATGATTTGGATGAGGGGATAAATGGGGAACTCATCAAATTTGCAGACGACACCAAGCTGGCAGGAATAGCCAACACTCCAGAAGATAGGCTTACAATACAGAAGGATCTTGACAAGCTTGAACATTGGGCACTATCTAACAAAATGAAATTCAATTGTGAAAAAGTAAGGTTCTACATTTAGGCAAGAAAAACAAAATGCACAGGAGGGTATAGGTGGTACCTTGCTCAATAGTAGCAACTGTGAAAGGGATCTTGGAGTCCTAGTGGACAACCATTTAAATATGAGCCAGCAGTGTGCAGCAGCTGCCAAAAAAGCCAACACAGTTCTAGGCTGCATAAACAGAGGGATAGAATCTAGATCACGTAGTGCCTTGGTGCGGCCACACTTGGAATACTGCATACAGTTTTGGTTGCCACGATATAGAAAAGACGTGGAGACTCTGGAAAGAGTGCAGAGAAGAGCAACCAAGATGATTAGGGGACTGGAGACTAAAACATATGAAGAACGGTTGCAGGAACTGGGTATGTCTAGTTTGATGAAGAGAAGGACCAGGGGAGACATGATAGCAGTGTTCCGATATCTCAGAGGGTGCCACAAAGAAGAGGGAGTCAAACTATTCTCCAAGGCACCTGGGGGCAGGACAAGAAGCAATGGGTGGAAACTAATCAAGGAGGGATTCAGATAATTTAACAACCGGTTCACCCAGGGTCAGGTTGGCTGTCGTGTGGCCCATCTTCCAGCTCTGTCGCATATACGAGATGAGCCTCCCGCGATGGCCAGCCTGACCCTGGAGAAACCGGTTATTAAATTACCCCAGGCTATTAAAGTGGATCTTGGATGCTGTGCTGGATTGGAGAAACGGGAAATGGAGTGGCCGGCACAAGGGAAGGAGGAGGAGGAGAAAGAACGAAGAGGAAAAGTGCCCATTTCCTTCCCTTGTGCTGGTCACTCCCTTGCCCGTTTCTCCATTGCAGTGCAGCACCCAGGATCCACTTTGATAGCCTGGGGGGGTTGCTGGTAATTTAACAACTGGTTTGCCCGAACCAGTACAAGCCAGCTGAATCCCGCCACTGATTTAATTCCTTTCCTCCAGTTTTAGTGACTCTGTACAATGGACCAATGGTCCCACTTCTGTGGATGTAATGATCAACAGTGAAAAATAGGGGATTAAAAAAATCAACTCCTTTGACAATTTTCAAACAAAGTGACTTGGTTTTTAGACCAGATGTCCTCAACCTTCATGGGTTGGTGGCCTGGAGCGGTATTTTCACCAAATTATTTTTGGTGGCATTAATCTAAAAGTCAGCATCTCTTTGCCAAAGTCTTCACATTCTTCAATCTTTAAAAAAAATGAACCCAAATCAAAATAAATACTAAACATTTAGATGAATGAGAGTCGTGGGTTTAAAAAATTTTTTTATCAAAGAATAAGCATGAGAATAATTCTTTATACAAAGAATAAGAAGATAAAGCTTTCTAAATCTTTAACTGTGTCTCTGTTTTAGGCCCAGTACTCTTCAACATCTTCATCAATGATTTGGATGAGGGGATAAATGGGGAACTCATCAAATTTGCAGACGACACCAAGCTGGCAGGAATAGCCAACACTCCAGAAGATAGGCTTACAATACAGAAGGATCTTGACAAGCTTGAACATTGGGCACTATCTAACAAAATGAAATTCAATTGTGAAAAAGTAAGGTTCTACATTTAGGCAAGAAAAACAAAATGCACAGGAGGGTATAGGTGGTACCTTGCTCAATAGTAGCAACTGTGAAAGGGATCTTGGAGTCCTAGTGGACAACCATTTAAATATGAGCCAGCAGTGTGCAGCAGCTGCCAAAAAAGCCAACACAGTTCTAGGCTGCATAAACAGAGGGATAGAATCTAGATCACGTAGTGCCTTGGTGCGGCCACACTTGGAATACTGCATACAGTTTTGGTTGCCACGATATAGAAAAGACGTGGAGACTCTGGAAAGAGTGCAGAGAAGAGCAACCAAGATGATTAGGGGACTGGAGACTAAAACATATGAAGAACGGTTGCAGGAACTGGGTATGTCTAGTTTGATGAAGAGAAGGACCAGGGGAGACATGATAGCAGTGTTCCGATATCTCAGAGGGTGCCACAAAGAAGAGGGAGTCAAACTATTCTCCAAGGCACCTGGGGGCAGGACAAGAAGCAATGGGTGGAAACTAATCAAGGAGAGAAGCAACTTAGAACTAAGGAGAAATTTCCTGACAGTTAGAACAATTAACCTCTGGAACAGCTGGCCTCCAGAGGTTGTGAATGCCCCAACCCTGGAAGTCTTTAAGAAGATGTTAGATAGCCATTTGTCTGAAATGGTATAAAGTTCCTGCCCATGCAGGGGGTTGGACTAGAAGACCTACAAGGTCCCTTCCAACTCTGCTATTGTATTGTATTATTGTCTCTTGAACTGCTGACTTTTTATTCGTCTCTTACTAGGAAGCTCTTAGACCATCTGAATTCTGAGGAATTTCACAAGTCTTCCTCTTCAACATTGGCAGAAGCCTTGCTTAGACATCCTTATTGTACTGGATATCACTAATGGATCTTAATTATGATGCATTAAACATGCATCATAATTATAGAATAAGTAACAACTATAGTGCAGGATACTCACTTCGCAATGGTTGGTCCAGTGCTGATCTTGCTAGAAAAATTAACATTGAAATACACATTAGGAAAAGGTTTTTCATAATTATGCTTTTTAAGGAATTGTATGTCATAATTCCTAACACACCAAATTAAGATTTGAAATTATAGTTTATCATTATATCTGATGATACGGTTACCAAGTGTACAGTAACATTTTGGTGCAATTGACTACATTATGCAGCACCAGAGAAGGCCATTACAGAATATATACTATGAGTAACACTAATTGTACTAATTAGTAATATTTTAATAGTAAATCATTAGCTTAAAAGAACTCAGTCTGGTGGACTTCAGACACAATGACCATTTTTTTCCATCAATGTTTCCCCCTCATTTAAGAACCTTTCAATGACCTTTAAACTGGATGGTTTGATCGTTAAATCAAAGCACCATTGCAAATGATGCTATTTATGTCAATTTTGTAAATACACCAATGTTATAAATTGCATTTCTCCTTCCCTCAAAACATCCATGAAATCAATGGTATAATTCTGTAAATAAATCAGTAGGGAGTATTCAAAAAAAAGCAACGTTGACTTTTTTTTACTCCACATAATTTAAAATTACCCTACTTAAAATTACCAATCTTATGACAGAAATGGGATTCTGAACTAAAACGATAGCCAAAATATATGAAGTCAACTTTTGTCTACGATCCTTGACTGATCTATCTGTGAGTAAGTCTCACTAATAGGATTATGTCTGAGAACACCAGAATATGACTGCATTGTGCTTAAATTATACAATTCTGCGTGAAAATAACTTAAGTAGGTCACTTACCAAAAAGATTTCCTAAACTGGCGTCCATTTTTATTTCAAATACTTGTGATATGACATAAAACATCAGCAAGAACACGGCCACTGCTATTACCAACTTTGCTGGTCCTAATTTAAACAGAGCAAAAGGAAGTTGCTGAACAACTTATACAATTGTCTAATACAATAAAATCCCCACCATTACTACAATAATATTAGGCATATATGTCCAAATAATGCAATGCAAATGTTTTATGAAACAAATATTTTGATGCAGAACCTCTTGTTACTTTGATTGGAAGCAAATTATAGGACTTTATTTGCATAAATATATAATTTAGAAATTATAGCACTGAGAACAGATGTGACATTTCTTTTTCATTTAACAGAAACAAATTGATTATTCTTGCTCTTCTTTCATGTGTATATCCCAGTAAATATGTTTTAAAAGGATCGCAGGAAAACAAAGGTCCCGGTGGTCTTTTTGTAAAATAAAATAAAATGGGGGGGAATATAGATGATCATTCTTCATTCTATTTTTCTCCGTCATTAAGAAAATTGTTAAAATGTTTGCTTGTTTTTTTTAATGGTCGCATTATCTAAAATGGTATACATCTTCATAATTTCAGTAAATGCTACTTTGATACAGAAATAACTGCACCATTCATAACCTGGTTCACAAAACATGAACAGGCTCCAGGTTCCCATTTTCCCATTTTTCGTCCGTTTCATTTTGTCATTTGTGCGCAGATTGTGGTGAGCTCTAATGAAGCAAACTGCAGCTACTACAAATCCATTACTTGTTCCATGCATGAGCGAGAAAATCAATTCTATTTTTCAGGCTGCATCCAATTGGCCGTCAGATGTCAAATGAACAGTAACTTCAAAACAGGCATCTATGGGTGTAGAAGGGAATATATAATGCCCAAAGCTACTGTTCAATGCTTCGGCTATGAAAGAGTAAGATAAAACTTCTGGCTGCTCAAACATTTGCCAATATACCAGTGGTGGGTTTCTGCAGGCTCGCACCTACTCGCGAGAACCGGTTGGTGAAATTTAGAGAACCGGTGAGAGGGGGTTCCACTGGCGTACCTGGAAGTAAATCTGGCCCACCGCTGCCAGTGACCCAATGGGAAGGGAAGGAAAGGAAAGGAAAGGAAAGGAAGGAAGGAAGGAAGGAAGGAAGGAAGGAAGGAAGGAAGGAAGGAAGAAAGAAAGAAAGAAAGAAAGAAAGAAAGAAAGAAAGAAAGAAAGAAAGAAAGAAAGAAAGAAAGAAAGAAAGAAAGAAAGAAAGAAAGAATTTATCATCACAATTGAGTCCAAACTTTTGGTTGCTAAGCAAGAGCGTTGTTAAATGAGTTTCACCACATTTTAAAAGGTGGCAACTCCCACCCTGTCACATGACTGTCAAGCCACGCCCACAAAACAGGCCACACCTAGAGAGTAGGTTCTAAAAAATTTGAAACCCACCACTGCAATATACGTATGTTCACACTTCTGCCATTGGTATGGTAAAGGTTCCCCTTGCACATATGTGCTAGTCGTTCCCGAATCTAGGGGGCAGTGCTCATCTCCGTTTCAAAGCCGAAGAGCCAGTGCTGTCCAAAGACGTCTCCCTGGTCATGTGGCCGGCATGACTAAACACCGAAGGCGTACGGAACGCTGTTCCCTTTCCACCAAAGGTGGTTCCTATTTTTCTACTTGCATTTTTGCATGCTTTCGAACTGCTAGGTTGGCTGAAGCTGAGACAAGTAACGGGAGCTCACTCCGTTATGCGGCTCTAGGGATTCAAACCTCGACCTTTCTGATCAACAAGCTCAGCGTCTTAGCAACTGAGCCACCTTACTTCCCGTAGCAACAAGTAAAAAAAGCAACAACAGCTTTTACCATTCAAAGTTAAACATTAAACATGCAATTATATTCTCTTGTTTTGCCATTGTCCTTAAAAGTCTTACAGAGACTCAATAAAAGTGGGATTTTTGTGATCCCAAAATCCTTGGAAAAGCAGGTGGTAGAAACAAGTCTATCCACATGCCCTTAATGCTGCCTTCCAATTCAACATAGGCATTCTAAAATAACAGCAATGGGGTAATTCTGGAGTCATAATTCTATAGATAAGAACTATGAATGAATACATCTAAGATTCTCATCGTAGCATGTATATAGTTACTTGCATTATAACCAGCCTGGTCAATGAGGAAGGGTAAAAATGGCTTTATTTTCACTTCAATTAGACTTATATCATCTCACATATATACAGGTAGTCCTCGACCTACGACCACAATTGAGCGCAAAATGTCTGTTGCTAAGCGAAATAGTTAAGTGTGTTTTGCCCCACTTTACAACCTTTCTTACTGTGGTTGTTAAACGAATCACTGCAGTTGTTAAGTTATTAATACGGCTGTTAAGTCAATCTGGCTTTCCCATTGACTTTGCCTATCAAAAGTTCGGAAAAGGTGACCACAAGGACCTCAGGACACTGTCATCAATACAAGCCAGTGGACAAAGTGTCTGAATTTTGACCACATGACCATGGGGATTCTGCAACAGTCCTAAGTGTGAAAAATGGTCATACCGTATTTTTCGGAGTATAAGACGCACTGGAGTATAAGACGCAGCCAGGTTTTGAAGAGGCTTTAAAAAAAAAAAAGTAGATAGAGGGAGGGATGGAGAGGGAGAGAAAGAAAGATAAATAGGGTAGGTAGGTAGAGAGAGTAGGTAGGTAGGTTAGGGAGAGAGAGAGAGAGAAATAGAGAAAAAATACAGTAGGTAGGGAGAGAGTGTGTGTGTAGGTAGGTAGGTGGTAACGGGGGAGAGAGAAAGAGAAATACAGTAAATAGGTAGGTAGAGAGTGTATGTGTAGGTAGGTAGATAGGTAGGTGACGAGGGAGAGAGAAAGAGAAATACAGTAGGTATGTAGGGAGAGAGAGTGTGTGTGGTAGGTAGGTAGAAGGATAGAGAGAGAATTAGAAAGAGAGAGAAAAACAGTAGGTAGGTAGGTAGAGAGAGTAGGTAGGTAGGTAGATAAAGGGATAGAGAGAGAGAAATAGAGAGAAATACAGTAGGTAGGTAGGTAGGGAGAGAGTGTCTGTGGTAGGTAGATAGGTAGGTAGGATAGAGAGAGAAATAGAAAGAGAGAGAAAAACAGTAAGTAGGTAGGGAGAGGGAAAGAGTGTGTGTGTAGGTAGGTAGGTGGATAGAGAGAGAGAAATAGAAAGAGAAATACAATAGGTAGGGAGAGAGAGAGAGAGAGAGAGAGAGAAGGTAGGTAGGTAGGTTGATGTTTGCAGGTGTATTTATCCATGTACTGGAGAAGGAAAACACTGACAAACCTTAAGACTTTTTTTCTGCTGGCACAGAAACAGTTAAAGAGCAGGGGGGAAAAACCTTTTGCACTCTGCAAACCTCCCCAAAACTGCTAGTTTCTCTGTGAAAACGGGGCCTTTTTTTCAAATAAAAAGCATGAATAGCCTCGGGGGGGGGGGGGGCTTGCAGAGTGCTCCCGGGGGGGGGGGTGTCAAAAATGAGCAAAAAAACAGCCCATTTATTGTGAAAACTGGCCATTTTTGTGTCACATAAATTGCATGCATAGCCCTATGGAGGCTTATAGAGTGCTGCTGGGGGCTGGGGGGGGGAACGGCCTGTTTTAGGCTAATTTCTGCCCTCCCCAGCCCCCAGGAGCTCTCTAGAAGCCTCTATAAGGCTAGGCACAGCCAGTTGGGTGAAGGGGCGGGGTTTCAGGTGGCAAAAAAATGCTGTATTCGGTGTATAAGACGCGCCCAGATTTTCAGCCTCTTTTTAGTCAAAAAGGTGTGTCTTATACTCCGAAAAATGCAGTAAGTCGCTTTTTTCATGATGCTGCAACAGTCACTAAACACACGGTTGTAAGTCTCAGGGTGTGCATTACATGTTTTGTTCTGAATCGAAAAGAAACACCCTGCGTTATGGTAATTCAGCCACATCATTCTGGGTGGACCAAGCTTCGGAATAAATAAAAGTCAAAGGTTTTATCTGTTTTAGACAAAAGAAAATCTGCAGAGAGAGAGAAGCAAATCAAAGGTAGTGTATCTCTGCTCCTTCACCACTCAGCAGCTGCCAGACCAGTATCCAACTGTCCCGGTGGTCTTCTCTTCCCTCTCCTAAGGCCCCATTCTCCAGGCTCTTCCCCCACACTTAACCCTCCCCTTCCCCAAATACTTTGCTCTGGAAGAACCACGTTTTGCTCCATCTCCGGAACGAAACGCTGTGCTTCATTTTGGATGGCTAAAATGCACGTCTGGCACAAGCTTCCCAAAAGCACCTATTCCTTGTTTAACACCTTGTTTCTTTGAAATTTTAATTCAGTCCATAAAAACTTGGGGATTCACTGCAGCAGTGGTGGGTTTCAAATTTTTTAGAACCTACTCTGTGGGTGTGGCCTATTTTGTGGGCGTGGCTTGGTAGTCATGTGACAGGGTGGGAGTGGCCACCTTTTAAAATGTGGTGAAACTGATTTAACAGCGCTCTTGCTTAGCAACCAAAATTTTGGACTCAATTGTGATGATAAATTTCTTTCTTTCTTTCTTTCTTTCTTTCTTTCTTTCTTTCTTTCTTTCTTTCTTTCTTTCTTCCTTCCTTTCCTTCCCTTTCCTTTCTTCCTTTCCTTTCCTTTCCTTTCTTACTTTCTGCCTTCCTTTCCTTTCCTTCCCATTGGGTCACTGACAGCGGCGGGCCAGATTTACTTCCAGGTACGCCAGTGGAACCCCCTCTCACTGGTTCTCTAAATTTCACCAACTGGCTCTCGCGAGTAGGTGCGAGCCTGCAGAAACCCACCACTGCACTGCAGGACACCCTTCTTCATTCATGTATTCAATGGAAGTGTGGAAATTTAAGAAATAAATAGATAGGTAAATAAGAAAGAAAGAAAGAAAGAAAGAAAGAAAGAAAGAAAGAAAGAAAGAAAGAAAGAAAGAAAGAAAGAAAGAAAGAAAGAAAGAAAGAAAGAAAGAAAGAAAGCTAAATGGATAGTAATTGCCCTTGCCTAGTAGCCTTCTTTTCTATTACCTTCCCTTCCTTTGCAGCCAAGAGAAAACCTACTGCTTCATATAGGACAGGGGTGTCAAACTCAAGGCCTGGGGGCCAGATCCAGCCTACGGGGTGCTTAGATCCGGTCCGCAGGGCCACCCTAGAAACAGCAAAGGACCAGCTTCTGCCAGCAAAAATGGAGCTCGGGAGGGCCACATGCGCCGACCCCTCTGACTTCCATTTTCGCTGGCAGAGGATGGCAGGAGGCTATCGCAGTTGAAAATGAAGCTCTGGAGCCTCTGGAGAACTGGAAGGAGTTTTAAGCCCTGACTTCCAGTCCTTTCAATGCAATTCCCTCTGGATTGAGTAGGAAAAAGCAATTCAGTTCCATTTCTTGCCTCCAGATTAGGGCATTTTTAAACTCTAACATGTCAAACATAAATGTAGTATGAAACCACAAGATACTTTTAATTTTGTTAAACTTCTGTCAATCATGCATTAGGTGAGGTACATTTCCCAACAATTTTTTGAGTAATCTGTATACGTCAGGCAATAATAATATTTAACTTCAAAATTCTTCCTGGCTAGACTTGGTAAGGAAAACAAATTACCATGGCATTACCTAAAATATTTTCCACCATTAATCATCTTTTTTCTGCCCAAGAAATACTATCCTGTTTCCCTGAAAATAAGACATCTCCTGATAATAAGGCCAAATGGGCTTTTGAGCGCATGCGCTAAAACAAGCCCTTCCCGGAAAATAAGCCCTCCCCAAAAATATTTCAACACAGCAGGTTGAGGTGACCACGCTCGCTGCCTCCTGCAGCTCAAAAATAATAAGACCTCTCCGAAAATAGGGGCAAGCGCTTGTTTCAGGGGTCAAAAGAAAATATGACCCTGTCTTATTTTCGGGGAAACACGGTAGCATCATAATTGTAAACAATATCAGCTGATCAGGATAAGAACCAGTAGTCTAGTGGCTAAAACAACTGCCTATCGTGTAATACTTCCCTGATTCGAATCCCAGTAAGGGGAATAGCTAGCTGATGAGAGCTAAATAGCTCGAAATAGATCTATCCTAGTCTCCCTGATTTATTTATTGATCAGCTCAAAAACCTAACACACACACACACATATATATATTACATACATACATACATATATATATACAGAGAGACATATACATACACACACACACACACACTATTGTGTGATTGTGTGTATCTGTCCGTAGTCCCAAGTCAATTATAAGAACGTAAGACCAAAACCATTTCTAATTGCTCTTATATCTAGTTATTGATGCCCTAGAACAGTGGTCGGCAAACCGCGGCTCGTGAGCCACACATGGCTCTTTGGCCCCTTGAGTGTGGCTCTTTCGCTGCGCCACCTCACGTTCCTTATCCTCCGGTCGCGGCCACCACTCCATGGAAAACATAGGCGCGCTCCCTTCAAGTACAGCTCAGAGCAGGAGCAAAGCCCCTCTCCCATCAGGCTCTTCCTCGCTCAGAGGGCTTTGGAAGGAAACTTCTGCAGGCTGTAGGTGTGTGCGTGCGCCTATGTTTTCCGGGAAGAAGTGGAACGCGAGGGGCTTCCCCCCCCCCCGGGGATGGGCTCCGGACCTGCGGAGCCTAGTCCTTCTTTTTAGCCAGGCGATCTTAAAACAGGCGATCTTCGGCTGCTGCACAAGCCCTCAGGCATGCTCTGCCTTCTTCTCTCTGATAGCAGCCTGGTTAAAAAGAAGGACGAGGCTCCGCTGGTCTGGAGCCCCTCTGCGGGTGTATGTGTGTGTGTTGAAATCCCCCTCTGTCAGGCCTGTTTCTTCGTTGACTCAGGAAAGACCACACTTAGACATTATTTTGAAATGTTAATGCTCCTTTTACTAAGTTACGATAGCGTACAGACCAAGTAAAGCTGAGAATGAATAGTTTAGGCGCGAACAGAAAGTATTAAGCTTAAGCCCATCCCAATCCCCAAACCCCCCCTGTGCATTGTCCAATATGCAGCCATCTCCAACATCAGGTGGGCAGGTCTTCACCATCCTGGAATGCAGGTCCGTTAAACAGGAGATAACACGAAACATCAACATTGTCCACCAGCAGAACACATTCACCCCAAACCCCCCACCCTCCCCGTTTCCATGGCAGCGAAGCAGGAACTAGCGAGACTGACATCCGGACCTCCTCCAGGAACAGCGGGAAATCCAGGGCAGCAATAGGCATACGAGAGGCTACACCTGAAAGAGAAGAAGGGAGAGACAAAACAACGGAGAGGAGAAAGAAAAAGAGTCAAGGTTTGTGTGGATACTTGGCATAAAACTGGCGTACCAGTTTAGGAGCTTTGAGATGCTCTTTATCCACCCATTCGTTGTGAGAAGGGGGGAAATCTTTCCACATGACCAGGAACTGAGTTTTATTTCTGCGGATCCTGGAGTCCAAAATGTCTCGCACCTCGTAATGATGATGACTCAAAAACTCCTTCCAAAAATGGGAAGTAAATTGGGTTCCTCTATCGGAGATGATGCGTTGCGGGACGCCATGAAAACGATAGATATGGGAAACGAACAGTCGGGCCAGAGATTTGGAAGAAGGAATTTTAGTACAGGGGACAAAATGAACTTGTTTAGAAAAAAGATCGGTAACTACCCAGATAACGGTATAACCCTGACTGGGCGGAAGATCAACTATAAAGTCCATTGAAATTTCCTTCCAAGGCCTTTCCGGCGTAGCCACAGACTGGAGAAGACCCTGTGGCTTACCCGGCGCACGTTTTGAAGCCGCACATACAGGGCAACTGGCAATATACGATTCAACATCTTTCTTCATTGATGGCCACCAGAACTGTCTCTTGATAAGATGAATAGTTTTAACGAAACCGAAATGACCAGCTAAACGTGAGTCGTGTGCTCGTTGCAAGACAAAAGGACGTAATGTAGCAGGAACATATATCTTAGAACCAATCCAGGGAAGATCGTCTCTGGTAGTACAATCACCTGAATGAGTCGAATACCAATCATCAGTAAGTAATTCATCCTTAATACGAGCAATTAGGTCAGCAGGTGGAGTAGTTTGGACAGTAGTTTGGGCTATAGTAGATACTGGAGTAGCAGGTAAAGTGAGTGGCATTATCGGTTGTACTATGGTGAGCTTAGACACATCATATTGAGGCAATCTGGAAAGTGCATCAGCCATAAAATTTTTCCCCCCAGGAATGTATTTGAGGTGGAAATTGAAACGATGGAAATAGTGAGACCAACGAAGTTGCCTTGGGGACAATTTCCGAGAGGAGGTAAGAGCTTCCAAATTTTTATGGTCCGTCCAGACCTCGAAAGGATGTGGGGCACCCTCAAGAAAATGTCGCCAAGTCATGAGAGCCCACCGAACAGCAAAAGCCTCCTTTTCCCAAATCGCCCAACCGCGTTCGGACGCAGTGAGTTTCCGAGATGTGTAAGCACAGGGTTGTAATTGGCCATGTTGATTGAGTTGTAACAGGACTGCGCCTACCGCGACATCACTAGCATCCGCCTGAATCACAAATGGGGAATTCACATCTGGGTGTTTAAGAACAGGCTCAGCCGCAAACAACCGTTTAAGCTTTTCGAAAGCGGCCTGACATTCCATCGTCCATTTGAGAGGGGTTCCTGGACGAGGCTTGCCTTCTCCTTTTGTTTTCAGAAGGTTTGTAATGGGCAAGGCAATATCAGCGAATGACGGAATAAATTGGCGGTAAAAATTCGCAAATCCTAAAAAACTTTGCAATTGTTTACGGGTACGGGGAGGGGCCCACTCCGTCACTGCCTTGACTTTAGCAGGATCCATTTCAATTCCCTCAGAGGAGATACGGTAACCCAAATAGTCAATTCTTTCCTGGTGAAACTCACACTTAGAGAGTTTGGCATAAAGTTCAGCGGAACGCAACTTATTTAATACGGAGCGCACTAGCTTAACGTGCTCGTCGTGTGTTTGCGAGTAGACGACGATGTCATCAATGTAAACAATAACTCCCTTGTAAAGGTGCTCGTGGAGAACCTCATTTATTAGTTGCATAAACACTGAAGGGGCACCTTGAAGACCGAAAGGGAGGACTTTGAATTGGAAACATCCGAGCGGACAGTTAAAAGCTGTCTTCCATTCGTCCCCCTCTTTGATCCTGACCCTGTAATAGGCTTCACGTAAGTCCAGCTTCGTAAAAATCTTACCGGTAGCCAGGTGAGCAAGCATGTCCTTCATGAGCGGAAGGGGGTAAATATTGTGTTCACAAATGGTGTTGAGATATGAATAGTCCTGTATTAATCTTAGAGTGCCATCTTTCTTTTCTCTAAACATAACTGGTGCAGCTACACGGGGCCTAGCTGGTTCAATGAAACCCCTTTGAAGGTTTTTATCGATGAATCCATGTAATTCCTCCATCTCCCGTGGGGTCATTGAATACATACGAGGTTTGGGTAATTGAACCCCAGGAAGAAAATCAATTGAACAGTCAGTAGCCCTATGAGGAGGAAGGGAATCACAAGATCTTTCACTGAAAGCATCCTTTAGGTCCCAATATTCTTTGGGAATTTTCTCCTCACCTGGTATGACCTCGGGTGATGGGAAATCCAATAAATGCGCAGCAGATTCAATATGGGGGGGTGGGTGATGTTGCGGGGGTTGATCAGTTTCTGATGGAAGAGAGGTATGTTCCGGGAGGGATAAAGGAATGCGCACCCAACCTTCCTTCCAGTTTATCAGAGGATTCCATTTACGAAGCCAATTGACCCCCAAAATTACAGCATTATCGGCAATGGCAGTTACAATAAAGTTGATGGTCTCAGTATGGCCCGTGCCTATAGAAACATGAATTGGTTCGGTGATAAAAGATGCTGGGGTGCCCCCAGCTACAGAACCATCCATTTGGCAAAAGGCTATGGGAGTTTTCAAGGTTTTAAGGTGGAAACCCATTTTAGACACGATGTCTTGGCTTATGAGACATTTTGAACAACCAGAGTCAATGAGAGCCTGCACATTGCATGTACGTCCAGTAGATGGAGCTAAAAGCATTAAATTAATATAGAGGGGCCCGGAGCGATGACTCACCAGGTTGTCGTCAGAAGAGTCTGAAGACGCTTCCCAATCATCAGGTCCTGGGGAGGGCTGGTCAGCAGAGAGGTTGATGGGTTCCATCCCACTCATAGCCGGTTTGGCGCGCACAGTTGGCGTCCTAGGCTGTTTCCGGTCCAAGGAAGAAAGTGGGCGTGGAGGTGGTTTTGATCGGCATTTGTCTGCCCAGTGCCCCTCCTTCCCACAGCGATAACAGCTGCCTGAACGAGGCTGGGTTGTTCTCCCCTCCCCCTTTTGCATGCGTTTCTCCCTCGCAGGGGGGTGAGATTTGGGGCTATCTTCCTGTGTTTTTTTCTCCAAGCGGACTGGATCCTGCAAGTGGGCATGATCCAATTCGACATCCGAAGCTAGATCTATCCAGTCATTCAAAGTTTCGGGGCGAAATCTGTTCACACATGTTTGATAAATATCTTTATTCAGCCCTTCAATATAAATGTCCATTAGGGCCTGTTCACTATAACCAATCATAAACACTGATAGCTCCTGGAAAATCTGCGTGTAAGCCTGAATAGACATGTCCCCCTGCTGCAAACTTTTTAGTTTCATTTTTGCTTTCCTCTCAACACGGGGGTCTTCAAAACGCCTTCTAAGAGCATTCATGAAGCGATCGAAATCGCGCAGTGCCGGTGAGCGGCAATTATGTAATGAAACCAACCAATTAGAAGCTTGATCTTCTAGGGTCATAGATACAATTCTGATTTTGATTTCATCGTCCAAATCAGCTGCGTAAAACTGCATGTAATTATCGACGTGAATTAGAAAAAACGCCAGTTTGTCGGCACTTCCGTTGTATTTCACACCCAAAGGAGGCAGTTTTGCAAGTCGGCGGGGGTTAATGGGGTTGGCTTCTCTTCCGGCCTGAGGGGGGGGGGAGGGAGTTGCTCTCCTGCTTTGCCTGGCAGAAGCCGCCTCTCTTCGCAATTCCCTGCCGGCTTGAGGAGGGGGGGATGGTGTTGAAACCCTGCTTCGTCTGCCCGGAGCTGCCTGTGAACCTCTTGGCTGTGGGCGATCCGCCTCCCTCCCCCAGATTTTTTCCAGGGCTAAACTTTTCTCATCTGCCTGGCGGAGTAAGTCCTGAGCCATCTCCCTTAGTTCCCTTTCTTCTCTTAAGAGCTCCGGAATGACTTTCTTTGGGGAAATTCGACGTCTGGAGACGTTTACCCCACTCATTCCAACCCCTTCAGACCAACGTTTAGGTTTGACTGATTCTTCAGCTGGCAGATTTAGATCTAGGCCAGCCAAACCTTCCATCACTGACCTGATCCCTTCAGATTGAGCAGGAGGATGCGATGCTTCAGCTCCCAAAATTGTTTCAGGCAGGACCTCTACCAACGGAGGCTCCTCTTGTGAAGGGTCCGACATCAGGGCAGGTTTTTGGTTTTGTTGATTCTCAGCTTAATGTCAGGCCTGTTTCTTCGTTGACTCAGGAAAGACCACACTTAGACATTATTTTGAAATGTTAAGGCTCCTTTTACTAAGTTACGATAGCGTACAGACCAAGTAAAGCTGAGAATGAATAGTTTAGGCGCGAACAGAAAGTATTAAGCTTAAGCCCATCCCAATCCCCAAACCCCCCCTGTGCATTGTCCAATATGCAGCCATCTCCAACATCAGGTGGGCAGGTCTTCACCATCCTGGAATGCAGGTCCGTTAAACAGGAGATAACACGAAACATCAACATTGTCCACCAGCAGAACACATTCACCCCAAACCCCCCACCCTCCCCGTTTCCATGGCAGCGAAGCAGGAACTAGCGAGACTGACACCCTCGCATTCCTTTTGTTCCCAGATCGGCTGGTAAGGGGACAGATCGGCTGGTAATGGTTCCGCCCCAGGCTTCTAATGGACCCGGAAAGGTTCCAGAGGGAGCTTGGGCCAATTCCTGTGACCCTGCCCCGCGACTCGACTGAGGACCTAGTGGCCGCATGGTTAAGTGCGGCCGCGGGGGCCTTGGACCGAGTCGCGCCCTTGCGGCCTCTCTTGCGGCGGCGAATCACCCAGGCTCCTTGGTTTACCGAGGAGCTTCGGGGGATGAAACGCCACAAGAGATGCCTAGAGAGCAGATGGAGATCCTCTCGCTCCGAAGCCGACCGAACACTAGTGAGAACCCATATTAGGGCTTACTTAGTGGCGATAAGGGTGGCCAAACGTGAGTATTGTGCCACCCTTATTGCATCCGCGGATAACCGCCCTGCCGCCCTGTTTGGGGTGACCCGCTCCCTCCTTCATCAGAGGCCGCGGGAAGCCCCTCTGCAAGGGCGAGCAGAGGAATTTGGGATTTATCTGCAGGAGAAAATCACTCGGATTCGGAATGAGCTACCCTCCATCGACAGTGGTCCTGTGGGACTGTCCGAGACTAGTCTTGAGGTTCCTTCTTGGGAGGAGTTTGACTTTGTTACCACCGAGGATATGGACAGGTTGTCAAGGAAACTTAGGGCGACCACATGTTTATTGGACCCGTGTCCCTCCTGGCTTGTACTGGCATCCTGGGAGACGACACGAGGCTGGCTCCAGGGCATTGTCAACGCATCTTTGAGTGAGGGGTCCTTGCCTGCCGTCTTGAAAGAGGCGGTAGTGAGGCCCCTCCTCAAGAAGCCGTCCCTGGACCCAGCTTTATTAGAGAACTATCGTCCGGTCTCCAACCTTCACTTTTTGGTGAAGGTTGTCGAGAGTGTGGTAGCCCAACAGTTTCCGCGACACCTGGAGGAAGTTGATTATCTAGACCCGCGCCAGTCCGGCTTCCGACCCGGTCACAGCACCGAGACGGCATTGGTCGCGTTGGTTGATGATCTCTGGAGGGCGCGGGATAGAGGTTATTCCTCTATCCTAGTCCTATTAGACCTCTCGGCGGCTTTTGATACCATCGACCATGGTATCCTATTGCACCGACTGGGGGGGTTGGGGCTGGGAGGCACCGTTTTGCGGTGGTTCTCATCCTACCTCTCTGGTCGGTCGCAATATGTGTTGACGGGAGGGCAGAGGTCGACCTCGAGGCCTCTCTTATGTGGGGTTCCTCAGGGGTCGGTCCTCTCGCCCCTCCTTTTCAACACATATATGAAGCCGCTGGGTGAGATCATCCGTGGTTTTGGGGTGGAGTACCACCTGTACGCTGATGACACCCAGCTGTACATATCCACCCCAAACCACCCCAACGATGCCGCCGAAGTGCTGTCCCGGTGTTTGGAGGCCGTACGGATCTGGATGGGTGGTAACAAACTCAAGCTCAACCCTGCCAAGACTGAGTGGCTGTGGTTTCCGGCACCCCGGTTCAGCCAGATTACACCAACTCTGGCCATTGGGGGCGAAACACTGGCCCCCGTGGAGAGGGCGCGCAATTTGGGTGTCCTCCTGGATTCCCGGCTGTCCATGGAGGACCATGTGGCGGCCGTGGCCAGGGGGGCGTTTCATCAGGTACGCCTGATGCGCCAATTGCGCCCCTTACTGGACCGGGCTGCCCTTCGCACAGTCACTCAAGCTCTCGTGACGTCCCGACTCGACTACTGTAATGCTCTCTACATGGGGCTTCCCTTGAGGTGCACTCGAAAGCTACAGCTAGTCCAAAACGCAGCCGCGCGGGTGATTATGGGAGCCACTAGATGCTCCCACATAACACCGATCCTGCGCGAGCTGCATTGGCTTCCTGTGGTTTTTCGAGTGCGCTTCAAGGTTTTGACAACTATCTTTAAAGCGCTCCATGGCTCGGGGCCTAGTTATATGCGAGACCGCCTCCTGCCCTATACATCCCTTAGACCGATACGCTCCCACAGAGAGGGCCTTCTCAGGGTGCCGTCGGTCGGACAATGCCGACTGCCGACACCCAGGGGAAGAGCCTTCTCTGTGGCGGGCCCAGCCCTTTGGAATGACCTACCCCCTGAATTACGTACCATCACCGACCTCCGCCTCTTCCGCCAATGTCTTAAGACATATTTGTTCCAACAAGCCGGCCTAGCCTAACCTCCCATGGGGACTTTTAGGTAGTTTTAAATTGGGTTTTAAAATTTGGTTTTAGCGCAGGATAGGTTTATTTAATAGTTTTTTAAATTATATTTATTGTATTTTGTATGTTTTTAAATTTTCCTGTGCGCCGCCCTGGGTCCTTTGTGGAGAAGGGCGGGATATAAATTTAAATAAATAAATAAAAAAAAATAAAGAAAAGGTTGTTCTCCTGACCCAGGTTTCCGCTTCCTGGCTTCCAGCTTCTTTTGTTGAGCCAGCAATTAAGGTTCTTTTTTATGTAAAATGTCTTAGGAAAGATCGCCTGGTTAAAAAAAAGGACGAGGCTCCGCTGGTCTGGAGCCCATCCGCGGGTTGGGAGGGGGAGACACACATACATACACACACACACACACAGAGTGATTAAGTGAGTGAGTGAGTGCAAAGACAGACAGACACACAGACACACAGACAAAGAGGAAGGGAGAGGAGAGACAAAGATAGAGAGGGAGTGAGGGGAGAGAGACACAGAGATAGGGAGGGAGGAGAGAGAGACAGAGAGATACAGAGAGAGAATTACAGAAAGAGACAGGGAGGGAGGGAGAGAGAGATAAAGAGCCACAGAGAGAGAGAGACAGGCAGACAGACGCAAAGAGAGAGAGAGAGAAAGAGAAAGAAAGGAAGAAAGAAAAGAAAGAAAAAGAAAGTGGGAGAGAGATGAAAGAAAGAAAGAGAACTTATGACCACAATTGAGCCCAAAATTTTGGTTGCTAAGCAAGACCGCTGTTAAGTGAGTTTCACCACATTTTCCAAGTTGGCCACGCCCACCCGGTCACATGACCGCTGAGCCACTCCCACAAAATAGGCCACACCTTCTGGCTCTCAAAATAAATTTCAATCATTGTATTGTTGATATTTGGCTCTGTTGACTAATGAGTTTGCCGACCACTGCCCTAGAAAATGGTGAAGTGATAGTTCAAGCTACATTTAAATTAAATTTGATATGAACCACCTTTTAGCTTGAGTTTAAACACAACAAACATTTCTTAAAGTAACACAAGGCGATTAATCTAAATGGGAGCCTATTATCTCAAACGTTAAACCTTCCCTGGAATGTGGATTTCAGATAAATAGAACCAGTAAAACCTCTTTTTCATCATTCATCATAGTACAGAAATTAGGTTAAAAATACTCACTGTGACTCAAATGAGCTTCTCATTTCTGAAGGTTTTTTTTTTAAAGTTATAATTCTTACCTGCTATTCTCATGTTTATCTTCCCTCTGTTATTGGCACAACTGCATTTAACCAGCTACCTGGAGAATAAGGAAAAACAGCTTTCAATTAGAAGAGTGTAAGCAAGGAGATGCTTTGATTTATTCATTCCACTGAAAAATCCTGTATTCTCTAAGATGCAATGTTAATCTCTGTTCCCAAAATACACAAGGAAAATAAAAGACAGAGGCACTTCCAGGGTTAACCAGACTTTTTAATTTTGATATACATTTTCACTCCATAAACATACTTTTTGTTTCATTTTTTTTAATAGAACAGTAAAAACAGAAACTACAGGTAATACTTGACTTACAACTGTTCATTTAGCAAACGTTTGAAGTTACAACAGCACTGGAATAAGTGACTTACAATCAATCTTTGCACTTACAAACGTTCCTAATGCGATCAAAATTATATATATTTATGATGGCTGCAGTGTCCTGGAGTCACGTGATCATCATTTGAGATCTTCCCAGCCAGCTACTGACAGACAAATCGATGGGGAAGCTGAATGCATTTAATGACCACGTGATTCGCTTAACAACTGTAGCAAAAAAGGCTATAAAATTTGGCGCAATTCACTTAATAACCACCTTGCTTAGCAACAGAAACTCTGGCCTCACTAATGGTTGTAAGTTGAGGAATACCTGCACAGGATACATAACCTTAAAGATATGACTCAAACCCGTTCAACACAGCTATGACATTATTTTATTTATACCTTAGTGCAGGGGTCTGCAAAGTCGGCTCTTTTAAGACTGGTGGACTTCAACTCCTAGAGTTCCCCAGCCAGCATAGCATAGTCCACCAGACTTAAAAGAGCTGACTTTGCAGATCCCCTGCCTTAGTGGAATCATGAATATGTACTATGTATTTCCCTACAGTTAGAAACAGCAAGTAAACTATGTGCATTTGTACATAATCAATTACAATTTCATTCTGAATGAATGATAATTACACTATCCAAGAATGATAATTACACTATCAAGAAAATGCCAAGGATTACATAACTAGTTTGCAAACTAAAACTCTTTAATCAGCTTTTCAGTTCTCAAAGATTTTCCAAAAACAACTTCAGAAATGTCACATGGTATACTTAATTTTAAAAAAAACAAAACTAAAACGGGGACAATATGCCACTGAATGTCCACAAGCTCTTTGATTCATTGTTTATACAATGCAATAATTGTTCTATCAGTTAGAAAGAGGAAAAACTAAATGGTTTCCAGCTAAAGACGGTTTGCAACATTTGTGAATATTTCCCAAGTCAAGACACAGAAAGTTCAAAATAGAAGATGAAAATTAGAAGACGCTAATATTCGTTACTTGGCGCTCCCAACTAAAAGTAAATGATAAAAACTGATTAAAAAGGAGAATGGACTGTTGAGAATAAAGAAAAATTAGTGGTGAGAATAATTTTCTTGACACTCAAAGAATGATATGCATTGCAGTGGTGGGTTTCAAATTTTTTAGAACCTACTCTGTAGGTGTGGCCTATTTTGTGGGCGTGGCTTGGCAGTCATGTGACAGGGTGGGAGTGGCCACCTTTTAAAATGTGGTGAAACTCATTTAACAACGCTCTTGCTTAGCAACCAAAATTTTGGACTCAATTGTGATGATAAATTCTTTCTTTCTTTCTTTCTTTCTTTCTTTCTTTCTTTCTTTCTTTCTTTCTTTCTTTCTTTCTTTCTTTCCTTTCTTCCTTCCTTTCATTTCCTTTCCTTTCCTTCCCATTGGGTCACTGGCAGCGGCGGGCCAGATTTACTTCCAGGTACGCCAGTGGAACCCCCTCTCACCGGTTCTCTAAATTTCACCAACCGGCTCTCGCGAGTAGGTGCGAGCCTGCAGAAACCCACCACTAATGCATTGGGTTAAAAGCCAGAATCCAAGCATTAGAATCCATTCATATACATTTGAAATAGAGCAAATCTCAAAATCCAAAAACTCTGAACGAAGTTGGAATAAATCTTGTTACAAATATATATTATAACCTGGGATCGGCTTTACATACACCATTTCTTTGCCAATGCGTACGTGAGGTTCTAACAGTTTCCCTCCTTCCTAATAATTTAGTATTTTTTTATTTTAGTTGTCTACATTACTCGGTAATATAACTTCTATAGATTTAATTTCATTTTTTTCTTTTGTCACAAATATATTTGGAGAGAGGTGCCTGGAATATTTAATATTGGCTACATTAAAAATAAGTAAATTATTAGGGATTTTATTCACTACATTCCACATCCAGTACAACTCTAAATTATCTTATTCATCTCATCTTTTCAAGATATTCAGCATATAATATAATTCAAATATGGAGATTGCCAACATGTAATCTTGGGTTGCTTGAAAACCCTTATTAAAAACCTCGGTTTTTGAAGTATTTCAAGTATACGAATCAATCTAACAAGACGTAATCAGTAAGTCTGGTAAAATCCGCACAGCTGCGGTATGGGCAATCATTTCTTTGTTAGACTTGTATAGTCCCTTTAGCAAATATTTATTACACGGTATTTATTATATATTGCAATAGTGCGTGAAGCGTCATATAGCCCAGGGGTCCCCAACCCCCGGTCCGTGGACCGGTGCCGGTCCGTGGCTTGATAGGAACCGGGCCGCAGGGCCGGAGAGGAGGAGGAGGGAGGACAGGGCAGCCCCCTGGGCAGAGTGCGCACCGGGGGCGGGAGAGCGCAGGTGCAGTCACTCACGCCATTTGGGGCCCTAGAGGGGCGAGTGAGCCGACTCACACACACCCCGCGTGCGCATACGCCGCCTGGTCCCCCTCCCCCCCCGCTCCCCCTCTACGCCAGCGGGTCCGCGGAATTTTCTTTAAAATGAAACCGGTCCCTGGTGCAAAAAAGGTTGGGGACCCCTGATATAGCCAATACTTTCCTTTGAACTTTCACTCTGAACATCTTGCTACAAAAAGCACAGCAGAGGCCTTGTTGACCTACCTCCTAAAGCAGAGGTCCCCAACCTTTGCAACTTTAAGTCTGAAGGACTTCAGCTCCCAGAATTCTCCAGCCAGCAAAGCTTCAGACTTAAAGTTGCAAAGGTTGGAGACCCCTGTCCTAAAGCAGCTCTGAAGCGTAAACCCCATCTGTAGGTTGACAGGGTGCTCATCCCTGATTGAATCACCTTCCTTTTATCTGAAGGTGCCACGAATAGTTTGACTCCCTCTTCTTTGTGGCAACCCCTGAGATATCGGAACACTGCTATCATGTCTCCCCTGGTCCTTCTCTTCATCAAACTAGACATACCCAGTTCCTGCAATCTTAATTATGTGTCTGAATGGTCATCTATTTGGCAACTTCAAATTTTGATTAATAAATGCTCTGTCTTACGTGTTGGTAAATGTAATCAGAATATCAAGTATAGGCTAGGTCAGGGGTCTCCAACCTTTGCAAATTTAAGTCTGAAGGATTTCAGCTCCCAGCAAAGCTGGCTGGAGAATTCTGGGAGCTGAAGTCCTTCAGACTTAAAGTTGCAAAGGTTGGGGACCCCTGTCCTAAAGCAGCTCTGAAGCGTAAACCCCATCTGTAGGTTGACAGGGTGCTCATCCCTGATTGAATCACCTTCCTTTTATCTGAAGGTGCCACGTAGACAGCCAAGATGGATGCACACAGGACCTAGCTATCTGCGGGATCGCATCCTGCCCCATACATCCCTGCGGCCGATTCGCTCCCACAGAGAGGGACTTCTCCGGGTGCTGTCCACTAGGCTATGCCAGCGGGCGACGCCCAGGGGAAGAGCCTTCTCTGTGGCGGTCCCGACCCTCTGGAACGACCTTCCCCCCGAAATTAGAACAACCACGGACCTCCGCTCCTTCCGTCAAAAACTAAAAACTCATTTCTTCTGCCTGGCCGGCTTGGGGTAATCGAATTGTTTTATTAGGGACTTTTTGGGGTCCAGTTTTAGTCAGTTTGGGATTTTAGCGCAGGGTCTAGTTTAATTCATTTTAAATTGTATTTATGCTTGTTGGTTTTATGTATGTATTTTTAAATTCCCTGTGCACCGCCTCGAGTCCCTTCGGGGAGAGAGAGCGGTTTTATAAATTAAAATTATTATTATTAAAT
The DNA here is from genome assembly GCA_039707465.1 of Rhabdophis nuchalis. Lineage (NCBI taxonomy): Eukaryota > Metazoa > Chordata > Lepidosauria > Squamata > Natricidae > Rhabdophis > Rhabdophis nuchalis. The sequence goes on from CM077656.1 coordinate 10,098,947, forward strand.
TATTATCACACAATACAGCACAATCCCATTCTTTTTTTTAGTTTTTTAAAATAAATTTTATTTACAAACATATAAAATACACTCACACAAAACTTAGACATACACTACATTTACACCATACAATACGAACAGGAACTTCCTGTTCTTTCTAATAGCAATTGTTAATCGAAGCCGCTCATCTTATATTGTTTTCCCTTCTGTTCTATTTCATTTGGATTTCACCCTTCGAAACCCTCTTATTTTTAAGTTTTCCTTCATTAGTTCTTGTTTCTTTCCTCCATCCACCTATAGCATTTATCCCATATCTGATAGAATTCTGATTCTTCTTTTCCCATTCCTAATAAACCAGACTTCGGAATTCTACTAGAACATCCTACATGAATGTAGTTACTCCAACTTTTATTTTCTTCCTCCACTGATATACTTCCCAAGTGTCTTGGGTTGTTAAAAATATAATTTAAAGAAAAGAAAGAAATACCTTCTTTAAACCGATCATCTCTGTTATTGGCCACAATAGACTGGAGGGACAGGATCGCTATAATGTTATTACAATATGATTACAATGACAATAAAGATGATGATGATGATGATTATTATAAACAATTAAGGACCATTTTATGTGTTCCTTGCCCGGGGGGGGGGGGGGGGGAACAGACTATAACAAAGTTGGAAGGGACCTTGGGGGTCTTCTAGTCCAACCCCCTGCTCAAACAGGACACTCTATATCAGCCATGGCGAACCTTTTTAGGCTTGCATGCCATAAGGAGGGGGGAGCGCAGGGGAGTTGGGCATCGGCGTGCCACACCCATAATGCAATGCATGTCCCCCCCAGTGCGCATGTGCACATGACAGGCGCTCCCCCCGATTTTTACATGCTTTTTTCAACCTCCCCAGGCTCCAGAGGCTTTATAGGAGCCTGGAGAGGGTGAAAACAGCCCCCCTGCCTCCCAGAGGCTTCTGGAGCTTCCCTGAAGCCTCCGGAGGACAAAAAAAGATGCTATGAGCAAATCAGAAGTGACTTCCGGTTTGCTCATAGCATGCGTGCTGGCCAGCTGACGGCAACGCCTTGCATGCCTTGCCAAATGGCTCTGCCTGCCACCTGTGGCACGCGTGCCATAGGTTTGCCGCCCTATATCATTTCAGACAAATCACTCTCCAATCTCTTCTTTAAAATGTCCACTGTTGGAGCACTCACAATTTATGGAGGTGTTAATTGTTAATTAATTGTTCTGTCAGGAAATTTCTCCTTAATCCTAGGTTGGTTCCTTAATTCGTTCCTATCCATTGCTTCTTGTTCTGGCTTAGGTGCTTTGGAAAATAAATGGACTCTCTCTTCTCAGTGGCAGCCCCTTAGTTACTGGAACATGGCTATCAAAAAAAGAGTGAAGACAAATGCTGAAAGATGAGATAGGGCTACATTAAGAAAGTGGACAGTATCGATCAGTGATGGTTAATCTTTTCGGCCCCAAGTGTCAAAACTAGTAAGTACGCACGGGAGTGTTGGAACCCGGAAGAGCAGCTGGCTACCCTGCGCATGCACACTGGCCAGCTTTCTGGGTTCCATCACACACATGTATGCCGGCCAGCTGGTCTTCACACAAAGACCATCTGGTCGACACACTTGTGTGTGATGACGACCATCTTTAAAGCGCTCCATGGCTCGGGGCCTAGTTATATGCGAGACCGCCTCCTGCCCCATACATCCCTTCGGCCGATCCATTCTCACAGAGAGGGCCTTCTCAGGGTGCCATCGGCCGGGAAATGCCGTCTGGCGACACCCAGAGGAAGAGCCTTCTCTGTGGCGGGGCCAGCCCTTTGGAACGACCTACCCCCTGAATTGCGTACCATCTCGGATCTCCGCCTCTTCCGCCAGTGTCTAAAGACACATCTTTTTCAGCAAGCCGGCCTAGCCTAACCTCCCGTTGGGGCTATTTTAGATAGTTTTAAATTGGGGATTTTAAATTTGGATTTTAGCATAGGATTATAATTTAACATGTTTTTAAATTTTGTATTTATTGTTTTGTATGTTTTTAAATTCCTGTGCGCCGCCCTGGGTCCTTTGTGGAGAAGGGCGGGATATAAATGTGATTAAAATAAAAATAAATAAAATAAAATGGGACCCAGAAGGGAGCAGCTGGTCGGTGCACAGGCACACTGACCAACTGGTCTCTTCTGAGTTCCAGCCCTCCCGTTGCATTTGTTTCGGCACTTGGTGCCGAGAATATTAACAATAACTGATTGTGATAGAACCCAGAAGAGCAACTGGTGACGGCATGCACGGCCACAGAGAGGGCTCTGGGCCATAGGTTTGCCATCATGGATCTAGATCACGTAAGTCAGTCAGTTTATCTCTGATCAGATGTGTTTTATCTGGCTCAATAGTGCAAATCCATCCATGAATAGCTAACCAATGTAGGAAGCTATCCACTCTGTTTGAAAGGGTTCCCAGTGTTACGCATCATGTAACAATTCTTTGAACTGCTGGACTGCAAGTATAATAATAAGTCTTATAAGGTTGCACAAACAAGCGTCTGACAAGTGAAATTGGTACATTGATAAGAATAGAAAGCCCACAAACTCAAAGCTTATTCCATACGGAACCAGATGTAACTGATATTATCCAGGAGTCTTACAAATTATGCTGGACTGTGAAGCGAACATTTGATTAAAGTCAGAATATAAAACAGGATAAGCCGCCACTGAACTGAAAATAAAATATTAACAGGTCGTTTTCTGTATTTTATGAACGGCGTCAAAACAGAGATATATACCGGCAACGATAACGGCGATCCTTACAAAGTATCTGCAGCTACAATATATAAGATGTTGAAATATAGCGGATATAATAACAGTTACATCATAAGACTTAGTGTTTCCCACAGGAAAATAATGCCTTAATTGCTGGTGCAGGTGGAAGGAAGGAGGCAGGCAGTATGTATAGCATGAGAAACAGAAATGCCCCTTAATTGATCAAAACAAGGATGCACCGGGAAGCTTTTGCAGCCCAACAGAGAATTAACAAGTCGGGTTTCAGTTGGTGGAACCCTTCGTTTGTACAGGAAATCACAAGTGTGCTCGAAACATCCAATGACGCATATTCTTTTTCAAAATTATACTTGCTAACGATAACTACTTCTTGGTATAATATTTAACAGATCAGTAACAGTGCGCCAGAGAACGAGTACCATGGAAATGTGACTGAGCATAGAAACCCTAAGGGTGGAAAGAATGGAACATCCAAGAAAACACAAAGCTGTAAGGGCCTGGGCCAGGGCCTGAATCTGGCCCCCAGGGTGCTTAGATCTGGCCCATGGCCCTGCCCAGGAAACAGGACCGGCACACGGCGCCTTTGCCAGTGAAAACGGAGCTCTTCGTTTTTGCAGGCAGAGGGTTGCAGGAGCCCGTCACAACCGGAAACAGAGCTCGGGAGCCTGTTTTCGCTGGCAGTATGCTGGTGCCCCAACATGAGTGACGTTGAGCTGGCCACGCCCACTTTGGCCACACCCCCGAGGTCAAACACAACCCTGATGCGGCCCTCAATGAAATTGAGTTTGACACCCCTGCTCTAAGCCATAGTTTTCTTATAAATTTGAACGTTCAAACACTACTTGGATTAGTGTAAATCAATTTCTACCACTGACCTACATCCCATTATTACGCAGAGCAGCCATGATAAGAGCCGCTTCCTCTATTTCACTTGATGACATGAAGCTGTTCTTAAAACATCAGCACATGTTCACTACCACCTACATCTTTTGTACCATCCAACGTAATCTTTCTTTTCTTCCATTCAATTGTACCTGATTCCCAGAGACTGTCTGGACAAGTTCAGACAGTTTTCCTGTCAAGGTTTTCAGAAGTGGTTTGCTATTGCCTCCTTCCTAGGTCACCCAGCCGGCTTTGTGTCTACGCAAAACTGGACTCCGTCTCTAGCCTGACGCCTTAACCACACCACCAAACTGGCTGTCTTAGCATAACTACTAATATAGAATGGTATGAAGACACCTGTTGAATAAAACCCTATATTTAACTTCTATTGTGTTCCAGAGTAACTTCAAGATAGGCCAAGAATGCATCTATACGCAGGGCATTAACATAATTGCAGTCTCCTGTTCATGGTCTCTAACTTCTGGCACTGAGAGGTATGACAACTCTAATTATGATGTAAACGTACAGTCATCACAATTATTACCATCCAATATTAGCTTTGTCTCTCATATTATTATAGACCCGAAATTCTGAAAGACAGAACGAGGTAGAAAGGCAGTTAATATTTATGATTAAATGAAGAGTGAAGCAAAGCATGAATGCTCGCAATCTATCTTTCTGTGTGCCAATTTAGATGCAGTTTCTCTAATTCTTCTGAAAAAGGAACATTACTCGCACAAATGTGCTGTGTCGAACACCCATCTTGAATGCTTTGTGGGCCCAAACTGAACTCCTTGAACTCAGATTGATCATGCAATTAGATTCACTTGGTTTTTCCATTTGAGGGAACGGGACTTACCGTCCGTATTTTTCGGAGTATAAGACGCACCCAGGTTTTGAAGAGGTAATTTTTTTTTTAAAAGTAGGTAGGTAGATAGAGGGATAGAGAGGGAGAGAAAGAGAGAGAAATACAGTAGGTAGGGAGGGAGGGAGAGAGTGCAGATAGGGAGGTAAGTAGAGGGATAGAGAGAAATAGAGAGAGAGAGAGAAATCCAGTAGATAGGTGGGGGGGGAGAGAGAGTAGGTAGATAGGTAGATAGAGAGGGGAGATAGAGAAATCCAGTAGATAGGTAGGAAGACAGAGAGTATAGATAAGTAGGTAGGTAGGTAGGTGGAGGAAGGAGGGAGAGAGAAAGAGAGAAATACAGTAGATAGGTAGGTAGAGAGAGAGAGAGTAAGTAGGTAGGTAGATATTTCCAGGTGTATTTACCCATGTGCTGGAGGAGGAAATCACTGGCCCCCTTTGGAACAAATCTTTGTTTCTGCAGGCACAGTACTTGACCAACTTAATTCTCATCAATCACTCTAATTTATCATCATTTAATAAGGTTTCTTAATTATTTATTTTAATTCAAGTTTAAGTTTACTTAATTTAATTTTAATTTTAAATTTATCTATTGTATTTAGATATACCTTTTATTATCCGTGTGCACCGCCCTGAGTCCCTTATGGGAGAGAGAGCGGTATACAAATTAAATAAATAATTAAACAGCTTTCCGAAAGGGGAAAAAAACCCCTTTTTTCACTTGGCAAACCTCCCCCAAACAGCCCGTTTTTCGCAAACATGGGCCCATTTTTTTCAAATAAAAGGCATGAATAGCCTTGGGGGGACTTGCAGAGTGCTCCTGGGGGGGGGGTCAAAAATGAGCAAAAAAACGGCACATTTATCGTGAAAACGGGCCATTTTTTGGTCAAAAAAATTGCATGCCTAGCCTTATGGAGGCTTATAGAGTGCTGCTGGGGGGGGGGGAACACCCTCTTTTTTGCTCATTTCTGCCCTCACCAGCCCCCAGGAGCTCTCTGAAAGCCTCCATAAGGGTATGCGCACGGCCATTTTGGTGAAGGGGTGAGGTTTCGGGAGGCAAAAAAAGTGCTGTATTCGATGTATAAGACGCACCCAGATTTTCAGCCTCTCTTTAGAGGAAAAAGGTGAATCTTATACTCCGAAAAATACGGTAACTTTTGAGAGTCTTCACCCATTTTGTACCTCCTCTGGAATCAGTTGCCCTTGAACAACCACTGGAGCCCGATCTCATGAAGCTGAAAATCCTTCTTTATCCACACTCGACTGCAACACCCAATATAAGGGTGTTAATTACGATAGGGTTTAGATATTTAACTCAGGGATGTCCAAACTTGGGAACTTTAAGACTTGTGGACTTCAACTCCCAGAATCCCACAGCCAGCTTTGCCGGCTGGGGAATTCTGGGAGTTGAAGTCCACAAGTCTTAAAGTTCCCAAGTTTGGACACCCCTGATTTAACTGATATATAAATGGCTGCACTCGGATAACAATTTGTTTGTATGATGTTATAATTGTTTGCTTGTACGGAGTGCTTGCCAGTAAATAAAAATATTACTACTGCTGCTCGCATATTAAAAGGCATAAAACTAATTATAGAAAAATTGGAGAACCAGGTTCAATTAAAGAAGTATTTAGCCAGAGAATATTTGCATACTGCTGCTTTCGAAATCTTTCTCTGGAAACTTTAGAACTGCAAAATCATATATAGTGTATATATATATAGCTTACGAAAGTCAATGTGGGACATGATGTTGGTGTAGAAATGAGACACAGCCAGCTGGGCTACTTCCTCCCTTTCTGCCCTAATTGGTATCAGGTTCTACAGCGAGGTGCCCCAAAACACACACCCCTCTTATCTCGCATGAGTAGCTTTGTTATAAGAACTAGAGTAGTATTAAATAAAGCAAGCGCTAAGACCAACATATACATAACTTATGAGCCTCCAAAAACTGTTTGCATTTTGAGGACATTATGTAATGTATATAAAACTTCATTTTACATATTTTTTGTATCAGCTGCAAGACAAAAAAATGTATATGTATAGGCTTGTCCTTATTATGATTATCATTAGTGAGTACTGTACCAAAAGACACAGGTTATCCATCTGGCCATTCGGACTTACGGTGTGTCTCTAAGAATGAAAAAGCTCTTTTCCATACAATCTGAGAGGAATATGAAATTGCACTCACATTTTATCAATAAATAATTCCAAAAAAAAGCACATCATCAGGCTCCACACATGTAGTTCTTCCAAACACTTTGAGGGTCTGAATCTTGAAATTAAATGTAATTTTGGAAATGATGTTTAAAATGAATAGATCATAGGAAGGAAGGAAGGAAGGAAGGAAGGAAGGAAGGAAGGAAGGAAGGAAGGAAGGAAGGAAGGAAGGAAGCTCTACAAAAGACTATTGTCACACTATAAATTGGTGGAAGATTGGGTCAATATGATACTTTTGATCTACCAGGACCTGTGGGGGAAAAAAACCTAACAACACTTGGCATATGGGCAGATATGGCTGTATTGTGTCAGTATATGTTCCTTTGAAGATGAAGCAACGTAAGGGTTTAAATCTTCAAATATTCTTAAAATCTAAATTAAGCAATTGCTCTATTTCAGGAGTCCCCAACGTTTTTGGCACCAGGGACTGGTTTCATGCTAAAAAAATTCCGCGGACCGGTGGGCATGGCTCAGCCGGCATAGAGGGGCAGCGGGGGGGAGGGGGAACAGGCGGCCCATGCGTGCGGGGGGGGGGGAGGTTCTTCCTCTTTCTGTGCCCCCTTTCTTCTATTACCTGTGTGCAGCATTGGTGAAACCCTATGAAACAATTGCATTTCCTTCATCGTCTCCTCCGAGCTTCACTTGAGGTTTTCAGGGGCTTCTTTTTTCATCATGATATTATTCCCAACAGCGTGAGTGGCCGCGCCTGTGCTCTCCCGCCCCGGTGCGTGCTCTGCCCAGGGGGCTGCCCCCTCCTGCCTCCTCCTCCTCTCCCGCCCTGCGGCCCGGTTCCTATCAAGCCACGGACCGGCACTAGTCCACGGCCCGGGGGTTGGGGACCCCTGCTCTATTTAACCTATTTCCTTCTACTAGCAAGAAAGGAAATTACATGAAATGTTCAAGATATTACTTGTACAAAACTTCCTCCTTTGTTCCAAATACTTTCACATAACCTTCTGCCTTAAATGTCAAGAAGTTTTAGTGAAAGAAGGAAAATTGTTCAGTTGCTTAAGTGCAAAAAATGAACTTATACGCCAGCAATCATATAATTGTTCATAGGTCCAGTGCAGAACAAGAGCTAAAAATGCAATACAAGTTTTTTTTTTTGTTCCAAAACTTCCTGTATGTTTAATTCCTATATGTTTAATTTCACAATAGGAAAGACAAGAGAATAAGGGATACAAAGAATCATGGCCATCTGTCTATGGAGATCCTCAGTCATCCAGGTCATGGTTGTCCCAAAGGTGCTTTTTCAAGGGCCAATTGGACTATCTGGTTTTTCTCTGAAGACGCTTCAATGACCTTTTCCTTGTAACTGTTGGTGGGGGTCTCCTCAGGGTCTCATACGTAGCAGTGTCTTTCAGAAGATCGTTCACCTTGGCCTTGCAATCATCTGTGTTCAGGATAACTGTGCATCTTCCTTTATCAGCTGGCAGGATGTTGATGTTTGGGTCTCTTCCTAGGGATGTCACTGCTCTCCTTTCTTGAATTGTGAGGTTGGAAGTGGGTGTTTTGGCACTGGTGAGGGCTGCAGAGACCTTCATCCATAATTGTTCTGCTTCTGGTTCTGCCACTTATTGTTCCTGATGGCTGACTCTGTGGCTGTGAGAAGATCTACAACTGGTAGCTATTCTGGTGTTACTGCAAAATCCAACCCTTTGGCCAAAATATTATGTTCTGTTTGGGTCAGCTCTTTCTCACCCATTGGTCAGTATTCTGAGATATTTCCCTGCCCATCTGGGTCGGTTTTTCTGCTTTGTGTGTTCTTCCTGTCTAAGCTATAGGGTAGAAAATTTGCCTTTTTGTCGTATTTTTCTCTTGTTGTGCTGTGTTAATTGTGCCTTCTTTATCAATTCTGTAACCTGTTCCAATGCTTCTGTTGGTAGTAGGGATTTCAGCTTTCAATTACCTTTTTCTTGCAACTGCTGGTGGGGGTCTCATACGTAGCAGTGCCTTTCAGAAGATTGTTCACCTTGGCCTTCAGAGCTGAAGAAGCTTCTTCGAAAGGTCTTCAAAGAAAAATCAGAAAAACTGGTTGCCTCTTGAAAAACCATCTTTGGGACAATCACGGCCATCATATTATACTTTGTAAGAGTTCCAAGACACAAAAAGATCCATGCAAAATACACACAGTAGATTAGTAAAAAAATTCCAAATCAATTGTTTTGCAACCAATTGTTTCAGTGACTTAATATTAGGATACAAATATTATAAATATATATATACGTCCACTGATACATTATTTGTTATAATTCTAAAATTCTGGAACGCTAATGCAATGGCGTGGTGCAAAAGATACACCTTTTTCCAAATGCCAAATGTAAATTAAATGGAATTCAAGTAGGCCATATTATTATTATTTTTCTCAGCTGTTACAATTTGAAAAGAGAAGAGGCACAGGAAAAATTAGATACAGACCTAAAGAAAACAGTAGTTTTTCCTTCACGATATATACCTACATTAAGTTGAGAGCATTTGAAAGGCCAAAGACCTCATTAAAAGGGTAGAGAGAAATTTAAAAGAAGGAATTTAAAGAAATAAATGATTGGGATGATGAGAGAATTCAGAAGAAAAAAGCTCCATAACTTGCAATTATATCTGCTCCATCAGAGCACTTAGGGGAAGTATGTCCCTTCCCTTAAATAGTGCCATTTTGTGGGGCCTCAGGCGCATGTTTTTTTTCAGTTGCAGCCCCTTCCATCCATCAGGACAATATCTACAATGCAGATATGTACTTTAATGCAGGGGTCCCCAACCTTTGCAACTTTAAGTCTGAAGGACTTCAGCTCCCAGAAGTCCTTCAGACTTAAAGTTGCAAAGGTTGGGGACCCCTGCTTTAATGAACAGTGTGTTCATTACAGGGAAAGTATTTGTGGGGGCAGCATGCAATGTAGAGAGATGGTGCTTCTTTTTGATGCCACGCACCAACATTTACACCAGTGGTTCTCAACTTTCCCAATGCCGCGACCCTTTAATGCAGTCCCTCATGTTGTCGTGACCCCCAACCACAAAATTGGTGTCTCGGTTCCTAAGACCATCGAAAATACGTGTTTTCCGATGGTCTTAGGCGACCCCTGGGGAAGGGTTGCTCAATCCCCAAAGGGGTCCCGACCCACCGATTGAAAACTACTGATTTAAAGGGCCACAAAAGAAGATTATAAAGCTAGAAGTTAGGCCAGGCCATCACCCAATTCCTTCATAACCACGTAAAAGGCCAATTACTCATGGTTTAGGAATCTGTCATCCTTCTAATCTGGCCCTATGACCTTAACAGGTCTATAAAGTTTACTGAGTGTAAACAAAAGTATTAGCAATATACGCAGAATTGGCCAAGAGACCATTTCTTAAAGGAAGAAATATCCACCCACCCACCCAATACTGAAACACTTCAAATACCTCGGGGCAGAATAGAAGAAAGGAGGACAAATATAAATGGTTGGCACAGCTTAAGAAAATAGAAATAACACCGTGGGATATATACCTCCCCCAACCTTGTGGCCTTTCTTTAACAAGGTTGAAGTTAAGTGTCATGCATTCAGTTCAGTGGTGGGTTTCTGCAGGCTCGCACCTACTCGCGAGAGCCGGTTGGTGAAATTTAGAGAACCGGTGAGAGGGGGTTCCACCGGTGTACCTGGAAGTAAATCTGGCCCACCGCTGCCAGTGACCCAACGGGAAGGAAAGGAAAGGAAAGGAAAGGAAGGAAGGAAGGAAGGAAGGAAGGAAGGAAGGAAGGAAGGAAGGAAGGAAGAAAGAAAGAAAGAAAGAAAGAAAGAAAGAAAGAAAGAAAGAAAGAAAGAAAGAAAGAAAGAAAGAAAGAAAGAAAGAAAGAAAGAAAGAAAGAAAGAAAGAAAGAAAGAAAGAAAGAAAGAAAGAAAGAAAGAATTTATCAGCACAATTGAGTCCAAAATTTTGGTTGCTAAGCAAGAGCGTTGTTAAATGAGTTTCACCACATTTTAAAAGGTGGCCACTCCCACCCTGTCACATGACTGCCAAGCCACGCCCACAAAATAGGCCACACCTACAGAGTAGGTTCTAAATAAATTTGAAACCCACCACTGATTCAGTTCCACCTTTTAGGCTGGAAAAAAAATGTCTGCCTGATAACAAGAGCAGCCACTACTAGTCAGCATTAAGAGCAAAGGTTAGGAAAACCAAAGTCTAACTTGTTATAAGGCAGTCTTGAAGGTTTCGGGAGTATCGGATACTTCAACAGGAGGTGAAGTCTGGTAAAGGATAAGAAAGAAGATAAGAAAATGACGTGGAAAAGTGAGGTACAGAAGTTACACTGTACACAAGTATTACTTACTTACAACCATGTGTTTAGCAACTATTCACAGCTGCAAGGGGAGTGAAAAAAGTGACTTAGGGGTAGTCTTACATATCTGCAAGCTGGCATGTACTTATCACAGCTCAAGCAGCCCAGAGTCATGGGATCACTATCTGTGAACTTTCTACTAGCCTCCAACCAAAAAAAAATCAATGGGGGAAGCCAATTCGCTTAATGACTGCACGGTTCTCTTAGCAACTGCAATGTTTTGCTTAACAACCATGGCAAGACAGCTCATAAAATCGGGTTTGACTCACTTAACCACCTTGCTTTAGCAATGCAAAATTCTGTCCCACTCGCGGTTATAAATTGAAAACTAGGCGTAATAATATTACAGTGGCAGCTAAATACGTCGCATGACCCTTTGCGCAGTGCTTAAAACAGAAGGGAATTTTTGCAATGCCATCACTTCATCTTTCTTTAGCTCTACAGACCTGTGAAGGTCATAAATGTGAGGACGGGTCACGACGTTACTTCTGCGCCACAAGGATGACCCATGCAGAGAATCGAAAGTTCACTTTCATGAATCAAAGAGCACCAGGAGGAAAAAGATAATTAGTTCAGGCTGATTTCTTTCCCTGAGCATGGGAAACAAGGTACGGTTTTTTAAAATCCACCCTATCAAGCGCCTGGCCAAAAATAAAAGATAAATGACGTTTTACAGGAGAAATGTTAAGTGTTCAGAATGGCTAGAAACAGCATCCTTCCTGCTAAAACTCCCAATTTCTCATTCCAGATGCACAAGAGCAAGACGAGGCTACTTCCTGGCGGGAGGAAATGCCCTCCGCACATCCTTAAACACACAGCCTGGCATTCCACGCCATGCCTCTTGCTGCAAAGCCCTCCGAGAAACTTGTACTTTCCTTTAACTACACCCTTGCACAGTGGAGCATGAAGCAGGCCAGGGACGCACGGGCCGTTAAACAACAAGCATGCGCTGCTAGCAGCTGGGAAGCATGGTGACATTAAGAGCACTACTCTATTGCAGAGATAAGAGATTGGTCTAAAGGTCGGAGGAGGAAACACCTTATCCAGCCTGGTTTCAAGCCTAGGCTTTCAAGAAGAGATTGGGCTGCCATTTCTCAGAAACGGTGTAGGGAAGGGGTCTCCAAATTTGGCAGCTTTAAGACTGGGGAGGGGGGCAGACTTCAACTCCCAGAATTCCCCAGCCAGCAAAGCTTGAGGGGCGGGGCTTGGGGGTCAGGGGTCTGCAAAGTTGGCTCTTTTAAGACTGGTGGACTTCAACTCCCAGAATTCCCCAGCCAGCAAAGCTTGAGGGGCGGGGCTTGGGGGTCAGGGGTCTGCCAAGTTGGCTCTTTTAAGACTGGTGGACTTCAACTCCCAGAATTCCCCAGCCAGCCTGGCTTCCTAGGGGATTCTGGAAGTTGAACCCCCCCCCCCCCCCGGTCTTAAAACTGTCAAGTTTGGAGACCTCTGGTGTAGGGTCTCCTGCTTGAGGAGGGGGGCTTGTCAGGGGTCAGCAAAGTTGGCTCTTTTAAAACTGGGGGACTTCAACTCCCAGAATCTCCCAGCCAGTGAGGCCGCCCCAGTCTTAAAGCTTCCAAATATGGAGACCTTTGGTGCAGGATCTCCCTGGTGTAGGGTCTCCTGCTTGACGGGGGTGGGGTGGGGGGCTTGGGGGTCAGGGGTCTGTCAAGTTGGCTCTTTTAAGACTGGTGGACTTCGACTCCCAGAATCCCCCAGCCAGCCCAGCTGCCTGAGGGATTCTGGGAGTTGAAGTCCCCCAGTCTTAAAGCTGTCAAGTCTGGAGACCCCTGGTGTGGGAGGCTTGGACTAGTCCAGGGGTCTGCCAAGTTGGCTCTTTTAAGACTGGGGGGGGGGGGGACTTCAACTCCCAGAATCCCCCAGGAAGCCAGGCTGCCTGGGGGATTCTGGGAGTTGAAGTCCCCCCAGTCTTAAAGCTGTCAAGTCTGGAGACCCCTGGTGTGGGAGGCTTGGACTAGTCCAGGGGTCTGCCAAGTTGGCTCTTTTAAGACTGGGGGGGGGGGGACTTCAACTCCCAGAATCCCCCAGGAAGCCAGGCTGCCTGAGGGATTCTGGGAGTTGAAGTCCCCCAGTCTTAAAGCTGTCAAGTCTGGAGACCCCTGGTGTGGGAGGCTTGGACTAGTCCAGGGGTCTGCCAAGTTGGCTCTTTTAAGACTGGGGGGGGGGGGGACTTCAACTCCCAGAATCCCCCAGGAAGCCAGGCTGCCTGAGGGATTCTGGGAGTTGAAGTCCCCCAGTCTTAAAGCTGTCAAGTCTGGAGACCCCTGGTGTGGGAGGCTTGGACTAGTCCAGGGGTCTGCCAAGTTGGCTCTTTTAAGACTGGGGGGGGGGGGGACTTCAACTCCCAGAATCCCCCAGGAAGCCAGGCTGCCTGAGGGATTCTGGGAGTTGAAGTCCCCCAGTCTTAAAGCTGTCAAGTCTGGAGACCCCTGGTGTGGGAGGCTTGGACTAGTCCAGGGGTCTGCCAAGTTGGCTCTTTTAAGACTGGGGGGGGGGGGGACTTCAACTCCCAGAATCCCCCAGGAAGCCAGGCTGCCTGAGGGATTCTGGGAGTTGAAGTCCCCCAGTCTTAAAGCTGTCAAGTCTGGAGACCCCTGGTGTGGGAGGCTTGGACTAGTCCAGGGGTCTGCCAAGTTGGCTCTTTTAAGACTGGGGGGGGGGGGACTTCAACTCCCAGAATCCCCCAGGAAGCCAGGCTGCCTGAGGGATTCTGGGAGTTGAAGTCCCCCAGTCTTAAAGCTGTCAAGTCTGGAGACCCCTGGTGTGGGAGGCTTGGACTAGTCCAGGGGTCTGCCAAGTTGGCTCTTTTAAGACTGGGGGGGGGGGGGACTTCAACTCCCAGAATCCCCCAGGAAGCCAGGCTGCCTGAGGGATTCTGGGAGTTGAAGTCCCCCAGTCTTAAAGCTGTCAAGTCTGGAGACCCCTGGTGTGGGAGGCTTGGACTAGTCCAGGGGTCTGCCAAGTTGGCTCTTTTAAGACTGGGGGGGGGGGGGGGACTTCAACTCCCAGAATCCCCCAGGAAGCCAGGCTGCCTGGGGGATTCTGGGAGTTGAAGTCCCCCCAGTCTTAAACAGTGCCAACTTGGCAGACCCCTGGGACTAGATGACCTCTAAGCCCCCTTCCCTCCCTCCCTCCCTCCCCACTCTTGCCAATCCGCTCCATCTAACGCCAGAGGCAGCCTGGGGGAGAGATCCAGCCCAGCCATGCCCTTCAACGGGGAAGGCAGCGGGGACTCCTCGGCTGGAGGGGAAGAGAAAGGCGCTGGGGCGAATCCCGGGGCGAGGGCGCCCGAGGCAAGCCGGAGAAGCGGGGGGATACGCCGGGCGCAAAGCGAGGGGCGCTCGCAGGAGGCAGCCGAGGGAAAGCGCCTTACCTGCGGATCCCGGGCAGCCCAGCGCGAGCGACAGCCTCGGCGTCAGACCTTCTCACCCCCCTCCCCCCCCTTTTTTTTCCCCCCCGCCCCTTCCGCGCCTGCGCTTTGGAGAGTCCCCCACGCGGCGGCCGAGAAGGAAGCGTCAGAAAAAAAGGGGGGCAAAAAAAAAGAAGCAGCAGCAGCAGCCAACGGGATCCCGTGTCCTCCGGGCAGCTCCTTTTGCTGCTGCTCTCCAAGTCTATAGGCGGGGAAACTGCGGCGCCCTCTAGTGTTGGAGGACCGATTTCGAGGAGGAGGAGGGCCTGTAGTTTTTTTTTGAGAGGGGTGGTGGTGGATGTAGTCCGCTCTTTTGCAGGCAGTGAAGTATTGCGAAGGGGTTTGTGTGTGTGTAGCTTCTGTGTGGTGGAGGCTGGGTTGATGAGCAGGCTTGAGTGGAGAACTCTAGCCAACCAACCGGTCGAGGTGTATTCCGCCACAACGCTTGGGAATTTGCCACGCGCAAGCAGCTGGCTTTCGTGTGCTTAACCCACTTTAAAGACTTTGTGGACTTCAACTCCCAGGATTCTCCAGCCAGCATACTTTACTCTCTTGCCATCCCTTCCTCTGCAATCTCCCCATTAAGATCAAAGGTCCTCAAACTTGGCCACTTTAAAGACTGGTGGACTTCAACTCCCAGGATTCTCCAACCACCATACTTTACTCTCTTGTCATCCCTTCCTCTGCAATCTCCCCATTAAGATCAGAGGTCCTCAAACTTGGCCATTTTAAAGACTTTGTGGACTTCAACTCCCAGGATTCTCCAGCCAGCATACTTTACTCTCTTGCCATCCCTTCCTCTGCAATCTCCCCATTAAGATCAAAGGTCCTCAAACTTGGCCACTTTAAAGACTGGTGGACTTCAACTCCCAGGATTCTCCAACCACCATACTTTACTCTCTTGTCATCCCTTCCTCTGCAATCTCCCCATTAAGATCAGAGGTCCTCAAACTTGGCCATTTTAAAGACTTTGTGGACTTCAACTCCCAGGATTCTCCAGCCAGCATACTTTACTCTCTTGCCATCCCTTCCTCTGCAATCTCCCCATTAAGATCAGAGGTCCTCAAACTTGGCCACTTTAAAGACTGGTGGACTTCAACTCCCAGGATTCTCCAACCACCATACTTTACTCTCTTGTCATCCCTTCCTCTGCAATCTCCCCATTAAGATCAGAGGTCCTCAAACTTGGCCACTTTAAAGTCTTTGTGGACTTCAACTCCCAGGATTCTCCAGCCAGCATACTTTACTCTCTTGTCATCCCTTCCTCTGCAATCTCCCCATTAAGATCAAAGGTCCTCAAACTTGGCCATTTTAAAGACTTTGTGGACTTCAACTCCCAGGATTCTCCAGCCAGCATACTTTACTCTCTTGCCATCCCTTCCTCTGCAATCTCCCCATTAAGATCAGAGGTCCTCAAACTTGGCCATTTTAAAGACTTTGTGGACTTCAACTCCCAGGATTCTCCAGCCAGCATACTTTACTCTCTTGTCATCCCTTCCTCTGCAATCTCCCCATTAAGATCAAAGGTCCTCAAACTTGGCCACTTTAAAGTCTTTGTGGACTTCAACTCCCAGGATTCTCCAGCCAGCATACTTTACTCTCTTGCCATCCCTTCCTCTGCAATCTCCCCATTAAGATCAGAGGTCCTCAAACTTGGCCACTTTAAAGTCTTTGTGGACTTCAACTCCCAGGATTCTCCAGCCAGCATACTTTACTCTCTTGCCATCCCTTCCTCTGCAATCTCCCCATTAACATCACAGGTCCTCAAACTTGGCCACTTTAAAGTCTTTGTGGACTTCAACTCCCAGGATTCTCCAGCCAGCATACTTTACTCTCTTGCCATCCCTTCCTCTGCAATCTCCCCATTAAGATCAGAGGTCCTCAAACTTGGCCATTTTAAAGACTTTGTGGACTTCAACTCCCAGGATTCTCCAACCACCATACTTTACTCTCTTGTCATCCCTTCCTCTGCAATCTCCCCATTAAGATCAGAGGTCCTCAAACTTGGCCACTTTAAAGTCTTTGTGGACTTCAACTCCCAGGATTCTCCAGCCAGCATACTTTACTCTCTTGCCATCCCTTCCTCTGCAATCTCCCCATTAAGATCAGAGGTCCTCAAACTTGGCCACTTTAAAGTCTTTGTGGACTTCAACTCCCAGGATTCTCCAGCCAGCATACTTTACTCTCTTGCCATCCCTTCCTCTGCAATCTCCCCATTAACATCAGAGGTCCTCAAACTTGGCCACTTTAAAGACTGGTGGACTTCAACTCCCAGGATTCTCCAGCCAGCATACTTTACTCTCTTGTCATCCCTTCCTCTGCAATCTCCCCATTAACATCAGAGGTCCTCAAACTTGGCCACTTTAAAGACTGGTGGACTTCAACTCCCAGGATTCTCCAGCCAGCATACTTTACTCTCTTGCCATCCCTTCCTCTGCAATCTCCCCATTAACATCAGAGGTCCTCAAACTTGGCCACTTTAAAGACTGGTGGACTTCAACTCCCAGGATTCTCCAGCCAGCATACTTTACTCTCTTGTCATCCCTTCCTCTGCAATCTCCCCATTAAGATCAGAGGTCCTCAAACTTGGCCACTTTAAAGACTGGTGGAGAATTCTGGGATTTGGAAGTCCACCGGTCTTTAAAGTTGCCAAGTTTGGGGGCAACTGGTTAACCATTCATCTCGCCATAAAGTGCCAACAAACCTTTCAGGAGAGAAGGCTTGCGTAAGGTTGCTTGGTGAGGATGTTAACGTTAAGTACATATTTGCAGAGGCTGAATATTGCTACATTGGAGCTCTGTTTCCATGGTCTTCCAATAGAAAAGAATATATGTAGCTTGGAATTATTTATTTTATTTATTTTTCGAATTTATACCCCGCCCTTCTCCTTGTTAGGACCCAGGGCGGCGCACAGGCATTATTAAAACCATAACAAAAGAACAGTATACATTATTAAAAATATATTAAATTATAAATCCCGTGCTTAAAAAAAAACCCATTAAAAACCCTGCAAATTAACAATTTATAGATAAAAGTCAGAAACGGGGGGGGGGCTCTCTGGTGCTTGCTTGCTTGCAGAGAGTTCATTACCTGACTAAGGTAGGTTGGTCAGTGCCATGGCCCAAATGTCAGGAAGCAAACACCGCACTCCTGTGGACTGATGAGGTTACCTACCCGTAGTTGGCTGGTGAAAGGTCTTGCAAGCAAACAGCCAACATCGGAGAACAGCAAGGGTGTCACAGTTCAGCCACATGTTGACTTGTTCAGTGGAGCTTCACAATACAGTGATCCCTCGTTTTTCGCGGCTGCATGTTTCGCGGCTTCAGTGCTTCGCGGGTTTTTCAAAAATACAGGGGGGGAAATGCATCGGTAGGAGGCAAGCGCCCCCTAGTGCTTGCTTTAAACGATGTCCACCAACTCAAGTTTCCGGTGCGAATCCTACTTCGCGGTTTTTCAGTTTTCGCGGAAGGTTCCGGTCCCCATTAACCGCGAAAAACGAGGGATCACTGTATGGCAAATCAGTAGCCTTGTGCAGAATGAACTCAATTGTTCACAAGTGAGATGGGAGACCTCAACTGGGGTGGTGGAAGGGGTTATTTTATCCAGAGTCATTTAGTCAAGGGGAGGAGAAACATGAACATCTAATAGAATCTGAAAGACATTTCCAACATTTTCCTACAAAAGTAATAAATAAGTGCTGGATTTTGTAAGCTGCCAAGAATTCACTGGAATGGGTGCCGGCTATATTAAATTTAATAAAATGAAATAATAATGCATAACAGTATTCGCAAAGCTAATTAAAAAAACCTAGCAGATTAAATATTGTTTTGATAGATTTTATGGCAGTATGGGAACGAATCAAAGCTTTCTCCTTATTGTACAGAGCCAACAAAATAATTTTAAAGCATTTATTTCTAGCAATTAGAGTAGCTGTGTTAAAATGCGTAGCTACTTAACTGGGTGAAATGTGTTTTGTTTTGACTTAAAGCAGAGTAGAAGAACTTAACCTTACCTCCGTAAAGAGTAAGCATACCTCTTCCTTTTTCCAATACCGCCTTCTGTTTCATCCTGCCTTCATTCTAAACAAATGGAAGGGACGTGACTTAATGTTTAAAAATCCTGGAATGATACAAGACAATATGCCAATTAAGTTGCTTGGAATAGCACAGAACTTTCTTTGCGCTATATCCATGATGGCGAACCTATGGCACGGGTGCCACAGGTGGCACGCGGAACCATTTCTGAGGGCACGCGAGGCGTTGCCCTGTCAGCTCCAGCATGCATGTGTGCGCTGGCCAGCTGATTTAGGCCTTCTTTTGAGGCCGTTTTTCACCCTCTGGAGGCTTCAGGGAAGCTCCTAAAGCCTCTGGAGGTGGGGAGGGGAGGCTGTTTTCACCCTCCCCAGGCTCCTAGAAAGCCTCTGGAGCCTGGGGAGGGCGAAAAAAAGTGTGCCAAAAGCAGGGGGTCATGCACATAGCATTATGGGTGTGGCACGCCCACGCACGACCCCCCCCTGCATTCTCCCTGCTTTTGGCACACGAGCCAAAAAAGGTTAGCCATCACTGCCTTAGTGCTTTGGTGGTCAGTTCATGCAGGAGGAGATAAACTGCCTTTTCAAACCGTCTCTTTTGTTTGGCTGTTTTCCTTAACCCTTCGGAACCTGACAATTAAATGAACCCATTCTGCATGATTTAAGAGGCTTCTTACCTCAGTTATGTTTGCTTTTTATTTTTCTTTTAACATTGCTACCCTTTGTTTGCCTTTAAACCTCTGTTGGCTGCCCAGAGTTGAAACTGCAATTTGGGCTACTATGCAAATTGACCGAATAAATGGATAGATAAAGCAGTGATTTTAAAATTAATTCAGGATTCCTTGGTTCGATAGGCCTGTAAGTACTGTAGAATCTATTTTTGGAATCATGACTTACTCGTTCCCGATTCCCCAGGTTATTTATTTATTTGTAATGTAAAAGATTTATATGGCCACTCATTGATTCTGGGCAACCCAGAATAACCATAAAACCTATCCATAAAACAATAATAAAACAACAAAAACAGTGAAGTGGCAAAACAAGCCAAAAAGGGTTAGCCATCACTGTGCTATATCAACTAGCTTTGCCCGAAATACCTACCTTTGTTTTCACAGAGAACAAAAGCCTGTATCAAATCTATTCTCAATGTAAACAGAATGGGAACACTAGCAGGCAAACTGTAGAATTGTAGATAATTCTTAAACTACAACTTACTTCAAAAATAATGTACAAAAATGAATGTGCATAATTTGTAAAAAAAACCAACAACAACCCTGGTTTATTAAAAGCCAAAATAGAGTTTTTAAAATGATTTTTTTCAAGTGTTATTATTTTATTTTCTTACAATTTTGAATACACTGTGTCATACTCATATATTCTGAGTAAGGTGTGCCTTCAAGCATCTGAATATTTCTTCATGCTCAAACATTCCCTCATTCACTCCTGATTCATTATCTATGGAGATTCTCCGCCATCCAGGTCATGGCTGTCCCAAAGGTGCTTTTTCAAGAGGCCACTGGACTTTTTGGTTTATCAGCTCTGAAGAAGCCTCTTGGATGAGAAGCAAAACATCTTCAAAGAAAAACCAGAAAGTCCAGTGGCCTCTTGAAAAAAGCGCCTTTGTTGCTTCTGATTAAGCACACATACAATACAATACAATGGCAGAGTTGGAAGGGACCTTGGAGGTCTTCTAGTCCAACCCCCTGCGTGGGCAGGAACCTTATACCATTTCAGACAAATGGCTATCTAACATCTTCTTAAAGACTTCCAGGGTTGGGGCATTCACAACTTCTGGAGGCAAGCTGTTCTAACTGTCAGGAAATTTCTCCTTAGTTCTAAGTTGCTTCTCTCCACCCATTGCTTTTTGTCCTGCCCCCAGGTGCCTTGGAGAATAGTTTGACTCCCTCTTCTTTGTGGCACCCTCTGAGATATCGGAACACTGCTATCATGTCTCCCCTGGTCCTTCTCTTCATCAAACTAGACATACCCAGCTCCTGCAACCGTTCTTCATATGTTTTAGCCTCCACTCCCCTAATCATCTTGGTTGCTCTTCTCTGCACTCTTTCCAGAGTCTCCACGTGTTTTCTACATCGTGGCGACCAAAACTGTATTCACAGGAGTTACCTGGTTCCTTCCCTAGTTTATTTCAGGGTGTTCGTGGAGCAAAACATGTGCTTCCTTTTCAATACATGGAACATGTGTTGTACAAATTTTGCCCATCCGTTCTGGAAACTGCAGTTCAGCGGAAACAAAGACCGGAATATTGTCGCTGTTCTACAGTTTGGACCAGTGGTGGGTTCCGGATTCCGTTGCAACCGGTATGGTTGGAACAGCCCCGGCGTCACTCACATGTATGCACACACTGCGCACGCACACTGTCAGCAAGGCTTCCGCAAGCCTCCGCAACACTCCAGCTGCTCAGTAGAGCATCGCGCAGGCGCTGTACGTGCCATGCATGTGTGCAGAGGCACGGAAACCTTAAAAGACAGGTAAGGAGCTTGGGCGGGCGGACAGGTGGGCCCTCCTGAGCACTGAACTGGAACAGTATCCGGTGCTCCGGGCTGGCTCCAGTACATCCGTCCCAGGGCATACCATCTGCAACCCACCACTGGTTTGGACAATACCAAACCTGCAGGAATCCCAGGAGGGTCTGTAGCAAAGGTATTATTTATTATTTTATTTTATTAAATTTATAGACCGCCCCCTCTCCCCCATGGGGACTCGGGGCGGTGCACAGGAAATTAAAAATCCAATAAATGCAACCATATACAAAATATTAAAACCGAATTAAATTACCCCTGTGCTAAAATATCAACATTAAAACCCTTAAAAACCCTAAACAGCTGTACCCTTTAAAATTCCAATTAAACAATTTATTTCTACAGGCTAGGTATGATAAGTTAGGCCAGGCCGGCCTGATGGAAGAAGTGAGTCTTTAACTTCTGGCGGAAGGAGCGGAGGTCCGTCGTTGTTCTGATTTTGGGGGGTAGGTCGTTCCAGAGGGTAGGGCCCACCACAGAGAAGGCCCTTCCCCTGGGCATTGCCCGCTGGCATTGCCTAGTGGACGGCACCCGGAGAAGTCCCTCTCTGTGGGAGCGAATCGGCCGGAGGGATGTATGGGGCAGGATGCGATCCCGCAGATAACTAGGACCCGTGCCATGGAGCGCTTTAAAGATGGTGACCAGCACCTTGAAGCGCACCCGAAAGGCCACAGGCAGCCAGTGCAGCTCGCGCAGGAGCGGTGTTACATGGGCAAACCTGGAGGTTCCAGGACTGCCCGCGTAGCTGCATTCTGGACTAGCTGCAGTCTTCGGGTGCACCTCAAGGGGAGCCCCATGTAGAGAGCATTGCAGTAGTCCAGACAGGATGTCACGAAGGTAGTATTTAGCACATTCTGACCAGTTCTGTTAAACCGGTAGCGGAAATTTTGAGTAGTTCAGAGAACCAGTAAACATGATGTCTGGCTGGCCCCACCCCCATCTCTTCTCTGCCTCTTGAGACCCAGCTGATCGGGAGGAAATGGGGATGTTGCAGTAACCTTCCTCTGCCATGCCCACCAAGCCACGCCCACAGAACCAGTAATAAAATTTTTGAATCCCACCACTGGTCTGCAAGGTGTAATCCACAATGTGATGGTTGTTACAGTGCATCACCTGGTTTTGTGTGTGTTGTAATGCACATAGCAACCAGGCAGAACGTCAATCATATCCTTGCAGTCACCTTTTTTACTTTTTGGATCGTGCTGTAGACCTCCCTCCAGAATCCCAGGAGGACTCTTTATGAGGTGCAAAGGCAACAACCTTGAATAGAGGGAACAGCTCCTGCCAGGACAATAGTTAAGAAAAAGAAACCTGAATCTGCCACTGAACTGGAATTTTGGAAAAATCTTGGAAAAGACCCTCCCTATTTCTCACAAAGAGAGAAGGGGGAGGGGGGAAAGCATGGAGACTTGCACGATATATTATACAGTAAAGACGCAGTGGCTCAGTGGTTAAGACGCTAAGCTTGTCGATCAGAAAGGTCAGCAGTTCAGCAGTTCGAATCCCTAGCGCCGAGTAATGAAGTGAGCTCCCGTTCCTTGTCCCAGCTTCTGCCAACCTAGCAGTTCAAAAGCATGTAAAAATGCAAGTAGAAAATAGGGACTACTTTGGTGGGAAGGTAACAGCGTTCCGTGTGCTGTCACCGTTTCATCATGCCAGCCACATGACCAAGGAGATGTCTTTGGACAGCGCTGGCTCTTCGGTTTAGAAACGGAGTGGAGCACCACCACCTAGAGTCGGGAATGACTAGCACAGTGATGGTGAACCTATGGCACGCGTGCCACAGGTGGCACGTGGAGCCATTTGGCAGGGAACGCAAGGCGTTGCTTTTTAAAGCCATTGTTCGCCCTCCCCAGGAAGTGACTTCCGATTTGCTCATAACATCGTTTTTAGTCCTGCAGAGGGGCAGGGGCGCTGTTTTCGCCCTCCCCAGGCTCCTATAAAGCCTCTGGAGCCTGGGGAGGGCGAAAAAAGCATGCAAAAAATGGGGGGAGCACCTGTCATGCCCGCATGTGCTCTAGGGGGGGGCGCATTGCATTATGGGTGCGGCACGCCTGCGCCCGACACCCCTCCCCCGCGCTCCTCCCTTATGACACGCAAGCCTAAAAAGGTTTGCAATCGCTGGACTTGCACATGTTAATTCTATTTTATACTGTGTGTACTTGCTGTGGGTTTTTATTTTTCTGTGCACCGCCCTGAGTCCCACCAGGGAGAATAGGGCGGTATATAAATCCGAGAAATAAAATAAATAAAATAAATATGTGTGAGGGGAGCCTTTACCTTTAAAGACCTAGTAACAGATAAGCAATGATTTGGTCTACTGAAATGTTTGCATGTCAAATAGGACAAGCCTGTTGGATATCAATGTTCTGCCCCACTGTGCCCTGTTCAGCTGCTACCACCCATATTCCAGTGCAATATATGTGCATATATAATAATGTCTACTGTCTGAGCATTGACTTTCTCATTGCCCCATCTCCCCACAATCTTGCAGCCCCTTCCCTTTCTCCCATTACAGTAATCCCTCGTTTTTCGCGGCTTCATTTTCCGCGGCTTCAGTGCTTCGCGGGTTTTTCAATAGCAAAAAAATGCATCGGTAGGAGGCAAGCGCCCCCTAGTGCTTGCTTTAAACGATGTCCACCAACTCAAGTTTCCGGTATAGATATACAGAATCCTACTTCGCGGTTTTTCAGTTTCCGCGGAAGGGTCCGGTCCCGATTAACCGCGAAAAACGAGGGATTACTGTACCTATCACTTCCTGCCACTTTCCTTATTTTTCCCCTTCTGGCTTGAAATAACCAGAAACGTAATGAAGTGAGCTCCCGTTACTTTTCCCAGCTTCTGCCAAGGCTTGGAATCCCTAGTGCTCAATGCTTGGAATCCCTAGTATTGTCTCTGCAAGAGTTTTCTTATGCATCTAAAAACTGTTTACTCCGAAGTATTTGTGGATGCAATTTACAATAGACCATGAAAGAAATGTGGCCACTTGACAACTTCTGCATTCTGTTCGGAATGCCAGTGCTCCAGGCCTGGGAACAGTTTGAGTATCTGTTCCTTCTCTGCCTAGGTTGGCATGCGAAACTCTTAAGTAGCTATTGCGGAATATTTGTGTAATGGGAATATAAAGATGATTGCTTGTCGGTACATAAATTGTGGGTGCCAGCCAGCATTTTGTAAGAATGAGTCTCGTAAAGTCAGCGTGTTATATTTCTCTGAAAACTGCAGACTTAAGATGGTTGAACTCAACTATCCAAGAAATAGAGGTGACTGGGTAAATTTGACAGAGAGAAAAATTAAGTTATTAAAACAATTAACTTGTTCCTGTAAATAGGGTCCAAATCGTTAGTTAAATGCAATGTTTAATCCTCAATTTGAGAAACAGCCCCCAAAACGAATTCCCCAACCAAGCAGGACCACATTGTTTGGAGTTCTGTTTAAAGTTTCTGACAGTTTTACAACTCAGGAGCAGTGGTGGGTTTCAAATTTTTTAGAACCTACTCTGTAGGTGTGGCCTATTTTGTAGGCGTGGCTTGGCAGTCATGTGACAGGGTGGGAGTGGCCACCTTTTAAAATGTGGTAAAACTCATTTAACAATGCTCTTGCTTAGCAACCAAAATTTTGGACTCAATTGTGATGATAAATTCTTTCTTTCTTTCTTTCTTTCTTTCTTTCTTTCTTTCTTTCTTTCTTTCTTTCTTTCTTTCTTTCTTTCTTTCTTTCTTTCTTTCTTTCTTCCTTCCTTCCTTCCTTCCTTCCTTCCTTCCTTCCTTCCCTTCCTTCCTTCCTTCCTTTCCTTCCTTCCTTTCCTTTCCTTTCCTTCCTGTTGGGTCACTGGCAGTGGTAGGCCAGATTTACTTCCAGGTACACCGGTGGAACCCCCTCTCACTGGTTCTCTAAATTTCACCAACCGGCTCTCGCGAGTAGGTGCAAGCCTGCAGAAACCCACCACTGCTCAGGAGGATGGGGGTTTTTTTAATGAAAAGAATTCAAGAATGAAGAGAAAGACCAAAAAGGTTTATTCACAAAAGCCAAATGGATAATTGTTTTTAACTGTAAATAGTCTTGATAATACAAAATAGAAGCAGGCTTTGCTCCTGGTTTATTTTTTAAAAGAATACAGGGGCCAAACATTTCATTCCTATAATAACTTAATAGCGAGACGCTGCTATTTCAAATAAGCACTCAAATTAATTCCCTTCCCTGTATTTAATTAGAGGAACGGAGCTGACCTAAATTGGAGAGTTTAATTACCAGTTTCAAAGCACACACGATGAAGACTCCTGACAACCAGAAGCAGGTGTGAGATGAAGGGGTGTTTTTTTTTTCTTTCTTCCACTCTCACTGTCGGAAGTCAATAAGGGATTGTGGTGGTTTGAAAAGTATCCTCCTTCTGCCCCCTTGTGACTTACAAAGAAACCACAGTTTTAATTGAGATTAAGTTTTTGTTTTTTTGATTTATTCATTTTGCTGCCCAGCTTCAGCATTCAGTGAAAATGCGGTGTGTAAGATTTCCACCACGTGGAGCTTTCAGGGGATAAACGCATGCGCGACGGACTCCATGTGATGGAAGGAGGCTTATCTTTCTCATTTTCTGCTTCTATCCTCTAAATCAGGGGTCTCCCACCTTTGCAACTTTAAGTCTGAAGGACTTCAGCTCCCAGAATTCTCCAACCAGCAAAGCTGGCTGGAGATGTCTGAGAGCTGAAGTCCTTCAGACTTAAAGTTGCAAAGGTGGGAGACCCCTGCTCTAAATCAGTGATGGCAAACCTTTTTCGCCTCAGGTGCCCAAAGCACACACATTCGTGCTATTGTGCACGGTCCTGTGCCCACCCCCATAACTTAATGCCCCCTGAGAATACATGTGTGATACTCCATGCTGTCCAGTGCATGCACACACGGCTTTTTGGGAGCCTGGGAAGGGCAAAAATGGCCTCCCCCAGAGGCCGGAAACAGCCCATTTTTTGACTTCAGGTGGGCCTGGTAGGTCCATTTTTCACCCTCCCAAGGCTCCAGAGGCTTTCAAGGAGCCTGGGGAGGGCGAAAAAAGGCCCAACACACCAGTGGTGGGTTTCTGCAGGCTCGCACCTACTCGCGAGAGCCGGTTGGTGAAATTTAGAGAACCGGTGAGAGGGGGTTCCACTGGCGTACCTGGAAGTAAATCTGGCCTGCCGCTGCCAGTGACCCAACGGGAAGGAAAGGAAAGGAAAGGAAAGGAAGGAAGAAAGGAAAGGAAAGGAAAGGAAAGGAAAGGAAGGAAGGAAGGAAGGAAGAAAGAAAGAAAGAAAGAAAGAAAGAAAGAAAGAAAGAAAGAAAGAAAGAAAGAAAGAAAGAAAGAAAGAAAGAAAGAAAGAATTTATCATCACAATTGAGTCCAAAATTTTGGTTGCTAAGCAAGAGTGTTGTTAAATGAGTTTCACCACATTTTAAAAGGTGGCCACTCCCACCCTGTCACACGACTGCTAAGCCACGCCCACAAAATAGGCCACACCTACAGAGTAGGTTCTGAAAATATTTGAAACCCACCACTGCAACACACAAACCGGAAGTTCAGGAATGGACTCCCAGGTTGCCCGTTGGGCCATTTGTCTCCCTCTGGAGGTGTCAGGAGGGCAACAAATGGCTGAAAATCAAGGCTGAAAACCAGCTGGCCAGCATGCTCATGTGCGCTGGAGCTGACAGGGCAACACCTCGCGTGCCGTCAGAAATGGCTTCGCGTGCCACCTGTGGCACCCGTGCATAGGTTCGCCATCATGGCTCTAAATCAATACTTTTCAATCTTGTGTCTCACGAATCACTTTGAGTCCACCCATAGTGGCCTTACCTTCACCGGGAAGATTTTTTGCTCAATGTTTCACCAAACCCCCATAGGGTGCAGTTTTTCTCCCTCACAACCCAAGAAGTTACCCAGCTAGGATTTCCGGATCGAACGGGTTGGAACGGGCTCGGCAGCGTCCACATGTATGCGCGCATGCGTCTTAGTGTCTCCGTGAGCCTCCGCAATGCTCCAGTGGCTGAGAGGAGTGTCATGCAGGCGCTGTACATGCCTTGCGCAGAAGCACTGAAGACTTAAAAGACCGGTAAGGAGCTCGGGCAGGTGGGTGGAGCACCATACAGGAACAGTATACTCCTAATGCAGCCTACCATAAAACAGGAAGGGGGCAGAGGAATGAGAGAGAGGGGGGCTTCCAGGTCAAAATTTAATTACAATGCTGCCTCTCCTACATGTATTTCTACATGTATTTCTTCAGAATATGTGTCACCCAACATGAGTTTAAATCAGCATTATTTTTTATTCATGGAGATTATGTATGTATGTATGTATCAGTGGTGGGTTTCAAAAAATTTTAGAACCTTTTCTGTAGGTGTGGCCTGCTTTGTGGGAGTGGCTTGCCGGCCATGTGACCAAGTGGGAGTGACTTGGCAGTCATGTGACTGGGTGAGCGTGGCCAACTTGTAAAATGTGGTGAAGCTCACTTAACAACGCTCTTGCTTAGCAACCAAAATGTTGGTTCAGGAAGCATTTGAAGCACGCAAGTCTCAAAGCTGTCAAGTTACAAGACCCTTCCACCCCTAACCCTTTAGAAAAAAAACCCCAGGGGTGTTCAAACTTGATAGCTTTAAGACTTTTGGACTTCAACTCCCAGAATTCCTCCTCTCGCTCTTCCTCTTGATGATGGGCAGGCGGGCGGGGGGAGGGAGCTGGAACGGCACTGTAGATTTCTGGAACCTCTTCTATAGAAGAGCTTAGAACTGGCAGGAACCCACCCCTGCTATGCATGTATATGTAAAGAGGAAAGAGAAGCGCCTGAGTTATTAAATCAAACCTCCCCCCACCCCAAAAAGGGGGTGAGGGAAGTGAAAAGAAAGAATGAAAAGAATTATAATTTATGCCCTCTAGTGGAGATTACTAAAAAGAGCATTAAAAGTCTTCTATTTAGCTTGGAGCCGACACATGAATCATTAGAACCGAGATAACTCGAAAGAGGCTTGAAATGCAAAGAAGCCCTGAAGCTGAGCCAGGTCTTAGTGACTGCCTCATATAGTTTGTTTGGCAGTGTTATAAAAGTGGGGGCCCTCCCCCAAAGTGCTTTCCCCCGGGGGGGGGGGGGAGATTGTAAAGTGACATATCTTTCTTAGGTTTGAAAAAGGTTTATGTGAAATAACTTGGCTATGTAAGTGCAGGAAAGCAAGAATACACACACCACTTAACAATAATATAGAAATAGATGTATAGACTGTTAAGGAAAACAGTTGTTCTTGCTTTTAGAGAAGGACCAGGGGAGACATGATAGCAGTGTTCCAATATCTCAGGGGTTGCCACAAAGAAGAGGGACTCAAACTATTCTCCAAGGCACCTGAGGATAGGACAAGAAGCAATGGGTGGAAACTGGTCAAGGAGAGAAGCAACTTAGAACTGAGGAGAAATTTCCTGACAGTTAGAACAATTAACCTCTGGAACAGCTTTCCTCCAGAAGTTGTGAATGCCCCAACCCTGGAAGTCTTTAAAAAGATGTTAGATAGCCATTTGTCTGAAATGGTATAAGGTTCCTGCCCACGCAGGGGGTTGGACTAGAAGACCTACAAGGTCCCTTCCAACTCTGCTATTGTATTGTATTGTATTGTATTGTAGTCTTATAGATTTGCATCTATCTATCTATCTATCTATCTATCTATCTATCTATCTATCTATCTATCTATCTATCTATCTATCTATCTATCTATCTATCTATCTATCTATCTACCTACCTACCTACCTACCTACCTACCTACCTACCTACCTATCTATCTATCTATCTATCTATCTATCTAATGTAATTGTTTCACAACAACCTGTTATTAGGCCCCAATTAAGGGAGGAGACATACTGTTTCCTTTCCTGCCTTTCGGCTCATCACCAGAGACCATCTAGACAGCAAGCCAAGAATTACGTTGTGTAATTTTTTAGATATGTGTGTTAGTTTTGGCTAAAGTGCTAGGCTCCTTGCCTAGCATGCAGCACAGCCCCGGTTCGAATCCCAGTAAGGGGTATGGCCAGCTGATGACAGCTAATAAGCTCAAAATAGATCTATCCTGGTCTCTCTCTAATGTAATTTATTGATCAGCTCATAAAACTAACACACATATCTAAAAAATTACACAACGTAATTCTTGGCTTGCTGTCTAGATGGTCTCTGGTGATGAGCCGAAAGGCAGGAAACAGTATGTCTCCTCCCTTAATTGGGGCCTAATAACAGGTTGTTGTGAAACAATTACACACACACACACACACACACACACACATATATATATATATATATATATATATATATATATATGTATATATATATATATGTTAGATTTTTAAGGGCTGGGATTTGAACCGGTGCCCTCCCGCATATGGCTGATGTATCAGGGATACCGGATAGCTCAAGGCATAGAGAGGCTTGCCTCATATGCTGGAGGGCACCGGTTCAAATCCCAGTAGAAGGAGTATGGCCAGCTGAAGAAGGCTAATAAGCCTGAAATGGATCCATCCTGGTCTCTTTATTTTCAGCCCTTAAAAATCTAAAACATATCTAAAAAATGTCACACAGAAGTAATCTAATTGGCTCTCTGTCTGGATGATCTCTAGGTTGAGTCGAAGGGCAGAGAGGGATGACGTTAAGTCTCCTCCCCTTAAAGGGACCCTTGAACAGGAGCTGTGATAATATTCTCTCATATATATATATATATATATATATATATATATATATATATATATATATATATATATATATGTGTTAGTTTTATGAGCTGATCAATAAATTAAATTAGAGAGAGACCAGGATAGATCTATTTCGAGCTTATTAGCTCTCATCAGCTGGCCATACCCCTTACTGGGATTCGAACCGGGGCTATGTCTCCTCCCTTAATTGGGGCCTAATAACAGGTTGTTGAGAAACAATTACCTATATATATATATATATATATATATATATATATATTTGTTTTCACAACTTCCTGTTAGGGCCCCATTAAGGGAGGAGACATACTCTTTCCCTCTCTGCCTTTTGGCTCATCACCAGAGACCATCTAGACAGAGAACCATGAATTACGTTGTGTAATTTTTTTTTTTAGATATGTATTGATCAGCTCATAAAACTAACACACACACACACACACACACACACACACACACACATATATATAAACATGTTTTCGTAGATTTTTACGGGTGTGGTATGCTGGCATTGCTAGCTTCGGGGATTTTCCCGTGTATATAGCTATATACACAGGAAAATCCCCGAAGCCACCAATGCCAGCATATATATATATATATATATATATATATATATATATATATATATATATATATATATATATATATATATATATATATATATATATATATATATATATATATATATATATTTATGAGAATATTTTATATTCATATATGTGAATATATGCATATATGTGATGTGTTTTTACCTTTTTTCCTTAGTAGACACTTTCACAAGGCTTTTAAATATTCATACGCAGAATTTAAAAATGCCAGATATAGCACCATACAGTATAAATCTACAATTTCACTGGTAATGTTCCTATTGCAAAGCAATTCACTCATGCCTGATTAAATAAAAAATAATACATAAAAGAGGTTTGCACACTAGGCAGTAATTTAACCTTTGGGAAATTTCTGCTGAGGGCTGAAAGTGAAGTATTTGATCTGGGCGATTTATGAATGACAACAAGCTTCAGGGCAATGATCTAAAGCAGAAGAGGAAACCTGAATATAATAATATTCCCAGAAATATTTATGGCGACTATATTAAAGTGAGTTTCATTTTGGGCTTTCACTTCTGCGTGATATTTTTTCCAGGGGGTGTGGTTTTGGTCCATTTCAAAATTGTATTTTATATATGTTTGGATACGGCCACTTAAATGGTGAGGAATGAAAAGGAATGATTTAATAGCAGCTGTGCGGCCATCTCTGATACCGAAGTCCACGTGGGATTACATGTAATTAATTTAAAAGGCGATTACGGTACATCTGACAAAGGGGAGGATTTTATCAGAAATTGCAGCTTATGGGGACATATTTCTGTAATAAAAACAATAAACCTTGCTTTAGTGAAGGAAGTAAAGCATCACTTTGTGAAACTGTTTGAAATATGAGAAATTCAGTAATAGATCAGGGGAGGTTTTTTGTCTCGTTGAAATTTAAATTTTGGCCACTTAAAACCTGCATAAAACCAGTATTAGCTTACAACACGATTAAGAGATGTGTAAATAATAAAGGCTTTGAAACCTCTTTTTTGGGAATATCAGTGGTGCAACATTCTCTCCAAAAAGGAACGTTTATAAAGTGATTCTCTTCAGGCAATGAAAAGGATTTAGAGATTCCCTGTAATTCTAGTGATCGTGAGCTATTAATAGACGGATTCACTGGCACTGGATTTCACTACTGAAATTAAAATCTAGAGCTGTGGGATGACAGCTTGTTGAGTCACTCTTCATTTATGTCTTTTATGTGGCTCAAATACCATAAACCTTTCTATAATAATGAAATGTATACGTTTCCTGCAGATTGATGCCCTGCCTAAATAAAGCAGGCTTACTAAAGATAAGCTTAAGATGCAGGAGGATCTTGACAAACTTGAACATTGGGCACTATCTAATAAAATGAAATTCAATGGCAAAAAGAGTAAGGTTCTACATTTAGACAAGAAAAACAAAATGCACAGGTACAGTATAGGTGGTACCTTGCTCAATAGTAGCAACTGTGAGAGGGATCTTGGAGTCCTAGTGGACAACCATTTAAATATGAGCCAGCCATGTGCAGCAGCTGCCAAAAAAGCCAACACAGTTCTAGGCTACATAAACAGAAGGATAGAATCAAGATCATGAGAAGTGTTAATACTACTTTATAATGCCTTGGTAAGGCCACACTTAGAATACGGCATTCAGTTTTGGTCACCACGATGTAAAAATGATGTGGAGACTCTATAAAGAGTGCAGAGAAGAGCAACAAAGATGATTAAGGGACTGGAGGCTAAAACATATGAGGAACGGTTGCAGGAACTAGGTCTGTCTTGTTTAAGGTGACCAGACGTCCCGCTTTTGGTGGGACAATCACGCTTTCAAAGAATTAGTCCCGCCTCTCGCTGCCTCTTCAAAATGTCCCGCTTTTTGCCTGGGGCGGCAGCGGGAAACAGGCAGGTGGCGGGCACTCTGCACGCACTCAGACAGAGGCACGGGGTGTGGGCAGGAAGCGGTGGGCTGGCGGGCAGGCGGAAGGGGAGGGCCGGCGAGGGAGGAGCCGTATGGCTCAGATTTGAGGTTGCCTTCATGCTCAAGTCAGGTTCATCTCCCTTCATTGGTCCTCTAGGCCCTATTTCTGTCTCTCTCTCTCTCTCTCTCTCTCTCTCTTAAGGCTGTTTGTTAGATGATAGAGCCACCAGGATTGGCTGAGGGAGAGCAGCTTCCCAGGAGCAATCATATTCAATACCCTCTTTCTAGTAGACCTGTTTGTAGATCATTGAACATCTCCTACATCCAAGAATCTTCGAAAAGGCAGCAAGCCATCTAAATCAGCCTGTTCACTCCTGGAGATCCTAAGTGGCACTTAATTTTATCCGGAAGACCAAAAGAGAAGTAATTATTTTCTCTTAAATGCAACCCAGGAGAAAGTAAGCAATGTGGAGAATTCTTGATCACCTTTCCTAATGTAAATATCCCAATGTCTCGTCAAGGAGGTGTTTTCAAAATGTTGATAAATATTGTTTTGTTGCCAAATTGTATTACTTTAGGAAAGCAAGATTCTCTTCTCTGATTAACATGCTGTATCTTGTTATCTTACTAATGTGTTATGAATGGTGAGCATTGCAAAGGGGATTGAAAGTAATTAAGCACATTTACAAAGGGAAAGAAAGAACATTTAAAATAAGGAATCTTGGAATGCTTCTCTCAGTAACCTTTGTATCCTATTTTCAGCACATACTTATTTACCCTAATAACATGCTTCAGTTGAGATGGAAAACACTAATGTTGAACAGTCAGTTGTACGTACAACGGTAGTCAGATCAGGAAATTGACTCTGTTGGGATACCGGGAGTAAGTTGCATTGAGATGTAGATATAAGTAACAAGATCCTGCTTTTCTTCCCTGTCTTATACCTGAGGAAGTCAGGTAGGAATCAACCTGAGCAACTTTTTAATACTATCTTCCTTCCCAGGACTCAAAGGTTACAGGTTGTTTAATCTTGGATATACAGTACCACAATTTTTTTTTCTTCATTTGAAAATCTGGGC
The DNA here is from genome assembly GCA_039707465.1 of Rhabdophis nuchalis. NCBI lineage: Eukaryota > Metazoa > Chordata > Lepidosauria > Squamata > Natricidae > Rhabdophis > Rhabdophis nuchalis. Next base: position 10,132,261 of record CM077656.1, read on the forward strand.
TTAGCTTATTAGAGCAAGTTAGATGGATAATTATGTCCTGAGAAGAAAGAAAAATAAGAATGTAAAAGAAAAATCAATCTCATCCTATATAAAGGTAAAGGTTTCCCTCACACATATGTGCTAGTCCTCCATGACTCTAGGGGGCAGTGCTCATCTCCGTTTCAAAGCCGAAGAGCCAGCACTGTCTGAAGACGTCCCCCTGGTCATGTGGCTGGCATGACTAAATGCCGAAGGCGCATGGAACACTGTTATCTTCTCACCAAAGGTGGTTCTTATTTTTCTACTTGCATTTTTACGTGCTTTCAAACTGCTAGTTGGCAGAAGCTGGAATAAGTAACAGGAGCTCACTCCATTATGCGGCTCTATGGATTTGAACCACCGAACTGCCGACCTTTCTGATTGACAAGCTCAGCGTCTTAGCCACCGAGCCACCATGTCCTTTCACCCAATAAAGAAATATCTTTTCAGCATTGTATATTTGGACCTGTTTTAGCCAGAGACGATCAAGTGAATAGCCTCTGTACAGGATGCAGGATTTCCACACAGTCCTCATACCTCACTATAGACCAGCTGCTTGGAGCTGTGTTCATCATCGGCCCTTCTACAAGTAGGTCAGGAAGCAACTATACAATGTTTTGTGTGATTTTCCAAGCATAAGAATTAACAGTCCCAGACTGTATGCATTTCATGGAGTTCAGCAGACTATAATGAAATAATTTGATCAGGCAGCTAATGCACAGATTGCTTCCTTAACAACCTTCCTTTTGAGGAAGAATGATAGGAAGGATGAGAAACAGTTCGCAATGGGTTTACCAGAGGCAAAATCTAAAAATTGCTTTCAGCTTCTGAAAGGGGGATATTTTAATGCTTAATGAAGAAGCCAAATAGCCAGGATTTGATATCTTTGAGCTCTGACGTCGATCTCCTGAGAATATAGCTGTTATGGTTGATCTTAGTCTGGGTTTTAATTATGTCTTTTAGCATGGGTTTACAAAATTCGATTTCATTCATTTTTAATTATTTTGATTGTATTTATTATTTTATTATTTTTATTATCCCTGTGCACCGCCCTGAGTCTCGTCAGGGAGAGAGGGCGGTATAGAAATACAATAAATAATAATAATAAGTAATAATATAACCGGTAGCCTACTAAACAGACAAATAAATGGATCATCAAAAAAAATCAACTCACAGTTCTCACCTGAGCCACAAATGACCAGGTTCATATTATTCTATTTTAGACACATTATGTGGAACTTTCTAGAGAACACTCTAACGCTCTGGAAATGATAGAAAGAGAGAGAATAAAAAGACAACCACCAGCAACCTAGATGGATTCAAGGCGCTTCAAGGTGGTGACGATCATCTTTAAATCGCTCCATGGCTCGGGGCCTAGCTATATACGAGACCTCCTTCTGCCCCATACATCCCTTCGTCCGCTCCGCTCCCACAGAGAGGGTCTTCTCCGGGTACCGTCGGCCAGGCAATGCCAGTTGGCGACGCCCAGGGGAAGGGCCTTCTCTGTGGCAGGCCCAGCCTTCTGGAACGACCTACCCCCCGACCTTCGCACTACCTCGGACCTCTGCCTCTTCCGCCAACGTCTTAAGACGTATTTATTCCAACAAGCCGGCCTAGCATAGCCCCCCGTTTCTGACTTTCATCTATAAATTTTAATTCTCAGGGTTTTAAATGGGTTTTTAGCACGGGACTTAATTTAATTGTTTTTTAATAATGTATTTTGTCATTTTGTTATGGTTTTTTAATAATGCCTGTGCGCCGCCCTGGATCCTAACAAAGAGAAGGGCAAGGTATAAATTTGAAACTAAAATAAATTAATTTTTAAAAAAAGATGGATTCAGTTAGAGATGTGATGTGAGTACTATTGGAAAAGAGCAGTTTAGAGAATAAATCATTGTGGAAAGAACCCAGGTACTTTCTAAGAGTCAACAGCTACTTGATGACATGTAATCAGTCAAAAAGAGAGGTGCTTAATTGGCATTTCCTTCAATGACAGAAAGAAGTCTGTGCAACAGAGTGACTACTATCCTGGTTAAGGTCAATAGTAAATAGTCTTCAGATGATAACTGTTTTTAGGGTCCACAGATTAGAGAGCCCTAACTCTGTACGTGGCTAAACCTTATATTTTAAAAAAAATTATTTCATTTTATTGCCCTGGCTATGAAAAGCCAATGTGAAACTCCTGAATTTTGATTTATAAATTTCAGAAGAGAAGGAGTTGAGTTGAATGTAGAAAATAGCTGCCCCCATCCCCCCCTCCGAGCTGAACATGTAACTTCAAAGCAAAGACTAAAAAAGCGAACAATACGTGCTGCTAGTAAATTACTTAGATTGAGGATATAACAGGCATCTAACAACCAAGATTAAAATGCAGTGTGCAGGAGTTAATAATAATAATAATAATAATAATAATAATAATAATAATAATAATAATAATAATAATAATAATAATAATAATTTATTTTATATACCGCGTCCTCTCCCCAAGACCAGATTAGGGACAGGCCTTCTGACATCTCTGCCGTTTGCTGTGGTGTATTTGAATAATTGATGATATGCCACCAAGTTGCTTTTGACTCCTAGGACCACATAGATATATATTTGTTTCCATGATGATCTGTCCCTATGCAGCGAATAACTGTTTTCTAATCACTCTGGGACATGAGGAAGTTGCCTGTTTCTATCAGACTTGGCAAATATTGAATTCTACATATCTCCCCAGAGATAACTAAGGCTGTCTATTCTGTTTGTTTGTTTGTTTGTTTGTTTGTCAAACATGTACAAGATAAAAAGTATAAGTATATGAATATAAACATGAACAAAGGAAGTAAACACAGATAAATGGGGACAGTAAGACAGGGATGGAAGGCACGCTGGTGCGCTTATGCACGCCCCCTTTTATGGACCTCTTAGGAATGGAGTGAGGTCCACGGCAGACAGTTTGAGATTGAAGCTGAGAGGGTTTGAGGCTGTAACAACGGAGTCAGGTAGAGCATTCCAGGCGTTGACCACTCTGTTGCTGAAGTCGTATTTTCTGCAATCGAGTTTGAAGTAGTTTACCTTGAGTTTGTATTGATTGTTTGCCCGTGTATTATTGTGGTTGAGGCTGAAGAAGTCATTGACAGGCAAGACGTTATAGCAGACAATTTTGGGTACTATGCTTAGATCAGATTGCAGTTCTAAGCGCAAAATTTCAAGCCTAGTGGCATAAGGAATTCTATTGTGAGTAGAGGAGATGAGTACTCTTCTCATGAAATACCTCTGGTTCTACTCAATCGTGTTAAAGTCCGATATAAGTAGAAGTATAATCTTTATTGTCATTGTACTTAAATACAATGAAATTGGTTTTAACCTCACTGGTGCAAAATTATAACAGAAACAAAAAAAGAAAGAAAAAACTAGCATGTGCATGGAGTGATTGTGGTTGTATTTAAGTCTGACAGACCAAGGATAGAAACTATCTTTAAACCTGTTTGTTTAGCTGGCTATACTTTGATATCTTCTGCCCGATGGTTGAAGTGCAAAGAGACACTGACCAGGGTGTGAATCATCTCTGAATATCTTCCTTACTCTGCTAAAGCAGTGAGATCTGGTGATGTCATCCAGTGGTGTCAGAGGTCAACCAATGGTTTACACCAGGAGCTCAAAGCCGTAGTGTCTAAGTGCGCCGCCATATACAGTGCTTATGCAAGCGAGGTGTTTCCCTGTGCTGCTCTTCATGTATGACACTAGTAACTGTGTACTGTAGGACAGGGGTCTCCAACCTTTGCAACTTTAAGTCTGAAGGACTTCAGCTCCCAGACTTCTCCAGCCAGCTTTGCTGGTTGGAGAATTCTGGGAGCTGAAGTCCTTCAGACTTAAAGTTGCAAAGGTTGGAGACCCCTGCTGTAGGAGACAATAACAGCAGAGTATTTTGACTTATTTTAGATGCGGCTGCATAATTCTGAGGAATTCTCTGAGATGCTAAAGGAGGCACATGTAGGCTTTGAAAAAAGAATGGAGGAATGCCAGACACAGTTTCCAGAATTATAGCTCGAACCTCACACTGAGCACTCTCAATATTTATGTGGGTTTCATCTTCATTGAGAAAGTAGTGGAGCAAACATAATTGCATGCGTTATCACTTGGTTTGCAACCACTCTGATGATTCATTTTGGGGCATCTGGGAAAAAGATTTTAATGTGGCACAGCTGCTGTTTGAGCCCTGGGTGAATAGTCCAGCTTGAATGAGTGCAAATCCAGCTATGGCCAAGCCTTCAGAGGGTCTCTGCAAATCTTTGATTTGTATGTTTTGGAAAAGCATGAAATACCACGTGCATTTGAACAATAATCAGTATGTGTTTTCATTCATTGTCAGGCATTGCCAGGGATATGGGAAGCAAACATTGGGCTGTTAATTTGGTTTGGTTTTGCAAAAACCGATTTGCACATCAGTGAAATTTAATTAGAAATCCTAAATCCAATCTTAATACCTGAATGCTGGTGCAGAAAATTAGTAATGGTATCTGCCTATCAATTGTGGGATTCAAATTTTTTTTACTACTGGTTCTGTGGGTGTGGCTTGGGGTGTGTGGTAGGGGAAGGATACTGCAAAATCCCTATTCCCTCCCAATCAGCTGAGACTTGGGAGGCAGAGAATAGATGCGGGCGGGGCCAGTCAGAGGTAGTATATGCCAGTTCTCTGAACTACTCAAAATTTCTGCTACCGGTTCTCCAGAACTGGTCAGAACCTGCTGAATACCACCTCTAACATGCGGTGGTAGGTCTTCTTCCAGGTCACTCAGGATATGTCATCCATGAATCACTGAAGTAATGACATCAGAGGGTCATAAAATAATTTTGCTATTCCAGTACTCAAGCTACCGTCACCCCAACCCATGACATACCTATCACTGCTATTCATTTTCCATATTTTCCTAGGTTCCTGCAAAAGGTTATAAAAACTGAGTGGCACCTGTGTTAGAGGGAAAGGGGAAAGCAAGGAGAATTATGACCTGTATTATGTAATGCATTGGACTTCAATCTACCTGTCTCCCATTTAATGAAGGGCTCAGGTGCCCCAGTTCAGAAAAGCCACCCAGCTACCTTTCTAGTTTCAGAACAAAAATAGCAAAATGTGGAAACTTGTCAGCTTGTGGTTGCTAATTTCCCATTTCTCTGTGACCAATGTAATGGAAGTGTACTATATTTTCATGTGCTTCTATTGGAAAATTGGAAGAGGCTGAAATAGCTTAGCAGCCACTTTCCACAATGGCTTGAACAATACTAAGATTTATTTTCTCCTCCATTTCATACGGTGTCAGAATAGGAATTGATCCACTGGCTGTTTGGTGATACGTAGCATACTTCAAAGGGCAGTATTAAAAAGGGCAGATCTAAAACATCAAAGACAAATGCACGACAATAACTCTAAAGCAGTTTATCTTAGCAACTGAAATTCTTGCTTCCATCTGCATTCTGCATGCCTAAAATTCCATGATCAGGACAAATGGTAAATGGTTGAAACTTTCTATTTCTGAAAAGGATTAAATGATAAATCTCAAGACTCAGTTATCTATTTCTGTAAAGCAGGAATGGACCATACAAATTTCTGTTGTAGAGCATGCGTCATGCCTTTTGATGTCCCTTGACCAGAGGTGGTATTCAGCAAGTTCTGAGTAGTTTGGAGAACCAATAAATACCACCTCTGACTGGCTCCATCCCCATCTATTCCCTGCCTCCTGAGTCCCAGATGATCAGGAGGGGATTTTGCAGTAACCTTCCCCTGGAGTAGGGAGGGAATGGAGATTTTACAGTATCCTGCCACGCCCACCAAGCCACGTCCTCAGAGCCAGTAGTAAAAAAAAATTGAATCCCATCACTGAGAGGGGCGGCACATGGATGAGGTCTTCTTACAGCAATGAGCACCTCCAGCAATGAGTTCCCTCCTTGGGGCCCCAAGCCAACCAGCAGGGCCAGGTTCTAATACTTTTCTGCATAGCCAAAAATGTTGGACCAATTCCGACCTCCAGTGGTAAAGTGTTCCATTAGACCAGTGTTTCTCAACCTTGATGACTTTACGTCCTGTGGACTTCAACTCCCAGGATTCCCCAGCCGGCTATTCTTGGAGTTGAAGTCCACAGGACTTAAAGTTGCCAAGGTTGAGAAACACTGCATGATTAGATCAAATGTGGTGGCTTTCTTATGTAACCAAGCTAGGAAATACGAAATGGTGTAGCAAAAGGCAGCTAATGGTAGGCAGGGTAGATCAGGATGACAGGATCAAGGGATTGCAAGAGGTAGGATCGGAGGTAAAACCAATTAGTTCTGTTTATCTCCCATCTGAAAAATTTCCAAGCACACTTAAGCAATGCTTAATTACATGTTGTCTGCTTAAATTGAGAAAATGCACCTATTTACAGTTTCCTCAAGCTGTCATTCTGACTCTGTATTTCTGTCACTCTCTAAACAAGAACTTCGACCCAGAATTTTCAGGAATAGAGCTTTCCAAGCCTTTGAAACAAAAGTTGCCAACAAAACAAGAGGTTTTTTCCCCCTGCTTCCATCCTCTTATTTTTTTTCTCCTTTTTATCATTTTTAAATATATATATATACCTAAGGACGACTTCTGTTCCACTGCTGATACTTTAAGCCTCTTTTTTAAATGTTTGCTTCCGTATAAAACAGAGTCAAAGTACCAAAAGAAATAAGAAATCAAACAAAAGTCAACCTTGGAAAGCTCTTCCAACCATTGGTATTCAGAGCCGGTCAAAGCTTTAAAAAGGAGAGGGGAAGAGAAGCCCACATTGCAACAGAAAGCAATACTCGGCATTCACAAAAGGTACCTATGGAGTAACAAAGGCAAAGTGAATCTAAGATTTTTTTTTTTAAAAAGCAATCTGTTGGGCCCAGTTTTTTCTTTCTGCCTAAAGAGGCCAGCAATGGTAAGTTCCCAACTGCAAAATTGGAGGAGTGGCATACCTATTCAACATCAATTCATTAGTCCCACATTTTTGTCTGACTCACCAACTGAGCCATACAAAATGCAGAGTAGAGAAAAGTGCCTCAAGACGAGCAAGGTTTATGTCCTGAATGCAAAGTTGTTATTCTGTTATTCCTAAAGGCTGGGGAAACAGGAAAGGTGACAGAGCAAACTAGCCAATAAAATCCTCACTGTATCACATTGCTTAGTGAAAAGAACAACTGTTAGATGGGTTTATGTAAGCTCTCTCAGCCTGGCATCTATTTTGTCTCAGCGCTGGAAGCCAGCTGTTATATATTTAATGAAGTCTGATCTCCCTGTCTATTTACCTTCGGACAATTATTTTGAGCAAGTCTACTCAAAGTACATGTTCACTAGATGTAGCAGAGCATAAAGTCTTCTGATCCACTGCAGTAATACCAAATTACTGCAGTATTATCCCTCTCCCACAGAGAGGGGCTTCTCCGGGTGCCGTCCACTAGGCAATGCCAGCGGGTGACGCCCAGGGGAAGGGCGTTCTCTGTGGAGGGCCCAACTCTCTGGAACGACTTACCCCCCGAACTGAGAACGATCACGGACCTCCACTCCTTCCGCCAGAACCTTAAAACTTATTTTTTCCAACAGGCCGGCCTAGCCTAACTCACATCACCTAGCCCATTGTCTGCAGTTAAATTGTTTTAAATTGGTTTTTAGGGATATTGTTTTAATATATTTAAATTTTTTAGCACAGGGATACTAATTTAATCTGGTTTTATATTTTGTATAGTGTTATGTTTATATATGTTTTTAAATTGCCTATGCACCACCCCGAGTCCCTTTTGGGAAAGGGTGCAGTATATAAATTTAATAAACCATAAACCATAAATGAATGGGGGGCAGCCTCTTACCTTTTTCATAGTTTAATTTTACCTAGTTTAAGTAAATTAAACTTACCTCGTTTAATGTGTGGCTAAAGGAATGGTGTAAAAGGGAAGGCTTTGGTTATATTAGTTATGATGTCTGCAGCTGATCCAATGAAAAACTGTACGAAAGAGATGGTTTACATCAAAAAATGGGACTGAGTTACTTGGCATTAAATTCACATATTTCCTGGATAAACATTTAAACTGAACAGCGAGGACAGAGAATTAATTAATACAGAACAGTTGTGTTCCCAGAAATCTAAAATTAATAGGGTTACCAGTGCATGTAACATAGATGTATGTGCGTTTAAGAATATCAACCTTGCTGTCAAGCAAAAACAAGTATTTAATAGTGAGAGCCATACCATGTGCAATAATCAGACAGGTGGTAAGGTAATAGAGGACAACACAGGTTATGTAGAAAGTAAACATAGGGTCAGTCAAAATGGACTCAAATGTCTATACACCAATGCACAGAGTATAAGAAATAAACAGAATATAAGTAAATAAGGGCAGATATTATATTGTTGCCATTACAGAAACTTGGTGGGATGAAACCCACAAATGGAATGTACAGCTAGAGGGATTTAAATTATTTAAAAGAAATAGGTCAAATAAAAGAGGAGGTGGAGTTGCAGTATATATAAGAAATATACATCTCTACAGAAATAGAGCACAGCAATGATGAAAACTGCCTTGAATGCATTTGGATCAATGTAAGAGTGGGGAGGAGGAGGTTGACATTGCCATAGGTGTATATTATAGGCCACCCAACCAAACGCAGGAAATAGATTAACTTTTTGCTAATCAGCTAACTAAGGTATGTAGGAAGCACATCAAAATAGTAAGGGGATTTTTTTGAACGTATGTCTTTCTTTTTAAGATTTCAGAATGTCCCAGAATCAGATAATGAAGATTTAAAAGATTTAATGGCTACAATGTTAGCGGATTATACTAAGAAAAATAAGGAACTTATTTGGGGGGACATTGATTTGATTTACAGAATTAATTCAGCATATGCCAGAATAAACGACATACCCAGAGAGATACATCTTAAATTCATAAGAAGGTCAATGAGGGATGAGATACTGAGAGCGCAAAGAGGGGGGCCCTTTGATATATCAGCAAAACGAGGTTGGCCATATTGAAGCAGATCCCTAAAAAAATATGAGATATAAGAAGGAAATATTCCTTCTTATCGAAAAAATTACATTAAAAGGGGCTGTGGTTCAAGTGGTTGATGCCCGAAGGGATGCTGGTATTCTGGGAAGGAGGAAGAGTTAGAATGAAAAAAGTAGAAGAGGCGGAGAATTTTCTTAAAAAACATTCCTCAATCCTGGATGATGACGATATGGGAACGGGAGGGGCCATGGCTCCGCCTACTGGTGGGGTGGAGGAGACAGAAACAATAGTAAAGAGGCTCAGATCACAAAAATAACTTTGTTTTGTCTTTTTTTATGTATGGTAATTCCTGTATGGATGTTAATAGAAACAAAGTAATTGAATGCAAAAGTGTGAACCAGGGATCATGCATCAGTCACACAACAAGAGCAAGGTACCCAAAAAGAGAAGTCACCTCCTGATTGGTGACTCAATCGTAAGAGATGTAAACTTAGGTAAGGATATGGAGGTTTTGAAAGATGTCAGATGTTTACCGGGTGCTACAGCCAGCAGAGACAAGAGGCGTATTCTTAAGATAGTCACGAATGCAAGTAAGGACTGTGAAGTTGATGCTATTATACATCTTGGCACAAATGATCTGTCCCAAAAAGATGTAGCTTCTGTGCAGAATGATTTCCAGAGTTTGGGGTACGAACTTAGTAGTACAGGTTGTAGGCTTATCTTCTCAGAGGTTATACCAGTATACAAGGAACAAAAAGGAAAGGGCCAGCGCATAGCAGAGTTTAATGTGTGGCTAAAGGAGTGGTGTAAAAAGGAAGGCTTTGGTCTTATTAGTCATGATGCCTGCAGCTGGTCCAATGATAAACTGTACAAAAGAGATGGTTTGCACCCATCCAAGAAAGGGACTGAGTTACTTGGCACTAAATTCACAGATTTCCTGGCTAAACATTTAAACTGAATAGTGGGGACAGAGAATCAATAGATAAAGAATATTTCTGTCCCCAGCAAACTAAAATTCATAGAGTTATCAGTGCGTGTAACATAGATAATTGTGCAGGTAATATTATCAACACTGCTGTCAAGCAAAACCAAACAATTAACAGTGGGTGCCATACCATGTACATGAACCATACAAGTGGCAAAGAAATAGGGGCAAAGAGAACCATAGTCAGGCATAACACAGGTTTCGTAGACAGAAAACACAGGGTCAATCAAAATGGACTCAAATGTCTATACACCAATGCATAGAGTATGAGGAATAAACAGGGTGAATTAGAAATTCAAGTAAATGAGGGCAGATACGATATTGTTGCCATTACAGAAACTTGGTGGGATGAAACCCACAAATGGAACATACAGCTAGAAGGATTTAAATTATTTAAAAGAAATAGACCAAATAAAAGAGGAGGTGGAGTTGTACTATATATAAGAAATAATTACATCTCTACAGAAATAGAGCACAACAATGATGAGAACTATCTTGAATGTATTTGGGTCAATATTAAAGGTTGGGGGGGGAACGATATTGTCATAGGTCTATACTACAGGCCACCCAACCAAGCAGAGGAAGTGGATGTACTTTTTGCTAACCAGCTAACTAAGGTATGTAGGAAGCACACTGCAATAGTAATGGGAGATTTTAACTACCCTGACATCAATTGGGAAACAAACTCTGCACCAAGTGGAAGATCCAACAGGTTCCTAACAAACCTAGCAGACAACTTTGTTTCCCAAAAGGTAGAGAAGGGAACAAGGGGATCAGCAATATTGGACTTAATTGTCACTAACAGAGGTGAAGTGATAGAAGGTGTTGAAGCTACAGGAACTTGGGGGAGGGGGGGGAGTGATCATGCAATATTGGAAATCAACTTTATGCAGTGGTGGGATTCAAATATTTTTACTACCGGTTCTGTGGGTGTGGCTTGGTGGGTGAAGCATGGCTTGGCGGGCGTGGCAGGGGAAGGATACTGTAAAATCTCCATTTCCTTCCAATCAGCTGAGACTCGGGAGGCAGAGAATAGAAGGGGGCGGGGCCAGTCAGAGGTGGTATTTACCGATTCTCCAAAGTACTCAAAATTTCCACCACTGGTTCTCCAGAACTGGTCAGAACCTGCTGAATACCACCTCTGATTTTATGCAAGCACAAGATGTAGAACAAAGTCAAACTAGAGACTCAGACTTGAAGAGAGCTAATTTCAATCCTTGGGAAGGATTCCATGGATAATAACTAGATTCCATGGAGCATAAGTAGTTTTCATTGCCACGATATAATAATAAGATGTGGAGACTCTGGAAAGAGTGCAGAGAAGAGCAACCAAGATGATTAGAGGACTGGAGGCTAAAACCAGGGGTGGGTTTCAAATTTTTTAGAACCTACTCTGTAGGTGTGGCCTATTTTGTGGGTATGGCTTGGCAGTCATGTGACAGGGTGGGAGTGGCCACCTTTTAAAATGTGGTGAAACTCATTTAACAACGCTCTTGCGTCTTACGCCGGTGGAACCCCCTCTCACCAGTTCTCTAAATTTCACCAACCGGTTCTCGCGAGTAGGTGCGAACCTGCAGAAACCCACCCCTGGCTAAAACATATGAAGAACGGTTGCAGGAACTGGGTATGTCTAGTTTAATGCAAAGAAGGACCAGGGGAGACATGATAGCAGTCTTCCAATATCTCAGGGGCTGCCCCAAAGAAGAGGGAGTCAAACTATTCTCCAAAGCACCTGAGGGCAGAACAAGAAGCAATGGGTGGAAACTAATCAAGGAGAGAAGCAACTTAGAACTGAGGAGAAATTTGCTGATCGTTAGAACAATTAATCAGTTGAACAGCTTGCCTCCAGAAGTTGTGAATGCCCCAACACTGGAAGTCTTTAAGAAGATGTTGGATAGCCATTTGTCTGAAATGGTATAGGGCTTCCTGCCGAAGCAGAGGGTTGGACTAGAACACCTATTCCAGTGATGGCTAACCTTTTTTGGCTCGCGTGCCAAAAGTGGGGGGAGCGCAGGGGGGTTGTGTGTGAGCGTGCCACACCCATAATGCTATGTGTGCGACCCCCTGCTTTTGGCACGCTTTTTTTTGCCCTCCCTAGGCTCCAGAGGCTTTCTAACAGCCTCCCCCCTCACCTCCAGAGGCTTCAGGAGCTTCCCTGAAGCCTCCAGAGGGTGAAAAACGGCCTCAAAAAAGCTTAAATCAGCTGGGCAGCATACACATGCACGCTGGAGTTGACAGGGCAACGCCTCGCGTGTCCTAAGAAATGGTTCCGCGTGCCACCTGTGGCACCTGTGCCATAGGTTCGCCATCACAGACCTATTCCATTCCATTCCATTCCATTCCATTCTATTCTATTCATACAAAACACAGAGAAAGGCCAAGCATTGCAGGAAGTTAAAGACAAGGCAAGCCCTGAAGGAGGGTGCTAAGACTGAAGGTAGAGTCCCCAAAACTATTAAATATATATTTAATATTTAAGAAAGTTAACCAATCTCAGTGTGGGGCAAAAGATTCCTTAGGGTGGAGAGAGTCTCAGAAGAGTTTCAAACTTTCCTTCAAGGGTTTCAAGGAAGAGCGCTGGGGACTCTGGGAGAGTCAGCTGCCCTGACTGACAGCCGGACTCTTTTCAATTGCACAGGAGCCTCACCTAATCCAGGCCCTCAGTGAGATCACTGCACTGTTGTGACTTAAGAAAAGTGTGCATATGAGGGTCCCAATGCCCAGAAATAAAAATCAACAGAGTTTTCTTGTGATGGGATGTGGGGGGAGTTAATGGGTTGCAGTCAAGGAAGATGGGGAGATATCAGAGGGAAAGGGAGAGGAGAAAAGCTACCATGAATTCTCAGAAGGTTTAGCAAAAGCTCCAAAGGATCCTTAACATGGGGACAATTTTCCTTTGGGCTGAAATTGAGAGCTGTTGCAGCAACATAGCAAGTTAAAAGAGGCTGGGACAAAGAAGAAGTTCTGGAGCAATTTTCCAATTCTCTCCACTTCTGTTTCCTGGAAGGCTCTGTTGCAGAACCACAGCTTTGTGAACGGATTAGCTGCCTTGTTAGAAATGTACAATCTCAGGTCAGTCTTTGGTTTCCTTTGTAGCGAGTGAGGAAAGTCTGTTTGGGGTACTCAGTGAGTAAGAAGGGGAAGGCCCTTCAGTTGAGCCAGCTTTTTCTATTCTTATGGGAAAAATGAAACCGAGGTTTGCTCACTAACATGGGCACGCCTCCTGCCCCATACATCCCTTAGACCGATACGCTCCCACAGACAGGGCCTTCTCAGGGTGCCGTCGGCCGGACAATGCCGACTGGCGACACCCAGGGGAAGAGCCTTCTCTGTGGCGGGCCCTGCCCTTTGGAACGACCTACCCCCTGAATTACGCACCATCACCGACCTCCGCCTCTTCCGCCAATGTCTAAAGACATACTTTTTCCAACAAGCCGGCCTAGCCTAACCTCCCACGGGGACTCTTAGAAAGTTTTAAATTGGGTATTTTAATAATTCGATTTTTAGCATAGGATCGGGATAATTTAATATATATTTTAAATTATGTATTTATTTTGTACTTTTGTATATTTTTAAATTTCCTGTGCGCCGCCCTGGGTCCTCCGTGGAGAAGGGCGGGATACAAATATGAATAAAATCAAAATCAAATCAAATCACTGATGTCTCTTCAATGCTTCTATTCTATTCTATTCTATTCTATTCTATTCTGTTCTGTTCTGTTCTGTTCTGTACTATTCTATTCTATTCTATTCTATCTCTCTGCTAGCCTCTGATTAACTTGCTGGAGGGATCAGGAGCCTGCGAGAGTTCTGGGTGGTCAACAACCCTACATTTAAAAACGCCACTAAGAATATGCATTTGCGTTGTAATTGTTTTCCTTCTACATTAGTTTAGCTGTCCAAATAAACAACACAATAGAAATTAAATGGCAATTTAACTCTTATGGTGGGAGCATGCTTTCCAATTTCATCACTACTTATACATGTCATGAAATGATTACCCATATCGAGTCATAGAAGAGAAACTATGGAATATGTTTGAAAAATAAAATTATCCATAAATATGCTACCACTAACTAATAGTTATTTTAATGATTTCCTTTTAAGTTCTCTCACTGACCTATATACCATGTTGCAAATATTTTTGTGGAGCCATTAAACTTGACAAATGAATGCACAAATCACCAACACAAATATTTGGTATATTTAATCATTTCTCAAATTGCTTTGACTCACTTAAATTACCTGAACATTTTACTTTACGATAATACGAGATTTTAATGAAAACATCATGCTATGTGATTCCACCCAAGCCAAAAATTAACATCCCCATTGTGTTAAAACAATCCGTGGCTTTAAATTGCCTCCTGTTAAAGATTCTTGTAAGCTCATTCATTGTCTCAACAATCAAAATATCTAGGCGACTATAAAATTAATTGTATCCTCAGGATGATTATTTAATCATGGGTTCTTGTACTAGGTGACCTGTTTATTAAGAAGCAAAAAAATCAAGGTTGTGAAAATATAAAAACATAACAGTAGCTCCTCCAGATAAGCCTTAGGACCATCTTGGTCAGATATATTAGTTTTGTCAGAGGGACCAGTCAGATGTCTTTGGGATGCCCATATGTAGAGTTTAGAGTTTAGGACAGAGTTTTATACCTACTGCCTATTTTTGTATCTCTGTTAGTAGTAAAACCTTCTAACCGCCCACCGGTTCCACAGTAATGGTGATTTATAAAGTAGGGAAGTCAATTAAATTTAAAAAAAGGAAAGTGCTTCAGTATCGGACAAAACCCCTACTGCCCACCATGAAAGATGGAACGCCCACTAGTGGGTGGTAGGGACCAGGTTGACTACCACTGGTTTAGGACAAAGCACTCTATATTTTTTCACTGTTCACTGTTGTGCTTTCTGATGGGAAAGTCCCAGTCAGACTGGGAGGAAGAGTCAAGCATGGAACTAGCCTGGAGCCCTTGCACAGCCACAAGAGGCATAAGCCCGACCCCCACACATGCTAAGTTCCATGGAACCTTATCTGGTTGTTCCCAAAAGAAGGCAAACAATCAGGGTAAATTCTTGCATTACTGCTAAAATACAATAAAGGTGCTGGCTTGGACCATTCATGAATGGATCTGTTTGCTTGGATCTGGCATCACCTGGCCAAAATAGATTTCCCCTCACCTCTAAGGCCTCTTTTTTTGCTCCCTGTATTGATTTAAAGATTATTACAATACATGTTTGATTACATAGATAAAGGGAGAGGCACTGGATAAACTTAGTTAGTTTAGTTAGTTTAGTTTATTAGATTTCTAGACTGCCCCCTCTCCCCGAAGGGGCGGTGTACAGGTAAAAAATTAAAATTATGACATCAACATTACATATAAACTAAAATCGAATTAAATAATCCCCTGTACAAATTTATAAAAATTAAAACTTAACCTTAAAACCAAATAAAATAATTTAAAATTACAAACTGAGGCGGGAAGCATGGAATTAGCCCAGGCCGGCTAGTTGAAACAGGTGGGTTTTGAGTTTCTGGCAGAAGGAGCGGAGGTCCGTGGTCGTTCTAATGTCAGGGGGAAGGTCATTCCAGAGGGTCGGGCCCATCACAGAGAAGGCCCTTCCCCTAGGTGTCGCCCGCTGGCATTGCCTAGTGGACGGCACCCGGAGAAGTCCCTCTCTGTGAGAGCGAATCGGACGAAGGGATGTATGGGACAGGATAGTGATCTCCAGTAAGAGATTCCATTTATGATATTACCTAAAAACACTTGCTTTTAGATGCACCATTGTCCAAGTTTGTTTGATCCCAATTGGCATAAAAAGGAGTACAACAAGGTGTCAATATTTGTTTTATTTTCTAATACTGACAAATCAATCTATCTAATGTGGTAAATCCATGTGACCGAGTGGGAGTGGCTTGGCAGTCATGTGACTGGGTGGGTGTGGTCAACTTGTAAAATGTGGTGAAACTCACTTAACAACGCTCTTGCTTAGCAACCAAAATGTTGACTCAGAAAGTCTGGCATTTGAAGCACACAAGTCTTAAACTGTCAAGTTACAAGACCCTGGCGCCTCTAACCCTTTAGAAAAAAAACAACAATCCAGAGATGTTCAAACTTGACAGCTTTAAGACTTGTGGACTTCAACTCCCAGAATTCCTCCTCTCGCTCTTCCTCTTGAGGATGGACGGACGGGCAGGGGGAGGGGCTGGAACCGGTTCTAAAGGGCACTGTAGATTTGTGGAAACTCTTCTATAGAAGAAGTTAGAACTGGCAGGAACCCACCCCTGAATCTATTTCCATACTTCTGTATGGTGATGATAGTTATGCTTTCTATTTTGCAAGTAAAATTAAGGCAAAAATTTCACGCCTTTTGTTTTTTATTGTAACAGGAACAGCCAATCAATTCTAAACCAAAAATAGTATGTTTTGCCAAGTGATTTTTTTTTTATTCATCATTTCCTACGGTTGGAACTTATGTTCTCGTCACACTAAATTTATTTAACTCTGAAGCATTGAACCATTCGCTCTACAGTTCACAGATCTGCTCTTATAAAGATTTAAGTCTTCTGCAGGTTGCCTAATTCAAATTCGTCAGAGCTATTTTTCATGTTCCTCTGTGTGTCATCAACACTCTGTAGCCCCTGGGAATTCTGTTGAGGCTGACTTGAATCTTTGCCCCTAAACCTTTAGCTAAAACTGGCCCGTAGGAGGTCCGTCAAAGGAAGGATCCTTGGCCTCCTTAATTATTTGAGAACAATTCCATATCTTTCTTAACATTTGAAGACAAATATAGAAGGATGGCTGCAGACCTTAAACATTATATCTTCTCTGTCTATTTTTTTTCCTTTTTGAGCTTATTAAATTTCAACAAATTTCCTTTCCTTTTTTTTTTTAAATTATATTTATATCCTGCCCTTCTCCACAGAGGACCCAGGGCGGCGCACAGGAAATTTAAAAATATACAAAAATACAAAATAAATACATAATTTAAAATATATATTAAATTATCTGATCCTATGCTAAAACCAAATTATTAAAAACCCAATTTAAAACTTTCTAAAAGTCCCCATGGGAGGTTAGGCTAAGCTGGCTTGTTGGAAGAGGTATGTCTTTAGACATTGGCGGAAGAGGCGGAGGTCGGTGATGGTGCGTAATTCAGGGGGTAGGTCGTTCCAAAGGGCTGGGTCCGCCACAGAGAAGGCTCTTCCCCTGGGTGTCGCCAGTCGGCATTGTCCGGCCGACGGCACCCTGAGAAGGCCCTCTCTGTGGGAGCGGATCGGTCTAAGGGATGTATGGGGCAGGAGGCGGTCTCGCATATAACTAGGCCCTGAGCCATGGAGCGCTTTAAAGATGGTCGTCAAAACCTTGAAGCGCACCCGAAAGGCCACAGGAAGCCAATGCAGCTCGCGCACGATCGGTGTTATGTGGGAGCATCTGGTGGCTCCCGTAATTACCCGCGCGGCTGCAGCTGTAGCTTTCGAGTACACCTCAAGGGAAGCCCCATGTAGAGAGCATTACAATAGTCGAGTTGGGACATCACGAGAGCTTGAGTGACTGTGCGAAGGACAGCCCGGTCCAGTAAGGGGCGCAATTGGCGCATCAGGCGTACCTGATGAAACGCCCCTCTGGCCACGGCCGCCACATGGTCCTCCAAGGACAGCCGGGAATCCAGGAGGACACCCAAATTGCGTGCCCTCTCCACGGGGGCCAGTGTTTCGCCCCCAATGGCCAGAGTTGGAGTAATCTGGCTGAACCGGGGTGCCGGAAACCACAGCCACTCAGTCTTGGCAGGGTTGAGCTTGAGTTTGTTGCCACCCATCCAGATCCGTAGGGCTTCCAAACACCAGGACAGCACTTCGGCGGCATCGTTGGGGTGGTCTGGGGTGGATATGTACAGCTGAGTATCATCAGCGTACAGATGGTACTCCACCCCAAAACCACGGATGATCTCACCCAGCGGCTTCATATATGTGTTGAACAAGAGGGGCGAGAGGACCGACCCCTGAGGAACCCCACATAAGAGAGGCCTCGAGGTCGACCTCTGCCCTCCCGTCAACACATATTGCGACCGACCAGAGAGATAGGACGAGAACCACCGCAAAACGGTGCCTCCCAGCCCCAACCCCCCCAGTCGGTGCAATAGGATACCATGGTCGATGGTATCAAAAGCCGTCGAGAGGTCTAATAGGACTAGGATAGAGGAATAACCTCTATCCCGCGCCCTCCAGAGATCATCAACCAACGCGACCAATGCCATCTCGGTGCTGTGACCGGGTCGGAAGCCGGACTGGCGCGGGTCTAGATAATCAACTTCCTCCAGGTGTCGCGGAAACTGTTGGGCTACCACACTCTCAACAACCTTCACCAAAAAGTGAAGGTTGGAGACCGGACGATAGTTCTCCAACAATGCTGGGTCCAGGGACGGCTTCTTGAGGAGGGGCCTCACTACCGCCTCTTTCAAGACGGCAGGTAAGGACCCCTCACTCAAAGATGCATTGACAATGCCCTGGAGCCAGCCTCGTGTCGTCTCCCAGGATGCCAATACAAGCCAGGAGGGACACGGGTCCAATAAACATGTGGTCGCCCTAAGTTTCCTTGACAACCTGTCCATATCCTCGGTAGTAACAAAGTCAAACTCCTCCCAAGAAGGAACCTCAAGACTAGTCTCGGACAGTCCCACAAGACCACTGTCGATGGAGGGTAGCTCATTCCGAATCCGAGTGATTTTCTCCTGCAGATAAATCCCAAATTCCTCTGCTCGCCCTTGTAGAGGGGCTTCCCGCGGCCTCTGGTGGAGGAGGGAGCGGGTCACCCCAAACAGGGCGGCAGGGCGGTTATCTGCGGATGCAATTAGGGTGGCACAATACTCACGTTTGGCCACCCTTATCGCCACTAAGTAAGCCCTAATATGGGTTCTCACTAGTGTTCGGTCGGCTTCGGAGCGAGAGGATCTCCATCTGCTCTCTAGGCGTCTCTTGTGGCGCTTCATCCCCCAAAGCTCCTCAGTAAACCAGGGAGCCTGGGTGGTTCGTCGCCGCAAGAGAGGCCGCAAGGGCGCGACTTGGTCCAAGGCCCCCGTGGCCGCACTTAACCATGCGGCCACTAGGTCCTCAGTCGAGTCGCGGGGCAGGGTCACAGGAATTGGCCCAAGCTCCCTCTGGAACCTTTCCGGGTCCATTAGAAGCCTGGGGCGGAACCATCTAAGAGTATCCGGTTCTGCCTCCCCGCGGTGAGGTGAAGTGATTGGAAAGTCCAGCCAAAGGAGCGCGTGATCTGTCCATGACAAGGGAGTGATGACTAAATCCCCTATTCCCAGATCACAGCTCCACTGTCCCGAGACAAAGATCAAATCCAGCGTGTTTCCCCCCTCGTGAGTAGGGCCTAAAACTACCTGGGTCAGGTCCATGGCCGTCATGGAGGCCATGAACTCCCGAGCTGCTCCAGAGGCTTCGCCCGCCGACGGCAAGTTAAAGTCCCACATGACTACCAGTCTGGGGGTCTCAACTGCCGCCTCGGCTATCAACTCTAGGAGCTCGGGCAGGGCTGTTGTTGCATAGCGAGGAGCCAGGTATACAACTAACACGCCCAACTGCCTCCCTAGGCCCCATCTCACGCAGAGAGATTCACACCCGGTTGTCTGAGGAACTGTGGTCTCCTTCGGCTGAAGACCTTCCTTAACCATAATCGCCACTCCCCCACCCCTCCCTAGGGCCCTAGGCTGATGGAAGGCGCGGTAACCTGGTGGGCACATTTCCACGAGGGGTAGACCCCCTTCGTGGCCCAACCAGGTTTCCGTTATACCCACCAGGTCCGGGTCCCCCTCTGACACAAGGTCATGGATGAGGGGGGCTTTCTGAACCACGGACCTGGCGTTGCATAACATCAGCCTAGGGCCCCGGGTCTGTGGTTCTTGCCCACCTAGTCTGCGATGGGAGGGCAGAGAGTTGGAGCACGTGACCGCCTGTGTCCAGCGGCCTTCCCATACAAACAGCAATATTGTAATAATAATGCATAGAGTTCCCTTCGTTGCTTCAATAACCCTTCCACATATCAAGCTTACAATCTTTACCGTATATCCAAATTATTTGCATCCTAAATTATTTTCATTCACATGAAATCAAATAAAATGATTTTTTGCCTGAGGGTAAGTTGAACATTTGGCTCAGGGAATGCAGGCCTGTAAATTGAGATTCAACAAGAAGCAATATAATACCAGCTGCTAAGCTTCACAAGTAAAATTATTCTGACAGATATTTTCATGCCAACACACTGATTGTATCTCAAAATGTCATCATGGTGTAAAAAGGAAATTGTGATTAAAGAAAAAGACAACCATTTCACTCTGACTTTCAGTAGAATAAATTTACTGTCTGACAGGCAGCTTCCTTTTAGTGTTGTTTAGTTCTATGCTTAGAGATTTTTAAATTATGGCCTATAGCGAATTATGGAGGAAGCCTGGGGATTTTTAATATTTGTCACTAGCCGTTCCCAGCCACGCGTTGCTGTGGCCCAGTCTGGTTAAAGCAATCTGTGTGTAGATCTACACCTGATGTCAGCCTCGCTAGTTCTGCTTAGCTGCCATGGCAACGGGGAGGGTGGGGGGCGTTGGGATACAAATGTTCTGCTGGTGGACAATGTTGATGGCTGGTGTTATCTCTTGGCTAACGGTCCCGCATTCCAGGCTGGTGAAGACCTGCCCACCTGATGGTGGAGAAGAAAGTATATTGGACAATGCAAAGGGGGGGTTTGGGGATTGGGATGGGCTTAAGCTTAATACTCTATGTTCGCGCCTAAACTATTCACTCTCAGCTTTACTTGGTCTGTTAACTATCGTTACTTAGTAAAAGGAGCCTTATTCATTTCAAATAATGTCTAAGCGTGGTCTTTCTTAAGCAAAGGAAGAAGCAGGCCTGACAAAAAGCTGAGAGTCACAAAATCCGCACCTGATGTCGGACCCTGCACAAGAGGAGCTTCCGTTGGTGGAGGTTCTACCTGAAACTGATATGGGAACAGAGGCATCGCACCTTCCTGTTCAATCTGAAGATACCAGGTCAGTGATGGACTGTTTGGCTGGCCTAGATCTTAATCTGCCAGCCGAAGATTCAGTCAAACCAAAACGATGGTCCGAAGGGGTAGGAATGACTGGAGTAAACGTCACCAGGCGTCGCCTTTCCCCCAAGAAAGTCATTCCGGAACTCTTAAGAGAAGAAAGGGAGAAATGGCCCAAGAATTGCTTCGCCAGGCAGACGAGAAGCGGGAGGCTCTGGATAAACTCTGGGGGAGGGAGCAGGAACGCAGACAGTTAAAAGAAACGCATTCAGCCGCTGCCAAACAAAGCAGGAGCTCAACACCATCCCCCCCTCCCCGAGCCAGCAGGGAATTGCGGAGAGAAGCCCATCCCACCTCCCCTCGCCGACTTGCAAAACTCCCCCCCTTGGGTGTTAAATACGACGGTAGTGCCGACAAACTGGCGTTTTTTCTAATTCACGTCGATAATTTCATGCAGTTTTACGCAGCTGGTTTAGATGATGAAATCAAAATTAGAATTGTCTCTATGGCTCTGGAAGATCAAGCTTCCAGATGGCTGGTCTCCCTGCATAATTGCCGCTCACCCGCGTTGCGGGATTTCGATCGTTTTATGAATGCTCTTAGAAGGCGTTTTGAAGATCCCCGTGTTGAAAGGAAAGCTAAAATGAAAATGAAAACCTTACAACAGGGGAGTATGACGGTCCAGGCGTACACGCAGATTTTTCAGGAGTTATCGGTGTTTATGACTGGTTATAGTGACCAGGCCTTGATGGACCTCTATGTTGAAGGGCTTAATAAGGACATTTATCAAACATGTGTGAACAGATTTCGCCCCGAAACTTTAAATGAATGGATAGATCTCGCTGGAGACGTTGAACTGGATCAAGCCCACTTGCAGGATCCAGTCCATCTTGAAAAAAACCCACAGAAAGGCAGCCCCAAATCTGGCTCCCCAGAGAAAGATTCCCACTTCCAAAGGGGGGGCCGGAAAACAACTCAACCTCGCTCAGGCAGTTGTTATCGCTGCGGAAAGGAGGGGCACTGGGCCGACAAATGCAGATCAAGGCAACCGCCACGCCCACATCCCTCTTCGGAAGGAAAGCCTCCAAAGACTCCGAACGTGCGCAGTAGACCGGCCATGAGTGGGGTGGAGCCTCTGAACCTCTCTACTGACCGGCCCAGCACCCACCCTGATGATTGGGAGGCGTCTTCAAACTCTTCTGACGACAATTTGGTGAGTCACCGCTCCGGGCCCCTTTATATTAATTTAAAGCTTTTGGCTCCATCTACTGGACGTACTTGCAATGTGCAAGCCCTCATTGACTCTGGTTGTTCAAAATGTCTCATAAGCCAAGAATTAGTGTCTTCAATGGGCTTCCATTTAAAGACCCTAAAAACTCCCATAGCCTTTTGCCAAATGGATGGTTCTGTAGCAGGGGGAACCCCGGCATCTTTTATCACCGAACCAATTCATGTCTCTATTGGCACAGCTCATACTGAGACCATCAATTTCATCGTAACTGCCATTTCCGAAAATGCTGTAATTTTGGGGGTCAATTGGCTTCGTAAATGGAATCCTCTAATAAACTGGAGAGAGGGTTGGGTACACATACCTTTATCATTACCTGAACATACCTCTCTACCATCAGAAGACAATCACTTACCGCCCAGTAACTCACCTCTTATAACTGAACCCGCTGGGCCCTTGTTGGATTTTCCTTCACCTGAAGTCATACCAGGCGAGGAGAAGATTCCCAAAGAATATTGGGACCTAAAGGAGGCTTTCAGTGAGAGATCTTGTGATTCCCTTCCTCCTCATAGAGCTACTGATTGTTCAATTGATTTCCTCCCTGGGGTTCAATTACCAAAACCTCGCCTTTACTCCATGACTCCACGGGAGATGGAGGAATTGCGTAAGTTCATCGATAAAAATCTTCTAAGGGGTTTCATTGAGCCAGCGAGGCCACGTGTAGCTGCACCTGTTATGTTTAGGGAAAAGAAAGATGGCACTCTTAGACTAGTACAAGACTATTCTTATCTCAACACCATTTGCGAACACAACGTCTACCCACTCCCGCTTATGAAGGACATGCTTGCTCACCTGGCTACTGGTAAAATTTTTACTAAACTGGACTTACGTGAGGCCTATTACAGGGTCAGGATTAAAGAGGGGGACGAATGGAAAATCGCTTTTAACTGCCCTCTTGGATGTTTTCAATTTAAAGTCCTCCCCTTTGGTCTTCAAGGTGCTCCTTCTGTGTTTATGCAACTGATTAATGAGGTTCTCCACGAGCACCTTTACAAAGGAGTTATTGTCTATATTGATGACATAGTTGTTTACTCACAAACACATGACGAGCATGTTAAACTGGTGCGTTCTGTCCTAAACAAACTACGTTCCGCTGAACTATATGCCAAACTGTCCAAATGTGAGTTTCACCAGGAAACAATTGACTATTTGGGTTACCGCATTTCTTCTAAGGGAATTGAGATGGATCCTGCTAAAGTTAAGGCGGTGACGGAGTGGGCTCCTCCCCGAACTCATAAACAACTACAGAGCTTTTTGGGATTTGCAAACTTTTACCGCCAATTTATTCCGTCGTTCGCCGACATTGCCTTACCCATTACGAACCTACTTAAAACGAAGGGGGAAGGTAAACCTCGTCCAGGGTCCCCCCTCAAATGGACCATGGAATGCCAGGCCGCTTTCGAGAAGCTTAAACGTTTGTTTGCGGCCGAACCTGTTCTTAAACACCCCGATGTTAATTCCCCATTTGTGGTTCAGGCGGATGCCAGTGATGTCGCTGTGGGTGCAGTCTTGTTGCAACTCAACCACCGTGGCCAATTACAACCTTGTGCCTACACCTCTCGAAAACTCTCTACAACCGAGCGTGGATGGGCCATTTGGGAGAAAGAAGCTTTTGCTGTTCGTTGGGCTCTCATGACTTGGCGTCATTTTCTCGAGGGTGCTCCCCATCCATTTGAGGTCTGGATGGACCATAAGAATTTGGAGGCTCTTACCTCCTCTCGTAAATTGTCCCCAAGACAACTTCGTTGGGCTCACTACTTCCATCGCTTCAATTTCCATCTTAAGTATATTCCTGGTGGCAAGAATTTCATGGCTGATGCTCTTTCCAGACTACCACAATATGATGTTTCTAAACTCACTATTGTACAGCCCATCATGCCGCTTACTTTACCGGCTTCTCCAGTATCTACTAGAAGCCATTCCACAGTCCAAACTACTCCACCTGCGGACCTGATTGCTCGTATTAAGGATGAACTGCTTACTGATGAATGGTATTCCGCACATTCAGGTGACTGTACTATTAGGGACGATCTTCCCTGGATTGGCTCTAAGATTTATGTCCCTAGTACTTTACGGCCTTTTGTTTTGCAACGCGCACACGACTCACGCTTGGCTGGCCATTTCGGTTTCGTTAAAACTGTACACCTTGTTAAACGACAGTTCTGGTGGCCCTCGCTAAAGAAGGATGTTGAATCATATATTGCTAGTTGCCCTGTTTGTGCAGCTTCTAAACGTGCACCGGGAAAACCGCGTGGCCTCCTCCAGTCCGTGGCGACACCAGAGGTGCCTTGGAAGGAGATTTCAATGGACTTCATAGTTGACCTTCCGCCCAGTCAAGGTTATACCGTCATTTGGGTCGTTACCGATCTTTTCTCCAAACAGGTTCATTTTGTCCCCTGTTCGAAGATTCCCTCTTCCAAATCTTTGGCTCGATTATTCGTTACCCATATTTATCGTTTTCATGGAGTTCCACAGCGTATCATTTCTGATAGAGGCACTCAATTTACGTCTCTTTTTTGGAAGGAATTTTTGAGACTGATTGGCTCCGCCCAAAGCTTAAGCTCCGCCTACCATCCCCAGACGAATGGCTCTTGTGAGAGGGCCAATTCCGTTTTGGAACAATACTTGCGCTGTTTTATCAATTTTCAACAAGATGACTGGGCTGATCTCCTGATACATGCCGAGGTGGCCTATAATAACTCCGTTCACTCCAGTACAAATATGACCCCTTTTAAAATCATCTATGGACAGGACTTTGTGCCCATCCCCGAATTGCCTCATGACTCGCCGACGGTTCCCTCTTTGGCCGATTGGTCCTCTAGGCTGTCTTCGGTTTGGCCAATCATACGCAAGACTTTGGACGATGCTCATGATTCACATAAACTGTAT
This sequence comes from Rhabdophis nuchalis, assembly GCA_039707465.1. Lineage (NCBI taxonomy): Eukaryota > Metazoa > Chordata > Lepidosauria > Squamata > Natricidae > Rhabdophis > Rhabdophis nuchalis. Next base: position 10,157,479 of record CM077656.1, read on the forward strand.
GCTGACAGGAAACGAGCGATTCCCCCCGCCTACAAAGTTGGTGATAGAGTTTATGTGTCTACGAAGCATTTAGATAGCCCGCAGAAATGCAGGAAACTGGGTCCCAAATTTGTTGGTCCTTTCACTATAACCAAAATCATCAGCTCTGTGTTCGTCCGTTTGGATCTCCCAAAGACCTACCGGCGCCTGTACCCGGTGTTCCACGTTCACTTACTGAAACCTGAACGCACCTCACATCTCCGCAAACCTTTGCCTGATACCCCTGCACCTACCATGGTGGACGGTCACCAGCATTATGAAGTTCGTGATATTTTGGATTCCAGAGTCCGTAGGAATAAAACTCAGTTCCTAGTCATGTGGAAAGACTTTCCCCCTTCTCACAACGAATGGGTGGATAAAGAGCATCTCAAAGCTCCTAAACTGGTACGCCAGTTTTATGCCAAGTATCCACACAAACCTTAACCCTTTCCCTCTCTCCTATATGTCGTTTTGTCTTTTCTTGTCTGTTTTCCAGGTGTAGCCTCTCGTGTTCCGCAAGATGTCCCGGATTTCTCGCTGTTCCTGGAGGAGGTCCGGATGTCAGCCTCGCTAGTTCTGCTTAGCTGCCATGGCAACGGGGAGGGTGGGGGGCATTGGGATACAAATGTTCTGCTGGTGGACAATGTTGATGGCTGGTGTTATCTCTTGGCTAACGGTCCCGCATTCCAGGCTGGTGAAGACCTGCCCACCTGATGGTGGAGAAGAAAGTATATTGGACAATGCAAAGGGGGGGTTTGGGGATTGGGATGGGCTTAAGCTTAATACTCTATGTTCGCGCCTAAACTATTCACTCTCAGCTTTACTTGGTCTGTTAACTATCGTTACTTAGTAAAAGGAGCCTTATTCATTTCAAATAATGTCTAAGCGTGGTCTTTCTTAAGCAAACGAAGAAGCAGGCCTGACACCTGCACACACAAACACGTACACACAACCGCCGTATAACCCCCAACCTACCTACCTACCTACTGTATTTCTCCCTCTCCCTCTCTCTCTACTTACCTACCTACTGTATTTCTCCCTCCCTCCCTATCCCTATAGCAGCCTTCCTTCCTACCTACTGTATTTCTCCTTGCATCTTATGGACAGAGTATTTTATGTCATCCTTTATGACATAATACCTGTGGCCCACTGCTCTCTCTGTATCCATCTACCTACCTTTTAAAATATTTTTTTACATTGATGTTGCATGTACCTGGCACAGGTGTAACATCTACACAATCTATATATATCATTGGTGCCGTACTTGTAAGGAACGTTGTGTGAAAAATTTGGAAGCGATCGGTGCAGTACTTTCGGAGATTAGGAGTTTTGAACAAATTCTTGTTACATTTTTATTTATATAGATTGACAAATTTGTCATTGACATCATTTCAGGTGTCAGGAGAAGATGCAGGATCAGACAGACCTTTCCTGAAATGGATATTTTCCACCCTAAGCCAATTTATAAAGCAACATATAACATATAGTAAACTTTCCAAAAACGGTAGGTTTCAAAAATCCATCACAGCAGTGGTGTTCAAAATGTCTGTCTGCCTTACGCAGAGTTTATTTGGCTTTTATACAGTTTTAACAAGCAAAGCAGAAGCATAGGTAGCAACAGCATCTTATTGGTACATTCTCTCTTATTTCCCTTGTCAATCTTGAAGACCATCCGAGCCAAGGTGAGACTGCACATATCCAGAGGCCCCTCGTACGGTGTGTCTCTTAATGAACAGTTGAGGTAATCGGCTGCTGAGCTCATGGCAGTTTAATGCGCATATCTGTAGGTAACCTTTTCTCTCTTGCCACATCTGGTTCTACTAATTAGGTGAGCTCATAGGTATTCAAGGTAACCAGCTACTGAGATCATGGTAATTTACTACGCATGTCTTTACGTAGCCTTACCTTTATTCCTTAAAAAAATATTATGTTCCTTTTCCACAAAACCCTTTTCAGCATTCGGTTATGCATCAGTTCCACTCCTATTTCCAAAGTGGTTTGTTTCTTTCCAGCATTTGACCTGGTTTGAGGTGACTAAATGCAAAGGTCCCTCCCTTTCCAGGAGGCAGAACACCCAAGATGTTAACACAACACTGGGATCCATATTATTTTAATTGAGCATTTCCCAAGAGATTTTTTCTCTCTCCCTACTTCAGGCAACAAAATCCATTAGCACTTCCCTATTTCACTACACCCAGATTTGGTCATACGAAGGGAATTAGCTGTCCATGGTAGGTAGCTGAGATTAAGGAAAAACCACGCAAGAGTGATAGGGCTAATTATTTTGTTAGCCTGTTTGTGGTGCAACTGCACATGAATAGTACCCTGTTTCCCCAAAAATAAGACCTCCTGGATAATAAACCCAATTGGATTTTGAGCGCATGCGCTAAAATAAGCCCTCCCCCCAAAATATTACAACACAGCAGCAGCCATGAGGTGACCATGCTCTCTACCTTCTGCACCTCAAAAATAAGACCTCCCTGAAAATAAGGCCAAGTGCTTATTTCAGGGGTCAAAAGTAAGTTAGACCCTGCCTTATTTTCAGGGAAACACAGTAGCAATAGCCCACATGGTAATTTGCCTATGTACTATCCAGTTTTGCCTTCATACTGCGGGGTGGGTGGGTGAGCTATTATTTTTTATTGTGCGATGAGCTACAGAGTAGAAGGATACCTTTAGATTTGGTTACTACACATGGCACGGGATACAGTTGAATATTGTGATGGCCTAGACCAGGTGTGGGCAACTATAGTCCCTTTACCACTAGTAAATTTCAACTCCCAGAATTCCTGAGCCAGCATGGCAGGCTTAGGAATTCTTGGAGTTGAAGTCCACCAGTTGTAAATACATCATAGCTGCCCACCCCTGGCCTAGACTAATTCTACTGTGAGTCCCAGTGTACAGTAGGCCAGTCACTCCCTCACTGTTGTTGGAGAGAATCTTGACCTCTGTAACACTTCACATCTTCTTCGTCCATTCAACAGCATTTGTGGGGGAAATTCCTGGTCTACCACAAATGCCTGTTGGTACAGCTTAGATCAGGGGTCCCTAACCCCCAGGCCGCAGACTGGTGCCGGTCCGTGGCTTGATAGTAACCAGGCCGGAGTGAGCGGCGGAAAGAGTAGCGCAACTCTTAGGAAAGTGTAGCAAACGCTCTGCTATCCTGGCATCTGGCAGGACGGGGGCAACAGCCTGCATTGGGGGTGTTCAGGGCACCACCCGGCCCTGCGCAGGGAGAAGGAGCTGCCAGGCCCTCTTGCCCAGGACACAGCCCATCCTTCCCTGCCCCAGCCGAGGATCCTTCACCGGGGACCCCTTGCAACTTTCCCGCCCGGTTGCACGCAAGGCGCCCTCCCCGGGTCGCGTTCCCATGAGACACGGGTTCCCGCCTAGGGAACACACGCACGACCCACATGACTCAACTCCCCTGCTGGAGGCTCCCACCGGTCCATGGAATTTTTTTTTACATGAAACCGGTCCTTGGTGCCAAAAAAGGTTGGGGACCCCTGGGCTAGATGATCTACTCATAGAAGACTTCTCTCCAACATTTAACGATGTCCCTGAACTGAAAATTGCCTCGATGCATATTTGTTTATTATGACATTCCCAATAATCCTTAGAATCATCCCTCCATGGTAAGCATCCTTCATTAGCAACCCTTTGAACTTTCCTAAGACCATATTTTGGATGTCTGTGGGTTCAGTTGATCTTGGGGATGGGAGAGGCTGAAGACTGCAAAGGGTGAGAGGCACATTATACATGAGGAATGCAAGATTCGGCCTTTTCAGATGTTTTAGTCATTTGAATTTGAATTTGATCAGCCTATTTTATGATTTACATACAGAGTCATATGCTTCTCACTTCAAAGTAGCACGAAACAATGTTATCAATGTTCAGCATTGCTGGCCAGCAGGCCTGGAAGAGCTGGAAAAGGAGGAGATGGGGTGTTTGTTGCCCTAAAGCTGCATGATTTTCTTTTTCTTTTTATGGTGTCATGTGGCTAGGCTAGTTTCTTGAGTCATCTTGAATGCCTTTGGCATCTGCACAAGATGATAAAGACAAGCACTTCTATGGTGCCCTTTATTTTTTTCCATACCAACGAAACACTGGAGAGAAATTTATTTCAGCAAGTTCAGAATTGTCTATCTCTCCGTATATCTGTCAGCGGGATAACCCTGGGAAATTACACAACTGAAGCCTATTTGGTGCAGTGAAAGATGCCTGCAAAAGAAATATATAATTTGGATATGATTTGAAGAAAGATTCTAGAGGGGGCCACATACTACTGCAATGCTCTCTATATGGGGCTTCCCTTGAGGTGCACCCGGAGGCTCCAGTTAGTGCAGAACGCAGCCGCGCGGGGGATCTTGGGAGCACCAAGACACTCCCACATAACACCTCTCTTGCACGAGCTGCACTGGCTGCTTGTGGCTTTCCAGGTGCGCTTCAAGGTTTTGGTAACCATCTTCAAAGTGCTCCATGGCATGGGTCCTGGTTACTTGCAGAACTGCCTCCTCCCACATAATCCCATCTGACCTGTTTGCTCCCAGGGGGAGGGCCTCCTCAGGGTGCCGTCCGCTGGACAATGCCAGCTGGCAGCTCCCAGGGGAAGGGCATTCTCTGTAGCGGGCCCAGCCCTCTGGAACGACCTGCCCTTTGACCTTTGCACTACCACAGACCTTCGCCTCTTCCGTCGAGCATTGAAAACTTACTTTTTTCATGCGGCCGGCCTGGCATAGTTTGTTTTATCATCATTTAATAGGGTTTCTTAATTATTTATTTTAATTCAAGTTTAAGTTTACTTAATTTAATTTTAATTTTAAATTTATCTATTGTATTTAGATATACCTTTCATTATCCCTGTGCACTGCCCTGAGTCCCTATGGGAGAGAGGGCGGTATACAAATTAAATAAATAAATAAATAAATACTTCAGCTCATAAAACATTTGGAAAGAATCAAGCATTCAAACCATCTTCCCCGTGTTTAGTACACAGAACCATCTCATGCATGTTTCCAATTTGGAAGTGAAATCATACTGTTTGGTGGAAGTTAATTTCAGAAAACTATACATACAACTTCAGTGATAATTTTGATTTCTTAATATTATGAAAGGCAATCCTATACTTGACGCATATTAATTTTCTGTTATAGAGGGAAATACAGTGGTACCTCGGTTCACGAACTTAATTCGTGAACTGACTCTGGTCGCGAACCGAATTGGTTGTGAACCAAGGCACAGTTTCCCATAGGGTTTAATGTAAATCCGGTTAATCCGTTCTGATCTTTTTTTTTGGTTTTAATTCTTGAACTGACTCTGGTCACGAACCGAAGCGGAGTTTGTGAACCGGAGCATATTTTGATGAACTTTTCTGTTCGTGAACCGAGTTGTTCGTGAACAGAAGCGTTCATGAATCGAGGTACCACTGTATTCTTTTTTCTCTAAGTTTGAAACATGTTCAAAAATGGGTTCAGCCAGGAATATATGTTTAAATGGTGCAGTTTAAGTATAGATCAAATGCTAGAGCAGGGGTGGGCAAACTTTGCAACTTTAAGTCTGAAGGACTTCAGCTCCAGTTGCAAAGTTTGCCCACCCCTGCCCTATTCCGTTTCATTACATTACGTTACATGGAATCTGTTGGTTTTTTTTACTGGGAATAATCAGGCACACGGAATGAAATGCAGTTTACCCAAAGCCAAGGTAATAAGATAAATACTGTTCTAAAACCCACCAATAATTTTTCATTTTTTTTTCTCCTGCAAAAGAGACTTTTGAGGGTTTTTTAAAACCTTCTTTTAAAATAAGAATTTAATTCAGCATTTTCTCAATAATGTTTTCTTGAGAATATATTTTATCGCAGAAGGCCACAATCGATCATTCTAATTATCGTCTGTAACTTAGCTTTCCATCATTTTGATTCCCCCTATAATGATGCACATTTTCTATCTTTTTTTTTAAAAAAAGCAAAACGAAAACCAATGATTTTTCCATATGACGCCTCTTCCTAGAATTTAATGAAAGCATCAGAAGCCAGGAAAGCTGCAGAGTTCTGGAGAAATAATTGCACAATGAAGGAATCAATCACGGGTCTTCTGGACATGCCATATTGATGAAAGCACGATGAAGCATGCATTGTGATATCAATCAATCACAATGCAATCCTCAGCCTTTTGTACCTGTGTCCCAGTGCCAAAAAGCTGAATCGCATACTTTTTGTTATGACATTATAAGAACATAAGAACAGCCTTGCTGGAACAGGCCACAGCCCATCCAGTCCAGCATTCTGTCTCACACAGTGGCTCCCCATTTGCTTCAGGGTCTTCCCAAGCAGATGTCTTCACCTGCTTATGATTCCCTGCAAATGGCATTGAGAGATATCCTGCCTATCTCTCCAACCCGGAGGGTGTCCTTAAGCATCCATCATGATAGCCATGGATACCCTTGTTTTCCATGAACTCCTCTCATCCTTTCTTAAAGGTGTCGAGGCTGACAGCTGTCACCACTTCTTCTGGCAGGGAGTTCCATAGACCAGGGATCCTCTGGGTGAAAAAGTCCTTCCTCTTATTTGTTTGAGGTCTAGCTATCAAAGGTTTCATGGAGTGCCCCCTAGTTCTAGTGTTGTGCGATAGGGAAAACAGTTTTTCCTTTTCTACTTTGTCCACACCGTGCATGATTTTATAGACTTCAATCAGATCACCTCTCAGGCGCTGTCGTTCTAGAGTGAATGATGACATCATTGCATCCTTGGACTTCTCTAGGCTCCCCATGGATACCTATTGCAAGCATGTTCATGCGTCCTTTGACCACCTTTTTTGTAAATAAGAAATGCAAGGACATAATCCGTATCTTTTTTATTTTTATTTTTTTACAAAATCCTCTTTTTGTTTGCAAAGTGTTTTGAAAGCCAAATCTCTCCTATCAGCTGGATGAGAATGTAAGGAATTTTTTTTATAGCACTATAAAAGATGGATTGTCTCCAAAGGGAATAATACAACATTAAGAATAGCTGAAAGGCATATGGTGTCTTCTAGTTTATTGTAATAGCTGTTTTCCCCCCTGTAAGGAAATGAGCACACTGAGAACTAATTAGCATGTCAAACTGTATCAAGGCAAACAGTGATTCAGAATGTGACTGTTGTTGCTACTCAACTCCAAGAGATTATTATTTACCATTCTTTTTATTTACATCAAGACTTTGATGCTCTTGACATTAAAAGAAGAAAGACACAGTTGTTCCCCATGGAGTTTAATATGAAGGCTCTTTAGAATTTGGCTCCTGATTGTGAACAGCATAATCATCCAAATCTAATTCCTATATGTAAGGTTCAAGGAATGATTGCTATATTCTTGACAATACACTGTATATTATTGAGATTGATTGTGTCTGTTTCAGACTTTACTTGACTTCGTACAGAAGTTGAGGAAGACACTCTTTTTTATGGATGTACTTTAAAAAAATTAATAAGACCCTGAAAATTACAGATGCATTTACCATCCAGTTGTTACCTTTTTTATTTTTGTGTAATTAGTGTTTGTTTTACAGATTAACAGAGTTGGAAGTGTTGGGGGATATCTCTGTTGGGAGACAGAAAAGTTGTGCAGCAGAATATGCAGCTAGAGAAACGTTGCTAGTAAACACACAAATAATAAACCAGACAGTTAGTAAAACAAAATAGCTTTACTGGTGTTGTAAAACTAAACTACTGCTTCACAAGCAGTGATAGTTGGTAGTTAGTCAAAACAAAGTCCTTAACAAACAAACAAACAAACAAATTGCTTACAGTCAGCAATCCACACTTCTTCCTTCTTCCTTCTTCCAACACAGTCAGTCATGGCAAACAAACAAGCAGATAGCAAAACAGTAGAGAAATCAGAAAAAAAAACCACACAATCCGGCAGAGAGAGCAATTAGCAAAGAGAGGAATATGTGCTCTCTAGACTTCCTCTTATTGGGGAGATAATTACAGTCGCTAATTGCATTCAAACATTCCAACATCCTTAAAGCAACAACAGCCATCACAGAACCAGCAGTAAAATTGTTTTAATCCCACCACTGACACACACCTGACTCTGGGCAGTGTGCAACAAACAAACCCTCGCCTCCCAATCAGGAGGTTGTGAGTTCAATCCTAGGTAGAGGCAGATGTAGGGTCTCCTGCTTGGGGCGGGGGTTGGACTAGATGACCTGCAAGGTCCCTTCCTGTTAGGAGTAGACTCCTAGAGTTGGGTAGGCTATATATAATATCATAGACTGCATCTCAAGATGGAAGTTCCATAAAGTAGCTGCTTGAGCAAGACTGACTGGCTTTTGGAAGTATATTGCCTGTGGATGTCGCAACATCTCTATCTCTTGAGTCGGCTCACACCATTTTTTTTGTGCTTGGATACGATATCTCCCTTTTTTCTCAACTGCAACATTGAGATAATTTCTTACCATTGGAAAATATTTTCTATATATGGTGGTACTTTTCAGCTAAGTTATGTTTTCAGAACCTTAGGTTAAATGCAGTCTATGTCTGCCAGTGTGAACTTAAGGTGCCTGGCTAAAGCAAGGCGGTGGGTGGGTGTGTCAGAGCTTCTTCAGGAGGGAGGGGTTCTTGGAGATGCAGAAAAGGGTTGGCCTCTGCTCAATCTCTGAGCTGAAGAGAACACTTGGGCAAAGAGAGAAGTTTTTTTGTTTTTTGTTAGGACTATAATCCTAGTGTTGGGTTGACAATATATATATATATATATATAATGATTACAAATGGTGTCTGTTACTTTAAGTGCTACAGTTGAATGTAATTGGCTACTGTAATTAACTCAGCAATAAGAGGAAGCCAGGAGCACTGTTAGTTTTCTGACTGAAATGGAAATACTGTGGTGTCAGATTAGGTGAGCAGAACAAGAAAGAAGTTAAAGACTGTAGATTTGATTCAAGACTTTACTATCACTAATTGTGACGAAATAGTTTAATTTTCCATCACAAGTAAAGCTACTTTTACTATCAGTGTCTGAGACTCTATTAGTGCGTCTTCTAGCAACGTTTCTCTTCCTGCAATTCTGTTGCATAACTCTCTGTCTCCTAAAGGAGATATCCCCCAACATTTTTGTTTAAATCTCTGGGAAGGAGCTCAGTCCTGAGAATATTCCTTCCCTACCTCATGCCTCTTAGTCTGCTCATCTCAGGGAAACTGGGGTCTTCTCAACACAATGCTTTTTGGAGACCAATGGGAATATTTTTTTCTCGTTTGCTGTACATAGTGACTAGGTGTCTTGGTCCTCTGGACAACTTTGAACACCATCATAGATATCTTCTACAGCCTGCCTCCTTTCCTACCCAGAAGCAAACTTCTTCCTGTCCTACAAGAAAAAACATTGATAAAGTGCTAGAACACAGTGGGAGAAGAATGTGGTAGTGAGGCAGAATTCAAGAAAACATGCTTAATTCACGGCAAGCAAAAGGGATTGTGTGATCCAAATTGATTGAAAATGGTCCACCAATAATTAAAAGTAAAAAGGGAAGAAGCTGGGTGTTTTCTGGAGCACATCTTCTCGCTGTTTCCATTTCCTAAGAAGAGGCCAAATCTGCATTTCCATCCTCTGATAAGTTGGTTGCTAAAAGAGGGATGGTTTCCCAGAGCCCAGTGGCCCTTCTGAAGACCAAGTTACATCTTGGAAGATATCCTTGCTTTGGTAACTGACAACTGACAGTTAGTGACAGTTTAGCTTGGATGAATGAAGCCATAAAGCCAATAGAATTTCCAAGGAGATGAGAAGCTTCCTTTAGGACCCTATCAATGATCGCCTGCTACACCTTTTCTCAATACACCATTGCCACCCAAATGTCTCTGGGAACCAATGAACAAATCACTGTTTCTCATCTTTTCCCACAGTGACTGAATGGGAAGGCCTAGTTTTCCAGATGTGGACTGTTTCTTTATGTAGAAGCTCCATTAAGCTTGTTGACTGAGCAAGGCTGATTGATGCCGCTCTTGCTACACTTCCAGTCTGATTCCCCTTGTTGTGTTGCAATGCTAGGGGTTTTCTATGGAAAAGAATCTCTGGCAAAGAATTGAGGTGTTTCCCAGAAGGCAGAACGCCTCAAGGGAAGGCAGGGGGTTCAGAGGAGCGTCAGTAGGAAGCGGTTCTTAGTGATTCAGAAAAGGGTTGGCTCAATCTCTGAACCGAAGACAACATTTGGGCACAGAGAGAAGTTATTTCTGTTTAAATCTCTGGGAAGGAGCCCATTCCTGAGGACATCCCTTCCCTACCTTATGCTTCCTAGTCCCCTCATCCCAGGGCAATTGGGGTCTTCTCAACACAATGTTTTTGGAGACCAATGAGAATAATCATTCTTTTTCTCCTTTGTTGTACATAGTGACTAGGTGAGTTGCTCCCTCTGGACAACTTTGAAGGTCAGATCAAAGATGTCTTCTACAGCAGGGGTCTCCAACCTTTGCAACTTTAAGTCTGAAGGACTTCAGCTCCCAGAATTCTCCAGCCAGCAAAGTCCTTCAGACTTAAAGTTGCAAAGGTTGGAGACCCCTGCTCTAAACTCCTAGTGATATGTCAAGTATGAATAACACAAAATATGATGGTTAAAAATGCTGGGGCATAGCACAATCCGTGAACCCAGCCAGAGCAGTTTTCTAGAACAGGGGTGTCAAATGCATGGCCCATGGGCCAGATGCGGGAAGCACTGGCCACGCCCACACCCAGTTTAGCAAAGGGGGAGGGAAAGTCGCGATACATCACTTGATGAAGCCGTGACGACGCAAGTTTGACACCCCTGTTCTATAAACACAAGCAATTGTCAGGGTTCCAAGTAACGCCCCCAACAAAAGACGACTCAGAGGCTGGGCATTCCTCAAAGTTCCATTTTATTAGAGATGCCATATTGACACATCTGGGAAAACCCAAATCTGAAAGTTTCCAGGTTTTCCCTGTCCCAGAACTCACGTGCCTGCCACATGGTCCAATCAATACACTGTCCCGATTGGAGATGCTTCCCAGTCACACCGCTCTAGGTGCAGGGCAGAGTGGCCTTGACTCTCAGAGAAAGGAATGTTATGATGACTATATATCTCCCCAGCTTCATACAATCCCCCTTCCCAGTTTCACAAGGCACTAAATGTGGCAGGCCTGAAAATCTAATGCCCAACATGGCTTCCAGGCCTGACAGCCATCTTGATAGGTTTCTATAGGTAGTCTTCACCTTATCATCACGACTGAGACTTCAAACAGTCATTAAGTGTGTCATCATATGACCAAACCCCAATTTTATGATCTTTTTTAACTGCAGCCATTAAGTGAATCGCCACAGTTAAGCAAAGCACATGGTTGTCAGGCTTATCCTATGGTCATTCAGCGAATCCAGCTTTACTGACAGAAGTTGCCGGAAGCCAATTGCAATCACGTGACCCCCCAAGACATTGCAACCATCCTAAATGGGAGTCAGTTACTAAGTACCAAAATTGCAATCGCTTGACTGGGGGGGGGGGGGGCGGTGGAGGGTGCAGCAATTCTAACTTGGAGGATGGATCATAAACCACTTTTTCTGAGGCTGTTGTAACTTGGAACCACTGTTAAACGGAAGGTCATAAATTGAAAACTACTGTATTGCAGAGTTTCTGGAGCATGAAGTAGCTTGATATGCTTGATACACCTGCAGCTCAGGGTAGGCTATTATCTGTTTCATCCTGCCAAGGGGAGGAGGTATCTCTCTTAGTCCCTTCGCCTGAAATATGCTGCAAAATACGTATATAGCAGACTGCATTTTAAAGCACCACCTGGATACGCTGAAACAATGTGCACATTTAAAAAAAAAATCTGGGCTTGCAATTGAAACCCATTGCTCATACTCCAGCTGTAACATAGTATGTCAGGTACGGTAGGGTTTGCATTAACCCAATGTCAATTATTTACTTCAGTTGTCTCCCATTCCTGCCATGCATAATGCACACTTGTCTGCATCTTGAACACACTGTATAATATTTCAAAAGGCTTGCAGACATCAATCGGCTTGTTTATGGACGTTGTATGCAGAAGAATACTTTACATTAATGATTTCTGCTTTTATCCATTCGTTTGCGTCACATTTTCAGATGGGGTTACTTTTAAAATGGACTGTCCCCCTCCCCCACAGTTGGTAGCATTGCAATTCATCATTCATGGCAGATCTATGGCAAAATACAGTATATAATCATTAGGTTGTGATTTCCCAAGGCAGTTTAGCAAAACCTTCTCACTCCCTGACAAGCTGTTGTATCAAAAGTGGCCCAGTGTACTAAACACGCTAGGATTTCATCTCAGTACTTTTTAGTTTTTGTTTTTACTATCTATTTCTAAATGTATTTCTGATATAGGAATTCTATTCTATCAATTCAAGATGGCAGCACGCTTCGGCACTGCCGATTTGAGCTCCTGGTGTCACAGTAGAGTTAGGCAAAAACTAGTCTATACCCGCAGGGAGTTATTAAGTTATTATTAAGTTATTATTAAAGATTGGATCTTCTAGTCGACTCGATATTACCAGCGACTTCCAGCAGTCTCATAATATACCAAGTGACATAGTAAGACTGCCAGGCTCTCCATGGATCGTTGTTTGGCCTAGGAGGCAGCGAAGAGAGCCGAAGCAGAAGCGGAGATGCAGAGCAGGTTTGCTAGTTCGGTTACGGAAGCAGCCTCACAGACCAGCATTACCAAGCATTTCCTAACCAACTCTAGATCCTTTGTCCACAAAACCGATGAACTAGAGCTATGGATGGCAGCGAATAAGCTCATTGGTGACTGCTGTGTGATGATCATCACAGAGACCTGGCTTCATCCACTTGTACCGGATACGTCTGTGGAGCTAACTAACCGCACCACACACCGCTTTGACAAAAACAACAACTCTGGTAAAAGCAAAGGTGGAGGACTGTGTATTTACACACATAATAACTGGTGTACTAACAGTAGAGTTGCTTATACAGACTGTTCTGCAGACGTGGAATTCTCAACTGTCATTTGTCGGCCATTTTATTTACCTAGAGAGATTTCTGTTCTAGTTATCACTGCTGTCTATATTCCACCTGATGCAAATGTTAGCACAACGCTCAAACCAATTTCATTGTAATTTTTTTATTTTATTTCAATGACAATAAAGATTATTATTATTATCTAGCAGGCACAGGGCCACAGATGACCAGCTTGCTAGCTATCCTGGAATAAAGCCACTTCAATGCACATTGTGTCAGTACTGAAATAAGGATTTCAAAAAGATGTGTGTTTTCCTTTCTTACATCAGGGTTCCTCCAATGCCCGAGCCCCATTGCTGGCTGGGGAAATCTGGGAGTTGAAGTTCACAAATCCTAAAGTCAGCAAGGTTGAGACACACAATTCTACACAACTTCTAGTCAAGTCACTAAACCTATTCAATCTCTACTGAATTCTATTTAGAGGTATCGTTTATACTTATATCAGAATATTTCAGGTGGTCCTTGACTTACAGCTACAACTGAACCCCACATTTCTGTTGTGAAGTGAGACATTTATTAAGTGAGTTTTTGCCCCATTTTATTGAGTTTTCTTGCTTCAGTTGTTAAGTGAATCACTGCAGTTGATAAGTTAATAATAATAATAATAATAATAATAATAATAATAATAATAATAATAATAATAATAATAATAATAATTTAATTTAATTTATAAACCGCTCTCTCTCCCCGAAGGGACTTGAGGTGGTGCACAGGGAATTTAAAAATACATATATAAAACCACAAACATAATACAATATTAAAATGAATTAAACTAAAACCCTGCGCTAAAATCCCATATTAAAACTAAAACTAACCCCCTAAAAACCCTAAAAACAGTTAAATTACCCCAGGCCAGCCAAGCAGAAGAAGTGTGTTTTTTCCGTAGGTGTTCTAATTTCGGGGGGAAGGTCGTTCCAGAGGCTTGGGCCCGCCACAGAGAAGGCCCTTCCCCTGGGCATCGCCCGCTGGCATAGCCTAGTGGACGGCACCCGGAGAAGTCCCTCTCTGTGGGAGCGAATCGGCCGCAGGGATGTATGGGGCAGGATGCGATCCCGCAGATAGCTAGGTCCCGTGCCATGGAGCACTTTGAAGATGATAACCAACACCTTGACGCGCACCCGAAAGATGACAGACAGCCAATGCAGCTCGCGCAGGAGCAGTGTTACATGGGCAAACCTGGAGGCTCCCATAACTGCCCGCGCGGCTGCATTCTGGACAAGCTGCAGTCTTCGGGTGCACCTCAAGGGGACCCCCATGTAGAGAGTGTTACAGTAGTCCAGTCAGGATGTCACGAGTGCATGAGTGACTGTGCAAAGGGCTTGTAACTTGGTTGTTAAGTGAATCTGGCTTCCCTACTGACTTTGCTCATCAGAAGGTCACCAAATGTGATCACATAACCTTGAGATACAACAATGGCCATTAATATGGACCAGTTGCCAAGCATCTGAATTTTAATCACATGATCATGGGGATGCTGCAAAGCTCATGCTCTTTGCTGCAAGGAGGCAAATTGATGGGAAGCAGAGGCAGATTTTTTTTTCTTGTTTTCCTCCCCAAAAGCTAGGTGCGTCTTACAGTCCGTTCGCCACTTAGAGAGAAATAATTTGCTATCCAACAAAGAGTTTGGCTTGAGGAAAAAAATCATCCTTTAATTTGCAACTTTTGTACCATAAAAACACCTAGACTACATGTTTTGATCAAGATAAAGCTGTTGTTGCAATTTACACAGATTTTAGTAAGGCTTTTGATATAGTACTACATGATAAAAGGCTGTTGAATTTAAACTTTTCAGCCTTACTGGACCTTTGCAAAAGTGGATTGCTGCTTTCCTGTCTAATAGAGTGCAGAAAGTCAAAATAGGGAACCCACTATCTAATCCTGCATCAGTTAACAGGGGTTTTCCTCAAGGCAGAGTTTTAGGCACCAGGGTTTCTTTGTTTTTTCCCGCTTTATATCAATGACTTATGTGATCAACTTAAAAGCAATTGCGTTCCTTTGGCCGATGATTTAAAATTATTCAATTCTACAGATAATTCTGTTGTTTTGCAAAGCAATCTTACAATACAATACAATACAATAGCAGAGTTGGAAGGGACCTTGTAGGTCTTCTAGTCCAACCCCCTGCGTGGGCAGGAACCTTATACCATTTCAGACAAATGGCTATCCAACATCTTCTTAAAGACTTCCAGTGTTGGGGCATTCACAACTTCTGGAAGCAACTTCTGTTCCACTGATGAATTGTTCTCACTGTCAGGAAATTTCTCCTTAGTTCTAAGTTGCTTCTCTCCTTGATTAGTTTCCACCCATTGCTTCTTGTCCTGCCCTCAGGTGCCTTGGAGAATAGTTTGGCTCCCTCTTCTTTGTGGCACCCTCTGAGATATCGGAACACTGCTATCATGTCTCCCCTGGTCCTTCTCTTCATCAAACTAGACATACCCAGTTCCTGCAATCTTAATTATGTGTCTGAATGGTCATCTATTTGCCAACTTCAAATTTTGATTAATAAATGCTCTGTCTTACGTGTTGGTAAATGTAATCAGAATATCAAGTATAGGCTAGGTCAGGGGTCTCCAACCTTTGCAAATTTAAGTCTGAAGGATTTCAGCTCCCAGAATTGGCTGGCTGGAGAATTATGGGAGCTGAAGTCCTTCAGACTTAAAGTTGCAAAGGGCTAGGTGGCATTGATCTAGCAGATGACCCTCACTTTGTTAAGGGCCTAGGTGTACTTATCTCTGATGATTTATGCTCCAAAGCTCACGGTAACAGCGTTTCTAAAAAGCGTTAAGAGTTGTAAACTTAATTTTGCAAAGCTTTTTTTCTTGAAACATTGTATTGCTAATTAGAGCTTATAAAACTTACGCTAGACCAATTTTAGAGTATTGTTCAACTGCTTGGAATCCCCACCATATATCTGACATCAGTGCAATCGAGTGGGTTCAGAAGGATTTCGCGAGAAAAGTCTTGCACTCTTCTGTACCCAATAGAATTCCTTATGCTACTAGGCTCAAAATCCTCAGTTTGGATAACTTAGAATTGCGTCCCTTGTGGTCAGACCTAGATATTGCATACAAAATTATATATACAATAGTAATGCTTTACCTGTAAATGACTTTTTCTGTTTTAATCGCAATAATACGTGTGCGAACAACCGCTTTAAACTCAATGTAAATTGTTCTAAACTTGACTTTAAAAAATATGATTTCTGTCATAGTTGTCGAAGTTTTGGAATGCCCTACCTGATTCAGTTGTCTCAGCTACACATTTTCAGTTTCAGTCAGAAATTCACTTCCGTGGACCTTACTTCATACTTAAGTGGTCAGTAGAGAGAGCATGCATAAATGCACTAATGTGCATATCGTCCCTGTCATTGTATTTTTATTCTCTTATTCTTGTTCTTATTTTTGTTTGACAAATTCCAACAAATTTATATAAATAAAAATGTAACAAGAGTTTGTTCAAAACCACTAATCTCCGAAAGTACTGCACCGACCGCTTCCAAATTTTCACACAACGTTCCTTTCAAGTTCCCTTCAAGTACAGTATATATATATTGTGTAGATGTCACACCTGTGCCAGGTACATGCTGCAACGGAAATGTAACAAGATATTAAAAAGGTAGGTAGATAGATACAGAGAGAACAGTGGGCCACAGGTATTTTGTCATCCTTTATGACATAAATACTCTGTCCATAAGATGCAAGGAGAAATACAGTAGGTAAGTTGGTAGGCAGCTATAGGGATAGAGAGAGGGAGGGAGAAATGCAATAGGTAGATAGGTAGAGGGATAGAGGGAGAAATACAGTAGGTAGGCAGGCAGAGGGATAGAGAGGGAGAGGGAGAAATACAGTAGGTAGATAGGTAGAGGGATAGAGGGAGAAATCCAGTTGGTAGGCAGGCAGAAGGATAGAGAGGGAGAGGGAGAAATGCAGTAGGTAGATAGGTAGAGGGATAGAGGGAGACATACAGTAGATAGGTAGGTTGTGGGTTATATGGTGGTGGTGTGTACGTGTTTGTGTGTGCAGGTGTAGATCTACACACAGATTGGTTGGCCATTTAACCAGACTGGGCCACAGCAACGCATAGCCAGGAACGGCTAGTAAATAAATAAATGAATGAATAAATATATCTAAGTGTTATTGCTTAGTGCTATTGCTTTCTTCAGAAGCACTTATATGTTCATGAATCATTGTAGCATCAATGGAATGCTACAAGGGCTCATTCCATCACTATTTCTTCCCCATTGAGCAGGCAGGCAGCAGCCCAGAGGGTTGAGTCACAGCAGCCAATCAAATTCTGAAACATGACAACCTTAGAAGTGAATTGCATAATTGATAGGCTCGTTTTTTCCTCTGTTCCTTCTGTGCAGATTTTGGGGCAATGCCTGGCTATGCAAAATGTATCAGTTTGCATAACTGATTGGGTAGAGTTAGGATGTCCATGTTGCCCATGACTTCATCAATTTGAAACGAATTTAATCTCTTGAAAGTCAGTGACTGACTGAATTAATTAATTTCTTTTTGATGTTCCTCTTGTTAATGTTTCCACTATATATCCCCCTACTCCTTGCACCGAGACAGTTAATCATGTTGTGGGAACAGGGATCATGCCTAGACACTGTGAACTGGAACTAATAGCTTCAATCACAGAACTGGCTTTGATTCTTATATTAAATACATTTTATTTGCTTTGTTTTATTCTTTAAAGTCTGTTGTACAGACTTCCCTCATACCGAGGTTTCATTTGTGAGCATCTGTTATATTGCTCATATCTTAATGGAAAAAGAAACATTTGTTGGGTTTCTTAGGGAAATATCGTGCGAGGAGGCATCACTTTGGTTCTGGCACATAGCTATCACAAATATAGGGATTATGGCTGGTTTATTTTTTCTACAATAGTTATGAAAGCTTTGCTAAAAGGACCAGCTGCCCACATGACTTTGGGTTTACCCCAGGGGTGAAATCCAGCAGGTTCTGACAGGTTCTGGAGAACCGGTAGCAGAAATTTTGAGTAGTTCAAATGCCACCTCTGGCTGACCCTGGAGTGGGGTGGGAATGGAGGTTTTGCAGTATCCTTCCCCTGTTGTCCCACCAAGCCACGCCCACCAAGCCACGCCCACAGAACCAGTAGTAAAAAAAATGAATTTCACCACTGGTTTACCCATTATCTGAAAAGAGGGCAGCTTGAGAGGGCAAATATAGCCATGTAATCAAGCTTCCCTCTACATACAATCACTGTACCCCACTCTGGCCAACCCTCTGAACTCCAACAATAAATACATTATATGGCAACTTATTTTCGTATAACATTTTGCCCATGAGATATGATGTAATCCAAGAGACAGATTGTATGTTCACATGTATGTCTTAGGGTCTGGCCTTAATCATGATGGTTCACATGCTGTATATCTGTGAGAGAAGACAGCAGATCTTCTCTGATTCAGTCTAATATGGTACAATGTGATATTTACTCTTCCATCTATTTCAAAATGTGAGATATTGCAGGTGCTACAACATAGCACATAATATAGAGAAGGAGTGTTGCATTTGATTGGCTCAATCGTGAGAAAGGAAGACAATTTAAGTAGAACACCTACCTTCAGATATTTCCAATAACTGCAGCTCTTTCCCAAGGCTATCTTCTCATTACTTATGGATTTTCATCTTTTCAGGATCATAAATCAAAAACAAGAAACTTGTTAACATCCAGACTTGTTAAACTAATCTATATCAATCTATTGTTTCAGAGCTAAAATGTTTATTGGTCCTTAATTTCACTTGAAACAAGATCCATGTTTTCTACATGATGTATTGTAAACATAAAATTGGGGTAAACAGGATAATCTGAAGAAAAAGAAGGCTGGGTTTCCTTTGGTCATTGCGCAAAAGAATTACTATGATTCTGGTTTTCCCCTCTTTTCCCCCAGCTCTCAGGCTAATGAATTACACCTGCTTCCTCTGCGTTGCAGGATAATTGTGTTCCATTAACATGTTTATTTTCGTGAGAGAGAGAGGGTTGATTACACAACAAGTTCCTTTTAGACTATGCCTGCCTTATAGTTTTATTGGAAAGTAAGAGAGCAATACAGATACCCCATATGGAGAACAATAGTGATGGTGCATTGAGCAGCTCCAAAGCACTATAAAACTTCAGCATCAGGCCCAAAAAAAAGAGCTTTTTACTTAATTATAACAATGCATTCTCTGGCTATCTTGTTCAGGGCTGTGGCAAAAAAAAAAATGACTCAAATGTAAAAGCACTTCCCCGTGCATGGAAAAAAATAGGTAGTTATCCAAGATCTGCCAGTCTTAAATCATTTCTACAACTAATGTCTTTTCTTTTGTATGCATTTGTGGACAGTAAGCAAGGCAGGCTACTTATCCTAGACCTCAATAATGGAATCAAAGCAAGCCTTGCCAGTTAGAAAGCTAATGGCTTCGATTTATTATGTGCCCAGTTTGGAAATCTAGCTAGTCTTCTATGCAAATAAAAATGTAACAAGAGTTTATTCAAAACCGCTCATCTCCGAAAGTATTGCACCGATCGCTTCCAAATTTTCACACAACGTTCCTTTCAAGTACGGCACCAATGATATGTATAGATTGTATAGATGTCACACCTGTGCCAGATACACGCAATGAAAATGTAAAAAAATGTTAGGTAGATGGATACAGAGAGAGCAGGGGGCCACAGGTATATCCTTTATGACATAAAATACTCTGTCCAGAAGATTCAAGGAGAAATATAGTAGGTAGGTAGGTAGGTAGGTAGGTAGGTAGGTAGGTAGGTAGGTAGGTAGGTAGGTAGAGGGATAGTGGGAGAGAGGGAGAAATACAATAGGTAGGTAGGTAGGTAGAGGGAGAGAGGGGGAAATACAGTAGGTAGGTAGATACATACATCCCTTCCACCGATTTGCTCCCACAGAGAGGGACTTCTCCGGGTGCCGTCCACTAGGCCAGGGGTCTGCAAAGTTGGCTCTTTTAAGACTGGTGGACTTCAACTCCCAGAATTCCCCAGCCAGCTATGCTGGCTGGGGAACTCTGGGAGTTGAAGTCCACCAGTCTTAAAAGAGCCGACTTTGCAGACCCCTGCACTAGGCAATGCAAGCGGGCGACACCCAGAAGAAGGGCCTTCTCGGTGGCGGGCCCAACTCTATGGAACGACCTACCCACCGAACTCAGAACAGTCACGGACCTCCGCTCCTTCCGCCAAAAGCTTAAGACTCATTTCTTCCAGCAGGCCGGCCTGGCCTAATTTACCTTTCCAGCCTTTAGTCTGAATATTTAAATTGTTTTAATTGGGTTTTTAAGGGGTTTAGTTTTTAAGGATTTTAGGTTTTTAGCGCAGGGATATAGTTGTTTAATTTGATTTTATATATTTATAACGTTTTTATGTTTGTACGCTTTTTAATTTCCTGTGCACCACCCCGAGTCCCTTTGGGGAGAGAGAGCATTCTACAAATTAAACTTGATTTGATTTGATTTGGGGGTTCCCCAAATTGGGCAGAATCCTAGTCGAATCCCCAAACCCGGGCAAACCCCCAGCAGCCCCCCCCCCCTGCTGTATTCATTGTTTCAAGTACAACAGCATCGCATGAATGTGCAAAATTATAGCTGATTTTGATACTAAACCAAACTGGTTACTTTTTGTTTGTTTGTTGATGTTTTTCTCTGTGAATGGCCAACTTTTGGAGGCTTTTCCCATGTGCCTTCAGTTATGGTTGAGAGAAGCAAATGGTGAAGCTTATAAATTATATGAGCTTATCTAGGATCTCCTTCAAGTATGCAGAAAAAGAAGATAAACTCACGAAGAGAATTTGAAGCACTCGTGTAAGATTGTGACACATATTATATTGGAAATGCTTGGGAAACCTCTGCATTTTTATTCACATTTCCTGTTCAACTTGCATTTTGGAATGGACTGTCACAGGAAATTCCCACTTCCAAATCCAAAAAAGCAGTTAAAGCATGCGATGAATGAAGTCCCTCATCAGTATGCTTGGTTTGGTGTCTACCACCTTCCTGTAGTTTAGGAAGAACTCATTATTAACAAATAAATGTGGAGACTCTGGAAAGAGTGCAGAGAAGAGCAACCAAGATGATTAGGGGACTGGAGACTAAAACATATGAAGAACGGTTGCAGGAACTGGGTATGTCTAGTTTGATGAAGAGAAGGACCAGGGGAGACATGATAGCAGTGTTCCGATATCTCAGAGGGTGCCACAAAGAAGAGGGAGTCAAACTATTCTCCAAGGCACCTGGGGGCAGGACAAGAAGCAATGGGTGGAAACTAATCAAGGAGAGAAGCAACTTAGAACTAAGGAGACATTTCCTGACAGTTAGAACAATTCACCTCTGGAACAGCTTGCCTCCAGAAGTTGTGAATGCCCCAACCCTGGAAGTCTTTAAGAAGATGTTAGATAGCCATTTGTCTGAAATGGTATAAGGTTCGTGCCCACACAGGGGGTTGGACTAGAAGACCTACAAGGTCCCTTCCAACTCTGCTATTGTATTGTATTGTATTGTATTTAATAAAAAATAGTTATACCCAAGATTCAGTCAGGAGTCCCGTTGAAAACTCTCCCTATCTAAAATCAGATAGGAGGCACTCTTGCTCTTTAAACTTTCAAACAAAATAAACAGAAAGGGGGATAAAGGATTGCAAAATACGCCCAATGTGTCTACTGAGAAAGAGGGATAATCCATTAAAAATAGCAATTGTATTCAGAAACATTGAGAGGGTGCTACTAATTTAAGTGTCCTTATGCATTTATTTCCATTTGCAACAATATTACATGGTTTATTCATGTTTAGAAAAACATCTGTTCATCATTCTGTGATTGTAACTCCCTTACACATAATTTCTGGTGGTTAACATGTGTCCTCTATGTTGTTGGAAAGTTATGTACAACAAGGTACTCATGCCATATTTTTGTATTAAAGATAGCATAACACAGTTATTAGATAACCAGTGATTAAATCACGGTTGCTTTTATAATATTCCTTAAGGCTATAATTTCGTCATATAGCTCTAGATAAGAATGTACAATTTTCACACAATGTGCGAGCGGAAAACCTGTATATAATTAAAAGGGTGTACTCTATGCTTATATATGCATGCCATAATTGCCCATTTAACTTTCTGTTAGAAGCTTTAATATGAGATCTTTTGATAACCCAACTATTTGCTATGAGAGAAAAGGTGTGGTGTGTAAGCCTTCAGCATTTCACAATTGTTCTTAATTTGCTTTATACAAGGCTAACGAAGTAATAAAAGTCTGCATTATGGATTCTCCTTTTCAATTTTTGGTATGCACTTCATGCGAAATGCTAAATCATCTTCTGTGGTACAATATGACCATCTTCAATAATCAGTTGAAACCTCTGTGATGTACAACTGAAACCAAAAGCTATGACTACGTGGTAATAGCCATGCATCAGGCTGAGCAAAGGAAGATGTTGCTCCATTATCTTGATCAACTGAGTTGATTTTTCCATTTCTCTGGCTGTAGACCAAAAGGGTGGAAAGCTGGGAGATAGAGAGATGTGCATCTCTAATAATATAATCTATAACAATTGAACATTTCCAGGTCACCATAAGAAATACACTAGATTAAAGGTCCCTTGGAATGCAAGACAATCAAACCGGTCAGTCTGATCTAGAAAAGATCAGCTCTGACTGCTCTTTAGAAGGCCAGATCTTGAAGATGAAACTCAAATACTTTGGCCACCTAATGAGAAGGAGGGACTCACTAGAGAAGAGCCTAATTCTGGGAAAGAGTGAGGGCAAAAGAAACAGCAGAGAATGAGGTGGCTGGATGGAGTCACTGAAGTAGTCAGCGTGAGCTTAAATGGACTCCAGAGGATGGTAGAGGACAGGAAGTCTTGGAGGAACGTTGCCCATGGGGTCACGATGGGTCGGACACAACTTTGCAACTAACAACAAGGTTTAAAGGTAGAAATTTAATATGTTGCCTGGTTTGTTGTTTCCAGAAGCATTTTCCCCAATAACAAAGCCAAAAATATAACACTGTGTTTTCATCAAATCAGAAATTCCTTTATATTTCTGTTCATATTTTGTGTTTTTCTACTTTTTATTTTCTTTCTTCTTTGACTTTTTCCTTTCTGTTCTTATCACATTTATTATAGCTTTTCTTTGAATGTAATTGTATAAGTAAAATCTTTTAATAATCTATTAAGAGAAGAAATTTATCTGTGACCAGGTTTTGGGCTATATTTTAATAATGTTTACCATTTCAAAACACTCCAAATATATCAGCATATTAGTATCCTTACTAGGGTAGTATTATTCTCACGATTTTTTGTAAGATTCAGAGACTTTCTGTCTCAGTCTAAACCAGTGTTTTATTTTTTTTTAAGCTTCACAACACAAATATACTTGATTTTATCCATTTGTTCCAAAGACAAGTTATTTAGTTCAGAATGTTCTCTTGGGTAAATGTTTATTTGAGCATTGAAGCTTAAATTACCCCATTTGAACATTTTAAGAAGTGATTAGGCCCAAATCAGTCTTACTTTTGTCAAAATCAACAGCTGTTCTTGCTGTCTATTCACAAAACAAATCCATATTATGCATTGTAAAATGTAAATCTTATTTATTTTTGTAACTTTGTATTTTTACTAAAAGCATGAGCTTCAACTACCTGAAAAACGTTAGTTTTCAATTCTCTTTTCTTGGCTTAAGTGTGAAGAATAATTTTCTTCTTAGGATATGGACTTAACAGTCAAGTATGTTAGCTCAGGGGTCTCCAACCTTTGCAACTTTAAGTCTGAAGGATTTCAGCTCTCAGACTTCTCCAGCCAGCAAAGCTGGCTGGAGAAGTCTGGGAGCTGAAGTCCTTCAGACTTAAAGTTGCAAAGGTTGGAGACCCCTGTGTTAGCTTATTTTATGATCAAGCAAGCTTGTGATTTTTCTTCTCAGATGATTTATTACACTTTGTTTTTTAGAAATCTCTGTATGTCTTTCCTGTGTTATAAATCTAATAAATGGAAATCAGAGCACAGATATTGCTCTGTGTTTATATGTCAACACACATTTTTGTTTACTTTAGTAAGAAACAGTAGTATTGCTTTTACCCTTATACCTTTACTATTATAATGCATTCTTGGGGAAGTAAGTTCTATGGAGATACTGGGCCCATGGTTTACTTTGGTTTCAACTAAGCTTCACTGCACAAAGACACATAAAGCAAAATAAAATGTACAAAGTAGAATCATTAAAGTTATGTTTGTTTTGCTATTTTTAATTACAGTTTTTAAGAGAGCCAGTTTGTTTAAGGCACCAGATTGGAAACTGGAAGATTAGTGAGTTCAACACCAGCCTTTGGCACAAAGCCTGCTGAGCAGTGGAGGGTTTCGCACCTACTCGCGAGAGCCGGTTGGTGAAATTTAGAGAACCGGTGAGAGGGGGTTCCACCGGCGTACCTGGAAGTAAATCTGGCCCACCGCTGCCAGTGACCCAACGGGAAGGAAAGGAAAGAAGGAAGGAAGGAAGGAAGGAAGAAAGAAAGAAAGAAAGAAAGAAAGAAAGAAAGAAAGAAAGAAAGAAAGAAAGAAAGAAAGAAAGAAAGAAAGAAAGAAAGAAAGAAAGAAAGAAAGAAAGAAAGAAAGAAAGAAAGAAAGAAAGAAAATTTATCATCACAATTGAGTCCAAAATTTTGGTTGCTAAGCAAGAGCGTTGTTAAATGAGTTTCACCACACTTTAAAAGGTGGCCACTCCCACCCTGTCACATGACTGCCAAGCCACGCCCACAAAATAGGCCACACCTACAGAGTAGGTTCTAAAAAATTTGAAACTCACCACTGCTGCTGAGTGACTTGGGCCGGCCCCTTTCTCACAGCCCTAGGAAGCAGGCAATGGCAAACTATTATTGAAATCTTGCCAAGAAAACTGCAGGGACATTTCCAGGCAGTCAAGGGAATCAACACTGACTCAAAAGCATACACACTTTTGTAAACCACCTTGGGATTTTTTGGATTGAATGGCATATCAACTGCAATAAATATATAAATTATATATATTTGTAAGTAACAACTTGATCTGGCAGTTACAATAAGTATATTCTTCCAGAAACTTTGCTGGTTAGATTTGGTTG
The DNA here is from genome assembly GCA_039707465.1 of Rhabdophis nuchalis. Classification (NCBI taxonomy): domain Eukaryota; kingdom Metazoa; phylum Chordata; class Lepidosauria; order Squamata; family Natricidae; genus Rhabdophis; species Rhabdophis nuchalis. The sequence goes on from CM077656.1 coordinate 10,182,610, forward strand.
GTTCTATTTTATAGAAATTATTCTGTGCTCTACTGGCATATACCAATAAGATATAATTTTTAAAATTATGTTTTTGTTCAGTATTGGTATTCATTCAACTGCAAAAAGGAAGTTGCTCTACTTGCTTTAGGTGGGCTAGCTAATATTGATGTATTGATATTATTGTTGTTAACATAGGCACAAAAGTAGCTTTACATCAGTGGTGGGTTTCAAAATTTTTAGAACCTCTTCTGTAGGTGTGGCCTGCTTTGTGGGAGTGGCTTGCTGGCCATGTGACCAGGTAGGAGTGGCTTGCTGGCCATGTGGCTGTATGGGAGTGGCTTGCCAGCTCTGTGACTGAGTGGGAGCAGCTTGGCAGTCCTGTGACTGGGTGGGCGTGGCCAACTTGTAAAATTTGGTGAAACTCACTTAACAATGCTCTTGCTTAGCAACCAAAATGTTGGCTCAGAAACTCTGGCATTTGAAGCACGCAAGTCTTAAACCTGTCAAGTTACAAGACCCTTGCACCCCTAACTCTTTAGAGAAAAACCCCAGGGGTGTTTAAACTTGACAGCTTTAAGACTTGTGGACTTCAACTCCCAGAATTCCTCCTCTCGCTCTTCATCTTGATGACGGGTGGATGGGCGGGGGGGAGGCAGCTGGAACCGGTTCTAAATGGAAGCTGTAGATTTGTGGAACCTCTTCTATAGAAGAGCTTAGAACTGGCAGGAAACCACCCCTGCTTTACATGCACCAATGACACTGGCCCTGCTAGCCATTTCATCAGGACTAATGCAAACTCCACTGAACTTTTCACAAACTCAGTAAAATGGAAGGTAGGATCCCTAATGACATCTATGCTTTTGCATTGTAGGTGTGCTGGGAGACATATTCCATAATTGTAGAAAACTCACCAAGAAAGATTTGTTCTCCGTTAAATCAAATCTGATTTCTGATATTGAAACAGAGCTTTTCAGTGTCAAATTTTAGTTGACAAATCATCAGATCACACAATAATCACTGGCAGAAAGGAAGGGAGAAAGTGACAAAGATGCCAGAATCAGACAGAGAAAGAGAGAAGGAAACACTTTTGGTTTTTGCCCTTCCAAGAAGCCCATCTCCGTGTTATGTCAAGTCCAAGATCTCAAATGTAAATGATGCCTTTCAGTTGGGCCCAGAAGCAAACTAATAGCCCGTGCGTCGTTGTAAGATTTAGTTAAATATGTTCCCACATTCATATGGAGTTGAGCAACTTCATTTGAAGTTGGGAGGCCACATGCTGGAGTGAGGTTTTTAACAAGATGCGTGGGAAACAACCCTCGGGATCCATGAACCAATTACTTCAGATCTTTTTTGCTTTCACGGTTTAAGAATCTACCTAATGCTACTGGTGAACACTGAAGAATTTAACTGCATACCAATGACTGCTTTGAATGTTTTTAAGTGCTTTAAGACATCAACATTTAGAATTTAGCCTATTTGTCTCCTGCTTTTCCACTGAGCTGAGACAATCTGCTACCATCAAGATGATCTGAAGTACTACTATCTTCAATTATAATAATAATAAAGGATTCCTGACGGTGTAGTTCAAAGTTTCCAAAGGTAATCAGAGTCCATGCTCCTGCTAGCCTTTTACTTCATTCCTCTTTGAACTTTTGGACTTTCTATTCTCATCATTTGCAGGATCGTATCCTGCCCCATACATCCCTTCAGCCGATTCGCTCCCACAGAGAGGGACTTCTCCGGGTGCCATCCACTAGGCAATGCCAGCGGGCGACACCCAGGGGAAGGGCCTTCTCTGTGGCGGGCCCGACCCTCTGGAATGACCTTCCCCCTGACATTAGAATGACCACGGACCTCCGCTCCTTCTGCCAGAAACTCAAAACCCACCTGTTTCATCTAGCCGGCCTGGCCTAATTCCATGCTTCCCACCTCAGTTTGTAATTTTAAATTATGTTATTAGGTTTTAAGGTTAAGTTTTTAATTTTTAGAAATTTGTACAGAGGATTATTTAATTCGATTTTAGTTTATATGTATTGTTGATTGTCATAATTTTAATTTTTTACCTGTACACCGCCCCGAGTCCCTTCGGGGAGAGGGGGCGGTCTAGAAATCCAATAAATAATAATAAAATAATAATAATAATCAGCTCTACAACAGAAAGCATTGATGTTCCTTGCTCTACTTTGTGGAATTAGGAATGGAGAAAAGATAATTAATTTTCTCTTTTTTTAAAAAAAATAGTCTTTATTAATATCAATATAAAAAACAAACATTTAACAATTATAGGATAGAGGTAGTGGGAGAAACATACATAGGTAGAGAAAAAAAGGAAAAAAAGAGAGAAGAGAGAAAGAAAAGAGGAGGAGAAGGGACATACCAGGAGTGTAGCTACTCCCCTAATTTATAAAGATATGTTTGTCCCAGTCTAACATCAATTATTATTTACAATTGTATTTAGATGCTTACATATATATCTATAAAATTGTCTCAGGTTCACCATTATCTTGTTTGTTCCTCGTATATATTTCACCATAGTTTTATCTAATTAGTTTCTTTGGTATCCGTTGTTCTCTTATTGTACCATATATACCATTTTTCTCAGGATTGGGCATAAATTGAGTTTGACTTGTCTTTTAGAATATACGTTAGCTTATCGGATTCTGCGCAATTCAAAATTTTTGATATAATTAAACCCTCTGTTGGTGGGTTGATATTTTTCCAATGTTGCGCTATGGCCATCCTAGTCGCTGTTATAATGTGAGTGAAAAGGTACCAATCTTGTTTTTGGATTTCGTTTGGCTTAATGCCTAGGAGATATAATTCAGGTTTAAGGGGAAAGTTGGTACCTATTATTTCCAGGAGAGAAAAGATAATTAATTTTCTCTTGATTTAGTATAGAAAAATTCACAGATGATCAAATCAGGCTTATGCAAATTGTCTCCGATTCCATGCTTAACGCTGATTTTGAATTTCAAGATGGTGCCGTTCGATTCAACTTTGCAATCTCAAATTCTATGGCCACTCAGTTGGTTTTCAAGCCACTTTGAAAAATAAAACCCATAGATTATAACAGGAAAACATCAATGCCTGAAGCTGCTTCAGTTTGGATCCGAAAGAAATGCAAACAACAGGGATAGTGGGTCCTTTAGAGCAGGGGTCTCCAACCTTTGCAACTTTAAGTCTGAAGGACTTCAGCTCCCAGAATTCTCCAGGCAGCAAAGCTGGCTGGAGAAATCTGGAAGCTGAAGTCCTTCAGACTTAAAGTTGCAAAGTTTGGAGACCCCTGCTTTAGAGAGTTTTACCCACCAAGTTTCAATTGTGTTTCTTAAAGGGGTTTGCCAAAATAAATCTTAGAAGTGTCTCCTTTGTCCTATATCCCTCACTTAAATGTCAGACATGACAATGACAATGATCATGATGATGTATTTTGGCTGCATCACCTCTATACGACTCTGGAATGAAGAAAGGACAACATGGTGGTCTTCAAACTATTTAACAGAGTGCCAATAAACTAGTTGTTCACTCAGTGCAGAGCATGTGTTACATTCCTTTTTAGAATACTCACTTTTAAAAAGGGTATTAAGGAGAGAGACATGGTGGCGCAGTGGTTAGAGTGCAGTACTGCAGGCTATTTCTGTTGATCACTGGCTGCCAGCAATTTGGCAGATCGAATCTCACCAGGCTCAAGGCTGACTCAGCCTTCCATCCTTTAGGGGTTCCAGATTGTTGGGGGAAATATGTTCACTGTAAAGTAACCTAATGATCCCTGCTTCATAATAAGCGATATTATAATACAAAAAACAGTGATTTCTTAACAGTTTCATTAGGCATTCTTCATTAGGCATTTCTTATTCACAGCCATCTTTTCTGCTTTCTTTATCTGCTTCTGAACTTTGCCCATGTTACTTTCCTCCCTTCAGCCTGTGTCATAAATCACGTTACCCAACAGCTTCATTCATCTCATTCACCCAGCTACTGTAATCTGATATCCAGTTCCGCCGAAGCTCTGCATGGAATGTCAACACAGAGAGTTGACACTGACTCTGTAAACTGCTTAGAGAGGGCTGTAAGGCACTATGAAGAAGCATATAAGTCTAAGTGCTATTACTATTGCTATGAACCCTGCCTTCTAGATCGGACCTGGCTGGATAGAGAAAACTTTATCTTTATTAAGAAATAATGTTTTACATTTCTAGTTGTTTTGCTAGATTGTCACCAAGCTATGCTTTGCTGTCTTTGATCATTAAGCTTTCTGGGTTGCCAATGAGGCTGATAAACTGCCTGTCAAGCTTGGCCACTCCTATGAAGAGTCTGCCAACACTGGCCTTATCTCCTAGATGAGGCAGATCACACAGCCAAAACAGATCCTCTGTGGGGCAGAGCTTTAAAAAGGGAAGACTGAATGCCTTACAACTCAGCATATGCCAGAACAAATGATGTATCCAGAGAGACATATATTAAACCTGTAAGAGGGCTGAAAAGGGATGAGACCCCGTGAGCATAGCATAAAGGTTTATTGAAATATGAGCTAAAAAAATTGCCATTCTGAAACAGGTCCCGGAAAAAATACCAGACGTAAGAAGGAATTATTCCCTCTTATTTGGAAAAAAATTATTATATAAAAATGGGATCTGCTTCAGATGGTTGATGTCTGAAGGAATGTTGGTGCTCTGGGAGGGGGGGAGAGTAAAAATTAAAATTAATGAAGAGGCGCAAGCCTTTTTTTTTTTTTTTAAAGAAAGAATATTATGTCTCAATCCTGGAGGAAGAAAATGGGGGAATGGGAGGAGCCATGGCACCGCCCATTGGTGGGAGGGAGGATGAGGATACAATATCTAAAAGACTCAGATTACAAAAATGATTTCCTTTAATATACTGTAATCTTTTCTTTCGGATGTTTTGTAGAAACAATTTATTGAATGCATGAACTTTATGAAATGACACATATGTAACTCCTGCCACCTTAAATGGAAAAATAATTAATCTTTGTATGAAGCCTTGGAGGCGGCCTGCACCTCCGATATGGATGCCTCTAAAATGTTTCCTTTTATACCCTATATACCCTTTCCTTGTTTAAAAAAATTGGAAAAACGAATAAAACTTTTTTTTTGCAAAAAAAAGGGAAGACTAAGAGTCGCTCTCACTTTCATTTGGTGAAAGTGTGTATAGCAGGTGTTGTAAGTCTGAGCATGACAATTGGTTTCCCACAGATTCCCTACCACAATCTTCCATGTTCCGCTTCCAACATCTGAAACAAGAATAGACTATATCATTCTTCAGAATTAATTAGAGATTATTCTGGAAAAGAATTATTCCAAGTAAACTGAAAAAATTCACATCACATCCCTTCCGCCTTGTCAGGATCAACCAATACTCATTCTCCCCTTCAAAACTGTTTTTTCTGGACAAAAAGTCTCATTTCATTTCATTTTCATTTCATTTTATTCAATTTATACCCCGCCCTTCTCCAACGGACTCAGGGCGGCGCACAGGAATATTAAAAATACATACAAACCATATAAAATTTAAAAAAAAACCCTATTCTATGAAATCCTGTGCTAAAACCCAATTAAAATCCCCAAATTTAAAACGCAAGGCCAGCTAGATGGAACAAATGTGTCTTTAGACACTTGCGGAAGAGGCGGAGGTCGGAGATGGTGCGAAGTTCAGGGGGCAGGTCGTTCCAAAGGGCAGGGCCCGCCACAGAGAAGGCTCTTCCCCTGGGTGTCGCCAGTCGGCATTGTCCGGCCGATGGCACCCTGAGAAGGCCCTCTCTGTGGGAGCATATTGGTCTAAGAGATGTATGGGGCAGGAGGCGGTCTCGCATATAACTAGGCCCTGAGCCATGGAGCGCTTTGAAGATGGTCGTCAGAACCTTGAAGCGCACCCGAAAGACCACAGGATAAATATTATTTCCTTCTGATATTATTAACTAGAGCCAAAAGAACAACAAGTCAGAGGCAACTTCTAATAATTCAAATTAATTTGCAAAAACCCACATTTATATTCTTCCTTTTGTTTTCAAGTATTTCTGCTCACGCTTACAAGCACTTTGAAAAAAATAAAGAAATTCACAAGTATCAACATTTGATATATTGAGACTTGGCACAGTTGCCTTAAGCCTACTCAGCAGGACTCATTCAAGTCATTGAAAGGATATTCATATCCTAAGGCTTTGCATTTCATTAAATACTGTATATATTATGAAAAGAAGTGCCACGGAGCTATAATTTAAGATTTCAGATCTGGAGTCTGGATCTGGATCTGGATCTGGAGTCAGTCAAATTTACTTCTGAACATAAATAATTATTTATTTAGAAAATGAATGTACATAGTAGCTCTCGACAGCTAATAAGAAATAAAAAAAACCACATCCAAGAAGACATACACTCTCCTATACGCACCTATCCCTACACACAGAGACACCATATCTATATATGAGCCTACATGGCTATCAAAACTTCAAAATTTGAAGCATTTTTTTTTATTGAAAAAGTTTTGCAAAAACAATTTCCCCCCTTTCCCCCCCTCCCCATACATATAATATAAATCAAATACAAGTGCTATACCCCCCTCTTCCCAACCCTCATAATATGAATTTCTCACAAAATAGCATTATAACATTATCCAATTATCCCATCTTCTAAACTAATTATGCAAATATATTTCTCTCCCGTAACCACCCTAACCCTCCCCCACCTCCCAATCCAACCCACCCCCCTGACTTCCACTATACACCACTCTGATAATTCCAAACAACCCAGATATTATCTTCTCTGTTCACATTATACCCCTTACATATCTCCTTATCAATTTTAAAAAAAAACCTTATTACAAACCCATCATAAACACCCACACCTTCAACATTTGGTTAAACATTAGGATACATGATAAATTTTTAGGATCTAAATACCATCTATAAAACATTTTATAAAAATTCTCTCTTCCCACAATTTAGTTGAACATTAAGATACATACAAGATAATTTCTTAGGCTCTAAATACCATCTATAAAATATATTATAAACATTCTCCCCAGATCTCCAACAAAACATTAATCATATCAACTTCCATCCATTATTCATCAATCCAACTCTTAGTTACCAATCTACTCATTCGTACCTAAAAACTATATAATATAATATTTTCTAAGCCTTATTGCAGACCCATCGTAAACACCCATACCTCCTAGATTCTCCCTTCCAGCATTTTAATTAACCATTAGGTTACATACATGATGACAATTTCTTAGGATCTAGATACCATCTATAAAATATATTATAAACTTCTTCCAACAGATGTTCCAAAATTTTCAGTTATCCGCTGCCCCCATCAGTAAAAAACACATCTTTATATAAACAACCCCCGAAAAATGTGAAGCATTTTTGAATACCTATAACAAAAACTCAAATTCCAAGTCCAAACTTAGATAACATTTTATTACATATTTTATATATCAACTGAAATAATTGTCTGAATAAGACGCACCATCTTTTCATGCTGTAGGTTTCCTGTTTCCCGAATATTTTAACCTTGTTCAATTACGCTGAATGAATTTTGCTACTTTATACAGTTGGACAGCCGTGTTCATTTCTTTATTTGTTGGTTGGTTTATCAAATTTTTATGCCACCCGTCTACCCTGCAAGGATGACCCTGGATTCAAACAAGGGCAGGAGAAATGGGGCATTGGAAAGTGGACATATTAACACAAGCCTGGCAGCTTTTAAGGCACAACTTAAAGGCCCAGGGCCCCGCTCAGAAGAATGAGGCATGATGGCTTAACTCAGGGATGGGCAAACTTTTCAACTTTAAGTCTGAAGGACTTCAGTTCCCAGAGCTGAAGTCCTTCAGACTTAAAGTTGAAAAGTTTGCCCACCCCTGGCTTAACTCATTTGTGTGTATAAGAATGACATCAAAGGAAGGGGTCTCCATAAGGTTCTTAAGTTTAGGCACTCAAATCGCTTAACTACATCTTGCCTACAGAGGTAAAGTCCTTTAAATAAATTTTAGTAGGTAAGGCACCATTCTTGCCTGCCTTGGCATGTAGAAGACTACAATTTTGAGACTTTGAGAAGGAAGTTAGAATTATTTTTCACGCCTGGAATTCTTCCTTGCTTACGGGCATCTGCCCGGCCTGTTCTGCTGTGCTTAGTTATACATACTTCAGTGCACTTTCTTTAATTAGCTCCCTCTAGGGTACACATCTCTTCACACCCTCGGGCTGTATTTAAAAGGAGAATTGTGATCACGTGAAGCACTTTTACAAAGAAGAGAAGCTGCAGGACCAATTGCTTAATTTTTCCATTCCACAGCCCAACATGGTATAGGATTCTTCACTAGCCTCTGTGTTTATTTCGGGAAACTTTTGCACAATACAAAAGGAAAATGGTCTTCTGATCAAGGATTATCAGCTTGAAGATATTGATTTAACAGGGATTTTTCACAGACACTTCTGCAAAATTTATCAAAGTACAAAATAAATGTTTCTCAGTTTATTTACATACCATTGTTTTTTATCCTACCAAAATAAGTCCCAGATGTCAGATTTTAATTTATTAATTTAAGTTCTTCTTCTTCTTCTTCTTCTTCTTCTTCTTCTTCTTCTTCTTCTTCTTCTTCTTCTTCTTCTTCTTCTTCTTCTTCTTCTTCTTCTTCTTCTTCTTCTTCTTCTTCTCCTTCTCCTTCTCCTTCTTCTTCTCCTTCTTCTCCTCCTCCTCCTCCTCCTCCTCCTCCTCTCTCTCTCTCTCTCTCTCTCTCTCTCTCTCTCTCTCTCTCTCTCTCTCTCTCTCTCTCTCTCTCCACCCTCCCTCCTCCTTCTCACCACTGGAGCAGAATAATGAGAGGAATGTTCTAAACCCTGATATTTAGAAAAATTGAAGAAGTGCAACAGAGAGGAACAAAAAATAGCTAGGTTCTTTTATGGATGATAGAATCCTGAGCTTATAAGAATTCAAAGAACCCTTACTTACAATGAACCTAGACAAAAACAAAGGCCCTCAGGTCAAGTGCAAAGTCTACTGAATAATCTAATACATATATATCAGAGGGATCATATCAGAGGGAAAATGTACTGTTGATGTTGTATGATTTGCCACAGAATTTTATCTTTTCCAGGCATTGCATATTGACAAATATAAATCTTCATGAGCTGATATTGATGAATATAAATCACAGTGGGACCTGATGGTTTACATCCCAGAGTTCTGATGGAGCTGACAGGTATTATCTCAGAACCATTGTACCATATCTTTCAAAAATCCTGGAACGCAGGGGAATAACCTGAGGACTGGAAAAGAGCTTTTGTGGTTTCCATCTTCAAAAAAGGGAGGAAAAAACAGACCCAGGAAACTACAGACCAATCAGCCTAACATCAATACCGTGGAAGATTCTGGAAAAAATAATTTAAAAAAAAACAGATCTTCAAACATCTAGAAACAAATAAGAGAAAAAAACAGACCCAGGAATCTGACTCGAAAACCAACTGTGAAAGGGACCTTGGAGTCCTAGTGGACAATCACTTAAATATAACAATCCTTGGTTGTATAAACAGGGACATAGAATCAAAATCACGTGAAGTCTTAGTACCGCTTTATAAAGTCTTAGTAAAGCCACACCTGAAATACTGCATTCAATTTTGGTCACATTACAAAAATGATGTTGAGACTTTGGAAAAAATGCAAAGAGCAACTAAGATGATTAAAGGCCTGGAGACTAAAACATATGAAGAATAGTTGCAGGATTTGGGATTGGCTAGTCTACAGAAAAGAAGGACTGGGGGGACGTGATAGTAGCATTCCAGTATTTCAGGGGTGGGTTCTGGCTGCTGCTGCTACTGTCAGGTTGCTCAGAGATGCACTGCACATGTGCCTCATGCAGGCTATGCATGCATGTGCAGTACTAAAAAATGTTTCTGTGCATGTGCAGAAGCTAAAAACAAGATGGTGCCGCTTATGGCGCCGCCGAGAGAACCAGTTCAGGGGCGTGGCAGGCTGAGTTATTACTTATTTATTTATTTATTATTTATTTATTAATCCAATTTATACCCTGCCCTTCTCCTAAAAGGACCCAGGGCGGCGCACAGGCAATTTAAAACCAAAACATACATATTAAAAAGCTATTAAATAATAATCCCGTGCTAAAACCAACATTATAAAATCTCTAATTAAAATTTACAATGTTAAAACTCAGTATCGGGGGTTATACTAGGCCGGCTTGTTGGAACAGAAGCATTTTGAGGCGCTGGCGGAACAGGCGGAGGTCTGAGATGTTACGTAGTTCGGGGGGCAGGTTGTTCCAGAGGGTAGGGCCCGCCACAGAGAAGGCTCTTCCCCTGGGTGTCGCTAACAGGCATTGTCCGGCCGACGGCACCCGGAGAAGGCCCTCTCTGTGGGAGCGGATCAGTCGAAGGGAAGTATGGGGCAGGAGGCGGTCTCATATGTAGCTAGGCCCCGAGCCATGGAGCGCTTTAAAGATGGTCGTCAACACCTTGAAGCGTACCCGAAAGGTCACAGGTAGCCAGTGAAGCTCGTGCAGGAGTGGTGTTACGTGGGATTGCCTTGTGGCTCCCATAATCACCCGCGCGGCTGCATTCTGAACTAACTGCAACCTTCGAGTGCACCTCAAGGGGAGCCCCATGTAGAGAGCGTTGCAGTAATCCAGCCGGGACATCACGAGTGCTTGAGTGACTGAACTGGTCTGAACCGGTAGTAACCCACCTCTGCAGTATTTGAGAGGTTGCCACAAAGAGAATAGGTTCAACTTACTCTATTTGACAAAGCACCTGTAGGCAGGACAAGAAAAAAAGGATGGCAACTAATCAAGGAGAGAAGCAACCTGGAACTAAGGAGAAACTTCCTAACAATTAACAGAGGACAATTAACCAGTGGAACAGCTTGCCTTCAGACAATGTGGGTGCTTCATCACTGGAGGTTTTTAGGAAGAGACTAGGCAGTCACTTGTCTGAAATGGTATAGTGTCTCCTGCTTGAAGAAGGGGTTAGACTAGAAGTCCTCCAAGGTCCCTTCCAGGTCTATTCTGATTGACTATTAGCAGTGGATGGCAGCAAGTCATCACAAGTTCAGGAAGGGCACAGCTGTTCTAGAGCAGAGGTAGTCAACCTTTTTATACCTACCGCTCACTTTTGTATCTCTGTTAGTAGTAAAATTTTCTAACCGCCCACCGGTTCCACAGTAGTCGCGATTTATCAAGTAGGAAAGTCAATTAAATTTTAAAAAAGGAAAGGGCTTCAGTATCGGACAAAACTCCTACCACCCACCCTAAAAGCTGGAACGGCCACTAGAGGGCGGTAAGGACCAGGTTGACTACCACTGCTCTAGAGTGTTCCTGAAAACTATTACATGCATATCTGCATATTTGAAACAATTGTATCTCAAGAGGCATCCCCACGTAGATCTAACCCTGGTAGAAACATGCCTTGCAACCTGTTAAAATAGTATTTTCTACCTTATTTCAATACCAACAAGAGCAACATTAAGGTTTATTAACACCTGTTTTGGCATCCATTACTACAGTGGCTTGGATTAGAGGCAACAGAAGCAGGATAAAGGCTGGCAATGGAAAAAGCAATTCTCTTGCCAGTAGAGTTTTCTGCCAATTCAAAGATGGCTGGAGAACAACTTAATTTAGTGATGGGGAAATTCTCTCAGATGTTAATTATCTTGCTTTCTCTTTTACTATATTTCTTTGGCTATTTAATACTTGAAATGCATCATTATTTCATCTTAATTAGATTGACGATTATTTTAGTGTTAGTTTACATTTATAGTTCTTAAAAGAATGATAACGGTACCATTTAATGTTAAATTAATGTTGGAAACAGAGCATAGTTTCTAACCAAGTTTTATGATATTTGCCCACAAACGTCTGTAACTATCTACATTTCCTGTCTCCTATTTATTATGTTCAATAGTGCATCTCCTGGAGAACAGTGCATTACAATCAAGAAAGAAAATCGGAGTTGGTTTAAAAAATAAAAAATAAACATCAAACATTAAATCCTTTAAGAAATCATATTCTTTTGATTGTATTCAAAGCCTTTTTGAATATTGACAAGTCGATTAGATCTTTTAGTTCAATAGAAAGTAGAATCCAGAGATTGGGTCTCGCCCTGGACATTTCTGAGTCATTGCATCTAAAACCAAATCTCATCTGATGACTTCAGAGAATGGAAGACGATTTCTAAGATAATCCAGCCTCAAAGCATGCAGGCCTTCATAGGTGATAACCAGAATTTCCTATTTTGCCTGGAAATCAGTTGGCCACTAGTGTAACATTTTCAGCAGAAGTGCAGCATGACTTCCTTCCCTTCGGTTTGGCCACTCAATTCTATATTAGCTGATGTCTCTGGCCCAGCTATAAAGGCAGTTCAATATAGAGCTTACAATACAGTGGTGGGTTTCTGCAGGCTCGCACCTACTCGCGAGAGCCGGTTGGTGAAATTTAGAGAACCGGTGAGAGGGGGTTCCACCGGCGTACCTGGAAGTAAATCTGGCCCGCCGCTGCCAGTGACCCAACGGGAAGGAAAGGAAAGGAAAGGAAAGGAAGGAAGGAAGGAAGGAAGGAAGGAAGGAAGGAAAGAAAGAAAGAAAGAAAGAAAGAAAGAAAGAAAGAAAGAAAGAAAGAAAGAAAGAAAGAAAGAAAGAAAGAAAGAAAGAAAGAATTTATCATCACAATTGAGTCCAAAATTTTGGTTGCTAAGCAAGAGCGTTGTTAAATGAGTTTCACCACATTTTAAAAGGTGGCCACTCCCACCCTGTCACATGACTGCCAAGCCACGCTCACAAAATAGGCCACACCTACAGAGTAGGTTCTAAAAAAAATTGAAACCCACCACTGTTACAACAGTAGTCAAGCTATCAACATGTGTGCTACCTTTTTAAAAATTATTTTCTTCAAATAATTTTAGCCAAAGCTGAAAGTCCGGAGTTGGCTGAAGGATTACATATATGCTCTTTCAGAGAAATGCTACCCCATTCAGGATTCTTTTCCCTGAAGTCAGAAATTTTACAGCAAGCACCTCCACTTTACCCGAGTCAGCTTCAATCCATTATTGACGTTGGATCAGCAGACCTACAAGGTCCCTTCCAACGCTATAGTTCTATGATACTTTGTCCAGCCAATTAGCACCTGAGAGCAAGTATTCAAGAATGCTTCACAGGTGATGTTGAGAGCAATAGATTTTATATCATCAGATATACAGACATACTGATACACACCCCCAACTTCACATTTTCGGATGATCTACAATTTCATGTAATTTTTGAAAGGGGACAGAGGCAAACTGTACTACAGAATAATTATAAAGGTCTGATCTTGAGGAACAACTCCAAGCTGAAATCTCCAAGTGATCCAGAAAGATACTACACGTGTTAAGATCAAAATCTACCGATCAGTCATCATTTCACCATTCACCAACTCAACTGTAAATGAGTCAAGATCATCTCCTCAACCTGAGACTGCTTTGAAATCAGAGGGCGGCAAAAAGGATTGTTCCAGGGATAATGCTAGAGGTTTTCTAGAAGATTCTGACATACCAGAAAAGTAGCAGCAGCAGAGCTTCCTGTTCCCTTATATAGGAGCTTATTATAAGTTTGTTATTGTTGGGGGATATCTCCGTTGGGAGACAGAAAGTTGTGCAGCGGAATGTCCAGCTAGAGAAACGTTGCTGGTAAACACACAAATAGTATCTCAGACACAAACAAGTAGCTTTACTGGTGTTGTAAAAATAAACTACTGCTTCACAAGCAGTGATAGTAGATAGTAAGTCAAACAAAGTCCTTAGCAAACAAACAATCGCTTACAGTTGCAATCAACGATTCTTCCTTCTTCCTTCTTCAAACAGTCAGTCACGGCAAACGAGCAGATAGTAATCAGTAGAGTGGTCGAGCAGAGAGAGAATATGCGCTCTCCTGACTTCCTCTTATTGCCGAGATAATTACAGTTTCTAATTGCATTCAAACTTCTTAAAGCAACAAGGGCCATTTGTCATCATGGTATATATATATATATATTGCCTACCCAACACTAAGAGTCTACTCCTAACAGTTATGATCTGTTCAATTTCCATATTCTGCAGCTCCTGTGCAAGTTTCAAAGTGGGGGATGGATGAACATAAAGCCCCAGGGTACTATCCAATGCCAAGAAGTCATTAGAGATTTATATACTCACACCTACATACAAAAAAAAGTTTTCCTTCCTTACACTCCTGTATAATAGTTGAGCATTCTTTGAGAAGCTTTAGGCAGACTGGCAATTTGTCAAATGTATGAAAAAGATGGCAGTGCAGGATGAAATCTGGGTTTTCCCCCATTTTAAAAAAAGAAAATGAGTTTCTGAGCGATGACAGCCTTGTAAGATGCCATTCATAATCTTCCTTGTCTACGCTAAGGACCTATTGAGAATCTGCTGAATGCAAGCAAGAGGCCCTTTTGCAAATGCTCTTACGTTGCACAGTGGTTTAAAGACTCACTCTCTGTAAAGAGGAAATCATTTTAATGAACATCCTCCTCTGCCATGAGAGGTTCATTTAGACCAGGGGTCTCCAACCTTGGCAACTTTAAGTCTGAAGGACTTCAGCTCCCAGAATTCTCCAGCCAGCTTTGCTGGCTGGAGAAGTCTGGGAGCTGAAGTCCTTCAGACTTAAAGTTGCCAAGGTTGGAGACGCCTGATTTAGACTATTATTCAAAGTTCAAAGTAAAAGAAATGAGGATATTAACATATCCCAAGTAGGTTTTATAAGCATAAGGGAAGATACAGGTTAAAATATAGCATCTGAATTGGGAGTTTGGTCATGTCCTGGTTTGAAGGACAATAGAAAATTAAAATGTGTCAGCAGTCACCAAGGAAACAATCTGCAGATAATTTCCTGACAACATTTTGCCTCCAGGAAGATTCTGCAAAATCGGTTTTAAAAAAAAACCTGCAATAAAATATTTTGTGGCAATTAAATGCAAAAATAAAATAGTCGTGGGACTCATACTAAATAATACTAAATAATGAAATGGTTTGATCAATTAAAGAGTAACCACTCACACAAACAAGGCTCAGTCATAATTCATCTGAGGAGAAGACCTAAAGAAGAAAGCTACTTTGATCTAAAAAGTTGCTTTGAAGAAAACAGATGTCCCACTCGAATCAACTGGCCAAACACAGCTTTGATATCAAAGCTCCATTTTCCCCCAGCCATGTTCTGAGTGGGAAAGCTTTTCATTTTAATAAGCAGGAAAAAAGATCTGTGCTTCTTCTCTTTAAGAGTCAGTGTTTAGCAAAGCACTTCTCAGCAATTAATTATGCATCAGTAAAAATATACAAGTAACTTTTCCTTGCATGGTTTGAAGTTACAGTGATTTTGCTTCTTGGTAGGTTTTCATTGTATATAATGCCTTAAAATTCCCTCTTTGTTAAATCCAAGAGTGTTTCATGAAGAAGAACAATGTTCATTTAAGAAGAGGAAGAAGGCCTTCTCATTTGGTCTTCCTTAAAGGCTATTTATTAATTAACACTGGAAAACTTTGGCCTTTTCTATTGTGACCCCACCCTTGGGAATTGAATTGCCAGGTGGGGTTCATTAAGCCTCATCACAATAGGTTTTAAGAAATCTCTAAATTTATTCAAGTCATTTCCAGAATGTATTTCAATTGCTCACGTCTGTCATCTGTTTGCGATATAATACTCTGGGATTGTCTGGCTTTAGACCCCGTGTCTCAGTGGTGGGTTTCAAATTTTTTTAGAACCTACTCTCTAGGTGTGGCCTATTTTGTGGGCGTGGCTTGGCAGTCATGTGACAGGGTGGGAGTGGCCAACTTGTAAAATGTGGTGAAACTCTTGCTTAGCAATTAAAATTTTGGGCTCAATTGTGATGATAAATTCTCTTTCTTTCTTTCTTTCTTTCTTTCTTTCTTTCTTTCTTTCTTTCTTTCTTTCTTTCCTTCCTTCCCTCTCTCTCTCTCTCTCCCTCCCTCCCTCCCTTCTTCCTTTCCTTTCCTTTCCTTCCCTTCCCTTTCCTTTCTTTTCTTACTTTCTGCCTTCCTTTCCTTTCCTTCCCATTGGGTTACCGGCAGCGGCAGGCCAGACTTACTTCTGGGTCCGCCGGTGGAAGCCCCTCTCACCGGCTCTCTAAATTTCACCATCCGGCTCTTGCGAGTAGGTGCGAAGCTGCAGAAACCCATCACTGCCGTGTCTCGTTTATGGACTTGCAACTATGATCATGGTTGTTGGTGGACATGGGCACTCCTGAAGTTTTATTGTTAGTTTTGTAAAAAGTATATATAAAGGTGCACACGCAGGTGTTTGGCTTTCAAAGAAGTTCTATAAACTAAGGAAATTATAATAAGGAAAATGGCAAAGCAAAGTGTTTGATACTATCTTTTTTGAATATTGATATCCTAAATCCAAACTGTGCACAATTTTTAAGAACACATGAGAGATGTGATCACAGCATTGCATATTAACCTATTAAGGGAGGTTAAATAATGACTGGAATTCCAGGCATATGCAGAAATATTTGGAAATCTTAGTTTTACTATCAATCTGATCCTTAAAATGATCTGGAGCAACATTAATGATGATGATAAATAAAATAGGGAGTTACATATAACATAAATATATGAAATTGTTTTTAAACATTTATAATAATAATAATAATAATAATAATTTTTATTTCTAACCCGCTCTCTCTCCCCGAAGGGACTCGAGGCGGGGCACAGGGAATTAAAAACAACTAAAATCAACAAAGTACAAAATTAAAAATACAAATATAAATAAATGACTAAACTAAATAAAAATAGATTAAACAAATAACCCTGCGCTAAAATCCCTTATAATATCCCCTAACCTTAAAAGAGACTACCCTAGGCCGGCCAAGCGAAAAAGATGTGTTTTTAGTTTTAGGCGGAAGGAGCGGAGGTCCGTGGTTGTTCTAATGTCGGGGGGAAGGTCGTTCCAGAGGGCAGGGCCCGCCACAGAGAGAGCCCTTCCCCTGGGCGTCGCCCGCTGACAAAGTCTAGTGGACGGCACCCGGAGAAGTCCCTCTCTGTGGGACTTAATAATTGTAATAATTAATTATATAATATGTATAATAATAAGATGTGGAGACTCTAGAGAAAGAGTGCAGAGAAGAGCAACAAAGAGGATTAGGGCACTGGAGGCTAAAACATATGAAGAACGGTTGCAGGAACTGGGTATGTCTAGTTCAATGAAAAGAAGGACTAGGGTGACATGATAGCAGCTTTCCAATATCTCAGGGGCTGCCACAAAGAAGAGAGATTCAAACTATTCTCCAAGGCACCTGGGGGCAGAACAAGAAGCAATGGGTGGAAACTAATCAAGGAGAGAAGCAACTTAGAACTGAGGAGAAATTTCCCGACAGTTAGGACAATTAATCAGTGGAACAGAAGTTGCCTCCAGAAGTTGTGAATGCCCCAACACTGCAAGTCTTTAAGAAGTCGTTGGATAGTCATTTGTCTGAAATGGTAGGGCTTCCTGCCTAGGCAGGGGGTTGGACTAGATGACCTTCAAGGTCCCTTCCAACTCTGCTATTGTATTGTATTGAAATGTAATCAATTACAGCATATCAGTGGTTCTCAATCTTTGCCTTACCACAGACTTCCCATTAAATACCTTTTGTGGGCAAGGACCATGGCCACAGACCAACCTTTTGTTAGTCATGGCCATTACCCATGGTCACAATAGGTATTTAAAAGATTGAAATCATAACATTTCTCAACCCTTGGGGTCCACAGATGACAGGTTGACAAACATCAAATTATTATTGAATAATGTAAAGAAAACACATATCATTACAATAACTTGTATTACTAATTACTTACTTAATTAAGGATTAAGTATTACTAATTACTTAGTGGAATAATTAATAGAAAATTCCATTCCATAAAGCAAACAATTCAAAACCTTAAAAATTGTTTAGTGTACTACCTACTGAAAAGTACTGCCTCTTTCATGATGCTAGACATATTGTAGGAAAAGTGCAAAAAATATTACATAAAACAATGAAAGGCAGAATGAAAAAGAAAAGTAAAAGGCACAATTCCTTTAAAAACACTTTGCAGAACATTTTCCAATTCTTCTTCTTTTTCTACTGCAATAAATGTTGTGTCATATTTTTATTCTAGGTGAAGTTTATCAACTTAAAGGGGAGAATTTTCTAAATCCTAACTGAAGTTTTGATTTGACTTTAGTTTCCTTATTTATTTATTTTATTTATTTATTTTATTCAATTTATATCCCGCCCTTCTCCGAAAGGACCCAAGCGGCTTTATAGCATAAAGAAATATCACACAATAATTAAAAGAAGAAATCTGAAAGAGAGCTCTGTTTACTGAATGACGCTGGTATGCTAGGAAACCGAAGGCATTTCTAATCAGCTAATTAACTTTTTTTTTTATAAAAAAACCACGAAAGCCATCTTTATTAAAAGAATCATGGCATATCAATAACATTTTCAAGATAGGAATGGTTTTTGATCTGGTAATTAACTAATGTGAAAATAATCCAGACTGGAAAATACAATTATTAGAAGCAGAACTACTTATCTAAGCATAGTAAAATAGGGGTCCTTTTACCAAGTTATAGGAGAAATTAAAAAGGGTAACTGAGGAAAACTGAGGAAGGAGTTGGAGTTGATCAGTGTTGGTATTTTGGGTTTAGTGACCACGATGTATATAAAGATTTCCTGATTTTCGTTGACAAATGTCATGAGCAGCTTTAGTGGTGAAGATGTCTGCTATAGTTCCTAGTGAAACATCACAAAACATAGAAACATAGAAACTGATGGTAGGAAAAGGTCCAGTGGTCCATTGAGTCTGTCCTTTGAGGTGTTTTATTTTTTATTTATTTATTTTTTATTTTTCATTATTTTTATTTATTTCTTGAATTATTTGTTATTTTTTTTAAATTTTTGTCAGATTGTAGAAATATCAGAGATGGAATTAAGCATGTTCTGGCCAGTTCTGGAGAACCGGTAGTGGAAATTTTGAGTAGTTCGGAGAACTGGCAAATACCACCTCTGGCTGGCCCTGCCCTCGTATATTCTCTGCAGTGGTGGGTTTCTGCAGGCTCCCACCTACTTGCGAGAGCCGGTTGGTGAAATTTAGAGAACCGGTGAGAGGGGGTTCCACCGGCGTACCTGGAAGTAAATCTGGCCCGCCGCTGCCAGTGACCCAACGGAAAGGAAAGGAAAGGAAAGGAAGGAAGGAAGGAAGGAAAGAAAGAAAGAAAGAAAGAAAGAAAGAAAGAAAGAAAGAAAGAAAGAAAGAAAGAAAGAAAGAAAGAATTTATCATCACAATTGAGTCCAAAATTTTGGTTGCTAAGCAAGAGCGTTGTTAAATGAGTTTCACCACATTTTAAAAGGTGGCCACTCCCACCCTGTCACATGACTGCCAAGCCACGCCCACAAAATAGGCCACACCTACAGAGTAGGTTCTTAAAAAATGTGAAACCCACCACTGATTCTCTGTCTCCCGAGTCCCAGCTGATCAGGAGGAAATGGAGATTTTGCAGTAACATAAGAACATAAGAATAGCCTTGCTGGAACAGGCCACAGCCCATCCAGTCCAGCATTCTGTCTCACACAGTGGCTCCCCATTTGCTTCAGGGTCTTCCCAAGCAGATGTCTTCACCTGCTTATCATTCCCTGCAAATGGCATTGAGAGATATCCTGCCTATCTCTCCAACCCAGAGGGTGTCCTTAGGCATCCATAATGATAGCCTTCTCCTGCCCCACCTACCAAGCCATGCCCACTAAGCCACGGCCACAGAACTGGTAGTAAAAAAAATTGAATTCCACCACTGAGATATATGTCTATAATATGTTTATCCCAGGTATGTTTAAACTGTTACTGATGATTATCTCTGCTGGAAGTTAGTTCCAAACATCCACTGTTTTTTTTCTGTGAAGTAAATACTTTCTAACATTATATTAAATGTCCCTCCTGTCAGATTGAGATTATGCCCCTGTGTTCTTGAGTTTTGCTTAATATTGAAAATACTGCCTTCTAAAACCCTAGTCACATCCTTAATATATTTAAAGGTTTCAAACATGTTCCAGGATTATAGATTGTCCCATATTGACAATATGTTCTCTATGCCAGGGGTCTCCAACCTTTGCAACTTTAAGTCTGAAGGACTTCAGCTCCTAGAATTCTGGGAGCTGAAGTCCTTCAGACTTAAAGTTGCAAAGGTTGGAGACCCCTGCTCTATGCCGTTAAGGTCACTAAACCCTGAAGCCCAGAACTGCCTAACTGCTTGTGAACTCTTACACCAATATAAAATTTGGGAGTCTTAGTAATACAATACAATAGCAGAGTTGGAAGGGACCTTGGAGGTCATCTAGTTCAACCCCCCTGCCTAGGCAGGAAGCCCTAAACCGTTTCAGACAAATGGATATCCAACATCTTCTTAAAGACTTCCAGTGTTGGGGCATTCACAACTTCTGGAGGCAACTTCTGTTCTACTGATTAATTGTTCTGTCAGGAAATTTCTCCTCAGTTCTAAGTTGCTTCTCTGAGAAGAAATTTCCTGACAGTAAGAACAATTAATCAGTGGAACAGAAATTGCCTCCAGAAATTGTGAATGCCCCAACACTGCAAGTCTTTAAGACAGGGGTGTCCAAACTTGGGAACTTTAAGACTTGTGGACATGCTGGCTGGGGAATTCTGGGAGTTGAAGTCCACAAGTCTTAAAATTCCCAAGTTTGGACACCCCTGCTTTAAGAAGATGTTGGATAGCCATTGTCTGAAATGGTATAGGGCTTCCTGTCTAGTCATAGAAAGACGTTAGAATCACAGGGTTAAAATATATATATTAAGTGTCCAAGAAGTCAAGGAATGATAGTCTATAGATATTTTTTATTATGGTTGCTATTCAGTGATTTAATGAAGATAGATAGATAAACAGACAGATGATGGATGGATATGAGAGAAAGAGAGATGACAGACAGACAAAGGATGGATCTCTCCAGACAGAAAAGGTGTTGGTAGTGATAGCCAAACTTTGACTGATAGTGGGATTATGTTTTAAATTTGAAAAAGAAAAGAAAAGACACTAACATCAGAGATTGCGTTATGACAGGAAGATAATACGGAGGTGAGATTGTTTAATTAGATACAAGTCACATGTGTCTGGCAGCTCAATCTTGAGAGGCAGAATAATTTAGCATCTCTATGACAGGGAGTTCCAGATGGCATTGAACAGCTCCATTTATTTATGATAGATTGATTTATAAACCACAAAAGATTCTGAGCATGCCAGCCAACCTCCATAAATTGGGTTAAAACATTGGGATACTTTTTTTTTATATGTGGATCTAACTTTTTTTAAAAGCCACATTTTAGGTTTTTTTAAAGTTTAACTTGACTTGAGGCTTGCTATTACTTTTTATTTAAGGAAAATCTTACTCCTGACATTTGACTTAGCCAATCCTTCTTTTTCTTCTTGCCACAAATATAAACCACTTCTGTTGGTCTAAGGATGTCTACTTCATCTGCAGTACTTCTCCAGGATCATAGGGTGCAGTGGTGGGTTTTAAATTTTTTTAGAACCTACTCTCTAGGTGTGGCCTATTTTGTGGGCGTGGCTTGGCAGTCATGTGACAGGGTGGGAGTTGCCAACTTGTAAAATGTGGTGAAACTCATTTAACAACGCTCTTGCTTAGCAACCAAAATTTTGGACTCAATTGTGATGATAAATTCTTTCTCTCTTTCTTTCTCTCTTTCTTTCTCTCTTTCTTTCTCTTTCTTTCTCTTTCTTTCTCTCTTTCTTTCTTTCTTTCTTTCTTTCCTTTCCTTTCCTTTCTTACTTTCTGCCTTCCTTTCCTTTCCTTCCCATTGGGTTACTGGCAGCGGCAGGCCAGACTTACTTCTGGCTCCGCCGGTGGAACCCCCTCTCACCGGCTCTCTAAATTTCACCAACCGGCTCTTGCGAGTAGGTGCGAGCCTGCAGAAACCCATCACTGATAGGGTGACAATCTTTATCAATCTTGCTATCTGATATTGTTATCATTCAGATCTGATGCAAGATATGTAGTACTTTGAGAAAACATAAGATGCTTTTTTACTCTGTGTAGAAAAGATGGGTGGGACTGCAATTTAAATACTTTTTTTGCCATTGATAATGTCAATATATTTTAGTGCATCTGAAAGCTAGATTGGGGAACCAGAAAAAAACCATCGAGACAGGCGTCCATTCCAATGTTTTGCTGTGACTTCCTAGAATTTAATGTCTTTATATATTAACAAGCCCAGCTCCCTTCTAACTGGAGATTTTAGATTTAAAACCCAGCCAGATAACGTATTTGCTGTAGGCTTCTAGAAAGTGGTGGGATTCAGCCAATTTGCACGAGTTCAGGAGAGTTGGTTGTTAAGTTTCTGAGCAGTTTGGTGAACTGGTTGTTGGAAGAAATCATTACGGCAGAGAACCGGCTGTTAAATTATTTGAATCCCACCACTGCTTCTAGAGCAATTCAATATCTGTTTCACTCTCTGTTCATTCTTTTTGAAGACTGGAATCAAAATTAGTGCATTCAGATAACTATTAAATGTGGGATTGGTTCTTTCTGAAAAATATGAAGAGGAAACAGAAGCATAGATAAGAGTTTAAAATTTAAACAGCATTAATATTGCTCCAGGCATGAAACACAAACTCTGAAAATGCTGGTATAGTTAAATCAAT
This sequence comes from Rhabdophis nuchalis, assembly GCA_039707465.1. Taxonomy (NCBI): domain Eukaryota; kingdom Metazoa; phylum Chordata; class Lepidosauria; order Squamata; family Natricidae; genus Rhabdophis; species Rhabdophis nuchalis. Next base: position 10,205,298 of record CM077656.1, read on the forward strand.
ACTTGAATCAACCAACATGATCTTATTTCTCAGATCGCCATTAGCTACTCAAGTCCAAGTTGTCTCTTATTCAAGTTCATCTCAAAGACTATGCCTAAAAAAAATAAAACCATACCTATATTCAGTAAAAATATGAGTAATTTATAGGGTAGCCTAAGAAGAAAATTAGTAACTCCCTGTTTATTTGGTAGATGTAGCTGGAAGATATTCTGTTCATTTGTATTCCACCTCCATGAAGCAGTACAATATATGCACATTTTCAGCTGTTATGAACATTTTTTAAATCATCTATCAGATTTTCATGCACAGGCTTGTGCAGTGCTGTGCTAATCAACCACCCATGTAAATATTCTCATGTATCTTGGTGTGCCATTTCCATTTTGCTGAAAATAGATTCAGCCCATTTAATGTGCCAAGTTCTGGCTTGGAAATTCATTTGGACCGAGGGCAGCAAATGTTCAGATACACTCTTCCCAGTTCAGTTCATCTTTCCTTAAAATAAATAAATAAATGAAACAGATACCTTGGGTAGTAGGGAAGGAAACAACAACAACATTACAAATATGCAGGAAGAGATGGGAATGGGGAGGAGAATGTAGAGTAATAGAGGCAGAGGTGGGTTGCTGCCAATTAGGCCCAGATTGGCTGAACTGGTAGTAGCGGCAGCGGGAGGCTCCACCCAACCGCCTGGACGCTTCTGCATATGCCTATTTATCTACTTACATGTATATGCTTTCAGACTGCTATGTGGAGGAGCTGGGGCAGTGGTGGGTTTCTGCAGGCTCGCACCTACTCGCGAGAGCCGGTTGGTGAAATTTAGAGAACCGGTGAGAGGGGGTTCCACCGGCGTACCTGGAAGTAAATCTGGCCCACCGCTGCCAGTGACCCAACGGGAAGGGAAGGGAAAGAAAGAAAGAAAGAAAGAAAGAAAGAAAGAAAGAAAGAAAGAAAGAAAGAAAGAAAGAATTAATTTATCATCACAATTGAGTCCAAAATTTTGGTTGCTAAGCAAGAGCGTTGTTAAATGAGTTTCACCACATTTTAAAAGGTGGCCACTCCCACCCTGTCACATGACTGCCAAGCCACTCCCACAAAATAGGCCACACCTACAGAGTAGGTTCTAAAAAAATTTGAAACCCACCACTAAGCTGGGGCAATAATGGGAGCTCACCCTATCATGAGATATTTGGATCTCGAACTGCTGACCTTCTGGTCAACAGACCAGCATCTTAACCTCTAGGCCACTATGTCCGAATGTCTAACGTTAATGTATTAATAGTCAAATATACTCTCTTATGACACATAAAAGGAAAGGAATTCTATGATTTGCACACACACAAAAAGCTATAGCTCTTCTCAGTAGAGCACATGGGATCTATGGCATCTTCACAGTTTTTACAACTCAAACACAAACTATTTTTTTAAAAATGAAATCACTTTTTATTAACCAGAGCTACCATATTTGGTGAGCAATATTTTTGCCAGGTGGTTGTCATCCAGATTTTTGCAAGCAGATTGTAGGAGCTCTTTATTAACTCACTCATCTCTTTGATACAGGATTATTTTAAAACTATTTTTAAAGGACAAGCCTGCAAAAGATGTTGTTACTCCAAATACATGTTAAGCTAACATATAGCACTCAGTCAAAAGAATCTCCTTGTGTTTTCAAAGCATGCACAGCATATTCCATCTGACCATGGACAGATGTATATATTGCCTTACCAGAACTAAGCACTACAAATCCTCACCGTCTTCAGTGAGATTATCTTTTGCTAAAATCAGAGGGATACTAAAACACATGATTTCTTGTTCATGATGAATATTTAGTCAAGACACTAATTAGGAATACAACATTCCTTTTCCATAGCTTTATGAAAATAAGATATTTTGAAGAATTATTGGGAATGCTTTACCCAAAGGAGATAGATATATGGATGGATGGATGGATGGATGGATGGATGGATGGATAGATAGATAGATAGATAGATAGATAGATAGATAGATAGATAGATAGATAGATAGATAGATAGATAGATAGATAGATAGATAGATAGATAGATATTCTCTTTTAATGGCTATTTGTATTAGCATTCTACAATCTTTTCAAATGTACTTTCTACTGGTAATTATTAGGTATACTTTCTTTTGCTATATTGCTTCAATAGATTTGAAAACAAAGTAGGTCAGGCATCATCCTCAACTCCAGATGCATTTTCCTAAGCACTTCCAAATATCTCAGAATAAACTGTTATACGCTGTTAAGAATTATCCCTAATTTGTTCAGCATCTTGGATTCCAGATTGTATACAGAACAATAAAATAGCCACTGCAATAAGATATATCAATACATTACACTGTTCACACAATAGGAAATACTTTTTACTTATATACTATGATGGATAAGTCTTAATTACTCTCAGGTATGTCAGAAGTCACACTTCAGCCGTGTGGTTATTTGTAAGTGGCTCATAATAAAAATTACACGTTTCTCTCTTATTATTTCCTTTTACTTTCTAGTTTTAGTTCGGTTACTAATGAAACAGAACTTACCTTGATTCCATGCTTCCCAGCACAGGACTTTTTATTGTTTCCTTTTGCCGCTATGCTTTTCAACCTGTCAAAGAACAAAGGCAAGAATGCCTTACCTGCCTCTAAATTCAGTATGTGCCTCAATCAAGGGTTGTTATCATACCTTTCAATTCTCAATAACACTGGGATTTAGCAGCTGGACAGGCTAACTTCTGGTTCAGCTACAAAACAGGAAGAAACACTTACAGGTTACTTACGTACAGCTGGTTGGGGAATTCTATGAGGTGACATCCACACATCTTTAAAGTTACTAAGGAGGAGAAACACTCCCGCAGATAATTTGTATTATAATTTTAAGGCTGGAACTGTGAAGAGCTGAGGAAGCTTCTTGGATGAGGTGAAACAGCATCAAAGAAAAACCAGAAAGTCCAGTTGCCTCTTGAAAAAGAAAAAGCACCTTTGTGAGGAAGAAATGTTATAGTAGGATGATCGATCATGTTATAAGATCATTTGAACTCAATTCCTTACAATCAGTCACCATGTTTGTTTTTTTAAATTAAAGGTAACCAAGTTTCTTCTCTGAAAAACAAACTACCAGCAAACTCAGTTAGGAACTGATTAGATATTGAGTTTTGTTCATTTCAGCTGTTTACCCTAGAGAGGACTGGCTAGTTCAAGACCTGTAGTAAGTATTGTGAAGACTCCAGACATGAAAACATTTGCAAGGCAGCACAAAAATCCTTGTTTATTTATTTATTTTTATTTTTATTTATTTTTTTTGAATTTATACCCCGCCCTTTTCCTTATTAGGAACCAGGGCGGCGCACAGGCATTATTAAAAACCATAACAAAAGACAATATACATTATTAAAAACATATTAAATTAAATCCTGTGCTAAAAAACCCTTTTAAAACCCTGAAAATTAAAATTTATAGATAAAAGTCAGAAACGGGGGGCTATGCTAGGCCGGCTTGTTGGAATAGATACGTCTTAAGATGTTGGCGGAAGTGGCGGAGGTCCAAGGTGGTGCGTAGGTCGGGGGGTAGGTCGTTCCAGAGGGCCGGGCCTGCCACAGAGAAGGCCTTTCCCCTGGGCGTCGCCAACCGGCATTGCCCGGCTGATGGTACCCGGAGAAGACCCTGTCTGTGGGAGCGGATCGGACGAAGGGATGTATGGGGCAGAAGGCGGTCTCGTATATAGCTAGGCCCTGAGCCATGGAGCGATTAGATCTACACCTGCACACACAAACACATACAGACGACCACAGTATAACCCCGCAACCTACCTACCTCCTATTGTATTTCTCCCTCTCTCCCTCTACCTACCTACCTACTGTATTTCTCCCTCCCTCCCTCTCTCTATCTCTATGAACAGAGTATTTTATGGCATAAAGGATGACATAATACCTGTGGCCCACTGCTCCCTCTGTATCCATCTACCTACCTTTTAAACAATTTTTTACATTTCCGTTGCGTGTACCTGGCACAGGTGTGACATCTACACAATATATATATATATCATTGGTGCTGTATTTCAAAGGAACGTTGTGGGAAAATTTGGAAGCAATCGGTGCAGTACTTTCGGAGATTAGCGGTTTTGAACAAACTCTTGTTACATTTTTATTTATATAGATAAATAAATATGAGAAATATACTTTAAAAAAACTTGGGGTATTTTATTAGATCAGCGAAACAAACCGCAAAATAAAGTCCATAACAAATAGCAATGACTCTGAAGGTGTAGCAACCTTAATAAAATTAAAAATCAAGCATTGTTTCCTTAATGAAGTAATGGGAAGAGAAGGGGCATGGCTATGTGATACGGAAGTAATACACAGATTTTATTTCAGTAATCTGGATTTGAAATTGAGTTTCCCCAACCTCATCTAAGGCTCAACTGGAAGATGTTATTAATAGATCACTACTCAGATTTATGTTTCTCAGGTTTTGAGAGATTCTTCTTATCAAGTCAAGTCAAGTTTAATTTGTAGACCGCTCCCTTTCCCCAAAGGGACTCGGGGCGGTGCACAGGAAATTAAAAAGCATACAAACATAGAACCATTATAAATATATAAAATCGAATTAAACCAACTATATCCCTGTGCTAAAAACCTAAAATCCTTAAAAACTAAACCCCTTAAAAACCCAATTAAAACAATTTAAATATTCAGACTAAAGGCTGGAGAGGTAGATTAGGCCAGGCCGGCCTGATGGAAGAAATGGGTCTTAAGCTTTTGGCGGAAGGAGCGGAGGTCCATAGTTGTTCTGAGCTCGGGGGGTAGGTCGTTCCAGAGAGTTGGGCCCACCACAGAGAAGGCCCTTCCCCTGGGCATCGCCCGCTGGCATCGCCTAGTGGACGGCACCCGGAGAAGTCCCTCTCTGTGGGAATAGGAGACTCTTGTTACATTTCAGTAAAATCATAGATGGTTATTTATGGAAATGAATTATTCTGAAGGAACATGAGATTAGTTTATCTGAAGTCTTCAGTTTTATTGATGGAGATTTACATTTCTTTGTTTAAAAAAACCCCAAATGAATCCCAATCTAGGAGAATATTTGTAGCTCAGGGTTGAAATGTGGTGGTCTCTGAGCTTGGTGGTTTTCTTGCAGATGCTTCATTATTACACAACGAGGTAACATCAGCAGTGCTCATCCCTCAAAGAAATGAATGAAGCCAGAAGAAAAAAAACTAGACTTCCTTCATCAACCTAATCACCACTCACCAAGTTTAACCCTCTCCAAAGATGTCTATAGTTGACCATGCAGCAGTGGTGGGTTTCAAATTTTTTAGAACCTTCTCTCTAGGTGTGGCCTATTTTGTGGGTGTGGCTTGGCAGTCATGTGACAGGGTGGGAGTGGCCACCTTTTAAAATGTGGTGAAACTCATTTAACAATGCTCTTGCTTAGCAACCAAAATTTTGGACTCAATTGTGATGATAAATTCTTTCTTTCTTTCTTTCTTTCTTTCTTTCTTTCTTTCTTTCTTTCTTTCTTTCTTTCTTTCTTTCCTTCCTCCCTTCCTTTCCTTTCCTTCCCGTTGAGTCACTGGCAGTGGCGGGCCAGATTTACTTCCAGGTACGCCGGTGGAACCCCCTCTCACCGGTTCTCTAAATTTCACCAACAGGTTCTCGCGAGTAGGTGCGAGCCTGCAGAAACCCACCACTGCCATGCAGCCTTCACAATGCATGCTCTGATAACTGGGTCAATTGAAAGCTTTTCAAATCCATATTTGTGGGCGTTTCAGCTTAGCTTGGAATCTGGAAGGCTGCTTGAAGTGTAGCCTACTTTTATGGCCATATCATTAACTTACTGAAGTATTCTTGTTGGACTAAATAGGTTCTCCAGCAGTTCTCCTTTGCCAATTGGCTTTTTTTCCCCTTTTTTTGCTATTTATTGTATGCTTACTAACAGTTCAAGCCTAAAGCCCCTGGCACTGGCAGCACTGAAGGCCCTCACCATTATTATGCTGGTTTCCCTTCTTTTTTAAAAAAAAATTGCTCTCTGTTTGCCAACCATTGGATTGTTCTGTATAATCCACAAATTGGTCAGCTCCAACTGGCTGCCTCTGAGAAGATTCACCAATTTTCAGTCAGTAAGGTTGTTTTTTAAGGGGCTGTTTTATTCTGCAGCAGGAGAAAAGAAATCCAAAATGGAAATGTGACCTGGATTTGTCAGGCAATTTGAGTTACCATGGAGTTTAAAAGACTACAACTTTGCTCTCGCTTTTCATGCATTTTTTTTTTCCTTCAAGCAAGGCTTCTGAATGGGTCCCCAAGCCTATTAGCCTAAAAAGATCAAAAGCGGAAGATTGATGTATTGCATTTAAATTGGTTCCACCATTGCCAGGATACTTATAAGAAAATTATAACTTATCTATATCAATTTTAGTTCCAAGTCAACATTTTTACAGACTTGTATTGTCATCTAATGCAGGGGTCTCCAACCTTTGCAACTTTAAGTCTGAAGGACTTCAGCTCCCAGAGTTCTCCAGCCAGCTTTGGGAGCTGAAGTCCTTCAGACTTAAAGTTGCAAAGGTTGGAGACCCCTGATCTAATGCACGCATATCAATGAGCTTTAGTGACATAAAAAGGATGCCATGAAAGGCAACTTTTACTATTTAAGAGAAATTTATCTAAGCATTAGGAAAACTGCTAAAAAGCAGATCCTGCAGTCACCAGTTTGTGAGGATTACATCAAACAGATCTGCAGGATCAGAGGCAGATCTATATAGTGCAGCATTATTAACATTTTTGACATGCCAAAACAGAGAAGAATTGTTCTGGCGACTGTGTAGGATGAGGAATATACGTAGGTATTTTATTTTCAGAAAAGGAGAACAGGAAACAAAAAAAACCCCAACTTTAATTTAATTTAATTTAATTTTCAAAGTTAATTTGACTGCTACTTTTTATAAAAACTCAATAAAAATATATAACTTCAATATGGTTTTATTTATTTCCAAAGCTATCAAAATTAGGTTTGCTTCAAAATACAGCTTTTCAATAAAGTCAAATCTGGGGTTGGTGTTAATCATCAGTCTTAGGGCTGCCAAGAAGCCTTTTCTGATGGGATTAGTAATACGTCGTTTCTCATAGAGATCATGACCTGATGCCATCTGCACCATGTGATTTTGTTTACTTTGATGAGGTCACTGATAAGCACCTATTGTAAGCCCTTATACGGTTTAATCTTGAATTTGAAATGTCCTCCTCACCCCCAGCAACAAAAGAGCCCAAACCCTTAGTAGTTCTGCATGCATTTTTCATTCCGTTTAGTTCCTATTACATTCTGTTTAATTAATTCAGAACTCCCAAAAACCTTACAACTATTTTATGCACCAAGATACATATACAGTATGTATAGTTGCTATAGGTGCTAGTTGTCATCTTTAAAGCGCTCCATGGCTCGGGACCTAGCTATCTGCGGGATCGGATCCTGCCTCATACATCCTCATGGCCGATTCGCTCCCACAGAGAGGGACTTCTCCGGGTGCCGTCCACTAGACTTTGTCAGCGGGCGACGCCCAGGGGAAGGGCCTTCTCTGTGGCGGGCCCAGCCCTCTGGAACGACCTTCCCCCCGACATTAGAACAACCACGGACCTCCGCTCCTTCCGTCTAAAATTAAAAACACATCTTTTCCGCTTGGCCGGCCTAGGGTAGTCTCTTTTTAATTAATTGGGGGATTTTAGCGCAGGGATAATTATTTAATCTGCCTTTTAATTTTATATTTATTGTTTTTATGTTTGTATTTTGCCTGTTTTTAACTGTTTTTTAATTCCCTGTGCCCCGCCTCGAGTCCCCTCGGGGAGAGAGAGCGGGTTATAAATAAAACTATTATTATTATTATTATTATTATTATTATTATTATTATTATTATTATTATTATTATTATTATTATTATTATTATTATTATTATTATTATTATTATTATTATAGTTATTTTTCCCTGAAAAGCTGCTTTAGAGTTTAATACAATACAATACAATACAATACAATAGCAGAATTGGAAGGGACCTTGGAGGTCTTCTAGTCCAACCCCCTGCGTGGGCAGGAACCTTATACCATTTCAGACAAATGGCTATCTAACATCTTTTTAAAGACTTCCAGGGCTGGGGCATTCACAACTTCTGGAGGCAAGCTGTTCCAGAGGTTAATTAATTATTATTATTATTATTATTATTATTATTATTATTATTATTATTATTATTATTATTATTATTATTATTATTATTATTATTATTAATTGTTCTAATTGTCAGGAAATTTCTCCTTAGTTCTAAGTTGCTTCTCTCCTTGATTAGTTTCCATCCATTGCTTCTTGTCCTGCCCCCAGGTGCCTTGGAGAATAGTTTGACTCCCTCTTCTTTGTGGCACCCTCTGAGATATCGGAACACTGCTATCATGTCTCCCCTGGTCCTTCTCTTCATCAAACTAGACATACCCAGCTCCTGTAACCATTCTTCATATGTTTTAGTCTCCAGTCCCCTAATCATCTTGGTTGCTCTTCTCTGCACTCTTTCCAGAGTCTCCACGTATTTTTTGCTAGACAATATCCGGAAGTGTGTCGGAGAGTATGAAATAGATGCAAACTGAGGATTTCTACAAGCTTTTATGGTGGCTGCATTCATGAAGAGAACACATTGCTCTCTACGTACAAGGTTCAAATATCTCCAAACTATGCGATCCAATATCCAAAACATATGAAATATTAATGTACTTGGCAGTTGTTTTAAAGTTCTCAAATCAAGTTCATGGCAGGTTTGAACGGCAATATTAATGAGGTTTTTTTGCAAATTGATCCAGGGATGTATATGAATATTCCACCTTTCATAATATAATAATCTTTTTAGTGAACTGCAGTGACTATAGCTTTCTAAAGGTAAAGGTAAAGGTTCCCTTCGCACATATGTGCTAGTTGTTTCCGACTCTAGGGGGCGGTCATCATCTCCGTTTTGAAGCCGAAGAGCCAGCGCTGTCCGAAGACTTCATGTTTCTTTCTTTCTTTCTTTCTTTCTTTCTTTCTTTCTTTCTTTCTTTCTTTCTTTCTTTCTTTCTTTCTTTTTCTTTCTTTCTTTCTTTCTTTCCTTCCTTCTTTCCTTTCTTTCCTTTCCTTACTTTCTTACTTTCTGCCTTCCTTTCCTTCCCATTGAGTTTATTTATTTATTTATTGAATTTATACCCCGCCCTTCTCCAAGCGGACCCAGGGCGGGGTTACTGGCAGCGGCAGGCCAGACTTACTTCCAGGTACGCCAGTGGAACCCCCTCTCACTGGTTCTCTAAATTTCACCATCCGGCTCTTGCGAGTAGGTGCGAGCCTGCAGAAACCCACCACTGGTACAGGGTATATGGCTATTGAGGTCTAAGCAATTTGGAATTTTACAGAGTAAAGGGCAAGTGACTCCTCTTTAACAATTCAAGCCAGATTGTTCCAATAGAGAATAATATTATAGCACTGAATAATAGCACTGAGGACACTGCAGTTGGTCAATGAACCATCTGCAAGAAAACAACCAAGGCTAGAAACCATGAAGACTTTTCCATTGGTGTATCCTCAATGAAATGATTCCATGATTAAAATTATGCGGGACTGTGTTTATAATGAAATGTTATACTATCTCATTAAATAAATAAATTATAAAATCCTATTGCAACCACTGCTTTCCCCCCCAAAAGCCAACTAGATGGTTTCATTTAAGGTTGCAATCCTAGATACCCCTTACCTAAATTCAGTTCCGCTGAATTTAAGCGGGCATATTCTGAAGATGTTACGTATCACAATGCAACGTGAATGTTAGGGGAACTGACTGAATTTGCAAACTGAACATCTCCAAATGCCTCCTATCAAGGGAGTGGTTTTAGAGAAGCAACTGTGAAGTAGATTATTATCTGCTGCAGGACATTCTGGGGCCATCACAGAAGCGCTATGGAAGTCTGTCAAATACAGTCTGAGAATTCTTTCGGCTCCAGTAATTATAATCCTGGGACGAAGCAGTCAAGCATCGTTTCCTGCTTAAGACAAATATCATTAGTCCTTAAACAAAAGTGGGGGAAAGGTCCAATGGGCTCTCGGTCTTCAGAGGTATTCGTAGCTGCCCTTGTTACCACCCCATAGAACTGTGAATAAATCCATGGCACAGATAGCTGAGAAAATAAAAGCACTGAATAAAAAGAGTTATATATATATATATATATTTATTTAACAGTTCCTTATTACAGCTGGTGATTCCAACGCTTGATGATCTCACAGTCTGCTGTGTGGCTGCCAGAGAGCTTGCATACAAATAGATGCTTTTGTACCCACGAACCATAGAAACCTGCATCAAATTGGCCTGCTTTCCTTAACTGAGCTGCCCAAACAAAGATGAGTTTGTTGCTGATCAAGAAACAAGAGCTTTGTTTTTGCAAGGCTCTCTGAATGGAGTGCACTTAGCCACGGGAGAAGGTCCACAGTGTAAAAATGAAGCGGCGAGAGAATGGAGGAGAAAGAGAAAACGAGAGGAGAATAGTGAACGGAAACCAGGCAACAAATCAAAGTAAAGACTCTCCTTGTGGATATTGGTGTTGAAAGTTTGCTGAAACTTCTCCCCCACCCTCCCAACCCTCTCCTTTTTGGGAATGCTAGTCACATTTCACAAGCTGAATAAAAAATGAAAAGGAAAGGGTCTTTCATTAACGGGATGCCTTTTGATTTGCGGAGCAAAACTGCAAGAGCCGATGTAGTCGCAAAGAGGATTAGATTGTCCCTTTGCTGACACACTGAATTTTTTTCCCCCTTCTCCCTTTTGGTGACTCCCATTGAGAGGGGAGGAAATTCAGTGCCCCTAAAGAAACTGTTGTGTTTGATTACAATAGGCGAGCTCTCTAAAGCTGAGACAGAATATGTGAGAAGAGAGCTAATAGACATTTAAATTTAAGGTTTCATTAAGAAGACCAGCAAAAGGAGAACTACGTCTGAATTCCTTTGGGGCATTAAAAGGAAACTTGTAACAATCCCTATTAAAGAGTTTCATTTGTAGAACAGAGATAAAGACTTATCTGCCTAAATATTTTAATCTCTCTCTCCCTTTCCTTTTCTGTCTTTCTCTCTCAACCTGTTTCCAGTTCCTGCCTCTGCTACATTTGCATATGTATCAGACTAATAACTTTTCACATACTAAATAACATATAGAGGTGCAGAGGAGGGCAACCAGAAGGATGAGGGGGCTGGAACACCTTCCTTACCATCTGAGGCTGCAATGGCTGGGCGTCTTCACTCTAGAACGACGGCGCCTGAGAGGTGACCTGATCGAAGTCTATAAAATCATGCACGGTGTGGACAAAGTCGAAAAGGAAACACTGTTTTCCCTATCGCACAACACTAGAACTAGGGGGCACTCCATGAAACTTTTGATAGCTAGACCTGAAACAAATAAGAGGAAGTACTTTTTCACCCAGAGGATCCCTGGTCTATGGAACTCCCTGCCAGAAGAAGTGGGGACAGCTGTCAGCCTTGACACCTTTAAGAAAGGATTAGATGAGTTCATGGAGAACAAGGGTATCCATGGCTATCATGATGGATGCCTAAGGACACCCTCCGGGATGGAGAGATAGGCAGGATATTTCTCAATGCCATTTGCAGGGAATCACAAGCAGGTGAAGACATCTGCTTGGGAAGACCCTGAAGCAAATGGGGAGCCACTGTGGGAGACAGAATGCTGGACTGGATGGGCTGTGGCCTGTTCCCGCAAGGCTATTCTTATGTTCTTATGTTAAGAAAGAAAGAAAGAAAGAAAGAGAAAGAAAGAAAGGAAGGAAGGAAGGAAGGAAGGAAGGATGAGAGGAGTTCATGGAGAACAAGGGTATCAATGGCTATCATTATGGATGTCTAAGGACACCCTCTGGGTTGGAGAGATAGGCAGGATGTCTCTCAATGCCATTTGCAGGGAATCATAAGCAGGTGAAGACATCTGCTTGGGAAGACCCTGAAGCAAATGGGGAGCCACTGTGGGAGACAGAATGCTGGACTGGATGGGCTGTGGCCTGTTCCAGCAAGGCTATTCTTATGTTCTTATGTTCTTATAGAGAGACTTACCCATATTTTAATTCAGAAACTGAACCAGAAATGCTAGGGAATGCCTAGAAGCCTGGCACTCTGACAAATTAACCATCAATAGCCATATAAACATAAACAATATCTATATACTATTCAAAAGAGGCTACTCAACAAGCCAAAAAGGAAACAAAGCATCCAAAACACCTCCCCACTAGCAATCAACACCTAGACGAGCATAGATTAACTCCAAGATTAACATCAGACCATGGGTGTCAAACTCGATCATGTCACAGGCTGGATTGTGGTGTATCGCAACATTTTTTGCCTTTGCGGAGCCAGGGTGGGTGTAGCCTGCATGTGCTGTCTCTGGCCCAAGGGCCACCAGTTTGACAGGCCTGCATCAGACCAACAATCAAGTGAACAATACCCCAATCGAGGAACTGCCAAACAAGCCAACAGTAAATAGCGCAACCAAAGAATCTCTAAGACCATCCCCACCAACATTGACAGCACAAGCGATTAGGATATGAACTGAAAGCAAACTCCACTCCTTACTAGCACTGATGATGTTACCTAGTTTGGGTAATAAGACATCTGCAAGAAAATAATCAGGCTCAGACAGTACAAGAACCCGGCATTTCAACCCCCAGCTACAAATATCAATAATACAATACAATACAATAGCAGAGTTGGAAGGGACCTTGTAGGTCTTCTAGTCCAACCCCCTGCGTGGGCAGGAACCTTATACCATTTCAGACAAATGGCTATCTAACACCTTTTTAAAGACTTCCAGTTTAAAGACTATCCCTTTTATTGGTAACGCTTGTCTGCATTTGGTAATCCTCTGGTTATTTGACCAATCTATATTTCTGAATTGTGAGATCCAATACGCAAGAAGAAAGCTTGAGCAGTACTATCAGGATCCCATTCCCTTGCCCAATCCTCCTGAAATTTACAGCCAACTTTAAATAATTAGTGAGAGTGATTTTTACCTTTACAGAAGCTGTGATCATTTTTCTTCATCAAGATTTGTCATTCGTCTTTCATTAGAGTTGCTCTGTAATTTCCTGTTAGGCTCTGCGAAAACAAAAAGGGACTTTAAATCCTTATCAAATATCCTGCAAACATTGTCCAACATAACGAATCCAGTATCCCAACTGCAAGATCTTCATTAGAAGAAAATAAAAGCATCTTTTTCTAAATGTGGGGAAAAGTCAGGGTGTGAATTATTTCATCCGTTTCCTACCAGGCTAAAATATAATTAGACCTTATCAGATGTAGAGAGGTTTTTTTTTACTGAAGGACTGAAATAAAAAAATGTTTTAAATTGGTTTTTAGGGATATTGTTTTAACATATTTAAATTTTTAGCACAGGGTTAATTTAATCTGGTTTTATATTTTGTATTTTGTTATATTTATATATGTTTTAAATTGCCTGTGCACCGCCCCGAGTCCCTTCGGGGAAAGGGCACGGTATATAAATTTAATAAACTATAAACTATAACTATAAAATATCAGGCAAATCTCTGGTACAATTTTCTGACACAACTTAGTAGTTCAGTGAACAAACACTCTTTATTTGGAGTTGGTACAAACACTGGATTATAGCAATGGCACTTAGGCCAGTGATGGCTAACCTTTTTTGGCTCATGTGCCAAAAGCAGGGAGAATGCAGGGGGGTCGTACATGGGCGTGCCACACCCATAATGCTATGTGCATGATCCCCTGCTTTTGGCACGCTTTTTTTGCCCTCCCAGGCTCCAGAGGCTTTCTAGGTGCCTGGGGAGGGTGAAAACAGTCTCCCTCACCACCTCCAGAGGCTTCAGGAGCTTCCCTGAAACCTCCAGAGGGTGACAAATTGCCTCAAAAGAAGGCCTAAATCAGCTGGCCAGCGCACACATGCGTGCTGGAGCTGACAGGGCAGCACCTCGCGTGCCCTCAGAAATGGTTCTGTGGGCCACCTGTGGCACCCGTGTCATAGGTTTGCCACAGTTGTGGGTTTCTGCAGGCTCGCACCTACTTGCGAGAGCCGGTTGGTGAAATTTAGAGAACCGGTGAGAGGGGGTTCCACCGGCGTACCTGGAAGTAAATTTGGCCCGCCGCTGCCAGTGACCCAATGGAAAGGAAAGGAAGGAAGAAAGGAAAGAAAGGAAAGAAAGAAAGAGAGAAAGAAAGAAAGAAAGAAAGAAAGAAAGAAAGAAAGAAAGAAAGAAAGAAAGAAAGAAAGAAAGAAAGAAAGAAAGAAAGAATTTATCATCACAATTGAGTCCAAAATTTTGGTTGCTAAGCAAGAGCATTATTAAATGAGTTTCACCACATTTTAAAAGGTGGCCACTCCCACCCTGTCACATGACTGCCAAGCCACACCCACAAAATAGGCCACACCTACAGAGTAGGTTCTAAAAAATTTGAAACCCACCACTGGTTTGCCATCATTGACTTAGGCTGATATACTGCTTCACAATGCTTTACAGCCCTCTCTAAATGATTTACAGTTTGCACCGAACAATCTGGGTCCTCATTTTACCGACCTCGGAAGGATGGAAGGCTGCATTAGCACTTAGACTTCTATGCAGCTTCATAGTGCTTTTACAGCCCTCTCTAAGCAGTTTACAGAGTCAGCCTCTTTCCCCCAACAGTCTGGGTCCTCGTTTTACTGACCTTGGAAGAATGGAAGGATGAGTCAATCTTGAGTCGGTCAGAACTGAATGAGGGCAGAGTTATCCTGAAATACAGGTAGTCTTCGACTTACAACAATTCATTGTGAGTGTTCAAAATTACAACAGCACTGAAAAAAATTATTTATGACCGTTTTTCACATTTACAACTTTTGTAAGTGTCCCCATGATCATGTGATCAAAATTCAGATGCTTGGCAACTGACTCATACTTACGACTGTTGCTGCATCATAAGGTCATGTGACCCCCTTTTTTGCAACGTTTTGACAAGCAAAATCAATGGGGAAGCCAGATTCACATAGCAACCCTAACTTTGGCAGTAAATATGCAAAAAGGTGCAAAAAATTAATTACAAGTAATCCTCGACTTACAACCATTTGTTTAGTGACTGTTTGAAGTTTCAACGGCACTGAAAGTGGCATGTGACTGTTTTTCACCGTTACAACCATTGCAGCATCACGTCCTCAGAATTAAGATGCTTGGCAACTGGCATGTACTTATGACAGTTGCTGTGTTCTGGAGTCATGTGATCACCTTTTCCAACCTTCAACAAGCAGAGTCAATGGGGAAGCCAGATTCATGTAACAAATGAAACAAACGAACCTGTCAACTGCAGTCATTCCCTTAACAATTGTGACAAGAAAAGTTGTAAAATGGAGTAAAACTCACTTAGCCAATATCTCATTTAACCACAGAAATGTGGGGCTCAATTGGGGTCGTAAGATGAGGACTACCTGTACTGCATTCTAACCACTGCTCCACCACCCAGCGATAATATAACACAAGGACAGGCAATGCTATTGAGCTTTAAGTCAGAGGTCCCCAACCTTTTTGGCACCAGGGACCGGTTTCATGTTAAAAAAATTCCGCGGACCGGTGGCCATGGCTTGGCTGGCATAGAGGGGCAGTGGGGGGGGGGAGGGGGAACAGGCAGCGCATGCATGCACGGAGGGGGTGAGTCGACTCACTCGCCCCTCTCGGGCCCCCAATGGCGCAAGCGGCCGCACCTGCGCTCTCCCGCCCCCACTGCGCACTCTGCCCAGGGGGCTGCCCCCTCCTCCCCCCTCCTCCTCTCCGGCGCTTTCTAAGAGTTGTGCCACTCACTACGGCCCGGTTCCTATCAAGCCACGGACCGGGACCGGTCCGCGGCCCAGGGGTTGGGGACCCCTGCTTTAAGTAATATATGGAATCAGTTTTTGAGGCCATATGAGGAGTACTTTCTCAAAGCTGCTGTGGCCTAGAGATAGAGCTCTTGCCTCACAAACAGGAGGTTGTGAGTTCGATCCTAGGTAGAGGCACATGTGGGGTCTCCTGCTTGGGCAAGGGGTTGGACTAGATGACCTGCAAGGTCCCTTCCAACTCTGTTAATCTGTTAAAGTAGATGCAGAGATAGGAAGTTCATCACAAAATGGCTGTCCAAGCATACAATGAAAAACTATCCACACAGCGAGTGTGTTTGTTTGCTTGTTTGTTTGTTTAATTTCTACAGCTTCCCATCTCAGTCAATGACTCTAGGCACTGATACACCTAACTTAAGTAGCGTAATTATTTCTTCCTTAGCTTCAAATTGCCCACAGTTTCAAGCTAGTTTAAAAGCTGGACTCATGAGTGCTGTGATGGAGACAAAGGAGCAAGTAGTGAATACACTATGCCCAAGTACATAATGAAGTAATTTGTGCAATGACATCATGACAAAACATTGACACCAAATTGGCTTGATGCTGGCTACTATTAAGAACCTAAGAACAGTGTTGTGTTCTGAGCATGCGCAGTTCAAAGTTAATTTGGCGGGACTGGCGCTCACAGCTGATGGGCGGAGCCATCTGACAGCTCGCTATAAAAGCGAGCTGTCAGACGGCAGCCGCAAGCTGTTCCTGTCAGAAGCCTGAAGTTCTCAGTTGGCTGTTGCGTTATGAATAAAGTTGTTAGCCTTTATTCCTCGCCTGGACCTCAGTCATTCGAGCGCCCACGTATAGTTCTGAGTACAGAACACTGGCGACGAGGGTGGGATCGCCGAACTGAGGCCAGGGCGCCGGTCATTGCTGAAGTCACTGGCTGAAGTCACTCTAAAAGAGCTGATTCGAAAGAGCTGACTATAACACGACGAGAGGTCGTGAGAGTGACTGACAGGAATGGCTTCTGTACAGTTTCCCCCTTTTACTCCCGGCTCAGAGTCCTGGGACTCGTATGTCATCAGGTTCGATTGCTTCTTGGTGGCTCACAACCTGACTGAGGTAACCGATGAGCGAAGATGCGCGCAATTCCTCTCAGTTTGCGGTGCAGAAGTATTCGAGACGGCCACAGCCCTTGCGGCCCCATTGGCCATAAAAGCGATGCCTTGGGAGCAACTAATGGCGAAACTCAAGAACCATTACGCTCCATCTCCTCCCAAAATTGCTCAGCGGCATGCTTTCTACCGAAGGCGCCAGGCAGAAGGAGAATCCGTGACCAAGTATGTGGCAGCCCTGAGGAAGGCCGCGTTACATTGCGAATTCAGAGACTTAAACGACGCCTTGCTTGACCAGCTGGTGTGTGGGGTAAGAGACCTCAAGTTACAGAGGCGGTTTCTGGCTAAGGCAGACATCACCCTCGAGTCGGCTCTGGCCGAAGCCAGGGCCGCGGAGCTGGCAAATCAATTCCTAGTTGCTTCCCAAGCAGCCCAGGGTGTCGAGGGACTTTCCGTTCACCATGGGGAAGCCAGCACGGGGTCTGATTCAGATACGGGCCGTGAAGTTAACCGCCTTAAAGAGGCGAGGAAGAAAAAGAGCTGGCCCCGGGGCGGCAGCGCTGACAGATCTGCCTGTTTGGGCTGCGGTGGCAGCCACACCAGAGCTGAATGCAGATTTAGGCAGGCGCTCTGCCAGCGTTGCGGCCGCCGAGGGCACATCGCTAGAGTCTGCCGGGCGCCCCAACCTGCCAGCATACCAGCGGCTAAACCAAGGGCCCGAAAGAAGGCGGCCCGAAAGGAAAATCATCTGGACGAGGACGAGGAATTTCCTGAAGGGCCTCACGACTCCGACTTTTCTGACGTGCAGTCAGTTCGGTCCTGCCACTCGCTGAGAAAGAAGATCACCGTGACGATCCTAATTGAAGGCAAGCCATGTGAAATGGAAGTGGACACAGGTTCCGCCACTTCTATTGTGTCCTGGAGCACAATCAAACGGTTACAGCCCCAGATTTCAAAACGGCGTCTCTCAAAGTGCAATATCACTTTGAGAGATTACCAGGGGAATATTATTCCCGTGATTGGCAACAGAACGGTAGCGGTCCAGTTCAAGGGTTTTAAAGGGCGGCTTCCGCTGGTCATAGTGGATGGCACCTTGCCTAGTCTTTTGGGGCTGGATTGGTTTGATGCTCTAGGGTTCCAACTAAGCGGTGTGAACTGCCTCCAAGCCCCGGAGCTCGACACGCTGGTTCAAGAATTCCCGGCTGTGTTTGACGGGCAGCTAGGCACCTACAAAGGCACACCTGTCTCGTTCAACATAGACCCGATGGTGCAACCTGTTCGGATGAAGCCCCGCAGGGTTCCCCTCGCACTCAAACCGAAGGTGGATGCCGAACTCGACCGCCTCATCGCCCAAGGAGTGCTGGAACCTGTGGATCACGCACGTTGGGAAACCCCAATCATGGTGCCAGTCAAACCAGATGGCAGCGTAAGGATATGCGCGGACTATAAATGCTCACTCAACCGTGCGCTGCCCTCCAACGCCTACCCGGTGCCAGTCGTTCATCATCTACTGCACACGTTGGGAGATGGATCAATCTTTGCGAAACTTGACCTGGCCCAGGCGTACCAGCAGCTGCTGGTCGACGATGAAGCCGCAGAAGCCCAGACAATTATCACGCACAGAGGGGCTTTCAAGTGCCGGCGCCTGCAGTTCGGGGTAAGCATTGCCCCAGGCTTGTTCCAAAGCCTGATGGAACGGCTACTGCATGGAATAGAGGGTGTCGTGCCATATTTCGATGACGTCCTCGTATCGGCCAAGAACCACGCTGACCTGATGGCCAGTTTACGGATTGTGCTAAGCCGTTTCAATTCCGTGGGCCTCAAAGTCAAGCGGCAGAAATGCCAAGTTGCCGTTCCTCAGGTGGAGTTCTTGGGCTACTTGGTGGATGCCGAGGGCATACACCCCACCAAGGACAAAACCAAAGCCATTCTGGACGCCCCAGCGCCAAAATCAAAGGCTGAGCTGCAAGCATTCCTCGGGCTGCTCAATTTCTATGCGTTGTTCCTGCCGCACAAGGCATCCGTGGCAGAACCCTTACATAGACTATTAGACAAATCAGCTGCCTGGATATGGGGCAAGCGGGAAATCGCAGCTTTCCAAGCTGTCAAAAAACTTTTAGTCTCCAATCCGGTCCTCGCCCAGTACAACGACCGTTTGCCTCTCGTGCTCGCCTGTGATGCATCGCCCTATGGGGTAGGTGCAGTCCTCAGCCACCACCTACCCAACGTCTCCGAAGTACCCATTGCCTACTTCTCCAAAACTCTCTCGGCAGCCGAAAGAAATTACGCCCAAATAGACAAAGAAGCTTTGGCAATTGTCGCGGGGGTGAAGCGGTTCCACCACTACCTCTATGGGCGGAGTTTTGACATCGTCACAGATCACAAACCCTTGCTGGGGTTGCTGGCGGGAAACAAACAAACCCCGCAAGTCCTTTCCCCCAGGATGACCAGATGGACTGTGTTCCTGGCGGCATATCACTACACCTTGACTCATCGACCAGGGAAGCAGATCGCCCATGCAGACGCCCTCAGCCGCTGTCCCCTGCCGGAGGAACTTGAAGATCCTGCCCCAGCCTCCTCAGTTTTCCTGGTCTCTGATTTAGCCTTGCCCGTGACCGCGTCTGACATTGCCCGGCACTCAGCACAGGACAAGGTAATTAGCAAAGTTTTAGACTGGGTCCGAAGAGGGTGGCCTCAAGGAGCCACCGCTCCGGAGTTCCTACCCTTCTTCCATCAGCGGGCAGAACTTTCCACCCAAAGCGGGTGCTTATTGTGGGGGCACAGAGTAGTCATTCCCAACCCCCTGCGGCCAGCAGTTCTTCGGAAACTGCACTCGGGTCACCCTGGCATTGTCCGAATGAAAGCCTTGGGTCGCAGTTATCTCTGGTGGCCCAAAGTCGACCAGGAAATAGCGAGCTGGGTGGCACTTTGCCCCCAGTGCCAAGAATCGCGCCCCTTGCCGCCCAAATCCCCTCCCAGGGAATGGGACCGCCCCTCCGCCCCATGGGCACGCGTCCATATTGACTTTGCTGGCCCGTTCCAGGGCCAGACGTTCTTAGTCGTTGTGGACGCATATTCTAAATGGCTAGAAGTTATTAGGATGTCATCCACCACCTCTGAAGCCGTTATCGCTGCGCTCAGACGGTTGTTCGCCACCCATGGCCTCCCCGACGTACTCGTCTCTGACAACGGGCCCCAATTAACTTCCGCCTCATTTGAAGGGTTTTTAGCATCCTTGGGGATTCGCCATGCCTTGATCGCCCCTTATCACGCGGCCAGTAATGGTTTGGCCGAACGGATGGTGCGCACGACCAAGGAAGCGTTAGCCAAAATGGGGCCTGCGAATTGGCAGGAGAGGATTGACACGTTCCTACTGGCCAACCATGCCACGCCATGCCTATCATCCAACAGAAGCCCCGCAGAGTTACTCATGGGGCGTAGGCTTAGGACATGCCTAGATAGGTTGCACCCCGCGTACGCCCCTGAGATCCCCCTGGACTCCTCTGGGGCGGCCAAGGAATTTAGCCCGGGGCAGCTAGTCTACGTTAGGAACTATGATGGCCATCCCCTCTGGTTGCCGGGCTCTGTCATTGACCAAACGGGGCCCTGCTCTTTCAGGGTGAAGCTGGCGGACGGAAGAACCTGGCGGCGACACCGCGACCAGCTTCGGGCCAGGAAGGAGCAGGCCGGCTCGGGTTCCGCGGAATGCCCGCGGGGAGCAGAGGACGACCTCGCCACTGACAGACGCTCCGAAAGACCGAACGAGAACTTACCGGAGGAGTTGGGCCAACTCCAGCAGCAGCAGCAGCAGCAGCAGCAGCAGCAGCAGCAGCAGCAGCAGCAGCAGCAGCAGAGTCCGGGTCATCCCAGCAAGCTGCGGAAGCGAAGTACCACCTCCGATCCAGCACCGGCGGTGCGAGCCCGGGGAAGCGGCCCATCAACTCCAGGGAACGAAGCCTTGCCGGAATTGCGACGGTCCTCGAGGACTAGACGAAGACCGGCGTATTTGCAAGACTACGCTTGCACAAACTCAGTGGGGAGGGGTGTTGTGTTCTGAGCATGCGCAGTTCAAAGTTAATTTGGCGGGACTGGCGCTCACAGCTGATGGGCGGAGCCATCTGACAGCTCGCTATAAAAGCGAGCTGTCAGACGGCAGCCGCAAGCTGTTCCTGTCAGAAGCCTGAAGTTCTCAGTTGGCCGTTGCGTTACGAATAAAGTTGTTAGCCTTTATTCCTCGCCTGGACCTCAGTCATTCGAGCGCCCACGTATAAGATAAATAAGAACATAAGAACAGCCTTGCTGGAACAGGCCACAGCCCATCCAGTCCAGCCTTCTGTCTCCCACAGTGGCTCCCCATTTGCTTCAGGGTCTTCCCAAGCAGATGTCTTCACCTGCTTATGATTCCCTGCAAATGGCATTGAGAGATATCCTGCCTATCTCTCCAACCCGGAGGGTGTCCTTAGGCATCCATAATGATAGCCATTGATACCCTTGTTCTCCATGAACTCCTCTCATCCTTTCTTAAAGGTGTCGAGGCTGACAGCTGTCCCCACTTCTTCTGGCAGGGAGTTCCATAGACCAGTGATCCTCTGGGTTATAGTAGTTTATAGTAGTTATAGTAGTTTTGCCTACAAAATGTTCTTTCAAGACTTAGATGATATTTCACTACAAATCTACGTTTCTTATGAAAGATATACATTTAAATCCAATATATAAAACATTTATGGGAACTCAAGACGTCCTTGTTCATATTTGTTCTCATATATCCTGTTTGTGAGGCACGGGACCTAGTTATCTTCAGGATCGCATCCTGCCCCACACATCCCTTTGGCCGATTCGCTCCAACAGAGAGGGACTTCTCCGGGTGCCGTCCACTAGGCAATGCCAGCGGGCGACGCCCAGGGGAAGGGCCTTCTCTGTGGCGGGCCCAACCCTCTGGAACGACCTTCCCCCCGAAATTAGAACAACCACGGACCTTCGCTCCTTCCGACAGAACCTTAAAACGTATTTTTTCCAACAGGCTGGCCTGGACTAACTCACATCACTCAGCCCATAGTCTGTAGTTAAATTGTTTTAAATTGGTTTTTTAGGGATATTGTTTTAACATATTTAAAATTTTTAGCACAGGGATACTAATTTAATCTGGTTTTATATTTTGTATATTGTTATGTTTATATATGTTTTTAAATTGCCTGTGCAACGCCCCGCGTTGGGAAAGGGTGCAGTATATAAATTTAATAAACCAACCATAAACCATAAAACAAATCACGACGGCTACTGTCGATGTGTGAGATCTTGTGTGAGAAACTAGCAGCTTCGTGTTTCAGTTCGGCAGAAAAACCCCCACAGAATTCAGCTTTGGCTCATTCATCGTTTTGCCAATATAAGAACCATCAGTCAAGTGCCCGACTAAGAGAGCTTGGGAAAAGTCATCGGAACAAGCAAGAAGGATGGCAAGGGAGGCAGATTGAATAGTGAAAAGGATTAGTTCAGCAGGAAACAAAAGACATTGGGGAGGGGCAGGGGGGAGCAGAGGCATGTGACATTAGCCTTTCTTTCCCGGGGTCTCCCTATCTGCTAAGCTTCGGGGGGGAGGGGGGAACTACAGCACGACCTCAGAAAGTGCTGGTGGCATAAACAACACTTTGCAATTTGGAATGAATAGGTCAATCTTTTTCATCCCTAAGTACTGGGACCACAGCTCTGAGAATTCCCAGCTCTCTGGTAGGAATAAATATCTCTATATATATAAGTGTGTGTGTGTGTGCACAGACACACACACACACGCACACCTACACCTGTGTGTATGTTTCAGCATAACTCTGGAACGCCTCGAGCAATTTCAACCAAACTTGGTACCCAGATGACTTACTCTCTGGAGAAAAATATTGTGGGGGGTAAGACACCCCTAATACTCCTTGGCATGTGCGTCCTGTTAAGATGCATCCGGTTGTGCCTTTAATTGGCTTCTACTGTACAGCGCAGTGGAGTTGTCATGGTAACGGCTTCACAAGGGACCTCCCTCTGGTAAGGAGGAAAATCCGACATTTGAAATTACGTTCGGATATTTTCCTCCTATAAATAAATATTAGGGCAACGCCGGCCTATTTGCTAGTTTGTTATATATTTGAAGTTAATGCCTAGTTAATTTCTTCAGAAAAGGTGACTTCTGTTTGAAAGCGAATCATCCCAGATTGCTCTGAATTTAAGAACCAGAGTCTTCAAATTGCCTCTTCATAGTTGACCACACACCTTATCAGATCCACAACTGACACACACTTTATCAGGTCAGCATTTCCCATTATGGTGAAATACATTATTAGTACCCTGCATTTCTATTAAAATTAGGGTAACTTTGCACATGTGGCATATTTTATAGAAATGATTGTTTGTGACTCTCTGGAATGCCTTCCTCTGTTTTCCTCTGTCCCCTTTTGTTTTTAAAATGCATATGCGAGACATAATACTCAGAGGTCATGTTAACAGAACACTGGGTCCATAACCAATGTTAGCAACTCTGGGTTCAGAACCAGTTGTACAACTCTGGTCCCTTAACCAGTGTTAGCAAATAAATGCGGAATAGTGTAATTCACCGGACAGTAAAGAGATACATTGCTGTAATCACAAACAAACTCTAAAACAGTGATAGTAAGAAAATAAATAGTCTTTACTTTTTAGCAACTAAAATACTTCTTCCGACTAACTTCTCAAACAAATAACAGTCCAACACCAAACACAGAGTTATCTCACAGTGATGCAAAACAATACTCCTTCTTCTTCTTCAACGGCAATCAGGAAAACACAGGAATCACAAGGAATCGAACAGGGAAGGAGCTGTGTTCCTGACCTTGCTTATATGGTAGAGCTGATAATTTACAGCCAATCAGCTTATACTTAGTTCTTAAAGCTACATAACTCCTTAAGAACATAGGCTCATATATATTGTCAACCCAATATAAGGCTGAATATCCTAACAGGTCATGACACCTATTTCATTAGAAGAAGATGCATTTGAATATATATCACATTCCTGCTTGGATTTATTTTTTAATATCCTCTTGCTATTTGGGCTTATATGTAATTTGGAGAATCTGTTCTCCCTGGCCCTAATTTGTCCTTCATTTCCTAGAATAGTATGACACGTTCTCCAGAAACGAATAAGAACTGATCTGATTGGATATGATCTTGGTGTTGAGTAAAAACATACCACGTGATACATTCCTTTGCAGTATCAAATCTTCCCACTGCACATTAATCTAATGCTCTAGAGCAGAGGTTCCCAAACTTATCAACTTTAAGACTTGTGGACTTCAACTCCCAGAATTCTCCAGCCAGCATAGCTGGCTGGAGAATTCTGGGAGTTGAAGTCCACAAGTCTTAAAGTTGCCAAGTTTGGGAACCTCTGCTCTAGAGCGTACAATGATTTCCACCCACTACTTTATGCAATTTTCTAACCAGTTATTGGCCTCTTGAATCATATTCGGATTTAGAATTTACTTCACAATACTTTGGTGTGTATCCAGCTTGGCATGCATTATTCCTTGGGGTCTTAAGGAGAAAATCTAATAAAAAAATTGTTTCCATCAAGTTTGATGACCTGAACATTTAATTCCCTTCTGAGAAATTACAAATGTCACAAACAGTCTCTTTATGAACATAATAAACGCAATGAAAAAGTAGAACTTTTCCTTATCCACGGCTTACTGAGGCTCATAACATTCTGCAGTTAGCTTTTGGTTTTAGAATATCTGTTGCCTGGCAACCAAGGAACCCTTATCTTCTAAAGGTGTCATCCTGGCAAATTGTATTTCTAAATACTAGCTGCTGCTTTCTTAATACGCTACCTAGTAAATAACACCAAAACAGCCATTAATATTGAGGAGTACCTGGAGAGACTTCAAAAGCTTTGCATCATTTATTATTCATGCAACAACCCTGATGCTCATGCTAATGACTCATATTTTTGGCTATGAGATAAATGAAAAGATATAATTGGGATATCAGTTGCCATGGGAGAAACTCATTGAGTAACCATCTTCCTCTCTCCTCACCACTTTACTCTCCTCACCACTCACCTAGAACGTCCTAAGGTTTATATGACAGTAATTGCAGCCTCCAAGATTATTTCCTAAAAAGCTTTACAATTTTCTCGGGGATCTATAGTTTAATCAAGGATCTTGACCTATTTTATCTCTGTAAAATAATCAGTGGCATTTCTACCAAAGAAACTTCCACTGGAAAGAAAGCCAATGTGTTCACTTTTTTTTAGGTGAACAGAAGGCTGTGGATTACAAGTGGTGCTCATTTCAGGTATTGTATCTGGAAGTAGGAGAAAGAGCTATGTTACAATTGCAGGAAAGATTTTGTTATTTAGGCTTATAAACATGTATAATGTTCAATTTGCAATATTATATGTAAGGGTTTTCTACACGTGGCTTTTTTTGTAATTTTATTGCACACATATATTGAGCAAAGAGAAAAGGGACTGTTTATATTTGCAGAAGGCTTTCTTCTTTGGGGAAAGCAAATGCTTCCAATGAAAAATAGTGGATGAAGCTGCAATCTTCTACATAATTGCTAAGGAGAGAAGCAAAATTGAAAACAGTGATAATTTCTTTTGATCAAATGCCAGTGATACATGAGAAACCTTATTACTGAGTAAAATTGGAATGAATATCAGATTTCATCCAATGCTGGACGTTGAATTACTTCAAAATTTAATGTCTTAGCAGCAACATCATTTTACTTATAGGGGTTAATTGATACCTAATATAATGAGGGGCACCACTAAATTTATAATTTAGGCCAGATCCATTAGATAGTTATACACTACCCAGGAAATGCTCTTTTGTAGACATTTTAAGGTTCTCTAAATTTGATGTTCTGGTGGAACTGTGAATGCATGCAACTCCAATATGATGGCAATGACTTCAGTCAAATCAAGATTTTGTGCACTGATATATTGGAATGCCAGATCCATATCTGTAACTTCTACTGTGTCACTGCTATCATTATTCATAAAGGTTACAAAGGATTCCCATCCCTTGCCCATTGGTAGTGGTGGAGTTACTGCTTTCCAAACCAGATTTCCATAGGAAAGATGAAGGTAGTGTCAATTGGTATCATCAATAAGCACAAGAATAACAAATGCTTCTGTAATTACATTGAATATATTTAGCAAATAGGTATATACATCTTATGGGAAAAGGCAATCCATTTTACTACAAGTTATGATAGGTAACAGAAGTGAATTACACTAGTTATAAGTTACCTTCACTCTAAAGTCACAACATCTTTCTCAGGCACAGGTTGTTTTAATGGGTGACAAAGAATTACTATGCTCGCACTCATGCAAGCATGAAGCATGAATTGTGCACAGCTTCAGAATAGCTTTATGAAAGTCTTGAAGGAATGGAATATACAGCAACTTCAATAGCTGTGCTCACTGTGGCAGGTTTTTTGAATATTTAAGTTCCAACTAGCAGCATTGTTGGAATAAGCTCTCAATATTTCAAATTTCCTAGAGCCACCCCTCCCCCCTAAATATTTTCTATCCTGTTATGTGTTTCAGCTGCCCAGTGAATGTATATGGCAGTGATGACGAACCTATGGCACGGGTGCTACAGGTGGCACAAGGAACCATTTCTTAGGGCACGCGAGACGTTGCCTTGTCAGCTCCAGAACGCTTGTGCGCGCTGGCCAGCTGATTTAGGCCTTCTTTTGAGGCCGTTTTTCGCCCTCTGGAGGCTTCAGGGAAGTTCCTGAAGTCTCTAGAAGTGTGGAGGGGAGGCTGTTTTCACCCTCCCCAGGCTCCTAGAAAGCCTCTGGAGCCTGTGGAGGGCAAAAAAAGCATGCCAAAAGCAGGGGGTCGCACACATAGCATTATTTATGTATTTAATAATAATAATAATAATAATAATAATAATAATAATAATAATAATAATAATAATAATAATAATAATAATAATAATAGTTGAATTTATTGACCGCTCCCTCTCCCCACAGGGACTCGGGGCGGTGCACAGGGAGAATAAAAGCAATAAATATACAAAATACATACAAATTTAAAACAGATTAAACTTATTCCTGTGCTAAAATCCCTTAACTAAAAATCCCCACTAAATATAAATATACATTTGAAAACCCATAGAGAGAGAGAGACTACCCTAGGCCGGCCAGGCGGAAAAGATGAGTCTTCAATTTCAGGCGGAAGGAGCGGAGGTCCGTGGTCATTCTAATATCGGGGGGAAGGTCGTTCCAGAGCGCCGGGCCCGCTTTTTTAACTTCCCTGTGCACCGCTCCGAGTCCCTTTGGGGAGAGGAGGCAGTTATAAATAAAATTATTATTATTATTATTATTATTATTATTATTATTATTATTATTATTATTATTATTATTATTATTATTATTATTATTATTATTATTATTGGTGTGGCATGCCCATGCACGACCCCCCTGCACGCGAGCCAAAAAAGGTTAGCCATCACTGGTATATGGCAATTTCTTCTTGGGCTAACTAAGTCAAGCTGATCTCTCTCTTGCTAAGATATTTCTCCTAGATGAGAAGGATACAACCTCCAGTGTAGCCATCTTCATCGGTTGTAGTGGAATGTAAGTTTAATCTTCAAATCTGCAATTCCCTGGTTAGACTAGGCATTACATGTGTAATAATCAGTGGTGGGTTCCTACTGGTTCGGACCAGTTCGGTTGAACTAGTAGTGATTTGGTGGCTTGAGTTGCTGGAACCGGCACCAACCCAGGTCTGCCACGCCTCCAAACTGCTTCTTCTGGCGGCACCATAGGTGCCACCATCTTGTCCTTTGCTTCTGGGCATGCGCAGAACAACTTTTTATTGCCTTGTGCATGCGGACGCAGCGTGCATCAAGTGGGGGCACGTGCACGGCGATCCCACGCGCAAACCGGCAGTAGTGACTGTCAGAACCCCCACCGGTAATAACATAGCATATAACTGCCCTTCTTCATCTCATTGGAGGAAATGTATGGAATCTTGATCCAACTTGGGTTACCTCTAATCACTTTAATTCAGAATTCTTCTCCCTCTCCAGGTAGGAAATTGGCTTGGGACCTAGTTATATGCGAGACCGTCTCCTGCCCCATACATCCCTAAGACCGATATGCTCCCACAGAGAGGGCCTTCTCAGGGTGCCGTCGGCTGGACAATGCCGACTGGCGACACCCAGGGGAAGGGTCTTCTCTGTGGCGGGCCCTGCCCTATGGAACGACTTACCCCCTGAACTTTGCACCATCTCCGCCTCTTCCGCAAGTGTTTAAAGACACATTTGTTCCATCTAGCCGGCCTAGCGTAACCCCAAAATGACTTTTAGATCGTTTTAAATTTTGGGAATTTTAATCTGGTTTTAGCGCAGGGTTTTTATCGAATAAGTTTTTTAAATTTTTTATGCATTTTGTATGTATTTTAATGTTCCTGTGTGCCGCCCTGGGTCCATTTGGAGAAGGGCAGGGTATAAATTTAATAAAATAAATAAAAAATAAAATAAAGAATATAGCCTCTTTTTTTTTTTTTTACATTTCAAAAGAAAGTAAAAGGAATCGTGAAACAAGGAGCCTGAGAGATTCCTCAGGAGCTCTAGTCTTGATTAGAATTATGAACTATAACCTTGAAAATGGTGGCTCCAATCTGGATCAGAGTTATCAGTGAATTATGATTAGTAATAAGCTTAAAGCCCATGACTATGTCTAGTTGCTATGTTGTCATGAGGCAACCATGTGTGGCCTTTAGGTCCTATCATATTTATGCAGGACTAAAACTATTGCTTGCAGTGCACTTTACTTCCAAGTAAATGTGTTGGATGGCAGCTGTTATTATTTCTCAACAATTGCTATCAATCTTGAGATTTTCTCTCTTCCCAAATCCTTGCTACCAAATTCATTTATATATTGAATAAATGTATTTTAAATTTTCTCAGCTTGCAGCCAAATTTAATTTAATAAATGTCTAAAGTGCTTGGCTGTTCTGATGGCCAAAAACCTCCTTGGAATATAATATTGATTCCCCCCCCCCTCTCTTTATCAATTTGCCTTCTTATTTAATGTATTTTTCAGCCTATGAGAAAGATAAATCGAGTTCCAACATTGCTATAAGATCATACGTTTGGTTATATAACTAATACTTAGGAGAGTTTTCAATTAATGAATGTAAAGTTTCTATATCTCAGTTGAACACTATTTGCATGATGACGGTGAAAGATAGAAAATCATTTTCTTTGTGGTTAAGTCAGACATTAGCTTTACTACATCCATATAATTGTGAGGTAATTAAGCATCCAAATCTAATTGAAAGGATGTACCTTGATTTGATTTCAATGCTGTGCTTAAGCCTCACTCTTTCCAATGACTGATAGTTTATCAAAAATACATTAAAAAAAACTAATATACTTAGTCTGCAATCCAATAACACTGCAAACTTTTGGAAACTGAACAATCAGTGTAATTAATCTTAATATTGAACTTTCTAACCACAGTAATCATAATTAAGCATAACAGCCATGACATGTTGTAAATCAGGGGTCTCCAACTTTTGCAACTTTAAGTCTGAAGGACTACAGCTCCCAGAATTCTCCAGTCAGCTTTGCTGGCTGGAGAATTCTGGGAGCTGAAGTCCTTCAGACTTAAAGTTGCAAAGGTTGGAGACCCCTGTTGTAAATGACAGAAGGAATAATTCTGAGGAGCAAGAGGAAGGGCTGCGAACAAGATATGCTCAGATAAAAGAATTCTGAGTCAGGGGCAGAAATGTAATTTGAGAAAGTGTCTCAGACATGAACTTCCCTAGTTCTCAGAAAGGTAAAGCCCTCAGTTAGATATTAAATAACTGTACTCCAAAAGTTTAGAAATTCTGCAAAAGGCACTTACCTAGATAGACTGAATGATAATACATGCCATTAAAAAAATCTACATTTTTCAGCCCTTAGATATAGCCTTATAAACACCTGAAGCATTAAAGTTGTTGGAAATGGCCTTCATAGAAACAAAACCATTTTTAAAAAAATCAAAATAAATTTGGATAATATCCAAGCAATTTACAATAATGAATTGGAATATCCCACACTACTCAACCAATGCCTCCAGATTTTAAAAAATAGTAGACATGTTTTTAAGATTTAAAAACTTAGCTTTTTCAGCAAATAAATCCTATGAGAATCTTAAGGTTGAAAAAAGGTTGGCTCCCATTGATTTTATGGTGGACATGTAATAAATATGAA
The DNA here is from genome assembly GCA_039707465.1 of Rhabdophis nuchalis. Taxonomy (NCBI): domain Eukaryota; kingdom Metazoa; phylum Chordata; class Lepidosauria; order Squamata; family Natricidae; genus Rhabdophis; species Rhabdophis nuchalis. The sequence goes on from CM077656.1 coordinate 10,235,505, forward strand.
GGAACTTTGCTACATATGTTAAGTGCTAATCTACTTATATTTCCATATTGGTTATACATCCCTTCGGCCGATTCGCTCTCACAGAGAGAGACTTCTCTGGGTGCCGTCCACTAGGCAACGCCAGCGGGCGACGCCCAGGGGAAGGGCCTTCTCTGTGATGGGCCCGACCCTTTGGAATGACCTTCCCCCTGACATTAGAACGACCACGGACCTCCGCTCCTTCCGCCAGAAAGTCAAAACCCACCTGTTTCATCTAGCCAGCCTGGCCTAATTCCATGCTTCCCACCTCAGTTTGTAATTTTAAATTATTTTATTCGGTTTTAAGGTTAAGTTTTTAATTTTTATAAATTTGTACAGAGGGTTATTTAATTCGGTTTTAGTTTATATGTATTGTTGATTGTGATAATTTTTAATTTTACCTGTACACCGCCCCGAGTCTCCTACCCCCCGAATTACGCACCATCACCGACCTCCGCCTCTTCCGCCAATGTCTAAAGACATACCTATTCCAACAAGCCGGCCTAGCCTAACCTCCCATGGGGACTTTTAGATAGTTTTAAATCGGGTATTTTAAAATTGGGTTTTTAGCATAGGATAAGATGGTTTAATTTATATTTTAAATTGTGTATTTATTTTGTATTCTGTATGTTTTTTAAATTTCCTGTGCGCCGCCCTGGGTCCTCTGCGGAGAAGGGCGGGATATAAATGTAAATAAAATTTTAAAAAAAACTGTTTACAGTAGTTAATTTTAAAACACTCCATTTAAGGGCAACCTCTATTACAAACTCAGCTCCATTGAGTTTAATGAGACATTTCCAAGTAAATATATATAACGGTTTTTAATTCATCTACAAACAAGGTCAAAGGATAAAGGGAAAGTTTTCACATTCATGATCAACAGTGGGGTTTTTTTTTCTTTCATTCCTTTGCTTCTTTCCTTCTTTTGTTGCTGTTTTCCTTCTTTCCTAGAAAGCTCCCATTTTTCTCAACAGTAGTTGCTTTATATCTAGGGAGCACTTTTGTTATGCATGGAACATACCCTAAGAGTTCTCTCCAAAGGCTCTGTTGAGTCAGAGGAGTTGACTAAAAGAACAATCTTGTAGAACTAGAGAATGGTCTAATCTGCAAATAATTTTGGTAGCTACTGAACTCCCTTTGTTCTAGATTATTTTTTTAAAAATGTAATGTCTTACCAACTTTTGAAGCTGTGAAGGTTTCGAATGAAGATCAACATGGGTTTCTTTAATTTTTTAAAATCCTACCCAGATTTTAGTAAGTGTGTAAAAAGAAATCGTGTTTGCCGCCCTATATAGTTAAAGCCACCAATGAATAATCACCTCACCATGGGCTAAAACCATAGCTTAATTCAGATGCTAAAATTTCCCCTGGTGACAATTTTGTGGGGAATCTATTTGTGAATGGGTTAGCTCATTCACAATATATAATTGAATCATCTCAATTCTGATTTGTCTTCAAATCATAATGTTAAATCTTAAATTCAAAGCATGTAACATTTTTTCAAATGCTGAAGCTTTCTCTGTACTAAAGACTGAATCCGAGATATTTTTAATCAAATACTGAGCAATCTAAATGGAACATTGGGGCCTATTGAAACCAGTTGTGGTTGACCAGAAATTAATTTGCACATATGTCCTAGTTGTTCTTGACTCTAGGGAGCAGTGCTCATCTCCCTTTCAAAGAACTAGCACTGTCTGAAGACGTCTTTGTGGTCATGTTTTTAAAAGCTTCCGACAGCTTTTAAAAACTCATTTCTTCCGTTTGGCTGGCCTAGGGTAATTTTAGTTAAGTTATAGTGTTAAGGGGTTTTAGGGACAGTTTTTAGTTTTTATAGATGTTTTTAGCGCAGGATATGTTTAATTGTGATTTTAAATTTTGTACTCTGTTTGTGTTTATTGTTTTTAATTCCCTGTGCCCCGCCTCGAGTCCCTTTGGGGAGAGAGAGCGGGTTATAAATAAAAATTATTATTATTATTATTATTATTATTATTATTATTATTATTATTATTATTATTATTATTATTATTATTATTATTATTATTATTATTATTATTATTATTATTATGTGGCCGGCATGACTAAACACCAAAGGCGCATGGAACACTGTTACCTACCCACCAAAGGTGGTTCCTATTTTTCTACTTGCATTTTTTACGTGCTTTCGAACTGCTAGGTTGGCAGAAGCTGGGACGAGTAATGGGAGCTCACTCTGCTACGCAGCACTAAGGATTCGAACCGGTGAACTGGCGACCTTCTGGTCGACAAGGCAGTGTCTTAGTCACTGAGCCATCGCATCCCTTTATCATTGGGTCTACTTAGTACAGAAATCCAGCACAAAACCAATAGATGACTTAATAACTTTAGCTAGACTACACCCAAAGGCAGACAACCTACTATCTTACTTGTAAATTGATTCCTTTGTTGAGCCATTTTGTTATGAGAATTGTTTTGTTAATTTTCAGATGAATTATAGCTTAAAGTCTGACTTTAACTATAATTCATCTGAAAATTAACAAAACAATTCTCATAACAAAATTAGGAGAGAAGTTAACTAAAATTTGTGTCTTTTGCTGTATAATAGCTTTGCAGGTACTTCAAGAGTGCCAGATCTCTCAATCAATCTTTACCTCTGAAGACTAAGTTTGCCCAGTTTACATTCCCTCATATCAATCTGTCATACCAATCCTCTGATCAGTTATTTTCTACCTTTATCTGAACCGGATCCAATTTATCTGAATTCTTAAAGAGTGGCAATCAAACCAGAAATGATTCTCCACTGTGATCCATTCAAGGCAAGTGTAGGAATTCTCATGATTTAGAAGCAACATGACTAATTACACAAACCCCAAATCAGTTGTTCGATCAATCTGTCAATTGATTTCTGTTTTTCATTTTTTACCACCATATTATCCTGCTGGCTCATACCCAGCCTCTGGCTAGTCACAATTCCATGACCTTACAATAATACAATAATACAATAATACAATAGCAGAGTTGGAAGGGACCTTGTAGGTCTTCTAGTCCAACCCCCTGCGTGGGCAGGAACCTTATACCATTTCAGACAAATGGCTATCTAACCTTTTTCAAATGCAGTTAAATGAACTTTATTCCAGTGCATTTGATTTCTCAATATATATACACACACATACACAAGAATGAATTAAGCTATGTATAGTGTGCAGGTTTATGATCGCCAGCAGATAAGATGCTAGTTGCTGGAGAGGAATAAGCTCCCATATGGTGTGCTAACATTCTTGTCACAGTATAAATAAAAGAGAATACAATCTGCTGTTTGCTATGCCACAGTTCACCTCACTCAATGCATGTGAATTTTCCAGTTTTCAAGTAATTATTTTGTGTCAAAAAGTATTTGGAACAGGATTCTGTAGTCAACAAAGCACTTTCACCCCCCAACTCCCCCCCAAAATTCCAAAAATCAAAGAAATAAATATGAAAAAGGAAGCCAGAGCAACAAATGTAGCTTATTTCTAGTCTAGGAAGTATGCTTGTTTACCTTATGGTGACTCTCTGGATACTGTGAATCTTTTAGCAAAGCATGTCTCAGTTCCTTCCTCCCACATACCAAATGCACTCTATTTTAACACTGTGTAACCGCTAATATGCAACCTACATGGTGGCAGTCCTAATTAACATTTTGCAACAGATTGCATGGATATATTGTATGATATAAATACATGTAAAATGATCTGCGACTGGTTTTACAGCATCTGAGAGAAAATGGTTGCTGTTGAAGTATCTGTTCCTGTTTAAACCCCATTTTAGCTTAAAATCACATTTATATTGGTAGGGGCACCTTCAATCAATTCAATAATTACGGACTGAGGATGGCTTCCTATTTCTATACTTTAACCATCCCTAAGTACAGCTTTCTCCCTAGCTCGCTTTAATGTCTTGCCCTCAGCACTTTTGGATGGTCGCTTCAAGAGGCTCCCGATTAACGACAGAGCCGAGGTTGAAACTGCGGAGCATGTCCTTCTATCTTACCCCATGTATAACGCAGACAGATCTAAGTTACTGTCTCTCCTTGAAACCATCCCTTCTAGACTCAATGGTTGTAACTTGATGGCCCACTGCCTAGGAGATGGCTCTCCATATATCACTTTTCAGGTCTCAAAATTCTTCTTAAGAGCTGTAACCATTAGAGGAGAACGCTGTAACCTTCCTTAGTTAAGCTATTGGCGACCCATTGCTATGATATTATGATAACTATTATTATTATTATTATTATTATTATTTTTAAACGTTTCTTCCTGTAGTACTTGTGTTTTTGGTCTGTGACCGTAAATAAAAGTATATATATATATTGGTAGGGGCATTTACTATTTATATGTGCTTGATATAAAATACTTAGATAGAAGGAGCTTTTTCTTTAACTAAGAAGGGAGTTTTTAATGCTTTGATGCACTATTGGCTTTAAAATGGGGCGTTCATCCCTTCTACAAACAATCTATTGTGTCCTGAAGAACAACTCTTTGTATAGCTTCTTAAATCAAAGTATAAAGGTAAATATACATGCCTCAGTGTAATGTTACAAAATCAAATCTAGGATCTTAGGAGACAAGGGTGTGGCAGCACAAGGAAACAACAGCCAATGACCAGCCATCAACACACCAATCAACCAATAGGAAGGCGCCATGTAAAGATGACTCACGAAATAGCCCAAAGCACATATTCCAGTAGAGAGAAGTTCCTTGGGCTCCAATACAAGTCTGAAAGCTCAGAAGAGTAAACCTCTGGTTCCGATGACCGGCCCAGATTCCATCTTGCATTACTGTCAACTGTTAGATGCCAGCAAATCTCTCAGCTTTATTAAGAGGCAGCTCATATGACGTTTTCTGACGTCTATGCAAGCTACAGGACTGAATCAGTGTCTTCTCCATTAAATGTTGCCTGGTTACCCTATCACCTATAATATATAACCACTTTTCATACCCTCCTGATATCATCAGTCCTGAGATTTATTCCAAATCACAGTTTTACAATAAAATCAGTTTCTGTAATATTATTTATTTCAGAAATCCTACAGAACAGCTAGTTTGTTTTTCGAAAGCGTTTGATTCCCCCTTTACCGACAAATTCATCCCGAATCCTTCCATTCGTTCAGGAAAGCATTCCTTGCGCTTTCTTTGCATCTACCTCAAAGTCTTAACATTTGATACTTACATTGTTCTGAGATTTCTACATTTGACATTATGATTTTTGTTTGTTTTAAAAAGAGCCCTTGTCATTCTAGCCCTATTTTTTTTGGCTAAAATCCCCACCTTTCGTGGTTACCATATGACTACTTTCTGTGAGAAATGCTGACAGTGGGTTACTTAGTGCAGAAGAAGCCAGTTGCTTAAGTGTGATTAAATTGCTAAATAACGGTGACAGTTTCTTGGATCACTCCTGTTCTCCTTCCTTTTGGCATGTTTTCTATCAGAATAGTTCATAGGTATAGCTCAGGGATGGCGAACCTAGGGCACAGGTGCCACAGGTGGCACGCGGAGCCATTTCTTAGGGCATGCGAGGCGTTGCCCTGTCAGCTCCACTGGCGTTGCACTGGCCAGCTGATTTAGGCCTTCTTTTGAGGCCGTTTTTCACCCTCTGGAGGAGTGGTGGGTTTCTGCAGGCTCACACCTACTCGCGAGAGCCGGTTGGTGAAATTTAGAGAACCGGTGAGAGGGGGTTTCACCGGCATACCTGGAAATAAATCTGGCCCGCCGCTGCCAGTGACCCAACGGGAAGGAAAGGAAAGGAAAGGAAAGAAGAAAGGAAAGAAAGAAAAAAAGAAAAAAAGAAAGAAAGAAAGAAAGAAAGAAAGAAAGAAAGAAAAGAAAGAAAGAATTTATCATCACAATTGAGTCCAAAATTTTGGTTGCTAAGCAAGAGCGTTGTTAAATGAGTTTCACCACATTTTAAAAGGTGGCCACTCCCACCCTGTCACATGACTGCCAAGCCACGCCCACAAAATAGGCCACACCTACAGAATAGGTTCTAAAAAAATTTGAAACCCACCACTGAGCTGGGGCAATAATGGGAGCTCACCCTATCATGAGATATTTGGGTCTCGAACTGCTGACCTTCTGGTCAACAGCCGTCACTTGATCTTCCATGGACAGCTGTGCATCAAGGAGGATGCCCAAGTTGCGAGCCCCATCCACAGGGGTTAGATATTCGTCCCTTATGGCCAGTGATGGAGTCAACTGGTTGTACCAGGCTGCCGGAAACCACAGCCACTCGGTCTTGGACGGGTTGAGTCTGAGTCTGTTACTTCCCATCCAGGCCCGCACGCTTCCAGGCACTGGCACATCACCTCTATGGCATCGTTGGGGTGGTTTGGGGTAGATATATACAGCTGCGTATCATCAGCGTAGAGGTGGTACTCTACCCCAAAACCACGGATGATCTCACCCAGCGGCTTCACATATGTGTTGAACAGGAGTGGCGAGAGGACCGACCCCTGAGTGAGGGGTCTCAAGGTCGACCTCTGTCCTCCTGCCAACACAAATTGCGATCGACCGGAGAGGTAGGAGGAGAACCACCGCAACACGGTGCCCCTCACCCCCAACCCGTCCAGCCGATGCAATAGGATACCATGGTCGATGGTATCAAAAGCCGCTGAGAGGTCTAATAGGACCAGGATGGAGGAACAACCCCCATCTCTGGCCCTCCAGAGATCATCCACCAACGCGACCAATGCCGTCTCGGTGCTGTGCCCTGGCCGGAAGCCGGACTGGCGCGGGTCCAGATAATCAATTTCCTCCAGATTACAAGACTGAATTTAAACTACTGTAGAATTGCGTAAAAATAATTAGCATATCATTTCTAAGATATATAAACCTTTATTGAAATATGAGTCAGACGAACAAGTGAAAGAATGTATTATATAGTAGGCTAAAATATTTGATTATAATATGGAAACATGAGAAAATATGGTTGAAAGGATTGAAACTTACACAGTGTTATAGTCTTAATGAGAGGTTTTTTTATAAAATGATGAACTGTTGGTATGCATACATCACCAGTGAAATTGTCTAGAATGTATGAAGGCACTTCAAATTCATGTCGGAAATTGAATAGCAAGATGGAATATTTTATCATGCTTGATAAGTATATAAAAAAGCTAGAAAATTGTGGATTCAAATGCACACACTGATTCAGAGGATTCTAAAGAAAGACCAGAAGTTTTTCCTTCGGGAATTGATGGACAAACAGAAAAAAGTCATAGAACTTCGCTTTTCTATATGATAATTGGAGTAAGTATTGTATGCACAAAAATTTGAAACCCACCACTGCTCTGGAGGCTTCAGGGAAGCTCCTGAAGCCTCTGGAGGTGGAGGAAGGCTGTTTTCGCCTCTGGAGCCTGGGAGGTGGTGAAAAAAGCACGCCAAAAGCGTGCATTATGGGTGTGGCACGCCCACATATGACCCCCCCTGCGCTCCCCCCGCTTTTGACATGCAAGCCAAAAAAGATTAGCCATCACTGGTATAGCTAAATAAAATAGAGTTGTTTCCTCTAAATTGTTTTGTTTCACTTTTACATACTGTAGGAAAGTACCCAGTAAAATAATTGCAAAAAAGTATTTATAGCCAAGATGAGTAGAAGTTTTTAAAAGAAAACTGAATGGAGGGAAGGAAGAAGAACATGGAATGTTTTACCATCTTAATACAAACCATCAAACAGCAATTCAGTTATAAAGAATGCAGATTAGGAGGAAATTCTGGAGGATGATACACATGAATCACTTAATGCCTGTGGCGATTCTCAGTCCTCCAGGTCATAATTCTCCCAAAGGTGCTTTTTCGAAAGGCAACTGGACTTTGGTTTCCCTTGAAGCCATTTCACTTCCCAGGAAGCGAAAGAATTGAAATAGCTTTATGGAAAAACAAAGTCTGTTTGCCTTTTGAAAAAGCACCTTTGGGACAGTTTGAAGGACTTGCTTCTCTTCTTCTAAGTATTCTCCTTCAGAATACCCAGAAGTCATTAATTGATAATGCTAATTATGAAAACCAATGAGGATTGATAATTATTTTGCATGTCTGGACAAACTGTGATACCATATGTATATTTGCATGTTATACAGTACATACTGTATATCAGTGATGGTGAACCTTTTTTGCCTTGGGTGCCTAAAGCACACACACTCGTGCTATTGTGCACGCTCGGGTGCCCACCCCATAATTTAATGCCTCCCATGCCATGTCCCCTGAGAATACATGGGTGACACCCCCTGCTGTCCAGTGCATGCACACACGGCTTTTATGGTGCCTGGGGAGGGCAAAACGTCCGCCCCCAGAGGCCAGAAACAGCCCATTTTCTGACTTCCGGTGGGCCCGGTAGGTCCATTTTTCGCCCTCCCAAGGCTCCAGAGGCTTTCTAGGAGACTGGAGAGGGCGAAAAAAGGCCCAACACACAAACCGGAAGTTCAGGAATGGACTTCCAGGTTGCCCGTTGGGCCATTTTTCTCCCTCTGGAGGCTTCGGTGGGCAAAAAATGGCTGAAAATCAAGGCCGAAAATCAGCTGGCCAGCATGCTCACATGCGCTGGAGCTGACAGGGCAACGCCTCACGTTCTCTCAGAAATGGCTTCGCGTGCCTCCTGTGGCACCCGTGCCATAGGTTCGCCATCGTGGCTGTATATTGTCCACTTTGCATATTCCATTCTATAGACAAACATGGTAAAAGATGGATAAAATCAAGAGAGTTCACGAATTGTTTTCACCTGGTCAACCCAGGTTCTGTTGCTCATTCAGTACGCCCTTCCTTTCTTTCTCATCTTCAATGTAGGAGACATGAAAAACCAGTATTTGGTCCTTGTGTTTAGGCGGGGGGGGGGAGGTTCAAAAATGTCAGCAATGGGTTCTCTGTCCGGGTTGCTGGGTAGGCGTGGCCATGGTGGGCGTGGCCTACTCAGCCTCCTGCATCACAGCAGGGAATCATTTTCACCTTCCCCAGGCTTTCCTCAAGCCTCTGGGAAGGTGAAAACAGCCTCCCCTGGGCTCCGGAGGCCTTCCGGGAAGCCTGTTTTCCCCCTCCTCCGTGTGGGCCCTGCACTTATCTCACATCCAAAAGGAGTGGAGGGGTTGGAGGAGCAGGCTGGGCAGGGCCAGCCAGGGGTGGGATGGGAAGGTTCTCCAAACCAGCCCTAACATTAGCTATGGGTTCGCCTGAAACCCACCCCTGTTTTTAGGGACTTGTGAAGGATATAACAGACTTTAAGCATGGTGAGACCCATAGGGTGATAAAATTCAATAAGTGGGATTATAGAAAATGAATGAATGAATGAATGAATGAATGAATGAATGAATGAATGCTGTACTTTAAGGTTATCCTCTAGGACAGGGCTTTCAAACTCCTGGCCCATGGGCCGGATGCATCATGTGCTGGCCACACCCACACCTAGTTTAGTGAAAGTGGGGGGAAATCCCAATGTGTCATGTGACGTCACCGTGACAAATGAGTTTGATACCCCTGCTCTAGGATAATGAGCAATTTTACACAAGAATCTTTTTTCTATGTGTCACATCACCGTAGAGATATAGTATTTGTTCTAAATATATTTACTTCCTGGGGGAAAAGAATACATGACATGAACACAGTGTAGGACACTCAATTTGTCCCATATTAATTCACTAGCGGTTCCCAGCCACGCGTTGCTGTGGCCCAGTCTGGTTAAATGGCCAACCAATTTGTGTGTAGATCTACACCTGCACACACAAACATGTACACACAACCACTGTACCTACCTACTGTATTTCTCCCTCTCTCCCTCTACCTCCCTACCTACTGTATTTTTCCCTCTCCCTCTGTATCCACCTACCTACCTACCTACCTATTGCATTTCTCCCTCCCTCCCTCTCTCTATCCCTATATCTGCCTACCTACCTACCTATCTTATGGACAGAGTATTTTATGTCATAAAGGATGACATAATACCTGTGGCCCGCTGCTCTCTCTGTATCCATCTACCTACCTTTTAAACAATTTTTTACATTTCCATTGCGTGTTCCTGGCACAGGTGTGACATCTACACAATCTCTATATATATCATCGGTGCCGTATTCGAAAGGAACGTTGTGTGAAAATTTGGAAGCGATCGGTGCAGTACTTTCGGAGATTAGCCGTTTTGAGCAAACTCTTGTTACATTTTTATTTATATAGATGGAGCTGAAACTATACGTAAAAGGTATGAATGCTTACTATCTCCTTTTCTTCAAATGACAGTTTGCACAGGCTGCTTGATTTAAGCTTGATCATTTACTCTGAAAAACTCTGAAAAAAGTGTGAAAAAACACTTTTACTCAATTTTGGGGAATTTACCCAGGTTTGGGAAACAGACATATAACTCCAAACATTGCTATATGAGCTTTTGGGGTCAAACAATTGTAAGCATATCTCCCTATATTCAGGAATGTAGGTGTAAGACTTATAATCTTTACTCTAAAATAAATTGGTTTGGTTTTTTTTTATTGCAGGTCTCTTTCTCCCAGTTTGGAGGAACTCTGCTTTATGAAAATAGTTCTTTGCTACTTCAAAGGAATTTCTTTGGATTTCCTTTTATGCTGTCTTTTATAATGGTGTCACTCTCTTCTAAGGCACTCAAAAAAGATATTGATGACCAACCCATTTACAGAAAACCAGTTCTGTCATGCTGCCTATTCTTGAAGCTACTTTGAAACCACTCCTACCAATAGGAACTATAACGCTGAAAGATAGAACGATACTCATTGGCAGTATTTAAAAAAAGAAAAGCTGCTATCACCCAAAAGAAGCATCATAAAAGTAGCCCTGGGGAAGAACAAGAACATTAAGAGAAAATAATGTCAGAAGGAGGACACTATATATACCTTGTCCATGAATAAGTGTTCGTGTAGATTAACATATTTAAACATTTTTAAGGATGAAGAAATTTGGAATGAGATGTCAGGGTTCCGAATAGCATCCAAAAGTAAATCAGTGTCCAAGGCAAAGGATTCCTCAAAGTTCCAATTTATTAAGAGAGCCATGTTGGCACATCTCGGAAAACCTGAATCTGAAAGCTTCCAGGCTTTCCCCCACCTATTTGAAAGTTCAAGATCTTGCCCCCACACTGACAAGTCCATCACATGGTCCAATCTTCCACTGCCATGCAGTTCCACCCATCCAGTTCCGGTCAGATGCAGAGATGCAAAGACAAAGGATGACCTTGATTTTCTAGAAAGAATTTTATTATGGCTACATCTCATCTAACTCCGTACAATCCCCCCTCCCATTTTCCCACCATAGAAAATGCATAGTAGACTAATAGAAAGTGTGGCAGGCCAAAGATCCAAAAGAAAAGATGGCTGCAGGCTGACACGAGAACATTCAGAAACCTTCTTCTCTAATTCATTTCTTCCTCCAGTCCCATCACTAACTAGTCCACTTGAGCAAGAGAAATTGGTAGGCGTTTTTACTGCCAGGAGGAATTTCTTGCTCTGAATGGTTAGGACAGCACCATTTGCAAGTCAGACTTCGTTACTGAGACCGAGAAGAGCTCAGTTATGTGCGCCAAGCATAATTCTAACATATTTTCTTCTACCTCACGGATTGGAAAACAGCATGTTAAAGTGTAGGAGTATCCATAATCTTCCAAGGCCCTCACTGTTGCTGCAATCAATTTACAAGAGCTATGGGTGGACCTTCGTTGCTACTGGGTTGCAATAAGTGCATCAAGCTTCATGGAAATTATATTATAGAATAATTATCGTGACCAGAATATTGCTGAAGTCATCCATGGTAAGAAAAGAAATCGAGGGCAATTTTGAAGCGAAGCAAAAGGTTAACATTCATCCTTGCAGCAGCTGCTGCTTTCCACTGAAATATCTCCTGGAAAGGTGACATTTCTCTTTTAAAAACAGAATCCTTTAATACATGTAATAAATTACATGCCTGTATGGCCTATTGTTAGAGCCTCAACAGTGAAGACTGATTCAATTTATAAGGTGCGGATCAAAGAAGCAAGGTTAATGTTACAAGTACACCAGAGGTGATTTCCTACCAGTTCAGACCAGTCACGTGCCCGAACTGGTTCTATTCTTGGTGGCGCCATCTTGGTTTTCTGTTCTGCACATGCGCGGAACAATTTTCATTGAAAAAATGTAATTTTTTTCCTTTTCTAATGTTATGCTTCAGTAAGGCATTTGATAAAGTAGACCATAACCTACTATTAGATAAAGTAGAAAAATGTGGGTTAAACGGCATCACCACCAAATGGATATGCAACTGGCTGACCAACCGCACTCAACGTGCAGTCCTCAATGGAACTGCATCTACATGGAAGGAAGTATGCAGTGGAGTCCCCCAAGGCTCTGTTTTAGGCCCAGTACTCTTCAATATCTTCATCAATGATTTGGATGAGGGGATAAATGGGGAACTCATCAAATTTGCAGACGACACCAAGCTGGCAGGAATAGCCAACACTCCAGAAGATAGGCTTAAGATACAGAAGGATCTTGACAAACTTGAACATTGGGCACTATCTAATAAAATGAAATTCAATTGTGAAAAAAGTAAGGTTCTACATTTAGGCAAGAAAAACAAAATGCACAGGTACAGTATAGGTGGTACCTTGCTCAATAGTAGCAACTGTGAGAGGGATCTTGGAATCCTAGTGGACAACCATTTAAATATGAGCCAGCAGTGTGCAGCAGCTGCCAAAAAAGCCAACACAGTTCTAGGCTGCATAAATAGAGGGATAGAATCTAGATCACGTGAAGTGTTAATGCCACTGTATAGTGCCTTGGTAAGACCACACTTGGAATACTGCATACAGTTTTGGTCGCCACGATGTAGAAAAGACGTGGAGACTCTGGAAAGAGTGCAGAGAAGAGCAACCAAGATGATTAGGGGACTGGAGACTAAAACATATGAAGAACGGTTGCAGGAGCTGGGTATGTCTAGTTTGATGAAGAGAAGGACCAGGGGAGACATGATAGCAGTGTTCTGATATCTCAGAGGGTGCCACAAAGAAGAGGGAGTCAAACTATTCTCCAAGGCACCTGGGGGCAGGACAAGAAGCAATGGGTGGAAACTAATCAAGGAGAGAAGCAACTTAGAACTAAGGAGAAATTTCCTGACAGTTAGAACAATTAACCTCTGGAACAGCTTGCCTCCAGAAGTTGTGAATGCCCCAACCCTGGAAGTCTTTAAGAAGATGTTAGATAGCCATTTGTCTGAAATGGTATAAGGTTCCTGCCCACGCAGGGGGTTGGACTAGAAGACCTACAAGGTCCCTTCCAACTCTGCTATTGTATTGTATTGTATTGTATGCGCATGTACAGACCTTTTAAGGTGCAAATGTGCATGCACACGGAGCAAAATGTTTTGCACGCCCAACCAGTAGTAATGCCAGCAGGAGCCCACCCTGAAATACACCTAAGCGCAGGCAATCTAGGACAAGGGTCTCCAACCTTGGCAACTTTAAGCCTGGAGGACTTCAACTCCCAAAGCTGGCTAGGGAATTCTGGGAATTGAAATCTGCCAGGCTTAAAGTTGCCAAGGTTGGAGACCCCTGGTCTAGGAGACAAACTGACAGTCTCTACTGATTTTGACTAACTGCTACAGCAGAGATCCAAGTCCAAGTTACTGAAAGCCCGCAATTGCGAAAAGGAGAATTAAGAACCTTAACCACTCTAAGATATGTGGTTAGTTAAAGCCTGTCAAATTATCTAAATCACAACAACAAAAATTCCACCTACACACACACACACACACACTAGATATACTAAACGTGATTTAAAACTGGTTTCCACATCATGTTCGACATATCCCGGTAGGCTAGATGAAATTAAATCATCATTAAGATCTCGTTTGAACTTGCATATGTTACAGAAATTATAGATAGGAACAATTGTCACCTTAGGGTGAGCATTTTTTCATTGTATGTCAGGAGTATGAAAGTTACCATTAGAGAAGAAAAAAGACACAAGGCTGTTAGTTTCCTCTAATTATTGTGACATCCTGTTTCCTTGGATTTATATCTTAACCTTTTCTCCACAGCAAACGGAATATATGTCACAGGGGTAAAAAAGATAAGCCGATGTTACTTAAAAACTGGCTAAGGATGAGATTGAGCACATGACATGCATTAATTCAAGCAAGCTGTGAAGTGTCACATGCTTTTCCTTTTCTAAATGAATAAAAAGGATACCCTGGGAAGTTTCCTTTACATCTACAGCTAGCCTTCAATTGATGACCAGTCATGGCCATTCAAAGTTATGATGGATCCAAATAAAAGATACTTATGACCTTGATTCAAAGTTCCTGACAATTGGTCTATCCGCATGGGGTTATGTGATGATCCGTTTGGTTTAGTGCCGTGATGGCGAACCTATGCCAGGCATGCCACAGGTGGCACGTGGAGCCATTTGTCAGGGCACACGAAGCTCCTGAAGCCTCTGGAGGGCCTCCGGGGGGGGGGGAGGCTGTTTTCACCCTCCCCAGGCTCCTATAAAGCCTCTGGAGCCTGGGGAGGGAGAAAAAAGCACACCAAAAATGGGTGGGGGGAGGGCTAGTTGTGCATGCATGCACACTGGGGTCGTGCACACATGTGCTCTGGGATCATGCGCAAAGCATTATGGGTGTGGCACGCCCATGCACGAACCCCCCTGCTCTCCTCCCACTTTTGGCACGCGAGCCAAAAAAGGTTCGCCATCACTGGCCTGGTGGGTTTCTGCAGGCTCGCACCTACTCGCGAGAGCCGGTTGGTGAAATTTAGAGAACCGGTGAGAGGGGGTTCCACTGGCGTACCTGGAAGTAAATCTGGCCCGCCACTGCCAGTGACCCAACGGGAAGGAAAGGAAAGGAAAGGAAGGAAGGAAAGGAAGGAAGGAAGGAAGGAAGGAAGGAAGGAAGGAAGAGAAAGAAAGAAAGAAAGAAAGAAAGAAAGAAAGAAAGAAAGAAAGAAAGAAAGAAAGAAAGAAAGAAAGAAAGAATTTATCATCACAATTGAGTCCAAAATTTTGGCTGCTAAGCAAGAGCGTTGTTAAATGAGTTTCACCACATTTTAAAAGGTGGCCACTCCCACCCTGTCACATGACTGCCAAGCCACACCCACAAAATAGGCCACACCTACAGAGTAGGTTCTAAACATTTTGAAACCCACCACTGGGTTAAGGCTAGAAACAGAAATCCGTGAGTTCTAGTCCTTACACATGAAAGCTGACTGGGCGACCTTGGGCCCATCATCCTCGCTCAGCCCAGCCCAGCTGCTGGTGTAGAGAAAATAGGAGGGAGGAGGTGTGTGTGTGTGTGTGTGTGTGTGTGTGTGTGTGTGTGATTCTGGTTTCCAGCCAAGGACACCCATTATGAACAATGAGTTCACTTAACAATGGCACATTCACTCAACACAGGGGTGGGTTCCGGCTTCTTCAACTGCCGGTTCGCTCCGGGAAACCCATCAGGTGTGCATGCGCTTGATGCGTGCTATGCGTGCATGCGCAGCCAGTAGGTAAAAAATGCTTCTGCACATGCACAGAAGCAAAAAACCAAGATGGCACTGGTTCAGGTGTGTGGCCAGCTGAGTTACTACCTACTCGGCCGAACCGGTCTGAACCAGTAGGAACCCACCTCTGAGTCAACAGCCATGGTGATTTGCTTAGTGACCACCACAAAAAAAGTCACATAATCAAGACGGTGATATGAGACCCACTTAACGACCAACACAACGTGCGACCATAATTCCAGGGTTATCGTAAGTCAAGAATTACCTGTCTTACCTTTACCACTGTGCTAGCAACAGTTAGAGTGTCATTTGCTGAAGTAAGATTATCTATGCAATTCTGAACTGTTGAATGTTGATCGTTAGAGACACTCACACAACATCTGTTTTTATTGTTTGTCATTTTTTGGGGCTTTGTGTTGCTTATCCCTTGTGTGCATTGCCTAATACCAGCCCCAGTTATCCTGTAGGAATGCAAATATGTATGGTATACAATGATGGGACATTGGCATTGCCATTTCGGCATCTGCAAAGCTTTAGCCCAGGACTCTACATTAGGGGGCATTGCAAGGGCAGAATCTCCTGTCGCTGGCTGCAGTGGGGCCTAAATAAGAAATTCCTATTTTAAAAAATCATGGAAGAACTTTGCTTTTGTGTAGTTTTTGGATGCCTGAAGAGCATTCTTTGAATTCTGCTTCAATAACAAAAGGTCTTGTGTAGCCTAGAGCTGCAACCCTGATAGGCTGCAGGGACTTGGAAACAGAAAGAGAATACCACCTAAAGCAGTGGTGGGTTTCTGAAGGCTCGCACCTACTCGCGAGAGCCGGTTGGTGAAATTTAGAGAACCGGTGAGAGGGGGTTCCACCGGCGTACCTGGAAGTAAATCTGGCCCGCCGCTGCCAGTGACCCAACGGGAAGGAAAGGAAAGGAAAGGAAAGGAAAGGAAGGGAAGGGAAAGGAAAGGAAGGAAGGAAGGAAGGAAGGAAGGAAGGAAGGAAGGAAGGAAGGAAGGAAGGAAAGAAAGAATTTATCATCACAATTGAGTCCAAAATTTTGGTTGCTAAGCAAGAGCGTTGTTAAATGAGTTTTACCACATTTTAAAAGGTGGCCACTCCCACCCTGTCACATGACTGCCAAGCCATGCCCACAAAACAGGCCACACCTACAGAAGAGGTTCTAAAAAATTTGAAACCCACCACTGACCTAAAGGTAAAGAGTGTATGACTGATCCAGTGGTGGGTTTCAATTTTTTTTAGAACCTCTTCTGTAGGTGTGGCCTGCTTTCTGGGAGTGGCTTGCCGGCCATGTGACTGGGTGGGCGTGGCCAACTTGTAAAACGTGGTGAAACTCACTTAGCAACGCTCTTGCTTAGCAACCAAAATGTTGGCTCAGAAACTCTGGCATTTGAAGCATGCAAAGCTGTCAAGTTACAAGACCCTTGCACCCCTAACCCTTTAGGGAAAAAACCCAGGGGTGTTCAAACTTGACAACTTTAAGACTTGTGGACTTCAACTCCCAGAATTCCTCCTCTCGCTCTTCTTCTTGATGATGGGCGGACGGACGGGGGGAGGGAGCTGGAACCGGTTCTAAACGGCCCTGTAGATTTGTGGAACCTCTTCTATAGAAGAGGTAAGAACTGGCAGGAACCCACCCCTGCAGCTGATCCTGGAAATCGCTGGGCTGCAGGGGCCTTGTGGAATGGTGCGAAATGAACTTTTTCAAAATGCCACAATGGCACCAGGACTGAAGTCAAGGCCAGAGTCTCTATTTCGGGCCAACTGTCGCTATTTAGGACGGCTTAGATGGTGAGGAGAAGAGATACAGCATTTTCAACCTTTTCAGAACTGAGGGCCAAAACTGGAACGCATGCACACAGTGGCCAGCTGCTTCTCTGGGTTTCATCACGCACATGCACAGTGGCCAGCTGGTCCAGCACCCATGCACCCCAGCCAGTTGCTCTCTTCCAGGTCCAGGCACATGCCTGCGCGCTGGCCAGCTGGTCTTCATGTGAAGACCAGCTGTCTGGCATGCATGTGCGACCCGGAACCGAGTAGAGTAGCTGTCCAGCGCACATGCGCACAACAATCTGGAAGAGCAGCTGGTGACAGTGCATGTGCCCATACAGAGGGGTCTTTGTGCCACCTCCAACACACATGCCATACGTTCATCGTCATGGTTTTAGTGTGTGTGTGTGTGAGAGAAATCCACCAGCAGAGTCAAATGAGACATTTTTCTAAATTTTTAAACACCGAGCTCAAAACCCAACACATGCTTAATTCTACCAAACCAGGCAAGGTGAACTAGGTTACTTTCATAGTTCTCATCTTTAGGGAAGGGGCCCTTGAGTAGCTCCCAAGTCCATGAAGCCATACTTTTTAGGAGAAAAAGCTCAGAAACTGATAACGGGATGTGAATTTGGGACTTCCCCCCCAAATCTTCCTCAGACAAGACAGCAAGCACAGATGAAAGAGGGGAGCGATGGAGCAGTGGCTCCTTCAAGTTGCAAGCTCTGCGTATTGTTAGAGTCTTAAGATTGACTAGGTACCTCACTTAAGGAATCCCTTACAATAGCAGAGTTGGAAGGGACCTTGGACGTCTTCTAGTCCAATCCCCTGCCTAGGCAGGAAACCCTATACTGTTTCAGACAAATGGCTCTCCAACATCTTCTTAAAGACTTCCAGTGTTGGGGCATTCACAACTTCTGGAGGCAACTTCTGTTCCACTGATTCATTGTCGTCACTGTCAGGAAATTTCTCCTTAGTTCTAAATTGCTTCTCTCCTTGATTAGTTTCCACCCATTGCTTCTTGTCCTGCCCCCAGGTGCCTTGGAGAATAGTTTGACTCCCTCTTCTTTGTGGCAACCCCTGAGATATCGGAACACTGCTATCATGTCTCCCCTGGTCCTTCTTCTCATTAAACTAGACCTGCCCAGTTCCTGCAATCGTTCTTCCTATGTTTTAGTCTCCAGTCCCCTAATCATCTTTGTTGCTCTTCTCTGCACTCTTTCTAGAGTCTCCACATCTTTTCTACATTGTGGCGACCAAAATTGGATGTAGTATTCCACGTGTAGCCTTACCAAAGCATTATAAAGTGGTATTAACCTTTCACGTGATCTTGATTCTATCCCTCTACCTTTTCATTTTCTTTCTAGAAA
Organism: Rhabdophis nuchalis; assembly: GCA_039707465.1. NCBI lineage: Eukaryota > Metazoa > Chordata > Lepidosauria > Squamata > Natricidae > Rhabdophis > Rhabdophis nuchalis. The sequence goes on from CM077656.1 coordinate 10,254,139, forward strand.
ACCCTTGTGCCATATCTTGGAAACAGGACTCTGCCAAGAGCGGAGTAGTTTGGAGAAAGGCAGGTTGGGTTTTTCTTTTTTTAAAAGAGGGGGGGGGGGGAAGAGAAAATCTGCAAGGATTTCTCCCCCCCCCCCTTCTTATCCTACCTCGCAGTAACGTTTGCATGGCCAGGGGAGGCAAGGGACTGCAAGGGAATGCGTCTGCAACAGCAGGAATTGCAAAGGAACAGAAGGCCTACCGATATTTTTTCTCACGCACTGCCCCCCCCCCCCAAACTGGCTTTTGTGACGATCTGGTGTGGCCATTGAGGGAGGCCGCCCCTAGGTCGGTAGAGACCTCCGCCACTTCTCTCCTTCTGCCGGGAGGAGGAGGGGGGGGAGAGAGGATGGACGATGCCCTCCCCCCCCTCCCGTCAATTTCTCTTCCCGCGGGCACGCGCAGCCTTTCAACCCCCGTCCGTACGAAAGGCTGCCTCCCTTTTCTCCATCCCCCCCCCCGCCCTCTTGACCTTATTTTTCGGGGACGGGGGGGAGGGGAGGGAGAGCCAGCTTCCAAAGGGCAACCCAACCGCCCCCAGCAGCCCCCCAACCCCAACCCCCAGCCCAGCGCTGAGGATGCTTCGGCTGCAAGGTGGAAGGCGCTCGCCCTCCGCCATGGGCGCGCCCCCCTCCCCTCCCACTATCCCCATCCTCCCCTCCCTCCCCACACGGCCCCAGCCCACTCCACGGCCCCCTCCCACTACCCCTTCCTCCCAAACACACACACACACACAAGACATCCCCCTCCCCAGCCCACTCCACGCCCCCACTACCCCCAACCTCCCTCTCTCACTCACACACTCACACATTTATTTATTTATTTATTTATTTATTTATTTATTTATTTATTTATTTATTTATTTATTTATTTATTTATTTATTTATTTTATCGAATTTATACCCCGCCCTTCTCCTTGTTAGGACCCAGGGCGGCGCACAGGCATTATTTAAAACCACAAAATACAATATACATCAATTAAAATATATTGAATTAATTAAACCCGTGCTAAAACCACACGACGCCCCCCTCCCCAGCCCACTCCACGCCCCCTCCCACTACCTGCATCCTCACACAAACTCACGCACACACGACGCCCCCCTCCCCAGCCCATCACTGCCCCCTCCCACTACCCCTATCCTCCCTCCCTCCCTCTCTCTCTCTCTCTCACACACACACACACACACACACACGACGCCCCCCTCCCCAGCCCATCACTGCCCCCTCCCACTACCCCTATCCTCCCTCCCTCCCTCTTTCTCTCTCTCTCACACACACACACACGACGCCCCCCTCCCCAGCCCACTCCACGCCCCCCTCCCACTACCTGCATCCTCACACAAACTCACGCACACACGACGCCCCCCTCCCCAGCCCATCACTGCCCCCTCCCACTACCCCTATCCTCCCTCCCTCCCTCCCTCTCTCTCTCTCTCACACACACACACACACACACACACGACGCCCCCCTCCCCAGCCCACTCCACGCCCCCCTCCCACTACCTGCATCCTCACACAAACTCACGCACACACGACGCCCCCCTCCCCAGCCCATCACTGCCCCCTCCCACTACCCCTATCCTCCCTCCCTCCCTCTCTCACACACACACACACGACGCCCCCCCCCTCCCAGCTGCCCGAGCACGGCTGAGGCGGGCGCTCCTAATCTCCCCCCCCCCCCAGCGGGAGCGCGCGCCTCGTCACGCTCGTGCTCGAGCCCGGGCATATTCTCCCCCGGCCGCGCGCGCGGACGAGCCCAGAGCCGGCGCCCGCTCCTCCGCTCCGCTCCGCTCTCCTCCCCGCCGAGCGCCCCGGGGCTGCCAGGAGGCTGGGAGGGAGGGAGGGAGGGAAGGAAGGAAGGCGCTCCGAGATGCGCTTGGCCGCTCAGCCCGAGCTGGAGTCTCTCGCAGCGCCTCGCTGACGGGGCTCCTTGTCCCCCCTCCAAACCCCAGCCCTGCAAGCCTCTGCAGCCGAGCGAGAGGACAAGGGCGCCTTCCCCGGAGGGGGCTGGAAGAGAGAGGCTCCGCGGAGGAAGGAAGAGGCAGCCCCTCCGGACGGGTTGGAAATGCGCCTCCTTCGCCAGGGGTTGCTTCTCGCCGTCCAGCTCCTCTGCCTCTGCCCGCTCGGTGAGTGAGGGAGGGGAGGGCCGCTTGCGGGGCGTCGCTTGGGGGCAACTTTGCCTGGGTCCGTCCCGTCCTCTTCGGCCGAGAGGGAAGGGTCTCCCTCTGGCTGGTCTCCCCTTGCCTCCCTCGCCTCCTCTCCCCCCACCTCCTCCGGGGCGCCTGGGACAGAGCTTGAGGAACAAGGTCGCAAGTCGAGGACTCAACAGGGTCCCTTCGGGGGCTCCCGTGGCTGGAGGGAGGGAGGAGCCCCTGGGGGGCGTGGGGCCAGGGCGCCCAGGACAGCGGTTCTCAACCTGTGGGTCAGGACCCCTTTGGGTGTCGAAGGACCCTCCCCAGGGGTCGCCTAAGACCATCCGGAAACACCTGTTTTTGGAACATATACTGAAAACATGCAAGAATTGTATGGTTTTTGGGTCACAACACGAGGACCTGTATTAAAGGGTTAATAGGAAGGTTTGAGACCCACTGGCCTAGGAGGACGCACCTGCTCTCTCTCTCTCTCTTTTTTCCTTCCCTTTTCGGGGATTGTGGTGGCCTCAGATTGGGGAGGGGTAGAGGGGGGTCTCTTTCAAGGAAGGGGCAGTTCTTGAAAGCTCCCCCCCTTCTCTTCGCCCTGTGCCGGCAGATGGGGAGATAGGAAGAGGGCTTTCTCCTTGCCTTCTTCCCTCTCCGCAGATTGGTGGCATGGCCATGAAATCGGCAACCGGGGATGTGGGAAGGGGGAGGGAAAGAGGGAAGGAGGGAGGGAGACAAAGAGAGAGACAGACAGAGAGAGAGACAGAGAGGGAGAGAGAGGGAGACAGACAGACAGACAGACAGACACAGAGAGAGAGAGACAGAGAGAGAGACGGAGAGAGACAGAGAGGGAGACAGACAGACAGACAGACAAAGAGAGAGAGAGAGAGACAGAGAGAGAGAGAGGGAGAGAGACAGAGAGGGAGGGAGACAGACAGACAGACAAAGAGAGAGACAGACAGAGAGAGGGAGAGAGACAGAGAGGGAGGGAGGGAGAGAGCGCGCATAGGAAATCTGTTTCAGCCATTCTCCCTGGCAAAAGGAAACATTTAGGTGAACATCTGCACACATGACCTATAAAAGAGAATGAGATGGGGAATAAGAAATTGCCTACAGTCCAAGCAGGGGTGTTGACAACAGGCATCAACCTGTCTGTGCAGTGTCCTCCTGGATATTACATTGTGTTACATGTTCAGGCAGTTAGCCCTGGATGTGAAAGCTCTTTCTTTTGAAATCAATGGCTCTCACCTCCCATGCAGTTAGAAGTGGAATGCAAGGGAGGGAGGGGGCTGAAATGTATTACATAGATAGCTCACCGTTGCAAAACAATGTATTACTAACCTACGTGCAGCCATCACTTATTCAAATACTGGGTGGATATTTTTTTTTAAAACACTGGAACTTGCATAATCAAATTCAGTTGAAAGTATTCAATCGAACAGTGCCTTTTCTCCTTTGTAATTAATACTAGTTACAATAGGAATCATATTACACTAATCATATTACAAGTGTTAAGTGTTGACAAGCTGGCATTGGATTTTTTTAGACTAATGTACCTTATATTATTAATATTTACTGAAAGTAATGATTTGGTGCAATCATTTATATTCAAGTTTGCTTTTACCACAAAAACCATTGATCTCCATTCTTTACCCAATGGGTAAGCATCCTTTTAGTATATTAAACCTCTCTGCACCACGACGATCAGTATCCTATTTCAACTGGGCAAAAAAAATTCTTTATAACATTCATTATTTCATATATCAACTTAATTTGCATTCCTATTTCAAAGTCTGCTAAAAAAAAACACCTTAATTTGCAACTAACTGAGTTTATTAAGTACAGTCTCCAGTAGAATTGAATGAGTGATACAATAATATTTTTAATGCTTGGGTAGTCATTACTGTTTTAACTGAATTCTTCCAGTCTTGGTACTAGATATTAATAAGTTGAACAAAAAATAAATGAGTGTCAAAATATGCAGACTGGAAGAAAAAAAATCTTAACTAAAGTCAAATCTGTTCAATGTGAATAGAATTCAGTTTAGATATTAAAATGAGTAACATTTCTCCAGTTGCTGGACACTGATTCTTTGAATGGGGAACAACTTGAATTTATGGCACCTTAAACGGGCATTTTTAATATCAATTGCATAAAGACACAAGATATCGTTCTATAATGAAGTACTGGTTCTTTTTCTTGAATATTTTCAACAAGGTTACTTTGTCGAAGTGGGGTGGGAAGTGCTAATTTGATTTGGAATACAAACTAGAATGATACTGGTATGAACAAAACTTTGAATTTATACAAAGGGTATAATGTTGGCCATTGTCTAGCTGCTTTCCTATGGATGACACACCATTGTTTTCGGATATGTGCTGAAAGAATCATAAAAATGATAAGTTATTGGACAAGGGTAATTATTGTGGAGTTTGTTGAGTAGACATTTTGCTTTCCAAGTTAAGGAATTGTTCCCAGATATGAATGTATTGATCGAAATTATTATACAAATTATTACAATCCATTTGGAAAGTTGAAAGGATTGTTACGAGGTGTCATTTCTAATGAGACACATTTTGGATAGCTATATCATTAAACTCTTAATAGTTTTATTTTTTTAATAAAATCTGCTGTACTAGGTCTATAGCAATAACAGTAATAATAATAATCATATTTGTGTTTGGCATGCACTAACCCTAACTCTGGCAGCACCATAATTTAAACTGGCTATGAGTATTGCAACTAAAAATCATGCTCCTGACAACTTAATAAAAGGAGCTGAAAAAAGAAGCATTTAGGGGATTTTTTTTATGATTTATGATTGAGTAATTGATTGCAAAAAAAAAAACCCAGCCTGGTCAGATAAGATAACTCTCCTAAAATATATCTGCTGCTAGGGAATATTCTCTACATGAATTGCAATCATTTGGAGGTTGCCATAGTCCTTAGGACTTTCATCTCCTTTTCAGGCCCTTTCACTGGGAAGTCATATCTTTTAAGAGTATGCTATTTGCGAGGAATGTCAGGTGAAGACAGGAATTCCACTGGTGTATTGACTGCATAATGGAAAACCTAACTGAGCTGGTTTGGGTCATCTCGAATATAATATTGGAGACACTCAAGGCATTGGGGGACTTCAGGACGTCATACTGAAGCTGTCTTCCTTGAGAAGAGCAGCTTAGTCCTTTGTGGATCTCTTGGTTTCTTCATCTTTTGCCAGTCCATTCCACAGAATGCCCATGAAGCAAGTAATAATAATAATAATAATAATAATAGCCAAATTTATTGACCGCTCCCTCTCCCCACAGGGACTCGGGGCGGTGCACAGGGGAAATAAAAACAATAAATATACAACATACATAGCAAAATTAAAACAGATTAAATTAGTTCCTGTGCTAAAATCCCATTAACTAAAAATCCCCATACATTTAAAAACCCATAGAGAGAGAGACTACCCTAGGCCGGCCAGGCGGAAAAGATGAGTCTTCAATTTCAAGCGGAAGGAGCGGAGGTCCGTGGTCGTTCTAATATTGGGGGGAAGGTCGTTCCAGAGGGCCGGGCCCGCCACAGAGAGAGCCCTTCCCCTGGGCGTCGCCCGCTGACAAAGTCTAGTGGACGGCACCCGGAGAAGTCCCTCTCTGTGGGAGCGAATCGGCCGTGAGGATGTGTGAGGCAGGATCCGATCCTGCAGGTAGCTAGGTCCCGAGCCATGGAGCGCTTTAAAGATGATAGTTAACACCTTGAAGCGCACCCGGAAGACGACAGGCAGCCAGTGCAGCTCGCGCAAGAGTGGGAAATCTCACAGTGGGAAATAATGAGGTGTCCTTGGTGCTCTCTGAGTTTGGTTGCTTTATATCAGATGTTTTATTGCCCAAACTAGGTAACATCATCAGTTCTAGCAGCAAGGATCCCTCATTTCAACCCTGAACTACAAATCATCTTTATATCAGTTCCAGAAGAGTGTCCATGCCATGGATGGAACATTGCCAGGCGAAGGGTTATTGTTAAACCAAACGCATTGAACAGGTCAGGATATACTGTACATTTGGCTGGCCTAGATCTTAAGTATGGTAGGTCTAACTAGGGGGCCTTTCTTGAACTTGGCTGGCCACCCTTTGGCAACCTGGTATAGACAGGAAATAATGTTTTCCTCCAGCATATCTTTGTTCCTGGGTCTATGGTGCATAATAGTATACAGAATGGTTGCAGGTGATGGAACTTGAGTGACTATCGGACGCATCTAAGGATGAATCTGATCAGTCAAAGTGTAAGCAATTTACAGTAGGTACCAAGCAATTTTTGTCATGAAGATGATGAGATTCATTTCATGAATTGGCAAGTCTGTGTGATTCATCTCAACAAAGCAATTCAGATGGTTTTGAACATCTGTGCTGAGGGAGCAGGTTTCTTTTAAGCTTCTGTAAATTAAATGAGATGCTGCTAGTCTGGATGCTTTAGAATTGTCCAAGAGTCCTCTAACCCAGAAAACCTTCACCGAGCTCCAAGGGAGCTGACCCTATCTAGCAGGTACCACAGGATCCCAGAGCTTGTATTAACTATTGGCCAGAGGATGTAGCCATTGGTAGCTCTGGCCAAATACATTAATTCCATCTGATTACACATTATCAACACCTTGAGTTGTGGGTGTGTATGAAAATTGCTTCGATGTATACTTGGTTTGATGCCATTTTGAGAAGTGGTATTCTTGATGAGTTTAATGCACCATGTAATCTGATTTCTTAGGACTTGTACTTCACATTCACATCACAAAAGGTTCTTTGAATTACTTAAGGGCACAAAAGTGTCACCTGTTTGCAATGCTTTAAAGCACCTATGTCTTTTCTCAAGATTGTGCAGCTGGCCTCGGTAGCTGGCATACATTCCCGCAAGAAAATATAGCTCATTTAAAGATTTGCTGATATACGTGCTATGTTTATGTATTTTTCTGGAATTGAATCCAGGCACTGGACACTCTTATTGTTCATCTGTATAAGTTGCTTCCCTTGACTGGTCACCTACTTTCCTGTGATATTAATGTGCAACAAGATGGGCTTCTTAGAGTTTTCCAGAAAGTTAGCAGGATGAATTACAAATAGTCCTTGATTTACAACATTTTATTTAGTGATCGTTGGAAGTTACAGTGGCACTGAAAAAAAGTGATTTATGACCATTTTTCCACTCACAACTGTTGCAGTATCCTGAATCCTTGACAAAGTCCTGTATTAATTTCTGATTTAATTTAAATATATGAATGTACTAGTTTTGGATTCTTTTCTGCTCTGGACTTTAGGCTGTCAAGAGAAGAAACTGAACTGAATAGAGTTCAAGAATATGGCTTGATTTGGGAATTTGAAAAATAGGTTAATATTAATGTTGGACAACTACATTACATAGGTGGCAAAAGAGGCCTTTGATTGATAACCCTGGTAAAGCATAGATCAAGCCAGAGAGTAAAACAAAAATTCAAAAATGTTATAAATGGTGTTATAGTTCTGAGACTATATTCAAATCCTTAAATCTACAGACATTGGCATAACACAAACATTGGTATAACACAGTCTCCAATCATTCCAGCTACATGGACCAGTCTCCAATCATTCCAGCTCCATGGACCAGTGGGGAAAGGGGATGGTTCGCATGCACATGCCACTTTCACAACTGCAGTGGCGCACACTTGCCACTTGCCACACACTGCTATGGCCCAGAACGGGAGTTGGGGACCCCTGGTATATAACATGATACATTCTCTAAACGAGGTCTTCCTAATCTGGGCTGCAAAAATCTGGATGATCACCAGATGGAAGCAAAAATATGTAGAGAACTCTTAACCCTTTTCTGCTGCCTCCTAGTTGTCCAGATAATTTTTTGCAGCCCAGATCCGGTGACTCTTCTTCAAGGATTTAGGAAGTCCTGGATTACTTAAATCTTATTTTAAAATGTGAAGAAGATAAAGGATAGATTGAAATGGTATGCAGCCACTATGTAGAGGAAGAGAAGTAGTCTCATGTTAATATTCATCATATCGGAGCATTTGCATCAGTTAATATGTTACTTATTTAAATTTGTATAGTGGAAACCCCCTCCCCCCAAAGCCAAAACGGGGCCTAGTTATATGCGAGACCGTCTCCTGCCCCATACATCCCTCAGACCGATATGCTCCCACAGAGAGGGCCTTCTCCGGGTGCCATCAGCCGGACAATGCCGGCTGGTGACACCCAGGGGAAGACCCTTCTCTGTGGCGGGCCCTGCCCTGTGGAACGACCTACCCCCTGAACTCCGCACTATCACCGACCTCCGCCTCTTCCGCCAGTGTTTAAAAACACACTTATTTCATCAAGCCGGCCTAACATAGCCTCCGCTGGGACAAATATTAGACAGTTTTAAATGGGGGATTTTAATTTGGTTTTAGCGCAGGTTTTTTGTCATTTAATAGGTTTTTAAATTTATATTTGGTACCATTTTGTATGTTGTTTTAAATTCCTGTGCGCCGCCCTGGGTCCTCTTGGAGAAGGGCGGGATATAAATTGAATAAAATAAATAAAAAAATAAACTCTAGTGGTGAACAAAATCCAAATATGGAAAACAGCATAAATGATCGGTGAACCATACAAAGCACAATCCATGAAAGAGGGCAGATTATTTGCATGTATTTGTGGCAATATGTAGTAGGCTATTTAAAAGAAACAATGTTGAATGGATACCATAATCAGTGGATGCTCTCTCACTTTTCTTTATTCTTCAAAGTAGTTGGATAGCTTACAGCAATCAATACAATGTGCCAAAGTGTTGGTTTGGAGACCTATGTAGACCTACGCACTGCAACAGGATTGAAAATAGCTTAAATGGTATTTTGGCATCCTTGCATTATTTTTCTGGGCAATGTGTTTCACGGAGAACTGTAGAATTACTGTGAAGTAATTAATTTGAGTAATGTCATCTGAGCAACTCTTGTTTCCCTCCTTTCTTCTACTTGTCATTTAAAATGGTCAGTTCCCACTGTGGCTGCCTGCTTTAATTAGGAACTTAAGGGTGAAATGGTTCAGCTCTTTTGCTGACAATTTCAATTCCTCTTGAAGGAGGGCGATTCAGTCCCTGGAAATCTGATCTCTAATAGAAGAGCCTCAAAGAGCTTTATTCTTTACAACTTCTTGTACTTTCTAAACTTTTCCAATTTGACTCATATTTTCATTAATGAACTAATTATCCTTATCAGCTATTTTTCTCATTAAGGCAAGAGTCTATTGGGATTTGTTTTTCTGCCCGAGGAAACAAAAGTAATCTTGGAAAAGATGATAAAACTTTGATTAATAAAACTGAGAAATGCTACACATCAGTGTAAGAGCCATTTGTCCAAGGAAACGGCTACATTTTAAAATGTTTATATCTTAAGGGTTTTTTCCCCCCTTTCTGAGGGTAGACATAAATCATTTTCTATTTTAGAGATACCATAGACAAAGTACAGCACTATTGAAAGTATGTGAAAAAGAAGGCAGAATATTTTCATAGAATAACTGAAATACACTAATAGGATTATTCCAGCATAATGAGATTGATTCCTAAGCACTTATTTAGATTCAAATATGGCATTTCTTTTTTTTTTAAATCATGAAATAATAATAATAATAATAATAATAATAATAATAATAATAATAATAATAATAATAATAATAATAATAATAATAATAATAATAATAATAATCGAATTTATTAACCGCTTCCTCTCCCCACAGGGACCCGGGGCGGTGCACAGGGAAAATAAAACAATAAGAACAATAAATACAAAAGTACATAACTTAAAACACAATTAAACAATATGAGAGAACCCTCTATCCTTCACTGCAGAAAATCCTAAGGACATATTAGAAGGGAAGATATTTTTCTCTCTACTTTCTCCTTTTCATCTTATTATTTCTTTAAGCAGTGTGTTTGCTTAATTATTTTCCAGTTTTATTTCTATCAATTTTACCAAGCAACTTAACGTCAATTATGTTGATAAAAACTGTAATATTTTACATCTAAATGATGCAGCCTGAATATTCAGGGAAGCATACGATCATGTAAATTCAAGTTAATTTCACAAAATCATAGAGTTGTACATTGGGGATCTTGCTAGTACTGTTGCATGGGTGTCTTTTCAAATCACAGTCATCAAATTTTGTTAAGGATTAAAAATACTAAGACTGGAATAAAACTGATTCAACGCTTATAAGAGGCGATTATTCTTTCAAGCGATGGCAGCAAGAATGTGTGGATTGTTTTCAATAATGGCAATCTTGATAAGTTGTTCTCATTTTTTTGCTACTCAAAAGTTTTCAGATATATTAAGGATGTTCTGTTTAGTAGACCAATAACGTAAGATATTTATTATAAATGAAAAATCTTATATTAGAACCATCATAGCTTCCCTATGACCAGAACATAGGTGATCTTAAATATAACAAATATGAGCTAAATATAAACAGAGATCTTGCTGGTTTTATAATTGATTCTTTTAACTACTATATTACTCAAAAAGGTAGATTTTTATCAGAGATTCCATTTCCTTGACAGGTTGGTGTGGGAATATACTATTCCAAATTAATATTACATTAATTTGAGAAGCTACTGTTGGAACTGGTACTTCACAAAATTTGTCTAGGTTTTAGTCCAATAATATATGTATGTATGTGTATGTATGTATGGTGTGTGTGTGTATGCACACACACATGCACAGTGGTGGGATTCAATTTTTTTTACTACCGGTTGTGTGGGTGTGGCTTGGTGGGCGTGGCAGGGGAAGGATCAGCTGGGACTCAAGAGGCAGAGAATAGATGGGGGCGTGGCCAGCCAGAGGTGGTATTTACCGGTTCTCCGAACTACTCCAAATTTCCAAATTTCTTCAGAACTGGTCAGAACCTGCTGGACACTACCTCTGCATATGCATATGTATATAATGTCACCAGGAAAAATGTAATACACACAATACGCACAAATATTTTAGTGACATTTTATTTTTTCCAAAGTGATGCTGCTTGTTACAATCTGAAATCTGAGCTTGAAATATTTTCCAAAAGTAAATAATGATAGGGCTTAATCCAGATAAGTTTTTAATCCTAATTGGTTTTTTGTTTATACATACAGTACATTTGCTGCCATTCCACAATTTTGGAACACCTTACAAGAATATATAAAATTATAATCTCATTTAAAACATACTAAACCTTGCATCTATTTTTATTATCGATCTGGTACTCTTCAGTTGTGGTGGAAAATCTAGGAGTTGTAGTTCTAAAACATCCATTTTGAAAAAGGCTAGTGTTTGCAATGTTTACAAGAATGAAAACACAATAAATTGTGGTGTGTCATACTGATTAAGAGGCAGTGAGATTTAGGTGTGGTGTAACTATTGCACAAATGTAATAGTATAGCCTGTGGAAGTGTTCTAGCTTTGAGCCTAACATGAATTATGTTGTGTAATATAATTATTTGACTTTATTCAGGTAAGCTTATTAGGGGTTTTTGTGGCAGCAAGATTGCTCATATGGATAACACTGAAGATAGGTTGACTTTGTTAATGTGTATCTTATGGGGACTTGTTTAAAAAACATGCATCACATATTGGTACGCAGAACTAAGTTGTAATAGCCAAGCTGTTTGTTAGCTGCAATGTTGGGTCAATGTATGAAGTGGATTTATATTTTCACGTACCTAGAAGTATTTTTTAGATACTGTTGAGTCTTACGATGACAATAATGAGCATTATGTCAACATTTCATAGAGATAGGCACTAGGGGTAGGTTCCTGTACCAGTTGGTACTGGTTTGCTGCACGCACGCTTTGCCCATTGTTATGGTTTTTAGAGGATCTGCTTTGCAAATCATTGGATATGAGACATCTTGGTTGAAGTTGAGTTTGAAGTTGAGTTTGAAGAAGCAGTTGGAGTTTGAAGAAGCAGTTGGATTTTGTCATTGTTGCAGTGACATCTCTGCCTTGCTAGATTCCATTGCCTAGTTAAGAGTCATGTTCCCAAAGTTTATGGTTCTTGGTTACTTTAAACTGCTTTTGGTGACTATACAGGTCTGGGACAGCCCAGTAATTCATGTCCATGGCAACCATGGATTGGGGGTTGCCTTTTGTCTTTGGGACAATTGTGATGTGATCTTAGAATGTAAAACTTCAATGAATTACCAGAATTAGATCATTTTCTAATGGCTGTTTGACTGCCTGGTGCTGCCTCTGACTGTCAGGCACAAGTGACAAGATCCTCATGTGTAGGATTCAACCTAACTAGTTTATTGTATTCTCTTTATAATACAGGAATCTCCCCAGACTGCTTGCTTTCCCTTGGGAACAGATAGATAAGATTCCATGGTGTATGTATGTTAATAATAATAATAATAATAATAATAATTTTAATTTATATCCCGCTCTCTCTCCCCAAGGGGACTCGAGGCGGGGCACAGGCAATTAAAAATACAAATAAACCACAAACAGATACAAAATACAAAGTTAAAAATAGATTAAATCCTGGACCTCTTGCAGCTGTACAACAATTCAAGGCTAATTCCCTGCTTGATCCCTCCTCCTAACCTAGCTGGGCATTTCCCAACACTGACCCTGAAGAAGATAAGATTATTAGAGTGATCCACCCATGTGACTAATAGCTCTAATGATTTCAGAAGGAGCTTAGGGTTTCCCCCAAGGCCTAGGTTGCTGTTTGGAATAGGCAAGCATGTGGGCGTTAGCTCAGATTGCTCCTATGCAACCTCTCATTGTGTGTTGTTCCTGAGATGCTCCTTGGTTTTCTGAGGATGTCAAGAGATGAAATGCCAGAACAGATGTCTGGAGTATCACTGGAGGAAGATAAACAATGAATATGACCAAACCCATATTAGGGATTATGTTGGAACAATAAGAATAGCAAAACACATTTTTCTACCATTATGTTTCTGCTGCTAGATATCCAGAGACCATATTTAAAGTGATTTTATCTTGCTGTGAAAGGACAGAACACAGAAGTATTTGGATGGCCACTGTGAGGAACATATACAAAATCACTTAGAGTTTGCTTGGACTCCCTTTGGTTATACTAATGTATTAGAAGCAAGTTTTTCTGTAGTTATTTGAAGCAGTAATTTTGATGAAGTGGACAGGATCTTCAGGTCTGGTAATGCAGTGACTTGCTTATTAGTTCCATATTCTTCCTGTTTGGTAAAGACGGTCTGGGGGAATGATATGTGATTGAACCCATGTGATAATATATAGTTTACTAAGAGGAAGGGTTATAATACCAATGGAAAATGGTATGCTTTCTCCCTACTGGACCTGACAGTCTTGGAAAAAAATTATGTAATGTCTGATCTTTCCTTCTTAAGGAAAGTTGTTGAAAAGATAGTTGGTTCACAGACCTAGAAAATATGAATTATCTAGATCAGGGGTCTCCAACCTTTGCAACTTTAAGTCTGAAGGAGAAGTGCTGGCTGGAGAAGTCTGGGAGCTGAAGTCCTTCAGATTTAAAGTTGCAAAGGTTGGAGACCCCTGATCTAGATTACTTTCACTCAGTTTGCAAACTGGGAGATGGCACTGATACAGCATTGCTCATGAATCTTGATGATATCTGCTGACAAGAATCTGGGAAAATGTGGTTTTCAATACTATTTAACATGGTATCATTGTGGACCACCTACAGGGATTAGCGGTAGGGATCACGGTCTTCCTTCCTCTGTGGTCAGATCAAGCTAATGTTGATTGATTGCCGGAGGGAGAGATCAAGCCAGGATCCTCTTGTATGAATTGCCTTAGGGCTTACTACTCTGTCTTGCTTCAACTCAAGTTCTTTATTTCAGTCAGGGACCAGCAAACAGCTCCTGTTTGATACCTATAGGAGGCTGCTGTAATTTCTTTTTCTTTGTGGCCAGTCATCATCAGCTCACTACTGAAGTCACCCATACTTCGGTCACCTTGTGTTTGTTTGTTTGGATGAATGCACTGTGCTCTACATGGAGCTCCTCTTGAATATCATAGAAGCTGTAGCTGGCCCAGAACACAGAAATACAGGCAGTGATAAGCATACCATAGTATGTTCATATAACATCTTTTCTCTATGAGCCATGATAGTTACCAATGGGCTTCTGGGTGCAATTCATGGTATAGGTTGTCATCTATAGATCCATTCATGGCACACGTCCAAGGAACTGTCTATCCCCCATAGTTTCTAGTCATCCTATACAGATTGGTAGGATCAGCATGCTGTGAGTCCATAGATTAAATAGTGTTATATGATGGAACTGGGGAAGTGGGCCTTCTCTGTTAGTTCCTGCCCTTTGGAACGATACAGCTTATGCCAAGATTCATATGCCCTCCACCACTCTTATCTTATTCAAATGAACCCTTAAAACTGGTCCTTTCTCTTTGGTTATTGTGGATGATGGACTCCTTGTGGGGTTTGTTAGAATGCTGGTATTTTTCCAGAGATATGCTTCTTAATTAGTATTGTTTTAAATTTATTTATTTATTTATTTATTTGGATTTATTTGGATTTATTGACCGCCCCCTCTCTCCGAAGAGACTCGGGGCGGTGTACAAGAATTTAAGAGCATATACATATATAACAATTATAAATAATAAAACTAAATTAAATGTTTTACCCTGTGTTAAAATATCTTGTTTAAATTTATAACGTAAAAACCCGATTAGGTAATATTTACTACAACTAGGCTGGTATGGTAGATTAGGTTAGGCCTGGCCGGCCTGCTGGAAAAGATGGGTCTTTAATTGTTGACGGAAGGAGCGGAGGTCCGTAGTAGATCTAAGCTCGGGAGGTAGGTCATTCCAGAGGGTTGGGTCATTCCACAGAGAAGGACCTTCCCCTGGGAGCCGCCTGTTGGCATTGCCAGGAGGACGGCACCTGGAGAAGTCCCTCTCTGTGTGAGCGAATCGGTTGAAGGGATGTGTGGGGTAGGATACGATCACGCAGATAGCTAGGACCCATGCCATGGAGCGCTTTAAAGATGGTAATCAACACCTTGAAATTGTCTTGTCTTGTATGCTACTCAGAGTCATGACAGAGTGGGGCAGCCTATAAATTAATTAAACAAGCAACTACACATGGACATATTTTAAAATCAATACCTTCTAATTGTACCATCAAAATATACCAGCTATTATTTCTTTATTTTTTTCCTTTTAGTTAAAAAAAAAATAGAAAAAGGATTGCTATAAGAAATCACTGGTGCCTGAACACCCTGACTTGAATGAAGTTGATTTGGGAATACCATTTATAGCTGTTGCTATTCTATCTTGTAGCACAGGGGTCTCCAACCTTTGCAACTTTAGGTCTGAAGGACTTCAGCTCCCAGAATTCTCCAGCCAGCTTTGCTGGCTGGAGAAGTCTGGGAGCTGAAGTCCTTCAGACTTAAAGTTGCAAAGGTTGGGGACCCCTGTTGTAGCAGACATTGCCATGAAAATTATTAAATTGAGTTAATTACTTTAAGAGGTAAGATAAGAGATGCCTTTAAAAAGCATGGCTATCTGGGCCAAAATGGGTTGTTGAAGACAATGAGTTCTCTGCCTATTTGGAAGCTATCAAATAACAGATGGATAAACCGCTGAAGAATTCATATCCGCGAAGTTTTCACATTAAGTGCTGCTGTGCTTTAACAAGGAATATTATTGATTAGAAGATATATGCAGAAATAGGGCCTGAAAAGAATATTACATAGTTCTAAATCAGAGGTTCCCAAACTTGGCAACTTTAAGACTTGTGAACTTCAAGTCTTAAAGTTGCCAAGTTTGGGAACCCCTGTTTTAAATGATAAGAGAAAGCATTGAAGATGGAATATGAAGAAAGTTATGGGTATGTTGGGGGGGTGGAATTATAATGCATAAAGAAAAAAGAATATAGAAATAGAATGAACTAAAATTAAAGTTCAGGGTGTTAAGTTGCTATTACATTTCATATAGTAGCCTAATTCTCTAGATGTTATCAAATATAAAATTGACTATTAGTTTTTTTGCCGATTGAAGGCAATTGAAGGCAAAAGGAGAAGGGGATGGCAGAGGATGAGATGGTTAGATAATGTCATCAATGCAATAAAATGAATTTGGGCAAACTCCAAGAGACAGAGGAGGAAAGGGGAGCCTGGTGTGCTGTGGTCCATGGGAGTCCCAAAGAGTCAGACCCAACATACCAACTGAACAACAACAATGCTGCGATAATGGCGTTGTAACCATTCCTCTGTTTTAAGGAGGCTTCCCATGAAAATGATTTGGGAGCTGTCCTCTTATTAACTGGTATTATATGATTTGATAAATGAATACCTAACTTGCTGGAACAGGACTGATTGTGCTAAGCCACATTCAATTCAAGATGCTGATGCTAACTACAACACTTTTTACAGTTTAGGCCAGAGGTGTCCAAACTTGGGAACTTTAAGAGTTGTGGACTTCAATTCCTAGAATTCTGGGAGTTGAAGTCCACAAGCCTTAAAATTCCCAAGTTTGGACACCCCTGGTTTAGGCCCTTTTTACTCCTTGGACAAGTTCTCTAAATAAAATGTGGTTATCCTATGTTGTCTAGCTCTATCTACATTGAAAAAGCTTGAGATTGACTTTCTCCATGGTAGATCCTTATCCGTAGCACTGCTTCTTCTCAGAAGTCACACTAGACCTTATTCTTTCACCCTTCAGGGAATTTGCAAGAACATGGTTTGTTTCATTGTTGTCTTGGGGAGGGGGTGTCATTTATTGGGTTACGTATTTGTGGGTTTTATATCTGTAAGTCGCTCTTGTAGTTACCATGGGTGAGTTGAAAAGCCATCTAATTTTAAAAAAACAATAAATACATAAACAACATTTTCAGTAGAGTATTTATAGATGAAGACTATTAACTGAAAGGTAGTATTAGAAGTTGTGTTGAGTCTGATGAGTAGGCTGCATAGAAATTAATAAATACATACATAAATAATTGTGGGCCCTGATCTTCAACCTCTGCCATTTTCCTCGCATCAAAGAGATTCAATGATTCTACTGTACAGCCCATCCAAGAATAAAGAAAAGGACTGGAGGCTACTTGTGGAGGAAAGCCGTATAAATCCTGAACAGTATTCATCACTTACTGGATCAGACCTTATTTACTGGTCGATCTTTCAGAAGTTATAGATGTCCTCATTACTGAATCCCCATTTCTTGGATTATTATTCCTTACTAGCCATTCCCAGCCATGCGTTGCTGTGGCCCAGTTTGGTTAAATGGCCAACCAATCTGTGTGTAGATCTACACCTGCACACACTAACACGTACACACAACCACTGTATAAGCCCTACTACCTACTGTATTTCTCCCTTTCTCCACCTACCTACATACCTATGGTATTTTTCCCCCTCTCTATTCCTCTACCTACCTACCTACCTACCTACCTACCTACCTACCTACCTACCGTATTTCTCCCTCTCTCTATCCCTCTACCTACCTACCTACTGTATTTTTCCTTCTTTCTCTCTATCCCTATAGCTGCCTACCTACTACCTACCTACTGTATTTCTCCTTGAATCTTATGGACAGAGTATTTTATGTCATAAAGGATGACATAATACCTGTGGCCCACTGCTCTCTCTGTATCCATCTACCTACCTTTTTTACCGTTTTTTACATTTCTATTGCATGTACCTGACACAGGTGTGACATCTACACAATCTATATATATATATCATTGGTGCCGTTTTTGAAAGGAACATTGTGTGAAAATTTGGAAGCGTTCGGTGCAGAACTTTAGGAGATTAGCGGATTTGAACAAACTCTTGTAACATTTTTATTTATATAGATTCTAAACCTGTCTCACATATGGCAGGCTTACTCTAATTTACAACATTAGAACACAAAATCATGAAATCTCAAGCTGCTCCACTTGGACTCACCTTGGCATGAATATTTTATTTCCTCAAGGCTATCAGTCTGTTTTTGCCGCTGGTGAAAGAGGGAGCCTGCTGGCAGAAGAATGGCTGCCCCATCAACTGAATCCCAATTCTATTTGCAAGACTCATTACTAGCCACAAACATTCAAGGCTAGCACAATATTGGTGACTGGAATTAAAAAAGAGCAGAACCCTTAGTAAACTGCTTTTAATGCTCCACATAGCTAATGCTTCAGTACAAATCTAAATTAACTTAAATGCAATACTTCAATTAAAGCTTGAAACAAATAGAGATAAGTAACATTTTTTTGTTGTTTACAGAAAAATGAAGTACAAAATTATACAGTTTTTGGACGGCATTTTTGTTTTTTAGTTTTACTGACATGCCAATTGTTGTTTTCAAATGGAATGTATTATGTAGAAATAAAGGACTCCAGATGGAGTTTAATGAATAAAGACCCGTTTCTCTGCCTGCACAACTGTAACTTGTATATTTTCTTGGCAAACCATTAGGAGTTTCCAAATTTGATTGGCTTTCTCTTGCTTTAAATTTTGTATCAGCAACATTCAGCATTGCATGAGTGACTTAAAAGCCTCAAATTCAACTTTATAGAAATAGTGTCCTTAAATTTTAAAGAAGGCATGGTGTGGTATGAGTTATCCAGCGAATTAATGGGGCAATGTGAATCAAAAGTTTAAAAACTCATTTTGTGGACCAGCAGGATGAAATCTTTCCTGAAAGAAACCAGATATTCAGGCTAAAGGCATAGGGCATTCTTCCTTGTTCACTGGTTAGGGGACTGTTCTGTGGCCTATTAGGCAAATATCTAACTCAGATTTGTACTTATTTATTTATATAAGCATAGTTTTTGGTAGCCTAATTTGGTGGTGTGAGAAACCCCAAGATATTTTTATTTTATTTTATTTGCCTTTTATGTATGATGGTGAACATATCTAATATGATTTCCTCCTTCCATTTTCACCATAGCAGCAATCTTGCTATGAGGTGAGTAAGTTGAGCTACGAGAGAGTAAGTGGTCCAAAATCAGCCAGCTGGCTTCCATCCCTAAAGTGGGATTAGAATTCACAGTCTCCTGATTTCTGTCTGGTGCCTTAACTCCTAGACCAAACTATCTGGCCATTTACGTTTTATCTGTTTCAATACTTTATACTTAAAGTGTGCATGCCAGGTAAGTTCACTCACATTTAAATCTATGATTGAGAACCTTTGCTATAGATCTTAATTGACCAAATGCTGCATGTGTTGCAAAGTTGAAAGAAAGAAATAATAGCAGAAGGAGGCAACTTTTGAGATATTTCTTGTTATCTAAGAAGAAAGACCTTCAGAAGCTGAGGATAAGCTGGAAGAGTAAACTGTTTAGTTCTTCTAACTTTGATTGCTTGATTGCTGTCGTTCAGAATCACAAATGGTCCTAAGTCAATTGCAACAAGAAGGCAGTGCGTTTAAAAATGCAACATCTTTTTATAACCTACCGATATTGCTCTGGACAACTAAATAGAAGAAAGCACTTTAGCAACAGCAGTTTAACGTACAGCATTGTCTTGATAGTTTAAGTACCGTACATGTTCCATTAGTAATTGGTTGATTGATATTCCACCTTTATTATTTTTACAAATAGCTCATGGCAGTGAATATATTCAACACCTTCCTTTTCCTATTTTCCCCACAACAAGGACTCTGTGAGCTGGGTTGGGCTGAGAGAGAGTCACCCAGCTGGCTTTCATGGCGAAGGCTGGATGAGAATTGAATCTTCTGCTTTCACCATTAGACCAAACTAGTCCTATTTTGGCCACTTATGTTGTATTTGTTTTAACGCATACCAGTCACTAGGAAATGGGAAACAGGAGTTTTGACTTTAGCCATTTATGAATGACTGAACTCTAATATTCTGCAGTGTTTTAGGTTTTTGACATCAGTTGTTTAAGGCAAGAAAACGAGCAGTAAGCAATGCGGGCACCTGAATACAACTAAAGGCAGTAGCATTTGCTAACTGTAAGTTTTTCTAAAAATGGTTGACTTATGAGTTATTCTCTTTACTCATTCATAACCAATTGGTCTGTCCAAGAGAATTTGGAAGTCCTACTATTCTCGGGTATTCTGAATCATAGAACATAGAGAACATAGAATAATAGAGTTGGAAGGCACCTCAGAGGTCTTCTAGTCCAACCCCCTGCTTGAGCAGGAGACCCTATGTCATTTTAGACAAATAGTGGTCCCATCTCTTTTTAAAAGCCTCTAAAGATGGAGCACCCACAACTACTGAAGGCAAGCTATTCCATTGGTTGATTGCTCTCACTCTTAGGAATTTTCTCCTTAGTGCTAAGTTGCTTCTCTTTTTGGTTAGCTTCCATCCAGAGTTTCTCTTTCTCTTTTTATAATTGTAGCTTGTGGGATTGAATTGCATACATATCTATCAAGCACCCAAATGTTCTAATGTTTTATCATGAGTAGGTAGGTGTTCATCCTATTTTCTAAGAAAATTCCATTTTTTCTTTCTTCAGAACGTGGACGTAGTTTTTAAGAGTTCCACGGAGTGCAAGAAGACGTATATGAAACATAGATTGCTATCAGAAAGGAAATGGTCAGTAAGCAGAAGCTCATAAATTTGTGGCTGAACTTTGGCAAGATTGGGTGGCTATGAGTTGTAGGACCCTCATTGGGCCTAGTGATTTTCCATTTTTGGATGTGCATCACAGACAAAACCAGTTTGCAATCAGGAGGTCCTTCTGGACACAGGGCTTCTTGGTGGCAGATGGCTGTTGTGACCAAGAGGATTTTTCGTAATCTTGTTTTGTGTGGCAGTTTTCTGCCTCCTGCGTGGTTACCTCCTGTGTGGATTACTGCAATGTGTTATACCTGGGTGATGTGGAAGCTACAACTGGTAGCTTCCATATCACCCAGTACCTTGGGCTTGTATGACTATACCACAGCACACCCAGGTTACACCTCTGCTCCACCAGCTACACTTGCTTGCAGTATGCTTGTAGTATGCAATATGCTTTTGAGTTAGAATTCAAGGTGCTGGTTATCACATATAAAGCCTTCATGGCATGGGGCCAGGTCCTCTCAATTAAAGAATGTCATGTAATAGGGCCTAGGAAATGGGCCTTTTTTGTCTCCTGGAACAATATACTCCTGAGATTAGATGGGGCCCCAGCCCTTCTAGACTTTTGTGCAGCATTGAAGTGCTGCTTGCGCTCCGAGGCATAGCTGGTCAAAAGGTTAAATGAAATGTTGTTGTACTCTTGAATGTTTTCGGGGTTTATTCTCAGTTATCATTGATTTTTTTAATGTTCTGTTGATATTGTTTATCCTAGTGCTTTTAATGTGCTGTTGGCTATCCAGAATCACATCTGTACACTAGGCAAGCCACATAAATTAAAGGAACAAATCATGTGAAGCAAGAAGAAATGATCAAGTTGAGAGAAGTAAATTAAGGCAGCAAATAGATCAGCTCAAATGAGCAAGGTGAATGGATGAGTTGCATACTGAGAACATAATAGATCTGAAAGCATAGCACCATTAAAATGCTTTAAAAAGGAGTCAGATGGTTTAGAAGAAATTATTTCCACAAGAAAACTACTGCATAACAGTCAGGAGAATTTTAAAAAGTCCTGTAAATAAAATTTTATTTCATTTTCTTTAGTGCCAAGTAATGTTTATAAAACTAGTAGATAGCTTACAAAAGGTAGAAATTGTCTTCAAATTCCTTGTAAAATCATTTTGGCTGGTTGAACCTAAATAAATGAGTACATCATGGTATGTTAACACTGTGGTGATTCTGATGAATTCAGAAATACTCTTCAGGTTTTAATGAGTACAATATTAGACATGTCCATGTACACTGCTAATGTTCAATCTAATCTATCTAAGTTCATATGCTATCATTTAAAATATTTCAACTTATTGAAATTGTACAGCGTTCACTAAAAATTTCAGGTTGAAGAATCAAATGTTTTCCTGTGTGTCAGCAAAAGGTCTAACACACCCCTGCTCCGTGGGAAGTGGCATATAGTATCCTCATCATAGTATCCTCATCATAGAATTCCCCATGCTGGCTGGGGAATTCTGAGAGTTGAAGTCCACAACTCTTAAAGTTCCCAAGTTTGGAAACCCCTGCTCTTATGTAACAACAGCTATATTTTATTGTATCACACTAAATGCTTCTTATAATTCAGTCTTTCTCAACCTTGTCAACTTGAAGATGTCTGGACTTCAACTCCCAGCGAATGCTGGCTGGGGAATTCTGGGAGTTGAAGTCCAGACATCAAGTCGACAAGATTGAGAAACACTGTTATAATTGGTGTGTCTCAGCTGAACATCCAAGAAACATGGACAGCATGGAAAATCAGAACAATACATTCAGTATTCGCTCAATGCAACATAAACAAGAGAAAATCTGCTCTATAAATGAACCATTGTTAGTGTTGTATTTCCATGCGTAGATACAACATATGACAGACCCAAACATATGTTGGCTGCATTGAAAGGAAGGCATTTTTCAAGTACAATGCCAATACGATAATAGTGAAAATGTGGGAATGACACTAGCAAGATCTAGTTCATTCCATGCCTGAGTGCAGACTAAATCTCTATTATGAGTTCTCAAAGAAGAAACAAGATATACGTTTGATCAATAAATGAATAAAGAAACATACATTGCATTTTGAACTTTTGCATCAGTCTACATCTTTTGTATACATATATATGTGTTGTCATTTGTGTAGTGATGCTACTGTAGATAATGATTTAACAGTCAATTGGGAATAACAGGGGTCCCTTCCATTAACTGGTTTTTTTAAAACTGAACTTTTGATTTCCCCCCCCATTGTTCTTGCTTTGAGAGCATATAGGACTTAAACTAGAATAAAATATAACTGAATGAACAATAAATTATCTGAGGATTGCAATGCAAGTAAATATCACTTCTGCACAGAGTCTTATCAGTAGCAAATCTCCCAGGATACTTTTTATTGTATTTGCACTTCAGGCTTTTCTCTATTTTCTTTTTCTTCTTTTGCTAGCATCCATAAAAAGGGTGCAATAGATCTTTTAATTCATATATACTAGTGAGATACCAAGTATCTTTCCCCCCCTTAAAAGATCACTTGGTATTGTGTAATAACAGTTAATAACTGAGTAAAAAAATTTTTTAAAGGTCTCTGTGCAGGCTTTTTATTTTATTCCATTATTATAAGCTACCAAGACATAAGCTGCATAAAGTTAAGCTAAGCACAATTATTTTTCCTGGAAATGCTTTTGAATGAAAGCTACATTCTTGTAGAACACAGTATTCCTTTATTAAAAGCAGCTCAATGACTTAATGAACCGGACTACATAAAAGATGTATCACCCTTGATGGCTTTTTAATTATCTGATTTTGTCTGGACCCAGTTCCTCAATGAAATCTTAGCTTTTTGCAAACATCAAAAGGTTTTGCAAGTCTGAGAACAAAAACAAATCTATTTTCCAAATCCAAATGTTAGTTCCTTTATCGAAGGAATTAAATAACCTTCCTATTTAATGCTAACTTGCTGTATAAATATTGTTTTGCTTAGTCAGAGATTTATCTTGATGATCAAATTATGGATCCTTATATTGTATTTCACGACAGTATAAGAAATCCAAATGTGAATAAAATTGGAATTCATTCGTGGCTGAAAGGCTGTAGTCCCCAACCTATCATCCCAGAGGTCATCTTCTCCAAAAGGACAGCTCTTAATTTTGTAGAATCTATGGTATGAAAAATCTATAATGTGTAAAAATGAGCCTGCTCACAAATTTAAATAAGCAATTGGAAATGAAGACAAAACTACTCATTAAATTTCAGTAATTATTTGTAGTATTATCCAACTAAGATAAACACCTTTCTGCATTAATAATATAGGGCCTCATATAGGCAGAGTTGCCTGGTTCAACCACTTTTACCTCATAAAATATCACTAGGGTCCCCAACTTATGAATACAACTGAAACCAATATTTATGTTGCTAAATGAGACATTTGTTAAGTGGGCTTGGCCCCATTTTACCATATTTCTTGCTACAGCTGTTAAGTGAATCACGGCAGTTGTTAAATTAGTTATATGGCTGTTAAGCAAATTGGGCTTCCCCATTGACTTTGTTGGTAGAGAGTCACAAAACGTGATCACATGACCCCGGGACATTGCAACTGTCATAAATATGAACCAATTGCCAAGTATCTGAATTTTAATCCTGTGATGGTCATAAGCATGACAAATGGTCATAAAGTACTTTTTTCAGTACCGTTGTAACTTTGAATAGTCACTACATGAACTGTTGTAAGTCAGGACTACCTGTAGTTCTTTGCATTGCACCGATAACCCTGCTAATCAATACATAGCTTGCAAATTAGGTATATTATGTCATAGTAATGGGACACGGTGGCTCAATGGCTAAGACACTGAGCTAGTCTAGCAGAAAGGTTGGCAGTTCGGCAGTTCGAATCCCTAGCACCACGTACCAGAGTGAGCTCCCGTTACTTGTCCCAGCTTCTGCCAGACTAGCAGTTCGAAAGCATGTAAAAATGCAATGAAGAAAAATAGGGACCACCTTTGGTGGGAAGGTAACAGCGCTCCGTGCGCCTTCGGTGTTTACTCATGCCAACCACATGACCATGGAGACGTCTTCGGACAGCGCTGGCTCTTCGGCTTTGAAACGGAGATGAGCACCACCCCCTAGAGCAGAGGTGGGCAAACTTTGCAACTTTAAGTCTGAAGGACGTCAGCTCCCAGATTTCTCCAGCCAGCTTTGCTGCAGGGGTGGATTTCAAATTTTTTAGAACCTACTCTGTAGGTGTGGCCTATTTTGTGGGCGTGGCTTGGCAGTCATGTGACAGGGTAGGAGTGGCCACCTTTTAAAATGTGGTGAAACTCATTTAACAATGCTCTTGCTTAGCAACCAAAATTTTGGACTCAATTGTGATGATAAATTCTTTCTTTCTTTCTTTCTTTCTTTCTTTCTTTCTTTCTTTCTTTCTTTCTTTCTTTCTTTCTTTCTTTCTTTCTTTCTTTCTTCCTTTTTTCCTTCCTTTTCTTTCCTTTCCTTCCCGTTGGGTCACTGGCAGCGGCGGGCCAGATTTACTTCCAGGTACGCCAGTGGAACCCCCTCTCACCGGTTCTCTAAATTTCACCAACCGGTTCTCGCGAGTAGGTGCGAACCTGCAGAAACCCACCCCTGCTTTGCTGGCTGGAGAATTCTGGGAGCTGACGTCCTTCGGATTAAAGTTGCAAAGTTTGCCCACCCCTGCCCTAGAGTCAGGAACAACTAGCACATATGTCTGAGGGGAACCTTGACCTTTACTTATAGTCATAGCAACTGACCCTAATCAATATGCAGGCTGCTGCATTTTGGACCAATACAGTTTTCAAAGTGGTCTTCCATGGCAGTAGTATAGAGGTGCATTGCAGAAGTTTCGTCTCATGGATACCATGGCAGCCATTTTCTTTCATTGTCTTTTTTCCCCCTTTTGTCTGCTTTAGGTGAATTTCTAAAATTTGGTGAGACGAGGCCAATTCTATTCTTTTTAAAAAGGAAAAATGGGAGTTGTAACTATATAACCAAATTACAGGATCTCGTCAATTCCATAAAATGTAGATGTTAAAGTGCATCTTATCTAAATATGAAATAATTCTAAATAAACACATATAATAATAATAATAATAATAATAATAATAATAATAATAATAATAATAATAATAATACACACATACATACATACATACATACATAATATAATAAGTCTTGATTAAACCACACCAACAAGCTAATTTCATCTTTTATACTTTTCAGTCAGTGTTTTTTTTAATGCAATGAAACTTCCTGTATGATTAGAATAGTTACATCTGCTTAACAAAGCTATTAGAAAAACAACTTGCGACAGAAAGCAATAATTAAACCTCAAAAAATTTCCAGCCTTAGGCTCAAAAGCAGATGCATCAACTCCATCATTAGGTTTATAGGATATAAAAGTTTATTCCAAATGAAAAGGGGATGTTTTTAAAATGCTTTTTTTTAAAGCCCTGAGCTTTGTTAAAGGAGACGTTGGGGGAAATGATTCTTAGACCACTTTTGTTAAGGATTAAACAAGGAACCAGGTCCATGATAATAGAAATAGCTGGCCCAATTTTGAACCGAGAAGCTGTTCTGTAGCTGAGCATGTTTGTGCAACTACTAAACCCAAACTGACAAACTGTTTGAGGAAGATTATGGAAGTTGTCCTCTATTTAAAGGGTAGAAGAAAGAAAATCTAACACAATTCTGTGGAAAAAAAATGTTGAAAGCAATTTCAGGCAGTGAATAACCAAACTCCAGGTGGGAGTTGAAATGTATTTTCTGACGTCTTTTTGTCCTAGTTTCATTCGTGGAAGAGCACACGGAGGGTGGCTCCTGTGCTTCTTCTCCAAAGGGGATACGGTGCCTCTAGGCCACAGTGAATGATGTTGCCACCTCTTGTGGATGCAAAGATTTGCATTTTTACAATGCAGCTATTCAGAAGGAGGGGCCCCTAAGCTTTGCTGCCCTAGGCCAGCACTTACTTGGCCTTAGCTCAGGGGTTCCCAAACTTGGCAACTTTAAGACTTGTGGACTATGCTGGCTGGAGAATTCTGGGAGTTGAAGTCCACAAGTCTTAAAGTTGCCAAGTTTGGGGAACCCCTGCCTTAGCCCTTTGCCCATCCCTTCCCAACCCCCACCCCAGGTTGCATATATGTCAGTGGTGGGTTTCAAATTTTTTAGAACCTAGGTGTGTAGGTGTGGCCTATTTTGTGGACGTGGCTTGGCAGTCATGTGACAGGGTGGGAGTGGCCACCTTTTAAAATGTGGTGAAACTCATTTGACAACGCTCTTGCTTAGCAACCAAAATTTTGGACTCAATTGTGATGATAAATTCTTTCTTTCTTTCTTTCTTTCTTTCTTTCTTTCTTTCTTTCTTTCTTTCTTTCTTTCTTTCTTTCTTTTCTTTCCTTTCTTCCTTCCTTTCCTTTCCTTTCCTTTCCTTTCCTTCCCGTTGGGTCACTGGCAGCGGCAGGCCAGATTTACTTCCAGGTACGCCAGTGGAACCCCCTCTCACCGGTTCTCTAAATTTCACCAACCGGCTCTCGCGAGTAGGTGCGAGCCTGCAGAAACCCACCACTGATATATGTGTATAGAAAATAGAGCTGTCCACTTAGTTCTCCATTTCTACCTTGTATACAAATAAATTAATAAACAAACACACACACAGTTTCTTAAACACAGTACAATAATGAGATATATAGTATTACCTTTCTAGTAAGCTAATAGAATATTTTTGTGTGTGCATTCATGCATTTACTACACAGCTTTTTGTTTAAAAGAGCTAATCGAATATACAAATAATTTCTGATAACATCCTTCTGAAAGTATCTAGACATTGGTTGCCTTTGTATGTTTTGTAGTAGGATATTATTCAAATTCTTAAATCATAATCCCAAATTCTGTTCTTTATTGTCTAACTCTGATTTTGATGTGTAATTTGATTTTCATCTTGGGCATATTAAGCTTCATGAGCACAGTGGCTATAATAGAACTGCAAAATAAAATAAACGAGCAATATTTATTTTTCATTGTATTATCATGATATATTATTTATGGGACATAGACTGTGGTGGAGTTGTAGTCCCCAAAACCAAGAACACCACTTCTTGATAACTTCACACACACACACAAATACGATATAAAACTTGTCAAATAAAAACAGTACAGCATTACAAAGAACATAAAATTATAAAAAATGTTAACTGCAATTCAAATCAAGGAAAGGGCTCTGAAGGTTTAAAAACACTAGAAAAAAGGAACTAGGCCCATCTCTACCAAGAGAAAGGCTGCTCTATCTAGATCAGTGATGGCTAACCTTTTTTGGCTCGTGTGCCAAAAGTGGGGGGAGCACAGGGGGGTTGTGCATGGGTGTGCCACACCCATAATGCTATGGTTGTGACCCCCTGCTTTTGGCGCACTTTTCTCGCCCTCCCCAGGCTCCAGAGGGCCTGGGGAGGGTGAAAACAGCCTACCCTCCCCACCTCCAGAGGCTTCGGGAGCTTCCCTGAAGCCTCCAGAGGGCGAAAAACGGCCTCAAAAGAAGGCCTAAATCAGCTGGCCAGCGCACACATGCTCTCTGGAGCTGACAGGGCAACGCCTCATGTGCCCTCAGAAATGGTTCCGCGTGCCACCTGTGGCACCCGTGCCATAGGTTCGCCATCCCTGATCTAGATCAAGGGTAGTCAACCTTTTTATACCTACTGCCCACTTTTGTGTATCTGTGTTACTAGTAAAGTTTTCTAACCGCTCACCGGTTCCACAGTAATGGTGATTTATAAAGTAGGGAAGTCCATTAAAAGTGCTTCAGTATCGGACAAAACCCCTACCGCTCACTATGAAAGCTGGAACGCCCACTAGTGGGCGGTAGGGACCAGGTTGACTACCACTGCTCTAGATGATATATAAAGATTCTGGTTTCCAATTGCAAATCAAGAATCAGAAGGCTAACCAATTCAGACACAAACCATTATTTTCCTAACCTTGGGAAAATAGGTTAAGAAGCAATAATTCCTATCCTGAATATGTGGAAATAGCACCTTCCTATGTTAAAAATAGCTTTTGAAGACCTGGTTAGTACTTTTCAGAAAGTTCTAAATATAAACTGTATAGATTAGAAGACTAAATTCCTTTTTTGATCTCTTCTATCACGACACGTCATATATTTATAAAGTTACAGTGGCCTGGAAATTGTATCTAAGATGATAGATTCTGATTTTCCTTTGCAAATCAAGAATCAGAAGATTTAACTTCATGAGGACTGGCATTCAGAGGAGAGTTTTAGATACAAGGAAATGAGGGTTTCCTCCTCAGTATTCATTCACACATTTCAGTTTCCCTTCCTGCAGTAATCAATCAGCATTTTATAGCCATTACCACACGGAGTCTGTACTTTTCTTCATTTTAGCATTCTCTCAATGAGTGCTTTATTTTTGCAAAGCTGATACTCCAGAGGCTACCCAATACTTCTCTTTTATTCATGAGTGGTAGTGGCTTGGCTACATGAGTTGCACTTAAACATTGGAAATAAGTGCTCCTTTTAAAGAGACAGCAAGAGCGCCTGTCTTATTATTGTTATGGTGGCAGTGATGTTCTCATCTTGTGGTGAGACCATCCCCACCAGATGTAACTGGCTGATAAATGATACTCAATGAGGAGTCCTTAATGGTACTAGAGCTACAGGGAGGGAAGTAAATAGGGGGTACCACAAGGTCTCTCTAGGCCCAGGAGTCTTCAATATCTTCATAAATGACTTAGATGAGGGAATAGAAGGGGAACTCATCATATTTGCCAGATGATACTAAGCTGGCAGGAATAGCTTAGCTGGCTGTAATTTTTACAATGACAATAAAGATTATTATTAATAGCCAACACCCTAGATCAGGGGTCTCCAACCTTTGCAACTTTAAGTTTGAAGGACTTCAGCTCCCAGACTTCTCCAGCCAGCTTTGCTGGCTGGAGAATTCTGGGAGCTGAAGGACTTCAGACTTAAAGTTGCAAAGGTTGGAGACCCCTGCCCTCGATGACAGGCTCAAGGTCCAGATGGATCTTAACAGACTTGAACACTGGGCCTATCTAACAAAATAAAATTCAGTATAGAGAAAAGTAGTCATTCACTTAGGCAAGGAAAACCAAAAGTGCACATATAGATTGGGTGAAACCAGGCTTCATAGCAGTAACTGTGAGAGGGAGATTGGAGAATGCCCGGGTATTTATTTATAGGGGAAAATGTCCAGACCAAACGTAATTTCTAATGTTGGATTTTCCCCCTTACCAGAAGGAGTCCCCTTGGCAAGTACTGTGAAGCTGTTATCATGGCAACTCCACTACTCTGTACAATAGAAGCCATTTTATGGCAGTACAATAGAATCTACGTAAAGGCACAACAGGCTGCATCTTAACAGAACACACACCCCTAGGGTGTTAGGGATGTCTTACCACCACAGTTTGATTTTTTATTTTTATTTTATTTAGACTTATAAACCGCCCCCTCTCCCCGAAGGGACTTGGGGCGGTGTACAGGGAAAAAATTAAAAACCATATAAACAGACAATATATAACAAAGCTAAAAACGAATTAAATTACCTGTACTAGAATTTAAAAATATTAAAATAGGAACCCTCCTAAGCTAAAATTCCCTAAATCTAAAATCCATTTATGTCCTTGACAGAAGTTATGTTATAAAATCAATACCATTTACGCAAGACCAGCTTGTTGAAATAAATATGTTTTAAGTGAGCGGCGGAAGAGGGGAAGGTCCGTGATTGTGCGAAGTTCGGGGGGTAGGTCGTTCCAAGGGCCGATCCAGCCACAGAGAAGGCCCTACCCCTGGGCACCGCTAGCCAGCATTGCCCGGCGGTTGGTACCCTCAGTAGGCCCGGGAGCGTATCGGACGTAGGGAGGTATGTGGCAGGAGACGGTCCCGTAAGTAACTAGGCCCCGAGCCATGGAGCGATTTGAAGATGGTAACAAGCACCTTGAAGCGCACCCGGAAGGCCACCAGTAGCCAGTGCAGCTCGCGCAGGAGAGGTGTTACGTGGGAGTAGCGAGAAGCTCCCAGAATCCCCCGCGCGGCCGCATTCTGAACCAACTGGAGCCTCCGGGTGCACCTTAAGGGGAGCCCCATGTAGAGAGCGTTGCAATAGTCTAGGCAAGACGTCACGAGTGCCTGAGTGATAGTGCGGAGGGCGTCTCAGTCCAGAAAGGGACGCAACTGGCGTACCAGGCGAACCTGGTAGAATGCCCCCCTGGTCACGGCCGTCACATGATCGTCTAGGGACAGCCGGGAATCCAGGAGGACGCCCAAGTTGCGAATCCTTTCCGCGGGGGCCAATGACTCGCCCCCGATAACCAGCGATAGAATAAGCTGGCTATGCCGAGACGCCGGAAACCACAGCCACTCGGTCTTGGACAGGTTGAGTCGGAGTTTGTTACTTCCCATCCAGAGCCGCACGGCTTCCAGGCACCGGGACATCACTTCGACGGCATCATTGGGGTGGTTGGGGATAGATATGTACAACTGAGTATCATCAGCGTACAGATGGTACTCTACCCCACAACCACGGATGATCTCACCCAGCGGCTTCATGTAGATGTTAAACAGGAGGGGTGAGAGGATCGACCCCTGAGGCACCCCATAAGTGAGTGGTCCCGAGGTCGACCTCTGCCCTCCTGCCAATACAAATTGCGACCGGCCGGAGAGGTAGGAGGAGAACCACTGTAGGACAGTGCCCTGCAATCCCAACCTCTCCAGTCGGTGCAATAGGATACCATGGTCGATGGTATCGAAAGCCGCTGAGAGATCTAATAGGACCAGGATAGAAGAAAAACCCCTATCTCTGGCCCTCCAGAGATCATCCACCAACGCGACCAATGCCGTCTCGGTGCTGTGCCCAGGTCGGAAGCCGGACTGGCGCGGGTCTAGATAAACAGTTTCCTCCAGGTGTCGAGAGAACTGCTGTACCACCACACTCTCTACAACCTTCACCAAAAAGCGAAGGTTGGAGACCGGACGATAGTTAGTTAGCAATGCTGGGTCCAGGGAGGGCTTCTTGAGGAGGGGTCTCACCATTGCCTCTTTAAGGGAGGTCGGCAAGAGCCCCTCACTAAGAGAACAGTATTTGTCTCTAGAGAGTAAATCATCTGTATACCAAGTTTGGTTGAAATTGCTTGAGGCATTCCAGAGTTATGCTGGAACATACATACACACACACGTATGTATGTATGTATGTATGTATGTATGCATGCATGAAAGAAGAAGATTAGAAGATGGCTTTGTTTGGTACAAAAGAGGTGAACTTTAACTCAATCTGATTTTGAGTTTTAAGTAATGACCCATGCATAAATGAAAACATTGTGAATTTCCATGGCACCCATTTCCAGCAATGACTTTCCAATTCTTCAAGTATATTTTCAAGGTTGATCTCAGTATTGTTTTTATCCTACTTAGAATTGTTGGTTGCTGTGAATTCTTAAATTTCCACTTTAATTCTTTAGGTATATAGGAATAATAAATATATGGGATATTCAGCCTTAGTTTAAATTGAAAAATAATATTATAAATCCATTGATATTAATACATAAGGTAAAGGTTCTCCTCGCATATATGTGCTAGTCATTCCTGACTCTAGGGAAGCGCCAAAGGCACACTAAATGCCAAAGGCACACGGAACACTATTACCTTCCCACCAAACGTGGTTCCTATTTTTCTACTTGCATTTTTTACATGCTTTCAAACTGCTTGGTTGACAGAAGCTGGGACAAGTAACAGGAGCTCAATCCATTATGCAGCACTAGGGATTCGAACCGCTGAACTGCAGAGCCTTTTTGATTGACAAGCTCTGTGTCTTAGCCACCACGTCCCATTAATACATACAAGCACTCATATTTATCTTAATGTATAATGTGGACATGAGGATAACTTCTCAGCAATTTAATATCATTTGGAATGCATCAAAATAGACAAGTATATACCTGTATTTCATGAAGAATAAAGCTCAGTTGTTACTTATTATTAATATCAAAAAAAATCATCCTTCTCAATACTAGTTGCTAGGGAACATAAACAGGATATGCTATTTGTGGTCTCCTGTAAACATTGTGTTGGGTAGTCTTAAGACAAAATACTGTACATAAATCTGTAGTCTGATCCAGAATAAATAAGGTAAAATTTAAAATCAATTGAAGGACAATTTTTTTCTTCATATTTTCTCCACAATATGCTCATTTTTCAAAGCATTTTACTAAGAAATAACACAATAACAATGCAATTCAAACGTGTTCAATTTATTATAGTCATCCATCACATAATAAACATGTTTTTCTTATTTAGTTACGTAATATATTTAGTATTTGTCAAGTGCATTCTAAATTACTTTTGCTCCTGTTTTGTTCATCAGTTTTTATTTATTTAAAACAATGAAGGCATTAGTAAGAAATATTGTTATAGTTTAAATGTTAAAATTAGCATCATCTGACACTTACTAACTGATGATAAATGTGTTTGTGAATATGCACAGAATGTACACTTCTGTTTTATTGGACTATCATTTTCTTTTTCATTAAAATCGTTAAGGAGTTTTAAAGCTAGACTTTCTTATGTGCAAATTTCACATAGTTTTTCAATTAATATTTTAATGAGTGCTTAATACTTAAGAAAAGCAACAGATAATAAAAACTCAGATAACAGATAAAATGATGGATAAAGAAATTCAATTTAAAAAGTGGTGATAGATACTCTTAATATCACTAAGTACTCATATTTACTTAATAAACTATAAATGCCTATAGATATACTGTAGCTTGATCTTTTGGAGATAGCAATTGATTAGAATGAATGACTCAAACTTTTCCAATAGAATTATATTTGACAGGTGGTTTTCAGATTATTTTTCCACACTTGCCAACCATAGTATACCTTTATAGATGTACCAGAAAAAACAGCAGCTATCTACCTCTAGTATTATTAGAATTCTGTTCAAATCACGTTTCAATTAAGTGTGGCAGAAGCTAATTTTTTTTAATAGAATATTGTAGAGTTATGGTAATAATGATACAAACTTGTTGATTAATAGAAACATTTGCTTTCTGTAACGCACACATATTATGCCTTGTATTTGTAATGTAGATGCTTGCATGCTGTGGATTCCTTTGTGCCCCGGGGCTGATTTCCTGGGATCCTGTTATTGGGGTCTGTAAGATATCTGGCAAATGTCAAATCCTGTGATAAGATCTGAAATCTTCTCACCATGTGTGATGGGCAATTAAGCAAACAGAGAAGGGAAAAGATAACAAACCTTTTGAGCCAGGAAGGATGCAAATCTGAATTAAGATATATGATCCAAGTTTTACAATGTTAGGTTATATGACTTAAGGTTTGACTTGAAGTTTACAATGTTGCTAGATATATGGCTAGAGAGTAATTAGAAATCGAAGAACAAAGATCCTTTTGAAGATCAAACATCTTTTCGTGTATAAGAAAGGACCCTGCGTAGTTGAGTTTTGTAGATCTTTCCCACCATGTCCCTTGTACATGGGTTTGGGATTTCTTACCCAGAACTTTAACTTTGATCAAAGAATAAAGTCTGTTTTCTCTGTTATTCAAGCCTCCGTTTAAGTCTCTTGTTTGGCTTATTGTGACTTGAACGTTTTCTAAGGGTCTCAATGTATTTTCAAAACCTTACAATATCATATCCTTCTCATATAACCAATAATGGAAATATTTCACTATTATTTAAAGTACAATGTGAAACTCATCAAATATGTCTTTTTAACCCTAACCCTAACCCTCTCTCTGGGCATGTGCGCCATCGCCAGTTGATCTTCCAGGTTCTGTCATGCGCATGCGTACTGGCCAGATGCCCTCTTCCAGGTTCCAGTGCTCTGGCGCATGAGCGTGCACTCCACTTTTAACCATCACTAAACTGGATGCTGCCTCTTGCACAGGCCTTTACACCAAGTCACTAAAATTGACAGCAAATGCATTGAAGTTAATAATATTGAATCAATTCCTCTCTGCTGTTTTAATGTTAACTTTCTATGTTGCTTGTTTGTTTTTAGAACTGATTCTTGGCTATTTTCGACCACAGCGAAAATTTGCAGAAGCTGTTGATTGGTCCTATTCCGGTAAGTACATTATCCGCTACTTCATCCAGGGTGCTCAAAGAGTGTGGTCAAAAACATTAAGATGGAAGCTGCAATGGTGTGCATCACACAAAAAAGGCAATTGTTTGATCACACTATTTTGACACACTTTTTGGATACTCCTATTTCACAATGCTTCATTACGAGAATTCAGCAAGTTGGGTTTTTTTCTCCTGGCCAAATCAAATTATTCCTGTTGGCTGCAGTATGAGCTGATATAGATCAGTTATTAAAAATTTATCTGTGCACCTAATTAAAAACATTAGAAGGTCCTACACTGCTCACTTATTTACCTATTGCAGGGGTCTGCAAAGTCGGCTCTTTTAAGACTGGTGGACTTCAACTCCCAGAATTCCCCAGCCAGCTATTCGGGGAGTTGAAGTCCACCAGTCTTAAAAGAGCCGACTTTGCAGACCCCTGACCTATTGCATGCAGCCTCTGGGCACCAAAGCCAAATTTGACTGCAGTTTTGAGAAACCAGTCATGATTTTATACTATTTCTAGCATGGAACAAAAAAAAAGGTTGCAATTCTTGAAATAAGCATCGTCTAATTTGTGAAGCAAAAAACTACTGATCAATCTTTCAAATCCAGAAAAGAATTAAAATCTTTCTTTTTTTTTTATTGAAAAAGTTTTACACAAACAAATTTTCCCCCCTTTTTACCCTCCCGACATATAATATAAATCACATACAAATACTGTACCCCCTCCCCTCCCCATCTTAAAATAAATTTCTCATTCAGATATTGTACCCCCTCACCTCCCAACAATCATAATATAAATTTCTCTTAAAGTGACAATATCCCATTAACCCCATCTTCTAAGTTAATTAAACATATATAAATCATAATATAAATTTCTCTTAAAGTAACCGTATCCCATTAATCCCATCTTCTAAATTAGTTATACATATATATTTCCCCGCCCTCCACCCTAACCCTCCCCCACCTCCCAATCAAACCCACCCCCCTGACTTCCGCTATACACCACTCTAGTAATTCCAAACATCCCATATATTATTTACTCTGTTCATCTGTCAATCTAAACATTCTTATTAAAGGCTACATAGTACTTCCTAGTCTGATATTTATTCTGTATATAATCAATCCATTTTACCCATTCCTGTGTATAATTCTCCTGCTTCTGACCTTTTAAGAAACCTGAAATTTTTGCCATTTCCGCAAACCCCGTCACTTTCTGAATCCATTGATCAATTGTCGGTAAAAAATCTTTTTTCCAGTATTGAGCAATCAGCAACCTAGCTGCTGTAACCATATACAAAACCAGAATTAAAATCTTTCTAATCATTCCAACTATTGTGTCCAGAGTGGCAATATACTTGAAATGCATGGTTGATTGGCGTGCTCAATGGCTAAGATGCTGAGCTTGTCAATCAGAAAAGTTGGTGGTTCAAATCCCTAGTGCCACATAATGGAGTGAGCTCCTGTTACTTGTCCCAGATTCTGCCAACCTAGCAGTTTGAAAGCATGTAAAAATGCAAGTAGAAAAATAGGAACCACCTTTGGTGGGATGGTAACACTGTTCCATGCGCCTTCAGCATTTAGTCATCCCGGCCATATGGCCACAGAGACGTCTCCAGACAGCGCTGGCTCTTTGGCTTTGAAATGAAGATGAGCACCGCCCCCTAGGGTCAGGGACAGCTAGCACATATGTGCGAGGGGAACCTTTACATTTACCTTACCCTGAGTTACTGCAAAGAAATATTAATTATTGAACTGCATTTTTTGTCCTTAAAGGCACAACCTCTTTTCACTAAAAACACTACTGTGCCTTTTATAAACCTTTGTACTTTCAGGATACTTAGGGCAGTTCTGCCCTGCAATCTCAAATCCCATGATGTGAATTTTCTTAAATCAATTTCAGTGTACATATTTCAGTGTACATATTTTCCAATGAGTCAAACCGAGACAGGAAGATCATTTTATTACAATTTATCAGAATATTCAGACAAAAGGGATTCCTCATTCAAAGAGTGAACCCCAATCTTTAGTTTACATTACCTTTTATAGTTAACAGAACAAAGAAATCTGAAAGAAAAGTTGACTGGACAGGATCTGAAGGGGAATAAATTGTAAGAAAAAAAGGTTGTTTAGGGTTCACAAAAGAGATAAGCCAGACCCCAGTTTGTACTAACAAACTTTTTTTTAATCAGAACCTTGTTTATCAGTTTAGGAATGTTAAAAGCTAATAAATCTTGAACATCACTTTAAAAGAAAGAATATAAATCAGATTAAAATACAAACTAATTATGTTAGTTAACTAATAACAAACCCCATATTATCTGCCCTCAGGTATGAATGAATGAATGAACGAATGAACAAACAAACAAACAGTCTTGATTCTTTTCTAATTGCTTGAAAACAAGACACGTTTCAGTGCCTGCGGAGTGAGCCTCACAGGGTCTGTGCAAAGCATTTGAAAGAAGTGCTTTATGTTGGAAGAACCATTTCAGTATGCAATTCTTAGTTGCACTAGAGATAATAGATGTAGTTTTGTGTAGAGGTTTCCCTCTATGACTTACTTACATTCTCTTTTGAAACTATTTCAAAAGAGAATGTAAGTAAGAGAAGAGCAACCAAGATGATT
Source organism: Rhabdophis nuchalis (assembly GCA_039707465.1). NCBI lineage: Eukaryota > Metazoa > Chordata > Lepidosauria > Squamata > Natricidae > Rhabdophis > Rhabdophis nuchalis. Next base: position 10,291,547 of record CM077656.1, read on the forward strand.
AGAGGACTGGAGACTAAAACATATGAAGAACGGCTGCAGGAGCTGGGTATGTCTAGTTTGATGAAGAGAAGGACCAGGGGAGACATGATAGCAGTGTTCCGATATCTCAGAGGGTGCCACAAAGAAGAGGGAGTCAAGCTATTCTCCAAAGCACCTGAGGGCAGGACAAGAAGCAATGGGTGGAAACTAACCAAGGAGAGAAGCAACCTAGAATTAAGGAGAAATTTCCTGACAGTTAGAACAATTAACCTCTGGAACAGCTTGCCTCCAGAAGTTGTGAATGCCCCAACCCTGGAAGTCTTTAAGAAGATGTTAGACAGCCATTTGTCTGAAATGGTATAAGGTTCCTGCCCACGCAGGGGGTTGGACTAGAAGACCTACAAGGTCCCTTCCAACTCTGCTATTGTATTGTATTGTATTGTATTGTATTTAATGTGTATCTAATTAATTAGATTGATCTTTTCAGAACTGTTATTATTTTGCTTCTTCCTATCTTTCTCTTTGGGTGATGGAATGGAATAAACTAGCTGTGCATGCACAGACAGGTAGAAACATCTAGAAGCAGCTGCCGAAGCAGCACATAAATCCTGCAAAAGGTGTGGCTGCTTTAATAATGCTTAGTGGTGTCAATCATATTCCCATGAGTTAGAAAATGCTACTTTCACAGCCCCAGCTTCTTAGGTTCATGTTACTTCCATTATATCTGGTACCCTGATCCACCAAGAAACTCCGATGTTGTGTATAAATTAAGTAGGAATCTGAGTCACATGGAAAATCAGCCTGGGATGGTAGTTTCATGTTTTGTAGATGTTAATTCACTATGTATGTCTGGTGATTATCTTTCCTTAGTAAAATAGACTAGCAAGGAAGCAGAGTGGACTGGATTTACCATGGTTAAATTCTACTGTCTGCTCTCCAGATTAATACCTTCAGAAGTTCACAAATTAGATAATTTTATATACATAATTGTACTCTTTAAAGGCTCGTTCAGCAGACACTCATCCAAAATAGCAGTTTGAGAATAATCAGACAGTAGCATACTTTTTCATTATTTCCTTCTGCAGATTTTTAGAAAAAATACTTTTGTTCCAGATCTTCCGCTGAATGTTTAATATCAGTTAGGGTTTTCCTTATTTTCATTTCTTTGGAACATAAAATATTAAAACCATTGAAATCCTATTCCAATTGAAATTATTAGGGATAAGTATTAAATATAGGAGGCGGTAAAATTACATGCTCCAACGCAGTGTTAATATTATCGGTAATAAAAGAAAAGAACTAGATATATATGTATTTTTATCATTAATATTTTTATGTATAACCAGCAAAATTGGCATCTCCTTTTTATCTTTCTTCATTGGGCTCAATTATATTTACTGTTGTGCCTTTAAGACAAGCATATATTTTGTTTATTCAGAACTAGCCATTTCCGGCCACGCGTTGCTGTGGCCCAGTTTGGTTAAATGGCCAACCAATCTGTGTGTAGATCTATACCTGCACACATACACACAACCACCATATAACCCCCAACCTACCTACCTACTGTATTTCTCCCTCTCTATCTATCCCTCTACCTATCTACCTACTGTATTTCTCCCTCTCTATCCCTCTACCTACCTACTGTATTTCTCCCTCTCTCTCTATCCCCCTATCTACCTATCTACCTACCTACCTACTACTGTATTTCTCCCTCTCTTTCTATCCCTCCACCTACCTACCTACTGTATTTCTTCCTTTCCCTCTCTCTCTACCTACCTACCTACCGCATTTCTCCCTCTCTATCTATCCCTCTACCTACCTACCTACTATATTTCTCCCTCTCTATCTATCCTTCTACCTACCTACCTACTGTATTTCTTCCTTTCTCCCTCTATCTACCTACCTACTGTATTTCTCCCTATCTATCCCTCTATCTACATACCTACCTACCTACCTATTGTATTTCTCACTCTCTCTCTAGTCCCCTATCTACCTACCTACTGTAATACAATAATACAATAGCAGAGATGGAAGGGACTTTGGAGGTCATCTAGTCCAACTCGTTGTCTAGGCAGGAAGCCTTATACCATTTCAGACAAATGGCTATCCAACATCTTCTTGAAGACCTGCAGTGTTGGGGCATACACAACTTCTGGAGGCAACTTCTGTTCCACTGGTTAATTGTTCTGTCAGGAAATTCCTCCTCAGTTCTAAGTTGCTTCTCTCCTTGATTAGTTTCCACCCATTGCTTCTTGTTCTGCCCTCAGGTGCTTTGAAGAATAGCTTGACTCTCTTCTTTGTGGCAACCCCTGAGATATTGGAAGACTGCTATCCTGTCTCCCCTAGTCCCTTTTTTATTAAACTGTATTTCTTCCTCTCTCTCTCTCTATGGGCCACCTGGGAGTTTGCTATCTCAGTGCCTTTTTGGCCCTAAGAAGCCTCCGTGGCTGAGGAAATGACTGTTGCCTGGTGGGAGGAGTTACAGGGAGGTGAAAACCTGATCAGTGGGTACATTTTACATTTGTGTACCTTGCACACGACACACGTGTGCTAGGCACAAAATGAGTACGTATTCTATTATCGGAAGTCCTTGTGAACATTGTGTGAAAAATTGAGGTAAATCGGTGCCATAGTTTTTGAGATTAGTGGATTCGTACAAACTATTTTACATTTTTATTTATATAAGATGGTAGAATCATACAGTTTCTTAGAACAAGAAATCCTCAGGTTAATGCAGAACCTAAAGCATTCTTTACAGATGGTCATCTCGCGCTTTTCCTATCACTTCTATTAATTTCTGCAATGTAATTTGGGACACTACAGCATTGAACTTGGCATTTTTCTGTGTAATATCTTTTAGCATGAATTTGTCTTCCAAGTGAGCACCCGTTTGCCCAAAGTCACTGGAGACTGAAGATTAAATTATTGCAACATAGTCTGTATTACCATTTGGGGAGTGTTCAGTTATTTCAGTCATCTATAACCCAAGTGTCAAGTATCTTCTTTGGAGTCCCTGGGTTAGAATGTATTGATTGGTCAGTTTGAACTGATTACTTCTTTGCTGTAGACATTTATTTATTATTTTTATTTATTCGAATTTATACCCCGCCCTTCTCCTTGTTAGGACCCAGGGCGGCGCACAGGCATTATTAAAACCACAGTAAAAAACAATATACATCATTAAAACATTATTAAATTATTAAACCCATGCTAAAACCCATTTAAAACCCTGCCAAATTGCAATTTATGTGTAAAAAGTCAGAAACGGGGGCTATGCTAGGCCGGCTTGTTGGAATAAATGTGTGTTAAGAAGTTGGCGGAAGAGGCGGAGGTCCGAGGTAGTTCATAATAAGACGTAGAGAGAGCCAGATTGGTGTAGTGCAGGGATGGTGAACCTTTTCGGCACCGAATGCTGGAAACGTTGCACGGAAACATCGTGCGCATGTACATGTGCTCGTCGGGACAACGCTCCGGAAAAACTGGACTTCCTGGTTTTAGCATGCATGCGTGCCCCATGATCAGCTGGCTGGCGCGCATACGCAAGCCAATTTTCGGCACTGCCACATGCTGGAAGGGATTGCACTCTGGAAATTCCACATTTCCAGGTTCTGGCGCACATGCATACCTGACAATTAGCTGGCTGGTGCCCATGCACACCAGTTTTCATCACTGTCATGTGCACGAAGGACAGATTATCATTTCTGCATGCCAGAAACCCAGAAGACAAACATGCAAGGCTGTGTGTGCTTGCCAACATGGCTTCATGTGCCACTTCGGGCACGTGTGTCGTAGGTTTGCAATCACGGGTGTAGTGGGTAAGGCACCGGGTTGGAAAATAGGAAACTCTGAGTTCCAGTCTTGCCTCAGGCACAAAGCCAGCTGGGTGCCAGCTTGGGCCAATTATTCTCTCTCGGGCCCCAGGAAGCAAACCACTTCTGAAATCTTGCCAACAAAACTTAAGGCACATGTCTCAGCAATCATTAGGAGTCAACATTGACTCAAAGACACACATACACACACAAGGCTAAGTATTGTTATAATTCTTGGACAATTATAATTCCTATTTCATTCGTCTTGAAGCTTAACTCCATCTGACAGGATCATTAGAAGACAACTGGCTTAGAAATTAAACAGGCCTTCCTCAGTTATTGCATCCATATTGCCGCTTCAGTTTAAATTTTGTCCTGATTGCTTTATAATATTGCCCAGCCAGCATATGAGGAAGTCATTGTGGGCATCTATTTTGATAAACTGAAATTGATGCATTGTATTGTCTAAAGCCCTCCCTAGGATGGCCCTTAAGTATCTTCCTTCAAGCAGAATATTCTTGCCCTCAACATTCAACCTAAGAGGTCAAAGAAAAGTATTTTCAGTAACTGCCTTTCCATGGAAACCCATTACTAGGAGACACCAAAAGTATTTTGTGTCATGTAGAATCTGAATTATCAGTGGGCTTACCTTTTATTATAATAATATGATTTTTATTCTATTTTATTTTTATTGAATTTTGATTAGGATTTGTAGTGTGGTTGAAAGACTTAGGTAAAACTGTTTTTATTATTATTTTTGGTTGTAAACTGCCTGAAGACCTGTGGTATACAAATTCTTAATCTGTATAAACAATAATTAATTGCTTCCAACTGTTTGGCTTTCTGGCCTTCGGTTTCTCTTGATTTGAAATTTGTCTTCACTTATAGTTTGAATTATATTTTAGCTTTTATGATTCTGTTTATTTTGTTTTACTTAATATAAATCATGTCATCAGAAGCAACTCAGGGAATTTACCTGATTCAAGTTAACCTAGACTTTTGTCAGAAACCTAGAGGGAAATGGAAGGAAATAAATGCAGTATTGAACTGCAGATCAGTTCAGAAGAGGATCACTGGAAGAAATAAATTAATCTCCTATCCTATTCTATAAAATTAGCAATTTCATCACAAATCTCCTGCATCAAATGTAATTTTCCCTAAGTCTTTAAACTTAGTGACTTCATATTGTTTTATAGAAATTAGAAACCAAAAGAAATTGACTTGCTGCCAGAATGGCCGGTGACACACTTAGCCTATGCTAAATTTTGTGTGGTTCTTTTTATAGTACTTTTGGGAAGGGACGATCTTACAATTATGTCACATGGGCATGGAGATTATCTTCAGTGGTCCCAGGATGAATTAGTCCCTGGAGCAAAACAAAAGCACAGAGGATCAAATCAGATTTGAAGTTATTGCAATGTTTTTTCTCAGTCCCGTCCATGTGTCTGCAACCTTAATTTTGCAGAAAATCACAGAGTACGTAAACTTATTATTTCTAGAATATTATTATTATTATTATTATTATTATTATTATTATTATTGTTATTATTATTATTATTATTAATTAATTAATTAAATTTATAAACCGCCCCCTCTCCCTGAGGGGACTCGGGGCGGTGTACAGGAAAATTAAAAAAGCATCTAAAAACATACAATACATTCAAAATTAAAAACGAATTAAATTACCCTGTACTAAAATTTATAAACATTAAAATTACAACCCATTAAAACCGAATAAGCAATTTGAAATTACAGACTGGGGCGAGAAGCATGAATTAGGCCAAGCTGGCCTGATGGAACAAATAAGTTTTTACTTTTAGGCGGAAGGCGCGGAGGTCCGTAGTCGTTCTAATATCCGGGGGTAGGTCATTCCAGAGGGTCGGGCCCATCACAGAGAAGGCCCTTCCCCTGGGCGTCGCCCGCTGGCACTGCCTGGTGGATGGCACCCGGAGAAGTCCCTCTCTGTGTGAGCGAATCGGCCGATCTGAAGATACAGTAAAAGCATTTTATTTCATTTCCCAAAAGACTAAAGTTGCAGAAAGTAGAATTTATGGGTATACATGGGTAGGATCAGACGGCTTAGCAGAGATGCATATTTCATCTCAGCTACCAGAGCTCTTGAAATAGCAGTTAAAGCGTGTTTCACTTGTCATTGTCAAACATTAAGAAGAATATGCCACTTCCCATTATTATAATGAAGGCTTTGCAGAAATACGAAATGACGCAAAGAAATGGCCTTTTTCAAATCATGCTCCTTTCGAAAGGCAGAAAACTTATTACTGGCTTTCAAGTCAATTCTTCAAAGAGATCTACATATTATCACATTTCTTGAATGCAAATTTAATGTTTCATTCTGTTTCACTAAGGTACCCTGTGTGGGTTTCCTAGATTATCTGTGATAAAATAAATTGTTTTCAGCATCCACAAGGACGGATCTCGGTCTCCATCGGAGCCATTAATTGGCTGCTGCAATGCTCTCTTCGTTGGACTTTGAGAAGTGAGCCTCCTTTGTCTTTAGGATATGGGGCGCAAAGAAAGTCAAACCCTCATGTCACATAAGTTTCCCTGGGTCATAGCTTCTTTTTCAACTTTGCCCAATTTGATCGATTTCAACTCAAAACATCCATAAAAAGTATAGGACCCCAAGCAATGGGATTTTTATATATCCCTATAAAGATTAGGAATATGATTCATGGCTCGGGACCTAGCTATCTGCGGGATCGGATCCTGTCTCATACATCCTCACGGCCGATTCGCTCCCACAGAGAGGGACTTCTCCGGGTGCCGTCCACTAGACTTTGTCAGCGGGCGACGCCCAGGGGAAGGGCTCTCTCTGTGGCGGGCCCAGCCCTCTGGAACGACCTGCCCCCCGACATTAGAACGACCACGGACCTCCGCTCCTTCCGTCTAAAATTAAAAACACATTTTTTCTGTCTGGCCGGCCTAGGATAGTTACTCTGTCTATGGGGTATTATATTTAATTGGGAATGTTATTTTAGTTTAACTTAGTTTTAATGGGATTTTTAGCACAGGTATAGGTTTAATTTGTTTTTAAATGTTTGTATATTTGCTGTTTTTTATTCTTCCTGTGCACCGCCCCGAGTCCCTATGGGGAGAGGGAGCGGTCTACAAGTATTAAATATTATTATTATTATTATTATTATTTGGAAAAAAAATATCCAAGACACAAAAATGAAACATTCAAATATACACATGTGACTCAGTGGCAGGTTCCAGATCCTGTTGCAACCGGTACACTGCAATGGGGCCTGGTGTCCACCACATGAATGTGTGCAGCACACGCATGCATATTTATCTCATGCGATGCTCCAGCTGCTCGGCAGAGCATCACGCAGGCACCGTACACTCCGTGCATGTGCACGAAAGCCCCGATCGGCTCTTATTTATTTTATTTATTGTTCGTACTTTTATACCGCCCTCTCTCCCAAATGGGACTCAGGGCGGTGCACAGGCATGAGAAAATAAAAATTATAAATATACAAACATCAAATAAGTTTAAAATTAAATTAAATAAATTTGGCCCATGCTAAAACTTAATTTAAAAACCTAGCTAAAAAATTCAATAATATACATAGCTATGTCAGGCCAGCCACATGGAAGAAGTGTGTTTTAAGTGCTCGACGGAAGAGGCGAAGGTCCGTGATTGTGCGGAGGTCGCGGGGCAGGTCGTTCCAGAGGGCTGGGCCTGCCACAGAGAAGGCTCTTCCCCTGGGAGTCACCAGCCAGCATTGTCCGGCGGACGGCACCCTAAGGAGGCCCACCCTATGGGGGCGGACAGGCCGGGTGGAGGTATGTGGCAGGAGGCGGTCCTGCAAGTAGCCAGGTCCTATCCCATGGAGCGCTTTAAAGATGGTCACTAAGACCTTGAAGCGCACCCGGAAAGCCACAGGCAGCCAGTGCAGCTCGCGCAGGAGAGGTGTTATATGGGAGTATCTAGAGACTCCCAAAATCCCCCGCGTGGCCGCATTCTGCACTAACTGAAGCCTCCGGGTGCACCTCAAGGGAAGCCCCATGTAGAGAGCATTACAGCAGTCCAGGCAGGAGGTGACGAGAGCTTGAGTGACCGTGCGTAAGGCGCCATGATCTAGAAAGGGGCGCAACTGGCGTATCAGGTATACCTGATAGAAGCCCCCCCCCCGGCTACGGCTGTCACATAGTCATCCAAGGACAGCCGAGAGTCCAGGAGGACACCCAAGTTGCCAGGGGGTAATATCTAATAGCGGTAAGGAGAGCAGGCGGGTGGGTGGCCCCTCTGGAGCACCGTACTAGAATGGTTCCTGGTGCTCCCAGCAGGTACCGGTATGCCTCTACTGGGGCATACTGGTCGGATCCCACCACTGATATGATCTAAATATGTGGTGTTATACTATATTTCTACATTTATGCAATGTTCTCCACTATTTTACTATACTACCGTGTTTTCTCAAAAATAAGACATGGTCTTATTTTCTTTTGACCCCCAAAATAAGCACTTGGCCTTATTTTTAGGGAGGTCTTATTATTTTTGAGGTGCAGGAGATGGCAAGCATGGTCACCTCATGGCTGCTGCTGTGTTGCAATATTTTTGGGAAGGGCTTATTTTTTTGGGAGGGCTTATTTTAGCGCATGAGCTTAAAAGCCTGATTGGGCTTATTATCCATGAAGGTCTTATTCCCAGAAACAGGGTAGTATTCATCCTTCTATGCAATACATGTTACTTCTACTAGAAGTATAGTACTACTGCTGCTATACTACTGCTATTATTTGGATACTAGCTATACCCGGCCACGCGTTGCTGTGGCCCAGTCTGGTTAAATGGCCAACCAATCTGTGTGTATATCTACACCTGCACACATACACACAACCACCGTACAACCCCCAACCTACCTACCTACTGTATTTCTTCCTCTCTATCTATCCCTCTACCTACCTACCTACCTACCTACCTACCTACCTACCTACCTACCTACTGTATTTCTCCCTCGATCTATCCCTGTACCTACCTATTGTATTTCTCCCTCTCTCTCTATCCCTGTACCTGCCTACCTACCTACCTACTGTATTTCTCCCTCTATCTATCCCTCTACCTTCCTACCTACCTACCTACCTACCTACCTACCTACCTATTGTATTTCTCCCTCTCTATCTATCCCTGTGCCTGCCTGCCTGCCTACCTACCTACCTACCTATATTTCTTACTCTCTATCTATCCCTCTATTTACCTACCTACCTACCTACTGTATTTCTCCCTCTCTATCTATCCCTTTACCTACCTACCTACTGTATTTCTCCCTCTCTATCTATCCCTGTACTTACCTACCTACCTACTTACCTACCTACCTACTGCATTTCTACCTCTCTCTATCCCTCTACCTACCTACCTACCTACCTACCTACCTACCTACCTACCTACCTACCTACCTACCTACTGTATTTCCCCCTCTCTCTGTATCCCTCTACCTAGCTACCTATTGTATTTTCCCTCTCTCCCTCTACCTACCTAAATATCTACATATTGTATTTCTCTATATATACCTGTACCTATCTATCTACACGCTGTATTCATCCCTCTCGTTTATCCCCTCTACTTATCTAACTACCTACTGTATTTCTTCCTCTCTCTATATTCCTCTACCTAACTATATATCCCTCCCCTCCCCAGACCGCACCCCACACACAGTCAACCTCCTCCAGGCCCCTCCCTCCCTCCCTTGTGCCTAACGCAGTGGTGGGCAAAATCATTAGTCTCTTTGTCTCTCTCTCTCTCCATCCCTCTCTGTCTTTCTCTGTCATTCTCTCTGTCTGTCTGTCTGTCTCTCCTTCCTCCCCCATCTCCGCCACTCTGTTTGTGTATGTTTGCCTGTGTAACTTTCTCTCACTCATTCTCTCTGTGTGTCTGTCTCTCTCCCCTCCCTTTCTCTCTGTCACTGTGTGTGTGCCTGTTGATCTCTCATTCATTATCTCTCTGTTTGTCTCTCCCCCCCCCTCTCTCTGTGTATGTCAGTCTCTCCCTCCCTCTCTCCCTCTCCCCCCAAGCAGCGGAAAGCCCGGCATGTCAGCTAGGGAGGCTACGGCTGCCTCCTCCCACAGCGAGTGTGCGGGCGTGTGGGCGGGGGCAGCATCTGAAGCTGCAGCTACCTAAGCACCGCCGAGGCCATCCGGGCGCTGCACGCCCACCTCCCTACCAGCCCCGTGTGGCGGGCAGCCCTGGAAAGTGCGCCTCGGTGGCCTCTGCAGGCGGTTGTTGCTGCTGCTGCTGCTGCTCCCGAGCCCTGCGACATGCAGTTCTCGCCGTGCGAGGTCGCCCGGCAGGCGCATCGGGCAGGACAGCCGGGCACGTCTCCACCAGCTCCCTCCGACGGCCACTGAGGCTCACTTTCCAGATGGGCCTGGGACACTTCTGATCCTGTGTGTGTGTGTGTGTAAGAGAGCGGCTGCAGGCAGATAGGGAGGCGCATGCGTCATGCGTTGCTTTCCGCGTTGCCCCTGGCAACGTTCCTTCGCAAGGCCGTTTTTTGCCATTATGTGTCAGTGATGTATCAGCCGGGTGGGAGGAGCTACAGGAAGGTAAAAACATTTTCAGTGGGTACATTTTACATGTGTGTACCTTGCACACGATATATGTGTGTTAGGCACAAAATGAGTAGGTATTCTATTATCGGAAGTCCTTGGCAACATTATATCAAAATTTGAGGCACATCGGTGCAGTAGTTTTTGAGATTAGCTGCTTCGTACAAACTATTTTACATTTTTATTTATATAGATAACAATGTTTTAACTCTTATAGATCCTGGTCTTTCTTTTAATCCTCTCTTTCTTTTTTTATATTGAAAAAGTTTTATTGGTTTTACATTTTTTCTATAGGATAGGGTAAGGCATACAAAGAAATTTTGAGAGCATTCACGTCGAAGTCGTCGGCTCTTCCGGGTCCTCAAAATACATTGATAACAATAAAAAAAAAAACATTTTTCATAACACTACAAAGTGAAAGTGTGTACATATACCTAAATTCTCATTTCTATACTGTCAGTCCTTTACAAAAAATCCAAATACAAATATTATGCAAAATTGTTCAAAAGAAAAGTCAAGGCAAAGTTATTTTTTTGATCTAAGTCTCTTAGCAATTGTATCTTCTATCTCTCCTTCCAGGCCCCCAGCGGGCGGGGCTGTGGCCCCCTCCGTCCCCCCTGGATCTTCCCCCAGGATAGAGGAATGTTTTTTGAGAAAGGCTTCCGCCTCAGCAACTGTTTTAATCTTCACTCTTCCTCCTTCCCAGAACACCAGCATCCCTTCAGGTGTCACCCACTTGAACCAAATCCCATGATCAAACAATGTTTTAGACAAGAAGGAAAATTTCCTTCTTGCATCTCTAATCTTTCTAGGGATCTGCTTCAAGATAGCAACCGTTTTTTGTTGGTAGATTAACGGACTTTCTCTCTGCACTTTCAGGATTTCCTCTCTGGTTGACCTTCTAACAAATTTCACATGTATCTCTCTAGGTACTTCATTTATTCTGGCATATGCTGAGTTTATTCTATAAGCTAGGTCAATGTCCCCCCTGATCTCATCCTTAGGTTTTTGTAAATAGTCTGCTAAAATCGTGCTCATAAGATCAGGGAGGCATTCACCAGATTCCTCAGGAACGTTCTGAAATCTCAAAAAATATGTCATTCTTTCCATATCAATCCTAGACACATGCCCATTTGTTTCCCCAACCTCTTTAGTAACATTTTTAATCTCTCCCTTAACCCCCACCAGCCCCCCTTCCAATTCTTCATTCTTCTGTGTATTTTCTAGCACTTGCTTCCATGTGTCCAATAACTCCTTCTTGAAGTTGATGTTTTCTGCCCTCTGGGCCTGAATTTCTTGTACCAAAGTTTGTAGAACAGTTTCAAGAGAAGCCATCCTTTGTTCTAAACTTGTCAGTGCTGTTTCTTGAGCCATGATTAACTGTTAAAGTCAGTGCCACTAAAATGGCGTTTTCAGGGTGGGGTTGGTGAGGCTGACCGGGAGCCAAAAGTTCTGATCAAGGTTGTAACGTTGTAAAGTTCAGGAACCAAGAGATAAACAATTTTCCAACTCAATAGGTGTAATAGTGAAGGTACTCCAGAAAAGAAATCACAAATCCAAAAGAAAAAAATTCTTCATTAAAAGCCAGAGAGAGTCCAAATTGCAAAGAGACGCTGGAAATTTTCCATAAACAAAATAGACAATCAGGAACAAAGAGAGGCCATCTTCCATCGCCCAGCTCAGAGCCCACAGGAGAGAGTAGTGAGAGAAATTGTTTCAGCCAGACCTAGAGACATTGTTGCAAGCAAACCGCAGACCACTTTCCCTTAGCGCAAACAGTCTGGATTAAAGATTTCCGCTCCTCGCCGCGGGGAACCATTTCCAAGTGCCGCTTAAGTCCGAGGGGGGGGGGTTTAAAAACAAACACCCCCCTCCCAGTCCTTTCAGCCCGGCTGACAGTAGAAAAAAAAACAAGTTTTTGAACACTCACTCTCCCCTTGCAGCTGAAGCCTCGGCAAGCCTTCCGACATCGACGATTAGCCCTCGACATGAATGCGAATGGCGCCGTCTTCCTTAGGCGAAGGGAGAACCCCCCGCAGCATGTTCTCCTTCACCTAAGCCGCGACGAGGGTCGCTTCCCCCACCGCCGTGAGGGGGGGCGTCCCTGTCGAGCCGGCTTTACGGGAGACCCCCAAACAAGGGGCGTCTCGCCCCCGTGGGGGGGCAGAAAAAGAAACAAAACGGCGAGCGAGCGCTAGGCTCGCCCGTCGCCGCTGGAGCCGGAACCGGAAGTCTAATACTCTCTTTCTTGTTCTCTCTCATTATATTTCTATTTTATTCTTTATAAATATAGTGCTGTGCCTCTTTTTCTTCCTTCAGTCTCTGTGAAACATTCCTCTTTTATTTGGCTGCTTTTTCTGTATGTTGTGGTTGTTGAGGTTCCAAAACACACACAGCTCCTCCTGTCTCCTCCCCCACATGTTTCAAGGTTGTGGCTTTCATAACCAATTCTGCCCTGCTGGCATTGGGGAGAAGGCTCAGTACAGGTGCCTACAAGTTTCTTACTAGCTTATTCTACCACAGTCTGTGACTATAAAAATTAAGGTAACTTGTAAGTTTAAGGAGTAGCTATTGTACGTTTTCCATAGATTAAAGTGAATCTGTTGGGAGTAAATTGGACCTGGAATTTGATTATGCTTATGGCACATCAACCAGGTTGGAGTCCTAGTGGACAACCATTTAAATATGAGCCAGCAGTGTGCAGCAGCTGCTAAAAAAGCCAACCCAGTTCTAGGCTGCATCAACAGAGGGAGAGAATCAAGATCTCGTGAAGGGTTAATACCACTTTATAACGCCTTGGTAATGCCACACTTGGAATATTTGCATCAAGTTTTGGTCACCAATATGTAAAAAAAGAAGTAGAGACCCTAGAAAGAGTGCAGAGAAGAGCAATAAAGATGATTAGGGGACTGGAGACTAAAACATATGAGGAACGGTTGCAAGGACTGGGTATGTCTACTTGAATGAAAAGAAGGACTAGGGGAGACATGATAGCAGTTTTCCAATATCTCGGGGGCTGCCACAACGAAGAGGAAGTCAAACTATTCTCCAAGGCACCTGAGGGTAGAACAAGAAGCAATGGGTGGAAACTAATCAAGGAGAGAAGCAACTTAGAACTGAGGAGAAATTTCCTGACAGTTAGAATAATTAACCAGTGGAACAGAAATTGCCTCCAGAAGTGGTGAATGCCCCAACACTGGAAGTCTTTAAGAATATGTTGGATAGCCATTTGTCTGAAACGGTATAGGGCCTCCTGCCTAGGCAGGAGGTTGGACTAGAAGATCTCCAAGGTCCCTTCCAACTCTTGCTATTGTATTGTATTGAATTGGTAGTGCTCGACTCACAACCATTTGTTTAGTGACCATTTGAAGTTACAGTGGCACTGAAAACAGTGAATTATGACCATTTTTCACATTTCCAACCATTGCAGTTTCCCCACAGTCATGTTATCAAAATTCGAATGCTTGACAACTTGCAAGTGTTTATGAACCCCCAACCTACCTACCTAGTATATTTCTCCCTCTATCTCTCTATTCCTCTACCTACCCACCTACCCATCTACTGTATTTCTCCCTCAGAGTATCTAAATATGTCATAAAGGATGACATAATACCTGTGGCCCACTGCTCTCTCTGTATCCATCTACCTGCCTTTTTTACAATTTTTTACATTACTGTTGCATGTACCTGGCACAGGTGTGACATCTTCCCCAATCTATATATATCATTGGTGCCGTACTTGAAAAGAACGTTGTGTGAAAATTTGGAAGCGATCGGTGCAGGACTTTCGGAGATTAACGGCTTTGAACAAACTCTTGTTACATTTTTATTTATATAGATTATGATAAGCTTAATATGTAAATCTTGTATCAAAATAACATATTACCAAATCTGACAAAATGGAGGAGTAAATGGCTTATATGATTAGATGTTAACATTTGTTAAAGAATTGTAGTTCTCAACAACAGGAATTGTTTAAGAAGGCACAGCATTTTAAGAACACAAAACACAATACTGTGTTTTTGTTTTGTGGAGTTGGTAAAAGCACAAATGGTTTACAAAGATACAAAGAGATGTATGAATGGTGCTAGTTAATATAAAATACACTTAGCTGTATTATATTGCATCTAATTATTTGGTTTATTATCTTTTACTCTATTTCCTACTGTATATATTAGTTTATCTGGAAAAGGATTACCATGATGAGTAAGTGCCTGTATTGTCTTACACAAATTAATTAATGAATATGCTAAACTGGGAATTAAGAGTTCATTTAATTGCTTTCTCAAGCCTGAGCAGTATTACTGAACTACATACATTCAAAGAAAGAACAGATCATTGGCAGCTGAAAGAATCAGGGATGATTTGCTTGACCATAAAAATGTACGAATCCATAAAAAAAAGGTTTACTGTAGTGTTGACGTCAATGAAAGAAATTAACACTAAAGAAATATTACATTAAATGATGTGAAAAGGGTACTAAAAGTTGACAGGAAAATGAATGTTAAATTTTTGATTACACTTCATGGCTAAACCATTAACTATATAAATACCCTTCACATGATTATAGTTCAAACCCTGGAATTGCAGAAATGTAATTTCTGGTTAATCCCAATGGTGGGTTGCAGGGGTGTACCCCAATATGGGCGTACCGGAGCCTGCCCGAAGCACCGGATACCTCTCTTACCATTCTTTTATGTCTTCAGTGCTTCCGCGCATGTGCACAGCATATACAGCGCCTGCATGATGCTCCGCTGAGCAGCTAGAGTGTTGTGGAGGTTCACGGAAGCACCAAGACGCGCCAAGACACGGAAGCGCCAAGACGCGCATGCACTGTGTGGGCCTTACGTGGGTGCTGCCAGGCCCATTCCAACCCTACCGGTTGGAGCACAATCTGGAACCCACCACTGATTAATCCCCAATTATATTATTAGTGATTATATGATTTCTCTCAGAGGCGGTATTCAGCAGGTTCTGACCAGTTCCAGAGAACCGGTAGCAGAAATTTTGAGTAGTTTGGAGAACTGGTAAATACCACCTCTGACTGGCCCCACTCGCATCTATTCTCTGCCTTTTGAATCCCAGTTGATTCGGAGGGAATGGGGATTTTGCAGTATCCTTCCCCTGCCACGCCCGCCACGCTACATCCACCAAACCATGCCCACAGAACTGGTAGCAAAAATGTTGGAATCCCACCACTGATTTTTCTTTCAGAGATTCATAATAAGTTTTGAAACAATTATAATACTAAGAGAAGAGTTTATAACAACTGCAGAAGTATGACAAGGCAAAGTTGTAATAAAATATGCATTGATTTCAAAGTAGAATTTAACTTAATAAAAATGTCAAGAGAATATGTGTAGTTTGAAGAACAAGGAAAAGCACACTTAGCATAGTTTTAATGTTTTTATCTTATTCTCCATTTTCTAACATATTGGTTTTGGAGATAGTAGAATGAGTAATAAGAGTTTGAAAATTAATTGCCCCTATGTATATATAGCACAGATTTTACCATAATAATCAATACAATTGGACTAAGAATAAATATTCCTGAATACAGAAAATGTGCATCCAGAAATGTACAGTATTATTAGAAGCAATATAATAATATAATATTGGTTAAGATATCCCCAAATGTTATCCCATTTTCTTAACCAGTATGAAATATTAGCTTTTAATTAAAGCATTTTATGTATGTATAAACAAGATAGATAGATAGATAGATAGATAGATAGATAGATAGATAGATAGATAGATAGATAGATAGATAGATAGATAGACCGACCGACCCTAACAGTACTAGTTATATTCCATTCTAAAACATTTTATTTCTCTCCAAATGTAAGATTTCATTATGTAGGACCCGAATAATTCATGCTCTGTAGGCTTCAAAATAATATTGATAATATTTCATTGTAATTTTATTACAATATTATTACAATGACAATAAAGATTATTATTATTATTATTATTATTATTATTATTATTATTATTATTATTATTATTATTATTATTATTATTATTATTACTGAAAATGTCAGAAAGAGAGAATACAAAGTAACATTTCTTCCTATTTTATCTCTTATTCTGACATATATTATAATGGTTCAGATAAATACTATGATGAAAAATGTGAGAATGCATAATTTGTTACAGAAATTGTACTGATAAAAATATGATTCATATGTACTTATATTTTTCAATTAGGAATTTAATGTTCAGGTCATTTATCAACTTAATTGATTCTTACAACTGGTTTGAATTACTCTTAGTGGAGAGGCATGTATCATCACTCCTATATCCTAAAAATGCCACCAGTCCAATGTGTTTTTCATAGTTGCTTCATTGTTTTCTTACTATTGATTGAAAAGAATCAAGGATCTAACAGCATTATTTTTGCACCAAAACAAAATTCAAGAAGGTTTATACATGCCAACATTTGATGGTGTAGAATTTCCATGCATGTTTGTGGATTATAAGATATTTATTAGGCAAAGGAAAGAAAAAGTGTGTTTTGGGGATTCAGTTTCCATTCTGCTCTTTATTGTTGCCGGGATTCCTGATTTATTTACTTTCCAGGAGTTAATTTTTGTTTTAAAATATGCTATTCAGGATAGCAAATTTGTGCATTCTTGGGTTTGGCCTTGTTTCCAATTTCTTTCTCTAGCACTAATCAACACCGTATGGTTAGTGGGCCCAGGATTCTACAAAGCAATACAGAAAATGTGTGTCCTTTTGCTTGACTTTTACTCTAATTGACCTAACTTCAAGAAAATGTAAGAAGATGTTGCTATTATCTCAGACTAATTACTGTGTATAGCAGGGGTCTCCAAGCTTTGCAACTTTAAGTCTGAAGGACTTCAGCTCCCAAAGCTGGCTGGAGAAGTCTGGGAGCTGAAGTCCTTCAGACTTAAAGTTGCAAAGGTTGGAGACCCCTGGTGTATAGGATATGGAGCAGTGGTGGGTTTAAAATTTTTTAGAACCTACTCTGTAGGTGTGGCCTATTTTGTGGGCGTGGCTTGGCAGTCATGTGACAGGGTGGGAGTGGCCACCTTTTAAAATGTGGTGAAACTCATTTAACAACACTCTTGCTTAGCAACCAAAATTTTGGACTCAATTGTGATGATAAATTCTTTCTTTCTTTCTTTCTTTCTTTCTTTCTTTCTTTCTTTCTTTCTTTCTTTCTTTCTTTCTTTCTTTTCTTTTCTTTTCTTTCTTTCCTTTCTTTCCTTTCTTTCCTTTCTTTCTTCCTTCCTTCCTTTCTTTTCCTTTCCTTCCCGTTGGGTCACTGGCAGTGGCGGGCCAGATTTACTTCCAGGTACGCCGGTGGAACCCCCTCTCACTGGTTCTCTAAATTTCATCAACCGGCTCTCGCGAGTAGGTGCGAGCCTGCAGAAACCCACCACTGATATGGAGGCATCTGTTTTCATAATTTTAACAAGCTGTCTATTGTCACTTTGATGTCCAGAGATGTCTCTTGTCTAATAAAATAAATAAATACTGAATAAACTAACTAAGAAACTATATTGATTGGCTTGATACTTTGCCACTGTGGAGTGTCCAATCTTTTCAAGATATTCAGTTGCAATTATTGTTTTACATTGTCAAAATGAAATTTTTTTATTCTTTTGTCTTAATTTTATCATTTTATGCTTTGTTTTCCTTTGTTTCATTGTGACAGTGTTGGGACCTGTCAGAGGGTAGGTATGGATAGGGTATGCATACACACACACACATATATACACTGCACATAAAATATATTAGCAATAATATAACGAGCACAAGACCAAAACTTGAATCTGAAAGATTCAGCGTGACTTTCTCAAATATTTATTTTAAGGGAGTGGGATTGTAACATAAACTCCAACTTTAAAATGTGCATAACTCAGTTAAAATAGAAAAAAATCCCATATATGTGTGTGTGTGTGTGTGTGTGTGTTAATTTTATGAGCTGATCAATAAATCAGAGAGACTAGTATAGATCTATTTCGAGCTTTTTAGCTCTCATCAGCTAGCCATACCCTTACTGGGATTCGAACCGGGGCTGTATTACATATCAGGCAAGAGCCTAATCATTCAGCCAGCCAGGCTCTCCCATTGCATTAGCTGAGACAGGAGGATTAGTATCTATAATTGTTTTCACAACATCCTGTTAGGGCCCCAATTAAGGGAGGAGACATACTGTTTCCTTTTCTGCCTTTCGGCTCATCACAGAGACCATCTAGACAGAAAGCCATGAGTTCCATTGTGTGATTTTTTTAAATATGTGTGTTAGTTTTATGAGCTGATCAATAAATAAATCAGGGAGACTAGTATAGATCTATTTTGAGCTTTTTAGTTCTCATCAGCTAGTCATACCCTTACTGGGATTCGAACCGGGCTGTATTGCATAGCAGGCAAGAGCCTATAACTCTCCCTGATTTATTTATTGATCAGCTCAAAAATCTCTCTCTCTCTCTCTCTCACACACACACACACACACACACACACACTTACCTGTGTATTGATCAGCTCAAAAAACCTAACGTGTGTGTGTGTGTGTAATATTACACATATTACAATATTACACAGAAATGTGGCATTGTTCCACAGACTGTGAAGTTTGCCTTCTTTCTGATCTATAAATTTATAACTCAGAATCAACTACAGCCACTGAGACTACAATTATTTTAAAGGTCACCTATACTGATATAATTCAGAAAGGAGCTTAGCTTGAATGTCACTTCCTAGCCAGCTGTTCACAGCAGTCCTTTTTTTTTAATTAGTGGAAAATGAACTTTTCAATTTTGAGAATGATTATCAGGTTAAAAGTTCTGATATTTTCCCTGGGAGGGAATC
Source organism: Rhabdophis nuchalis (assembly GCA_039707465.1). NCBI lineage: Eukaryota > Metazoa > Chordata > Lepidosauria > Squamata > Natricidae > Rhabdophis > Rhabdophis nuchalis. Next base: position 10,310,742 of record CM077656.1, read on the forward strand.
CGTTCAGTTAAAGAAATGGCATGTATTATTCACTGTTTATCACAAACGTGTTCTATTTGCTTACTGTGGGCTCAGTTCTTATTAATTCATCCAAGAACTCTTTGGGATATTTCAGACTTCAACCGGAAAATTCTTCAACTCCCTGTAATGAAGGTAATCCTTGGCTGACAAATGTAACTGGAATTGTGAACCCCGTCATTAAACAATGAGGACATTAAGTGTGATGTCACATGACCATGCTGAGTTAATGGCAGCAATTCCAGTGGTAGTGGTTGTTATGCCCATGGCTGTTGGATAGAGCAGGGGTCTCCAATCTTTGGAACTTTAAGTCTGAAGGACTTCAGCTCCCAGAATTCTCCAGCCAGCAAAGCTGGCTGGAGAAGTCTGGGAGCTGAAGTCCTTCAGACTTAAAGTTCCAAAGGTTGGAGACCCCTGCACTAGAACATAACTAGAAGAGCAAAGCTGGCTGGAGAAGTCTGGGAGCTGAAGTCCTTCAGACTTAAAGTTGCAAAGGTTGGAGACCCCTGCACTAGAACATAACTAGAAGAGCAAAGCTGGCTGGAGAAGTCTGGGAGCTGAAGTCCTTCAGACTTAAAGTTGCAAAGGTTGGAGACCCCTGCACTAGAACATAACTAGAAGAGCAAAGCTGGCTGGAGAAGTCTGGGAGCTGAAGTCCTTCAGACTTAAAGTTCCAAAGGTTGGAGACCCCTGCACTAGAACATAACTAGAAGAGCAAAGCTGGCTGGAGAAGTCTGGGAGCTGAAGTCCTTCAGACTTAAAGTTCCAAAGGTTGGAGACCCCTGCACTAGAACATAACTAGAAGAGCAAAGCTGGCTGGAGAAGTCTGGGAGCTGAAGTCCTTCAGACTTAAAGTTGCAAAGGTTGGAGACCCCTGCACTAGAACATAACTAGAAGAGCAAAGCTGGCTGGAGAATTCTGGGAGCTGAAGTCCTTCAGACTTAAAGTTGCAAAGGTTGGAGACCCCTGGGGTAGAGGATCATGTGATTGAATTTGCAATCTCCTGTCAGTTTCCCCATTTACTTCTCTTGTTGGAAGACTACAGTGAAGCTTACAAATGTAATAACAGGATGCTGCAACTATCGTAATTGATAGCCAGTTGCTTAGTGCCCAAATTGTGATCATGTGACAATGGGGATATTGTAACAGCTGCAACTTCAAGGACTAGCCGTAAGTGTCTCGCCTCCCAATCAGGAGGTTGTGAGTTCAATCCTAGGTAGAGGCAGATGTAGGGTCTCTTGCTGGGGTAGGGAGTTGGACTGGATGATCTGCCAGGTGCCTTCCAACGCTGTTAATCTGTTAAAATATTGTCGTATTTAAAATTAAAATCAAATGGTCACTGAACAAATAGTCATTACCTCTATTGTTGTTTTTTTTTCACTTTGAAAAAGTTTTATTGGGTTTTACAATTTTTTACAAATAGGGTAAGGGTATGGTGTAAAAAAGATATTGTGAGAACCTTCACGTCGAAGTCGCTGACCCCTTCCGAGGCTTCATAACAAAATATAGATAATACATTAAATTTTCATTTGTACTACAAAGTGGAAAGAAATACAAATATATCATCGTAAAATCTATGCTAGCAATCATGTATAAACATCCAAACAAAAGTTATACTGTACTAAAATAAAGTCACTTTTGAGATCTAAGTCTTTTGGCAATTGTATCTTCTTCTCCCTGGCCCCCAGTGGGCGGGGCCGCGGCACCCTCTACTCCCCCATTTTCATCCTCCAGGATTGAGGAATGTTTTTTAAGAAAGGCTTCCGCCTCTGCAATTGTTTTAATTCTTACTCTTCCTCCCTCCCAGAACACCAACATTCCCTCTGGCATCACCCACTTGAACCAGACCCCCTTTTTAAATAATCTTTTAGACAACAAGGAATACTTCCTTCTTATCTCTCTAATCTTTTTCAGGATCTGCTTCAAGATGGCAATCTCTTTCTGCTGATAAATTAAAGGACTGTCTCTCTGCGCCCTCAGGATCCTTTCCCTTGTAGACCTTCTTACAAATTTAATATGTATCTCTCTGGGTACTTCATTTATCCTGGCATATGCTGAATTTATTCTATATATCAGATCTATGTCCCCCCTAATATCTTCTTTAGGCTTTTGTACATAATCTGCTAAAATTGTACACATTAAATCAGTTAAATCTTCACCACTTGCCTCAGGAACGTTCTGAAATCTTAAAAAATATGACATCCTTTCAAAATCCATCCTAGACATATGACCAGTTAAATCCCCTATTTCATTATTAATACTTTTAAGTTCCCCCCTTGCCCCAACCAGCCCCACCTCCAGCCCGTCAATCTTTTGTGTATTTTCCATTAATTTCATTACCTCTATTGACGGTTTTCCTGGGCTCTTGAAATACTGTATACAGTGCATTTAGAAAGTATTCAGACCCCCTTCACTTTTGTCAATTTTGCTGTGCTGCAGCCTGATTCTACAGTTGTTGGAATTCATTTTTTCTCATTAATCTACACCAGTGTTTTTCAACCTTGTCAACTTGAAGATGTTTGGACTTCAACTCCCAGAATTCCCCAGCCAGCGAATGCTGGCTGGGGAATTCTGGGAGTTGAAGTCCAGACATCTTCAAGTTGACAAGGTTGAAAAACACTGATCTACACTCCGTATTCCATAATGACATGGGAAAACAGAATTTTAGAAATGTCTGTGCATTTATTAAAAAGAAAAAAACCCAGAAATATCACATCGGCATAAGTACGGCAACCTCCTAAACAGGAAACACATTGACTAGCCGGGAGAAATCCAAATGTGTCATTGTTTGTATTGGTTGTTCAATACAAAAGGGAGAAATAAAAAGAAAGAAAAAACAACCTTTAGTGTAAATAATGCATTGATAAACAATATAGCCACAGCATGCAGAGAATGACTTCGGGAATTCCTTCCAACTTCTTGCCAAGAGCCAAGGTGCGGCTCTGATTTCGCTTGTGTAACAAAGTGATGTTTCTAAGTGTAAATTTTTGCTTTCATTCGTGTTGCACTGAGAGTGCGGGGAAGGACTGTGTAAGCTGCATGTGGTCCGTTCTGGATCATGTGACTGGAAGGAGCTAGGTCACTATTGGCTAACCTTTTTGGTGCCGAGTGGCCAAAGCACATGTGCGCAACCCCAAAATGCAATGCAGGTTCCCCCGTGCATCCGCACACACACACGCCTCTTGCCCCATACATCCCTTAGACCGATACGCTCCCACAGAGAGGGCCTTCTCAGGGTGCCGTCGGCCGGACAATGCTGACTGGCGACACCCAGGGGAAGAGCCTTCTCTGTGGCGGGCCCTGCCCTTTGGAACGACCTACCCCCTGAATTACGCACCATCACCGACCTCCGCCTCTTCCGCCAATGTCTAAAGACATACCTTTTCCAACAAGGCGGCCTAGCCTAACCTCCCACGGGGACTTTTTAGAAAGTTTTAAATTGGGTATTTTAAAATTTGGTTTTTAGCATAGGATTAGGATAGTTTAATATATATTTTAAATTATGTATTTATTTTTGTATTTTGTATGTTTTTAAATTCCTGTGCGCCGCCCTGGGTCCTCTGTGGAGAAGGGCGGGATATAAATATAAATAAATTCAAAATTCAAATACACATGTGCCCCATCCCCCACGCCGATTTTTGGCTTCCAAGTTGGTGCAGGAGGCTTTCCAGGCCCCAAACACCCCTGCACCCCGTTTTGGCTTCCAGGTTGGTGCAGGAGGCCTCCCAGGCCCAGAACGGGGTGCCAGGGAGGTGGAATGCACACATATGTGTCACCTGTGGCATGCGTGCCATAGATTCGCTGTCATGGGGCTGGGACCTAGAATAGATAAAATCACTAATCTTCTGAGCCACTGAACAATAGGGATCCACTGGTGATTTACCCACTCCCTAATCTTTTTCTTTTGCTAACTTCTCCCTACTTTCTTGATTCCAGACTGTCCAGTTTTCAGAATTTCCTTAAACTGTGGGGTATTTGATGCTCTCTGAGCTTGGCTGATTTCTTGCAGACATTTAATTACCATATTAGGTAACCTCATCATTACATCAACAACCCACAGCTACAAATATTCTCTTCCATCGATTTATTAAACTCATCGAGTTTAAACCTCCTTTCTTTCAAACATTCTTCTTTATTGGAAAGAATACAAATCCAATATACAGTATCTGTCAGCTGCAGGACTAGTATCTTAGGATCAATTCCAATAAGCAACAGTTAAGTATATAGGGAGGACATAGGAAAGTACAATGCTAAGAATATTTTCAGAGTAGGATAGAACAATTGCTGCTTGAAAATCATAGTAATTACCTGCTCTGGCAGCGAATGAGGAGATGACAGGCGCTTATTTATTTCTGTTCTTTGTGACAGATTATATGGAAGTCAGCAAAAAATGAGAGTAATCAAGCAAAATGCCAATGTAATAATATTTTTGATGCAATTCTAGCTGTCTACTATTAGTTTAAATGGATGGCATAATTTGCAAGGTTAGATTTATAATTAAAAGCTTTGTTAAAATTTGGTAACATTTAAATCTAAGCAGTCAGTTGTTTCATAGACAACAATTCTTAACTTTTAGAGATGGTAAAAGAGAACTAGGAGGAGGAAGTATGATTGTTTTTATTTTTAAGTGAACTTTCTGTTACAAATACTTTCCTGGAAATATTGCTCAGAAACAATCCCGCCATAATGGTAAAAATCATAATTAATGAGTTACGTTGTTACATTCTATGTGTCAGTTCTGCAGCCATCTTTTCTTTTTGGGACTTCAGGCCTTTCTATTGTGGGAAAATGGGAGGAGAGATTATACAGAGTTGGGTGATATGTAGCCATAATAACATTCTTTCTACCTGAATTCAGCTTGATGGTGGGGATTAGGCCAGGCCGGCGAGATGGAAGAAGTGTGTCTTCAAACTTTGGCGGAAGGAGCGGAGGTCCATGATAGTTCTAAGTTCGGGGGGAAGGTCGTTCCAGAGGGTCAGGCCCGCCACAGAGAAGGCCCTTCTCCTGGCCGTCGCCCGCCGGCATTGCCTAGTGGACGGCACCCGGAGAAGTCCCTCTCTGTGGGAGCGGATCGGCCGAAGGGATGTGTGAGGTAGGACACGATCCCGCAGATAGCTAGGTCCCGTGCCATGGAACTTTGCACATACTTTCCTTAGCAAAGAGAGGACAAAACAAAGCATCAGCCTTTTTGTGGTTAAAATAAATGCTTACTTAATTGTCTATTACATACTGAAACATTACGTGACTCGGTATTACACAGCACTTCAGAACCAGGTCATAATTACTTGTTTTGGGGAGTGGGGTACTGCTGTAACTTTGAGTGGTTGTTAAGGGACTGATTGTAAGTCCGAACTTTATGTTCCGACAGCCCCACAGTCACCTGAGCACATTTTGGGTGCTTAGCAAAGAATTGTTTGCAATATCTTGTGGTCACATGACTGCAATTCACATTTTTGCCAAAGGAAATAGTGCTTACCAATGATTTTCAGCAAAAACATCTCATAACAAACAGTGGTTTCACTTTAAAATCCCATCAAAAATGTCCCAAAGGTGCTTTTTAAAGAGGCAAGAAGCTTCTTGGATGAGAAGCAAAATGTGTTCAAAGAAAAAAGAAAAGCCAGAAAGTCCAGTTGTCTCTTGAAAAAGCACCTTTGGGACAACCATGACCTGGGTGACTAAGAATCTCCATAGACACACAAAAAAGGTTATAAAATCAAGTTGGTCACCACTTACAACCATAATGGACAGGTTCCTTTGCAATTGGAGGTCGAGGACACAGATCTTTATAATTCATCTTCACCTATCTTCCAGTGAAACCATCTTTACCACATGCACAGGTCAACATTTGTCCCTCTTGCATTTCTACTGTAGACACCATGAAACTGAAAATGATGTGCTAAAACTCAAACTTCATGTTCAAGGAAAAAGTCTCATACTTCGATGTACAAGCTTTGCTGAGGATTTGTGATCTGGCAGGACATTTGTAAATGTTACTCATAACAACCTTTCTGGCATTGTCATCAGTGGTGGGATGTAACCAATTTAACAACCGGTTCGGAGGGTGCATGCTTTGCGTGCACGGGGATACCTAATGCACTTACGTGCAGCGTTCAAAATACAGCAATTTGAAGCTCAGCTGCTTACTGTCAGCCTCTGCTTTGCTGCTTGCTTCGGCTGCCATTGAAACAGGGAGGGAGGGGGCTATGATATTTGGGAATGGGACTATATGGTGCAGGAGGGAGATTTGGAGAAGGGAGTATATTCTCTTATCTATTTCGCATACCGATGGCTGGTGCCTTGAGATGGTCAAGGCCAACCATCCTGCACACCAACCTGATGATGCTCCTGGAGATGCAACCCACATGACACCTGAGGGAATTGGAGATTGGACAATGGGGGGGACTGTTGGGGGGAGGGAGCTGGACATATATTGATATGTATGATTTCGCACGCTTGGGTCTCAGACCTTGCTTTACTTAGCTGCTTTCTTTTCATAACCAGTAAAAGTACTCTTAATTCTTCAAAATGGAATTGAGCGGTTTCTTTCTTGGTTAATGTCAGAGGCAGACCTGACACTTACCTTCTAAGGCAGCCCCGGTAAGTAGAACAGCGGAGGTACGGAAATCAGCTGTGCCACTTGAATCAGCTGAGCCAGAAAGAAGGAAATATAGGACAGGATAGCACAGGGGCAGGTGGGCGGCGCCATCTGATCGTCGCCACTACCAGTTTGCCCGAACCGGTCCGAACCGGCTGAATATCACCTCTGATTGTCATATATTGTTGTAAAAGCATGTGAATTAGAGAAGAATCTTCTTGTTTCAGAGAATAACAGACTTATCTTTTAGAACATAATTTGTGGCTTTCATAAACAAATGAAAATCTATCAAATATGTTTAGATAAATTACTTCCCTGATTCGTTTTGGTTTTTAGGAGCCTTAAATCAAACAAAGTGGGGGGAAAAATATCCAGCATGCAATGGAGCCAAGCAGTCACCTATAAATATTGATGAAGATCTCACTCAAGTAAATGTGAACCTCAAGCAACTGAAGTTCAAAGGTTGGGAAGAAGAAACTTCAGAGGACACCTTAATCTATAACACAGGCAAAACAGGTACAGAGCCCGCATTCATATTTTATTTGACATTCATAGAAGTTTTTGTTCACATGTGAGGCAATTGTTGTTGTTTTTTACAGTCTCTTGATTTATTTTATCCTTTTTTATCTTTTGGAAATTAAGATGCTTGCAATTAATGGGAAGACAGCTGGCAGTAGCAAACAAGCATTAATTCAAGAGGCCTCCAGGCCCAAAAGAAACATATTAACAAAAATAGCCCTTGAAATAACATAATTCCTATAATCCAGTCCTCTCTATTTTCTGAATATAAATATATTTTAGCATAATATGCATGCTATTAACACAGCCCACATTGTGCAAAATGTTATGTCACAAAGACCCAGCTAACATTTTCACAGAGTGGTTTATAAAGATATATTTAAAATGTATCTTATTTAATTACAATGTTCTGTTTCAAAAGGCATCATTCTAATTTTGCCATGAGTTTGCCATGTATAGATTATCAAGGTACTGATAGGTCACATAAATAAATGAGTTGAAATAAATCTACCATCTATACAACTGGTATTTAATGATATAGAATATTATTTATCTAGACAAGTGTTTCTCAATCTTGGCGACTTTAAGTCCTATGGACTTCAACTCCCAGAATCCCCCATTGCTGTGCTGGCTGGGGGATTCCGGGAGTTGGAGTCCACAGGACTTAAAGTCGCCAAAGTTAAGAAACACTGGTCTAGAATATATATTATAAAACTGGAAAACTTCATATCAATTGGTTCTAACGATTTGTATTCTTTTTGTATGAGAAAACACTGAATTATTTCTCAAAACATACATATGAATCACTAAATTACTTCGTAATGCTTCATTGGAAAACTGAAGGGGAATTACAAAAACTTGAAGTATGGAATAGAAATCTGTTGAATATTCACCAGGTCTATAAAATATATTTCAACATTTGAAATTGAGCTATCTATTTAATTAAATTTGATATGATATTTAGTATTAATAGGCTTCCCTACTGTAACATATTGTACAATTTATCTGCTGAAGCTATGCTGTTGCAAACCAACCACGTAATTTATTTTGTTCTTTTATTTTTCAGAGAATTTTTAAAGCAAACTGAACTTTTGAAAATTATAAATTGAAAAAACAAAACTGATCTATAAAAACACCGTACTTAAACTGTTCAGAATATATTAAAGTTCATATAAGTAATCATATTTAAACTAGCATGCAAACACTATATATTAATGCTAAGTTTTGATTCATTTTTAATTACATTAAATAGTAAACCAGGATTAAACCGCCGCCCTGGGTCCTTTTGGAGAAGGGCGGGATATAAATTGAATAAAATAAATAAATAAATAAATTACATTGTTTCTACATAAGCAATTTATTTTCATAGAAATGTGTAGATTAGAAGAAATACTTGATGGTGTATGAACATTTAAAGGTGGAACGCATCTCTAAAGTCCTTAGAAATAATTACTTTAAACATTCAAGCAGTGGCACAGTGAGAATAGAAAATAATATTTCTTAACAATAAAATTAATTCTTTCTGTATTGGTGTCTACGTATATATTTCCATAATTCCCATCCACAAGGTATATATTATACTTACTAAGTTAAATTCAAACTATATTCTGAGTTGAAATATATGAACATTATTATAATTAATAATAAGCCTAATTTAACTCAAATCCTGTTGATTTCAGTGGGGGGAAATATAGTTAACCTATTTAAAATTTCACTCATGGTGTGATATAATTTGATTTGATAATCTTAAAATTAATGCTGATACATTTGAGGTGCAAGTCACTTTTTTCTTAAATATAATGAATAATAGTGTGTGTTTTTTCCTCCAGTGGAAATTAAGCTGAAAAATGAATACCTTGTGATTGGAGGAGGATCAGAAGCCATATTTAAAGCAAGCAAGATAACATTTCACTGGGGAAAATGTAATATATCTCATGATGGAGCTGAACATAGCATCGATGGACAAAAATATCCCCTTGAGGTAATTGATTTAATAACATTATAAATATCAATATATTTGTGCACATTCAAATCAAATCAAATCAAATCAAATTTTATTTGTATACCGCATCCTCTCCCCAAGGGGACTCGGAGCAGTGCACAGGGAAAAATTTAAAATACTATAAAAAATATATACATAGAATAAATACGATAGGTAAAAACAAATTAAATTAAGATTGTCCCTGCGCTAAAATCCCCAAGTTATAAAGCTAAAATCCCTAACACCCTAAACGTAAAGACTAACCTAGGCCAGCCAAGCAGAAAAAGTGTGTTTTAAGTTTTTGACGGAAGGAGCGGAGGTCCGTAGTTGTTCTGATTTCGGGAGAAAGGTCGTTCCAGAGGGCCGGGCCCACCACAGAGAAGGCCCTTCCCCTGGGCGTCGCCCGCTGACATAGTCTAGTGGACGGCACCCGGAGAAGTCCCTCTCTGTGGGAGCGAATTGGCCGTGAGGATGTGTAAGGCAGGATCCGATCCCGCAGATAGCTAGGTCCCGTGCCACGGAGCGCTTTAAAGATGACAACTAGCACTAGCAGCTATAAATTCATTGGCCTAGACATGATTAAATAGCTATAAATGGCATTAATATATTTACCTTTGATATGAGAACCTCAATTTGTTCCAAAGAATATAGCTAGTTTGCCATGTGTGCTAGTTACTAATTCTGGAGTCACTTTTTGAGGAGTTGCTTGTAGTCTGTCAAGGGGCACAGATTAGATTTCATTCCACTGGTTGAATCCTTCTTGTGCCTTAACGTTTTCTTCAATCCCCTTTTTGGATTTGTTGAATGCTCTTACCAGAGAGGTGAAGCTAAAGCTACTCGGTCAAAGAAGGATGTGTTAAGGCAGGAGTTTGCAAAGTTGGTTCTTTTAAGATTGGTGGACTTCAACTCCCAGAATTCCCCAGCCAGCTGGCTGGGGAATTCTGGGAGTTGAAATCCACCAATCTTAAAAGAACCATTTATTTATTTTATTTTGTTTTATTAAATTCATACCCCGCCCTTCTCCTAAAAAAGGACCCAGGGCGGAGCCCAGGCATCATTAAAAAACATACATAGTACAAAATCCAAAATTTTAAAAACTAATTAAATAATTCCCTGTGCTAAAATACTAACACTCTAAAATTTAAAATTATCCCTATAAAATCAGAAACGGGGTTATGCTAGGCCGGCTTGTTGGAATAAGTAAGTTTTAAGACGTTGGCGGAAGAGGCAGAGGTCCACGATGGTGCATAGATCGGGGGGAAGGTCATTCCAGAGGGCAGGGCCCGCCACAGAGAAGGCTCTTCCCCTGGGCACCGCCAACCGGCATTGCCCGGCCGACGGCACCCTGAGAAGGCCCTCTCTGTGGGAGCGGATCGGTCGAAGGGATGTATGGGGCAAGAGGCGGTCGCGGATATAGCTAGGCCCCGAGCCATGGAGCGCTTTGAAGATGGTCGTCAGCACCTTGAAGCGCACCCGAAAGGCCACGGGCAGCCAGTGCAGCTCGCGCAGGAGAGGTGTTATGTGAGCCTGCCTTGCGGCACCCATAATTACCCGCGCGGCCGCATTCTGGACTAGCTGTAACCTTCGAGTGCACCTCAAGGGGAGCCCCATGTAGAGAGCGTTACAGTAGTCCAGCCGAGATGTCACCAATGCCTGAGTGACTGTGCGAAGAGCTCCCCGGTCCAGTAAGGGACCAACTTTGCAGACCCCTGTGTTAAGGATACTAAGCGAAAGGGCTCTTTTTCTCCATTTGACAAGACTTTTACCCTTTCCCTGCCACACTCAGCTTTAGTTTCCAACACTTATTGAGTCTTAATTTAAATTAAGCAATGCCAGGGTGGAAGACCACTATTGTTAGGCTGTTCTTAGATTAGCCTTAATCCAGTTCCACCTACAACCTATTAGGGTTTTATTTTTAACAGTTGTAAAGAGCTTTTCGCTTTCAGACTTTTATTATTTTAGTAGAATTGGAATTTCATACCATTTGGGTATTTTATGGGCTGCCCTGTCACTTTCCTTGTTATATATATATATTACTGCTGATAAATTTAGAACAATCAGAACAATCTGGAGTTCTTTTGAAATCCAGCACAATATCAGTTGTACAAGAGAACACGGCTTTGGAATCCTTTAAAATATTGCTAATGTCCAGTGTCACCAAATAGCATAGATATGTATTCCATTATTAATGGAAAAACGATCATTTTTAGGGATATTGTTTTAACATATTTAAATTTTTTAGCACAGAGTTAATTTAATCTGGTTTTATATTTTGTATTTTGTATATTTATATATGTTCTTAAATTGCCTGTGCACCGCCCGAGTCCCTTCGGGGAAAGGGTGCTGTATATAAATTTAATAAACTATAAACTATAACTATATCTATATAATTTCGTAATATTAATACAATTAATTTATAATTTAATTTAATATCCATATATTATATTGGCTGAAACCAAGTGATATGTATCTGAGCATATCAGTGCTTTAATTTTCTAAAGTTCCTGGTATACTAGAACTAATGAATGTCCTTTGCATGTTCATTTCATGGTTCTATTAACTTTTTTAACTGTATTATATTATAGATGCAAATCTATTGTTACGATTCAAATGAGTTTTCCGATATCGACAAAGCAATTGAAGGAAATGGGAAATTAAGAACTTTATCAGTTTTATTTGAGGTAATAGTTTTTAACGATGAATGATTCTTCAACTGTGAAATGTCATTGTTTCCATTTTGAGGGTAAGAGTTAGGGGGTGTTGTTATTGTTAATTATTTTTGCATAAGAAGAATTAGCTTTATTTTTAAAAAGGGTTAGGCATTAATGTGTATCTGTGTTAAATATTAAAAGAAGTGTAGTTTTTATAATTTATTAACTGTCAAACTAACAATTATCTTGCATGATTTCTTATTAAAAAACCCAATCTTTCTTCAACAGGTTGGTCTGGAAGATAATATAGATTATAATTCAATTATTGAAGGAGTAGCCAGCGTTAGTCGGTTTGGTGAGTCTGTGATAAAATATGAGAAATTATATGAAGTTATCAATTTTAAGATTCTAAGTCTGGTAATATATGAATTTATGGAATGTGGATACCTGTCAAAAATTTGTTCAAATCCTACAGCTGAAGTTATATAAATGGTAGGGTTCCGCATACCATCCAATGGGCACTTTGCATCTCAATGGAAATTCTTCTGAACATGCTTAAATGCCATGCCAAATGTTCAAAAGAGCATGGCTCTAATGCTGTGCAATGCACATCTCCAAAGGATTTTAATCAGCCGTGCTCCCCTATTATCACAGCCATAGTATTCAATATCATTTTATGTGAATAAAGATATCGTTTTCTTTTTAAAAAAATTGTCATATCATGACAAAATATGAACCTTCCGTATAAAGGCCAGGTAGCACACTAGTGCAGAATTGAAACTCAATATTCGGGTTGGAATTTATTAGGGATTGGAATCCAACAATCTAACAATTATGAATTCTAGTGATTCAAAACAACAACAAAATACAAAAAGATCAGACGTTAATGGCAAACCATTTCCATAAGATATGTGAGATCACCTGGAGTCAGGTTCATCTCAAAGGAAATTTGATTTTAGTGCTCAGGGCACCTTGGTGGCTCCCTCAGACCCTGGTCAATATAAGTAAACTAAGCAAAAAAAAATAGTCAAAGTGTTTCATTAGCATTTAAGTCAGGAATGATGTAAATTGCACCGAACAAGCCGTAATAGCCTCCTTTATATTTGTTTTAAATATTAGGGGTTAGAATAATAAGTATCAAGAGAGTGGCTATAGCAAATTGTTGAGAGATCTGGGTTTTGAAATAAAACACAGAGCAAATGTAACACATTACTCTCAGTAAAATCTCAGCCAGGGGTGGGCTTCAAAAATTTCAGCAACAGTTTCTCTGCCTGGTTGCTGGGTGGGTGTGGCCATGGTGGGTGTGGCCTAGTTGGACTTCTGCACCAGGGGCGGCATTTTTACCCTCCCCGGGCTCCAGAGGCTTTCGTCGAGCCTCTGGGAGGATGAAAACTGCATCCCCCTGGGCTCCGGAGGCCCTTCTGGAACTTCCGGGAGGCCCATTTTTCCACCTCCCCGAGCCTGCGCATGGGCCCTGCACTTACCTCGCATCCAAAATGGGCCATGTGGAGATTCCTGGGAGGGGCGGGGAGGGTTTGGTGGGGCCAACTAGGTGTGGGATTTGGATTTTCTCTGAAGTGGCCATAACATTAGCTACAGGTTCTCCCGAACCTGGGCGAACCCATAGCAGTTCACCCCTGATCATGGCATGTGAAAAACAGTGAAAAACAGATTTAAAGCATCAAAACCCTGCTGTACCACCTCACCCTTCCTGGAATGGATCTGCCAAGCATTTCCATGACAGAGAGATCTCCACTTCTATGTTCTGTTTGGCAAGAGGCATGGAGAAGGGAACTCCATCCCTTTTTCTACCAAAGGAAACTGTGCCACCATGATGGAAAATGTGTTGCAGCAAGGCAAACTTTCTGTAGTTCACCAGATAGATGACAGAGCTGGTGAATTGTAGTCATTTCCATCGTTTGTAAGAGATCCACTGGAGACAATCGCAGGCTCAAGTAGTTTAGTGGAATCTGCAAATATCAGATTCCCAAGCATGACAATTTAAAGGAGGCTTATAATTAAATATAGACATACATTCATTTTAAGAGTTATTCTCTGAGTTAAAGGGAAAAACCACGTAATCCTGCATTGTATTTTTAGCTAATGAGTTTCTTCAGGAAACTCATTACCATAGCATTAAAGAAGCAACCCCCACCTCTAATTGTTCCCTTCAACTGGTACCTTAATCTAATAGGGTTTTTTCCTTTATTTCTGACACGGATTCTAAAACTGCAGCTATTCAGGTATAGCAGGAAAATATCAGCAGGAACAGAAAGATTCCAGGGTTTGTAGGAGGAGCAAAACTTGAGCAACCAAGCTTGAAAAGGGACTCGGCTGGAGGAGTGGATTACTGAACATTTTAGTCCATGGCTAGTAGCCCCTGATTAACAATCTATCAGATATGCATTTATGTAATAGGGATGCTTTAATTTGGTTTCATTTCACAGACTTAAAGCACTAATTTTGCCCCCTACCCCTTCCATTTCTCTTCATTGGAAAAATTAGGCACCTTCATGGTAGACTTGGGAAATTTTAAAAGATGTTAAGGGAGCCTTACACCATTGCAAAGTTTAAGGCAGCCTTTATTCCCCAGATTTTAAGCCTGGCATTATATTGCTCTGTGAGATATAAATTGTGTGTTGGGGACAATGCAAACTTCAGGTTTCCTTATTTATATTGATTTCGAATAATCTTGAAGGCAATTCAGTCTTGAACTCTAACCTAGACAGAGCTATGCCTTCATCTAGCTACCCCATTTCTACATCATGCAATTTGGATTTTAAAATATCATCATGGGAACTTCTTTATATTTTGCAGGGAAGAAAAATGAACTGGAACCTTTCATTTTGTTGAATCTTTTGCCAAATTCAACAGACAAATATTACACTTACAATGGATCTTTGTCAACTCCTCCATGCTCAGAAACAGTTGAATGGATTGTGTTCAAAGACACTGTTAACATTTCAGAAAACCAGGTGATTTATACATGTCTGAATGAAAGAGTTGATCCTAATGGTAAAGAAAAATGATATACAACCAGCATCAGTCAACTAATCTACATGATTAGAGTTTAAACAAGGACAGAGTTTCCTGAAAAAATAAACAGTTGTGGTATCTATATCTACATCAGCTTTGGGGAAAGCATGCTCTTTTCTGAACCAGCAAAATATGTTTGCTTGTTGGTGATTAGAGTATTATCTGTACCTACAAACTGATTTTGTGATAGTATGGACTGTAACAATAACAATAACAATAACAAATATTTTGTTAAAGCTCAGAATAAACTTCAAACTTTACAGGGTTCTACCTTCTGCCTTCTCTTTCTCTTCTCCTATCAAGTACCACCTTCTATTTCCATTGTGGTTTAAATGCCATTTTGATGTACATCTGAATTCTTTTATTGACATAAAGAATGACAAAATTAGGTTCTGAGTATGTTTCTTTTAAACAATTGCTTGGAGATTAAAATGAAATGGGGGGGTGGCATCAAAGTGAAAATCCCTGCACAATACATTGGAGTTTCTTTAGAACTATAGTGACAAAGGAAGAGAAAAAAATCCATTGGAATGGAAGGTATGGAAAGAGTTTAATAATGAAGTCAGCAACCTTGATATGCTTGTCTAGAAAGATTCAAATTTTTAATTTTTTAAAATGTTTATCTCTAGAGTTTATGAAGACTCTAGTTCTAAAGAACTTGGTTCTGCTGAACAAAAAGATTGTATAGGAAGAATCAGGCAACATAACATTTAGAGTAGAGCATGTTTCTCCATCATCTGAATGTGGCTTTTCAAAAATGTTTTCCTTACTAAATTACTTCTGTGTTTCCATTTCTTGTCTTATTCCAGCTGTCAGTGTTTTGTGATGTTCTAACTATGCAGCAATCTGGTTATGTGATGCTGATGGACTATCTACAAAATAATTTTAGAGATCAACAGCATAAGTTTTCTGGCCAAGTATTTTCATCGTACACTGGGCAGGAAGAAATTCATGAAGCAGGTACTTGTTTGTTAGAATTGTGAGCTTAAGCATAATTTTTGTCACAGTGAATTGCTCCGAAGGAAAACAATAAGAGATCCTTATTCAACTGTCCAAATGCAGACAGTTTTAAGACAATTATTGCTGGCGCTAATGAAGCAAGGAGCACAAAATAAATGGATAAATAAATTCAACCTTGCCAAAACTTGAAAATTTGTCCAGCATGATCAGCTGTAATGCAGTTGAGCTTTTGAAGCTATATCAACATAGTCCTGGGGATGCACCCGTAAGTACATGCCTTTATATAAGGCTACTGCAGGGGTAGTCAACCTTTTCATACCTACCGCCTACTTTTGTATCTCTGTTAGTAGTAAAATTTTCTAACCGCCCACCGGTTCCACAGTAAGGGTGATTTATAAAGTAGGGAAGTCAATTAAAATTAAAAAAGGAAAATGCTTCAGTATTGGACAAAACCCCTACCGCCCACCATGAAAGCTGGAACGCCCACTAGTGGGCAGTAGGGACCAGGTTGACTACCACTAGGCTAGTGCCTTCTAGATACCTTGGGACTGTTAACACATCTTGAAAACACCAAATTAGATAAGGCCGCTCATATTACCTTCACCTTGGTTAAGTGAGCTATTACTTGCAACAGAAATAACTCCTGTTCACAGCGAAAAGTGTGGATGTAAAATAAGTATCCATTTGTGGTAACGGCATCGTTCAAATGCCACAATTTTGTATTTCCATCCTGAGATCTAAAACAAGTATATAAGCTGTGGTAGTTGATGATGCCATCACACACATTTCTCACCCTACATAGATTCCATGATTTGTTGTTTTAGTATAATCCAACCATACTGTGAATGAGTTTAGTTAGCCAAAGGCCAAAAAGCAATTAATACAACTGAGTGAAGGATTTTTTGCCCACTGGATAAATTATAGACTCCGAGTATCTATTCAGTCTAACAAAGGAATATGTAACAAAATCAGACAAATGATCATTAATACATTCTCTGTTTGTTTCATTCTCAAAAAAGCTTTAAATGGGTCACACATTAAATAAGATTGTGTTGTTAAACTTCAGCTTGATAAAATGGGAAAATACCAATTTAAAATTTATTTTATTATGCAGGTTTAATGTTGGAAAGCTATTCTGAGTAGTGAGTGCCCTCTTGTGTTTAAAAGATAAATTCTGAAATAATGTTGGAGAAAAACACATTAAAAAACTTAAGTGAAATCAATTTAATGAAAATTGATTGGCCAATAGTGACATCTCAATAAATGACTTAAGGCTTTTTAAAATCTGAATTTAGGCCAATTTATATTTTAAGGTGGCTGCATTGAACTAGTTTAAATCCAATTAAAGACAATTTAGCTTTTCTGGCCTGTGGGAAATCATTGATTTTTACCACAATACCACAGAACATGTTTTCATTGCACCCAAATTATCTAAGCATTCTCAGCAATTCTATACTTAATTGGATATAGAATGTCCATTGGTGTTCTTTTTGAAGACCAAAAACCTTCTCATAGTCTGAGGCGATACATCATTCAAGATCTC
Source organism: Rhabdophis nuchalis (assembly GCA_039707465.1). Taxonomy (NCBI): domain Eukaryota; kingdom Metazoa; phylum Chordata; class Lepidosauria; order Squamata; family Natricidae; genus Rhabdophis; species Rhabdophis nuchalis. The sequence goes on from CM077656.1 coordinate 10,328,045, forward strand.
CCATCTTAAAATGAGAAGAGATTTCCACATTAAATCTCCAAGCTTAAAAGAAAATGCGAGGAGGGTAGTATATATTTGAAACAGAGATGATCATATCAGCTATACTTGTCAATTCCTTGGTTTTTTTAATCATTCTAGTTCTTGCAATTATATCACAGAAATAGTACGTTTTATTTATTTCATCGTCATATTTATTCAATTCCCACTTTTAAAAGACATAAATTTACAAGTTAAGATGTGCTTCTAAAATGTTTATATAAGAACTCATAATATATAAAGACATATTACAATATGAAAACTAAAAAATGAGTCTAGAGGAACAGCTCTAGTGAGGATTATGAAGTATTTTGGGGATGAGGAGTATATATTGCTTAATTAAAAAATAGTTTTATTTTATGGGTAAAAGGCATAAATGTGAATTTTCTCTCTGTAGGTCTGTCTTGTAGTTGTTGTCTTATAATACAGGGGTCTCCAACCTTTGCAACCTTAAGTCTGAAGGACTTCAGCTCCCAGAACTCCCAGAAGCTTTGCTGGCTGGAGAAGTCTGGGAGCTGAAGTCCTTCAGACTTAAAGTTGCAAAGGTTGGAGACCCCTGTTATAATACATAGTTGCTATAACTTGTACATCACCTTTTCTTTTTCTTTTTTAAGTTTGCAGCTTAGAACCAGAAAATGTTCAAGCTGATCCAAAGAACTATACCAGTCTTCTTGTTACTTGGGAAAGGCCACGAGTTGTATATGACACAATGATAGAAAAATTCGCTGTTTTTTACCAACAGTTGGAAGGAGAAGACCAGACAAAGCATGAATTTCTAACAGATGGTTATCAGGACTTGGTAAATGACAATTTTAAAGGTTTTCTGCCAAAGTTTTCTATAGAACTGGGAATCAAAATGTAAGGGATTGCACATATATAGTGGCTTAGATAAATTTGAATTTAAAGTGCTTCAGCAGAATAATTGTTATGATAGCTTTTGCTTACCAAGTTGGTTTCACCACATGCAATACCCTAAAGCCATTCCCATTCCTTACAAGCATTCCCTTACTAAGACATTTCATGGGTGGTGTATATATTAGTATTAAAAAAAAAACCTTGCCACAGAAATAATTGGTGGTGAAATTGGTCTGATGAGGAGGCTAATATACCGTCCCCAAAGGCACATAGTAATCTGCCTATCTATTGGTATCTGCAGATGGGTTAACTAGTGGAGTTTCCCATGCTTATGGTACTAGTGAAGATCAGCCTTCCATCCATGGATATGGACTAAGAAATGAACCAGGAATCTAGGGTCGTCATGACAGCCATGATTATCTCTAGCCTAACTCACAGTGGGGATTATGTATTAGATCTGGTTTTTATTCAGGTCTATGGCGACGTGATTTGGAATAGAGAGGTGTCACTTCTAATGCCATGACATGGACACATCTCTCCCTATTTGTCTTGGAGTAATCTGTGACTGCTCCACTGTAGGAAGATAGGACCTAATTGAATAAACCAGGGGTCCCCAACCGTTTTGGCACCAGGGACCGGTTTCATGTTAAAAAAATTCCGCGGACCGGTGACCATGGCTTGGCCGGCGTAGAGGGGGAGTGGGGGGAGGGGGAACAGGTGGCGCATGCACGCGTGGAGAGGGTGAGTTGGCTCACTCGCCCCTCTCGGGCCCCCAACAGAATGAGTGGCCATGCTTGTGCTCTCCCGCCCCCAGCGTGCACTCTGCCCAGGGGGCTGTCCCCTCCTCCCTCCTCCTCCTCTCCTGCCCTTTCTAAGAGTTGTGCCGCTCACTACGGCCCGGTTCCTATCAAGCCGCGGACTGGGACCGGTCCGCGGCCCGAGGGTTGGGGACCCTTGGAATAAACTACTGGGAGATCTTGAATGATATATCACCTCATTTTCAGAGATGCTTTTTCAAAGCTGGGAAACCTATAGCAGATAGATGCGAATACGGAATCAGTCATCTGTATCTTCAATACAATTTGCAAGATGAAAAGTTGGTGCTTTTTGTAGCCTGTACCAATGGTGTCAGTGGTATGCTGAGTCCCCATATATACACAGGGTTGTGTATATATACTAATATATACACAACCCTGTAATCCCTTGCATTGAGGTAGAGTTGGGGCGACTGAATGAAGCTGAACATTTACTAATTGGATACCCTTAATGATGCCCAAGCAGAGTTTGCATCAGATGTTTTCACTTTGTGCCCAGAGAGAGAAACGTCTGATGCTACCTGGGATCAAGCTGACAGCCTCACAACTGTGACATGAGAGCTCCACCTCTAGGCCACTGTGTCTGAGTCCACATATGTTAACATGAATTGTCTATTTCCAAATTGATTGCAATGATGTTAAATAAGCTTTGCAGATGAAGTACAGATTGTCCTTAATTTGAAACTATTAATCTGAAGTTACAATAGCACTGAAAACATGACTTACAGCCAGTCCTCCCCTTCACACTGATTGCAGCATCCCCATGGCCTTGTCAAAATTCAGACACTTGGAAACTGGCATGTATTTATGACACTTGTCACATCAGAGGGTCATATGGTCACCATTTGCAACTTTCCCAGCCAGTTTCTGACAAGCCAAATCAATGGGGGAAGCCAGATTCACTTAATGACTGGATGATTCATGTAACAAATGCAGGTATTTGCTTCACTTCCTTGCTTAGCAATGGAAATTCTACCCCCAGTTACAGTCATAAGTCAAGGAATTCTTGTACAACTGAATTTAAATGTGTTTAAGTTTGCAGCCATCATTAATGACCCCTGAGGAACATAAACAAAAACATTTTCCCTTGAATATCATCAGAAAAAATCACAGTTGCAATAATATATACTGAATATATAATACGTAGATATACATACTGTATATTTAAACATACATACATGGACACATACAAATATACTTCAGTCTTGAACAAAGTACAGCCTTCTAGACAGTTGTGGAACCTTTACAGAATCTTGCATTGTGGCTATTCAGTCAATGCTTAACAATCAATTTTGAGTTGTTTTCTTCATAGCTATGGATGAGTGGAAGTGTTAGAATGATCAAAATTCTACATACATTTTTACAGTGAGTTAATTTGAAAGCCTTTCCTTGTCAGTGGAATTTTCTGTGACTAAAGAAATATAATATGTAACTTTATATGCAATACAGAAAGTAATAAATAGGCTTTATGAATTTAAATCATTTCAGGGAGCAATTCTGAACAATCTGCTACCCAATACAAGTTATATTCTTCAGATAGTTGCTGTTTGTGCTAATGGTCTATATGGAAAGTACAGTGATCAAGTTATTGTTGACATGCCTTTAGACGACCCAGGTAAGTTTACAAAGGTAAATTTTACTTAAAAATCCACAATGGTCTTTTATTTGCAAACCAGCTCAAAACACAATGCAATGGTATTTCTATATCAGTGCTCTTCACCTTAAATATCTCATTTTCTGAGATATTTCAAAGATTCCTTTGAAATATTAGAACCAGATTTATCATTTTACAATAAATATAATATCTGGGGGTCTATAATAAGCTTTATTATGAGCTGGTACATAATATATGCCTATGATTACTTTTAAAAATAATAAATTAAATCTAGATTCAGATTCCTACTCAACAAAATTCCAATTGGAGAAAAAATAATAAGTGTCAGGGATTAAAAGAATGTATAAAACATGAGTAATTTTTATTGATTAAGGAAAGGCCTGTGGCATAGGACACAGTAATTAACAAATTCTGTTCTTATGATTCTGAAATTCCATTGCATGTTGCTTTTCTGAACGAGATCAGTGGTGATGGAATTCCCTTGCTTCTTAATGTTGAAATTGCTGAAATCAGAAGACTAACAATTAATTGCACTTATTTCAAAACTTTATTTTCACTCTTCAAAGGCATAATATGACTCAATTGTTTCACCTGTTTCCCACTGAAATGAATATGATCCAATTTTGCAGCTAGTATCTATTGTATTGTCACTAGTTTCTTACAAATGTCCAGCTTTCATGTAAAACAATAGTGCTGTTGCACATTTGCTGGAAGGACTGAATTTCTGTGAAATATTCTTTGAGCAAATGTACTATGATGACTCAGAACCATAAATATGGTTGTATTTAACTTTTTTTCCCCAGCAGAACAAATCTTCCCTTTTTCTCACATAGATGCTCTTCTTATAGACCTTTCTGTTTTAAATCTAGTCCAGAAGGGTTGGTGAACTTTCAGGATTCAACAAGAGAACAAACATCCATTCATGAAAGACTGAACTTGCTCCTTTCCTTGTTGTAAAGTTTCTTGTTGTTTTTAAAGAATATATTTCCAAACAGCTATAAGTTGATAGTTTTTTGCTCTCTTTTTTATCAATCAGAGTAGCATGAATTCAATCAGAGTAGCATGAATTCATAAGTTTAACGAATGAATGAATTAGTAGGATTAAATTTGTTTGTTATTCCCTTTATCAACAAAGAACTCATAAACCTATCCAACATTTGTTTTCTTCCAAGCAAGGAAGAGTGACATTAGGAAACTTCTTTGTTATAGAAAGCTCGAGAAACTATTCTGTCCTGGGCAGACTTATTGTGATGCACTTGAAAAAGCTTCTGTTGCGTTTCAGAGTCTTTCTTCTTGTCCCTTTTTGTGTCTTCTCAAACGAGACGCATCTTGATTTGTCAGCTGGGTTTCTGCTTTATGCAAAGAAAGTTCACTCGCATTTATTTCTTCATCAGTATTCAAGGGAGACCTGGCTCTTCCTCGTGAGCTAATGCTGCATTCAGTGGTTTTTGGTTTTTTTTTTGGTAACACAAGAATAAGTAAAACTTTATCAGTGAGTGCTTTTAAAAAAAAGAAGAGAAGCAGCATTTGTTTATTTAAAGCATAAAATGTTTGGCTGGAAGCCACCCAGTGAAATTTTTATATTTGATAATTTTATATGATTAAATAAAACCACAGGATGTGAAAATATGTACTTTTAAAAAGAGCAATGGAAAGGGAAAAGGTGAATACGTTCAGGCATCACTTCTCCATGGCTGTACCATTTCCCCGAAAATAAGACCTCACCAGATAATAAGCCCAATCGGGCTTTTAAAAACCACGGGCTAAAATAAGCCCTCCCCAAAATTATTGCCACGCAGCAGCAGCCTCAAAAATAATAAGACCGCCCCGAAAATAAGGCCTAGTGCTTATTTGGGGGGAGGGATCAAAAGAAAATAAGATCCTGTCTTATTTTCAGGGAAACACTGTAGTTTACAAAAGCAATATCTGTAAAATTGTGCTGTAATTATGACTAATGGATGAAATAGAAAACATATTTAAACCGTGTGTGTGTGTGTGTGTGACTTTCAGTATTGAGAAGCCAGGGAATATCATCATTATTTTATCCATTAGCTTCTTAGTCTTCAGAACATAACAGGTAAGACCATTTTTTCTAAACATCTAATAAAATTCTGCATATCATTTTGTTTTGTTAAAAAACTGTTGCATTCCATGCTATTTTTTTCCTAAATGCATTTTTTTGGGGGGGGTACACTTATGTATTTATGTACACCGTTTAAACACCTCTGGTGCACGCCCTGCACCAGAAAAGAATGGTGCATTATTTATTTTTATTTTTAATGGAAGTTCCAATTATGCCCAAACTATTCCAATTATTCCTAAATTATTAGTTAAGGGGTAAAACTAGTTCTTGGGCCAGATCACACGGGTTTGCAAGAGGTAATTTTTAAATTTCCTGAAATTTTATGAATTGGTTGAATCTGAACCCTAATGACCAGCTTGCCAATCAACTTTTGGGTTAGCAGTGCAACGATGGCAATAGAGTTGAATTTTAAACATTTACCAGCAAATCAACAGTTGTAACTTTGTCAAACTTCTTCCCTTTTAGCTTGTGATTTGCAAAAAAATAGCATATGCCTACATAGATTTACCGTATTTATCGGCGTATAACACGCACAGGCGTATAACACGCACCTTCATTTTAAGAGGGAAATTTCAGGAAAAAAAATTAAATTTCAAATAAAGAACTTTGAAGCAAAATAAGGGTAGCTCAGAACTTTTTTTAATTAATATTATTACCACTTATAAGGTAAATAATGTAAAAGGACAGTAAAAGCAACTGTTTTAACAAAGAAACTTGGATATTCTGTTTTTACAAAAGTTTACTCAGAAATCGCTATCCCCTCCCTTCCTGTCTCTCTTTGTCATTCTCTCTGTGTCTGTCAGATTCTGATTCCCTTCCTTCCTCCCTCCCTCCCTCCCTCTCTCTCTCTCTCTCTCTCTCTCTCTCTCTGGCGGGCAGGCAGGAAAGCAAGCAAGGCGGCTGGAGGAGGAGGAGGGGAAGGAGGAGGAGATGACAGCCCCGGAGGCATGGAGCTCTTCCCCACGGTGGGCGCCTCCTTCTCCGCTGGCAGATAGAGCAAGGTCGAGGGGCTTCCCCCCTTTCCCCACTTCCCGGCTGTTTCGCCGCCGCCGGTTCCAGCAGCAGCAGCAGCAGCAGCAGCAGGAGGAGAAGTAGGAGGAGATGACAGCCCCGGAGGCACGGAGCTCTTCCCCGCGGCGGGCGCCTCCTTCTCCGCTGGCTTCTCCTCTTTCCCCACTTCCCGGCTCTTTCCAAACCTCGGGAGCTCGCCGAGGGGCGGCGGCGGCGGCGGCGAAACAGCCGGGAAGTGGGGAAAGGGGAGAAGCCAGCGGAGAAGGAGGCGCCCGCCGCGGGGAAGAGCTCCGTGCCTCCGGGGCTGTCATCTCCTCCTACTTCTCCTCTTCCTGCTGCTGCTGCTGCTGGAACCGGCGGCGAAACAGCCGGGAAGTGGGGAAAGGGGGGAAGCCAGCGGAGAAGGAGGCGCCCGCTGCGGGGAAGAGCTCCGTGCCTCCGGGGCTGTCATCTCCTCCTACTTCTCCTCCTGCTGCTGCTGCTGCTGCTGGAACCGGCGGCGGTGGCGGCGGCGAAACAGCCGGGAAGTGGGGAAAGGGCCCCTCGACCTTGCTCTATCTGCCAGCGGAGAAGGAGGCGCCCACCGCGGGGAAGAGCTCCGTGCCTCCGGGGCTGTCATCTCCTCCTCCTTCCCCTCCTCCTCCTCCAGCCGCCTTGCTTGCTTTCCTGCCTGCCCGCCAGAGAGAGTGAGAGAGAGAGAGAGAGAGAGAGAGAGAGAGAGAGAGAGAGAGAGCAGACGGGCGTGGCGCTTCGCTGAGGGAAAAAGAAGACAGCGCAGCCACCTTGAGAACGCGGAGGACTTACGGTTCCCGGGTCCATGTACCTTATATCGGCGTATAACAGGCATATCGGCATATAACACGCATACATCATTTGCCCCCTATTTTCAGGGGGGGAAAGTGCGTGTTATACGCCGATAAATACGGTATTTTTTCCTCAGATCAAATAAGAAAGCTTGAAATGGTTGTTGAGTAGCCTAAGATAAAAAAATCTTGAGTTGACTATTTAAATATATTTAAATTCTGCCCTGCTTTAGAATGAGGTTTATGATATAATATAATAATAAAAAACTAAATGATAAATAATTACTGATAATGAAAAAATGCAGGTGTATTAAGATGATATTTGTCTTGTTTTACTAGCAGTCAGTTCCCAATGTCTATTTTATGCTGCCATACCACACCCAACCTTATAAGTTATTAAAGAATTACAATCAGTAATAGCATAATCTTATAATAAATAAAAACGGAAGAGTACCTTCTTAGACTAATTCTAACATTCCTATGGAATGGGCCATACAGATGGACATGTTCAATAGATTCAAGGTTAAGAAAGTCACAAGGGTGCATTGATTTTCCTTCTACCTTAATAAATAGACTAAGATATAATGTGGAAATTCATGACTGAAAATTTGACATCTTTTGCTTGGAAAAACTTAAATCAAAAATTTAATATTTTGGAAGATGATGAGTATATTATTTGTGCTACACGTTATCGATTTTAAATATATTATTTACTTAAAATATTTGATCCCAAACTTTAAACATTCATCAAAATACGAAAACAAAAAATATTAAAACAGAAAATAATTCAGAGATGGTAATATCATGAATAAAATATGGGACAAGTAATATTAATATTAATATTAAGAGAAGGACCAGGGGAGACATGATAGCAGTGTTCCGATATCTCAGAGGGTGCCACAAAGAAGAGGGAGTCAAACTATTCTCCAAGGCACCTGGTGGCAGGACAAGAAGCAATGGGTGGAAACTAATCAAGGAGAGAAGCAACTTAGAACTAAGGAGAAATTTCCTGACAGTTAGAACAATTAATCAGTGGAACAATTTGCCTCCAGAAGTTGTGAATGCCCCAACCCTGGAAGTCTTCAAAAAGATGTTAGATAGCCATTTGTCTGAAATGGTATAAGGTTCCTGCCCACGCAGGGGGTTGGACTAGAAGACCTACAAGGTCCCTTCCAACTCTGCTATTGTATTGTATTGTAAGTTTAACTTCCAAAGTATAATATGACCAGTTCTAAATTTAAGACACACAAATGCCACTCTGGTACTATATGAATCAAAAGATAGCTACCTAGATTGCATTTTCTCAATACACATGGTTTATTTCATTATTATGAATTTCTATTATCTATGTGATCTATGATCCTGTGATCACCACAGTCACATATAACTTGGTCCTTGGTCATAGAAGTTCCAATATTAAATTAAAGATTACTTTTTTTTAATCTTCCCCATACATTTGCATCCTAGAATAGATTGATTCTATCAGAGTTTTCTAAATAATTATTTATGCTCCTTTGATCATGTAATATCAGTACTTTATAATAAATCTCAGAAATAATTGTGCTGGAAACCAGAGTACAGAAATTATTCAGTAATTCCATTAAAACTTTTAAAAAACATTTGTAACATGATTTTTTAAAAAACCTTTAGAGTAAATCTTAAGCACTTAAACAATTTTTGTCTATGAATTTAAAATGTTACTTTAAGCATTCATATTTTTCTTTTGCAGAAATTGAACTGTTTCCTGAATTGACTGAAACAGAAGATTACGAGGTATGGGTATTACATTATCTTGCAAGATATTATGCTCCTGCTATTAGAAAATAAAAGTGTTGTGTTTAATAGAATATTCAGTGTGAATATTTTGACATTTGAAGTAAAATATTTAGCTATCCAAAGTCAGTCTAAAGCAGGGGTCTCCAACCTTTGCAACTTTAAGTCTGAAGGACTTCGGCTCCCAGAATTCTCCAGCCAGCTTTGCTGGCTGGAGAATTCTGGGAACTGAAGTCCTTCAGACTTAAAGTTGCAAAGGTTGGGGACCCCTGGTCTAAAGCATTCTACATATTATGGCAAGTTATATTAAAGCATGAAAAATGATTATAGGGCTGCAATTCTATAACAAGGTAGATCTATTGAACTTACAGCACATACTGTATTTTTTGGAGTATGAGACACACTTTTTTTCCCTCCTAAAAGAGGTTGAAAATTTGGGTGCATCTTATACTCCGAATGTAGCCCCACCCACCCACCAGCCCTACCCTTCGGCCTCCGTGCATTCTCTTCCTGGTTGCAGAGATTGCCACCGACAATGGCTTGTGTTTTTTGGCTCTGTGCATTGCGTTTTTAGCCTCCAAATCCCTGATACACAGTGTCCAAAATGGCTATGGGAAGAGGTGCTGCCTTCTCTTCCCCCTTCCCTGCTTTGCCTGCTTGAGTCACTGGAGCTCCCTCTGAGGATTAGTTGTGCTTTTGAAGCTGTTTTTTGAGCTAAGGGATCTTCCATGCTTTGCCTGCTTTTTTAATTGCTGCTTCCTTTAGAAGCACAGCCCCCATCATCCCCAACCTCAAAACCACTGAGCGAACTAATGTGTTGAAGCTGATCAGGCTAAGGACCAGCCAGATGAATATCTGGTAGTCAGAATTCTCTCCCCCCCCCCACCCGCCCTATTTTCCTCTCCAAAGACTAAGGTGTGTCTTATACTCTGGTGCATCTTATACTCCAAAAAATATGGTATATCTCAGTAGACCCTTGTAGGACATGGCTTTTGATTGGTGAACCTATGGCACGTGTGCCACAGGTGGCACGCAGAGCCATATTTGCCAGCACGGCAGCCCCTGGCAGCCCTCAGCTCTAGTGCACATGCCGGCCAGCTGATTTTTGGCCTTCCGGCCTTTCACCCTTCCCAGGCTTCAGGAAAGCTTCTGGAACCAAGAGAGGGCAAAAATCAGGCCCAACGGGGCAAGCGGAAGTTTGGAAATGAGCTTCTGGTTGGCCCGTTGGGCCTGTTTTTTGCCCTCCCCAGGCTCCGGAGGCTTTCCTGAAGCCTAGGGAGAGTGAAACTGCCCTCCTTTGGCCCTCTGGAGGCCTCCAGAGGGCCACCGGAGACTGTTTTTGCCCTACCCAGGCTTCAGGAAAGCCTCTGGAGCCTAGGGAGGGTGAAAATACCCCCTCCCATGTGGGGGTTGCTTGCGCATGTGCGGTAGGGGGGCTGCTCGTGCATGTGCAGATGGGGGGGGGTCACTCATGCAGGAGGGTGGATGCGCACAATAGTGCGCGCACACACAGTTTTGGCACATCTTTAGAAAAAGGTTGGCCATCACTGGGCTATATGAATATTACCAATTTATATCAACGAACAGATGCTAAAGCATCTTCTCAAAAATATACATTATACAGAAAGCAGAAAACAACCATACCCAAAAATAAATTTTGCCATGTGTTCTTTTAAATCCATTTCCCAATCATGCTATATACTTCATACTGTTTGAGCAGATGAAAACTTTGAATGTTATGATTTACTGTACATTTTTATCAATAATTATTATCAAGAGAGATGGGAAATAATCATGCATAGACCTTACTATTGGATGGGAATCAAATCTAATTCGTGACATCAAATGATCTTCTGGTTTATTACCGTGCATATTTCTTAATAGTGATTATGTATATCACTGAAAACATTCTGTATGTTGACAAAATTCTGGAATATTGCTAATTCCAAAAACAACTTGGATGTTGGCAGTCTTTTTTCAAAAGGATAATCCAGACAGAAGCCACATTGCAGTACTCTGTCACAGGGGTCCCCAATCCCCCCCCCCCCAACCCCAGGCCATTTCAGAACTGGACTGTTGAAACGGCAGGTGAGTGTGGGCACAGCTCCATATATGTGAGTGGTGGGTGGTGCCCACCATTCACACAAATGGAGCCATTCACAAGTGTGCACATGCCCGCCACTTGCATGTAACCCTTCCCTCCCCCCACCCCCCCACCAGTCCGCAAAGCCAGGGGATCACTGCTCTGCTACTATAAGCTACAGAAATACAAGTCTTTATAATATCTTGGTTCATTTGTTCAGGCATTATTTAAGAGGACATTAACTATATTTTACACATGTTTTTAAAGGAGGAAGACGAAATGGAAGATGAAAGGAGAGGGTTGGATGAAGACGCTACTGTCATTGCCAGTAGAGATAGTGCAACGAACCAAATACAAAAAAGCAAGTTCCAGTTTACCACACCTAGCTACAGCCAGGAAAGAATGGAAACCAAATTCAATGAAGATGGAAGACAGAGATATTTCACAGAAGAGAAACACTTACACGATCGTTCCAAAACAACTTTTGATCAAACTTTTCCACCTTTCACTGAAGGACTAAAGGAGAAAGAGGATGACCCCATGGAATTCCAAGCGGCAACAGCCATGGTTCCTCCTGCAAGCAGCCCCACCAAAGGTAATGAGGAAGAGTATGCACACACTTTTTCTGGCAATGAAACAACCAGAGAATCTCCTGCTGATAGTAATGAAGATGATGTAGAGGTATCTGCTTTTAAGCCTGACCTAGAAACTGATGACTCTTGGGGTTCCATTCCCATCATCTCTGCTACCCAGTTAGTTACTATGGAGACATCTCAGGAAAATACTTTTAGTTCTGGAAGTCCAGACACAACCACCCAGGATGATCTTTCTCAAAGCTATGTCAAAATCCTATCAGACGACATGTTACCCTCAAAAGCAGGAGAATCTGCCCCCAAAATATCTGCAATCAATGAAAACGAGTGGTATCCTAATAGCACAGATAGTACTGCTGTTGCACTGGATAGCAAGGATCTTTCTAACGTTGATTCCCCTATTCCTACAACAGCCCTTTATCCTAATGATCCCGAGGGGCCACAAGATACTTCAGTTGCAGTTACGGTATTGCTACATTCTTCTACCTTTGCTCTCTCCTCTTCTGAGTTATCATCTTACTCTGTCTCATCAAATTCTGAAGAAGATGGCTCTGCTTCTTCTGGAAGTGAGGTACTCTCTCAGACAACTCAAGCAGTTTATAATGGTGAGATACCACTTCAACCTTCCTACAGTAGTGAAGTGTTTCCTCTAGTCACCCCTTTATTGTCTGACACTCAGTCGCTCAACATTTCCCCCGAAGCATCAAGTAGTGATGTGACCTTGCATGCTACACCTGTATTTCCCAGTGTTGATGTGTCATTTGAACCCACCTTGTCTTCCTATGACGATGTACCTCTGCTTCCATTTTCCTCTGCTTCCTCCGGTAGTAAAATGTTTCACCATTTATATATGGTTTCTCAAACATTTCCACAAGCTGCTCCAGCTGTTGAAAATGATAAAGGGTCCCTGCATGTTTCTTTGACGTTGGAGGAGGGTGGCACATTAACCCAATCACGCCTCACTCAGTCTTCTGATGTGACATCATCTCAGATGGTCCATGCTACTTCAGAGACATTGAGAGTTGGCCGTGATAGAACTCCTCACTTGTTATCTCAAGTGGAACCACCCAGCAATGATTTCAGTGGGCATGGAGTGTCTACAATCTCTGAGTCTCTTTATGCTTTATCTGGTAATGTGGGCTCTCCTCAAACTGTGGCTGCTTCTTATTACGCATCTGAATTTGTGCATGAGTCTGTTGGCACATTTCATCAGGGTCCATTGTTTAGCAGCTATAGCGATGTGCCGGTGCCTCCTTCTGCAGTCTCGCAAGCTGACCCTTTCCTGCGGCCTCCATGTTTGCGTTCTGGTGAAACGGATTGCTCTGAAGCTCATTCTGGTAGCGAGTCCCTTTTGCCTGACACAGGTATTTGGTCGGTACTGAAAGCTTTTTCGCACGTTCCTTCCAGTGAAGTAATGTGCAGCACACCTGTGTTGACAGGTGAGGCTGAGATGACTCCCCAAAATGGTGTAATGCATGGATATGACGAAGGACTGCAAATTTCTGCTTTCGGTGAAATGGCTTCTCATACTGAAAATAAAATGACTGAACCTCCTCCCTCCGTTTCTAATCATGAGATTCCTAAGCAGGATGCACGTCCTCAAGAAAGCCTCCTTACTGTCTCTAGTGCAAAGGGAATCCTGCCAGGATCTATTGCTTTTCCTGCTACTCAGGTGTTTGGTTATGATGTTAGTAAGCGCTTGGAAAATGTTCCTATTCGGTCTTTGCATGTTGCAACTCCAGCCTTTGATGACACTTTGCTTAAACCTATGCTGCTTAGTGCAAGCTCACAGCAAGCTTCCTCTACCCCTGCTTCTAGCAAAACATTGCCTTCTCCCAGCCAGCAGTCCTTTTCCTGGGCTTCAGCTACCCTAAATAATATTTCATTGCTGCAAAACTCCTTTCAATCCTCCAATGACGATGCAGTACGTAAAACATCTGTGCCTGGCGATCCAGTCCTGGTTGAAAATGTTACAAATGGTCATAGTGGTAGTCCTGTTTTTAACCAAATATTGCCTCAAAGGGCCACAAATGCAGCTGAAAATAAAAAAGTATGGCATTCGACATCAAAAGCTTCTGCTGTAAATATATCCCATGCTGTTGGTAAGGCTATCAGTTCGCCAGAAAGTTTAATGTTTCCTCATAGAAGTGATGAGTACATCTCTCCCCATTTGCATAAGAGTGAAGACACACAACAGGTTTCTCCTTCCTTATATAATAATGGTGTGCCGTATCCAGCAACCAGTTTTGAAAATAAAAATGCTTTCCCCTTGAACGCAGTGAATACAGTGGCTAATCCTATTGGGCCAACTGAAATGTTGCCCAATGCAGCTACCTTACAGCGTTACAGCCTTCCAAATGATTGGCCAAAGGCTGAGCCCCTCACTTTCTCCTCAAGTGCTAAGGTAGTTGATGTGACATTTTCTATGCCTGAGGTAATTTCTGATTCTATTCAACCTGCCTCTATCAATGCACCAGATACACGTAGTTCTCTTACGGCTGATTCTTCCAGCAGTGAAGGCAGCGAAAGTTTAAACCCTCTGTTAATTCCCACTCAGGGGCTCCCCACAACCAGCTCTGATCGTGAGCCGTGGTCTTCTCTGGTTGATCATGAATACGATGAGTATGATAGTGGCTTGCCCGTAAGTGGTTGCCACACATGCATTCCCAACAGAGAAACTCAGGAAGAGGTAGATGAGCCAGTTACTGACCTAAACAGTCGTCAGAACATAATTAGAAAACTACACTTTGAAAGGCCTCAGAAAAAGGAAGCGAAGAAAACCCTCAGTTCTCTGTCAGTTACTGAGGAGGCAGATCAACTCAAGCAAGCGCCAGTTCCCGCCATGGCTCCAACCAGGAAGACGAAGAAACACGGTGATGAGGCTTTACTGGATAATTCCATTCAGACTCTTAGCAACCCATTGCAAAGAACATTAGAATCTAAATCTTGGGCAGTTTTCACCAGTGATGAAGAAAGTGGTTCTGGCCCAGGTACCTCAGATAGCATAAATGAGGAGATGTCAACAGATTTCACTTTCTTTGGCGGTAATGAACATGACTTGGAAGGGGTAGTTGGAACAGGTAACTCAGAATTAACTCCTGGACTGCAACAGTCGTCAATAGAATTCAAATCTAGAGCTGTCTCCACAGACTTCAACGTTTCTGAGGCAGGTTAGTTGTGGGTGGGTATTCATGATTTGCGTAGCTACAGCAGCCTTCTGATTTGATTTTAATTTTTTTTTCTAAAGAGAATTCTGTGGATTGCAAGGCAATGCTATGAGGAGGCCCATGTTCATTCAAAACAATGTATTCTCTGAATCTAGGAAATGTTCATTAATATGACGCTTTTTGGAGATTGTGTGAAACATTTTCTTTATGTTAGCTTACTTTCTAATATAATACGAAAGAAAAAATGAAGTGGTATGGGAAGAAAACAAAGCATCAGTATTGACTTTTAGAGCTATGAATTGATTTTATAATATTCAGCTGGAATAGCTGAGGATAAGAAAAACTTTTTGATCTCAATTGTTTTGGCATAAAGGCTTTGCTATCTGCCCTCACACTAAAACTGAAAGAAGAACTAAATATATTTCTCTACATCAATATGACTTAATTTAAAATAAACATTAGGGAAGTAAAACCAGTTTTTTATTCACATGGTATAATGCGATGTCAAAATTACGGTCTCGTATGAAACTAAATTAAATTAAATTAGATAAATTGAGTGTAAACTGCACTCTGAAGCTGTACCTGTAGAGGACAGTATTTTATAACCTTTTATATTTTGTGTGCAGGAAAGAATTGTGTCTGTAGGTTTTTGAGACTTCAGATTCACGCACAACAATTTGAGCTACTGTGCATGGTTATAAGGCTAAAGATTCTGAGGAATACATTTTCTTTTCTTTTTTTTTTCTTTTACCTTCACTGAAATGATGTTATGGATATTCAGCATAGATTTTAGATCATCGCATGAAATATTCACCATCAGAACAATCCAGTAAAATGTATGCCCATATGTCACACTGACTGAACAACTTTCCAATATTATCATTAATCAGATTTTTGACAATTTGTATAAAGGGTAGAAATGAAATATACAAAAAGAGATTTGAAAAGTTAAGTGAGGACAATACATTTAATTTACTCTAATTAACAATATAATATGCTGTGTGCCTTTCACTCCAAGCAGCAATTAAAGCAGGGATCTCCAACCTTTGCAACTTTAAGTCTGAAGGACTTCAGCTCCCAGAATTCTCCAGCCAGCAAAGCAAAGCTGGCTGGAGAATTCTGGGAGCTGAAGTCCTTCAGACTTAAAGTTGCAAAGGTTGGAGACCCCTGAATTAAAGGATACTTTAGAAAAGTTGCATTATATGCTTCGTGGGAAGCAACCTTTGATTTTCTACCCCTTCCTGGTATTATAACAGTATTTCTTTCTACTCTGCTTTATTTTTATTTCAGCAGAGCAGCAGTTAAACATTAATGTTTTCTATGAAACGGTATTTTGCTAATCAACTAGAAATGCACATGAAATCCAAGTACAGGAAACAGGAGTGTTGAGTAAGCCTGAAGTTGTGTAAATGGTTTTAAAGTGTCCTTCATGCACACGAGAGACCATCTATCGCTTCATGGATTTTCAACTCTAAACGAACGGATCGAATATTAGACTTACCTATGTCTGTAGCTGAGGGACTTTATTTATTTATTTAGCAGTTTACAATAAAACAAAATGCAACATTCAGTGACCTGGGCATTTGACTCTAAACCATATGTATGAGTAAAGCTTTTTAGTCCCTAAATAAATGAGGTGCCCCATTGCAGGGGTCTCCAACCTTGGCAACTTTAAGACTTGTAGACCAGGGGTCTCCAACCTTAGCAACTTTAAGACTTGTGGACTTCAACTCCCAAAATTCCTCAGCCAGCAAAGCTGGCTGGGAGTTGCAGTCCACAAGTCTTAAAGTTGCCAAGGTTGGAGACCCCTGTTGTAGACTTCAACTCCCAGAGTTCCTCAGCCAGCTTAGCTTTGTTGCCAAGATTGGAGACACCCCTCCACCCATTGTAATCATTCCTCATTACAGAATGATGGGGCTACCTTTGAAGCAGCAGGGTCTGCCCATACAAGCTATTTTCTGAATGGCCAGCAGCAGCCCAGCTCAGAGCAACCCTGTTGGGTGGAGCAGCACTTAACAGGTTGTTACCATATCTGAACTGCACAAATCCAGACAACTATAAGACAGCAGAACTGAGAGTTTTCTGTATCTCTCTGATGCCACCCAGAATTCATATTATGCAGCACAGCATGAGGCTGGCCACTGTGCCACCCACAGCCCTCCTCTTCTGGTGACTAATTCTGTCTCCATTTTGCAAACCTAGGCAAATGCCAAGGTACTTCTGTGAGTGTGCACTAGTCTTTTAGCAGACCATGATGTGGGCTGTTAGAATGAAGATCCAGGACTGGCTGCAATTCTTGCAGATATCAAGGTGATCATCATCCCTGCTTTGACTGGGCTTATGCCACTGACTTGAAGCAAAAATACCTGTTATTCCAAGGGTTGTAGTAAATACATGAATATTGTCAAGGAGGGTGATCTCATTTATAGCATTCCTTTAGAAGTAGGCAAAAAAAAATATAGCAGATTAAGATTTTGGGGTTGCTCTACAGATGGCCTTTAAATGCAGTCCATTATTCTCCATTCTCTATACAGTACTCATTATGTTTGCAAGGCTCCTAAATACCCCAGTATCTTTAGAGGAGGAAGAAAAAAACCTCTTCAATGCTTTTACATGTTTTGATAAAACCACATGGAAATTCTAATCAGATTATGCCGGTCAGATCTATGTGAATAAGACAAATTTGAAAGCAGATGGATCAGTTACCCTGAACAGATTCTTGACAGTCAATAGATAGTGTTAAATAGATTATTAAAAAAGCTGCTTACTTTCTTTGTGTGCATTTAGTGTATGAAATCCAGTTTATCTCAGGGGTCCCCAACCTTTGCAACTTTAAGTCTGAAGGACTTCAGCTCCCAGAATTCTCCAGCCAGCAAAGCTGACTGGAGAAGTCTGGGAGCTGGGAGTCCTTCAGACTTAAAGTTGCAAAGGTTGGGGACCCCTGGTTTATCTCATTCCATTGTCAGTAATATAAATTCAGAAATCTGAAGACGATAAAAAAAAAACACCCTCAATTGTTTTACAGGCATTAAGATGTTCTGCTCAGTCTTGTGTAGCTGATAGCTTAAAATAAAGAAGCATAATGTTATTTTAAATGCTAATGCATGTTGGATGCAGTGGCTCAGTGGCTAAGACACTGAGCTTGTCGATCAGAAAGATTGGCAGTTCGGTGGTTAGAATCCCTAGTGGCGCGTAACGGAGTGAGCTCCCATTACTTGTCCCAGCTTCTGCCAACATAGCACTTTCAAAAGCACATAAAATGCAAATAGAAAAATAGAAATCATCTTTGGTGGGAAGATAACAGCATTTTGGCATTTAGTCATGCCGGCCACATGGCCACAGAGATGTCTTTGGACAGCGCTGGCTCTTCGGCTGTGAAACGGAGATGAGCACCGCCCCCTAGAGTCAGGAACGACTAGCACATATGTGCGAAGGGGAAACTTTACCTTAAAACATGTGTGCAGTTTGGTATGAGTAGTGACTGCCTTTTGCCCTTGGGATTTTGTGAAGGTTTAAGTGCACTGACCATTTTTGCACAGCCCCTACTTTTTCATGATTTTACAGTGAACAAAGGGCTATTTGGTTTGGATTCCATAAAAGCTTTATCAGTCTTTCCCTTTCTCTCTCCCTCTCTCTCCCTCTCTCCCTCCCTCCCTCTCTCTCTCTCTCTCTCTCTCTCTCTCTCTCTCTTTCTTTCTTTCTTTCTTTCTTTCCCTTTTCTGTGCTTTCCAAATCTGCTTAGCAGGGTCACTGACCTCCTTGCAGAAGGAGAAATCCATTTTGCTAGCCATATCAATTCTGTTGATTGTTGGACGTAACTCCATGAAACCACACAACATCTTCTTGAAATCATTGTCAGAATCTCTTGTGTAATAATAGTAGAATCGATCCTCGTTTTTTTAAAAAAATCAGGGCTTATTTCTCTAGTCTTATAATACAATTCAAATACAGACTTTTCCATCAAGTTGGGTATTTACTAAAATAAAAGCATTTTCTATTTGCCTTGATAGAATCATTTATTTCAGGTAGTAAGTTTCCAAATTTGGCACCCCTCTCATGCTGTCCTCCCTTCATCCCATTATTATTACTGTTTTCATTTTCAGCCAAGAGCTCAGATCTATGTATGGGTTCCACAAATGCATTTATATTGTCATTGCTGGGAAATTTACTTAGAAATACTTCACAATATGTGCCTATGTCTCCAGACTATGTTAATACTTCAAATATACTCTATGAAGACTTAGAAGATTATAATTGTAGCTTCTAGCTTCTACTCTTCTCATTAGATCATTACAATATATTGAGTTTTTACGGAAACATTTATAATTACAGAAGAATACCTGCCGTTCGATGTCAATATACAGTATTAATGAAGAAAAGCAGACATTTTGATACAAATATTCTACAAGTTCTCCCGGAAGAAAGGTTAAGCCTGGTCTATTTCTAGGTTGTATTATTACTATTATAGTAAAATAATTTTACTATAATACTTTACTATTTTACTATTTTCTTATGGGAGTTACCTTAATGCAGGTCTGATCTTCAATGAAGAGCATATTCAAAATCTTTAATTATAAAGTAGGAGCAAAGAATAAAAATGGTAAGTTAGAATCAGTAATTGCATCCTATCAGCCGCGAACTGTAGGGAAACATATATGAAATTGTTTTCATTGTTCCTAACCATAAGTAAATAAGGTACCTGCCTACTTTATTATTCTGGATTGAATCAAACCTGATTTTTTTTCTCACCATAAAGATCATGAATGGCAAATGGGATTTTGGACTCTGAGGGGGGCTCAGTTGCTTAAGCACAACTTCTGCTTTGCTGCTTTTCTGTCTGTTTCCCTTAAACTGGTTTGCAAATATACATGCGCTCCTTATGTATACACACGTCCGTGCACATTTTGCTCTGTGTGCTAAAGCATGAGGGTAAGTGACCATAACCTAGGGTTCTGAAATCATGGCCGGTTATGTGGTGTCTTTTTGCCAAAGTTTAAATATAGGCTATTTCGATTTTCTCCAACTGCAGAAGCAAATAATAGTAGCCATCAGTTGATTATTGGACTTCCAGAACAGAAGACGGTGATACCTCTTGTCATCGTATCAGCCTTGACATTCATCTGCCTAGTGATACTTGTGGCTATTCTAATATACTGGAGGTAAGCCTTCCCCCCCCCCCCCCTCAGCTTCATTTGTACTCTTTATGTTTTTCTTGATAATTTCTCTGCCTCATAGTGGTAAATCCTGTTTGGATTTTTTAAGTTTTCCGGGTGCGATTCAAGGTGTTGGTTACCATCTTTAAAATGCTCCATGGCTTAGGACCGGGGTACTTACGAGATCGCCTTCTGCCACCGAGAGCCTCCCACCAGCCAGGACGCTCCCATAGAGAGGGTCTCCTCATGGTGCCGTCGGCTAGACAATGTCGACTGGCGACACCCAGGGGGAGAGCCTTCTCCGTGGGAGCCCCTGTCCTCTGGAATGAATGGCCCCCGGAATTAAGAACTATCCCTGACCTACGCACCTTCCGCCGTGCTCTCAAAACCTTTCTTTTCCAACAAGCCAGGCTGGCATAAAAATTATTTTTAAATTACAATTTTTTTAAAATTTTAATCAGGGTTGGTTGGGTTTTTTCATTTTTAGGCCAATTTGTTTAATATCTCTTTTAAAAACTTTTTTAACTTTTATATATTTGTTCTACTCTGACTGTACATTGCCCTGAGTCCTTCGGGAGTAGGGCGGTATAAAAAACCAATAAAACCTAAAACCAAAAACCTGAGCAAGAGAGAGAGAGAGAGAGAGAGAGAGAGAGAGAGAGAGAGAGAGAGAGAGAGAGAGAGAGAGAGAGGAGAATGAATTCAGATGAATGAATTTAATAAAAAATCATAATTGAAAGTCTGAACATTAGTCCCTGGTTTGAAGTAAAATTTCAACCGCATTAAAATGCTGTTAAAATATTAAGAACAATCCTAAATATGCACTGGCATTGAGCAAATGGTGGCTGATACTTTTTCAGCTGAAGTAATACACTATGGATAAATGGATCAGTGGTGGGATTCAAATTTTTTTACTATCAGTTCTGTGGGCATGGCTTGGTGGGTGTGGCAGGGGAAGGATACTGTAAAATCTCCATTCCCTCCCCACTCCAGGGGAAGGTTGCTGCAAAATCCCCATTTCTTCCCAATCCGCTGGGACTTGGG
Source organism: Rhabdophis nuchalis (assembly GCA_039707465.1). Lineage (NCBI taxonomy): Eukaryota > Metazoa > Chordata > Lepidosauria > Squamata > Natricidae > Rhabdophis > Rhabdophis nuchalis. The sequence continues at coordinate 10,349,076 of CM077656.1, forward strand.
AGGCGGAGAATAGATGGAGGTAGGGTCAGTCAGAGGTGGTACCTACTGGTTCTCTGAACTAGTGTATTTTGTGGCGTATAAGACACACCTTTTCCCCCCCAAAAAGAGGTTGAAAATCTGAGTGCATCTTATACATAGAATACATCATTTTTTGCTACCCCAAACCCCGCCCCCCTTCACCAAAATGGCCATGCGTAGCTTGTAGGAGGCTTTCAGAGAGCTCCTGGGGGCTGGAGAGGGCAGAAATGAGCAAAAAATAGGCCATTTTTTGCTCAATTCTGGGGGCCCAGCCCCCAGGAGCACTCTATAAGCTTCCTAAAGGCTATCCATGCCTTTTTTTATGACAAAACGGGCCAATTTCCATGAATAATGGGCCATTTTTTGTTCATTGCCCCCATTCCCCCCAGAAGCACTCTACAAGCCTCCTAAGGGCGATTCATGCCCTTTTTGGGGGGGGAAAGGGGCCCGTTTTTGTGAAAAATGGGCCGTTTTGGGAGGTTTGGAGAGTTCAAAACCCTTTTTTTTTTTTTTAATGTGCCTCTTCAAAACCTTGAAAATTTCCGCTACCAGTTCTCCAGAACTGGTCGGAACCTGCTGAATACCACCTCTGAAATGAATGGTTTTCTGGGTTATGTTATTTATTCTGGGACCATTCCTTTGAATTGTCGAAGAGATGATTTCTCCACAACTTAAGGTCCAAGCAAAGTACTAGTATGAAGATGCACATATTTGATTGGGCACAAGAAATGTTTGCTTGAAGCATATTTTGGTGAATCCCTGGTTGTTCTTTATCGCACATTTAAGCCAATTCCGTTAATATCTGTATAATGTGAAAACTCACAGATATTGTGATTATTAGTACCTTGTGTAAAATAGAAGTGCAGTGTTTTCAGTTGAGATGAGGGATTGGGAACATCATCACAAAAAGTTTGTATCATTGTCTCAAAACATACATTTAACAGATTCATGTTAAAGTGCAAATCAAGCAACATTTCCTATCTCTCTTGTCTTCTTGGCACATCTTAATTCTGGATGTGGTAAAGTCACACAAAAACAGATGAGAAATATGAAAATTGTTCTGTAGCGCAAGGAATTAATTACATATTGCATTTAAAATACAGAGTCTTGCAGGGCATTCTAATTCATCATCTTCAACTCCTCAACATTTATAGCTTTGGAAGTTGACAAACAATTAATTTTGTCCTACTAATTGTTTATTTTGTGCCAGTCGGCAAAGATTTATGTTTTGGCCTTTTCATGAAATGTGCAAAGTTTACGGCAATGTTTAGTCAAGTCACCTATGATGTCACATTCTCCTTGCAGCTTCCCATAAGTAAACCTTCTCTCCATATTCTTGTTCTTGCCTCAAAGTTTGAAAATAATAATATAATAGTAAATAGTAAATAATAATTGATGATAAATAATAGTTTGTGATTAGGCAGTAGCTAGCTAGTAACACTTGCAATCTACACACACACACACACACACACAAATACACCTGAACACCTTCTTTCCCACCTATGGCTATCGAGAGCTTGCATCCTTGTCCTCTTCAGGCCATTTCTCTGCTTCAAAGCCTGCAAATTCTAACTCCTGCTGGACTTGAACCAATTTGCAGCCACTTTCCCAGAATCAGAAATCAATTGCTCTACTTGCCATGTATTTAAGGTTATTCGTTTTAGAGCTTCTGCTGTGTTCAGGCCCTTCTTTTGACACCATTTAATACTTGTGTCAGGTAAGAAAGGACCAGCCCTGTTTCATACAAGAACAAAGCTTTCCCTCTGTCTTAACTCAGAAATATTCCAGAAGTTGGAACTCTTATTTGCTTGGAATAGTTTGTGACTTAAACATCTGAACTCCCCTTGATTGGAATTCATCTGATTTGACTTAGTAAAGCAGGTTAATTAGCTGAATATTCTGGCTATTTAAGTTGCCCAAATTAACTATTGCTTACATATGTTTTAAGTATTATTTCAAGTATTATTTCATCATCTTATATGTTAACTTGTGGTGCTTCCCTATTTAAAAAAAAAATCCTAATTTATCTCGATATTTGCTTTTTCCATAGCAAAACGTTTATTGAAGCACAATGTAATGAAGTCTATTAAACCTGGTGTAAAAGAATTTTCTATCCACTATACTATATTAGTATTTAGATTGGTGGAAGCATAATAGATTTGAAAATTTAAAAATCCAGTTTCATTAATTTATGTAATAGTCAGAAAACAAATACAAAATGAAAAAGAAAAAAAAAAGAGACCGGTGCTTTCTTTGCAGCTGTCTCATATTAAAAAACATATTTGGTAAATAATATTTCTGATAAAATAAATGATCCATATAAAGTGTTATTAGTAGACATAATGATCTAAAATTGATTTTTTTAATTAAGGAAAAACTGCATTGTTTGAAGCTGAAGTTGATTAGTACTGTTTTTTAATTTGCTAATAGCATGCTCTTACCAGATGCTATTTCTATTGTCATCACATCTGGAGTACTGAAAGAATATTCAAATTATGTTATGAAACACAGTAAATGTTTTGACTTAAATTGCTAACTTTCTTTATTGATCAATGAAATGTTCTGTAATCTATAATGAATGGGCGTAGATGAGGATTGCAACAGGGTGATGATCGTTTAATTAACTAACCTTTCCTCCCTGAATTTTAGCTGTTTTATTGAAAACCACTGGAACCTCTTCACAATGGTTTACTTTTTCATTAAATCCAATATCCCTGGAGAAACATATCTCAGTATAATATAAAAAGGTGCCTGAAAGAGCAGATCCAGAACTAAGCTAGCTAGCTTATGAAAAAGACCTGTTAAGGAAGCATTTGGATTTGATTGCAGTAATAGCTTTATTATCACTGAAACTTTGAACTTGATTATTAAGAATATGCGTTTCAGTGGTACACCTTTGCCATTATGACAGATGTCTGCTATATTTTCTGCATCTTCTTCAGGTAAAAATTGTTTTTAAAAAGGTTGTTTCATATAATATTTTGGTGTGATCTAGCCAAAATTAAAGCTTTAAGGCAGGGGTCCCCAACCTTTGCAACTTTAAGTCTGAAGGACTACAGCTCCCAGACTTCTCCAGCCAGCTTTGCTGGCTGGAGAAGTCTGGGAGCTGAAGTCCTTCAGACTTAAAGTTGCAAAGGTTGGAGACCCCTGCTTTAAGGTGTCACTGCATATATCTTTTTTAAACTCTCGTTTAGAAATCAAGGCAATATAAATGTATTAAACTTTGGCTGAGGAATGCCCTGTTGCTATTTGGAATGTACTGTACTGATGTTGACATGTAGGTGTTTCAGTCCTGATTTAACAGACAAATAGCTGCATGTCGTCTTAATACTGGGTGGAACTGTCGTATATTTATGTGAAGTTTTGTTTTCTTTTGTTTTAGGAAATGCTTTCAAACTGCACACTTTTATTTAGAAGATAACACGTCCCCTCGAGTGATATCCATTCCCCCAGCACCCGTCTTTCCTGTGTCAGGTAGTGTGCTTAGAATTTGTTTTATGAAGAATGGCTAGTTTTAATCATGGGGATTAATTCATTGTTTCATTAAATAGAATTGTGAGTTGACAAAGAGGCATGATATCAGTGTGATATACCATATAATTATGTGTTGAATAGACATTCCATTCCGGCTTTTTCACTCAGATTATAAAATCTAAGCATCCAGCAGAAAAACGTCAGGATCAGTGCTATATGCACAATGGAGGCTTATGTTCACCTGTATTTGGGTATTTGATCAGAAGCCTGCTCTAAAAATTTCTGAACATGGTACATAATCAAAATCACTTTGAAACGTAATCACGAGTGACTTCTGCATTTCTAGATGTGGTTCCTAAAAGGCAAATGTATTCATTGTTTGACAATTGTATATTTATACATTAGAGCCTAAAGCAAAGAAGTTTAAACTTAGATCTATTTTATCATCACCTGTGCCATCTTCATTGTTAACAATGTGTGTACATTTCGATATATAGAGAACATGCCAGGTTTAATTACCATTTGTAGTCATTAAGCCAAAAATCACTTCTGAAGGGAGATAAAAGCTAAATGCATGTGCCTTGCATTTAAGAAAATATAAAATTCTTTCCAAAGTTAAATTCCAGGGTTAATCATCACACAGGAAAAGCACTAAGAAAAGGCTGGACAAAGATTCCTTTTCTAGCTAAATGTGTGTCGGCTCTATCGCTAGCATTCTGGCAAACTTCAATTGACATTGAACAATGGCAATCACTCTCTCATCAATAAGCATCTGCAATATTCTCACAAAGTGCTAGTGAGCAATTCTCTAAATAAAATTGTATTCAAGAAGATTTATTTTATGCTGTGTTCCGTCTTGTTGAAGTGAACTTTCTAAGCAGCCTAACAGTCGCAAACTGACCTTCATACAACTTGTCTTTCCATTTTAATTATTTATTTTGCAACATCTGGATCTTTATCCATGGTGTGTTTATATGTGTAGATATTCATATAAGTGTATCCCACTTTATATAACATTGTAATTTCAATGCCTATTACAAGTGTGCTTGTGTCTTTTCCTTATAGTAAAATTGTATGGCTGTGTATTTAAAGGAAAATTAACATGTAGTCTAATTTCATTAGGAAATACATTTTGACAGCTTCCTTCACCAAGGTGTGAAGTTATTCTTGCACATTCATGCAGTTTTATGCAGGTTTGAACTGCTAATTTGATCTGTGCATTCAAGCCTATTCAAATAAAAGAAGAACAGATGGATGCTAATACAAAACAGCAAATTATTGTTAGCTGAAGCTTTAAAAAGTTATTTAACTTAAATAAGGGAACATCTGCTGACATTAATAGAAGTTCCTTGTGTAGTTTTTTTCAATGTTTATTCATCATTTGAAATTACAAAGTATGACATAAGAACAACATACAAAGCAACCTATTGATAATATTGGGGGGGATTAATTCCTAATAAGATAAGACATTTCTAATAAGATAATCACAGTAGCCCTCCAAAAAACCTAAAAGAAAGTCAAGAATAATCAGCCACATCATTTAAATATTTAAAGTAGAAAAGTAGATAAAGTAGAAAAAGATAAAGTAGAAAAATATGGGTTAGACAGCATCACCATCAAATGGATTCGCAACTGGCTGACCAACCGCACTCAACGTGTAGTCCTCAATGGAACTGCATCTACATGGAAGGAAGTATGCAGTGGAGTCCCCCAAGGCTCTGTTTTAGGCCCAGTACTCTTCAACATCTTCATCAATGATTTGGATGAGGGGATAAATGGGGAACTCATCAAATTTGCAGACGACACCAAGCTGGCAGGAATAGCCAACACTCCAGAAGATAGGCTTAAGATACAGAAGGATCTTGACAAACTTGAACATTGGGCACTATCTAATAAAATGAAATTCAATTGTGAAAAAAGTCAGGTTCTACATTTAGGCAAGAAAAACAAAATGCACAGGTACAGTATAGGTGGTACCTTGCTCAATAGTAGCAATTGTGAGAGGGATCTTGGAATCCTAGTGGACAACCATTTAAATATGAGCCAGCAGTGTGCAGCAGCTGCCAAAAAAGCCAACACAGTTCTAGGCTGCATAAACATAGGGATAGAATCTAGATCACGTGAAGTGTTAATGCCAATGTATAGTGCCTTGGTAAGGCCACACTTGGAATACTGCATACAGTTTTGGTCGCTATGATGTAGAAAAGACGTGGAGACTCTGGAAAGAGTGCAGAGAAGAGCAACCAAGATGATTAGGGGACTGGAGACTAAAACATATGAAGAACGGTTGCAGGAGCTGGGTATGTCTAGTTTGATGAAGAGAAGGACCAGGGGAGACATGATAGCAGTGTTCTGATATCTCAGAGGGTGCCACAAAGAAGAGGGAGTCAAACTATTCTCCAAGGCACCTGGGGGCAGGACAAGAAGCAATGGGTGGAAACTAATCAAGGAGAGAAGCAACTTAGAACTAAGGAGAAATTTCCTGACAGTTAGAACAATTAACCTCTGGAACAGCTTGCCTCCAGAAGTTGTGAATGCCCCAACCCTGGAAGTCTTTAAGAAGATGTTAGATAGTCATTTGTCTGAAATGGTATAAGGTTCCTGCCCATGCAGGGGGTTGGACTAGAAGACCTCCAAGGTCCCTTCCAACTCTGCTATTGTATTGTATTGTATTTTATGGGAAAATGCCATTCAAACACAAAGTTAATTTGACAAAATGTTTATATATGCTTTAGACTTTTTTTGACTTTAATATGCTGAGGATCTGAAAAATGCATAGGTATCTCTCTGAAGTTATGATTATTTATTTGGAATATATATATATAGCCAACCATTCAATATGCAGATTTCATCCAGCTAAAAACAGTCAATAACAACAATTATGTAAATACTATAAATATCACTGATATTTAGAGTCGCTTTTTTAAAGTTAAAAAGAAACATTGGAGTTTATTCTAAAAGACAAATGAAAAGAAACTAGTGAAATAAGGCACTCAATTGCATTTCTAGTTATTTTAGTTTTCAGGAGACCCAATCAGTCTTGGACCAATAATTAAATGTATACAGTATGCTGTGTTGATGTATATTTTATCCTAGAATAGATGGGCTTGATTAATATGTGTACATTGTGTGTCTTCAGACACAATTTTCCATGTTTCACTGGTGCATTTCAACTATGGAGACATCCATCTTCTGACATGTTTATGAAGGAACTCATTAAAACTTGATTGGTTTTTACTGTTCAAAAATAATAACTTAAAAACAAATACTTACTTACAATTACTTTATTTACCTTGTTTACATTTCTTTCTCCCCATCCCTTTCTCCCCTTTTCTCAATTTATCTTTAAGACGATGTCGGAGCAATCCCAACAAAACATTTTCCAAAACATGTTGCAGATTTGCATGCCAGCAATGGATTTGCAGAAGAATTTGAGGTACGAACTATTGTTCCTTTAAAATTAAAGGCACAGTTGCAAGTATATTCATAAGTGGAGGGAAAAATCAGATTTTCTGAAATTAAAAGAATGAAATGTGAAATGTCTATATTTATATACGGAACAGACATGCTTAATCTCAGCCATTTTATGATGAGCACAAAGGGGATTGGGTATGGGGCAATGATCAAATTGAGTGTATAAATAGTTTTTCATCTTAACATTTTCAGAACGTCGGTTTCTGTATGACAAGAATATCTAGGCCTGTGTCGGGTTGAACCACACTTTTAATTACTATGGTAGAAAACTGTAGTTAAAAAGTGCAAAAAACGATTTTTCTTTTGAGCTTTTGAATCTCCGCATCTCAAACTCCCATTTCACGTGTTATACATTTTATAGGTGTGAGGCTCACGGATAAGGGACCTGGCTAAAAATCAAATTCTTAACTGCAGTATGCTGCTAAATGTGAACTCACCTGAATTCTTTCATCTGACATAGTTGAATTAATCGTTCTCTGTGTTTAAGTACAGTTCTATTTTAGACCCACAGTACTGTAGTTTAAACCTCTGACTTTTTCTTCTGCCCTTTCTCCTTTTTCACTCAGCTTCTCATTCGGTATTTTATGCTCTTGAAGTTGAGCAGTTGTTGGGTTTTGACATAATTGGCATGTCACACCTGTGAACTGCTGCTTCTGACCTTAATTCTGAATAATAAATATGAAAGTAAAATGGTTTTGTTCACTATACTTTAACAGTGCGTGCTTGGGAGTACAGGAAAAGGGAAACATTTGGAAGTCTTGATCAATATATAATAGAATAATACATTGAATTTTACTTTATTCAGTTTCACATTTTATATTTGTGATACTCACAATGTGTGTTTGGTGGTTAGTTTCATAAGAATACATATATACATCATGATTTTCTTCTCTAGGAAGCAATGCATGAATAGTATTGATATAAGGCATTGAAAACATTGAAAGTAACCCTATTAGATACCTAATTTCTGTGTCTTGAATCATCAAAATAGAAATTTAACTTCATTTGCAGTTCATGTATTTTACCAGTTCTATGCATGACTTATTATTTGCATGTTTTAATGGAAACGTTGCCATTAATATTTTTATTTGCAAAACAAGTTTGCATTTACCAAGCCACTTTCTGTTGAAGACAATACTACTGAAAAATCACAAGCATTTTTACGCATTACACATTGAAACTGCAAACCTTGATTTAAGGTAGAAAAATGATGTATTTCCACTGACTTCAATGAACATTGTGTTGTACATCTAGGCCAGGGGTGTCAAACTCAAGACCCACAGGTCGGATCTGGCCCACAGGGTGTTTAGATGGGGCCACCCTGGAAATAGTGATGGATTGGCCCCTGGTGCTTCTGCCAGCGAAGCAGAGGGCCACGCACAAGCTCTGTTTTTTGCTGGTAGAGGGTTTGTAGGAAGCTGCTCCAGCCAAAAATGGAGCTTGGTAGACCATTTTCGCTGGCAGAAGGCTCAGGCCACCACAGACACTCCCCGACACAAGTCATGTCAAGCTGGCCATGCCCACTCCAGCCCCCCCCAACGCCTGAGGTCAAGCACAACCCTGATGCGCCCCTCAATGAAATCATGTTTGACACCCCTGATCTAGGCAGTAAAATTATGTTTCAAAATGATTTTAATTGCATGCCTTATATTGGAAATACTCAGCAATGTTCAATTATCAACATGTATATATCTACCGTATATATGTGTATCTCATAACCATAACTGCTTTCCATTGTATTTGTAATATATAAACATTCATTTGTGTGCTGTGAAATTTGATTTATTTTTATTTTTGCATTCATTCCTTCATTAGACACTGAAAGAGTTTTATCAGGTAAGGAATTATTTAAACAAATCTTATTTTAGTAAAGAAACAGGGGCAAGATATGGACCTTTGGTGGGGTGGGGGCCATTTATGCAAATAGACATGTTTATTCAGCAGCATGTTTTTATTTTCTTTTTTTCAGGAAATCCAGAGCTGCACAGTAGATCTAGGTATTACATCAGACAGTTCCAATCATCCTGATAACAAGAATAAGAATAGATACATAAATATAGTTGCCTGTAAGCAATTCTACATATTATTCATTGTAAATAGTAATATGGTGAGAAATTCTAGGACTTGAAGTCCACACATCCTAAAGTTATTAATGTTAAGAGAGACGATATAAATTAGCTGCTATACTTCTATGTAATTGGAGAAGCCCTGTTGACTATTTGCTACAGAATGAAATTGAGGTATAAAGTAGAAGCGGATAACTATATTATTTTTGGCTATTCCAATGAAACTGGTTTTTTAAAAATTCATAACAGTTTGATTTAAATGACAATGCATATATAAGGCAGTATGTCACCCTACATAGGGAAGTCAACCTCTTCCCTATGTAGTTACCCCAACAAATCTTTTGCTTCTAGGAACAGTGTGAATCGTTTACAAAAGGAATATTTCACTAAAAGCTCTTGTAGAAGATTTCATGTATAGCAAAAAACAAACAAACCCACCTCTACAAAAGCGATTACACTCTGTCTTTGTATATATTTTTATTTTGGTTTGTTTTCACCTTATTGTGTTATGTTTAGTAAATTTAAAATAGTGGAAGCACTATAAATAATTTCTGATTTTTTTAATATTATTAGTTTGCTGTTAAGAAAGACTATTATTCCTGTTGCTAAAGCATTTTTATTATCACTTTTTTTCCAATGTAGATGATCATAGCAGAGTTAAACTTACCCAACTTTCAGACAAGGATGGAAAAGTTACTGACTATATTAATGCGAATTATGTTGATGTAAGTTTGATTTACGGTTGATTTGTTTTTTTTGTTTATTCATCATTTTCTGTGAGTTTTGACCTTGGATCCCTGAAAGATTTCTCCTTTTCCAGCACTGGAGAGAAGTATACCAAGTTACTGAGAAAAAGAAAAAAGAGACCCAGCTGAGAGCTTAAGTCACCAAACCAATAAGTTAAATTAAGAACATTAAGAAAATGTATTAGTTAGAACAGTGTTTTTCTGCTGGGTGGGGGAATTTGGGGAGTTAAAGTCTACATCTCTTAAAGTTGCCAAGGTTAAGAAACATTGCTTTAGAGCAGGGGTCTCCAACCTTTGCAATTTTAAGTCTGAAGGACTTCAGCTCCCAGAATTCTCCAGCCAGCAAAGCTGGCTGGAGAAGTCTGAGAGTTGAAGTCCTTCAGACTTAAAGTTGCAAAGGTTGGAGACCCCTGCTTTAGAGAATAGAGATCTTGGAGAGATCTTACATTTTATTGTTTTTTATCATTGCCTGTTCACCACCCTGAGTCCCATAAGGGAGAAAGGGTGGTATACAAATTCGAATACAATTACAACTACAATTACAATTATCCCATTCTTTGTATAAAAGAATATGCACTGTGAAAAAGAATATATTTATTGTAATGCCCTTTTCCTCTCCATAATCTGATACATGCACCTTAAAAGCAGATCCAAAGCTGCCATTATGTATGTGTTGATACAGTGGCATCTGCAAAAATTATAGTGACATACAAATGACATTAAAAACGAAGTCATCACACAAATGCTGCCATTGCATATTTTCATCCTGATGTCTGTCCCATGTATGTAACTCATTGTGTTTGTGTGAGTTCACAAACACAATTTATCTGCTTGCTACATAATTATTTTTATACATACAACCTTATACAATAGCAGAGTTGGAAGGGACCTTGGAGGTCTTCTAGTCCAACCCCCTGCCGAGGCAGGAAACCCTACACCACTTCAGACAAATGGCTATCCAACATCTTCTTAAAGACTTGGAGTGTTGGGACATTCACAAATTCTGGAGGCAAGCTGTTCAACTGATTGATTGTTCTAACTGTCTAACATATAATCTCAATGTGGTATATGTGGATAGCCTTATACATTTTGAAGTAATTCCTTGAAGATTACAATACAATACAATAGCAGAGTTGGAAGGGACCCTGGAGGTCTTCTAATCCAACCCCCTGCCTAGGCAGGAAGCCCTATACAGTTTCAGACAAATGGCTCTCCAACATCCTCTTAAAGACTTCCAGTTTTGGGGCATTCACAACTTCTGGAGGCAAGTAGTTCCACTGATTCATTGTTCTAACTGTCAGAAAATTTCTCCTCAGTTCTAAGTTGCTTCTCTCCTGGATTAGTTTCCACCCATTGTTTCTTGTTCTGCCCTCAGGTGCTTTGGAGTTAGTTTAGTTTACGTTTAAGTTTAAGTTTTTAGTTTAAGATTAGAATTTATTAGCTAATTAATTATTTATTAGCTACAGTTAATTTATTAACTGTATATCAACAGTCTTTTGATGGATTAAATCAACTCTCCCTATGCCTAGAACCAATAGCTTTAAAGATCCCAGTTACTCAGAAGATGGACTGACTGTCTTTCTTTCTTTCTTTCTTTCTTTCTTTCTTTCTTTCTTTCTTTCTTTCTTTCTTTCTTTCTTTCTTTCTTTCTTTCTTTCTTTCTTTCTTTCTTTCTTTCCTTCCTTCCTTCCTTCCTTCCTTTCTTTTTCTCCTGTTTAAGGTAAAGGTCAAACTACAATTTTATTTAAAAAGGGCAATATGTCACAGTCCTATCATAAACTGTCCTCTTTGCTTTGTTTCATGCAGGGCTACAACAGACCAAAAGCTTATATTGCTGCCCAAGGGCCTTTAAAATCAACAGCAGAAGATTTCTGGAGAATGATATGGGAACATAATGTGGAAGTCATTGTAATGATAACGAACCTTGTTGAGAAAGGACGGGTATAAATCTCTTAGTTAATATTCTTTAGCTTTATATCTTGTATGAACTTCTCAATAAAACCTGTTAATTGAATGCTTTCTAATGATAAACTCTTGGAACAGAGCCGCACCATTTTAAATAAGCACACATAGGTTTGAAATACTTTTGAAAATAAGTTTATTATATTTATATGAAAATGACTCATAACAGTGGAAGGCCTAATCCTAGTATGGAGCAATCATTTGTTCAATTAATATTAGTCATTAGAAAACCTGAGCTGTTCAAATTCTGTTGAGAAGGGATTTTTAAAAAATCTGCTCTTAATAAAATCCCCCCATCTCTCTCTAGTTTTCAAAAATGATAGGTGCATTTCCAGGAATCTTGAAGACAGAAATCTGGATTTGATCTTATCTTCATTTGTATTAGTGAATTCCATAATTCCACAAAATTAATACAAACATTGAAGAAAGTTGGAAAGAAAGATGTAATCCTTGATTGAAAGTAATCTAGTTTCGTACTATTATTCCAACACGCTTGGCCATTGTCATGCCTAGCACGCCATTCAAATCAGATAAAATATTTTAAAATTCCCTAGTCTGGGGGGGAAATAACAGCATTCACAAACCATTTATATAATGTAGTTACTTAGAAGTAGAGATATTTAAATACACATGCTCGGACAGTTTACTAGTTAAAATAATGCTTTATAGCTTCCTTCCCATATTAACAATGTATATTTCTTGGCTGCCAGAGAAAATGTGACCAGTATTGGCCTGCTGATGGCAGTGAAGAATATGGGAATTTTCTGGTGACGCAAAAGAGTATTCATGTTCTCGCCTATTACACCGTGAGGAATTTCACTATCAGGAACACCAAAGTGAAGAAGGTAGCTACTCCCATTAGTTGTGGCTTATGTTTTCCATTTTGTTGAGATCTGCTGGTTTTGCTTGGTATGGTTTTGTCTCATATAATAATACCTTCCAAATTTTGTACATTGCCAGAGTCACATCGTGAGGGATGTGGCTTTATAAAACTATAAAATGAATATAAATGTTGTTGATTTAATTTTTATTCTATGTCACAGGGCTCCCAAAAAGGAAGGTCAAGTGGTCGTTTAGTTTCCCAGTATCATTATACTCAGTGGCCTGACATGGGTGTTCCTGAGTACACGTTGCCAGTGCTGGCATTCGTTCGAAAGGCATCCTATGCTAAACGGCATGCTGTAGGCCCTGTGGTGGTGCATTGCAGGTCTGTGCTTCTCATCTTTCACTTAGATATTTGTTGTGGCTCAGCAGGAGCCGGCTGAGCTGCTGATGGACTCGGATAGTGAGGAACTCTATGAGTCTGCCCTGGAAGATAAGGGAGACCCTGGGGAGTGTTCAGAGTCAGAGCAGGAACCAGAGAGGCTGGTTGGCCACCAGGAGGTGCCTGAGGCATGGAGCAGTGGGGAGGATCAAAGGCAGTTTGTCCCTGATGCAAGAGTGAGTAGAACTGAGAAGCGGAGGCAGCAGCTCCGTAGGCAGGCTCGCAGGCGGTGATTAAGCACCAGGTGGTTGTTGATTGGCCCCTCCCAAGAGAGCTTATAGGTGGGGCATTGGGAGGGGACATTTGCAGGAAACAACCATTTGGAAAGGATCTATGACTGTCTGTGAAATCAAGCCGTGTCTGTGAAGGAGTTTTGAACCTTTGTGTGAATGGTGGCTGCAGAGCTAAGCACGTGACTTAAGTTGTCTGGCCTCTCAGCCAAAGGACTGGTTATCTTGCTCAATTAACAGTGGCCAACAGCCAAGTCTGTGTTATTGACTATTTGAAGCCCTCGGACAGAACAGATATTTATTGCACTTTTCCCCTTTTAATTATTAGGAAAAACTTAATGAACCTCTCCATAAGGAAGCTATATTTTCTTAATGTTTTCAATTCACGTCAACTTCACTCTGTTTCATAACTTGGCTTCCTCGTTTAGGCTTCCCTTTAACAAAGCAGATTTTGAATCATAAGGTGTAAAATGTTGTTTTCAAGTATGTATAAGGAGCTCTTTCTTCTGCGGGTGGCCTTTTGCGAATGAATTGACCTGGATAGTCGTATTAATGCTTTTTCTCGGATTTAATGTTCAACAGTGCTGGTGTTGGAAGGACAGGCACGTACATAGTATTAGACAGCATGCTCCAGCAAATTCAACATGAAGGGACTGTCAACATATTTGGGTTCCTGAAGCATATTCGAACACAAAGGAATTATTTGGTGCAGACAGAGGTAAGAAAAAGCTTTGCTTTGAATTAGGTTGTCCATGTTCTATCATGAAAACTCACAAAGGTAACTTTTTAAATGGATTTAAAAGAAGCAAATCCAAATATTCTATGGTTCCAATACCAGTTGCAGAGCCCTGTTATAAAATGGTTGCACTGCCCCACAAAAAAACAGGTAACATACCACCTGAAAGCTCATTAGTTTTGAAAAAGAAATATATAAATAGTCATTAACCTATGGCCAGATACTTAGGGATTATTTATTTATTTATTTATTTATTTATTTATTTATTTATTTATTTATTTATTTATTTATTTATTTATTTATTTATTTATTTATTTATTTATTTATTTATTTATTTATTTATTTATTTATTTATTTATTTATTTATTTATTTGGATTTATTGACCGCCCCCTCTCTCCGAAGAGACTCGGGGCGGTGTACAAGAATTTAAGAGCATATACATATATAACAATTATAAATAATAAAATGTTTTACCCTGTGTTAAAATATCTCGTTTAAATTTATTTAAATTTAAATTTGAAGTTATAATGGCTGCCCTGCAGTCACATAATTGCACTTTGGCCATTTGGCAATTTACAGCCATTTGCAGCGTCTCATGGTCATTTGACCATTAATTTTTGCCAGAAACCAAGTAAAAAAAGTTTAAAAAGGCCCATTGGATACAATGGCTTTATTTAATGACTGCAGCATTCACTCAATGTCTGTAATGTTCTCTTAATGACTGCCATTAAAAGGCCATAAAATCAGGCATGGTCATGTGTTATGAATTGTCATGAATGACTGCCAATATCTTATGTCCACAATTCTGGGCATAATTATTGTTGTTAGTCAAGGACTACCTGTAACCTTTTCAGTGCATTAGAGAAATATATTAAATAAATAAATTAAAATCTATTCCATCACAGAAAATTGCCATGTGCATATTTTTCTCATGGGCTTCATCCACATTTTACATTGCAGTGGCATGTGGGCAAAAAAGGAGATAGCATCCACATTGGAGCTATCGAAGTGCCACTTGATTTTTTTATCTGCTGATCACATCACTGGGGCTATCCTTGAATTTATTTATTTTTACCATGCTCTGTTGGCACCACTGATGACTTGAAACAAGAAGCCAATTCTACAGGAAAAAAAAGGATCTTGTAAATCTGTGTGTGTGTCATTAGGGAACTACAAAATGAAAGAATGCAGTGGAGCCGTATTGTGAAAGCTATTATAAGGAACATGTAGAAAATGCCTACATTGTTTTACAACATAAAATCAATGTCAGCTCTGCCACTAATTCGAAGAAATACCAAAACGTGCTTCCATGACAATGGAGACAGTATCAGGAGCATTAAACTGATCTTTCTAGGAACCTTATGTTACTATTATAGTGTTTCCATACCACATCTTACTTTTTATGAGACCTTTTTGTGACCTTTTCTGATCTAGATCTAAAATGAAAAACTGCAAATTTGTTCTAAGATGGATTTAAAATATAGCACTATTGAAAATATTCTTATATGCCTGCGTGTGTGTGTGTGTGTGTGTGTGTGTGTGTGTGTGTGTGTGTGAAAGGGAACACAGAGGTTGAGCATATAGTCCAAACACAGGAGACTACATATGACTGACAGGTTCTAACAAAAACGAAACATTACACACCTTATAGTTTGTTGATGCCTCCTGTGATCAGTAATAAATATAAGCATGGTCAGGTAGCAATCTCTACCATTGTTGTAACTGTAGAAAACATGTTTCTGACTTTGGAATAAAATGTGTATAATTCAGTGGTGGGTTCCTCTCCCCGTCACTACTGGTACGCCGCGCACAGAGCTGCGCATCCTGTTTGTGCACATCCGCTGCACACACATGCACACTCCACCACCCCTGCAACACCCAGCTGCTTGTCGGAGCTCGCGCAGGCGCCGCATGCTGTGCGCACGTGCACAATTGGCCGGTTGCTTTAAAAACAGGTGTAGAACGTGGGCAGGCAGGTGGGCCAAATGAGACACTATACCAGTATGCTGCCAGCTGCTCCTGGCTACTACCGGTATGGTCGTACCGAGCCATCCTGGCGGGAACCCACCACTGGTATAATTCAGTGGTGGGTTTCTGCAGGCTCGCAGCTACTCGCGAGAGCCGGTTGGTGAAATTTAGAGAACCGGTGAGAGGGGGTTCCACCGGCGTACCTGGAAGTAAATCTGGCCCACCGCTGCCAGTGACCCAACGGGAAGGAAAGGAAAGGAAAGGAAAGGAAGGGAAGGGAAGGGAAGAAAGAAAGAAAGAAAGAAAGAAAGAAAGAAAGAAAGAAAGAAAGAAAGAAAGAAAGAAAGAAAGAAAGAAAGAAAGAAAGAAAGAAAGAAAGAAAGAGAGAGAGAGAGAGAGAGAGAGAGAGAGAGAGAGAGAGAGAGAGAGAAAGAAAGAAAGAAAGAAAGAAAGAAAGAAAGAAAGAAAGAAAGAAAGAAAGAAAGAAAGAAAGAAAGAAAGAAAGAAAGAAAGAAAGAAAGAAAGAATTTATCATCACAATTGAGTCCAAAATTTTGGTTGCTAAGCAAGAGCGTTGTTAAATGAGTTTCACCACATTTTAAAAGGTGGCCACACCCACTCTGTCACATGACTGCCAAGCCACGCCCACAAAATAGGCCACACCTACAGAGTAGGTTCTAAAAAATTTGAAACCCACCACTGGTATAATTGTTAGTTAGTCTGTTCTACTGAATAGTAGGACATAGCCTGAATTAACTGGCAATGGATCACAATAAATATTCATGCTCTGACCAACACTATTTCTTCATGTTGTAAATCAGGAACAGTACATCTTCATTCATGATGCACTTGTGGAAGCCATACTAAGCAAAGAAACAGAAGTACCCGAAAATCACATTCATGCCTATGTGAATTCACTCTTAATAACAGGACCAATGGGAAGGACAAGGTTAGAAAGACAGTTCAAGGTGAGGCTGTTTTGGATGTCAAGAAATTGGCAATTCTGCCTCAGCTGTTTCCTGAACTCTGTTGCAAATCCTGCCATGGGATTTATTTACTTCTAACTACCCGGCATTTTGTTCTGGGCCTTTTGCATGTTAATATTACTGTGTGCAAGTTGGGCAGCTCTATACATTTGTAAATAAGTAAAGCAAACAAACAAAGTTCACACTACTTGTCAGCCACAGAGAAATAATCTTACGCTTTTGCTGCAGATGAATCAGAAAATGACAAAATGCTGTAACACAATTGATATAACTTACACAATGTGTACAACATTGGGATGCAAGAGAAAACTCCAGGATTTGCATTTTGATATCATAACACAAGTTTTGTCATTTTTTTTTCCTGTTATTGCAGTTGCAATGCCTATCAGGAATGAAATGGAATTTGCTTTTCCTCCCTGATGCTTGGATCCCTTAGGCTCTTTGTAAAAAAAAATGACAATTATATATTTGAACTGAACAAGAATTATAATAATAATCTGGATATCTGGGACAATGAATATTCTTGATAGTAAGCAATATCTTTATGGGTACATCATGCCCCAGTTGCTGCTATAGAACCCAGATGATGATATTTAATCCTCATCAACTGCTTTGAATCTTAAACTGCACCACTAATTACAAAAACCCTTTCCCTGAGGACTAGCTGAGTCTTGTGGTTGAAGCACTAGGCCAGAAACTGGGAGTTCTAGTCCCATTTTAGGCATGAAAGCCATCTGCGTGACTTTAGACCAGTCTCTCTCTCTCTCCCCCTCTCCCTCTCCCTCTCCCTTTCCCTCTCTCTCTCTCTCTCTCTCTCTCCCTCTCCCTCTCCCTCCCTCCCCCCCTCTCTCCCTCTCCCTCTCTCTCTCTCTCTCCCTCTCCCTCTCCCTCTCTCTCCCTCTCCCTCTTTCTCCCTCTCCCTCTCCCTTTCCCTCTCTCTCCCTCTCCCTCTCCCTCTCTCTCTCCCTCCCTCTCCCTCTCTCTCTCCCTCTCCCTCTCCCTCTCCCCCCCCCCTCTCTCTCTCTCTGCCCAACTCACTTCAGAGGGTTGTGAATAGGAGAAGGAAAGAGCATTGGCTGCCTTGAGTTATTTCTAAAAATAACAAAGGCAGAATATGAATAAATGTGTTGTACTTTGGAATTCCATTATTAATCTATTTTACTTTTCCATAGATGAATTTTTAGTATAACTTGAGATTTAGAAAAATTATAGATGGCTGGACCGAACATTTTATATGGTCCCTGTGTGTATCTTGGTAGCTGAATGTAGGTCATTAGTTTTTATGCAGAAGTATTGCAGTCGAGTTAAAAGCAGTAGACCTTAACTATTCTGAGATAATAAGGGGATAAAGTAAAACATGTATTGTCCATCTAAAGCAGAGGTCTCATTCTCGTGGCCCATGGGCCAATTGCAGCCCACAGGACGGTATCTTGTGGCCCCCACCGTGATATGAAAGTATAATATTAGTGCAGCCTGCAGGGGGAGTGGACCTCTGTGGAATCCCTTATGCGGCCCAGCCTCACCCAGACTGTGCCTCCAGCGGCCCCCAGGTAAATTGAGTTTGAGACCCCTGATCTAAAGCATCCCTTCTTTATTATTAAGGTTCATTGCAAAGTCACCCAGATTTTCAGAGTAGGTTTGGCATATTTATTAATCTATCAAGTTCTTCCTAAGGACCATAAGCAGGTGTGGATGTTTGATGGCATTAAAGGTATCACCGCAAGATGTAATCTGTTCGGAATGAAGCTGCCTTTGGCAATTGACTGATAGTAATTTTGTCAATGCCGATGGTATTCAAGTGATACGACAGCTGTTTATTTATTATTAATACAATTGTTATGTGTGTATTTTATTCAGCTTCTGAACCAATCAAATATACAGCAGTGTGATTATTCTACTGCATTGAAACAGTGCAACAGAGAAAAGAACAGGACTTCATCTATAATTCCTGGTAGGTTTGTGAAAAACAAAATTCACTAAATATAGCCACAAAATTAAGGCAGCGATTTTATTGCAGTTATTATTAATGTACCAGAAGTATACCGTGATAAAGGAACTTTGGGGAAAACAAATCTGCTGTTTTGCACTTTCTCTTTTTAATATTTGTGACCAATTTTGAAGTTAGCCATGCAGGATATTGAAAGTTGTGGTCAGTGGTCATTTATATTAACTTTGGGTATTTTTCTGTATAAGCCTACATAGATATAATTCAAAATGAATAAGATGGATGCACCTTGAAATGACAATGCATTTGTGAAAGACTGTACATTTCAGATAATGTAACTCAGATCATCCCAAACCCTCTCCTTTCAGTTTTGTATTTTATGCACTTTTAGTAGGAAGGAAGGAAGGAAGGAAGGAAGGAAGGAAGGAAGGAAGGAAGGAAGGAAGGAAGGAAGGAAGGGAAAGGAAAGGAAAGGAAAGGAAAGGAAAGGAAAGGAAAGAAGGAAGGAAGGAAGGAAGGAAAGAAGGAAGGAAGGAAAGAAGGAAGGAAATGAAGGAAGGAAAGAAAGAGAGAAAGAAAGGAAAGAAAGAAAGGAAAGAAAGAAAAAGAAAGAAAGAAAGATTCTTTCTCATAATTCACACATTACTAAATGGAGGAGGAGCAATTTACCATAACTTCATCTGAAGGGATAAAATGTATGGATCCAATGTACAAATGATCCAAAATGTATCATTTGCTTAGATGAAAGAGTGAAAGAAAGGAAAGCCCCATTATTCTTCCAGATCTCAGGAACAGAACATTAAAATAAATACTATAGATATAGCTGCAGATATTGGTTCCTGCGTTAATAGCTGGTGCTCCTCCAGTTTCTCTGATTTGGAGAATTCTAAAATATGTGTCAGAAAATGGTTGGTGTTTGGCAACACATATCCCAATATATTCTTATCTTTGTGTTACAGTAGAAAGATCTAGAGTTGGCATTTCATCGTTGTCTGGTGAAGGCACTGATTACATTAATGCTTCCTATATTATGGTGAGTTCCCTTGTACATCACGGTACAATTTGAATTGATCTACACATTGGTGTCAGCTTTCTGAGGAACTTCCTTTGTGTCAGCCAAGGCTTTTGACCAAACAAACCAGCAACAAGACAAGATAGGGCAAGGAGAACACCAAAGAGCTGCCATTATCTTGTGTGAAGTGGCATCCATGGGTTGAATACATGTGTAATCAAGTAAAATGTAAGGACCAGCACTATATTACACAACTAGCCATTCCCGGCCATGCGTTGCTGTGGCCCAGTCTGGTTAAATGGCCAACCAATCTGTGTGTAGATCTACACCTGCATACACAAACACGTACACACAACCACCGAATAACCCCCCCCCAACCTACCTACCTACTGTATTTCTCCCTCTCTCTATCCCTCTACCTACCTAGCTACCTACCTACCTACCTACCTACCTACCTACTATTTCTCCCTCCCTCTCTCTATCCCTCTACCTGCCTGCCTACCTGCCTACCTACCTACCTACCTACCTACCTACCTACCTACCTACCTACTATTTCTCCCTCCCTCTCTCTATCCCTCTACCTGCCTACCTACCTACTGCATTTCTCCCTCCCTCTCTCTATCCATATAGCTGTCTACCTACCTACCTACTGTATTTCTCCTTGAATCTTATGGACAGAGTATTTTATGTCATAAAGGATGACATAATACCTGTGGCCCACTGCTCTTTCTGTATCCATCTACCTACCTTTTTTACAATTTTTTACATTTCCTTTGCATGTACCTGGCACAGGTGTGACATCTACACAATCTATCTATCTATCTATATATCATTGGTGCCGTATTTGAAAGGAACATTGTGTGAAAATTTGGAAGCGATCGGTGCAGTACTTTAGGAGATTAGCGGTTTTGAACAAACTCTTGTTACATTTTTATTTATATAGAAGATATTTGGCTGTAGATATCATGACACAGCTTTCTTTAAGTTATGGGGCATGTGCAGGGTGTGTGTGTGAATGCATGAGGGTGGGGACAGACAGATTTTGGGGATTCAGGTGTGCTTTGGACCCCAGAAGAGATTAGCCACCACTGGCCTAAACCATGTAGTTATAAAACAGGTCAAGGAAAAGGTTGAAGAAGTAACTCTCTGAAGTGTTTCTGCAGTAGTCTAGGGCCGTGATGGCGAACCTATGGCACTGGTGCCACAGGTGACACGCGGAGCCATTTGTTAGGGCACACGAGGCGTTGCCCTGTCAGCTCCAGCACGCATGTCCAGCTGACTTCAGCCTTCTTTTGAGACCGTTTTTCACCCTCTGGAGGCTTCCCTGAAGGCTCTGGAGGGCTGAAGGCTCCGGAGCGCAAAAAATGACCCTATGAGGAAACTCAGAGGGGGAAAGTGCACGCATGTGTGGCATGCCCACGCATGAACACACACACACCCCGGTGCTCCCCCCGCTTTTGGCACACGAGGGGAAAAAGGTTCGTCATCACTGGTCTAGGGTGTATGCACTGGTTTAGTACTTCATCTTCTGGAGGAATCTTCTTGCTTTTAATACGATTACGCCTTTCCTGAGTCCTCTAAGAAACAGCACAATCCTATTAAAAGGAAGAGCACTCCTTATGAGAAACACGTGCTTATAAGAAACAGGGTGTCCTTAATTTAATTTGCATTCTTTACAGGGTTATTATCAAAGTAATGAATTCATTATTACCCAACATCCTTTGCTACACACTATCAAAGATTTCTGGAAAATGATATGGGATCACAATGCTCAAATAATTGTTATGCTCCCTGACAGTCAGAATATGGTAAGATTAAATGCTTTGCTTCAATCTCAGCATTTTTATTACTTACTAGAGTTGTTAATCACGAAACAGAATCTCATCGCATTACTGATTAGTGAACTCGGTGTTCAAAATAAGAAAATGATATAAAAAATCGCTTTTCTCATTACTAATATCTTAATGAAGGCATGGAAAATAGTCTTTTGGACATAATAGGGATAATAAAATAAAATACTTAAAATGATGGAATTCTGGAGAGATAATAGATTTCTGTCATAAGAATAGAGACAGGAAATTGTTGCCTGGCCTGTGTTATCATGATAACTTTGTTTAAAAGTTGGAATTTATGCTTTAAAATGCATTGAATAATTACTGATTTTCTAAACAAAGACAGGACAATGTCTTTTAAAGCAGGGGTCTCCAACCTGGGCAACTTTAAGCCTTGGCAGACTTCAACTCTGGCTGGGGAATTCTGGGAGTTGAAGTTTGCCAAGGCTTAAAGTTGCCCAGGTTGGAGACCTTTGTTTTAAAGCATATTTTAAAAATCTTGATTGCACTCATAAAGCTGAAGGACATCATGATTACTGACCTATTTTAGAATGTGAAATTAAATGACATCGTGGTTAATTTATTAAAATAACCTTTATTACTTTTTTTCCATAGCAAATCTGAAGGGTTTATTTTCCTTTTCTTTTAGCAGGCAGAAGATGAATTTGTCTACTGGCCAAACAAAGAAGACCCTATAAACTGTGAGAGCTTCAAAGTCAGCCTGATTTCAGAAGAACATAAATGTTTATCCAACGAAGAGAAGCTCATAATCCAGGATTTCATTTTAGAAGCTACACAAGTATACTTGCTCTCCTACTATACAATAGAGCAGGGGTCTCCAACCTTTGCAACTTTAAGTCGGAAGGACTTCAGCTCCCAGACTTCTCCAGCCAGCTTTGCTGGCTGGAGAAGTCTGGGAGCTGAAGTCCTTCCGACTTAAAGTTGCAAAGGTTGGAGACCCCTGCAATAGAGTGTTACTGTCATTTGAATTAAAACACAAGTCAGATGATTGTTTTGCTTTTAGGGAGGGAGGGTTACCATAACTTGCTTTCCAGCCCTGTCATTTTATATTTTCGTAATTCCAAATGCCATAATGAAATATGCATCACGTAAAGGCATAAAGTAAAGCCATGCATATAATGATTTCTTCTTTGGTTGGAATATTCTTAAAGCGTTTATTCATAACAACCACAAATATAATTTTAAGCATCTTTATACATGTTCCCAGATTTGGATCATTGTTACAGTATATAGAGACATAATTTAAAAAAAAAAAATTAAGTTAAAATCTTCATGGAAACCATTTCTAAACTATTACATATGTACATATGCTTTTATAAAGAAGTACAGGCAGTCTTCGGCTTAGTTCGTTTAGTGACCAAAGTTGCATTGAAAAAAGCAACTTATGACCATTTTTCACAGTTCCAAACTTTGAAGCATCCCCAATTCAAAATTCAGATGTTTGGCAACTGAGTCCATACTTATGACTATTGCAAGTGTCCCAAGACCGTGCGATCACCTTTTGAGACCTTCTGATAAGCAACGTCCATAGGACAACCCAGTTCCTAGTTTCTCAACTATGGTGATTCACTTAACAACTGTGGCAAGAAAGTCGTAAAATGGGGCAAAACTCAATTAACAAATGTCTCAATTAACCATGGAAATTGTGAGCTCTATTGTGGTGATAAGTAGAGGGCTACCTGTATTTAACCTTCTTGAAGATTCTTAATTTTTATTTAACTTTACCGTTGAATGAAATTCATATAGTTTTGTTGATTGGAAAAGGACTCTGAGTGAATAAGTCACATTAATACAATAATACAATAATACAATAGCAGAGTTGGAAGGGACCTTGTAGGTCTTCTAATCCAACCCCCTGCGTGGGCAGGAACCTTATAGCATTTCAGACAAATAGCTATCTAACATCTTCTTAAAGACTTCCAGGCATTCACAACTTCTGGAGGCAAGCTGTTCCAGAGGTTAATTGTTCTAACTGTCAGGAAATTTCTCCTTAGTTCTAAGTTGCTTCTCTCCTTGATTAGTTTCCACGCGTGGGTTCGAATCCCATCCTCGTCGCCAGTGTTAGGTTCTCAGAAGTGGTTGAGAACAGAGGGAGTCCAGCCAGGTTTGCTCAAAACAACAGCCTTTTATTGTAGGCAATGTAAAACGAACGGCAAAGTACAAGTACAGAAAATAGGCGGTAGACAGGGGCTCCCGCGTTTGACAGCTCTTTATATATGGAGCTGTCAAACGGGGAGCCAATCAGGCTGCGGCAAGAGCCGGCTTCCCGCCAGGCGCGCCTCAGCCAATCAGGCGCGTCTGTCGGTTAGCCGGCTTGCTACAGCCTGTCTCCATGGCTTCCCAGAGGCAGCCTGGAAGACCCGCAGCCGGTCGTAACTCGAGACCGGTCGCAGGTCGAGGATATAACACATTGCTTCTTGTCCTGCCCCCAGGTGCCTTGGAGAATAGCTTGACTCCCTCTTCTTTGTGGCACCCTCTGAGATATCGGATCACTGTTATCATGTCTCCCCTGGTCCTTCTCTTCATCAAACTAGACATACCCAGCTCCTCCTCCTCATTGATACTTGTTTAATTTATTTCATACATTGTGGTCCAATATGTAGTGAACAAGTATGAAAAAGTAATTGGTATCTGGTTGTACCACCTTCAGGTGCAGTGATTGCAGTCTCCTTTATTTATTTATTAGATTTTATTCTACCTTTATCACCTTATAAGTAACTCAAGGGAGTGAGTTAACAATTAAATGATTAGTATGCTCCTCATAATTAGTTATTAATTCTTTATATTCCTATATCAGAACCCTGGCCATTACTCCATGCCCAGCTGTTTCAACTCAATATCATTTCAGAATTTTCTAGCATGAGCAGCTCATTTCCCAATCTGTCAAAGTTTTAAGTTTAAGTTTTAAGTTTTATTAAATTTATATTCCGCGCCACTCTCCCAAAAAGGGACTCGGGGCGGTGCACAGGAAAAATTAAAACCACGCATATACACAAAATACCGATAATAAATATATAAATATTAAAAACTTATTAAATTAACCCGGCCTGTGCTAAAACCAATATATTAGTATAAGGCAGTGATGGCAAACCTTTTTGGCATCAAGTCATCCATGTGGAACACTTGCATGTGCATGCATGCATGTGTCGGAAACCCAAAGACCAGCTGGCCAGTGTACATGCATGTGCCATCCAGCTGGTCTTTGGGTTTCCGGTGCTCTGGCATGCACAAAGATCAGCTGGCCAGCACATATGTGTATGCCGGAAAGCAGAAATACAGCTGGCGAAAGCGCACGTGCCCACAGAGAGGGATCTGCGTGCCACCTCTGGCACGCATGCCATAGGTTTGCCATCACAGGTATAAGATTTAGGTTTTGATTTGATCTGGCCATTCCAAACAAATCTTGATTTTTTTTAACCCATTTTCTATGGGTTTGTACCTGTTTGGAGTAATTTGCTTCTTAACCCACTTTGTCCTTCAGCTTCTTCAGTTAATTGTTAATGTCCAAATTTTCTCATGTACAATTCTCTAATATAAAGCAAAGAATTTGGTTCCTTAAATGATGACCAAAATATCCAGTTCCCAAGGCAGCAAAACAACCCTAACAATTCACGGCCGTATTTCCAGGCTTCATACTGTAATCGGTATGAAAGTCTTACTGCAAAACACAGAATTTGGCTTCCAGAAGACATAACAATACCAATGTAGACCACAGGTGGGCATGTTTGATTCATCTCTCCATAAAACATTCCTCCACAGAGGTACTTTTTAATAACTGAGATAAGCAATTGTTTTGGCAAGCAATGATTTTTGCAAAGCAAAAAAAAAAAAAGGATTACAATTCTCTTGATGCTGTTTTTATGTTGCACCTTTTTTATCATTTTAACAGGATGGGAAAATTGGGAAAATTCACAGTTTTTCCAAACATTCTCCATTTTAAGATTATGTCTTAAAATTATAGGAATATAGATTAACTGGGACATTATGTGTAAGATGGTTCATGAACTAAATGAAACATGTCCCAAACATTTGAGAAGGAGGTTCTGTTCACTCAATCTTTTATATATCACTAATTCTGGTGGATTTAGCGGAAAAGATCTGTCAACATTCAGAAAATCCTAAAATGGGCAAGGGGTTACCTTTTCATAGAACTGTAGGAAATTTTCAAGCCAAACATGTTTTTCAGTTGTATCAATTCACCTGTTTCATAAATGTGAATCAATGAAATGCACTTTTTTTTTAATCTTTGAGGATGATTACGTTCTTGAAGTGAGGCACTTCCAGTGTCCAAAATGGCCAAATCCAGATAGCCCTATTAGTAAAACATTTGAACTTATAAGCATCATAAAAGAAGAAACTTCCAACAGAGATGGCCCTATGATTGTGCATGATGAGTAAGTACTAATTCAATTTCAATAGTCGTTGGCATTTCTATGAGTGTTTTGTACAGCATCTCTTGAGTTATAAAAGTCATATTTATAGAAAGAAATTGGAGCCAAATTTCTCTTCCACTTAAAAGTGCCAGTATTCAACATCTCTTAACAAAGCCTTCTTGGCTCATCTCTTGACTCTGCCAGTACTTCAGTGTATTGCATCTGTGGGAACTGTCCATGAAGCAAATCAGTTTAAGAGTAGGTGGAAAAGAAATAGCAACACTTTAACAGAATAAGAAAATCATTATAAGTGAAAGATCATGCAAAAGCATCTACTGATAATGTCTTACTATTCAGTCATTGCTGGGTCAGAAAAAAGAAGAAGCAGGTTTTATTTATTTGCATCCTGCTTTTATTATTTTGACAAATAACTAAAGGTGGTGAGCATACCTTGAGTTACTCCTTCTTCCTCCTATTTTCCCCACAACAACAACCCTGTGAGGAAGTTTAGGCTGAGAGAGAGAGTCCCAAAGTCATTCCTGACTAAGATGGGACTAGAACTCATGGCCTCCTAGTCTGGTGCCCTAACGCTATCCTCTGTAATTTAGATATTAGAACTACCACGGACCTCCGCTCCTTCCGTCTGAAATTAAAAACACATCTTTTTCGCTTGGCCGGCCTAGGATAGTCTCTTCTGATTGTTTAGGGATTTTTAGTAAATATTTGGGAATTTTAGCGCAGGGTTTTCTGTTTAATATGCCTTTTAGTTAGTATTTATGTACGTTTATTGTTTTAAATTTTGTATTCTTTTTAACTGTTTTTAATTCCCTGTGCCCCGCCTCGAGTCCCTTCGGGGAGAGAGAGCGGGTTATAAATAACCAAAAAAATATTATTATTATTATTATTATTATTATTATTATTATTATTATTATTATTATTATTATTATTATTATTATTATTATTATTATTATTATTATTATTATTGTTATTATTATTTATTGGATTTCTAGACCGCCCCCTCTCCCCGAAGGGACTCGGGGCGGTGTACAGGTAAAAAATTAAAATTATGACAATCAACAATACATATAAACTAAAATCGAATTAAATAATCCCCTGTACAAATTTATTTTTTAAAAAAAAAGGCAATTTAAGGCAATGAAATGTATTTACATGGTCTATTGCTATGTTTGCACATTTAAAACATATCAAACTACTTAAAAGGGTAATAATAAAATATGTAGTGGCACAGAAAAGTTAACTCTCATGTCAACTCAAAGACATTAATTCAGCTTCAAAATAGATCCAAGAAATGCATACAAGAAATGATTTTGAGAAATAGGAAAAGGGAAAAAAAGAAAGAAAGCACAACAGCATAGTTCTGGAGTAGAAGGCAAGAGATGTACTGGTTTATAATAACCCAGTTGTTGAAAGGCCCAATAGTAGCGTGTGTACATCATTTTTAAAAATATTTTTATGTTTCCTAAGAACTGCAACAATCAAGCAGGCCAAGTGGTAACTAAGGATGCTCTTAAATAAGAGAATGTGAACCCTTTAATATGTTTTTTTACTGCACATGCCCATCTAATGGTGATCAGAACTAGTAGTTGATCATAAATAAATCGCATTTGATTGATTCTCTACCCTTCTAGGAAGTCCTAAATGGCATTTTTATTAAGCAGCTTTGTATTTTGTCAAAATGTAAAGCATGTCCTTCTTCTAGAGGTACATTCATGTTTGCTTTCTTCATAAGGCATGGAGGAGTGACAGCTGCGACCTTCTGTGCTTTAACAACACTTATGCATCAGCTAGAAAATGAAAGTTGTGTGGATGTTTATCATGTAGCTAAGATGGTCAATTTGATGAGACCTGGAGTCTTCACAGATATTGTAAGTAGGCATGAATTACTCTGCATGATGAAACTGCATTCTTTGTGGGATGAAATTCCATTCTCAAAGAGATAAAATATCATTTTAAGAATTTGTTGTGGCCCAGCAGGATGCAGCTGAGCTGATGATGGACTCGGATAGCGAGGAACCCTATGATTCTGCCCTGGAACCGTTCCAATTTTAGTATATGTGCTGCCGAAGCGAGGAGGGGGGGGGATTCTGCCCTGGAAGATGAGGGAGACCCTGTGGAGTGTTCAGAGTCAGAGCAGGAACCAGAGAGGCTGGTTGGCCACCAGAATGCGCCTGAGGCATGGAGCAGTGGGGAGGATCAAAGGCAGTTTGTCCCTGATGCTAGATTGAGAAGAGCTGAGAAACGGAAGGAGCAACTCCGTAGGCAGGCTCACAGGAGATGATTATGCACCAGGTGGTTGTTGATTGGCCCCTCCCAAGAGAGCTTATAGGTGGAATGTTGGAAGGGGGCATTTGCAGGAAACAATCGTTTGGAATTAGTATTCAAGAAAGTCTGTCTGTGCATTCTAGCTGTGTTTGTTCATTTGGGAATAGGTGAGTTGCCTGAGCTCTCAGCCAAAGAATGTGTTATCTCGTAATTAAACAGTGGCAAACAGCCAAGCCTGTGTTCTGGTCTATTCACAGGCCAGCGGACAGAACAAGTATTTAAATTAGCAGGCCTGGCAGGGGTGGGATTCAGCCAGTTCGGACCTGGACCAGTTGGGGTGAACTAGATGTTAATTTTAATCTGGTTCACCGAACCAATAGTTGGAAGGACTGGCTGACCCCACCTACCCTGCCCCTCCCCTCCCAGGAGATGCCACGTGGTGCCCTCATCATGCCAGGTAAATGCAGGGCCTGCACAGAGGTTCTGGGAAGACAAGAAATGGGCTTATCAGAAGTACTGGGCGTCTGGAAACGTGCCCATTTCCGGCCTCTGGAGGGCCTCTGGATGGCCTCCAGAGCCTGGGGAGGCCTGAGGGGGACCATTTTCGCCCTCCTGGAGGCTCAAGGAAAGCCTCTGGTTCCTGGGGAGGGTGAAAAATGGACTTACCAGAACTCCAGAAACAGGTCCGTTTCTGGCCTCCGGAGGGCCTCTGGAGCCTGGGGAAGGCTGTTTTCATCCTCCCAGAGGCTCGAGGAAAGCCTCTGGAGCTTGGGGAGGGTGAAAATACCCCCCTGCTGTGATGCAGGAAGCCAACCCGGCCACACACCCCGTGGCCCATCCAGCTGAGAATCGGTTGCTACAATTTTTCAATCCCACCCTGGTATCGCTTCATATTGGCAACGATTAATTTGCCAATTTGCTGAACATGGATATACTTGATCTATAACTCAGGAACAACTACTTTTACCATTTTGAAAATGTCCCTTTATATTTTCTCCCTACCATCACCTAGGGCAGTGATGGCAAACCTATGGCACGGGTGGCAGAACCATCTCTTAGGGCACGCGAGGCGTTGCCCTGTCAGCTGCAGTGCGCATGTGTGCGCTGGCCAGCTGATTTAGGCCTTCTTTTGAGGCCGTTTTTCGCCCTCTGGAGGCTTCAGAGAAGCTCCTGAAGCCTCTGGAGGTGGGATGGGGAGGCTGTTTTCACCCTCCCCAGGCTCCTAGAAAGCCCCTGGAGCTTGGGGAGGGCGAAAAAAGTGTGCCAAAAGCAAAAGCACACCCATGCACGACCCCCTGCGCTCCCCCCGCTTTTGGCACGCGAGCCAGAAAAGGTTAGCCATCACTGACCTAGGCACTATTTTTGGCCAGGGAAATGCTCTCCTTGCTGTGGGGTTGACAAATTGATGTGCTTCTTTCAACCATCTCCTGAGCAGTTGCTTGTTTCTTACTACCTGGTGGCTGAATGTGCTGATCGTGATTGTAATCCCTACAAGCCACGCTAATGTCTCATCATTTTCCACCCACCCACCATCTTCTAGGACCATTACCAGTTTTTGTACAAAACCGTCCTCAGTCTTGTTAGTTCAAGGCAAGAAGAAAATCCCTCGATATCCATCGACAGCAACGGCTCAGCTTTACCAGATGGCAGCGCTGCCGAAAGCTTGGAATCATTAGTTTGACTTCGATCAAAATATGACAGAGCAATTATCCAGAGCTGGAAATGTTTCCTTTTTTTACGTAGGGCAGGGTGACGTCCAGCTATTAGATAATCATTTTTTAAAATTTCATTTGATTTGAATAAACATTTCTTGCAAATGCATTAACAATGTGTGCCTTTTTGAAAAGAAAAATATCTCGTAATGCATTTTGTTATGTTTGAACTAATTTTACTGAACTCTGCAGTTTCTAAGAATGGTATGTAGTCTTTTACAGTATTAGTTTTTAATTTTTGTGATTACATTTTCACTTAAATTTTATCATAACTATAGATGCTGAAGTTTTCAGCAACACACATTTTAGTATCCAATTCCCTGTTATTTATAGCACTCCTAATACCTTTGTTAGAAATTTAACTTTTAATATGGTAGAATGTAAATATATTCTCTGTAATATTCAACATTTTAAGATTGTAGTAGCCATTTAGTAGAACTGATACTTATTGTAAATATTTCTAGAGTGGATTACATGGACCAAATTTATATTTATAATTGTAGATTTTTATATTTTACTACAAAGTCAGTTTTCTAGTTCTGTGTAATTGCATTGTTAAAATGATGTAGTTCATTACCTGTCCTTAATTTTAGTAGCTTCTGATATATTGTCATGCATCCTAAATGGTAACTATCTCTGCATGTAATTTTAACTTTTGTGGAAAATCGAAATATACTTGTTTTGAAATACGAAGTTTCTATGAAAATAACGTCTGTAACTAAGCATTGTTTCAATGTTTTTTATCCACGGCATTACAAAAATGAGTATCACTATTTCAGCTTGTATTGAACACTTGGCAAAAATAAAATCTGCCTCATCACTCTTAAAGACCCTCGTCGTACCTTCAGAGATGCCTTTTCATTTTTCAGCAGCAAAATATTGGCAAGGCAGGAAAATGTTCACAGGCCTTGATACTTGGGATTACATTAGGCACCCAGATCCTCCAAACTGCTACTGTTTTTTTAAGGACTGCTGATATGGTGATCTCTATGCAAGGCCTTTTCCTATAGGACAGGGGTCTCCAACCTTTGCAACTTTAAGTCTGAAGGACTTCAGCTCCCAGGCTGGAGAAGTCTGGGAGCTGAAGTCCTTCAGACTTAAAGTTGCAAAGGTTGGAGACCCCTGTCCTATAGAAGGCAAGCAAGATGGCGGTTTTACCTCTGTGTCAGCAAGAAATTTTACTGTTACTAGGCGTTTTTAGGATGTTGTTGTTTTCCTTCTTGCTTTCATTTTTAAAAAAAATTACAGATAGTTCTTATCTTATGACTGGGGCTGGAATTTCAGTTGCTAAACAATGTAGTTAAGTGAGTCATCACATACTGGATCTGATTTTGTGGCCGTCTTCACCACTATCAAATGAAGCACTGTTGTTTTTAAGCAAATCACATGGTTAAGTGGTGGGCTGCTGCCTGGCCGGATCATTTCAGGTGAACTGGTAGATGTGATCACTGGCTGGCCCCGCCCACCCACCCCTGCGCTATCCTTTCCATTTATAACTAACGTTCTGGCTCATTCCCTCTGCCTTCGCTGCTCAGATGAGTTTCACGCCATGCCTGTTGTCCTCACCGGAACTGCTGGAGTTGATTAGCTGCAGGTTTGAAGCTCTGTTTCAGCCCCGAAGAGGTGTGTGTGAGCAAAGGAAGCACGTGTGCGCACGCTCACAACCAGCGAAGGGTAAGTACAGCCCACCTCTGGCATGGTTGTTAAGCAAATCCAGGTTCCCCAATTAATGTTGCTTGATGGAAACCAGCGGGAAAGGTTGCAAATCGTGATCATTTCACTGCAACCAGTTGTAAATGCAAGCCAGTTGCCAAGCAGCCAAATTGTGATCACATGATCAAAGGGGCAGCGCAATAGCTATAACTTTGAGGAGGTTGTAAATTACATTCCCAGGGAATTGTAATTTGAATGATTGTTAAGCAGTTATATGTCAAGAAACATATGTATTTGTAAGGTGCTTAGAATCTTTTTGGGAACTGAATGGCAGATATATTTTAGAAATAAGTGTATCAGAGATACAAATGATCCCAACAATGGCAAACCTTCGCATTATTCTTGTACTTAGACCCGTTCCTAAATGTCAGTCCAACCACTATGAAGCTTGCAAGTTTTTCCAGTATTTCACGGATAATAGCAATTCATGGTTCCAACACAAACCTTCCTGGCACATTGTTAACAACATGTTTTAATTTTAACTTGGTGCTTCATTTCTCATTGTTAGAACCAAATATTTCATTGCAAAATGAGGCAACATTCTAAGGTATATCTTTAGATGCAAAAGAGGCCAATGCTATGTTTATGTAAGTTTATGCATTAAGATTCATTTTGACATTTTAACATTGCAGCAACTTTACCAATCCTCATTAATTCTGATAAAAAAATTCAATTCATGAGCCATAGAAGGTCTTCCTTTTAGTGAACAAGCCACTCTTTGGTTGACTGTACTTTTCTTTTTAACTGAACTTGAGTGATCTCAAAAGCTACGGAGATTTAGTTGCAGTTAATACTTTACTACTGAATGTAGTTCTCAGAAATAGAGACCTTCAAACAGAAGGCCTTGTGGGGCTTCTAACAGCTGCCTTATACTTGAAAGAATTCAAAACATTTCTGCATGTAGGGCTAATGCTTCTTTGCACTAACTGTGTATAAACTATATGATAATCATGCAGTATGAACACTCTCGTGTATATGAAGAATTGCTCCCACAGTTATTACTCTAAAAAGAAGCTCAGACATGAAGGTCAAACATTTTTATTTTGTGTGGCAGGATAGCAAAAGCACCATATTTTTAAAACCCAATGTAACACATTACCCTTCACTTTACGTCTCTGCAAGAAAGTGATTTCCAAAAACAATACAGATTACAAAATTGTCTCTCGCAAGCACACTTTTTGTGTCAGTGACTCTGAATTTAGTCAGGCAATTTCTTGTCCCTTTCCGATCCTCTAAACTGAAAACCATATAAAACTAAGGCTTCCATGATCCTTTTATTTGGGCAGGAGAAGAGTTAACGATCTGAATCAACTGTGGATTACCTAAAACCGTGATGGCAAACCTATGGCACGCATGCCAGAGGTGGCAGGCAGAGCCCTCTCTGCTGGCGCATGCGCTGTCGCCCCAGGTCAGATCTCCGTGGCGTTCCTTTGGTGAGCTTCCGTTTCCCTGCAAACAACAAAACAGAAGCTCACAAAAGAAAAAGATCTTACCTCTTGCCCCACTGCCAGAGTTGGGATGCCCCACCTCCCCCTGGACAGCAGGTCTTTGGGCCTCTTGCAAGCAAGTATGTGCAAGTGTGCACATGTGTGTGTTCAGGCACGCCATTCAGTTTGGGCATGCATGTGCATGCAGTTTGGGTACTTGGTGTCTAAATGGTTCACCATCCCTGACCTAAAACGACGTTTCTCTGGTGCCTTTTTCCCTGAGTGAAGCCTAAATTTGTATATCGTCCCTCCTGAAACTCCACTGATACATTTACTCCTTGCTCCTTAGCTTCCTTATTCTCCCACTTCTCCATGCATACGTACTCCCAGATGCAGGAGCCACAGAAATGTGCAGCTTTATTTACAGATCAACAAAGCTGGAAGGGACCTTGCAGGTCATCTAGTCCAAACCCCTGCCCAAGCAGGAGACCCTACATCTGCCTCTACCTAGGATTGAACTCGTAAACCTTTCAGATTTATTTTAGAACCGCCGGGGGGGGGGGGGGATTGGTTGTTATGGGGATTGTACAAAGTGAGGCATTGTGTTGTGAAATTAGGTGGCCAGCAGCCCTCGGAAAACTTTCTGCAAAATTTGCTAAGTATAAATGAAGCAGTTCCACTGCTTTCCAGTGAATATAGCAATAGCACTTAGACTTATATGCCGCTTCACAGTGCTTCAACAGCTCCCTCTAAGTGGTTTTACAGAGTCAGCCTCTTGCCCCCAACAATCTGGGTCCTCATTTTACCAACCTCAGAAGGATGGAAGGCTGAGTCAACCTTGAGCCTGGTAAGATTCGATCTGCCAAACCGCTGGCAGCCAGTGATCAGCAGTAGTAGTTTGCAGTACTGCGCTCTAACCATTGCGCCACTGGTCTCCAGGTTGTATATCTTGTACTCACTTTTCCTACTTCTCAGTGACCACAACAGGCAGAGAAAGAACATTGGACATTGTGTTAAAAAAATGATTTCAGATAGCAATTATCTTCTGCTAAAAGAATCAAAAGAAAATAGGGATATTAATGCTATATATATAGGTATTAAAGCTTCTACTGATGCACTTGTATATACACATTACATTTCATCACTACAGTGGTGTTTACTTTTCAGTAAATGTGTTATAGACCAGGGGTCTCCAACCTTTGCAACTTTAAGTCTGAAGCCAGCTTTGCTGGCTGGAGAAGTCTGGGAGCTGAAGTCCTTCAGACTTAAAGTTGCAAAGGTTGGAGACCCCTGTTATAGACAATACAATTGTACTGTATAACACAGGATTATACAATATTAAAAATTGCTCTGACTTAACTAATATATCAAATACCAGGGGCCCATGTGTAAATTTAGTATTTGTATATCCAAGAATGCTAAGAAAAGAGCCAGAGCTACCACCCATTGTATCTTGGAATTAAAACTTCTGGGGAAATTATGTTGGTGTTAGTTTAGCTATCTGAATGGTCACCAGTGTATATGCTGCAGATGTCAGAGGAGGCTCCACCTTTTTCCCATCACATTCAATTTTTATCTATACTTCCAAATGAATTCCGCCCACCTTTTTCCCTCCTTGGGATTAAAAATAAGAGAGACCTTTCTCCATTCCAGAATGGTTTTAAGGAAAGCATCCTGGTGTCCTTCCTATGCAGCATATTCCCATTTGAAACAGATAATTCATATTATTTGCGTGACACTGATCTGAAAGTCCATTACAGAATAAGAACAGATTTTTATATTGTTTCTCTCTAATATTAAAGCACATAAGGCCCTTACAAGGCACTGCAAAATATTCTGTCTTCCAGATAATGTAAATAAATAAACTAATTGGCAACTTTACATGGCACTTCAGAATTTAGAAGTTGTCCAATATATAAAACATAATTTCAAGGAATATAAGAGTTGGCAAATGTGAAGCAAAGTAGATCATTTCATCTCCACAATAGGATTTTAAACACATATTAGTGGCTAGAACAATCACATTCTCAATACATTAAAAAAGGCCAAATTAAAAGTGCAACTGAAAAACAGTTTTCCCTTTGGTTATGAAATCATATTACAGCTTTATCAATTTTATGACATTCAAAGAACTGTTCACACAGTCTAACAATATGAGAAATTGCAGTCCCAATACCGTTGGAGGGTAATCATGTTAGGA
The DNA here is from genome assembly GCA_039707465.1 of Rhabdophis nuchalis. Taxonomy (NCBI): domain Eukaryota; kingdom Metazoa; phylum Chordata; class Lepidosauria; order Squamata; family Natricidae; genus Rhabdophis; species Rhabdophis nuchalis. The sequence continues at coordinate 10,384,519 of CM077656.1, forward strand.
AAGGCTGGTGTATTGCACATTAAAATCTCCTTTTTAGGAGAAGGTTTTCAGAGTTCTACAGACAGGTCTTTTCCAATTCTGCTAATTGCAGCCTTTAACTGGAAGTGCTTAGACCAGGGGTGGGCAAACTTTGCAACTTTTAAGTCTGAAGGACTTCAGCTTTGCTGGCTGGAGAAGTCTGGGAGCTGAAGTCCTTCAGACTTAAAGTTGCAAAGTTTAATAATAATAATAATAATAATAATTTTAATTTATAACCCGCTCTCTCTCCCTGAAGGGACTCGAGGCGGGGCAAAGGGAATTTAAAATACATATAAAATCACAGACATAGTACAATATTAAAATGAAATTAAACTAACCCTGCGCTAAAATCCCATATTAAAACTAAAAATAAGTCACTAAAAACCCTAAAAATAGTTGATTACCCCAGGCCGGCCAAGCAGAAAAAGTGTGTTTTTAATTTTTGACGGAAGGAGCGGAGGTCCGTAGTTGTTCTAATTTCGGGGGGAAGGTCGTTCCAGAGGGTTGGGCCCGCCACAGAGAAGGCCCTTCCCCTGGCCGTCGCCCGATGGCACAGCCTAGTGGACAGCACCCGGAGAAGTCCCTCTCTGTGGGAGCGAATCGGCCGTAGGGATGTATGGGGCAGGATGCGATCCCGCAGATAGCTAGGTCCCACCCCTGGCTTAGACTGAGCTAGCTCAACAATATGATTTAAGTTTTTAAAAAACCAAACTACTTTTGACTCTATAGTTATCGTTCAAGGAATCAGTGTAGATGCTCATCAAGCATATGGATCAAATCACAGTGACTACCAAAATGGCTCATGGGAAAATGAATGATCCCTTCTTACACATTCTTAGAAGATCAATGATATAACAAAACGGAATCATATCTGGGTGAAGGGGGAGCTTTTCAAAATCAATAGTATGGGCACTTAGAGGTCATAAACCTCTTCATTCCTAATAAAGAGCAAATCATTCCAAATTTAGAAATACATTGTGCTAGAAAATAGCCTTAACATTCACCACATGCAGCAATTTTGCAGCATTTATGAAACAATGAAAAATACTTTTGCACAGTCTGAAGAGCCTTGCCTCGTGTATAAAAATCCTACTTTTCTGAAGAAAAAAATACCATGACGTACTGTGATAAATATTGTGATAAGTACACAAATAAAACAGAAGTCATTGAGACTTGCTTCCAAATTAGTTCATTGGGACTGTAGCCTTTAATAGGATAATCTCATGTGAAAGCCTGACCCAAAGGCTGGAGGTTAATAGAAATGCTATGGCTCTTCTGTTCATTTCAATGGGCTCAGCACAGAAGACTTTGCAACTGAAGGTATCCATGGCAGATTTTCAAGCTTCAATTTGTGCATACTAGAAACTCAGTGGACGGGTGGCTGAGAGGAACACGAAGGCTGTTTTATTGCCTGATGACACTCTGGGTTGTGTAGGCAATGCCTTCCGCCTGAATATGTTTTAGTATTGGTCCATATATATCCTTTGTCAACGGGACGATCATACCTTTGCTGTTAATTTCACCTGAAATACAAAATCATATCATTTTCTATTTGAATATTTTCTTTAAAAAAAATCTTTATTAGTATTTACAACATAAAGCCACACAATCAACAGAAATAGGATAATGGTAGCTGGGAAGACATATCTAAACCTACCGGGGAAATATCTGGTCCCCTAAATTGAAGATTTAAGTTCATCCCAGTCTAATTTATCAGTTATTGCTTGTAACTATACAAAGATTTCTATCTCAAATTTACTATAATCTTATCTTGCTTATTCCTTACATTGGTTCCTTGGGTAATCTGTCTAGTTAGTCTTCTATACCATGAGTACCATCTATTCCAGCTTTTAAAGAAAATTGTTAGTCTTGCCTATTCTTTAGAACAGGGGTTCCCAAACTTGGCAACTTGAAGACTTATGGACTTCAACTCCCAGAATTCTCCAGCCAGCAGAGCTGGCTGGAGAATTCTGGGAGTTGAAGTCCACAAGTCTTCAAGTTGCCAAGTTTGGGAACCCCTGCTTTAGAATGTATGTTAATTTGTCAGATTCTACACAGTTAAATTTTTTTGCTATAATTAACTGATCTGGCGGTAAGTTGGTATCTTTCCAGGATTGTGCAATGACCATCCTGGTCGCTGTTACTATATGAGAGAAAATAAACCAATCTTGATTTTTAATTTTGTTTGATTTTATGCCTAGCAGATAAATGTCGACCTTTACCTATTTGAATAAATTTTAGAGGGCATAACAGGCAGTGGTGGGTTTCAAATTTTTTAGAACCTACTCTGTAGGTGTGGCCTATTTTGTGGGCGTGGCTTGGCAGTCATGTGACAGGGTGGGAGTGGCCACCTTTTAAAATGTGGTGAAACTCATTTAACAACGCTCTTGCTTAGCAACCAAAATTTTGGACTCAATTGTGATGATAAATTCATTCTTTCTTTCCTTCTTTCCTTCTTTCCTTCCTTCCTTCCTTCCTTCCTTCCTTCCTTCCTTCCTTCCTTCTTTCCCTTTCCTTTCCTTTCCTTCCCATTGGGTCACTGGCAGCGGCGGGCCAGATTTACTTCCAGGTACGCCGGTGGAACCCCCTCTCACCGGTTCTCTAAATTTCACCAACTGGCTCTCGCGAGTAGGTGCGAGCCTGCAGAAACCCACCACTGATAACAGCATAATAGTTGTGTAACATTTCATTTAAGAAAGTGTAGGTACTCATTTCATTAAAAAAATACAACGGCATTCTATTTGCGCTTAAGGCTTGCGTCTTTACTTATTCTTGAAACATTACTGCAAGTCAAGGATGGTATTTACTTACCTCCCCTACTGGTTCACAAATGAGAGTGCGCAGATGCTCTGGGCTTACGCTAAGCCTTTCCACACATGCACTTTTCACTAGAAAAGGACCTAAATGGGATGCGAGAGAGCTGGGGCGCGTGGGTGGGGGCACCCGCGATTTCCGCTACCGGTTCAGGCGAACCAGTCCGAACCAGTAGAATACCAGCTCTGCTGCAAGTGTATTAATTTCAAGTGGACAATTCATTTCCTTTCACTCAGAGAAAGAGAAGTGAAAGAAAAAGAAAATTGGGGAAAATACCGTACTAGGAATATTGAGGACAGGGTCATTATGGGGAATTACTCTGCGCATATTTCTAGGTTAGAACAACAAAACGTATCTTAATGAAATCTCACTGAATGTAACCGAAGCCCTTTAAAATAAGCAGTTGAGTATTGTGACTGAGGCTTAACTTATCACATTGTTGCATATTGTCATTGTAATAATATTGTAATAAAATTGGTTTGAGCGCCGTGCCAACACCTGCACCAGGTGGGATACAGACAGCAGTGACAACCACAACAGGAATCTCTCCAGGCAAACAAAAAGGCCGACAAATGACAGTTGAAAAGGATCAATTGTACTTTGTCTTTTATTATCCATTCCTTCAAATCTGTTTGGCATTTTAGGAGTTGGTGGAAAAGGAGCACGTCTCTTTTTCTTTTTTTATTTCTTGTTGCAATGAACTTTGAGTTCATTGAAAGTTCATAGAAAGGTATAATAAGGTTAATAAGTTGTGTTTTTTCAGGAGGCATTTTATAACAGTTGTCTAAAGCAACCACATTACTCTCAAGGACTCCTTAGTCAAAAGAGGGGAAGAAAGATACATACCTTCAAGAATCATCTTTGCTGCAATAGCAGTCGGGTACCCCACTGTTTTGGCCATTGCAGAATACCCTTTATCATCTCCATACACCACAAGATTGATATATTTGTCTTCCAAATGACCAGAGGGATGCCTAATTCCTATTTCGCTCCTCATAACTATCATATCTCGCTCGCCATATCCTAAACAAAGGGAAATTGTTCTTTAAAAATTGACCAAGTTGCGCATTAAAAGTGAACTGCAAAACTATTTCAACAACAGGCCAACTTTTACTAATGCTATATTGAGTAGTAATTATCCGTTATTCGTAGACAATGTTTTTTTTTAATACACCTTTAAGAACAATAAAAGGATTATAATAAAAGAATTAGCAAGAGCACTATTAATGCACCTTTTGAAAGAGGGAACTGAATACATATTGAATACATCTCTCCATGTATATCTGTGTGTGTTGTGTTATTGCTAAATGAAGTTTTAATTGTAAAAAAAAATCTGTGCTTACGTTATGAAACTCAGTTATCACTAACTTTGCCATAAAACAAAAATGCATTAAAACAGCAGTTTAACTCCCATCCAAATCATACTAAAGATTCACTTCTCTATTTAAAAAGATCGTTTGATTGCAGTGTATGCCCTTCCCTGCCAGGTTAGGATGAGCAAACACAGGTGAGGAAGCTGGCAGGAATGTGCAGTCACATGACGTTCTCATTTAATGGTCCTCGTGGTCGTCGATTAATGATCGCAATTGGAACTGCAGAACTGGTTGCTAAGTGTTGCAACCAGTCACATTATTGCTTTCACTTATGACCAAAATGGCATGTGCGAATGACCTTGGGGGGATGAGGGAAAGAGATGTTGTCTAGGAAACAATCAAAGAGAGGGTACAGTCCCCAAGGAATTAACAGAGAGAGAATTGTAGGATGGACCCACCCTAATTAATCAGATGGTTAAAAGTGGCAGGACCTTTGCGTTTTCAGATCTGCAAGAATCTGTTAATGCAGGGGTCTCCAACCTTTGCAACTTTAAGTCTGAAGGACTTCAGCTCCCAGACTTCTCCAGCCAGCAAAGCTGGCTGGAGAATTCTGGGAGCTGAAGTCCTTCAGACTTAAAGTTGCAAAGGTTGGGGACCCCTGTGTTAATGGAGCCTTATAATAAAATAGATTTAGCTCATATGATCATGTCTCCTGCTTGATTACCCAGGATGGCTGGCAAGAGTTATACAGGGAAAAATATTTGAGGAGGTTGAACAATGTTATGCTCAGTCTGGTATAAATCACCACATGCTACAGTGGTGGGTTCCTACTGGTTCGGCTGAACCGGTAGTGATTTGGTGGCCTGGGCGGCTGGAACCGGCAGCAACCTAGGACTGCCACGCCCCCAAACTGGCACCACCACTTTGTTTTTTTGCTTCTGTGCATGCAGAGCAATTTTTATTGCACCGCGCATGAACGCATTAAGCACGTGCATTCACGCGCCCATGAACAAACCGGCAGTAGTGACTGCCAGAATCCACCCCTGACATGCTGGGAAAGTAAATGTTGCTCTGAATGAAGGTTTGCTAGTTTCTGGGCAAGATCTGTTTAATTTGTGCATATTTTAATTTAAAGTTTTATGTCATACTAGCCATTCCCGGCCATGCGTTGCTGTGGCCCATTCTGGTTCAATGCCCGACCAATCTGTGTGTAGATCTACACCTGCACACACAAAAACGTACACACAACCACTGTATAACCCCAAACGTACCTACCTACCTACTGTATTTCTCTCTCTCTCTCTCTCTCTCTCTCTCTCTCTCTACCTACCTACCTACCTACCTACTGCATTTCTCCCTCACTCTCTCTATCCCTATAGCTGCATACCTACCTACTGTATCTTTCCTTGAATCTTATGGACAGAGTATTTTATGGCATAAAGGATGACATAATACCTGTGGCCCACTGCTCTCTCTGTATCCATCTACCTACCTTTTTTTTACAATTTTTTACATTTCCATTGCGTGTACCTGGCACAGGTGTGACATCTACACAATCTATATGTATCATTGGTGCCGTACTCGAAAGGAACATTGTGTGAAAATTTTGAAGCGATCGGTGCAGGACTTTCGGAGATTAGCGGTTTTGAACAAACTCTTGTTACATTTTTATTTACATAGATCGTATGCCTTATTTTAATTGTGATGCTTCTGGCATGAATAAACAAACCAACCTGGCATGGCTGACACAGCCGTGCTCCTTAGCAACAGGTTTTGAAGTCTCAATTAGTACTTAAGCGAGGGCTACCTCTACTATATCATTGGAATGGCCTGGCCATCTCAATGCTCGGCTGTTTCCTTGACATTAATTAGGACAGGTTAGATGAATCCATCTGGTAGCTAGCTGTTTCCTTCCTTCGTTTTATTAGCTTCTCGATTCCACCCAAAAATACTCATTGGGTAAAATGGATACATTTAACAACTGCAGCATTTGTTTAATAGCCACCACAAAAATGATTGGAAAATCAGACACGGTCACATGGTGACTCCCTTAATGACTGCAATGATTTAGCACCATAATTCCTGGCTCAGTCATAAATTGAGGACTTATCTGTATTGGAAAATAAAACTAGGGGTGAAGAGCCTGTCACCTACCATATGAGAGCTTTGCTTCCATGTGTTTGGCCAATGCATCCACTATGCTATGCGCTGTTGGAACAGGTTCATCTCCAAGTAACCCCAACCTGAAAGGCAGATAAAAACAGGTAATGCCGAGAAGAGTAAGATGATTTTTTCCCAGTGAAGTTGAGTTTCTTCAGGTGTAAAGCACAGAAGGTAAAGCACTTGAACTGTTGTTGTTTTTTAATTCTATCCTTCTCTGAACAAGTATTATCATAGCTACCCTGAAAATTATATTTTCATGGATATAGGTAGGCTATGTAACAGTGGTGGGTTTCAAAAATTTTTAGAACCTCGTCTGTAGGTGTGGCCTGCTTTGTGGGAGTGGCTTGCCGGCCATGTGACCAGTTGGGAGTGGCTTGGCTGTCATGTGACTGGGTGGGCGTGGCCAGCTTGTAAAATGTGGTGAAACTCACTTAGCAACACTCTTGCTTAGCAACCAAAATGTTGGCTCAGAAACTCTGGCATTTGAAGCACGCAAGTCTTAAAGCTGTCAAGTTACAAGACCCTTGCACCCCTAACCCTTTATTTATTTATTTATTTATTTATTTTATTCAAATTTATACCCCGCACCTTCTCCAAAAAGGACCCAGGGCGGCGCACAGGGAATTTAAAAACATAACAAATATAACAAAATACAAAATTAAAAAACTATTAAATCCCTACCCTGTGCTAAAATCGTATAAAATCCCCCAAATTAAAACTATCTAAGAGCGGTCACAACGGGAGGTTACGCTAGGCTGGCTTGATGGAAAAGGTGTGTCTTAAGACACTGGTGGAAGAGGCAGAGGTCTGAGATGGTACGTAGTTCAGGGGGTAAGTCGTTCCAAAGGGTAGGGCCCGCCACAGAGAAGGCCCTTCCCCTGGGTGTCGCCAACCGGCATTGCCCGGCCGACGGCACCCTGAGAAGGCCCTCTCTGTGGGAGCGGAGCGGACGAAGGGATGTATGGGGCAGGAGACGGTCTCGCATATAACTTGGTCCCGAGCCATGGAGTCCTTTAAAGATGGTTTATTTAGAAAAGTAAAACCCAGGGGTGTTCAAACTTGACAGCTTTAAGACTTGTGGACTTCAACTCCCAGAATTCCTCTTCTCGCTCTTCATCTTGATGATGGGTGGACGGGCGGGGGGAGGGAGCTGGAACGATTTGGCACTGGGATATAAATGACAGATGAACCGCTGCACAAAAGCATTTCTCTCAAGGAGTTTTGGGTTGCTGCCATGTTTTTAGACTCCTCGTGTACATTTGCTGTGAAGAAATAGCATAAATAAGATACGTAGCAGGGAATTCTTAGTTTTTCCTTTTCTTAGGGGGGAATTCTCTATCCAACAATGAAGCATGAAGTCTAGGAATACTTTTGTGCCTCGGTACAAGCTATGGTCTTTTTTTTGGGGGGGGGGACAGGGGAGACAGACTGTTCTGTTGATATCAGGCCTTTGTTTTGTTTACATTTTGTTTTGTTTACATTTATAGACGTAATTGTCATGACTGCTTCCATCATAAATCAAGAAAGAACACACTTAAACTCATTTGGGAAGTTTAAGGCTACTTTTACTGAAAATGATAAGACTGCAGCTAAAGTCAAGCAAGGAATGAAACATTTAGGCGCGCAACATACGTAACAAAGCATAAGCCAACCTTCCCGCTTTGACCCCAGCATATTGTCCAATGCAAAGTCAGCCACGACATCAGGTGCAGCTCCTTCTCAGGGCCATCATCAGAATGGAATGCAGTTCATTAGCTGAATGTGATAACAAGTGTAACCGCCTCTATCTCCTGCCCCCTTAGTAGCTTAGAAACCCCCAGCCCTCCCCCCTTTTCAACATGTCAGTCTTTGCAGGCAAAAGCAGAGGCTGACAGTAATCCTGCATCTCTATCTGCATCTCCATTTAGTCTGTAAACTATAGTATTTTTCAGAGTATAAGACGCACCTTTCCCCCACCCCCCAAAGAGTGTGGAAATGTTGGGTGTGTCTTATACACCGAATGCAGACATTTGTGGCCTCCCGAAGCACTGCCTGCATCCCATTTCTGTGAAAAATGGGCAAAAGATGGGCCATTTTTTTTTGCAAAAATGGGGGCGTTTTCGCTTTCCCCCACCCCACCCCGGAAGCACTTTGCAGGTTTCAGCAGGGCTGGGGAAAGGGAAAAATGTTCCCGTTTTGGTGAAAAATGGGCAAAAAACGGGCCAGGAAGGATAACAACTTTTTTTTTTCTTATTTACCTCTTCGAAATCTTGGTACGTCTTATACACCGGTGCGTTTTATAGTCCGAAAAATACGGTAATAATGGTGGGGCTGTCTTTACCCCCTTTCTCTCTCACATAACATCAAGGTTGAGTTGCCTCTGGAATGCATCCCTCCCTCCTACATTCCCTCACAGCCATACAATTTTCTGACCTTCGCTAATGCATTTTATATATTGAGCCTATTCAGCAAAATCAGAATATTGCTGATATTTTTAGCTGGAGGCTTGCCTTTTGCTCTCTCTATAATTAATCTCACTAATCAGGTTACTTTTGTTCTAAACATTATTACACTCCCCTTATAGGTATTTGAAGGAGGGCTGGCAGCTAAAAGAAACCCCAGTAAATTAACCTTTGCTAGTAATCTTGCAAGCAAATCCCAGTACTGATTTATTCACTGAGCTAAGCATTTCAAGATAAACATGACCGATTCACATTTTAAAGAAAAACAGTCCAGTATATGAAATATCAACCTTTTTATACCTACCGCCCACTTTTGTATCTCTCTTAGTAGTAAAATTTTCTAAGCGCCCACCGGTTCCACAGTAATGGTGATTTATAAAGTAGGGAAGTCAATTAAATTACAAAAAGGAAAGCGCTTCAGTATCGGACAAAACCCCTACCGCCCACCATGAAAGCTGGAATGCTCACTAGTGGGCGGTAGGGACCAGGCTGACTACCACTGATCTAAATGCTAGAAGTGGAAGGGAAAAAAAGAGGAAATCCTACAATTTCTATCATACCATTCCACTGCTTCCAACTGTTTTTTGTTCCCATCCAGATGTTTGCAGACGGCCTGTTGGAGTTCATCATATTTGACAGAAGGCTGAAGTCCAAGTAATTTACACATTAGCTCTTTCTAAATACAAACAGTTTAAGAAAAATGATTGAAATTCTGAACACCAAGGTACTGAGGCCTTATAAAATTGCTATATATATAAGCCCCAATTAAGGGAGGAAGCATACTGCTTTCCTTTTCTGCCTTTCGGTTCATCACCAGAGACCATCTAGACAGAAAGCTATGAGTTCCGTTGTGTACTTTTTTTATATGTGTGTTAGGTTTTTTGAGCTGATCAATAAATAAATCAGGGAGACTAGGATAGATCTATTTCGAGCTTTTTAGCTCCCATCAGCTAGCCATACCCTTACTGGGATTTGAACCAGGGAAGTATTACATGTGAGTCTTAACAGGGTGTTGTGACACAAGCATATACTTATCCTCGTGTCTCAGCTGATCAGGATATGAACCAGTAGTCTAGAGGCAACTGAGGCTGCCTCACATGTAATACTTCCCTGGTTCGAATCCCAGTAAGGGTATGGCTAGCTGATGAGAGCTAAAAAGCTCGAAATAGATCTATCCTAGTCTCCCTGATTTATTTATTGATCAGCTCAAAAAACCTAACATACACACCCCCCCCAAAAGAATCAATAGGCAAGGAAAAATGGGTAACATATCAACTGAGAATTTGAAATCCTGAGGACAAATGACCACAGAGGTTATTTGTCATTTGCATGCTCACATGCCCGCCCCCATAATTTAATGCCCCCGTGCCGTGTTTCCTGCGCATGCATGTGTGACCTTCTCCCTGCCCCATGTATAGGCCCATGGCTTTCATGGAGCCTGTGGAGGGTGAAAACGGCCCACCACACAAACTGGAAGTTCGGGAATGGACTTCCGGGTTGCCCATTGGGCTGTTTTTCTCCCTCCAGAAGCTTCAGGAGGCTTATCAGGGAAGCCTCCAGAGGGCGAAAAACGCCCAAAATTCAGCTGGCCAGTGCGCACATGCGCTCTGGAGCAGACAGGGCAATGCCTTGTGTGCCCTCAGATTTGGCTCCACATGCCCACCTGTGGCACAGGTGCTATAGGTTCCCCATCATGGATCTATATACTATAAATGTTTCTTCTATTTTTCTTTTTATATCTTTTTCTGTCTCCTATGGTTTTCCCCCCGTTATTTTACCTTTGTAAAAAAAATCTTCAATTAAAATTATAAAAGGCTGATAGACACCAAAGATTGGGCCTTCTGAAAGACGGCCGCTCTACTCGAAATCCCTCAAGAGAAAATGATTTTACAGCTTTGCACTTATTTACACTAATTTAAAACAATGCATATTGTAAACTTACTAAATTTACAGGAACTAATGATCATACCAACCTCAGTTTTCTTTCTCTCGTTTAGAACGGGTATAACTTACCCATTTTACAGAAGATGCAGTGGCACTAAGCATAGGGCAGGGTTCTTGATTTATTAGTCCCAATTTCACAAAACCTTCTATAGCTTTACAGTAACCCTGGGAAAGACAAATGGAAAGGATTAGGAAATGACGCAAACCTTCAGACCTTCTAACCCAGGGGTGTCCAAACTTGGGAACTTTAAGACTTGTGGACTTCAACTCCCAGAATTCCCCAGCCAGCATAGCTTCTGGGAGTTGAAGTCCACAAGTCTTAAAGTTCCCAAGTTTGGACACCCCTGGTCTAACCCAATACACATGAAACAGCTCATGACAATATTGGCTCCATTGACTTTGCTTGTCAGAAGTCAGTTGGGAAGGTCACCAAGGGTAATCACAGGACCCTGGCACACTGCAACCAGTTAGATGCCAATTGACGAGAGCCTGCATTTCGACTACCATGACCATGGGGGAAGCTGCAACAGACGTAACTGTGAGCACCACCTAGTGGTGGATTCCGGATCCTGTTCCAACTGGTACGGGCCCGGCGTCACCCACATAGGCACATGCACTGCACACGCACGCAGCGCATGCATGCCTCATACTTAACTGCGATGCTTCCGCAAACCTCCACAATGCTCCAGCTGCTCAGTGGAGCATTGCGTAGGGGCTGTATACACCATGCGCATGCGCGGAAGTGCCAAAAGCTTAAAGCACAGGTAAGGAGGGAGGGAGGGAGGGAGGGAGGGAGGGAGGGAGGGAGGGTGGGTGGGCCCTTTGGAGCACCGTACCGGAACGGTAACTGGTGCTCTGCGCAGGCTCCGATACACCCGTACTTGGCTGTACCGCCTGCAACCCACCAGGGGCACCACCCATAAATCACTTTTTCAGTGCTGTTGTAATTTTGAACAGTCCCTGAACAAATGGTTGCAAGTTGTGGATTATCTGTGTACAAAGCAGGGGTAGGAGTGGGATTCTCCCGATTCAGGCGAACCAGTAGCTCTGACTATCAGCTGGGAGCTAACCGGTTTGCTGTGACTTTGAAGAGGGCCTGTCTGCCCGTCCCTCGCTATAGTCACCTATATTTCCTTTCCCAGCTGATCGGTGCGGTAGAGTGGATTGCCACACCTCAGCTGTTTTCCTCGCCAGCCGTGAGGCACGTTAGGTAAACTGCACACACGTGTGCTCAGCAAACCTGTTGTTAAACCAGTAGGATCCCTCCCCTGAGTAGGGGCTATTAAAAAAAAAAAAAGCCCTCCTGTTCCAGAATTAAAAACCAAAGAGCAATTAACTAGTTTTTTAATTGGTGTGGACATACAATACCTTCAGCTCACCCTCATCTATTACAAGCTGCAGTGATGCAAGAACAATGATGTATACATTATGATATCACAGCACACAAGCCGAGTCTTTCATCCTTTTGCTCTATATCCCATGCGAATGCGTAATCCATGTGGTCTGAGTCCTTTCCCCCCGCCCTCCTCCTCTGTGGGTGCCCATGCTCTCTCCAAGATCAATCCCACTTCTATGAGGCCAAATGTACCTACCGTGTACCTTAAAGTTCCTCTTAAAAGAGTGTGAGCCGATTGAATGCCGTAAGGCTCAGCATATTTTGTACTGTCCCTGTTTGGAAAACCTTCCAAATTTAATCCTGGGAAAAAATCCATGACAGTAACAGAATCAAGCAAAGCTCCTCCAGCTGGAATATTAATAATCTAAGGATTATGAAAAACAACAACCATGTAAGTGTAATACATTTGAGGACACGGCCCACCAAACTTTGCAAGTTCCTCTTTACAAATGCCTGTCTCCCACAATTATGAAGGTTGAGCATCTCTCCCAAATCTTATTTATGGCCACTTCCTTTCAGGTCCCTGCTCTGTCCTCTGTCCTTTCACAAGACCTTCACACATAACCTGCATTCCCTTAACACAGAGGTTCCCAAACTTGGCAACTTTAAGACTTGTGGACTTCAACTCCCAGAATTCTCCAGCCAGCAGAGAATTCTGGGAGTTGAAGTCCACAAGTCTTAAAGTTGCCAAGTTTGGGAACCTCTGCCTTAACCCAAACTTTCCTAAGACACGTTTTGACTTTCTCTCAAATCTTACTGATTCATGCCCTAAAAGCCTAGTTTCTAACATGATCTCATGTTTAAGTCTTTCGAAGTAACAAAAGTTATTATTATTATGCCAAATTGTTTGTTCCGTTTCAAACTTGCCCCAGTGGGTGTGGCTGAATTCAAAGGAGATTTAATTCAGAATTAGGAGAAATCAGCCCTTCTCGAGCTGAACAATGTTTTGCTTCTCTTTAAAAGTGTCTCCATGCAAATTATAGCAGCACGAAGACTCTTCTTGCTTTCGTATTATTTATCAAATTTATCTCCCCCATAGAGTGATTTCTTCTTTGATCACCTCACCACATAACAGTTAGGTCAGGGGTCTCCAACCTTTGCAACTTTAAGTCTGAAGGACTTCAGCTTTGCTGGCTGGAGAATTCTGGGAGCTGAAGTCCTTCAGACTTAAAGTTGCAAAGGTTGGAGACCCCTGAGTTAGGTGACCATTGTATTGCCCATGGAGTATTCTAAAAGGAAGGAACTAGACCAGGGGTATCAAAGTGATGTGTCACAACAGCATCACATGATGTATCATAACATTTTTCCCCTTTGCTAAACTGGGCATGGCCATGGCCGGCACATAGCGCATCTGGCCCACGTGCTGGGAGTTTGACACCCCTGAACTAGACAATTAAATTAATAGAACAGGTGATTGACATCTAAAGCTACATTTCCTTTAACCATGGATGACATGGGAAAGACATCTTTGGAAAGCTGGTAGTGAGATTAAAATGGCTGTGCTTGGATCGGCTCAGTTATATCTTCCCCTCCCTAACGGAAAATGAAAATGTTCCATTAAGAACTAACTTTGTTCTCTTCAGAAGTTTTCAAAATTCCTCAACCTGATATACCTATTTAATACAATATAATACAATACAATACAATAGCAGAGTTGGAAGGGACCTTGTAGGTCTTCTAGTGCAACCCCCTGCGTGGGCAGGAACCTTATACCATTTCAGACAATTTACCACCTTTTCATTTTAACTTTTTTCCCTGATTGAAAAAAGGGCACAGTATCATTTCAGTTTCCTATGAAATGGGAGAAAAAGGAGAAACTGAACATCTTGAGAAACCTTTTTGCAAGGAAACACTTCTTTTATGCAGTTTTTCCAAAACCTTCAGAAAATTAACTTCACTTACTACAGAAGTTAACAATTTTGGTACACTTTGAAATTAATTAAGTTAAATTCTTTCTTTCCAGCTATGAAAAGATAAATTGGCCAGAGTGCTTCTCGACCTACAGGTTCTAGAAATGTTCTACTAGTTTTCCAGTGCCAAAAAGCCACATAACATGCAATGCAGGCAGCCAGTTCTAAGCATTTTATTTTATAGTTAATACTTTTCTCTCAAATTCTACTGGCATTGTAGTACTGGGAATCTAAATTGAAGTACATCTTCAGAGATTAGGAAGGAAAATAGTTCAACAGATAACAATAATTTGGAGAATGCTGGCTTAAAATGACTCCTTGGTTGCACAAATAGACACATAATAAATATTATCTTTTAAAAACAACTCTGGCTTTCTCATTTATAATAGACTCACACATCTATTCAACCTTTCTTTTTCTAAAAAAGATAATCCTATGCTAAAGATAGATATATCTCCACTGAGCTGTAGAAAACACACACACACACACACACGGAAATCAGTTTGATACAGTGGTTAAAATCATCAAGCTAGAAACCAGGAGTTCTGATCCTGCCTTAGATATGTAGCCAGTTGGGTGACTTTGGGCCAGTCACTTTCTTTCAGCCCCAGGAGAAAAGCAACAGCAGACCATTTGTGGAAAATGTTACGAGAAAGGCATGGGCTTGAAAGCACTCCTACATACAAACAAATGCATATACTTTTAGAGAGAAATTACATCACCTTTCCATCTTTTAAATAGGTTGCCGGTTTAACCGTGTTTAGTAGGACTCCCTGTGGACTCCAGCTAAATTTGTATCTCAGGGGGTTGTCAGAATATTCAGGAGCAGGCAAGCCTCCACAGAAGGAAGTGTAGGAGATCACCTGGAGTTGATGAAAATGAAGTTCTCAATTTAAATTCAGTTAGTTTATCCAAGAGAGATTCCTGAATTTATTTAACATAGTCTAACTCTATATTTCTGATTAATCTAGTTTTGCAGAATGTCTACAGAAAGACATCTAACACATTTATAGAGTTTTCTTTAGGAATTCGTTCATTTAACTTTTATAATGTCTAGTAACAAAAAAAAAAGAATTTAAAATTAACTTAGGATCTTCTATTCATATAACGCCTGCACATTCTGAGCGTAAGCAAATCACAAAAGGCGTTCACTGCAATCCCATAGCTATTGATGAGCTTCAGAAAAAGAAATGGGTAGACATGGAGGGGATTCTCCTACACGCCCCTCTGAAAAGGATGGGATTTATTATACATGTATTAAAATTACAGCAGCTGCCAGTTATTGCTTTCTGCGGGACTTAAATCTGCTCCTCAGTCCATAGATTTTGCTCAGGTGAAATTCAAAACTCATCGGAATTTGTCTTTTCCATTTTGTCTTTGTGTGGGGTAAAACCTGATGCTTCATAGAAGCAGCAAAGGAAAGAGGAAAGCTTTCCATTTTTTTCAAAGGAGGAAGAGGAGGATAAAAACAAAACTGGAGAGAAGGAGTGTGGGCGCCGACGTGGATTCCTTTTTTCAGCCGAGCTTACCGTAGCACCCACTTCTTTGGCTTTATCAATACATTCCATTGCCAACATATGATCAAGGCCAGGATCCAGACCTACTTCGCTGATAATGGCAATGCCAGCTGCCTCTGCGCTATAATACAAGGAAAGCTGTCAGGTAGAAGGCAACAGCAAGGTTTCTCTACAAAGTACAGACTACAAGGTTTCTCTACAAAGTACAAACTACAAAGTTTCTCTACAAAGTACAAACTACAAAGTTTCTCTACAAAGTACAGACTACAAGGTTTCTCTACGAAGTACAACGCGGGTGTCAAATGCACGGCATCAGGTTGCCATCATGTGACATATTGCAACATTTTCTCCCTTCGCGGAACTGGGGTGGGCGTGGCCTGCATGTGACACATCCGGCCCGTGGGTTGCCAGTTTGACACCCCTGAACTACAGGTAGCCCTCGACTTACAACCTTTCATTTAGTGACCATTTGAAGTTACAACAGCACCAACACTATCACTATCAGACATAACCGTTTTTCGCACTTACCACCATTACAGCATCCCCATGATCAAGTGATCAAAGTTTGGATGCTTGGCAACTGGTTCCTATTATGACGGTTGCAGTGTCCCGGCATCATGTGATCCTCTTTTGCAACCTTCTGACAAGCAAAGTCAATGGGGAGACCAGATTCACTTAACAACTGTATTACTAACCTAACAAATGTAGTGATTCACTTAACAATTGTGGCAAGAAAGGTCCTAAAAGGGGCAAAATGTACTTAACTGTCTCACTTGGCAATAGAAATTTTGGGTTCGGTTGTGGTTACAAATCAAGGACTGTTGATTGAACTCAGTAGCTCCCAAACCATCCTCTAACACAGAGCTTTTCAACCTTGCAATTGTTAAGAAGTGTGGATTTCAACATCCAGAATTGACACCCATCTTGGCTGAGGAAATCTGGGTGTTGAAGTCCGTATGTCTTAAAGAGGCCAAAGTTGAAAGAAACATGGCTCCAGCAGGCGGGGTACATACAATTCATTATATTTCAAGTTGTTATCAAATATCTCTGCAGTGAGTTGAATGGGCCCCACTTGATTCCTTCAGTGAGTAAGCTATACTGGTATACAGTGATCCCTCGTTTTTCGCGGCTTCATGTTTTGCGGCTTCAGTGCTTCGCGGGTTTTTCAAAAATACAGGAAAAAAAATGCATCGGTAGGAGGCAAGCGCCCCCTAGTGCTTGCTTTAAACGATGTCCACCAACTCAAGTTTCCGGTGCGAATCCTACTTCGCGGTTTTTCAGTTTTCGCGGAAGGTTCCGGTCCTCATTAACCGCGAAAAACGAGGGATCACTGTACATGTGCTTTCTACACAAAAGAAATTATCTGGAAAATACAGTTTTTAATTTAAATGACTTTCTTTCAAACCCAACTTTTGACTCCAGGTCATATAAAGTAGGTAGTCTTTGATAAATCTTCCTTCCTTCCTTCTTTCCTTCCTTCCTTTCCTTCCCTTCCTTTTCTTTCTAGTGTACCTCCCTACTATAACTGCCAAAAGTCATCGGTAATGGGTTCCCAATGAGATGGGGAATTGGTGGTGGTGGTGGGGGGGGAAATCCTATTGCATGTGCCTACAACATGTTTAATAGCTTATAAAACAAAGCAGAAACTTGGGGGTGGATGGCTGGGAAGACAAGCATATAGGGCAGTGGTTCTCAACCCCCTTTCACAGGGGTCGCCTAAGACCATCGGAAAACACATATTTTCAATGGTTTTAGGAACCGAAACACCAATTTTATGGTTGGGGGTCACCACAACATGAGGAACTGTATTAAAGGGTCGTGGCATTGGGAAGGTTGAGACCCACTGATATAGGGGCATGGCATCATCCTGCCTGCTTTGCTTTGTTCTCTTAAAAACAGTTAAGTGTTGCCACCAAAAGGTTGTATATCTTAAGTGAGATAATCCAGCCATGGATTTTGAGGAAAAAACCCTGAGGCCAGCTATCCATTCTTGCTGGAGGAAGTGACATTAGAAGAAGCGAGGACTAGCCAGACTGTTGTCAGTCAGAAGTACGGCAGAGTTGTCACAAATCTTTGGGGGCAAAGTTGTGACTTAGCCATGCTGGATTTTGATATTCTGATTAATTAATTAATTCTGACATTTCTGTGCCTGGAGATAATCCCCATGTAAGTCATTTACCTGACTTAGACTTACATTCAGCTTCAAGAATGATGTTGAGAAATCCGCAGAGGATGCTAAGTGCTCAAGCATGGTGGGCCATACCTTTTCTGTAGCTCTTTCATCTCAGGCGTTAGGTAACTTGCGGTCACCAAATTCACTCGGCTGTCAATGCATTTCTTAGCAACCAGAGGATGGAATGAATATGGCAACAAACTGAAAACAAGACAGGGTTGAAAAAGCGAGGGCAAGGTCAACACTAGAAAATGCCAATTCTCTTTCATGCTGTCAAAACAGGCAGAAAACCCAGGCCACCGTTGTTTCATTTCTAAAGAGAAAGGTAGCCCATCATTACCGATTTCTATAACATCGGTTTAATTGGAAAGGTCACTCTCTGACTTTTAAAATAAGGTTACAAAGCGAAAAGAAAAATAACTTTTTTTCAGGCACAAACAGTATTCAGAATCAAGGTTTAAGAAGGAAACATTTCTCAGATTTTTAAAAATAAATTTTCTGAGAAGGGGGCGAACTTGCCCGCCTCTAAATATGAACTGCTCTACTTTATTTATTTTTTTAATATTGTTAAGCAGCATTTTATAAAACATATAAAAATTGCTAAATAAAATTTTGAGAGGACGAGGGCACATGCTGCATATGTAATGAGCCAGGTTTAAATCTGGGATCTCTCATGAACATTTGAAGGTGGAAGACGAACCTTTTCCTCTTTCTGCTCAATCATGATGGGGAAACATTAGTTGTCAGGGCTAACACAAATGGACCAATACTTAATTAAATGTGATTAATGCCTTTAGTTCTTGCTACATGAGCTTTCTTGTGTGTGCATGTTTACATGGATACTCACACACCTACACGCTTGCATGGATACACACCCACACATAGAAAAGCATACCTTAGTTCTACATAGTTCACTGACATCAGAATTATGAACTACTTCTGTTACTATGACAAATTTCAAATTGAACAAACTGGGTTTAAATTAGTAGAAGGCAGAGTTGTTAGCAGAATTTGATGTCGTGCATTGGGACTTTTAATCATGCATAAGATGCTTCAGCTTTCATATTTATTATGTCTCTTTTTAATTGTATCATTGTTGTTTGATATTGGTTTTTATTTGTTTCTACTCAGTTATTTGGTTCAGATGCACAGCCGTACAGTACATTTTTAATAAATAAAATGAAGGAATAATATCAGTGAGTGAATCTGTTACTATCCTTCTTTTTTATTTATTTATTATTTAGATTTATATAACCGCTCCCTCTCCCCAAAGGGACTCGGGGCGGTGCACAGGAAATTAAAACATATGAATAATAATAATAATAATAATAATAATAAATTAGAATTTATTAACCGCACCCTCTCCCCACAGGGACCCGGGGCGGTGCACAGGCATAATTAAAACAGTATACAATAATACAAACATTACTAAAATAGAATTAAATAAATTACCCGTGCTAAAAATACAATTAAAAAACCATTAAACTTTATCGTTAAAAGACAGAGAGAACTATTCAAGGCCGGCCAGTCGAAAGAGATGGGTCTTCAGTTTTACACGGAAGGAGCGGAGGTCGGTGGTCGTTCTAATATCAGGGGGAAGGTCGTTCCAGAGGGCCGGGCCCGCCACAGAGAGCGCCCTTCCCCTGGGCGTCGCCCGCTGACAAAGTCTAGTGGACGGCACCCGGAGAAGCCCCTCTCTGTGGGAGCGAATCGGTCGTGAGGATGTGTGGGGCAGGATCCGATCTCGCAGATAGCTAGGTCCCGAGCCATGGAGCGCTTTGAAGATGATGACTAACACCTTGAAGCGCACCCGGAAGACGACAGGTAGCCAGTGCAGCTCGCGCAAGAGCGGTGTTACATGGGCAAATCTAGAGGTGCCCATAATTGCTCGCGCGGCTGCATTCTGAACTAACTGAAGCCTCCGGGTGCACCTCAAGGGGAGCCCCATGTAGAGAGAGTTACAATAGTCCAGTCGGGATGTCACGAGGGCATGAGTGACTGTGCGAAGGGCGTCCTGATCCAATAGGGGGCGCAATTGGCGAACCAGGCAAACCTGGTAAAACGCCCTCCTGGCCACGGCTGTCACTTGCTCTTCCATAGACAGCCGGGTATCCAGGAGGACACCCAAATTGCGCGCCCCATCCACAGGGGCAAGATGTTCGCCCCCTATGGCCAGCGTTGGAGAAAGCTGGTTGAATCGGGCAGCCGGAAACCACAGCCACTCGGTCTTGGTCGGGTTGAGCCTAAGTCCGTTACTTCCCATCCAGATCCGCACGGCTTCCAGGCACTGGCACATCACCGCTACGGCATCGTTGGGGTGGTTTGGGGTAGATATGTACAGCTGGGTGTCGTCAGCGTACAGGTGGTACTCTACCCCAAAACCACGGATGATCTCACCCAGCGGCTTCATATATGCGTTAAACAGGAGAGGCGAGAGGACCGACCCCTGAGGCACTCCACATGTGAGTGGTCTCGGGGTCGACCTCTGCTCTCCTGCACGCACAAATTGCGATCGGCCAGAGAGGTAGGAGGAGAACCACCGCAACACGGTGCCTCCCACCCCCAACCCCCCCAGCCGATGCAATAAGATACCATGGTCGATGGTATCGAAAGCCGCTGAGAGGTCTAATAGGACCAGGATGGAAGAACATCCCCCATCTCTGGCCCTCCAGAGATCATCTACCAACGCGACCAATGCCGTCTCGGTGCTATGCCCGGGCCGAAAGCCGGACTGGCGCGGATCTAGATAGTCAACTTCCTCCAGGTGACGGGGAAACT
Organism: Rhabdophis nuchalis; assembly: GCA_039707465.1. NCBI lineage: Eukaryota > Metazoa > Chordata > Lepidosauria > Squamata > Natricidae > Rhabdophis > Rhabdophis nuchalis. Next base: position 10,404,986 of record CM077656.1, read on the forward strand.
GTTGTGCCACCACACTCTCAACAACCTTCGCCAAGAAGGGAAGGTTGGAGACTGGACGGTAGTTGTTCAAAAGAGCTGGGTCCAAAGAGGGCTTCTTGAGGAGGGGCCTCACCATAGCCTCTTTTAGGGAGGCAGGCAAGGAACCCTCACTCAAGGATGCGTTGATAACCTCTTGGAGCCAGCCTCGTGTCACCTCCCAGGATGCCAGTACAAGCCAGGAGGGGCACGGGTCCAATGAACATGTGGTGGCTCGCAGTCGCCCACGTAACCTGTCCATATCCTCGGAAGTAACGGGGTCAAACTCCTCCCAAACAAGATCTCCCTCGTGGCATCCCACTGGGCCATGAATGGTGGCTAGCTCACTCTGTATCTGGGCGGTTTTCTCCTGCAGAAAAATCACAAATTCCTCTGCCCTACCCTGTAACGGGGCTTCCCGCTCCCTCTGTTGAAGGAGGGAACGGGTCACCCTAAACAGGGCGGCAGGGCGGTTTTCTGCGGATGCTATGAGGGTGGCGCAATGATGACGTTTGGCCACCCTCAGCGCCACAATGTAAGTCCGTAAATGGGCTCTCACCTGTGTCCGGTCAGATTCAGAGCGGCTAGCCCTCCATCTTCTCTCTAGGCATCTCTTGCGGCGTTTCATCACCCGCAGCCCCTCAGTAAACCAAGGAGCCAGGGTGGTTCGCCGCCGCGAGAGAGGCCGCAAGGGCGCGACCCGATCCAAGGCTCCCACGGCCGCACTATTCCATGCGGCCGTGAGGTCCTCCATCGGGGCGCGGGTCAGGGATACAGGAAATGGCCCAAGCGCTGTCTGGAACCCATCCGGGTCCATCAAGCGCCTGGGGCGGTACCAGATTGGTAACTCTGGTTCCGCCTCCCCGCGGAGGGGAGCAGCGGTCGGAAAGTCGAGTCGGAGAAGTGAGTGGTCTGACCATGACAAGGGTATGATGTCTATGTCCCCTGTACCCAGATCACTCTTCCATTGGCCCGAGACGAAGATGAGGTCCGGCGTATGTCCACCCTCATGAGTGGGGCCTTGAATTACTTGGGTCAGGTCCATGGCCGTCATGGAAGCCATGAATATCACAATTATAAATATTTAAAACCAAATTAAATAAATTATCCCTGCGCTAAAATTTAAAATCATTTAAAACACTTACCCCATTTAAAACCAATTAAAACAATTTAAGGTACAGACTATAGGCTAGGTAAAATAAATTAGGCCAGACCGGCCTGATGGAACAAATGGGTCTTTAATTTCTGCCGGAAGGCGCAGAGGTCCGTAGTTATTCTGAGATCAGGGAGTAGGTCGTTCCAGAAGGTTGGGCCCACCACAGAGATGTTGTTCTCTCACAAAGATGTTAAGAATAAAATGGGAGGGAGGGAGACAGTTTAAACCTCATTTTTTTCTCAAACTGTGCTGTTCCAGATGATGATCTTCCATCAAACTCCATAGAAAACACCAAGTTGGGGGAAATTGGCATATATAATCCTGAGTTCTTTGGGAAAAAACCACCTGAACCAGAAAATGTACTGTATGTCTCAACTAGCCTGAAACATGTTCTCAGTTAAAAAAAACATCAAAACGTTTTAAATAATAGAAAAGGCAGCATCTGTATAAGGCCAAATGTATTATAATATAATATTTTGGGAATTTCACTATATTTCATCAGAGTATACTCATCAGAGATATTAACATATACATTTAGACTTTATTTTTGTGATCATTGTATCATTATAATTCATTTTTATTGTTTAATGCTAATGTTATGTAATTATGGGCCCATATTTTGGAGGTAGACACCTAAAAGGTTTCAATAAATAAAATTCCAACCTAGGAATCAGATGCTTAAATTATCAAGGTTTTTTCGGGAAACGGTTCATTTTCACTTTCTGAAATGGATGGTCAAATACTGACCTAATAACAAGATTATGTTTCTTCACCAAGGATGATAATCTCTCATCTTCTGTGATGTTCATAACGACGGGAACAACATTATTGTATTTCTTGGCCAACTGCTCAAGCTGAGTCTTCACGATAGAGGCTATTGGAGAGTGCAAAGGATAGATGAAAAAGACTGGCTCCCACAGTGTTTTTAACCTGTATATTATCTTTGATTTGATGCTGCCTCTCAAAACCAGAACCGTAGCTTAGCGTTAGCAGGATGAGATCAGGAAAACCTTGTTCTCATGCACTCCTCCTCCACTGAACAAGCCAGAAAGTTTCACAGCCTTATCAGATTAGGCATAGCTTGCTGAACCACCCAGAAAAGAAGGGGATTATCTGTGAGATATAAAACCCTACTGGTCATGTAAACCAATGATGGGAAAAATTTTGGGTACCTTAGCCATCACGAGTTGGCAAAATTATTTTTCTTAGGCAATAAAATAAGTGTACTGCGATTTGCAATGGTTTTTTCTGAAGGCAGCCATACTAACAGGGAGGCAGCATTTTAAAATGAAAGGAGAAGGAGGTATCAAATGGATTAGAGCAGGGGTCTGCAAAGTCGGCTCTTTTAAGACTGGTGGACTTCAAGTCCCAGAATTCCCTAGCCAACATAGCGGGCTGGGGAATTCTGGGACTTGAAGTCCACCAGTCTGAAAAGAGCCAACTTTGCAGACCCCTGGATTAGAGCAATAAAACTTCAACAAACAAGCCTTATTGGTGGAAACTATTATCTGTAAAATCACGACCAAAAAGTGAATGTTCTCGAAGACCATGTTGTGGTACATAGTGGCAAGAACAGAAGGAGGACTTCTGATCAACATTTAGCTAAAACTAAGCTAATCCATGCAGGCAAAGCAGTACCTGATCTAGGACAAAGGGTCACCGAAGAAACTGTTTGGAGGGGAAAGAAATCGAGAGTGTCAACAAATGAAAAGAATGAAACGATGGCTTAGTCATTCTAAGCCAGGGGTGGGCAAACTTTGCAACTTTAAGTCTGAAGCTGGCTGGAGAATTCTGGGAGCTGAAGTCCTTCAGACTTAAAGTTGCAAAGGTTGGAGACCCCTGGTGTATAAGACACACCCAGATTTTCAGCTTTGCTGGCTGGAGAATTCTGGGAGCTGAAGTCCTTCAGACTTAAAGTTGCAAAGGTTGGAGACCCCTGGTGTATAAGACACACCCAGATTTTCAGCTTTGCTGGCTGGAGAATTCTGGGAGCTGAAGTCCTTCAGACTTAAAGTTGCAAAGGTTGGAGACCCCTGGTGTATAAGACACACCCAGATTTTCAGCTTTGCTGGCTGGAGAATTCTGGGAGCTGAAGTCCTTCAGACTTAAAGTTGCAAAGGTTGGAGACCCCTGGTGTATAAGACACACCCAGATTTTCAGCTTTGCTGGCTGGAGAATTCTGGGAGCTGAAGTCCTTCAGACTTAAAGTTGCAAAGGTTGGAGACCCCTGGTGTATAAGACACACCCAGATTTTCAGCTTTGCTGGCTGGAGAATTCTGGGAGCTGAAGTCCTTCAGACTTAAAGTTGCAAAGGTTGGAGACCCCTGGTGTATAAGACACACCCAGATTTTCAGCTTTGCTGGCTGGAGAATTCTGGGAGCTGAAGTCCTTCAGACTTAAAGTTGCAAAGTTTGCCCACCCCTGTTCTAAGCCATTCAGGCCTACTACTCCCACATTCTCCACCAGGCAAGGATTTAACGTGGGTGATATTGTAGGCAGCCAGGTACATTTTAACTCAACTTGCTAGCAAGCGGCATAAGGCTCTGGATCTTCCACTAAATAAATCAAGCAAAAGGAAAAAAATCACCCCACCCTACAATTTTATCAGTCATGGATGGAGAGAACATTGCTAAACAATTTTTTTTTTTTAAATTAAAGAATAATCCCACTAAGAAGAGCTGGCCCAAGATTCCATCCAAATTTCAATTCTCAATTTAAAATCTCAGTTCTGCAATTTAAAAAAAAAATGCAGAGATGCTAATGGTAGTATTGGAAAAGTTAATTCCAAAGGAACACAGCATATTTCAGGGAGAAGATCTATCAAAACATTACAAGCATCAATGCACACCGGTATATTGGGTTAATTTCCATTTTGGGTATCTCAAATGTGTATTTTTTATTTATTTATAAATAGCTATAAACCTCAATCATAGATGCAACTCCAGGCAGCTTCTATATTAGGATTTTTAAAAACCAATATAATAATAATAATAATAATAATAATAATAATAATAATAATAATAATAATAATAATAATAATAATTATAATAACAGCAGCAGCAAAGCACAATAGGTATCACTGTGACATGCTTCATCCATAGCCGTGTAGTTTCGATGGCCAGGTCGCAAAAAATAATGAAATATCGCGACCTGGCCGTCGAAACTACACGGCTATGGATGAAGCATGTCACAGTGATACCCATTGTCATCGGGGCACTTGGCACCATGTCCAAGAATTTTACTAAATTTAGCAAATTGTAGCTTCCTGCAATAACACCAGTGGAACTGCAAAAAATTGTGCTACTTGGAACATCTTACATTCTAAGAAGGTACTTGGTTGATACCTAGGATGCTGGCAGCAAACCGTATCAACCATTAGCACCAGTCAATGGTATTTGCAATGAATTTTTAAATGTTCAGTTGGCTGAGTCTCCTGTTTAATGAATAAAGTAAATAATAATAATAATAATAATGAGGAGGAGGAGGAGGAGGAGGAGGAGGAGGAGGAGGAGGAGGAGGAGGAGAAGAAGAAGAAGAAGAAGAAGAAGAAGAAGAAGAAGAAGAAGAAGAAGAAGAAGAAGAAGAAGAAGAAGAAGAAGAAGAAGAAGAAGAAGAAGAAGAAGAAGAAGAAGAAGAAGAAGAAGAAGAAGAAGAAGAAGAAGAAGAAGAAGAAGAGCAAAGCACATGCAGAATCCCTTGGCACTAAAACACAAGCTTGCCTTCTTCTGCTTTTACCCACTTCTCGAAGTAGTTGAAAGCTGAGTAAGTGGGATATGAAATAGTTGTTTTCATAAGATTTAGTGTTAAAACATGTTTTCATGGTAGGATGCTTCTGTGAGAGCGATGCCCTTTTCTGCAAGTAGAAACTATGTTCATTCCATCCGATGGCCTGCATAGGTAGTCCTTGAGTTACAACCGCTTGTTTGGTGATCTTTCAAGTGGCACTGAAAAAATGACCGATGACTAGCCCTTGCACTTGCACAGTGGCACAGTGGTTAGGATGCAGTACTGCAGGCTACTTCATCTGACTGCCGGCTGCCTGCAATTTGGCAGCTCGATTCTCACCGACTCAAGGTTGACTCAGCCTTCCATCCTTCCAAGGTTGGTAAAATGAAGACCCAGATTGTTGGGGGACAATAGGCTGATTCTGTAAACAGCTTAGAGAAGGCTGTGAAGCACTGTGAAGCGGTATATAAGTCTAAGTGCTATCGCCAGTGCTATTGCAACCATTGCTGTATCCCCATGATCAGGCAAAAAACAAAAAAATTGGGCATTTGGCAACCAGCATGTATGTTGGTTATAGTGTGCCAGCGTCACATGACAACCATTTGCAACCTTCCCAGTTGTCTTCTGGCAAGCAAAGTCAGTGGGGGAAGCCAGAACGACTGCCCGATTCAGTTAACTGCATTGATTCACTTAACAATCATGATAAAAAAGACTGTATAAAAGGGCATGACTGCTTTAACAATTGACTTGCTGAACAATGGAAATTCTGGTCCCAATTGTAGTCATAAGGTGAGGACTACCAGCCAAGAACAAACAGAAGGAACAAAGACACATTTCTTCTCAAATAAATGAGAAATTGAATAAATGAAACTCTCCTAGTTTCAACAAATGCTGAGATTTTAGGGTTACAACCTTACTTACAAACCTGCTGTAATTTCAACATTGGGGTCTCTTGTAAGATATTCTATTACAGGCTCAGAAACATATCCAGATCCAAGTATTAAAACCTTCTTCTTCTTATCCATGGTCAGGGATTGCATATATTCCCTACAATATATATATATATACAATTAAAAGTAAATATCAGTAAAATAAACATGAAAATTGCTAACATTATAAAATAGCTTTAAAAACTTTTGATTACTAGGGTTTTATTACTTCAGAGCTCATTTAACTTCAGCCCATATTTTTAAAAAATGCAATATTGCATTTGGTTTTGAGGGTGAAAATGGTCAGTTTAATAGTGTGCGAATTTATGCCTCTGTCTCTATGCCTCTACTAACTCCAGCAGTAGCTTTACTCTTACAAGATTACAGTGAAATCAATATATATTCTTTTCTGTTGCCATCATAATATCAACACATATTATTAAATGCAGCCTAAGAGATTATAGCCATTGCTCTATTGATGTGAGACGTGTTTAAATATAGGCGTAAGAACCTTTGAGCTAGCCACTCTGAATTCATTCACAAAAGTAAAGATGATAATAAATAGACAATAGGATCCCACAACGTTTACTACATCATCCCAAACTACATCAGGACAACTCATCTTGCCACAACCCAAAACTTACAGAGACTACAATGGCAGCATTAAATGTATTGCTTGAGGCCAGGAGTGTACAATGAAAAACCTAGGGCTTATTGGAAGTTTTTTCCAAAAGAATTCTAAGTGAGATTCAAACTTTAAAAATGCTGCTCTAGAAGCTTCTATAATCAATGTAAGTAAGACCAGAGATTATCTCTCCTTATGCAATATGGAATCCCCTCCCTGTCTCTGGGTGGGGTACTGAAAGAAACACTTCTATAGAGAAATAGAATCCTTAAAGAGATTAAAACAAGCCTCAACTATCACTTACAATCCCTAGAAGGTTCTCTGTCCAAAATTGCTAAAAATGGTAACATGTTTTTTTTTCTGAATTGTGTGTTGGGAAACACACAGAGATATAGCCTAAGTCTTAAAACATGCTTGAACATACATTTTAGAACAAAGAAGAATCCAAATCCCTCCAAAAACCCAAGGGGGAAATGATGAAAAATTTCAGCTACTTTGCACCATTACTTCTCCCACTGTGATCCTTGGCATCTTGCTAAATATTAAATGCAGACTCTGAATGTGCAATAAAGGTGGGAACAAGCATCTTGGGTTTAAAAGCTAATGGGCAACCAATCTAACCCTTTCAGAATTAGTGTTATAGAAGGCCACTTCATTACTTGTTTAATCGTATCAGAAACATCACAATTAAAATAATGCATAGTATCTATATAAATAAAAATGTAAATAGTTTGTACGAATCCACTAATCTCAAAAACTACTGGACCGATTTACCTCAATTTTTCACACAATGGTCACAAGGACTTCCGATAATAAAATACCAACTCATTTTGTGCCTAGCACACGTGTGTCATGTACCCACTGATCATGTTTTCACCTCCCTGTAGCCCCGCCCATCAGACTGCTTTTCAACTGTCAGTGTTGGAAGAGGCCTCATATGGAGGCCTCTTAGGGCCAAAAAGACACAGAGGATAGCAAACTCCCAGGTGGCCCATAGAGAGAGAGTGGGGGGGGGGGGGGAGAAATACAGTTTAATAAAAGAGGGACTAGGAGAGACATGATAGCAGGCTTCCAATATCTCAGGGGTTGCCACAAAGAAGAGGGAGTCAAGCTATTCTCCAAAGCACCTGAGGGCAGAACAAGAAGCAATGGGTGGAAACTAATCAAGGAGAGAAGCAACTTAGAACTGAGGAGGAATTTCCTGGCAGTTAGAACAATTAACCAGTGGAACAGAAGTTGCCTGCAGAAGTTGTGAATGCCCCAACACTGCAAGTCTTTATGAAGATGTTGGATAGCCATTTGTCTGAAATGGTATAGGGCAGTGATGGCTAACCTTTTTTGGCTCACGTGCCAAAAGCAGGGGGAGTGCAGGGGCAATGTGCACAGGTGTGCCACATCCATAATGCTATGTGCATGACCCCCTGCATTTGGCATGCTTTTTATGTCCTCCCCAGGCTCCAGAGGCTTTCTAGGAGCCTGGGGAGGGTGAAAACAGCCCTCCCCCACCTCCAGAGGGCAAAAAATGGCCTCAAAAGAAGGCCTAAATCAGCTGGCCAGGGCACACATACACACTGAAGCTGACTGGGCAATGCCTCGCGTGGCCTAAGAAATGGTTCCGTGTGCCACCTGTGGCACCCGTGCCATAGGTTCGCCATCATGGGTATAGGGCTTCCTGCCTAGGCAGGGAGTTGGACTAGATGACATCCAAGGTCCCTTCCAACTCTGCTATTGTATTATTGTATTACAGTAGGTAGGTAGATAGAGGGATAGATAGAGAGGGAGAAATAAGGTAAGTAGGTAGGTAGGTAGGTAGGTAGGTAGGTAGGTAGGTAGGTGGATAGATAGATAGGGAGAAACACGGTAGGAAGGTAGGTAGGTAGGTAGGTAGGTAGGTAGATAGGTTGATAGATAGAGAGGGAGAAATACAGTAGGTAGGTAGGTAGGTGGATAGATAGGGAGCAATACGGTAGGTAGGTAGGGGGATAGATAGGTAGGGAGAAATACAGTAGGTAGGTAGGTAGAGGGATAGATAGAGAGGGAGAAATACAGTAGGTAGGTAGGTAGGTAAGTAGAGGGAGAAAGGAAGAAATATAGTAGGTAGGTAGGTAGGGGGATAGATAGATAGGGAGAAATACAGTAGGTAGGTAGGGGGATAGATAGATAGTGAGAAATACAGTAGGTAGGTAGGTAGAGGGATAGATAGAGAGGGAGAAATACAGTAGGTAGGTAGGTAGGTAAGTAGAGTGAGTAAGGAAGAAATATAGTAGGTAGGTAGGTAGGTAGGTAGGTAGGTAGGTAGGTAGGTAGGGGGATAGATAGATAGGGAGAAATACAGTAGGTAGGTAGGCAGGTAGGTAGATAGGGGGATAGATAGAGAGGGAGAAATACAGTAGGTAGGTAAGTAGAGGGATAGACAGAGAGAGAGAAATACCATAGGTAGGTAGGTAGGTGTATAGATAGATAGCGAGAAATACAGTAGGTAGGTAGGTAGAGGGATAGATAGAGAGGGAGAAATACAGTAGGTAGGTAGGTAGGTAAGTAGAGGGAGAAAGGAAGAAATATAGTAGGTAGGTAGGTAGGGGGATAGATAGATAGATAGGGAGAAATACAGTAAGTAGGTAGGTAGGTAGGTAGGTAGGTAGGTAGGTAGGTAGGTAGAGGGATAGAGAGGGGGAAATACAGTAGGTAGGTAGGTAGGTAGATAGAGGGAGAAAGGAAGAAATACAGTAGGTAGATAGGTAGAGGGATAGATAGAGAGGGAGAAATACAGTAGGTAGGTAGGTAGGTTGGGGGTTATATGGTGGTTGTGTGTATGTGTGCAGGTGTAGATCTACACACAGATTGGTTGGCCATTTAACCAGACTGGGCCACAGCAACGCATGGCTGGGTATAGCTAGTACGACATAAAATTTAAAATATAAAATACAAGATTAAAATATGTAAAAGTTAAGCCGATCTAGCTCAGAAACTAGTAGCATTTATTGCTTTCTGTTATACTGCCACAAAATCGTCAAATGTGCATTGATCAGGCACAAAAGACATGCATGTTGTTGTCCGCATGTCCCCACAATCACAAAGTGCAGAAGCCACTCTATTATATCAATTGAATTCTGCACTAAATTGATCTGCCTTCAAATGAATCCTTCAAATCAATGGCAATGATTTCCAAGTGAATTTTTATATACCACACATTTCAGTGGCAAGAGACTGTAATCCAGATGATCAAATCTGAAGTAAACTTTGGACATTTCCCCAAAGAATCACAGATATCTCATTATTAGTGGTGACACTAGAAGGAACGGTCCATATTTGCTCCTTTCGTTTCTGCATACTTTACATAGACACCTTGTGATCTCTATGTTAAACTCATCTCATAAAACAAAACATTGATATTAGCATGCACAGATAGACTCAACAATTTTACATTGGAGATGAATATATTCTGAAGAGGAAAAAGGTACTCTACCTGTTCTCCCTCCGTTTCTGGATATATTTATACTTATCAGTCAGTGAACCATTGGATGTAATCACTGCCTAGAAAGGTATAGGAGAGACATCGTTACTCTCTTTACATTTGACCTTGGCATGCCCGATTTCTTTTTTAAAGTATGTGGAAGAAAGACAATTGATTTCTAAGACTTACATCTCTAACTACAGGTGAGTAATTCTGGCTTTCCAGGGGCTCTGAAGCATCGGAGAGGAGCTGTGGAGAGCAAGGTTTTCTGTTAGAATATTTGCTTTCACATAGACACACACATTCAGATATGTAATTATGTTGGACAGGTAAGAGGACCTTGGGAAACAAATTATTAAAAACATAGGAACTGTCAAGGCAGAAACTCGGATGAAAAAGCTGGCTGCAATAGTAGCCACATTATTTTTGAAAATGAGAGGTTTTCTGGAACATTAATTGGCAATTAAAACTTTTCTAGGATTAACTTTTCCACATGTTAACTTAATACTGTATTGACTCCACTGATGTCAGAAGGATACAAGCACAATATATTTTTATAACGTATACTATATTATGTATGTACAATTTCCTAAGGAGAAAATCAAGTTGAGATGCAAGAGATGCAAGAACTATGATTTTTTAGAAAGTAATATAAAAGATTATTATTTTTGCTCGAGAATAAGCTTTGGAAAGGAACTAAATTTAACAAAGATAAGTTTTCATATCACAACAGAAAAGAAACTATTCAGGAAACTATAACAAACCAGTTTAACAACTGGATTTTACAGAAGCACAGTTTAAAATAGCGATAGGCAAGCAGTCACACCAATGACTGTGAATGCTGTAGTTCTAATATATTTGAATAATTCCTTATAGCACCATGAAATAGTTTTGATTTGCTATGAAGACATTTGAAGTCCATTTCTAGCCAACAGAATAGCTTAGTCTTATATGAGATTATCCCAAATTCAGTCACTGGTGTCTCCATTTTAAAATGTATTCATAATCCAAATTGATTAAAATTTGATATTTAACATATATTTATCTTTACTAGCTATTTTGCAGCATCCTATCTTCAAAACAGTCGTTAATGCTGCTATATGTTTAGTTCATTGTTTTCATATCACATAATTAGTGATTAAATCGCAGCCTACTATCTAGAAAAACACTGCAATAGTCATATCCCTCTCCAGATCAGATTTTTCAGCCACAAATCCTTCCTAACCTCTATTTATCAGTTGTCAGAAAATTGTTTGATTGGGTGAATCAATAAAGATAAAAATAAAATCAGGTTAACCATAGTTGCTTTGGTGATGCAAGGTATATCACAACATTCAAAAGAGCCAGTAAAAAAGCTAAGAATTCTACATTCCACTCTAGCAACCAAAACCCAGATAAACAAGAATTAACAGCAGAGAAAATCTAGCAAACAAACCCTCAATATTGTAATCAGTAACTACTGAGGAGAAAACTGCATTCCTATCAACACAGGTAGGGTAAGCTACTACATATATAAACAGGGAGTAAACTATATACTCACTACCTCTGAAAATGTTACCCACTGAGGTAATAAAACATCTGAAAACAAACAACCAAGTTCAGAAAGCACCAAGGACTCCACAAATAGAGTTATTACTTCAAGCAACTCTACCCAAAATATATTTTCGCTGCAAATGAAAGCTGTATTAAGTTTTGTAACCATTGCATTGGAGGTTTTCTGCTGTCTAATTTTTCACTGGTTTTAACATAGATATTTACAGTCGTGTTTTTTTTCCAATCCAATTATGTCCGTTTTCCACTTTAAATACCACAAATGTAATGATATCGTGATACCCCATCACCAATCAGATTGGGCTACAGTACAATATTATCCATTGCAATTTTTTTTCAAAAAAATGTTTCACTAGCCACCTTTTGAAGAACTGCCCAATTAGCATAGATCAGGGATGTCCAAACTTGGGAACTTTAAGACTTGTGGACTTCAACTCCCAGAATTCCCCAGCCAGCTATGCTGGCTGGGGAATTCTGGGAGTTGAAGTCCACAAGTCTTAAAGTTCCCAAGTTTGGACATCCCTGGCATAGATGAAGCATATCCAGAAAAGAATCATCATAATTTAGGGAGGAAGACAGCTTCAATGAAACAGCTCCTATATGATATACTATATGTGTGCAACATTCATCTCCTACATTTTTTATTCCCAGATGATGTGTTTCTCTCAAGCAATGTGAGCAGAGGAAGAAAGGAAAGTTGTCCAACAATATTTGAAAATATTAAACCATTTGAAGAGGTTAAACTTTAGCAAGACGGAAAAAAAGAATATTTAGAAATCATTTCATGAAAGCCTGTTACATTTTACAGCAGATTTCTTTTGTTTAGAAGAGATCAAAAGGTGCATCCACTACTTACCATTTCTTCAATATAGGGGAACAGCATGTCTCCAAAACATTCTGTTGACTCTATTGGAAGCTGAGCTGGTAGGTTATCAATAGAACACATCAAAATCCCAAGTCCCTCCATACTGAAAGAGAGAGACATTTCATTCCATGTAATGAACAGCCAAAAAGATATCATGATTAGTGTTGGGGAGAGAATAACTATCTCTTAAGATGGATGAGACCACCTATCACAGTGATGGCTAACCTTTTTTGGCTCGTGTGCCAAAACGGGGGGAGCGCAGGGGGGGCATGCGTAGGCGTGCCACATCCATAATGCTATGTGCATGACCCACTGCTTTTGGTGCGCTTTTTTCGCCCTTCCCAGGCTCCAGAGGCTTTCTAGGAGCCTGGGGAGAGTGAAAACAGCCTCCCCTCCCCACCTCCAGAGGCTTCAGGAGCTTCCCTGAAGCCTCCAGAGGGTGAAAAACGGCCTCAAAAGAAGGCCTAAATCAGCGGGTCAGTGCACACATGCACACTAATGCTGACAGGGAAACACCTCGTGTGCCCTAAGAAATGGTTCTACGTGCCACCTGTGGCACCCTTGCCATAGGTTCGCCATCACTGACCTATCAGATAGGACCGGAATGGCGAACCTATGGCACATGTGGCACGTGGAGCTATTTGTCAGGGCACTCACTGGCCAGCTGAGTTCAGCCATTTTAAAGCCATTTTTCGCTCTCCCCAGGCTCCAGAGGCTTTATAGGAGCCTGGGGAAGGCAAAAAGAACCCCCCGGCACCCCGGAGACCCTCCGGAGGCTTCATGAGCTTCCCTGAAGCCTCCAGAGCGCAAAAAAATGTCCCTATGGGCAAACCGGAAGTTTGGGAACGAACATCCGGTTTGCTCATAATGTTATTTTAAGCCCTCTGGAGGCTTCAGGGACCTTCAGGAGGCTTCCCTGAAGCCTCTGAAGGACTAAAAAGGGCCCTACGACAAACCGGAAGTCACTTCCGCTTTGTTCATAGAGTCTTTTTTTTGCCCTCTGGAAGCCTCAGGGAAGCCTCCTGAAGGTCCCTGAAGCATCCAGAGGGCCTCCAGGAGAGGGGGGAGGAGGCTGTTTGAATTTGAATTTGAATTTATAAGCATTTATATACCGCCCTATCTCCCTTGCGGGACTCAGGGTGGTGCACAGGCAATAATAAAATACTGTAGACAATAAATACAATAAAAATATCTTAAAAATAAATTAAACTAAGAAACCTGTGCTAAAATTACAATAGAAACCCCTACTAAAAACCAAGATTAAAACTATTTAAAAACTATGCCAGGCCGGCCGCATAGAATGTGTTTTCAATGCACGGCGGAAGAGGCGCAGGTCCGTGATTGTACGCAGGTCAGGGGGTAGGTCATTCCAGAGGGCGGGGGCTGCCACAGAGAAGGCTCTCCCCCTGGGAGTCGCCAGCCGGCATTGTCTGGCAGACGGCACCCTAAGGAGGCCCTCTCTGTGGGTGTGGACAGGTCGGTGGGAGGTATGTGGTTGGAGGCAGTCCCGTAAATAACCAGGTCCCATGCCATGGAGCGCTTTAAAGGTGGTTACTAGCACCTTGAAGCGCACCCGGAAAGCCACAGGCAGCCAGTGCAGCTCGCGCAGGAGAGGTGTTACATGGCAGCATCTCGAGGCTCCCAGAATCCCCCGCGCGGCCGCATTCTGAACTAGCTGGGGCCTCTGGATGCACCTCAAGGGAAGCCCCATGTAGAGAGCGTTGCAATAGTCCAGGCGGGAGATGACGAGGGCTTGAGTGACCGCGCGTAAAGCGTCACGATCTAGAAAAGGGCGCAATAAAGCCTCTGGAGCCTGGGGAGGGCGAAAAAAGCATGCAAAAAATGGGAGGGACTGCCTGCCATGCATGCATGGACACTGGGGGGGAGGGGGGTTCGCGCATTGCATTATGGGTGCGGCACGCCCACGCAGGATCCCCCTCCGGTCCCCCCACTTATAGCACGCAAGTCAAAAAAGGTTCGCCATCGCTGAGATAGGATCTAGGGTGGGGGTGTCAAACTCGACTTCATTGAGGGCCGCATCAGCGTTGTGTTTGTCCTCGGGGGTGTGGCAGGGGGTGTGTGGCCAAGGTGAGCATGACCAGCTCAATGTCACTCATGTCGGGAGCGCCTATGGTAGCCTGAGCGCTCTGTCAGCGAAAACAGGTTCCTGAGATCTGTTTTTGGCTGCGATGGCTTCCTACAGCCCTCTGCCACTGAAAATGGAGCTCAGGAGGGCCGCACACAGCCCTCGCAAGCTCCGTTTTCTGCTGCAACAGGATCCTGCAACCCTCTGCTTCTGAAGAGGCACCACAGGCCAGTCTTTGGCTGTTTCCAGGGCGGTCCTGTGGACCAGATCTAAGCACTCTGTGGGCCAGATACAGCACCGGGTCTAGGGAATTCTAGGGAGCATGACCTGCTTCCCAAATCTGGCTTGGATCTTAAAGTAAATGGTACACAGAATAAAAATTGCATTTCTCTTCCAAAAAGTCTGATTAATTTTTGCTGTGGTTTGAGAAGGGGCTCATTTACAAATGACTGCCAAGGAAGGGGTGGTTAGTCAGGAGACTTTTATTTCCAGAAATTCCTTAAACTAAATTATCTTGGCATCCCTGAGGTTTGATTACATTCATCCTAGTTAAGTAAAGAATTCCAAAAACATATTAATAAAAAAAAAAAACAATCCTGAATCCTCAAATCAAAAGCAAGCCAGTAGAAATTGAACAATAAAACCTCTTACCTGTCATGAATAATATGCTGGTCAGCATCATACATACAGAATGGACTATCAATTGTTGTGCATTCTGTCATAAATTCTATAGATCCTTCAGGGTCTGCTGAGATGTCACATATTGCAACAAGTCTAGAATTGATGAAAACAAAATAATAATCCACTGACAAAAAAACACCTCACAAGAATGAATAAAATGTCATTATGGATAGATTCAAGGGGGGGGGGGGGAATTCTATCTTCATAAATCATGAAAATTATATTTCTGAATATCTAGCCTCTAAACCAGGGGTCCCCAACCCCCGGGCCGCGGACCAGTGCCGGTCCGTGGCTTGATAGGAACTGGGCCGCAGTGAGCCGGAGAGGAGGAGGAGGGAGGAGGGGACAGCCCCCTGGGCAGAGCGCACACTGGAGGGCGGGAGAGCGCAGGCGCGGCCACTCGCACCGTTGGGGGCCCGAGAGGGGCAAGTGAGCTGACTCACACACCTCCCACGCACGCATGCGCCGCCTGTTCCCCCTCCCCCCCCGCTCCCCCTCTACGCCGGCCGAGCCATGGCCACCGATCAACGGAATGTTTTAACATGAAACCGGTCCCTGGTGCCAAAAAGGTTGGTGACCCCTGCTCTAAACCATGTTCTGATTGGATAGTGATCCAAATTAAGAATAGCTCTAGAGCAGAGGTCTTCAAACTTGACACCTTTAAGACTTGTGGACTTTAATTCCCTGAATTCTCCAGCCCGCTGGCTGATGAATTCTGGGAGTTGAAGTCCAGAAGTCTTAAAGTTGCCAAGTTTAGGGAGCCCTGTTCTGGAGCTTCCTTTGTCTCTCTCTGTGTTCAACATTACTTATAGCTTATATAGTAGGTTGATTTAACTACATTCATCTTTAACTACATTCATGGCTCGGGACCTAGTTACATGCGAGACCGTCTCCTGCCCCATACATCCCTAAGACCGATACGCTCCCACAGAGAGGGCCTCCTCAGGGTACCGTCGGCCGGACAATGCCGACTGGCGACACCCAGGGGGAGAGCCTTCTCTGTGGCGGGCCCAGCCCTTTGGAACGACTTACCCCCTGAACTTCGCACCATCTCTGACCTCCGCCTCTTCCGCAAGTGTTTAAAGACACATTTGTTCCATCTGGCCGGCCTAGCGTAACCCCAAAATGACTTTTAGATAGTTTTAAATTTCGGGAATTTTAATTGGTTTTAGCACAGGGTTTTTATCGAATAAGTTTTTTAAAGTTTTTATGTATTTTGTATGTATTTTAGTGTTCCTGTGCGCCGCCCTGGGTCCGTTTGGAGAAGGGCGGGGTAAAAATTTAATAATAAAAAAAATAAAAAAAATAAATCTCAGCAAGATTGTCATTAATTATTTTTTTTAAAACAACTGGAAACTTGAGAAGCATTCCAGGGTACAATTTTATTAAAAAGAAGTGGGAAGAATGCTAACACAATGCTAATCATCAGGTAAAGTTTAGGAATAAGTATAGTATCCATTATCCAACCTCCACTATTGACTATTAGACAGTTTTAAATTTGGGATTTTTAATTCGGTTTTTAGCGCAGGGTTTTACTAGAATAAGTTTTTTAAATTTTATATGTTTTGTATGTATTTTAACATTCCTGTGCGCCGCCCTGGGTCCGTTTGGAGAAGGGCGGGGTATAAATTTAATAAAATAAAAATAAATAAAATAGTAGTATGAATATTTATTTTCCTATTTATTCTGGTATTTTAAAGGTATGTTTTAAATCAACACTGCAGAATGTGACATGCCTAAAATTAATGAAATCATAGCACAATAACCATACAAAGAAGGTCATGTAAGACAGAGATAGATAACTGTTGCCATCCACATATTTTGGATTCCTTGTTACCAGTCCCAACCACCATGGCTAGTGGCAAGAGACTCTATAAATCCAAACTACCTGAAGGCCACCAGGTTACCTTCACAAGATAGAGAAGTGCAGCTGAATCTATATGCCTACCTGAACTCAGTAGAGAAAAGATTGTTGTTATTAGCAATAACAGAAAAGTTACTGCATTGCTAAGAACAGACAATTTAGTCAACTATGTCTTCAGCACAGAATTATTCATTAGAAATGTAATTCTAGGATCCTTCCCATAAAACCCTGACAATTGGGATTAAATGTGTCTCTTTCTAGAGTTGATATATTCTATTCAAACTCCAATTACTGGTCTATAAATCTTGACATCATTTGAAGATATGCTATTTGTAAAGATTTTAACATCTTCAGATTGGCAAGAAACCCCTCAATTTTATCTATCAATAGGCAAAGAAATGTTTATGTAAAGTTGTCTCACTTGCCCTAACAGGTTTTATACAATATTTGACCTATATTTGCTGCCAGCAAGCCTTTAAATGTTCGTCTTATAAATTGGGGAAATCTATTTTATTACTATTTGTTATTATTGGACAGGAGAGAGATATTTAACTTGCAACTAGATAAATTAATTGTCACCTATTACTCTGTCGGTCTCACCAGCATGACCAACAGCAACGGCACTTAGACTTATATACCGCATCACAACCCTCTCTAAAGCGGTTTATAGAGTCAGCCTCTTGCCCCCAACAATCTGGGTCCTCATTTTGCCCACCTCGGAAGGATGGAAGGCTGAGTCAACCTGCCCACCTCGGAAGGATGGAAGGCTGAGTCAACCTGGAGCCTGGTGAGATTCGAACTGGCAAATTGCAAGCAGCCGGCAGTCAGCAGAAATAGCCTGCAGTACTGCATTCTAACCACTGCGCCTCCACGACTCTTAATACTGGGAATGATGAAGATAGCAGCTAAAGAAGATAATTTGGCCTCTGGTTATTTTGGATATATTAGGGCCAGTTCTCCAATCATCATCTGTCCTGCAACCTACAGCAGCACCTCTCATAGTGTTCTAGAAGATCTGAGCATCTTCTGGAGTAATGTTAAAGTGACATAGGGAAGGAAAAAAGGGATTAAAGAGCATTGAATTTCTCATGCTTTCCCAGCTTTTTCCCCCCAGTGCCAGCCAAGCTCCACAGGTTCTCTAAGTCTGGTTCCAGCTCCATCCATCCCACTGTGATACTGAGTGGGTTGTTTCCAAATCAGGTCCTAGTTCAGTCATGGCTAACCTTTTTTGGCTTGTGTGCCAAAAGCGGAGGCAGCGCAGAGAGGTTGTGCGTGGGCATGCCACACCCATAATGCTATGTGCATGACCCCCTGCTTTTGGCGTGCTTTTTTCACCCTCCCCAGGCTCCAGAGGCTTTCTAGGAGCCTGGGGAGGGTGAAAACAGCCTCCCCTCCCCATCTCCAGAGGCTTCAGGAACTTCCCTGAAGCCTCCAGAGGGCGAAAAACGGTCTCAAAAGAAGGCCTAAATCAGCTGGCCAGCCCACACATGCGCGCTGGAGCTGACAGGGCAACGCCTCGCGTGCCCTAAGAAATGGTTCCACGTGCCACCTGTGGCCCCCGTGCCATAGGTTCGCCATCACTGACCTAGTTAAAACGTCTTACTTGTGTGGCAATTCAGGACATCCTTCTGTAGCAGCAAGAGAAGGCTGGAGAGGAGTCAGAAGCTTTTGTGCATCCTGTCTGTTTAGCAAGCGTGGCGTGTTCTGCTCCCAGTAGATTCCATTTATCACGCAGGTAGCATAGGGTGCAATCTGCAAATGACACTGTATTTTACTTATTCCCTGTGATGTCAATTGCATGAGTCAAATTAATTACCTTGAACGGCTTTTTCCATCAACTGAACCCCCCGCAACAAAAGATTTGGGTTCAGAACAGGCTGGCTGATAACAGGTGGTCATGATGGATCTCATTTTACAACACTGAATGCTTGAGGAGAGATTGTACCACTCTGATTCCCACCTCCGGGGAAATTATCCCCTATCCCACTGAACCTTAAGTGTACTTCCTTTGGTGGTAATTGGCAAGAATTTTGGTGACACCAACCTAGTCACCAAGCTTCTTCTTGTGAAGCTTCTTCTCCGTTAACAATGTATTCCAAACTAGGACATACAATACAACACAACACAACACAACACAACACAACACAATAGCAGAGTTGGAAGGGACCTTGGAGTCTTCTAGTCCAACCCCCTGCCTAGGCAGGAGCCCTATACCACTTCAGACAAATGGCTATCCAACATCTTCTTGAAGACTTGTAGGGTTGGGGCATTCACAACTTCTGGAGGCAAGCTGCTCCACTGATTAATTGTTCTAACTGTCAGGAAGTTTCTCCTCAGTTCTAAGTTGCTTCTCTCCTTGATTAGTTTCCACCCATTGCTTCTTGTTCTACCCTCAGGTGCCTTGGTGAATAGTTTGACTCCCTCTTCTTTGTAGCAACCCCTGAGATATTGGAAGACTGCTATCATGTCTCCCCTGGTCCTTCTTTTCATTAAACTAGACATACCCAGTTCCTGTAACCGTTCTTCATATGTTTTAGTCTCCAGTCCCCTAATCATCTTTTTTGCTCTTCTCTGCACTCTTTCCAAAGTCTTCACTTCTTTTCTACATCTTGGCGACCAAAACTGGATGCCGTATTCCAAGTGTGGCCTCACCAAGGCCTTATAAAGTGGTATTAACACTTCATGTGATCTTGATTCTATCCCTCTGTTTATGCAGCCTAGAACTGTGTTGGCTTTTTTGGCAGCTGCTGCACACTGCTGGCTCATATTTAAGTGTACTGTACCTGTGAATTTTGTTTTTCTTGCCTAAATGTAGAACCTTACAAAACTTTTCTCAGACCAATTCTCAAATACAGCTCATCTGCCTGGAACCCCACACTGTATATCGAACATTAATACAATCCAGCGAGTCCAGAGGTATTTCACGAGAAGAGTCCTCCACTCCTCTATTCACAATAGAATATCTTATTCCACCAGGCTTGAAATTTTGGACAACCTAGAACTACACCGAATAAGGTCTGACCGAAGTGTAGTACACAAAATTGTCTGCTACAATGTTCTACCTGTCAATGACTACTTCAGCTTCAACCGCAATAACACACGGGCAAACAATAGATACAAACTCAAGGTAAACGACTCCAAACTCCATTGCAGAAAATATGAGTTCAGCAACAGACTCTGGAAAGAGTGCAGAGAAGAGCAACCAAGATGATTAGGGGACTGGAGACTAAAACATATGAAGAACGGTTGCAGGAGCTGGGTATGTCTAGTTTGATGAAGAGAAGGACCAGGGGAGACATGATAGCAGTGTTCCGATATCTCAGAGGGTGCCACAAAGAAGAGGGAGTCAAACTATTCTCCAAGGCACTTGAGGGCAGGACAAGAAGCAATGGGTGGAAACTAATCAAGGAGAGAAGCAACTTAGAACTGAGGAGAAATTTCCTGACAGTTAGAACAATTGATCAGTGGAACAGAAGTTGCCTCCAGAAGTTGTGAATGCCCCAACCCTGGAAGTCTTTAAAAAGATGTTAGATAGCCATTTGTCTGAAATGGTTCCTGCCCACGCAAGGGGTTGGACTAGAAGACCTACAAGGTCCCTTCCAACTCTGCTATTCTATTGTAACAGAGTGGTCAATGCACTGACTATCTTGTTACATCCTCAAACCCCAGTAACTTTAACCTTAAACTGTCTAGCGTGGACCTCACCCCTTTCCTAAGAGGTCAGTAGGAGGCGTGCATAAACACACCAGCATGCCTACTGCCCCTGTGCTATTGTCCCCATTTATTTGTCCCCATTTCCTGTGTTCATGTCCATGTTTATACTTATACCTGTCATCTCATGCATGTTTTTGACAAACTAAATAAATGAAAAACAAATAAACAAACAAATAAACAGTTCCTTCTGAAGCTGACACTTGTAATCATTGAGGATTACATGCAAATTATGGGCTTTCCAGAAGCAGGTCTAGGTAATCAACAGTTGAAGAACCCAAAAGGAAAAAGAAAACAAAAAACTTTGTTCAGGTAGGATACCTTGCCAAGAATGGCCAGCATTAGCATGAATTTCAGACTAGTGTTTGATGACTAGAGGGCAGGTGCTCACAATCCATGGTGAATTTCAAAGAACTCCTAATCTGGATAAATTAGAAGTTTTACTTACATCATTGTTAAACCGTGATGTATAGAGTTCTGGATGCTTGTGATATTCTACTGGATCATATGCCCCATCAGTTTTCCTTACAAGATGTTGGTGTCGACTTAGTACTGTTCCATATACTTTTCTAAGGTCTGTGATGAAGTAGGCAGTAAATCAGACAGAGACACTAGATACTGCAAATTTCCAATGCACATATGATTGACTTAGTAGTACCTCCGGTTTTCGAGACCTCCTTCAACTCATGGGGTTCCACAAACTCACAAGGCAGAGCATTAAACATTTCCTGGGCACCCTGCAGAGAAAAATAGAAGATTGTATAAATAATGCAAAGCAATGAGAAATAATATTTATACTGAAGATCTTTGCATACTATACTTTATAGAGCCAGTATGCGGAGTCAATAATGGTATGATGCTCAAATTGGCCAAGGAAAAATGCCATTCAAGTTAGTGGTGGGTTTCCAATTTTTTTTATTACCAGTTTGCTTGTGCGTATGTGCACGCTTGAGTGTGCATGCACAGAAGCATCTGGGCGGGTGAGCAGAGCCTCCCACCCGTGCTACTACCAGTTCGCCCAATCTGAGCTGAACCTGGCGCAACCCACCTCTGATTCAAGTCCTACCTGACTTTAGATCACCAGTCCCTCCTACTCAATTCTTGCTCTCATTTCTTGCTCCCTGTAGACCCTACTACTGAATGTAAAATAGATCCTACAGAGAGGTCCCCGTAACACAAGAGGGCATTTGTTTCCTCATGCTATTTCAAATTCTGACTCCATATCTGCTTTCAGCCTAGAAATCCTATGGGGAGATCTGAGAAAACCTCTAAAATCGTGGAGATTCCACCCATGAGTACACACGATCCCATTGTGGGATATAGTCAATTTTAATACAACTAAACTTTTGTAACCCGTTTTCATTTACCTTTGGAAAAAAAAAGAGGTAGCTAAGGAGAAAAATGTGTATTGAGTCTTATGGAAGCTTTATAATGAGATGGCATATAAATTTAATAAATCACGTGAAGTGTTAATACCACTTTATAAGGCCTTGGCAAGGCCATACTTGGAATACGGCATTCAGTTTTGGTCGCCACAATATAAAAAAGATGTGGAGACCCTGGAAAGAGTGCAGAGAAGAGCAACAAAGATGATTAGGGGACTGGAGACTAAAACATATGAATAACAGTTGCAGGAACTGAGTATGTCTAGTTTAATGAAAAGAAGGACTAGGGGAGAAATGATAGCAGTCTTCCGATATCTCAGAGGCTGCCACAAAGAAGAGGGAGTCAAACTATTCTCCAAGGCACCTGAGGGCAGAACAAGAAGCAATGGGTGGAAGCTAATCAAGGAGAGAAGCAACTTAGAACTGAGGAGAAATTTCCTGACAGTTAGAACAATTAATGGAACAAGTTGCCTCCAGAAGTTGTGAATGCCCCAACACTGGAAGTCTTTAAGAAGATGTTGGGTAGCCATTTGTCTGAAATGATATAGGGCTTCCTGCCTAGGCAGGGGGTTGGACTAGAAGACCTCCAAGGTCCCTTCCAACTCTGCTATTGTATTACTGTATTGTATTAAATAAACAAAATAATACAACTATTTTGCCCTTCCTTTCTTTCCACAAAGCATTAAAAAAAACCTTATTGTCTAATATCAATTTTATAAATTAAATTTCCTGTTGGATTCCAAATTTACCTTTCTGCCGATTGCTAGAATGTTTAGACTTTTGGGGGTCATAAAACTCTATGTTTGTTTTTTAAAAGTCTATTGTTTGTGTGTTTGTGTGTATGTGTGAGAGAGTGAGAGAGAGAGAGACAGAGAGAGATGTTGAGGAGGGAGAGAGAGAGAGAGGGAGGGGAGGCTTAACACTTACTCTATTCCAGTTCTCATAAACTGTGGTTCCATAGAGAAGGCAGTGAAAACCCGTAGCATATTTGACTATCAAGACAACTTACAACACTAAGAGAGATTCAGGGGTACCTGCCAGGGTGGTCCTGGAGCCAGGGGAAAAAAGTAGGAGCAAGGCATTGGGAATGAAGACCCTGAGTTTCCCACTTTGACATTATTTATTTATTTATTTGGATTTATTGACCGCCCCCTCTCTCCGAAGAGACTCGGGGCAGTGTACAAGAATTTAAGAGCATATACATATATAACAATTATAAATAATAAAACTAAATTAAATGTTTTACCCTGTGTTAAAATATCTCGTTTAAATTTATAACGTAAAAACCCGATTAGGTCATATTTACTACAACTGGGCTGGTACGGTAGATTAGGTTAGGTCAGGCCGGCCTGCTGGAAAAGATGGGTCTTTAATTGTTGACGGAAGGAGCGGAGGTCCGTAGTAGATCTAAGCTCGGGGGGTAGGTCATTCCAGAGGATTGGGCCCGCCACAGAGAAGGACCTTCCCCTGGGAGCCGCCTGTTGGCATTGCCAGGAGGACGGCACCTGGAGGAGTCCCTCTCTGTGTGAGCGAATCGGTCGAAGGGATGTGTGGGGTAGGATACGATCATGCAGATAGCTAGGACCCGTGCCATGGAGCACTTTAAAGATGGTAATCAACACCTTGAAGTGCACCTGAAAGGCCACAGGTAGCCAGTGCAGCTCGCGCAGGAGCAGTGTTACGTGGGAGTACCTGGAGGTACCCATAATTACCCACGCGGCCGTATTCTGGACTAGCTGTAGGGCTATGCCTTGCTCTACCTGCCACCTGGGACAATCACATTCCTGCACTGAGTATTTATAAAGTAGATAGGCATTATGTGCTTATAAAAACTCTTCATTACCCTGATACAGATCACAGCTTACGGTTTCAGTGAGAAAATCTATGAATGTGGCATATTTCAAACGTGTCTTACCTTAGAGACATTGCCGGTCCCTGTAAACACAAACGTCAGGGGCCCAATAGATTTTGGCATCAATCCTAAGGAAATTTCATAGCCGGCATCTCGGACTGCTTGAACAGCCTGGCTGCTATTTCTGTAATTGTGGGCCATACCGATATGCTGAAACCAAAGACAGAACCCTGCGCGGTCAGTAAAACTTTCAGAAAGGTTAAAAATGCCTCTAATCCAACGTTTGGCTGGTAGTTTGGTATGTTGTCTTACCATGAATGGCGTGTGATGTCCCAAAGCAAGAAAACGTAATCCCATTCCATGTAAAATATTGATCATACCTGGATTGGAATTGCAATTGATACGGTTAATAATCCAATGATGCAATCATGATGCCAAAAGAAAAGAAAAAAAGAAAAAAACACACACTGAAACACAGAACGGAATTGAAATCGCTCGTATGTCAAAAATGCGTCAAGCAATATTTTATCCAAGTTGGGAAAAATGGTACGACTGGATGGAGGCAAAGAGATTACGGGATGAGAGATAGGGAAGGATATACAATGTAGATATGTAGATAGTAAATAAAATGAATGTATGGAGCAGTGGGAGTTATGGGGAATTGATAAATGTAAGCTATAGACAAATAGAAATAGCTGGACTATCTGGAAATGTAGTAAGATGGTATATGATGTTACTTGGTAACTGTGTACATATAGGGGGTGGGTTACTCCCAGTTGTGTCTGTGTAGTTTCGTCTTGTCAGTGTCTTATTTATGTTCTTTTTTCTGTTACTAATTTACAATAAAACTATATTAAAGCAAGTAAAAAAAATTGTTTTGATGGGAAGAGGCGGGATGAGTAGCTGAAAAAAAATTCATCATCATCCTTTCTAAAACGGGTCAGATCTGAAGTTTGGAAGTACAAGTCCCTTCAGACCTTTATCAAATAAATGACTAGGAAGGAGGGAACTCTGGCCTGCAGTGTTTGAAGGATTCCTGTTGGAGAAAGTCCCCACCTATCCTTATCTAAAACTGAGCCAGACCAGATCCTATATATAAATGCAATCTCCTATTCAAATAAAGACTGGATAAGATCATCTATTGCTTATCCTACGGATTAGATAATGCAGACCATCCACTCCTGAGTGAGGCACGGCATTCCAGTTGTTTGTTCTGATGGGAAGAGGCGGGGTGAGTAGCTACCAGGCAGACGACAATCTCCCAAATGAAACGGAGCTATACAAATAGCCTGACTTGGGATAAGGTAGAATCTTACGGCCCAAGAGATAGGTTGCAGAAACTTAAGACATTCTAAATCAGGGATGTCAAACTCGATTTCATTGGGGGCCGCATCATGGTTGTATTTGACCTGGGGGGGGGGTGCTGGGGTGCGTGTGGTCAGGGTGGGCATGGCCAGCTCGATGTCACTCGTGTCAGGGGTGCTTGTGGCGGCCCGAGTGCTCTGCCAGCAAAAACGGGCTCCCGAGCTCCCTTTCGGCCTCCGGCAACCCTCTGCCAGGGAAAATGGAGCTCAGGCGGGCCGCTCTCCCAAGCTCCCAAGTTTTCACTGGAAGAGGCACCACGGGCCAGTCCCTTGCTGTTTCCAGGGCGGCCCCGTGGGCCAGATTTAAGCACCCATCCCAGAGCCTTGAGTTTGACACCCCTGTTCTAAATTAATGCTCTCAAACTGAACAAAACAGAAGTATCACTTTATCTACACCATTGTTACTCAACCTTGGTGACTTTAAGTCCTGTGGACTTCAACTCCCAGAATTCCCCAGCCAGCTGGGGAATTCTGGGAATTGAAGTCCACAGGACTTAAAGTCACCAAGGTTGAGAAACACTGATCTACACTATCACTTCAGAGTGATATTCTTCATATTCATATTCTTCTTGAAAAATGCAGTAAGTGCACAATATTAATATTCAATCCAGATACCTGCAACTCCAGCCCACTT
This sequence comes from Rhabdophis nuchalis, assembly GCA_039707465.1. Taxonomy (NCBI): domain Eukaryota; kingdom Metazoa; phylum Chordata; class Lepidosauria; order Squamata; family Natricidae; genus Rhabdophis; species Rhabdophis nuchalis. Next base: position 10,430,884 of record CM077656.1, read on the forward strand.
TCCAAATGCTACAACGCGCACTCCGCTGTGGTCCACCATTTTCTCATAATCTATCAATCGGATATTCTAAAAACATAAGGCAGAGAGCATGTGTCAAGTCACAGAAGCCAGGCTGCAAGTTGCTTCTCACATCTGAATCTCCAGGATCCAGGCACAGGTATTTTTAACAGAGGTAAATATGGTTTCAGGTTTTTATATCACCTATAAAATATAACCTATTGTGAGGTTTGGGTGCCTCTCAAAATCTATGCACATGTTCACTGGATTGATGCAATTATTAAAGGTTAAGCCAGCCATAATATATTTCTTTTCAGAAATAGTAAGGTAAAGGTAAAATTTCCCCTTGCACATATGTGCTTGTCGTTCCCGACTCTAGGGGTCGGTGCTCATCTCCGTTTCAAAGCTGACGAGCCAGTGCTGTCCAAAGACATCTCTGTGGTCATGTGGCCAGCATGACTAAATGCCAAAGGCTGTTACCTTCCCACTAAAGTGGTCCTTATTTTTCTACTTGCATTTTTACATGCTTTCGAACTGCTAGGTTGGCAGAAGCTGGGACAAGTAACAGGAGCTCACTCCGTTACGCGGCGCTACGGATTCGAACCACCGAACTGCCGACCTTTCTGATCGACAAGCTCAGCATTTTAGCCACTGAGCCACCGTGTCCCTTTCAGAAATAGTAGCATAAGAGAAATGTGCCTTTATTTTACTCGCAAGTTCAAAATATTATGTATGCTTTTAAGAAATCATTAATATGAATTGAAAATCAGCTCTGTCCCAAGAGGGTATTTCTTAGTGTTAAGTGATTATTTTGTTTCAATTCAATCTTGATTTTTTTAATTTGCATTTTTTTTTTTTTACTTCTCCTTTCCTTGCTCCACTTGAATTTCTCTAAATCAGGGGTCTCCAACCTTTGCAACTTTAAGTCTGAAGGACTTCAGCTCCCAGACTTCAGCTCCCAGCAAAGCTGGCTGGAGAATTCTGGGAGCTGAAGTCCTTCAGACTTAAATAATAATAATTTAATAATTTATTAAATTTGTTGACCGCTCCCTCTCCCCGAAGGGACTCGGAGCGGTGCACAGGGCTAATAAAACAATAAATACATACATATAGTTAAAAACAAATTAAATATTTCCCTGCGCTAAAAATTCCAATTAAAAACTAAAATCCCCATCTAAAATTTCTGGCAACCCCATCGAAGAGAGACTATCCTAGGCCGGCCAAGCAGAACAGATATGTTTTTAGTTTTAGACGGAAGGAGCGGAGGTCCGTGGTAGTTCTAATGTCGGGGGGAAGGTCATTCCAGAGGGCTGGGCCCGCCACAGAGAGAGCCCTTCCCCTGGGCGTCGCCCGCTGACAAAGTCTAGTGGACGGCACCCGGAGAAGTCCCTCTCTGTGGGAGCGAATCAGCCGTGTGGATGTGTGCGGCAGGATCCGATCCTGCAAATAGCTAGGTCCCGAGCCATGGAGCGCTTTAAAGATGATAACTAGAACCTTGAAGTGCACCCGGAAGACGACAGGCAGCCAGTGCAGCTCGCGCAAGAGCGGTGTTACGTGGGTACGCCTTGCGGTTCCCATAATTGCTCGCGCGGCTGCATTCTGGACTAGCTGAAGTCTCCGAGTGCACCTCAAGGGGAGCCCCATGTAGAGAGAGTTACAATAGTCCAGTCGGGATGTCACGAGAGCATGAGTGACTGTGCGAAGGGCGTCCTGATCCAATAGGGGGCGCAACTGGCGAACCAGGCGAACCTGGTAAAACGCTCTCCTGGCCACGGCGGTCACTTGATCTTCCATGGACAGCCGGGCATCCAGGAGGACACCCAAGTTGCGCGCCCCATCCACTGGGGCAAGATGTTCGCCCCCAATGGCCAGCGATAGAGTCAGCTGGTTGAATCGGGCAGCCGGAAACCACAGCCACTCGGTCTTGGTCGGGTTGAGCTTGAGTCCGTTTCTTCCCATCCAGATCTGTACGGCTTCCAGGCACTGGCACATCACCGCTACGGCATCGTTGGGGTGGTTTGGGGTAGATATATACAGCTGAGTATCATCAGCGTAGAGATGGTACTCTACCCCAAAACCACGGATGATCTCACCCAGCGGCTTCATATATGTGTTAAACAGGAGAGGCGAGAGGACCGACCCCTGAGGCACCCCACATGTGAGGGGTCTCGAGGTCGACCTCTGCTCTCCTGTCAACACAAATTGCGATCAGCCAGAGAGGTAGGAGGAGAACCACCGTAAAACAGTGCCTCCCACCCCCAACCCCCCCAGCTGATGCAATAGGATACCATGGTCGATGGTATCAAAAGCCGCCGAGAGGTCTAATAGGACCAGGATGGAGGAACAACCCCCATCTCTGGCCCTCCAGAGATCATCAACCAACGCGACCAATGCCGTCTCGGTGCTATGCCCAGGCCGAAAGCCGGACTGGCGCGGGTCTAGATAGTCAACTTCCTCCAGGTGATGGGGAAACTGTTGTGCCACCACACTCTCAACAACCTTCGCCAAAAAGGGAAGGTTGGAGACTGGACGATAGTTGGTTAATAAAGCTGGATCCAAAGAGGGCTTCTTAAGGAGGGGCCTCACCATAGCCTCTTTTAGGGAGGCAGGCAAGGAACCCTCACTTAAGGATGCGTTGACAACCTCTTGGAGCCAGCCTCGTGTCACCCCCCAGGATGCCAGTACAAGCCAGGAGGGACACGGGTCCAATAAACATGTGGTGGCTCGCAGTCGCCCACGTAACCTGTCCATATCCTCGGAAGTAACGGAGTCAAACTCCTCCCAAACAAGATCTATCTCGTGGCATCCCACTGGACCATCAATGGGGGCTAACTCGTTCTGTATCTGAGCGATTTTCTCCTGCAGAAAAGTCACAAATTCCTCTGCTCTACCCTGTAGCGGGGCTTCCCGCACCCTCTGTTGAAGGAGGGAGCGGGTCACCCTAAACAGGGCGGCAGGGCGGTTGTCTGCGGATGCTATGAGAGTGGCACAATGATGACGTTTGGCCACTCTCAGCGCCACAATGTAAGTCCATTAATGGGCTCTTACCTGTGTCCGGTCAGATTCAGATCGGGTAGACCTCCATCTTCTCTCTAGGCATCTCTTGTGGCGTTTCATCCCCCTCAGCTCCTCGGTAAACCAAGGAGCCAGGGTGGCTCGCCGCCGCAAGAGAGGCCACAAGGGCATGACCCGATCCAAGGCTCCCGTGGTCGCAGTATTCCATGCAGCCACGAGGTCCTCCATCGGGGCGTGGGTCAGGGGTACAGGAAGTGGCCCAAGCGCCGCCTGGAACCCATCAGGGTCCATCAGGCGCCTGGGGCGGAACCAGATAGATGACTCAGGTTCCGCCTCCCCGCGGAGGGGAGTAGCGGTTGGAAAGTCGAGCCGGAGAAGTGAGTGATCTGACCATGACAAGGGCGTGATGACTATATCCCCTATACCCAGATCACTCTTCCATTGGCCAGAGACAAAGATGAGATCCGGTGTATGTCCACCCTCGTGAGTGGGGCCTTGAATTAATTGGGTCAGGTCCATGGCCGTCATGGAAGCCATGAACTCCCGAGCTACCTCGGATGATTCGCCCACCGATGGCAAGTTAAAGTCCCCCATGACTAAAAGTCTGGGGGTCTCAACTGCCACCGTAGCGATCACCTCCAGGAGCTTGGGCAGGGCTGCTGCTACATAGCGGGGAGCCAGGTATACAACCAGCAAGCCCAACTGCCTCCCTAGGCCCCACTTCACACAGAGGGACTCACAACCGGTGGTCTGAGGCACAACGGTCTCTCTCGGCTCAAGACCTTCCTTTACAATAACCGCTACCCCACCACCCCTGCCTAGGGCCCGAGGCTGATGAAAAGCGCGGTAACCTGGTGGGCACATTTCAACGAGGGGGAGTCCACCCTCGTGGCCCAACCAGGTCTCCGCTATTCCTGCCAGGTCCGGCTCCCCCTCTGACACAAGGTCATGGATGAGGGGGGCTTTGTTGACAACGGACCTGGCGTTACAAAACATCAGCCTCAGGCCCTGGCTCTGTATTCCCTGACCACCCAGCCTGCAGGGGTTGTGACACCTGACCGTATGCAACCAACGGCCACGTGTCCCCAACCGGGAGGATTGAACTTGCCTCCCCTCGGACCTGCCTCTCCCCACGACCGTCGGGATGGAAATGCCCTCCCTAGGGACGACTCGCATTTCCCCCCCCCTCACGGATCCTTCCGCTGCCCTTCGTCGGCTGCTGGCCTGGCCCTCTCTTCCTAACTGTTTATACCCTCCCCCCTCCCTGGTACCCCCTAAAATAGACAGTAATCTAAAAGCTAAAAAACCCCTAAGGCCGCGCTTCGCCCACCTCTCCAGATTAATAATCTAATTAAAGTTGCAAAGGTTGGAGACCCCTGCTCTAAATAACCTAAAACACAATTTCCGTCTCTCCAATCCTTTGCCTAACTTAATAATTAACAACTTACCGTGTGAATGGAGAAAAGTTCATGAAAGATATGGATGGGAACAGAAGGGAGAACCAATTAAAGATAAACATCTTTTAATTGTAGTAAGAAATTAAATTTGATGCATGTCTACTGAAATGTAAGCCAGGCTGATGGGAATGTGCGGGCTTAGATTAAGAGAGTCTAAAAAGGCGTAGATTGGGAATGTGTACATTTATCTCCTCCTTTTTGCCTTTAAAACTCTTAACGCACATAGTCTGGAAAGTTAATTGCATGCTTGACAAGTATCCTCACACTGCTTCTGTTGCATTTCATGATGGCATTATCATAACAATAGTTCTCAGTAAGTGCAGCCTTACCTTGCTTAGGATCTCATCCAGCAAGGACATATTTGCCTCTTGAGCTTTGATAGTATGAGAGAAGAATGCATAGTTCTTGTTGGGAATTAGCTTGTCTTCCGGGGGCCTCTTCACTCCCACAATAAGGCACGCCTGGGAAATATCTTCTTGTATGATGCCTCCGGCTTTAATATAGTCCTGCCGATGGATCATTAAAAGGTTACTGACACAGCCGCGATGAACAAAAGCAGAAAACACCGAGAAGTTTTCTAGACGCTGGTTCTGAATAACAAGTATAATTTATATCTATACTGGTCAAGAGAAATGCGCAGCTCTTCAGATCTGATTTCGAAGAGCTATTTTAGAACACGGGCGAAGGCGAATTATAGGCAGTCCTTGACTTACAACCACAACTGGATGCTAAAAAAGGCAAGTTGCTAAGTGTGTTGTGCCCCATTTTATGACCTTTTCTGCCATGGTTGTTAAGCGCGAGCTGCACTGGCTACCTGTGGCCTTTCGGGTGCGCTTCAAGGTGCTGACGACCATCTTTAAATCACTCCATGGCTCGGGGCCTAGCTATATACGAGACCGCCTCCTGCCCCATACATCCCTTCGACCGATCCGCTCCCACAGAGAGGGCCTTCTCCGGGTACCGTCGGCCGGGCAATGCCAGTTGGCGACACCCAGGGGAAGGGCCTTCTCTGTGGCGGGCCCGGCCCTCTGGAACGACCTACCCCCCTGATCTACACACCACCTCAGACCTCCGCCTCTTCCGCCAACGTCTCAAGACGTATTTATTCCAACAAGCCGGCCTAGCATAACCCCCCGTGTTTGACTTTTAATTTAATAATAATAATAATTTTATAATAATTTTTAATTTTATATCCCGCTCTCTCTCCCCAATTTATCTGTATAAATTTTAATTCTCAGGGTTTTATAAGGGTTTTTAGCACGGGATATAATTTAATAGTTTTTTAAAAATGTATTTTGTAATTTTGTATGGTTTTTAATATTGCCTGTGCGCCGCCCTGAGTCCTTGCAAGGAGAAAGGCGGGGTATAAATTTGAAAAATAAAAATAAACAAATAAATAAGCAACTCACTGTGGTTAAGTGACCCGTGCAGTCATTAAGCCTGGGCACTGGTGTCATTTCCCCCCCCCCATGCCACTGGAACGCTGAACGGCTACTAAACAAGTGGTTGTAAGACAGGGCCCCTCTCCACAGAGCATGCCACTCATTAAAGCAGTCGCATCTGTTTCCAGGATCAAGTAGCTACAGCAGAAGCCTCCCCATGGAGTGGTTCTACAGTCACATAAGGCGGGGAGGGGGGGAGAACCCTTTTGATTTTTAGTTACCGTATTTTTCGGAGTATAAGACGCACCAGAGTATAAGACGCACGAAGGTTTTGAAGAGGCACATTTTTAAAAAAAGTTCTTGCACTCTGCAAACCTCCCCAAAACAGCCCGTTTTTCGCAAAAGCAGGCTCTTTTTTTATTTATAAAAAGGGGCATTAGGAAGCTTATAGAATGCTCCTGGGGGCTGGGGGGGGGCAAAATTGAGTAAAACAAATGTGGTGTGTTTTTGCTCATTTCTGCCCTGCCCAGTCCCCTAGGAGCTCTCTGAAAGCCTCCTACAAGCTATGCATAGCCATTTTAGTGAAGGAGACGGGGTTTCAGGAGGCAAAAAATGCTGTATTCAGTGTATAAAATGCACCCAGATTTTCAGCCTCTTTTCTGAGGGAAAAAGGTGCATCTTATACTCCGAAAAATACGGTAGATCATATTCATCAGCCCAGAGCAGAAGCTGCAATATAATTACTTTCACATTAAAAGAAGGCCAGAAGTTTCTGAACAAAAGATTATTCAGTGTGAAATTCATCCTTTTTCACCTCTGCTGCTCTCGCCTATCTCTCATTCTTCTTATCATTCTTTCATTACATTCCTTCTTCTGAGTCTCACTTTTGATCTACAGTAAGTCCTGCTTGAGTTTACTGGCATCTCCGGTATCTTTTTCAAAACACTCTGCCTCTTCCCTCTTTCTTTTCTGAAAGCCTCCATCTGCTTTACTCCTGAGTAAGGGCATTTCAGCCCCTGCATGCCAGAGTTTTCCGCAAAATCTGTCTATATAATATTTATTTGTTTGTTTGTTTGTTTGTCAAGATAACAAGAATAGGTATGAACATCAACATGAACAAAGGAAGCAAATGCAGATAAATGAAGACAGTACGACAGGGATGGCAGGCATGCTGGTGCGCATATTCACGCCCCCTTTATGAACCCAAGAATGGGGTGAGGTCCACAGTAGACAGTTTGAGATTGAGGGTTTGAGGCTTTAACAATAAAGTCGGGTAGAGCATTCCATGCGTTGACCACTCTGCTACTGAAGTTGCATTTTCTGCAATTGAGTTTGAAGTGGTTTACCTTGAAATTATATTCGCGATTTTATATTCGCGAACTATATTCGCGACCGTCTCCTGCCCCATACATCCCTTCGACCGATCCGCTCCCACAGAGAGGGCCTTCTCAGGGTACCGTCGGCCGGGCAATGCCGGTTGGCAGTGCCATGGGGAAGAGCCTTCTCTGTGGCGGGCCCTGCCCTCTGGAATGACCTTCCCCCCGATCTACGCACCATCGTGGACCTCCGCCTTTTCCGCCAACGTCTTAAAACCTATTTATTTCAACAAGCCGGCCTAGCATAACCCCCGTTTCTGACTTTTATAGGGATAATTTTTAAATTTTAGAGTCTTATTAATTTTAGCACAGGGAATATTTAATTAGTTTTTAACAATTTTGTATTTTTGTATGATTTTAATGATGCCTGTGCGCCACCCTGGGTCCTTTTTTAGGAGAAGGGCGGGGTATAAATTTAATAAAATAAAATAAAATAAAATGTATTGATGGTTTGCCTGTGTATTATTATGGTTGAAGCTGAAGTAGTCATTTATTTATTTATTTATTTTATTTGATTTCTAGACCGCCCCCTCTCCCCGAAGGGACTCGGGGCGGTGTACAGGTAAAAATTAAAACTACTAAAATCAAAACAATACAAACAAAGTTAAAATCGAATTAAATAATCCCATGTACAAATTTATAAAAGTTAAAAACTAACCCCATAAAACCGAATAAAATCATTTAAAATCACAGACTGGGGCGAGCAGCATGAAATTAGGCCAAGCCGGCTAGATGGAACAAGTGCGTCTTGAGTTTCTGGCAGAAGGAGCGGAGGTCCGTGGTCGTTCTGATATCAGGGGGAAGGTCATTCCAAAGGGTCGGGCCCATCACAGAGAAGGCCCTTCCCCTGGGCGTTGCCCACTGGCATTGCCTAGTGGACGGCACCTGGAGAAGTCCCTCTCTGTGGGAACAAATCGGCCGAAGGGATGTATGGGGCAGGATACGATCCCGCAAATAACTAGGTCCTGTGCCATGGAGCACTTTAAAGATGATGACCAACACCTTGAAACGCACCCGAAAGTCTACAGGCAGCCAGTGCAGCCCGCGCAGAAGCGGTGTTATGTGGGAGTATCTAGAAACTCCCAAAACTGCCTGCGCAGCCGCATTTTGGACCAGCTGCAGCCTTCGGGTGCATCTCAAGGGGAGCCCCATGTAGAGAGTGTTACAGTAGTCTAGACGGGATCTCACAAGCGCATGAGTGACTGTGCGATGGGTTCATTGACAGGTAGGATGTTGTAGCAGACAATTTTGTGTACTACACTTCGGTCAGACCTTAATCAGCAAAGTTCTAGGTTATTCAAGCTCAACATTTCAAGCCTGGTGGCATCAGGGATTCTTCTCGTGAAGTACCTTTGAACCTGCTCAATCGTGCGTTCATGTCCGATAAACAGTGTGGATTCCAGGAGGACGAGCTGTATTCAAGAACTGGTCTAGCAAAGGTTTTGTATGCCCTAGTTAGCAGTACAGTGTTACAGGAGAAGCAGTTTTGCAAAATTCGGTTAACAACTCTTAATGCCTTTTTGGCAATGATGTTACAGTGAGCTCTGGGGCTTAGATTGTTTGAGAGGAGTACTCCTAGGTCTGTAATGGCTCCTCTCCTAACTTAAGAAAGTTAATAACTCTTGAAAATGATTATTTCAAAAGGAACCTTAAATTAAGAAGAATGGTAACCATTAGAGGAAAAGCAGCATCTGAAAGCCTTTAGGCCAGGGGTCTCCAACCTTTGCAACTTTAAGTCTGAAGGACTTCAGCTCCCAGACTTCTCCAGCCAGCTTTGCTGGCTGGAGAAGTCTGGGAGCTGAAGTCCTTCAGACTTAAAATTGCAAAGGTTGGAGACCCCTGCTTTAGGCTATGCAAGTGGGATTTAGCTGATAATGACCCCTTCCCTTCGTCAGAATGCAGATTCTGGCCAATACACAAGTGTGAAACTGTTTCCTTGACTCGTCTGCCCTAAGAGCCGAATAAACCACACATTCCCATGACGATCTCTAGTTTGACATTAGAGTAAGATTTCCCATATGGCCATCATAAACATTCCTCCACAGGTGCTGGGACCTCCATCCTTCCGGCCGACAGTTATAAATCTCAGTTGTTGTAGCTACTGCTAGTAAATTAATTCTGAGCCCCCCCTCCTCCCAATTGAATGGCAGATCACGTAAAGGGGTCTGACAAGGTCCTTGGCAGAGTGAGGGTCGTAACATAGACAGCTTATTAATTTGCCCGTGCATTTCATATATTCTTTCTGTTCAAAAGAGCAAAACGAAACAGCACACACAAACACCACCACGACCCAAACCTACCTGTTCATGGATGGCCCTGCGATTGGATGGTTGCACCAGAACTTTGTACCCCAGGTTGGTCAACATCTTGACATGGCGTGGCGCTAGAGGAGCTCTTCTTTCCCAGGCATTAACGTCCTCCCTCCTGATTGCCAGGACAGACTTATGATATTGCTGCCATCTTGAAAGGTGCCTCTCAAACCGATCCCCCGTATGTTTGAGTGCTTGCAGCATGATTAAAAACCTTGCCCCGGCAGAGATGCAGCAACAAACAAATACAGCATAAATATGTTGTGAAGCAACATTTTAATGGAACAAGAGAGCAAGACATCTTGATACCTTAGAAATCTGCTGTAAAATTTAGGCAGCTAAATTTTGTTCAAATGGCTTTTCTTTACTAAACAAGATCATAACAGAACTTTGCAGGTAACATGTCAAAAAAAGTAAATACACATGTGCAATTCCAAAAAAAAACCCCAACCCCAAAACCCAAAGGTGCTTCAAGAACTCAAAAAACAGATCCAAACCAATCAATCCTAACCTTCCCCCCTAGAATTTACATGGTTCCTGGTTGTGAATAAAAGTTCCTACCAACCACCTTGATCAAAATTATAATAATCCACAATTCCAATTCTATTTATTTTTAAGATTCATTTGTTCAATTTATACGCCACTCCCACCCCCTTCTGTAATAGTGACTCCGGGCAGCTTACAGCGCAATAAGAAGATAGTAAAAAGAATTAAAAATCAAGAAAAACTAAATAGACTGAAAAGCCATAGGATAGGCAATGGGGATGGGGATCTTTTCTCTAACCCATCAGCCCCTCCCAGCCTTGAGTGCTCCTATTGGGGCTCCAGGTCAGCCTGCAGAGCCAGATTTTAATTCTATTCCAAAAGGACCCCACCAGAGGTGGTATTCAGTCAGTTCTGAATACCACCAGCGAAAATTTTGAGTAGTTCAGAGAACCGGTAAATAGGCTGGCCACGCCCCAGCTGCCTCCCAGCTGATCTTCTGTTGCTCTGAACAGGAGAACAGAGCTGGAAAGCAGGTTAGTGGGTGGGAAGGGAATGGAGATTTTGCAGTATCCTTCCCCTGCCACACCCACCAAGTTGTGCCCACAAAACCACATCCACAGAACTGGTAATTTAAAAAAAATGAATCCCACCACTAGACCACAGTCCAATTTTTTGGGATGTGCATGTGCTTTCAAAGCATTTTTTTTTTAAAAAAAAATCCCGGTGACCACCCGGTGTAGTATTGGCCGTTTTCTTGGCCAGGTTTTTCAGACATGGTTTTCCTTTGCCTACTTCATAGGGCTGAGAATGAGTGAATGACCCAAGGTTATGCAGCTGTTTTTTGTGCCAAAGCTGGGACCTTTCTGGTCTTAGGTGAAACAAAGCTCAGAGTTTACCAGAAAGACACACAAATTGGAACCCAGTGAAACTCCTCAGGGAAAATATTCCAAATTCCATCACAAAAAGCCAAATTCCACTACTGAGATTTGCTTTGTATTTAACATCAAAAGTGCCTGGAGAAGATCAGTATCTATGTTCGTAAGTAGATTCACAAGACAATAAAGTGGCATTTCTCATATTCAGGTTTACTCTGGCTATCTGAGGTCACCTTGGGCTGTAAAGCAAGAATCAGAACTACCTGTAGTTCAGTTATACTCAAGTTCCAGTTACTATCCCAGCAGTTAGTACTACTAGTAGCCACAAACCTAAAAGAAAGTGAGGCTTCCGAAATGTATTTATTTCTTTATTCATTAATCAGATTTGGATATCACCTTCTCCCTCTTTGTCAGAGAAACTCCCAAATTGCACACTGATTTACGCCAGTGTGGAGTTGAGATAATGTCAGCCGTTGCTTTCCTGTTCACTCTGGCTGCCATATGAAACGGGGGGGGGGGGGGGGGGGAGGAGCTTTGCATGGGATTTGTGACTGTACGGTGCAGGAGAGTGAGTTGCAGAAGGAAATACTCTGGTGCCATCTACTGTTACCATCTATTGCGCGTACCGGTGCTTGGGTCATCTTATGGTCAAGGTCAACGGTCTTACATGCCAACCTGATGATGCCTTTTGAAGATGAAGCCACGTGACACCTAGGGGCTTTACACATTGGACCATGGAAGGGGGTTATTCGGGGGAAGGAGGTTGGACATAGATTGATATGCATGCTTTCGTGCCTAAATGCTTCAGACCTTGCTTAGCATCTATGCTAATCATTCCTTAACCAGTAAAAGTACTTTTAATTCCACTAAAAATGGAGTCGAGAGGTTTCTTTCTTGGTTATCGGTGAAGCAGAACTGACTTTTTTTTAGATGTACTTGGACTATACCTTAAACATTATATAGTGTTGCTGTGAGATATTCTTACCCAAGCACAGGGATACATTTTGGAAACACCTGAATGGCCAAGGGCTGCTCCCTGCTACTCCAGGGGAAAAGATAAGGACTAATCTACAGAACAAAAGGTCTCTGTTCATGATTAGATGCAACCTCCAACAATAGAGAAAGACTTTTTCACTTCTTGCTGTTGGGAGTCCTCAACCCTTCAAAGCAGGGGTCTCCAACCTTAGCAACTTTAAGACTTGTGGACTTCAACTGCCAGAATTCCTCAGCCAGCAAAGCTGGCTGAGGAATTCTGGGAGTTGCAGTCCACAAGTCTTAAAGTTGCCAAGGTTGGAGACCCCTGCTTCAAAGTTTTCCACCACAGTACCCACAATTTCAAGTACCCACAATTTCAAACACCCCCTATGCCTCCAAAGTTAGAGATCCCTTATAACTCAGTGATTTACACGGCTGCTGCAATTTTGGAATTCATACATGTACTAGCATGCATGAAGCCAAGGAACAAGAAATCTTAGCCTTAAAAAAAAGTTCCACAAATAAATTGGTAATTGCTTACAGCCAATCTTAAACACTGTAGCAAAGATATTCCTACTGTTCTACCAACAGCAACACTGTTTCACAATTTAGTTGCCATTTCTAAAATCAATATACAGTTATATAACACCTTCCTTGACTATTACAGTTGCCAAAATGAGTAACACGGGTTAAGAAGGCACATGTTCTTTTGAATTGTTAACGGGCTTAAATATGGGAAAGTGAATAAGTGGAGAATTCTCATGCTTCAAAAAAAAATGCAAGCCAGGATTCTATAAGGAGAGCAGCGAGTTGATCAAATTTACTAATATTAGTAAATTGGTAATTATATTAAAAGCAAAGGGAGGTTACAATGAGCTCCAATAGGATCAATCCCAATTATCAAATAGCAAACAAATTAAATGCATACAAGGGTGTCATTTACTTTTTTAAAAAATCTAAACTTCAAATGCCCATTAATAGGATCTAAGCAGATCAGAAGACCCTTTTTTGACTTACAAATGGGTAGCTTAAGAAAAATAACTGTCTAGAATAGCCTCACGGCCAGCTAGGCGGCAAATAAATTTATCAAATAAATAAAATTTAAAAAAATATCAATCCAGTGTATGGCTGCTGAAATGAAATTATTCAGAAGGGAACCAAGGATAAAAAAAAGACAACAACAGAATTTCCTTATGTGACTTTATGACTTCAAGAACTGCCTATCATTGTGATCACCACAACTGGATATTCTAGAGCAGGGGTCTCCAACCTTTGCAACTTTAAGTCTGAAGGACTTCAGCTCCCAGAATTCTCCAGCCAGCAAAGCTGGCTGGAGAATTCTGGGAGCTGAAGTCCTTCAGACTTAAAGTTGCAAAGGTTGGAGACCCCTGTTCTAGAGTAGTGATTGTCAAATTGTGGTGTGGGGGAACTGTGGGCTTCTACAAGGAAAGCCTACAGTTTTGGGAACTTTTTACCTTGCAACAAAAGCATAGAAGAAGAAGCATGATTTATAAATCATCATGGTATGGAAAACATTCCTCCCAATGTTAGAACTCAAGATATTCAATAAAATAAAATATGGGAAATTCAGGATAGAATTATTCTGGCAAGCTCTTTAAAATTCTGCAAAATACATCAATACACTTATGAACAAATCAGTTCGTTAACACAAAAAGAAGTGCTGGTAATCACCAATTAATTTGGCCTTTTAAAAGGCTCTAGAAAAATTCATATAGGATCATCTACCAATAAAAAAACATCTTAATAAGTTATTTACTTATTTTTCTTATACTGCTACTCATGGAAGTGAACCGATACTAGAAATACTCTGAATTTTTATAACCAACAGAATAAAAAAAATCAAAGTCAATAACTACTACAATTACAACTTAGGCATCCAACACACCTATTTATTTTCTCTGAGATGAGAGGAAGCATTTTACTGAACACCGGTTGCTAAGAAATGGCAATGGAAAATCACTGTCTCTTCTGCATTTCTGAATTGGGTGATCGACCTGATCTTTACTCCCTGGATAATAGAAAATCATTATCTGATACAGAAACAATCCCAGAAAAGTTGCAAAAGTAACATAGCCAAACTTTTAATCTAAGCAAGAATAAGAAAATAGAACAAATCTAGAGGCCAATAGTATTACTCTGGATGGGGATAGGCTGGGGCGATAACCTCAAAACTCTGTGCGCTTCTGAATAATGAATGCTGTTCTCTATGCCGTTTCTTTGGCAGCATTTTCAGTCCTGGTTTGCCATTGCCTTCTATTTGGCAGAGTTGAGGGAGAAGGAGTGGCCCAAAGCCAGCCAGCTAAGCAGGACTAGAAATCACTTTCCTGGTTCTTTTATTCCCCGCCTACACCAAACTGTCTCTCCAGGAGGGACTGCTCTGCTATATGTTAAATATGTAGGGGTAAATTGCCTTTGGAAATCTCTAGAGCAATTCTCTAAAGCAGGGGTCCCCAACCTTTGCAACTTTAAGCCTGAAGGACTTCAGCTCCCAGAATTCTCCAGCCAGCTTTGCTGGCTGGAGAAGTCTGGGAGCTGAAGTCCTTCAGACTTAAGGTTGCAAAGGTTGGAGACCCCTGCTTTAGGCTATGCAAGTGGGATTTAGCTGATAATGACCCCTCCCCTTCGTCAGAATGCAGATTCTGGCCAATGCACAAGTGTGAAACTGTTTCCTTGACTCGTCTGCCCTAAGAGCCGAATAAACCACACATTCCCATGACGATCTCTAGTTTGACATTAGAGTAAGATATCCCATATGGCCATCATAAACATTCCTCCAGAGGTGCTGGGACCTCCATCCTTCCGGCCGACAGTTATAAATCTCAGTTGTTGTAGCTACTGCTAGTAAATTAATTCTGAGCCCCTCCTCCTCCCAATTGAATGGCAGATCATGTAAAGGGGTCTGACAAGGTCCTTGAAGTCTGGGCTGAAGTCCTTCAGGCTTAAAGTTGCAAAGGTTGGGGACCCCTGCTCTAAAGCATAATCTGCAACTGCCCCAGGACTATTGAACATTCATATTCCAAGAATATCTTTAGCTGGTCTGATCTGGGAGCCCGCCACCTCTTAAATGTTGGATTGTACTTTATGATCTTAGTACAGAGGTCTTCAAACTTGGCAACTTTAAGACTTGTGGACTTCAACTCCCAGAATTGCTGGCTGGAAAATTCTGGGAGTCGAAATCCACAAGTCTTAAAAGTTGCCAAATGTGGGGACACCTAATCTAGTGGCTAAAGAAACTTTGGAGTCAACTGCTTTCTCCTGCCTATGAACGCGAGAGGGATTTTCAAGCTGAGAAAAACAACCCAAAGTTTATATTTTGCTATATTCTATTATTGATGCAGAGCCAGGATGTTTCTCCCAAGAGGGTCTCTACACATCTTGGAGCCCTAATCCCCAAAGGGCCCAAAAGGGCCCAAAACAATTAGGAAAAAGCAAGCGAACCCTCTACCCCAGTGGTTCTCAACCTTCCCAATGTCACAACCCTTTAATACCGTTCCTCATGTTGTGGTGACCCCCAACCATAAAACTGGTGTCTCAGTTCCTAAAACCATCAAAAATATGTGTTTGCCGATGGTCTTAAGCAGGGGGTAGTCAACCTTTTTATACCTACCGCCCACTTTTGTATCTCTGTTAGTAGTAAAATTTTCTAACCGCCCTCCGGTTCCACAGTAATGGTGATTTATAAAGTAGGGAAGTCAATTAAATTGACCTGCTGCTGTGGCCTAGAGGTGGAGCTCTTGCCTCCCAATCAGGAGGTTGTGAGTTCGATCCTAGGTAGAGGCAGATGTAGGGTCTCCTGCTTGGGCGGGGGCTTGGACTAGATGACCTGTCAGGTCCCTTCCAACTCTGCTCATCTGTTATCTGTTAAATTTAAAAAAAAGAAAGTGCTTCCCTATCGGCTAAAACTCCTACCACCCATCATGAAAGCTGGAACGCTCACTAGTGAGCGGTAGGGACCAGGTTGACCACCACTGGTCTTAAGCGACCCCTGTGAAAGGGTCGTTCGAGCCCCCAAAGGGGTCGCGACCCACAGGTTGCGGACTGCTGCTCTACCCAAAGCCCAGGATCAATGGGAAAGAGAGAAGAGCCGAGGCTCCCATGAAAGGCCAGGAACAACAACAAGAAGATATTATCTGCTGCTGTGGCCTAGAGGTGGAGCTCTCGCCTCCCAATCAGGAGGTTGTGAGTTCAATCCTAGGTAGAGGCAGATGTAGGGGTCTCCTGCTTGTTGGGCAGGGGGTTGGACTAGATGACCTGCAAGGTCCCTTCCAACTCTTTTAATCTGTTAATCTGTATAAAGCAGTGTTTCTCAACCTTGGCCACTTGAAGATGTCCGGACTTCAACTCCCAGAATTCCCCAGCCTAGAAGTGGAGTTCTCGTCTCCCAATCAAGAGGTTGGGAGTTCGATCCTAGGTCAAGGCAGATGTAGGGTCTCCTGCTTGGGCAGAAGGGTTGGACTAGACCAGGGGTCTCCAACCTTTGCAACTTTAAGTCTGAAGGACTTCAGCTCCCAGAATTCGTCTCCCAATCAGGAGGTTGGGAGTTAGGGTCTCCTGCTTGGACAGAAGGGTTGGACTAGACCAGGGGTCTCCAACCTTTGCAACTTTAAGTCTGAAGGACTTCAGCTCCCAGACTTCTCCAGCCAGCTTTGCATGCATGCTTTGCTGGCTGGAGAATTCTGGGAGCTGAAGTCCTTCAGACTTAAAGTTGCAAAGGTTGGAGACCCCTGGACTAGACGACCTGCAAGGTGTCCCTTCCCACTCTGTCCATCTGTTATCCGTTACCTACTTGTCCTATTCTCTGATCCCTGGGAATACAACACCATAGCGGAGTTGGAAGGGACCTTGGAGGCCTTCTAGGCAGGAAGCCCTTAAGGCAGGGGTCTGCAAAGTCGGCTCTTTTAAGACTGGTGGACTTCAACTCCCAGAATTCCCCAGCCAGCTATGCTGGCTGGGGAACTCTGGGAGTTGAAGTCCACCAATCTTAAAAGAGCCGACTTTGCAGACCCCTGCCCTAAGGCGCTTCAGAGGTTGGAGCGTGGAGATGGGAAGAGGATTCGCTGCCGCCTCCCTTGCCTGACCTGGCGCGCCACCCCCGCTGCCCAGGCGCTCCGGGCGAGGCCTACTGCAAAGGGCGCTCAGCACCCAGAGGGAAGGGAGAGCAGGCGCTGCAGAAGCCGCGCCGGGAGTCTGGGGGACTCCGAGGCCCGACTGGCCCAGCCAGCCAGCCACCCCCGGAGGGCCCTGGGCCTCCAGCCTGCAAGGAGCCGCTTACCTCGACGGCAGAGCGAGAGAGCCGCGCCAGCCCCGCCGCACTTCCCCAAGAAGGCGCCGCTCGCCGCCTGCCAAGCGCCGCTATTTACAGAGCGCGAAGGCGGCGAAGGATGCCTCCCTCCCCGGCAGCCAATCCCCGGCCGCTGCTCGGCCGCTGGGAGCCTTCCCCTTCCGCCGGGCGCGGCTGAGGGCCCCGCCGAGCCCTCGCCTCCCCTCCCCTCCGCCCCGGCCCGCCTCGTGGGGCGGCGGCTGCCCCGGGCATCCCGCGAGGAGGAGTCCGCGCCGCTTCATCCCCCGAAGGGTTTGCGAGCCCAGAAGGCCGCCTTTGAAAGTTGGCTGGGTGGTTGCGCGGGAAGCGGCGATCTCGTTTGTTAAGAAAAAAGGGGAAGGAAGGAAGGAAGGAAGGAAGGAAGGAAGGAAGGAAGGAAGGAAGGAAGGACAGAAAAAGAAAGAAAATAAAGTATGAGAGAAAGGAGAATAAAGAGAAAGAAAAAAGAAAGGGAGAAAGAGAATAAAGAGGGGAAGAAAGAAACAGAATAAAGAGGAAAAGAAAAGAGAGAAAAGAGAATAAAGAGAAAGGAGAAAGGGAGAAACAGAATAAAGAGGGAAAGAAAGAAAGAAAGAAAGAAAGAAAGAATAAAGTGTGAGAGAAAAGAGAATAAAAAGAAAGAAAAAAGAAAGGGAGAAAGAATAAAGAGGGGAAGAAAGAAACAGAATAAAGAGGAAAAGAAAGAATAGAGAGAGAGAAGAGAATAAAGAGGAAAAAAGAAAGGGAGAAAGAGAATAAAGAGGGGAAGAAAGAAACAGAATAAAGAGGAAAAGAAATGAGAGAAAAGAGAATAAAGAGAAAGGAGAAAGGGAGAAACAGAATAAAGAGGGAAAGAAAGAAAGAAAGAAAGAAAGAAAGAAAAAGAAAGAAAGAATAAAGTGTGAGAGAAAAGAGAATAAAAAGAAAGAAAAAAGAAAGGGAGAAAGAATAAAGAGGGGAAGAAAGAAACAATAAAGAGGAAAAGAAAGAAAGAATAGAGAGAGAACAGAGAATAAAGAGAAAGGAAAAAAGAAAGGAGAAAGGGAGAAACAGAATAAAGAGGAAAAGAAAGAAAGAATAGAGAGAGAAGATAAAAAGGAGAAAGGGAGAAAGAATAAAGGGGGGGAAAGAAACAGAATAAAGAGGGAAAGGAAAGAAAGAAAGAATAAAGAGAGAAAAGAGAATAAAGAGAGAAAGGAAGAAAAAGGATAAAAAGAGAGAGGGAGAAAGGGAATAAAGAGGGAAAGAAAGAAAGAATAGAGAGAGAGAAGATAATAAAGAAAAAGGAGAAAGGGAGAAAGAATAAAGAGAGAAAAGAGAATAAAGAGAGAAAGGAAGAAAAAGGATAAAAAGAGAGAGGGAGAAAGGGAATAAAGAGGGAAAGAAAGAAAAACATGTTCGCCACCTTGAGTTCTTTGTAAAAATAATAAAGACAGAATGCAAATAAATAAGATGTGATGGCTCCTTTTCAGACTCTTCACTTGGCAACACACTTTTGTTCTTATCTGGTTGGACTTGTTGGATTAATGTGGTTTTAATGGTTTAAGTTTTGACTGGAAGCCAACCAGAGTTTGTTATACGATGGGCAGCTATGGGTCCTAACAAGGAGAAGGGCGGGGTATAAATTTAATAAAATAAAATAAAATAAATTAAATGTCTTAAATTAAACAAATAAACTGAGCCAGCTAATAAAATGAAAAAAATATGGAGGCTACGATAAATATCTACCACCTATGAGTTGCTTTGGATTCAAACCCTGGAGAAGATAACGGGAATAAATTTTATCCACAATGCCGTTTTAGTCTTTTAGAACAGGGGTCCCCAACCTTTGCAACTTTAAGTCTGAAGGACTTCAGCTCCCAGAAAGCTGGCTGGAGAAGTCTGGGAGCTGAAGTCCTTCAGACTTAAAGTTGCAAAGATTGGAGACCCCTGTTTTAGAAGACCCATCAAGATGTGGCTCTTGGAAAAGATGGATTATGAAGCACCTTTGGCAGATGTTTGCACTGGTATTTAGTTTTAGTTTTGGCTTTTATGGTTTATATTGGGGCTGCGAAGGGCAGAAATGTTCTGATACATCATGTGATGTGGCCATGACGATGTGAGTTTCACACCCATGGTTTATATGGTTTCTTATTTTTTCTATGAGCTGCTCAGGGTTGTACACTTAAGATGGGTAGCCATACAAATTTGCAAAATATATAAATAAAATTATAAGAGGGGTTTTCCCATGTAGCCTCCATCTCTGTCACCATGCTATCTTCCCCTCCTCCTCCTCCTCACCTCATTAAAATCCAAATCCTACATTGGTCAAACTCCTTGTTGTAGCCCACCAATGACCAGCAGAATCTGACAGTAAAGAGGTTGGGGAGGAACATGGGCCAGTCCCAGAGGCTGGGGAAGACTCGGACAAGGGCTCTGCATCGGAGGCAGGGATGGGGCCAAGGCCGTGTGGCAGTTCTCAACTGCCTCCAGAGCTAGACAGCAGTGAGGCAGAGGAACAGCTGGAGCCTGTTCCCAGTGTGCGCATGCGCAGAGCTGTCAGAAAAAAGAACAATTAAGAAATCAGGGTCAACGTGGGTGGGAGTAAGGTCACAGATGGACAGTGAATGTCCCCTCTCATAGAAAATAAAAGAGGAGCGAAAGGGGAGTGGGCTTTTGCAGGAAACAATCCGTTCGTTCGTTCAGTGTGAAGATCTGTCCATGAATCTCAGAGACTCTGTGCCAAGTCTTTCCTTGCACAGCACCTCATTTGGAAAATATTGACATGGCAGCTTTCCAAGCTAGATAAGGTCTGTGGTCATAAATACTCCTTTGAAAGATTGTTTACCAGGCCTTTGCTGAAGGTGAAGGAGAGGAATTCACATTCGTTCAATAAAAAGGCTTTTGTCAGGACCAGGAATCTGCCTCGTGCTCTTTGGGGAAGCCTCGGTCAGAACACTCCTCCATGCATCTGAAGAAGTGACCTTCAGCTCACAAAAGCTTATAACTTTTAATAAAATATATTAATTGAAGTGGCCACTTGACTTTTTCTGATTTTTGGATACCATAAACTAACGTAGCTCTCCTCCTACAATAATTTAAGACATAATCAACTGAAGCGCCTGTGTAATTTGTGAAACTCTATTCTGCCAAACAAACATGTTTGTGAGTATGACAGCACAAGATCCAACTTTCAATGGTTTCAAAAGAATCCTGGTAATAGAAAGAAAAATAGAATCCATCAGCTTTCTGTTCGTAAGACAGAACGATGTATAAAAATCATTCACTGAGAACATTTTAACCTTTCAGCACTTGTCAAAACACATTATTCATGGAGTATTGGAATCGTTCAAGTGTTGTAGTTAAGAAGGATGAATAAAGTATATTTAAGGCATTTCTATTCAATGTAAAAGAAATATTCCGTATTACCGCTAGTATAGAAATATGATAGACTGTTCTGCACTAAAAGTTTCACAGAAGTATTAGAGAATTCTATACGAGAAGTAAGTTGTATCTGCTGCTGGAGGTTCACAGGAGTTCAGGAGAATCTCTAGCTAAGATTCTGTGCAGTTCGGAGAACCTCCAAATCTCACCCCTGGCTGGCCCTGCCCACCCCTACCCTCTCAGGAGTTTCCACACAACCCGTTTTGGATGCAGGTAAGTTCAGGATGTGTGCGGAGGCTCGGGGAGGGTGAAAACGAGGGCCTCCGGAGCCTGGGGAGCAGTGGTGGGTTTCTGCAGGCTCGCACCTACTCATGAGAGCCGGTTGGTGAAATTTAGAGAACCGGTGAGAGGGGGTTCCACCGGCATACCTGGAAGTAAATCTGGCCCGCCGCTGCCAGTGACCCAAATGGGAAGGAAAGGAAAGGAAGGAAGGAAGGAAGGAAGGAAGAAAGAAAGAAAGAAAGAAAGAAAGAAAGAAAGAAAGAAAGAAAGAAAGAAAGAAAGAAAGAAAGAAAGAAAGAAAGAAAGAAAGAAAGAAAGAAAGAATTTATCATCGCAATTGAGTCCAAAATTTTGGTTGCTAAGCAAGAGCGTTGTTAAATGAGTTTCACCACATTTTAAAAGGTGGCCACTCCCACCCTGTCACATGACTGCCAAGCCACGCCCACAAAATAGGCCACACCTACAGAGTAGGTTCTAAAAAATTTGAAACCCACCACTGCTGGGGAGGCCGTTTCTCCCTCCTGGAGGCTCGAGGAAAGCCTCCAGACCTGGGGTCTCAAATTCAGTTTACCTGGGGGCCGCTGGAGACAGTGGCTGGGTGAGGCTGGGGGATAAGGGATTCCATTATATTGGATATTATACTTTCATATCACGGTGGGGGCCACAAGATACCGTCCTGCAGGCTGCAATTGGCCCGCAGGCCGTGAGAATGAGACCTCTGCTCCAGACCCTGGAGAGGGCAAAAATGCCACCCCTGAACCATGGTTCACCTATGGTTCAGGAGGCGAACTAGGCCACACCCACCATGGCCACGCCTACTCAGCCACCAGACAGAATCCCTGCTAAAACTTTTGAAGCCCACCCCTGCTGTGAACAGTGATATTAGTAGGCAAGTTGATAACCCCTCACTGTAAATTATTGCTATCTAAAATGTCAGATTTGCTGTAACTCTTAGCTATTTGCACATTTATCTTTAACAGACTAATTATGGATTCGGGGGCTTCCATTGAATGAATTAAAGCTCCATTCAACCTTAATCTTATTGTCAAGAAACTTACTTCTTGGCTCTTTCTAAACAACAGCATTAAGGATGGTGCTTTCAAGACTGAAGTATTTTAAGGTCACATAAATCCCGGCTCCCTATTTGAGAGTCTAAAGGAGACATGGAAGTGACCTAGAGACCATGAACACCTTAAGGACTCTCCAAAAAGCTATCCACAGCGGGCAATAGAGATGGCGGTTGACACCCCCAGGCTGTTAGTCATGGGGGATTTCAACCTGCCATCGATAGGCGAGGCATCTGAGACGGCACGGGACTTCATGGCCTCCATGACGGCCATGGACCTGATCCAATTAATTCATGACCCTACCCATACTGGGACACACACGCTGGACCTAGTTTTTGCCTCCGGCCAGTGGTTGAGAGATCTTGGTTTAGGGGAAATAGCTGTTGAACCCCTGTCATGGTCAGATCATTCTCTCCTTTGGCTGGGCTTTCCAACCGCTACATCCCACCGCGGGGAGGCAGAACCAGAAGAGGTGAGATGGTTCCACCCCAGGCGCCTGATGGACCCTGAGAGGTTCCAGCTGGAGCTTGGGCCAATACCTGAGAACCTGACCCACGACTGAGGACCTAGTGGCTGCTTGGAATAGTGCAGCCACGGGGGTCCTGGACCGGGTCATACCTTTGCGGCCTCTCACCTGGCGCTGAACCACCTTGGCTCCCTGGTTCTCTGAGAAGCTAAGAGTGATAAAGCATCGGAAGAGATGCCTAGAGAGCGGTTGGAGGGCCACCCGCTCCGAGTCTGACCGGACACTGGTAAGGTCACATTTGAAGACCTACCTAGTGGCGATAAAAGCTGCGAAACATAATTATTTCTCTGCTCTTATCGCGTCTGCAGATAACCGGCCCGCCGCCCTGTTTAGGGTGACCCGCTCCCTTCTTCACCAGAGGGTTTGGGAATTTGGGTGTTATCTGCATGATAAAATCAATCAGATCCAGGACGGGTTGGCCTCCTATTGGACTAGTTCAGATGGGCCGACGGTGGCAGGTCTTGAGATTGTTATCTGGGAAGAGTTCGATCCTGTGACTCCTGGGGTCATGGACAGGATGCTGGGGTGGCTGAACGCCACCACATGTTTACTGGACCTGTGTCCCTCCTGGTTGGTACTGGCCTCCCGGGAGGTTACACAAGGCTGGCTCCAGGGAGTTGTCAACGCTTCTTTGAGTGAGGGGTTTTTGCCGGCCGCCTTGAAAGAGGCGGGGGTGAGGCCCGTACTCAAGAAGCCCTCTCTGGACCCGGCTGTGTTGGCCAACTATCGTCCAGTCTCCAACCTCCGATTCCTTGCGAAGGTTGTCGAGAGTGTGGTGATGCGACAACTGCCTCAGCACCTGGAGGAAACTGTCTATCTGGACCCGCACCAGTCCGGCTTCCAGCCTGGGCACAGCACAGAGACAGCATTGGTCGCGTTGGTGGATGATCTCTGGAGGGCTCGGGATAGGGGTTGTTCCTCTATCCTGGTCCTGTTAGACCTCTCAGCGGCTTTCAATACCATCAACCATGGTATCATGTTGCGCCGGCTGGTGGGGCTGGGGGTGGGGGGCACCGTTTTACAGTGGTTCTCCTCCTACCTCTCTGACCGGTCGCAATTTGTGTTGGCAGGAGGGCAGAGGTCGACGTCAAGGTGCCTCACTTGTGGGGTACCACAGGGGTCGGTCCTCTCGCCTCTCCTGTTCAACATTTATATGAAGCCGTTGGGTGAGATCATCCGTGGTTTCAGGGTAGAATTCCACCAGTACACTGACGATACTCAGCTGTACTTCTCTACCCCGGACCACCCCAATGATGCCATGGAAGTGATGTCCCAGTGTTTGGAGGCCATGCGAGTCTGGATGGGGAGAAACAGACTCTGACTCAACCCGTCCAAGACCAAGTGGCTGTGGCTTCCAATGGCACGATATAGCCAGTTGGTGCCAGCCAGGTCTTTGGCCCCCACAGAGAGGGCTTGCAACTTGGGCGTCCTCCTGCACTCTCGACTGTCGCTAGAAGATCATATGACAGCTGTGGCCAGGGGGGCCTTTTATCAGGTTCGCCTGATACGCCAGTTGCGCCCCTTTCTGGACTGTGACACTCAAGTCCTCGTCATGCATGGTCACTCAAGCCCTCCTCATCTTCTGCCTGGACTACTGCAATGCTCTCTACATGGGGCTTCCCTTAAAGTGCACCCAGAGGCTCCAGCTAGTTCAGAATGCGGCCGTGCGGGGGATTCTTGGAGCGTCTAGATGCTCCCATGTGACGCCTCTCCTGTGCGAGCTGCACTGGCTGCCTGTGGCTTTCCGGGTGCGCTTCAAGGTATTAGTAACTACCTTTAAAGCGCTCCATGGCAAGGGACCTGGCTATCTGCAAGACCGCCTCCTGCTACCAAACACCTCCCACCAACCAGTCTGCTCCCACAGAGACGGCCTCCTCAGGGTGCCGTCGGCCAGGCAATGTCGGCTGGCGACTCCCAGGGGGAGAGCCTTCTCTGTGGCGGCTCCTGCCCTCTGGAATGACCTATCCACCGACCTACGCACGACCACGGACCTGCGCCTCTTCCGTCGGGCTTTGAAGACCTATCTATTTCGTGAGGCCGGTCTGGCATAATTTTTAAATGGTTTTAGTAGGTTTTATTAATGGTTTTAGTACAGGCATATTATTTAATACATTTTAAAATATATATTTCATGTATTTTTTTTAATCATTGATTTTATTGCTGCCTGAGTCCCGGAAGGGAGAAGGGCGGTATAGAAATTTAAATAATAAATAAATATATGAATAGATAGAGATTGCAATTTTGTGACTGAGGCATCATTATTTTTTGGGATATGTTAAAACCACTCAAGACAAGCTTCAACCACCCATTCCCCATGGCCGTCTTCAATTCTTTCAGCACCTGTATTCCAGTGGTGCAATTCAGCCGGTTCTATCAGGTTCGGGTGAACTGGTGGCGATGGGAGACTCTGCTCACCCGCCAGGATGCCCTCATGTCCCGTTTTTGACACTCTGTGCATGCATGGAAGGTCTTGCACATGAGTGGAGGTGGCGCATGCTGACTGCTGGCACGTGCGAGCAGAGCAAATGTGCGCGCACACGCACTCACATTGACGAGCTGGGAGCCAAGGTAAGTTGATTATTCTGCAGATGCCCCTGTTCCCAAACAACTATGGCGTACAGTCCTCTTATCTTTTTTTCCATTTTCCATCACAATTGAATCAATAAAATATGGCGCAGTGGTTAGAATGCAGTATTGTGGGCTAATTCTGCTGACTGCCAATTGCCAGCAGTTTAGCTGTTCGAGTCTCAACAGCTCCAGGTTGACTCAGCCTTGAATCCTTCCAAGGTGGGTAAAATGAGGACCCAGATTGTTGGGGGAAATACGCTTATTATTATTATTATTATTATTATTATTATTATTATTATTATTATTATTATTATTATTATTATTATTATTTATTTATTTATTTATTTATTTATTTATTTTTCGAATTTATAGCCCGCCCTTCTCCTTGTTAGGACTCAGGGCGGCGCACAGGCATTATTAAAAACCATAACAAAACAATATACAAAACAATATATATATATATACACTATTAAAAACATATTAAATTAAATTAAAAACCCATGCTAAAAACCCATGCTTAAAACCCTAAAAATTTAAAATTTATAAACAGAGTCAGAAACGGGGGGCTACGCTAGGCCGGCTTGTTGGAATAGGTACGTCTTAAGACGTTGGCGGAAGAGGCGGAGGTCCGAGATAGTGCGAAGGTCGGGGGGTAGGTTGTTCCAGAGGGCCGGGCCCGCCACAGAGAAGGCCCTTCCCCTGGGTGTCGCCAACCGGCATTGCCCGGCTGACGGCACCCGGAGAAGGCCCTCTCTGTGGGAGCGGATTGGACGAAGGGATGTATGGGGCAGAAGGCGGTCTCGTATATAGACTGACTCTGTAAAACCGCTTAGAGAGGGCTGTAAAAGCACTGGGAAGCGGTATATAAGTCTAAGGGCTATTGCTATTATCTGGATAGGGGGGGGGGAGGAGAAGTGGGTTGAAAATATCTTATTTACCCAGATCTTTTCGTTCTGATTTCCACCACTTGTTTTGTGTCAAATGCCTTCTTTTCAAGGACTCAGGAAGAAGGTAATTGCTTATCATCTGAATTTTGTTGCTATGGAAGTATTCATTATACTAAATAGGTAAGACATACAGGGAAGCCTTATTTCATTTCATATAATATGAGCTTTTTAATCGTGCCATTTCCATTAGATTACCGACCCAGTGCTATAATTTGCAGTAAATGTTCACCCACTGATCAGCTCTGCTAAGGACTTGAAATAACTTCTTAGGAAGGAAGAGAACCTAGTTCTCCAAGCAAAGTAATATATTTCCGTGACAAATAATTACAGCAACACAGAATCAGACTATTGCAGCTCCAAGAAAAAAAAAATACAGCTTTTTGTAGCGCATTAAAAAAAAAAAAAAAGGACATAATTTGTTTTTAGCCCTAAAGTAACCTTGGGGCGAAAAGCAACATGAAATTTGCTAAGGAAAGAAAATGATCTGAGGGACTAAACTGAGTCACTGAAGCATAGTAAGATTTCTTCCTTTTATCTTTTCCTCACAGTCTCCTAAGTGTAATAAACAGCTTGAAACAATATGTATAGGAAAAGGAGAGGCCCCGGTAGCTCCCTGCCCAGAACCTGCATGAAAGGTATAATCAGCAATCTCCTGCAGAAATGCATAACCTGGAGGAGAACTGAGGCCACACCTGTCCTTGAAGTGACATGTTGGGACAAACTCCAAACGACGGGAGGAACCAGAAGAAGAATTGATTTGCTCTGATTCCATTTGACTGTGTCCCATGTATTATGCATTAGTAGCAATTTGTGCAGGAGCTCTGAAGTCGAAATCAAGGATTTTAGAAAGATAAGGTAAAGGTAAAGGCTCCCCTCGCACGTATGTGCTAGTCGTGGCGGTGCTCATCTCCGTTTCAAAGCCGAAGAGCCAGCGATGTCCGAAGACGTCTCCGTGGTATTGTGGCTGGCATGACTCAATGCCAAAGGTGCACGGAACACTGTTCCCTTCCAACCAAAGGTGGTTCCTATTTTTCTACTTGCATTTTTACATACTTTCGAATTGCTAGGTTAGCAGAAGCTGGGACAAGTAAGCTCACTCCATTACATGGTGCTAGGGGTTCAAACCGCCGGCCTTTCTGATCGACAAGCTCAGCCTCTTAGCCACTGAGCATAGATGTATGAAGCAATTTAGAATGATAAGGAGGAAGAAGTATAATAGATGTCCACTAGAGGGCGTCACGTTTTGCTCTTTAAAAATCACTAATTTTAAAGACTATGTCCATTTGTGGACTATGCGATTGGAAATTTGGATGCTTCGACACCTGTACCCAGAGAACGTGGATTTTGGAGATCGTGAAGATATATCCGAAGAACCAAATCTTCCTTTCCTATGTATAGCACAGGGTGAATATATATATATATATATATATATATATATATATATATATATATATATATATATATATATATATATATATATATATATATATATATATATATATATATATATATATATATTTAAAAAATCACTATTTTTAATAGCGAAGGTAAAATCTTGGACAACCTAAATTAGAGAGCAGCTATGATTTCTTCATATGAAACACCTGCAAAGAAATCCAGTGGATTTCAGAAATGGCTGGAAGGAATTGCAGAGCAAAAGATAGAATTGAAACCGGAAGCATTCTTATTAGGAATATTAGACCCCAAAATGGACAAGAAATTTCAATACATAATACTACACATACTCACTGCAGCTAGGATTGCTTTAGCACAACACTGGAAACAAACCAATATACCTGCAGACAAAACAATAATTAGAAAGGCACTCAAGTGTACAGAAATGGACAAAATGACAATGACTAAAAGAAAAAGAAGAATCGGATTTCTATAAAATATGGAATAGAATTTATAAGCGGCTAGAAAACAGAAGCTAAAGCAGGAAATAGAAGTCTTTATTTGTGGGTTTTTTCCAAACTAATATTGAATAAAAATTAACTAAAGTTATAAGTGACTATCAAACTTAAAGTACTGACCACAATATAAATATAATGGTGATATGAACAATTAGACAGTTAGAACAATTAACCAGTGGAACAGAAGTTGCCTCCAGAAGTGGTGAATGCCCCAACTCTGGAAGTCTTTAAGAAGATGTTGGATAGCCATTTGTCTGAAATGGTATAAGGTTCCTGCCTGGGAAGGGGGTTGGACTAGAAGACCTCCAAGGTCCCTTCCAACTCTGCTATTGTATTGTAATTAATAGAATTACAAGTGTTAGTACAACTGTTATTACATGAAAATAGAAGTTAAAACCGATAGGGAGGCAATGTAGAATGGTGAACTATGAAGGTTAAACATGAATGTCCATACAGAAGGCTGTATAACTATTTTACATGATTATGTTTGTCTTTTTTCCCTGGTTCTATGTTTGTTGTGTCTATTTTTGTTTTGTTTTTAAAGGTAAAAATGTTTAATAAAAACTATTTTTTTTAAAAAAATCCAGTGGGGTTTTTTCCTTCAAAATTAGATATATAAACACATAATTCAACATTTTGTTGTCTGTTACCATACTTGTAACCAGAGTTTAATGAGAATTTAACTGAAAATGAAGGAAACAGATTTGGTATGTATTAATTTCAGATTCAAATAGATTCAACTGATGAATACAGAAGTTTGCAAAGATCCAGTGAAAATGTCTAAGCAGAATATTAGACATGAAATTAAAAACCCAGCTAAGAGAAATCTGTGACAAACTAGTCAGAAGCAGGAAAGGAAGACTTATTTTAGCAAATAACTAAAACCACAAAAATCATGAAATATCCTAGTTATGATAAGGAAGTTCTGGCATCTGAGCGTAAAATTTCAGCCAAAAAAACAACACCTGGACAAATCCATGCAGTTTTCTTGTCAAGGTTTTTGTGAAGTGGTGTGCCATTGCCACCTTCCTAGAGTTGAAGGAAAGTGACTGGCCCAGGATCCCAATTCCTGGGACTGGAACTCACAGTCTCCCAGATTTTAGCAAGATGCCTAAGAATTAAAATTATAGGAATTTTGGGTTTGTGTGATCAAGTATTTTTTAGAATTCTTGGTTTTAACAAAGAGCTTAGGAAAAATAATCAAACACAGATCACTGCTTTTGGAAAGCCCAACTCTAATAAACAAAGAGGAGTAATAAGCAAGATACCAGAGAAAGGAGATCTTAAAAGGCAAGCTGGGATTTCTTAAAAAGGAAATTAAAGATAGGATGGTCCCAAACAATATCACTGAAGAAGAAAATTAGCCCTCTAAAGACACCAGCGTGGTTGAATAGACAAGTTACAAAGGAGTTGAGACTAAAAAAGGATGCTTACTGGAAATGGAAGGAAGGAAGGGCTAATGACCCAGGAAAACTACAAAGCTTCACTCCCAAAGGCAAGAATGAGGTTAGGAAAGCTTAGGCAGAAAATGAGCTAAGACTATCAAGGCAGGCAAAACCCAGAGAGAAACTTTCCTCAGAGATGTCAACAAGTAGACAAAAAAGGACCATGGCTCGTGGTTTATTCCAAATGGATAAATCTCAAACCAAGAGAAAGAAGAGCACTCAACTCCTTGTTTGCCTCTTCATCAAAGGAAATGATGATTTAAGTAACAAAGTCTGGAAACAAATGCAAGGAGAAATGGGGTGCAGGTCAATTTGAATGTAAGGAATGGCTGACTGTCAAGTACCCTTCATAATAAGCGACCTGATATTAGAATACAAAAAGCAGTGATTTATTAACAGCTTCATTAGGCATTCCTCATTAGGCATTTCTTATTTGCAGCCATCTTTTTTGCTTTCTTTATCTACTTCTGAACTTTGCCCACGTTACTGTCCTCCCTTCAGCCTTCGTCATAAATCACATTAGCCAACTGAGAGATCTTAGTTGATTCTAGACCTTCACAGGCCTGCTTGAGATTCCATTCTGGCCACAGTTATGCATGGAATTCTCCTCTTTTCTCTATGGTAGCTCGATAGTAGTCATGGAGACGTTTTACGAGCTGACGTCATGTTCTACTCACCTTCAGGTTCCTAGGCTATGATGAAATAAAGCCTAGAATATTAGGAAATTAACTGAACACCTGTCTGAATCCCTACCGATTATCTTTGAAGAATCCTGAAGAAATTAGGGAAGTACCAATAAAAGAGAATATTTATTCTCAGAGTTGAAATGGTGCTTTCTGAGCTTGGTTGTTTTCTTTCAGATGTTTCATTACCCAAATAGATGGAAAGATATTAGACAAGATATTAAGGCCCTTGGAAGCATCTTGAAGAAAAAGAAAATGTTTGCAAGCAGTAGACATGGCTTTGTCAAAACAAAATGGCCATGTGAGACAAATCTTGGGATCTCTTTTTGACAAAGTAAAAACTGTGATGGACATTGGGAACTCTGGGACTATCATCTACCTCAGTTTCAGCAAGGTTGACATATTTCCATATATTATCAATGACAAGCTGTTAAGGTGCAATTTGAACTGTCTGTCTAACCCCACTCATTTACAAACGTGCTTAATTGAGGAGCAAATTGCAGAGCAGAAACAGCCGGGGTTCATCTCCCACCCACCACCCACCCCGATCTACCTTGTATCCCTTATTATTCCCCATACAGCTATGCTGGCTGGGGAATTCTGGGAGTTGAAGTCCACCATTCTTAAAAGAGCCAACTTTGCAGACCCCTGTCTTAAGTCAACATCTTGTAGCTAAAGATCTAGAAAACATCAAGGCTCTTTTCAAAAGCTGGTTGTGCTTACATGTTATGTGGAAATGGGGACTCACAGGAGAATGATTTCCCCACATTTTGGAAATTCCCTGTCTTATAGATATCGGTTTATGTAGAGTGTCATAGTATAAATCTAGATTATGTCAATTTATTAAGGTTATTAAATGGAGGCTATAGTAATTTTCTAAATATACTACTGCCCAGCAAAACATTTACAAATGTGAAACCAAGGCAGTTATACTATGAAGAATAGAATAAGAGTTGTTTATTAATACCACTTTGGATTTAGGAATTTAAAGGCGCATACAGAGTGCTTTCTTCCCTCATTCCCCTTCTAAAATAATTAAATTTAAAAAAATTGAGATAGGTTAGCTGAGCAAAAGGATAGAGTTGAACCTGGGTTTCCCCAGCATCAGTCCAACACTTTAAGCCAGTGTGTCAGCCTCTGCTTTTGCTCTGCTTTTGCCTGCATAGGCTGACATGTTGAAACGTGGGGAGGGCTGGGGGTTGCTAAGCTACTGAGGGGGCAGGAGAGAGGGCGGTTATGGTTGTTATCACATTCAGCTAACGGACTGCATTCCATTCTGATGATGACCCTGAGAAGGAGCTGCACCTGATGTCGTGGCTGACTTTGCATTGGACAATATGCTGGGGTCAAAGGGGGGAGGTTGGGTTATGCTTTGTTACGTATGTTGCACGCCTAAATGTTTCATTCCTTGCTTGACTTTGGCTGAAGCCTCATCATTATCAGTAAAAGTAGCCTTGAACTTTCTAAATGAAGTCAAGTGTGTTCTTTCTTGATGATTGATGGAAACAGTCATGACACAGTGTTTCTCAACCTTGGCAAGATGCCTGGACTTCAATTCCCAGAATTTCTCAGCCAGTATCCTAAAAAGGTCCAGATGTCTTAAAGTTGCCAAGGGTAAGAAATGTCCTTAAACAGTACGCTCTACTGGATCTCCTTGCAAACTATCTTAAGCTACAATATTTCACAGCTGTATCACTGAAACTAAAATGAACTTAGAACTTGATAAGGAAGAAGCAAAATATACCAAAGGACAGTTCTCTGGAGAAGATACTGGAGAAGTCCTACATAATGCCATGTAGGGATTATGTAGCTACTGTACAGTCGAGGATGCACTAGATAATGAGATTAACCGGAATACACAAATAATGCATTTCAGGTTTGTAAAAAGGTTTTTTCTTTCTTTACAGAAGACCCCAATGGGGGAATATTATTGCTCGTGGGTTTTTGCTTCTTCCAATTTTCCAGGTTAACCAAGACTGTGACAATAGGGAAAACTGAGCAGTGGGGTAGGCAGACCATGGAACTTCCTTATGTTATTATTGGGGTCAGACTCCTGCTTCCTCCTTAGAAAGTTTTGAAATTGGTCAGCACTCTAGAACAGGGGTCCCCAACCTTTGCAACTTTAAGTCTGAAGGACTTCAGCTCCCAGAATTCTCCAGCCAGCTTTGCTGGCTGGAGAATTCTGGGAGCTGAAGTCCTTCAGACTTAAAGTTGCAAAGGTTGGGGACCCCTGCTCTAGAAGAACTTTTCTAAATTTCCAGAACTACGTGTTTTTCATCAACCGCTTTAGCTGCACTTTTCCACGCTGAAAAAAAAAAGGTTGCTGGTTCTTTCAGGAGCTGCCTTTAAACACCTCTGGCTTTTCCCATCTGACTAAGGAGCTGATCATGCCTGCAAAGGGTTTGGCCAGGTGCCCCTTTCTTTTTAAGCAGGAGCCTCACCAATATCCTTCCTCTATGGCCCGCACACCAGGTCTGCTACTCTGCCCAGAGACGGCCAACTGTGCCAAATTGAATAGCGCTTATTCTGTGCAGGGAATTCCAACAGCAGTTGGCCTCTGACAGGCACAGTCGTTTTGACGTGTGAGCTAATCCAATCTGAATTCAGATTTCCTAGAACGGGCATCTAGCACCTTATGAAATGAAGCTTCTTTTCTTTACCCTCAGGAAATTAAACCGTTCACATCGCTAATCGCACAAAATCAGTTCGCAGTTGTAACTTGCACAAAACCCACAATTCATCCCCATCTGAGGTAATTTACGTGAGGAGAATTAGCCAACGTATACACTATTTTCACTAAAAACCTATTCTTCTGCCAATATGTATAAAATCCATTTCCCCATCTTTCTTTTCTTATACTAGTCTTCACAATTGTCGAGCGATTCAAGCAAAACGATTTTTATTTTGCTCCCACATTATTTTGGCATCAATATTATCTGCTTGACTGTTTATATAAATTAGCCTAGTGGGGCACACATCCTTATTCTTATGGCTGCTCATGTAAAAAAGAGAAGTATTTTTAGCCACATAACTTTTAGCTTGTTCTGAATATCTTGCAGGAAGACCCTTCAAAAGTTATATTACTATTCCATTTATTAATTGGATGATTTGGGTTTAATGAATGAAGGACCATCCTCAATCCAGAAGTAGACTCCAATAGGAGAAAAGGGCTCTAATTCCTTGTTGCAGGCGTGATTTGATACAAATTCTTTCTCTCTGCCCCCTCCATAGCAATTGCTGTTTGTATCAAGGAAAACCACATGGACAGTTCCAGTTGCAATGGATGGCTGTGAAAGTTGGACCAGAAGAAAGGCCGAGCACCAAAGAATGGAGGCCTTTGAACTCTGGTGCTGGAGAAGACTCCTGCGAGTCCCTTGGACTGCAAGGTGATCAAACTGGTCAGTCCTAGAGGAGATCAACCCTGACTGCTCTTTAGAAGGCCAAATCCTGAAGATGAAGCTCAAATACTTTGGCCACCAATGAGAAGGAAGGACTCATTAGGAGAAGAACCTAATGCTGGGAAAGATGGAGGGCAAGAGAAGAATGGGATGACAGAGAACGAGGTGGCTGGATGGAGACTCTGAAGCAGTCGGTGTGAGCTTAAATGGACTCCAGGGGACGGTAGAGGACAGGAAGGCCTGGAGGAAAGTTGTCCATTGGGTCGCAAATCATGATGGGTCAGACACGATTTCGCAACTAACTAACTAACAACAACAATCAATGAAAAGTTCAAAGACAACATGTGAAAGGCAAAAGTTCACTAAAAGCTCTTTTTTATTATCAGAAAGACAATAAATAGTTTTAGCTAAAACTAAATAGTTTTAGCTATTACCTTACTATGTACCACTATTGTCTTCAATAAAATAAAATAAAATAAAATTAGTAACATTTTAAACTTACTTTAAAAGAAAGCAAGGGAAAGAAATGCAGTTCTGAATTCCACTGGTGGTCTTTGATGAAAAGGTTCCTGGGAGGCCTCAATAGCAATAGCACTTATATACCGCTTCACAGTGCTTTACAGCCCTCTCTAAGCGGTTTACAGAGTCATCCAATTGCCCCCAACAATCTGGCTGCTCATTTTATCGACTTCAGAAGGATGGACTGCTATATCTCTGCAATGGGACCTTATCAGCTTAAGAAAGAAAAAAAAAAGAACCATTCAAAGGAATAGAAAAAATATATGATAAGACTGATTAAGTTCTGGATCCAAAATGGGGACATCTTTAAAAAATGGAAGGAGTACAGTGGTACTTTGGTACTCATAGTTAATTGGTTCCAGGAGGGGCGATGAGTACCAAAAACGATGAGTACCAAACATTCCCATAAGGAATGATGTAGTAAATCACAAGGCAACCAAAATCGACAAATTCTAGCTTGAAGAAACGATGAATACCTGAACAAAATGTTTGCATTGAATGTTTGCGTCAAAATGTGTTGAATACCAAAGTTGATAAGTTTCAAAGCAGTTGAGTACGAAGTTACCTCTGTATTGGAATTGACAGCATGTTCTGGTACTGAGATAATTGATAATTAAGGAAGCTAAACGTCAGAATATCCCAAGTGAATGAAGGGGGTTGTGTGTCTTTTCCCAGTTGGCATTTTCAGCACCTTTATTTTCTGTGTAGACAATGTGTAAATGTCTTTTTCATCGCATTTTTA
Organism: Rhabdophis nuchalis; assembly: GCA_039707465.1. Lineage (NCBI taxonomy): Eukaryota > Metazoa > Chordata > Lepidosauria > Squamata > Natricidae > Rhabdophis > Rhabdophis nuchalis. The sequence goes on from CM077656.1 coordinate 10,465,529, forward strand.
CTGTCTGGATCGGCAATAGAATTCAGCTTTAAAAACGACAATTCTCACTTCTTTTCCTCCAGAGGTCTCTCGACTGACATTATTGTGACTAGTCATTACTTCTTTGCTGTTGTTCTTTCTTTTCTTAAGTGGGTTCAAAGTGTTACTAAATAGACATCACATCAGGATGATAGTCTAAATGGAAATCACCTACTACATCCTGGCCCAAAAAATCAGTTTTATATAACCAAATAGAAAAAAGGCTATTGTCTTAAATCAACATTGCTGAACTCATAATCCTTCCTCATAAGAAACATCCGTTCCATACTGAAATAGCAATAGCACTTAGACTTATATACCGCTTCGTTGTGCTTTACAGCCCTTTTCTAAGAAGTTTACAGACTTAGCATATTGTCCCCAACAGTTTGGGTCCTCATTTTACCCACTTCAGAAGGACGGAAGGCTGAGTCAACCCTGAGCCTGGTGAGATTTGAACTGTCAAATTGCAGGCAGTCGGCAGTCAGCAGAAGTAGCCTGCAGTACTGCACTCTAACCACTGCGCCACTGTGGCTCATCTTTCATTATTTTTTCACAAGCTACTGCAAGCTCTCCAAAGAGCTTTCTAGTCATACATCTTAAGAGAACACCTGGTTGGAGACATAGTTTCTTTTCAGAGGGTTCCACACCTGCCAACTTCAGGGACATTCACATGACTTTTGTTTGGTAGTGAGGCACCAGCGTTTTGCCACTGCCTTCTTTGGAGGCTTCATTTCCCCCCATATCTCTCCTGCAGGCCTGATATTTCCCAGTTTCACATGAACACTAATCAGCTTTGTTCCTCCTTAACTATGAAAGGTCAATTCTGCTACAGATAGCTGAATTTCCTGCATGGGATAAGATAAGGAATCCTGCGATATCTGAACAATTTCATGTACAATTGAACATTTTCATGACACTTTGGATTTTCAAGTAACTGAAATTTTAAAAGTTCAGCGAGACTTATTGTTGAGTGCAAAAAATGTATCAATGTAAAACATCGACGTAAAACAGATGTGGAGACTCTAGAAAGAGGGCAGAGAAGAGCAACAAAGAGGATTAGGAGACTGGAGGCTAAATATATATGAAGAACGGTTGCAGGAACTGGGTATGTCTAGTTTAATGAAAAGAAGGACCAGGGGAGACATGATAGCATCTTCCAATATCTCAGGGGTTGCCACAAAGAAGAGGGAGTCAAACTATTCTCCAAAGCATCTGAGGGCAGAACAAGAAGCAATGGGTGGAAACTAATCAAGGAGAAAAGCAATTTAGAACTAAGGAGAAATTCCCTGACAGTTAGAACAATTAATCAGTGGAACAGAAGTTGCCTCCAGAAGTTGTGAATGCTCCAACACTGGAAGTTTTAAAGAAGATGTTGGATAACCATCTTTCTGAAGTAGTGCAGGGTTTCCTGCTTAAGCAGGAGTTGGACTAGAAGACCTCCAAGGTCCCTTCTAACTCCGTTATTCTATTCTCTCCCCGAGTCCCTTCGGGGAGAGGGGGCGGTTTAGAAATTTGAATTATTATTATTATTATTATTATTATTATTATTATTATTATTAATAATAATAATAATAATAATAATAACAACAATAACAATAACAATAACAATAACAATAACAATAACAACAACAATAATAATAATAATTCTATTCTGAATGATCAGGCTCATATGAGTTCCATATCTTTGAAACCCATTCTCTCTTTTATTGTTAACCATCATGGTAGAGAACAAGGTGACCCATGACATTTGAAGAAGTTCATGGTAGAACCAGAAGGGTACTAAAAGGGGCCAAGAACGTAATTAAGGAATTCCCCTGCAAAGAAGGGGTACAGGATTGGATAATTTTTAGAATTCAGTGAAGACATGTAAAAGCAGACATGATAGAGATGGATCAGATCAGACACGTTGTGGAATAAATTGATAAGAGATCTTTTCTCCCTTTCTCCTATTGTTAGAATTTAATATCACCTATTAAAACTTAGTGCTGGAAGAGCATTCCTTAAACACCAGCTACTTGGGAGAAACAACAGAAGAGAACAGTCACTCTCATCTATGTATCTGAATGGTCATCAGGAGACATTGAAAGCATAAACCATTGGCCTGATGTTATGGGTGATGCTCCAAGAAGGACCCCACAATAAGAATAGCAGGAGCATTTAGACTTATCTCTAGGCAGTTTACAAGGTCAGCCTTGCCCCCAAACAATCTGGCTCTTGATTTTACTGACCACAGAAGGATCAGTAAACCTTCAGAGTCAACCCTGAGCCATGTCAGGATCAAATTCCAGGCTGTGGGCAGAGTCAGCCTGCAATACTGCATTGTAACCACTATGCCACCAGGATTCCTGCTCACCACAACAGTCAAGGTTGTGAGCAAAGATCAGAGTTGGCAGATTAGCTTTGCCTGCTCTAGGACACCTAAAAACATATTTACTAGGACCCACGTTTCAAAACCACTGTTGCTTTCTTGGATGATACGGAAGCCCCTGGGGTCATCTCTTCATTTCTTTGTACGGCTAATGTATGCGAACATAGTAAAAAGATTAGCATGCGACATTCAACCTCCTTTATTGTTCATTAACCTCCTTGGGGCAAACAATAGACAACTCTCAATCTCACCTGCCTTACATATTTGTTGCAAGGCAAAAAATAGCTTTGCCAGAAGAACAATTTACAAGGAAGAAAGAGTTCTTTGTTCCAGAATGTTTACGATAAAAGATTTTCATTTTGAAATTCACATTAGCCACGGAGATCAAGTTTGGAATATTCAGCAAATTAACATTCAAGGAACTGTAGGTTTCCATCCCAGCACATTTAGTCACAATCACCTTCATTGTTATGGCTCTTTTATACTTTTGGGGTAAAAATTAAGTTCCTACAGATCTCCCATTCATCAGAGGTTCTAGAGGCTCCCCAACTCTGCCAAAGAATGAGAATATAGTTCTACTCTTAAAACACTTGTGTTGTTTGTCCTACTGCTTTGGGTAGTCCCAATCACTACCTGACTTCATGGCCTGAGAGAACTACTACGAAAGTGAGAGAACTACTACGAAATCACATTGCAATTGTAGATGAATGGTAGTCTTCAAAAACTTTTGCAATATTTCCATAAACATTGCTTCTTTTTTAAGTAGAGCATCCATGAAACACTGCTCCATCAAAGCAATACATATTTGCACGATGGAAAAGTCAGAAGGTGTTTGGAAAACAATATTTAGATGAAAATATTTTAGTTTATTCATCTCCTAATCCCATAAGGGTTTTTTTCAGAGCCCTTCCTCTGTGGCCTTAATTTACCCCTTTTCTTATCTATATGTATAAAAGGGAAATACCACTCACCCATCACGAAAACTTGAAATTTGGCATGTATGTTCCTTTTGGCTTCTAGGTGCTCACTAAGAAAGGATTTGTTGAAATGACCATCAGATCATTAGTATTTCTTATACGGTTTTATATTAACACGCTCTGATGCTAAGGAGTTAGACATTCTACTCCCCCTCCCCACCTGAAAATAACTCTGTTCCAACTACCAGTTGTTTTATATTAACACGCTCTGATAATAAGGGATTACACATTCTACTCACCCTCCCCACCTGAAAAGAACTCTGTTTCAACTGCCAGTTGAAACTGGGTGCTGTTGGGATCAAAGGGTTTAAGACCATCTATTTTATTGTTGTTAGACTTACAATAATGTCTTAATATGTAACATAAACTTAGTTTACCATCTCTAACGAAATAATAATGCCTTTTTCACTACTCATTAATTTTCAAGCTTTAAGTGTCAATGTATCAAGCCCGATCGTAAATTTATCACACCCGATCACATAGTTTCATAGCGAAGCACGTGTATCCAGCTAGTAACATTTATTAAAAAATGAGGTTAGGGAATACAAATAGAGAGTTTCAATGAAATGGACGCCTCTCTGATCCAATTAAGAGAAGGTTAACTAGCTCAGCCAACCAACACAGCTCCCGTGAGATGTATCATTTTAAGCAAACCCCTGCCCTGCATCTACAGAAGGAACCTTTCACAACCAATAAGTCTCAACACAGCAATCTGCCCATCACCCTTGACATACAGTACATATCAACATTGTCCCATCTCAACCAATCCTCTTGGTTTATTAAACTAATGCAGGAATACAAACTCACAACAATGTTAACGAGACAGCGTAACATCAGTAATCATAAGGGTGACAATAATAATGATAGTATACTGGATATGGCAGTATCCAGAGACAGCATAATAGAAGAGGAAAAAACTGTAGAAGTTAACAATATACAAGACCTGCAGATAGAAATAGAATAAATAATCTAATTCAAATTTTATTAAATACTGCAATTCAATCCATTACTAGAGATCAGGTGTGGATTATTTGTTCCAGTGCTACATAACAAATTCTTCATCTTTTGATAAATTCAGATAGTCAAGGAGGACATGCTCATCCTTAATACCCAATGAGCAAAAGAGTCATTATACCTCTTTGATTTGAGCTTCAGATGTGGCTATAATAAAACAAATTATAGAAGTTAATGTTCTGACATCTAAACAGAAACTCCAACAGTAACATGATTACAACTCATCCTTATGAAGGGTTCTCTGAAGGGTTCAATGTGACACACACACACACGTTTGTTTGTGTATGTGTGTGTGTGTGTGTGTGTGTGTGTATAGGATATATATATGTGTGTGTGTGGTGTGTGTGTGTGTGTGTGTGTATATAGTATATATATATAGAGGGATGACGTTGAGTCTCCTCCCCTTAAAAGGACCTCTTCACAGGAGCTGTGATAATTAGTCTACATATATATATGCACACACACCATTGCATCTGTAAGCCAATATTCTCCAAATACATCTTGCAGCATTAAGTCCTACAGACAAAGTTTGCAATATTTGCCAGGACCTGAATGAAATATTTGAGCCAAAGAGGAAATGAATTCTGATTCTTACTTCATTCACTGTGTAATACTAAAATAATGCTAACCTGAAAATGTGGAAAATTAATTTCAAATTTTCAAGCAAAATAAAGTATTTGGTACCTTATAAATTATCATAATTTGCTTAAGTAATATGATGGAATAAAAATAGGATGATCTTTTAAAATGTAGTTTAGATTCTGAGTTGAATTAATCTTAATCAAATTTATTTCACCCCCAATTCAAAGGAATTGTAAATGATCAACCTAGATTTTTTTAAGGCAATCAAAGTCGGAATTAGTGTAAATTTACCAAATGAGAAAGATTTGAGTTTCTTTATACAATAATAAACAGAGAATCAGAATACAACTTAACACGTTGATACTTACATTTGATATTATTATTGCAATAATTCAGTGAGATCTGTTTTATTCCAAGGTATAGAATAAGGAGGCAAGATATTAATTTAATCAGATTAGAAATTTTCCATGTATAGTAGAATCTTATATCCCTTTAATATTTTGTATACTTTCTCTATATAATGGGTATGAGATTCATTAAATCTTTTTTAAAAAGTAAACAGCTCAGCTGCGAAAACAGCATCAGACTTAATGAAGTCCAATTCTCAGTTGAGTACACTTATAATCTGAAGTAAAGAGAACTGGAATAAATACTCCATTGGCTTTCAGATGAAACAAAACATAGAATTAAAAAACTGAAGTATATTTCGAAGGAGCCCTGAATCCTACGTATAAAGATTCTTCAAAGGAACCTCTAGGAAATTGTGCTGTGTCAGATCCATTTCTGACTCTTCATCGTAATTATTTCTCTGGGAAGCCTAAGGGAAATCTGGTAGCACTTTTTCCAAATAATTATTTAAAAAAAAATATATATTAAAGGACAGAAACTTGTATCTGTTGTAATAAGGCTGATCCTCTGCATTGGCATTATTGTTCATATACATTCTGAAAAGCGACAGGTAAGCATTGGGGGAAAACGTAGACAAACACAATTAGTTCAGAATTCTCCCATTTAACTATTGAACAGCTCTCTGTACTCTCTCACTAGTAAATAAGGGGTAATCAGGAGCGCTGCAAATTTAACATTTAGAACCATTTTTCTCAGGCTCACTCTATAATGCTAACACAATTTTAAAATTCATAAACCTGCAACTGCCAACGCTGCAGAGCCACATACATAGAGGTGAACTCCCAGAAAAAGCAAAATATTAAAATAAGGTTGTAAAGCTATGCTGGCCAAACATTTCTTCAATGTTTACACCTCTGAACAACCAGGGATCTCTTAATACAGAAGGAGAATCACCGAAGAAGTCTACTCAGGTGACTGTTTGGCTGGACATTTGATTTCTTCAGTCATCACACTAAAATGTGATTTGCTTAATAATAATAATAATAATAATAATAATAATAATAATAATAATAATAATAATAATAATAATAATAATAATAATTGCTTAATCTTAGATTGATGGGGGTGAATTGGAAGAAATGCAACAGTAGCAGGCAATAGTGCAATTAAAAACATAGCAAATAGTCCTTTTTGGTTGTATTTGTTTTAATGAGTTGAAATTTAAATGAAACCAATCTAGGGTTTTGCACTTACTCTTCCTCTCCTAACGTTCACCATGCTTCCAAAAAATGTTTCACATCTCTAGATAGTGAGAAGAAAGTCTAATGTACATTGATTAAAATATCAGTGGACAAGAGTAAATAAACAAGTCATGTTTTCCACGCTAGAAGGAAATCTTCACTCTGACACTTCCCTAGCGATGCTTCCGATTCCCAAAATCAATTTGTGCACACAAAATTTAAACTCTGGGCTTTGAAGGAGCCATGAGAGTAGCCTCAATAAGGAAGTTTGAGAAGTACACGGAAGGGAAGAAACTAAAGGAACATGTTTTGTATTATATTCAAGGATATTCTCCATGGACTGTGGACTTCAGTCAGAACAACTCCCAGATTTAAGGGCAGAAATTTCAAGCCGGATTGAGCCCAGTTTATTTTCTCTAATAAGTCTGCCGGCAGCCGAAAACAATATTAGGTTGGTTCTGTATAATCGGCATTACTTATAACAGTTGCACTCTTTTCAGAAAATGAATGTATAGCAATTAGCATGGATGAGAGCCACTCAGAAAAGAAGGGCTACCGAACACAAGAGGAGGAAGGAGGGGGGAGGAGGAGGAGGAGGAGGAGAAGGAGAAGAAGAAGAAGAAGAAGGAGGAGGAGGAGGAGGAGGAGGAGGAGGAGGAGAAGGAGGAGAAGGAGAAGGAGAAGGAAAAGAAAGAAAGAAAGAAAGAAAGAAAGAAAGAAAGAAAGAAAGAAAGAAAGAAAGAAAGAAAGATCCATCATTCTTTTTCAGATTTTGCAGGATTTGGTGGGGAGTGCATCTGGAACATAGCCCTGTTGAGTGAATTTTTGACTAGAATTGCACAGGGCTGGGAGGGGCAAGGGGAGGGGGAGTCTTTCCAGATGCTCCCTGGGCGGGAGGGAGCCAGTCATTTCGCCTTTTGCCTTCCCAAGCAAACCAATGCTCACTTTAGTGTGAGGTAAATCAGAAATCCCAGGGGAGGAAGAGATTCTCCCTCTTCCCATCACCCCTCCCTGTGTGTAAGGAGAAAGCTCTTTGCTTTAAAAAAAATAAACAAAGAAAAGAAAAAAAAGAAAAGATAAACAAAGCAGATTCAGTTATAGACGTTGTTACCAAGAAACCACTTTCCCCAATGATAAACAGAGGGGCATCTTTCAAAGGACCACTTCCCCACAATGGAGAGAATTGGTGGTTGATTTGCCCAGCTCAAAATCGGAGGATAGAGGCCCTGCTGAAGACCAGAGAATCCAGAGACAGCAGTCCCAAGACAGAGGTGGTCCACAAAGGCTCTCCCTGCAGAGGGAGACACCCGGAGGAGGGAGGGAAACCCATAACCCAACCAAGGCATCTCAGCAGATCCACAACGGTACCCCCAGATGGAGAAAAAAAGGAAGAAAAATAAAAGACCAAGCAAGGTCTGCTTTAGGTTCCTTAGTATAGTGTAGCCTTTATTGTCATTGTGCATCATGTATACAAGGAAATTCGGTTTAGCCTCACTGGTGCAATCCATGACAAAAAAATACAAAGAACGTAAATAGTATAAACTTTGCAGGGGTCCCCAACCTTTGCAACTTTAAGTCTGAAGGACTTCAGCTCCCAGACGTCTGCTCCCAGAATTCTGGGAGCTGTAGTCCTTCAGACTTAAAGTTGCAAAGGCTGGAGACCCCTGGTATAAAGAATAATCCCTATGCAAGGAATTTGGACAACCAGAAAAGAAAAAGAAAGAAGAAGAAAAACTAGCCATACATTTCTGCCTGTGAGTGGAGTGATTGTAGTTGTCTTTAAGAATCTGACAGCCCAAGGATAGAAACTATTTTTAAACCTGCATATCTCCCCGCGGGTATAGACTAGGTTTTCCCCACACCCTCCATTGTGACACCGGGAGGTCAAAGCCGCAGCGTTTATGTGCACAAAGCCTTTCCTCTTTGCTCAGCACCGTTTGCCGCCAGGAAAAGCTACACCTGTGGAACTAGAGCGTACCAGTCTGTGCCAGGTTGTAAATAACTGTACCGGAGATGAATAAGTGTAGGCAGCAATGGATTGATTGATTGATTGACTGATGGGTTTCAATGGGACTCTGGGCAGTTTGCAAAATAAATCAATACACATCAGAGCTGAACAATAAAACCTCTGGGGTGCCTCTGTAAGATAAGCCAACAAATCAAAATAAGAATGAGTTTTGTTTGTAACCAACCACCTTCTGCTTAGCTTGGTCAGTTTCTGAAGCCATCCCCTGTTGATAGTTTGAATTTCAGTCTGTATTGCACTACAACTATCTACATGCATACAGTAATACATAAACTTTCACAGAATGCTGGGTTGAGTGAACCCTGGTTGACTATCAATGGGGGTCCCCGTTATCTCTGAAGCCGTTGAAAATGTGGAAGCTTTATGCATGATGTGGAATAAGGCATTTTCTCCCTGCCTCTCTTCACCCTAGCAGCACAAACAAATATGTAGGTAATTGCTTGGGTGAGAGATGAAAACAGTCACAGGCAGAATTGCCAAAGTTTTATTTACGGAGCTTCACCGCCCCACTAAAGCAGGAAGGTGAATCGAGAATAGAAATAATCGGATTTCTTCCATCTGGCAAAGCTTTGGAGCATGAAAAATATGGCAAATATGATGTCAGCCAATGAGGTGCAGAAGAAAGCAATATTTTTTTTTAAAAAGAGTTGAAAGGATCTTGGAGGTCTTCTAGTCCAACCCCCTACCCTGTCCAAGCAGGAGACCCTACACCATTTCTGACAGGTGGCAGTTCAGTCTTTTCTTAAAAGCTTCCAGTGATGAAGGCAAGCTGTTCTCACTGTCAGAAAATGTCTCCTTATTTCCTGGTTGAATCTCACCTTGCTCCATTTCCATCCATCATTCCTTGTCTGGCCTTCGGGCGCTTTGGAGAATAGCTTGACCCCTTTCCTCTTTGTGGCAGCCCCTCAAATATTGGAAGGCTGCTTTCCTGTCTCCCCTGGTCCTTCTCTTCACTAGACTAGCCACGCCCAGTTCCTGCAACCCTTCATCCTATGTCTCAGCCTCCTGTCCTCTGTACTTGCTGAAATCCCTCTAATGCACAACCAGTAAAAAACAGAAAGTCTTAGCTACTCTTCTCAGACCAAAAACCTGAATCGCGGTTGCAGAGGCAAATGCAAATCTTGTTTACAAATAACAGCCGCGATCCTCACTAGGAGGACAAATCTTACGGACTGGCATCGTTAGGGTTGCCTTTGCCAGCCTCCGTGGCAACTCTCGTTCATCCAAACGCGATTTCCCCTCCTCCTCCTTCTCCATTCTTCCTCTCGGTTTGAAGGAGCAATAAGGCTTCCCGGCCAGTTTTGAGGTTCCCTATTTCTACCACTTAGGAATGGGACAGGCGAAGGAGGGGGGGGGGGAGTTCATGCTTTGGTCTTCAGCAGCAGCCTTGCTTGCTCACTCGCTGGCACTTCTCATGGGACCCCAGCCCCGCTTAACAAGGGGGATTCCAATCACTCGTTAACGTCACGAGTGCACTGATCTTGTTACCTAGCTTGGGTCACGAAACGTTTGCAAGCTCAGAAAGCCCCAAGGGTCCCTCCAGGGGAATTCCTGCCAGCCGGATCAATTGGTCTCCAGCCTTTTTATTTATTTATTTACAGCCCCCTCCCACAGATCCCGGGTCGCTTGGGACACGAGGGTGAAGCCTTTGCTACGTGAGTAGTCCAGGATTGGAACCCGCTTCCCCCTTCCCACCCCCCACCTCCGCAGTGCCTTTTGCTTCGGCCTTTGCCTTCCCGGAACTCTTTGGCCCGTTCATCTCATCTCCTGAATCGAGGGACAGGAGGAAAGAGGAGGAAAGTGAAAGCGGGGGGAGGGGGCGGGGGCGAGGGGAGAGAGAAAGGGAAAATGCAGGGAGGAGTAAGAAGAGGTAATACACCTCGGAGCGAGCTGCTTCGGGTTCTCTGTGTCCTGCCAATATGAAGAGGATGGTAACCCCCTTTGCTCGCCGTGGCCATTCCCACGCGAATGCAGCCCTCTAAACCCACGATTGATCCGGTCGCTACACGCTTGGTTAGCGGATTAAGGCCCCAGCCTCGCGCTGTTCCAACGGCCTACCGGGGCAGTGGGGAGAGCTGCAAGAGGAACCCGCAGTCTCCAAGATTGGGAAACATTTCTGCTTTCCAAAGAATTTGAGAATTTTGAGGTCCAAAATCCGTTGCCTTCTACCTGCTACCGGCTCGTTTCGTCCAGAGAAAGGAAATGGCTGGGTTCGCTTCCCAAGAGAACTCCCTTCTTGAGAGAAAACGGCGCTTCAGAACTCGGGAAGAGGCGAAGCGGACGGGACAGGTGCTCCGGCCGATGGGAGGCACTCAGAGGTCCTCGAGTCCCCCCCGTTTCTAGAGCTGCGAGTTCAAATCCCGCGACTTCAACGGGGTTCACTGGGGGTCAGATCCGCTTTCTCTGGAGACCCGATTCAAGCCTTTTGGGGACTTCAGGAGAAGAGTCACACGCAAACACATTTACACACGCGCTTTCCAGTTACGTCGGGCTACATTGTCCATTTTGCCCGGCTGGAGGATTCACATTAACCGACACTTCCGGAGGGCAAAAGATTGGGAAGTTTGCCAGTGGCCTTTCTTGTTCTGGGACAATTGCAGCACGTGGCGGATAAGAGGCAGCGCGTCTTTGATGAGCCCCTCTCCCCGTCTGCACTGCTGTGAAGAAGATGGGAAGTTCTTTCTCTGTTTCTCTCTTCTTTCTTTTTCTGAACTTTCTCTTTCTTTTCTTGCACTTTTGGCTTCATCTTCGATTTTTTCGCCCCTTTTCTTTTTCTTCCTTACTCTACACCATTTTGTATTAGTCATTATCTCCTTTTTTAATATAAAAGTTTCAATAAGATCACATTAATATATATCTCCGATACACCGAGAACGTGTATATATATATATATATGAGAGAGAATATTTTCACAACTCCTGTTAAGGGCCCCTTTAAGGGAGGAGACAAACTGTCTTTGGCCAGCTGAAGAGGGCTAATAAGCCCGAAATAGATCCATCCTGGTCTCTTATTTATTAATCAGCCCTTAAAAATCTAACATATCTATCTATCTTCGTTCTCGGTGTATCGGATTTCACACAGCCAGAAAAGAAGGAAGCGATTCCTGTATCTGTAAAAACGTCAGAATTCCTCCCTTCGCTCGCCCCGTTTCTACTTTTGCCTGGGTGTTCAAAAATTAAACCAAACGGAGTGCAAAACAGCGTCGAGCGCTCCTTGGGGCCGTTTAAAGTGGTCTGCCTAATTTGGTGTCCTCCGGGTGACTCGGGTTAATCTCCCATTATCTTTAGCCAGAGCACCAACGGCCCGAAACAGACATGGGGAACGAGGGGGTAGGGGTGGGGGGTGGAGACTTTGATCTAACTATGCTTCCTTGCTAACAACCTCAGCCTCCCGCCCTCTCCCCAGTGCGGGGGCTTCTACCATCCTGTGGGATTTCTAACGCGGCAGCCGTTCATGGGCCCCTTCCAAGGAAAGCCCCCCCTCCCAATCACTTTCTTTCTTCTTTCTGTCAAGGAAGTCTGGACGCCGCTGCCCCGAACTGGCATTTTTGGACGCCGCCTAGGACAGGGGTCATCAACCTTTCGGACCTCCAGGGACCACTAAATTCATACTTTTAAATCTCCCGGACCACTAATATGAATTATCTATATATAATGTGTGTTGCATTTGTGCTGATAAATAAATAAGGGAGAGTAATATATAGCTGACGAGGGCTAAGGAGCCCGAAATGGATCCATCCTGGTCTCTTAATTAATTATTATTAATCATCCCTTAAAGAAATTTAACATATATATTTGTGTTAACATATATGTGTGTGTTAGGTTTTTGAGCTGATAAATTAATAAATAAGGGAGACTAGGATAGATCTATTTTGAGCTTTTTAGCTCTCATCAGCTACCCCATACCCTTAGCTGATTTAGCTGATGAGAGCTAAAAAGCTCGAAATAGATCTATCCTAGTCTCCCTGATTTATTTATTTATCAGCTCAAAAACCTAACACACACATAAAAAAAACACAACGAAACTAATAGCTTTCTGTCTAGATGGTCACTCGTGATGAGCTGAAAGGCAGAAAAGGAAAACAGTATGCTTCCTCCCTTAATTGGGGCTTACAAGGGTGTTGTGACACAAGCATATATATATATATATATATATATATATATATATATATATATATATATATATATATATATATATATATATATATATATATATATATATATATATATATATATATATATATATATATATATATATATATATACAGTATTAGATTTTCACGAGTATAGATATGTGGGTCTTGGTTTATTCGGATCTTTTCCCCGTGTAAATCAAATCAAGTTTAATTTATAGACCGCTCCCTCTCCCCGAAGGGACTCGGGGTGGTGCACAGGAAATTAAAAAGCGTACAAACATAGAAACATTATAAATATATAAAATCAAATTAAACAACTATATCCCTGCGCTAAAAACCTAAAATCCTTAAAACTAAAGATTCTTTTAACCTAAAATCCTTAAAACTAAAGATTCTTTTAACCGTGGACGGGAAAAGACCCAAATAAACCAAGACATTATATATAATTATTTGCATTTTTATATTACACTAAATACTAAATACATATACTACTATACTACTACATACTAAGTGTCTATATATATATTTTCAGCCCTTTAAAATCTAACATACGTACATATACATATACATATACATATACATATACATATACATACATACATACATACATACATACATACATACATACATACATACATACATATATACATATATATATATGTTAGTTTTATGAGCTGATCAATAAATTAATTAGAAGAGACCAGGATAGATCTATTTCGAGCTTATTAGCTCTCATCAGCTGGCCATACCCCTTACTGGGATTCGAACCGGGGCTATGTTGCATGTAAGGCGAGAGGCCTCACACTTAAGTCAAACCAGTTCCCCTATTACATCAGCTTTTACATCAGTAATTGTGAAGCAATTACATATATATATATATATATATATATGTATGTATGTATGTATGTATGTATGTATGTATGTATGTATGTATGTATGAATAAACCAAAATCTATATATATGTATGTATGTATGTATGTATGTATGTATGTATGTAAGTATGTATGTATGTATGTATGTATGTATGTTAGATTTTTAAGGGCTGAAAATAAAAATCCCCTTAAAGGGACCCTTCAACAGGAGCTGTGAAAATATTCTCTCATATATATATGTGTGTGTGTGTGTTAGGTTTTTGAGCTGATTTTGAGTGACACAACCATATATATATATTGATCAGCTCATAAAACTAACACACACACTATATACTATATACTATTTACTGCATTATAAAAATGCAAATAATTTTTATGCGGACCACCAAAATTTCCCACCGCTGGCCTAGGAGAATCTGTGGCGGAAAACCATCCCTAACCCAAACAGCTGTGGGGGGGTGGGGGGGGGGGTGAAAAGCCTACTGGACCAGAGGCCAGAGAAAAAATATCCCAGCGCTCAGTCTGAGCCACTGGATGGGAAGCGGTCGGTCCGGGCAAGCCCAGCCGGGGGTGGGAGGGGGGGGGGCTGCAAACGGTCGGTGGAATTAAAATCGCGACCCGGCTCACCTCGAGTGCTCTTCCCCGCCTCCCCCAGCAGAAAGCGGGTTTTTTCAAACCTTCTCATCGCAGCGAATGAGCGAGTCCTCCGACCCCCCCTTTCTCTGCTGGGCCTGCCCATTCTTTGCAAGGGACGGGGGGGGGGGGGGGCAGCCGTTGACACCCCACCCCATCCTCGGTGGGTGGGTGGGGAGGCTGCGCTGTGGCCTAGAGGTGGAGCTCTCGCCTCCCAATCAGGAGGTTGTGAGTTCCATCCTAGGTAGAGGCAGATGTAAGATCTCCTGCTTGGGCAAGGGGGTTGGGCTAGATGACCCGCAAGGTCCCTTCCCACTCTTGTTCATCTGTATTTCATGACGAGGGCCGAGGGCCTCCCTTTGGTGGGAGGGGGCAAGCGGAGCTGAAAGGAGCCCCCAGAGGGAGGGGCGGCCTTTGGCTCCTTTGCCCCCCGCGCCTCCCCGGCCGCTGTCAGCACCAGCCTCGTTTCCCGAGCCTTTTGCGGGCTTCGGGGGTTGAGTTTCGGTCTCTCCTTGGGCCTTCCAGGTTTCTCAGACTCCCAACGGCCCTGCTTGGCTGAGGAGAGGCGCAGGACGCCGCCTTCAGTGGGAACTGGTGCTGCTGGCCTGCCAGTTTGGCCTGGGGTCCTTTCCCCTCCTTTTAAGTAGTACCGTTATTTGGGGGGGGGTTGTTTCTCACGATACCAGGGGGCAGAAGCTTTCAGACGCTCGTGGAACGCGTGGCGCCAGCTTCAATCCCGCGTCTGTGGAGAAAGAGGGACTTCACCCCCAGCCGCCTTGGCATCTCGTCCCTCGATGGGCTCCAGCTTGAGTTACTCGGGGCCTCGTTTTTTTCCTGGTCTAAGAAAGCCAATTGGTTTCTTTCTGCTGAGGAAATGGAGGAGGAGGAGGGTGGGGGGGAGAATCGGGCCTGCTCGCTGGTCTCTAACTTTTACCTTTCTCTCCCCCGCCCTCCCCCACTCAGCGGTGTACTAACCATCAATATATTCTTGTATAGTTGTATTTATATTTTATAACCCCTGTCCTGGGGTTTTAGGGTAATTTTAATTACTTGTAGTGTTAAGGGGTTTTAGGGACAGTTTTTAGTTTTTATAGATGTTTTTAGCGCAGGATTTGTTTAATTGTGATTTTAAATTATGTATTCTGTTTGTGTTTATTGTTTTTTAATTTTCCTGTGCCCCGCCTCGAGTCCCTCTGGGGAGAGAGAGCGGGCTACAAATAAAATTTTATTATTATTATTATTATTATTATTATTATTATTATTATTATTATTATTATTATTATTATTATTATTATTATTATTATTATTATTATTATTATTATTATTATTATTATTATTATTATTATTATTATTATTATTATATTCCCTGTGCGCCGCCCCGAGTCCCTTTGTGGTGAGATGAGTGCGGGTTATAAATGCGAATAAAATAAAATTAAAAAAATCAAGCGGAACTAAGACACGTGCTTAGGGCACCAGGCTCCAAGGGGGCACCACAAAGTTGAGAAAAGAAAAATATATATGAAGATTTGTACTGTATGCACAAAGGGCCACCAAGATTCGTCGGCGCTTAGGACACCAGCCAGCCTTAATCCGCCACTGCCCCCCTCCCCGCGGGATCTGCTTTACTCCCTCGGGGTCGCCCTCACCGCCCAGAGCCGAAAGAAACGAGGGGTCAATCAGAGGGGGAGGGGAGTTTTTTTTTTTTTAAAGGCCCAGCTCGGAACCAGGAGAAGATCCTTTTGTTGGCCCAGCCGTGGTCATCACGCACCGCCCTGCCAGCTCTCAAGTCCGCCCGCTCTTCCTCGGGCGAGTCAGCCGCTCAAAGACCCCTGGGGGGGGGGCGCGGAGTAGGCGAGGGAGTAAGAGGGACGGCAGAGGGAGTCCCTAAGCAGGGAGGGGGAGTTGGTTGCTGCTTGGAGAAAGGGGGGGGGGTCCCGGTGCTTGCATCCCTTCCCCGCATCCCTTTCAACCCCGGATCACAGAAGGGCAGAGCCCCCACTTCCCCTCCCCGGACTGGTCGGCTGCTGCAAGAGAAGGTCGCAAGGACGAAGCTCCCTTGCAGCGCTTTTTCCGCCTTTTGCCAAGGGGTGTGCGTGTGTGTCTTTGTGTGTGTGTGTGTGTGTGTCTTTGTGTGTGTGTGTGTGTAGGGGGGGAGCTCTACAGAGGCTCCTCTCTCGAGGCCCGGAGCTTTGATCCATCCGAACTAATTACCCTCGAGTCTTAATTAAACTCTTTGAGCGGCGAGATCCGTGTTTTGGCAAGCAGACAGGAGCGCTTGGTAGTTAGACAACACCCGCGCCCGGCTCGGCTTCTCAAGGACCCGCGTTGGCACCTCTGCTGCTCGGCTCACCTTCTCAGGTTGGCGGGGCGGGCGACCCCCCAGAGGAATTCCCTTCCCTCTCGGCTCCTCCCCCTCCCCCCTTTGCCAGGCAGGTGAAACAGACACCCGGTTTTTGTTTTGTTTTTTCGTTTTAAAGAGGCAAACCAACCACTTTTATTTGCCACCAAATCCCAAACCCCCAACCCCCCACTCCCTGGGTTTTTCCCCCCCTTCCCCTTTGCACGTGCAATAATCATAATTATAATAATTTAAAAAAATACAACTGGAAATTTCAGATCCGTACAAACCTCCACAAGGGGTAGAGTGTGGGATGAAGGGGAGGGAAAGTTGGGAGCGAGGGAAGCGCAGGGGAAAGTAGAGAGAACCGAGAACCCGAGGGACAAACAGACGCGACCAAGCAGGCCAAGTCAACCAACACAGCGGGTGATTTAAAAAAAAAAACCACAACTCTATCTACAGCAAAAGGGGTTTGGAGGGGGCGCCCAAAACGGGGAGTGTTGTGGGTTGCAAGAAGAGAAAAAGGCGCGACCGGCTGTGGCCAAGCCCCCCCAGGAAAGAAAATGGCAAAGACTTGCAGCCGATCGTACGACGAGACCTCAACAGGGATTGTCAGAGCCAAGGGGACCCCCCCCAGAAGGAGCTATGGGAGGGGGGGATTCCCCCACCTCGAGGGTGCGCTGCAGCAGGGGGTCTTCCAACCTTGGCAACTTGAAGACTTGTAGACTTCAGCTCCCAGAATTCTGAGCAATTCTGGGAATTCTGAGCAATTCTGGGGATTCTGAACTCCAGAAGTCTTCAAGTTGCCAAGGTTGGAGACCCCCCGACACTGGAGTACTTCCAAAGTCTTTTAGTGAGAAAAGTAGGTCTTTCTCGGTAAGACATACAAAGCCGCACAGGCCTCCATTCACACAGGCGGTCTAGGGAAAAGTCGGGAGTGTCCTCTTCGGGGGAAGGGACGCCGCAGATGGCATGGGACCACCACAGACCACAAACCTATCGCGGCTTCCTCTTACCCCCACCCCCCTTTTGGACTGGCCTTTTTCGGGCCAGCCCTTTCTGAAGCGCGGGGAGGGGGGGATCTGCCGAGATCCTCAAGCTAATAAAGGCAGCGGCCAAGGAGATGGGGCTGGCGTCGGGTACCCCGTTAAAGAAGCGCCCTGATGGTTCAGCTTCGTCGGGAAAGAAGCATCATCTTGGCCCAGAGGGGCAAAAAAAAAAGGGGGGGGCTGGTAGCTCTTTTTAAAGGAACGAGCTTCGTTTCGGGGAAGCGGGCAGCCGGGTTTCTTCTGGACTTCACTGCCCCCTTTAAAAGAATCTGCTTTTCAAGGGAGACGGGCGAGATGCGCATTCGGATATCGGAATAAACCGGTGGCCAGAACGAGACCGATCCAGGTAATTCAGAGAACCGGGAACCAATTTCTCTTTTCGGGTTCGATCAAGTTGGGGGTGATTTTGCTCTCCTTCTGGATTCGGGTCTTTGGAAGGACCAAAGGGGGGGGGGCGTTTCTAGGGAGGAGGGGACCGCACCCCTTTCCTAGTGACAGCGAAGGGCCCGGCCCAGGGGTGAGGATGCCCGAAGTATTTGCTTCTAGGAAACGCTTCTGGGGTTGGGACAGCAAACTCCCAAGGGCCAGCTCAGGAGCCCGCTAAGTTCCTGGTCAGATGAAAACAAGACTTTGGACTTGGGGGTGTCTGGACGGTCACGCTCCACCGTTTCTCCTTTTTGAACCAGCTCCCACACTTGGAAATAATTGACACTCGAAAATGAAAGGAGAATCGAAAGTGCTTCCTTCCTAAGCGCGCGCGCGCCTCTCCAATTGCTTCCTACTGGCTGCCAAAAGTCTGGTGGGGGGGGGGGGGAGGAAAGGAGACGGGAAAAGAGACGGGAAAAGAGACCACGAGGAAAGGCACGCGCTCTCTTGACATTCAACATGTTGTCACCGGCACCCTCCTCTCCTTATCCGGTGAGCTCAAACGCCACCAGCCCGCAGAGTCAGCCTTGCTGCTCCAAACACACGTGTACACACACACACACACACATGCAGGAACAACCGAGAAAGAGAGAGAGAGAGAGAGATTTCCAAGGCCTCCGGGTTACAGAGTGGGCGGCGGCTTGGATCTGGCAAGGCTCAATAAATACATGCCCGGAACGTCGCCATCCGACAAATCGTGGGGAGGGGGGCGAGGGAAGGCGGCGGCTGCAATCTTTTTGCTCCCCCCAGCAGCAACCAAGGAGCCAAAGCCCACGGAGTCCCGCTGCTTCTGCCAGCCCCAGCGCGGCTTCCTCGGGAGCGAGTGCGGGAGGCCCGGGAGGGCAGCCGAAGGGGGGGGGGGGAGGGAAGGGGGCTTCACGGGCGGTGAAGCAGCGGCGGCGGCGGTAGGTCCGGCTCGCTGCCGCCGCCCCCGCCCCCGCCCCCTCGAGGGAGCCCCAGAGAGCCGCCCCCGCCGCTGTCGTGCAGTTTGCGGACGTGTTTCTTGAGGTCAAAGTTCCGGCAAAAGCCTTTCCCGCAGGTGGGGCAGGTGAAGGGCTTCTTGTCGTTGTGGGTGTGCATGTGGAAGGTCAGGTTGTAGACCTGGTGGAAGGCCTTGTTGCAAATGGTGCACTTGAACTGCTTCTCGCCGCTGTGGGTCAACTTATGGTTCTTGTAGTTCCCTAGAAGAACAACAATAACAACAATGCAAAATCACCACCGGTCAATCACAAAAGCCAGTTTTACTTGGGACAGCCTTACAGTCTTTAATACTATCCGGTGTCCGCATCTTCTCCCGGCAGGAGGTGGATAAAAATGCCCCACCCCGCACCGCCCTGAGTCCCTTTTAGGTGAAATAGGGCGGCATATAAATCGAATAAACAAACAAACAAACAAATAAATAAATCTAAACATTTGGATGATTGAGATGAACTAGAAAAAAAACTAGAAATAAAACTAGAACTAGGATTTTTTTTTTTTTTAAAGGATGCTGTAACTCAGCCCGGTTACCGTCTTCAACGGATCTGCAACTCCTATCTTTAGCCAGCTTTCGAAGTCCAGACCCGCATGATCAACCAGCATTCACACAACCTGCTGCCCTTTTACGCCCTTGCATGCAGGTTTCCCTCGTAACAAATACTTAAGTTGGGCTTCTGGGATCGTTGGCCTGCAACTCTTTGAACAGAAAATGTCGCCACAACGGAACAGAATTTCACACAGGCTCAGCTGGAACCCAACCTCAAAAAGCCCAAACCGCAATCTCGCAAAGTCTTGGGTCTAATCACTAAATAGTTGTGGGGGTTTTTTGTTTTGTTTTTGCGGGATCCACAAGGTTCCGCAGGTCGATGAGATGAAATCCGTTTTCCTTAGCGTTCCATTTCTGAAATACCAACCCCGGCCAGCGGAATCAAAGCCAACAAAATGTAACAATTTTATCCCCCGTTAAATCAAGGGGTGCAAGGATGCACAGAGACATTTTGTCTGGTCTGGCAGTAAAAGAAATAAATTAGCTTTTTGTCAGAACAAAGTTTCGAAAAGTGGCCTGTGAAACTCTCCAGGGAATGCGGCGGACACGTTTACATAGCCGTTGTAAACAGTCGGGTTGAATCCTAAACCGCTAACTCTGGTTTTAGGGTTTTAGCTACAATTCTTTACAGAGCCGGTTAAAAACGGCAACGGATATTTCTTTTCTCAGAAGAAATGGAGGAATTAAAAAGAGCAGGACGAGTAATTTCCTCCACTGACACAACCTCTAAATTTAACTTTGTTCTTTGGGGAATCAATCCCATTCACTTTTGAATTATTCTTCAGTAACTGGGAGGGGGAAAAAAGCTCGTAATTTTAGACGTTTCTGAATAGGAAAATCGATTTTTTGCTTTCTCACAATGGGATAGGAGACTTGAGAATATATTTCTCAGACTGAAGTAAGAGACGCGCCGTAATTTCGAAGTTTGCTCCCAATAATGGAACTTATTTTCAAGAAAGCATTCTTTTTCGTTCCTTGACTTTTACCTGTAGAATCACACCCGCAATCATGCTTAACATTTTAAAAAATCAAATGAATGTCTTCTCTACCCGCCGGGTTAAATACATAGAAAAATAAAACCTAAAAAGATTTTAGATAGAAGGCAAAAATCTCATCGGTTTTATGCAGAAACGGATAGTCACGGTTTCCCACATCTGGGAAATAAACGACAAAAACTTTCATTTATAATTTCATAGGATGTACGTTATTTTCAAATATATACCTTTTTTTTTTTTTGCATTTACATTTTCACAGTGCCATTTCCCAATCCTCCTGCTCCAAAACCAGACGCGCTGAAATCCAGGTCCGCGCCTGGGAATGGTAGTTTTTAAGGCAGGCTCTGCTGCTAGTCAGGCCTCCCACCAGTAACAAACCGCCAGGAGCCCCCACCCCCCCATCCCTTCCCACCGGTTCCAGCTTGCAGGCTCCGTTTTGCAGCGGTGGCCCCCGAGCCGCTCCTGGTTCGGCTCTCTGTTCCCGGCGTTCTGCTCTTACCTTTTTGGTGAAAGCCTTTCCCGCAGAACTCGCAAACAAAGGGCTTGTAGCCCGCGTGGATCCGCGTGTGGGTGTTGAGCGTGGAGCTCCGGTTAAACGCTTTCCCGCACTGGTTGCACTTGTGGGGCTTTTCCTGTGGGGAGGAAAACGACGTCAAAAGCAGATCCGCGTTCAGATCAGAGCAAAGGGGGCCGCACCGGGGCCTGCTTGGTCATCCCGCGGCCGTAAAGAGCAACAGCGGCGGGCTTGAATTCCAGCCATTGGTCTCCTATCCCAGAGGCTCATGGAAGGGGGGCGCACCCTCCTGAAAGGGAAGCCAAGGGGAGGGGAGGAGAGGCGAACGGGGCTGGCTCCGAAGGGGAGAGAATCGGTGGCCTCGGCGCCCCTCGGGGTGTGCTGGGGGCCTCTCGGGGGACCCAGAGCCGAGTCGCGCCCTCGAGAGGTTATGGGACTCAAATGGATTTAAGAGACGCGCTGTCCAGGGTAGAGTCTGCTTCACACACACAACACGCTAAAGAAGCTAAACCAGATTGTTAAGAAGCACAGTTGGCATGATTCTGCCAGCCGGTCACAAACCACCATAGCGGGGTTTGTAGTTCACACAACACACATTAAGAGAAAGACGGAGTAAGTTTTCCAAATGCGGCCATAAGGAGCCAGGTGCGCAAAGCAAGGCCCTGATGTCAGGCGAGGGCGGGAGATTTGGGGCCATTTTCCGGATAAAAGGGGGGAGAACGAACGAAGCAAGACAAGAGAACCCCCATTCCTTCGTCTCTAGACACCGCCTCGCCTCTCTCTCTCCTTCTGTTTCAGGCGAGGCCAGCATCGCGGGGCAGAGGGAGAAGGAAAAGTGGGGGAGCCTCCAGAACCCCGACGGGGAAGGGCGGAGAATCCTGGCTAACAGCCTGGGGGGGGGCGGGGGTGTCTGGGCCTTGGCCAGCCAAGCGAGGGTTTTCTTGGGGTGGTGGGTTCACCGAGATCCCTCTGAACCCGGCCCCCGTAAAAGAGGGCCCCGCACAGGAGCCGGCCCCGGGAGCGCTACCTGGGTGTGGATGATCTTGTGGCGGCAGAGGGTGCTCGCCTGGCGGAATCCCTTGCCGCAGACCTTGCAGATGAAGGGCCGGGCGCCCGTGTGAACCGGCATGTGGCGGGTCAGGTTGTAGTGCGCGTTGAAGACCTGCAAGAAAGAAAGAGAGAGAAAGAGAGAGAGAAAGAGACAGACAGAGACAGAAAGAAAGAGAGAGACAGAGACAGAGAGACAGAGAGAAAGAGACACAGAGAAAGAGAGACAGAGAAAGAGAGAGAGAAAGAAAGAGAGGCAAACAGAGAGAAAGAGAGAGAGAGAGAGAGAGAGAGAAAGAAAGAGAGAGACAGAGAGAGAGAGAAAGAGAGAGAGACAGAGACAGAGAGAAAAAGAGAGAGAGATAGAGAGACAGAGAGAGAGACAGAGAAAGAGAGAGAGAGAGAAAGAGATAGAAAGAAAGAAAGAGAGGGAGACAGAGAGAGAAATAAAGAGAGAGAGAAAGAGAGAGACAGAGAGAAAGAGAGAGAGAAAGAAAGAAAGAGAGGGAGACAGAGAGAGAAATAGAGAGAGAGAGAGAGAGAGAGAGACAGAGAGAGAGAGAGAAAGAGAGAGAGAAAGAGAGAGAGAGAGATTAGACGGGGCGGTCTCCGGAGGGGGGTGGGTGGAGGGGAGGCGGGGGCCAGGCGCGCGGGTCACTTGCCTTGCCGCAGACCTCGCAGGTGAAGACCTTGGGCTTGGCGCTGGGCGAGCCGCGGCTGAAGTCGGCCGACACCCCTTTGAAGGGCAGCTTCTCCGAAGCCAGCAGATGAGCCGCGGCGGCTGCGGCGGCTGCAGCGGCGGCGGCGGCGGCGTTGTGCAGCTGGGCCTGGGCCAGGTCCTTGAAGGCTGCCTGGGAGAACTTCTCCGGCCCGGACGGCAGCGCCTGGAGCTTGTTGCGCTCGGCCAGGTAGGACTTGGGCGCCGTCGAGTCTTGCAAGGCGGGCGCCGGCAGCGACGAGCCCAAGAAGTAGGAGGCCACCGGGTGGAGGCTCAGGCCCGGCGGCGGCGGCTGAGGCTCGGCCGCCCGGCTGAAGTAGCTCAGGGCGCCCAGGGCGTGGAAGGAGGAGTGCTTGATCACGCGCGGCCGGACCAGCTTGTAGTGGGGCGGCGGCGGCGGCGGCAAGCTGAGCGAGGGCTCGGCCGCCTGGGGCTTCAGGCTAAGCGCGCAGCCCAGAGCGGACGAGGAGGAGGAGGAGGAGGAGGAAGGCGGCTCCAAGGGGGGCTTCCTGGGCTCGGAGCCCACCTTGGCGAAGGGCTCGTAAGCCAGTGGCACGAAGGGGATCATGCAGGGGATGGAGGGCCCCAGGCTGAACGCCGGTTGCTGCTGCTGCGGAGGCTTCAGGTGCTCCGCCGCCGTGGCTGCAGCCGCTTTGGGGGTCCCGCCGCCCCCTTGCAAGAAGTGGGGCAGCAGCGGCAGGGCTTGGGGCTCGGGGCCCGCCCTGGCCATGATGCGCTCGATGGAGAAGGCCAGGGGCTTGGGAGCGCTCAGCGCGTTGCCCCGCGCCCCGGCCAGGCTCTTGGCCACCGTCGGGGGGAGCTGCTGCTGCTGCTGCTGCCGGTTCTTCTCCATGGCCGGCGCCTGGCTCGGGTCTGCGCGGTTCGGGATGCTTTGGCCCCGCTGCGCTCGGTCACAGCTCGACAGAGAGGGAGCCTGGCGCCGCTGCCGCCGCCGCCGCCAATCTGGAAGCCGACCTCAAGCCCTCTGAGGACTCCTCCGCAGCCACCGCCGCCCTCCGCGTCTTCATCGCCTGCGGGACCAGCGAGAGCTCCGGCAAGGTCTCCATCCCGACAGCCGGCGAACGCCGCCTGCCCGTCCCGATGGACTCGCGCCGGCCCATCGCCGCCGCCGGTGTGCTTCCTTGGCGGGAGATGCTGGCGCTGCCCTCCTCCTCCTCCTCCTCCTCCTCCTCCTCTTCCCCTTCCTTGGCGGCGTCTCTCGCGGTTCCTCCCCCCCACCCGCACCCCCCCCCCCACCCTCGATGGAAAGTGTTGGGTCAATAGCAGCAGCCACGATCCCGCCAATCGCTCACTTCCAAGAAGGGAAGGTAAACTAGATAATTGCTCAATTCGCGTCCAACAGGCACCGGGAGGGACAGGGCTGGGGGGGTGGGGAGAGAAGTTGAGTCCCCCTTCCCCGCCACCTCGGGAGAGCCAGTGGCTCCTTTTCATTGGTGCCTGCGCCTCCCTCTGCCCTCCTCCCCGAGAGAAGGGGGGCTCGTCCCTCCCGCCCCCTCCCTCCCTCCCTCCCGATCGCCCCTGCTCTGGATCCCCCTCGCCTCGCCTCCAGTGGCCTCTCCTTGCTCAGATCACCCGGAGCCCCAGCCCCCCTCCCTCCCTCCCTCCGCCCGCTCCTCCCCCTCCCCCATCAAAAGACCAAGGGCTCCCGCGACCCGTTCAGCGTCGGCAGCGGCCCCGCGACGGAGGGGCGCGGGCTCCTAAGCGGCGCTGAGCCAGAGAGCGAGCGGAAAGTTGCGCGGCCTGCTCGCTGTCCCTTTCAGGTCGAGCGCACCTGGGAACGGGGCTTCGGCTGCTCCGCTGCTGCCTTGCTGACTCGCCCGCTCGCTCCTCGTAGCGCTCCAAGCGGGACCCCCGAAGCGGCGCTTGCCTGGCTGGCTCGGCTCTGTAGAAAGAGAAGGCGGGGGAAGCGAGGAGCTGGCGCTGCCGGGCCCCACCGGGCATCCCACCCGCGAGGGATGGGGCTCCTGGTGTCGAACCCCCCCTTGACCTCAGTGGGAGAGGTCCGAAGGGATGGTGCCCCTTGCTGCGCTTCTCTGTTAGGGACGCCGGTTGTCTGATCTGGGTCTGCGCATATTTGCCGGTGCCTTGATCCCCCCCGCTTGGTCGGTTGATCGGGATGCGACCCGCCTTCTCTGTCCTGGATGCTGGAAATGCGTGGGGGTCTCGTAAAAGAAGCCGAGCCGAGCCTTCCCAATAGGATCTCTGCTTCCTTTCCCTACGCTGAGCGGATTCTCTCCTTTCAATCCCGCAGAAAGCCCGGGGTGGGGGGTGCCGAAGGTCCACCCACCCCAGGGACCGGCCCCGAGGCGTCCCCGTGTTGCTAGGCTGCTCCTGGGCCCTTTGAGACCGGCTGAGTGGCAGCCCTTGGGCTCCCATCAGTCCTCCTGAGCGCCTCCTGGCCCGCCGCGCAGCCCAGGCCAAGCGCTGCATCAACCTGCTGCAAGGAGAGGCCGAGGGCCAGGAGGAAAAGGCCGCCCCGAACTGCAGGGAAGGAAACATTAAGAGACCCCGAGTCTTCTTGGCCCCAAAACAGAGAATTAAAACAACAGCAACCCCAAAATCCCTTCGGTGGGAACATTAGCTTCAGTGGCACATTGGGCGGCTGTTACTATTTATACCTTTCAATGCAGGTGCAGGAGAAACTGTCGCTGCTCAAAATTAGTGTATCCCAGGGGTCTGCAAAGTGGGCTCTTTTAAGACTGGTGGACTTCAACTCCCAGAGTTCCCCAGCCAGCATAGCTGGCTGGGGAATTCTGGGAGTTGAAGTCCACCAGTCTTAAAAGAGCCCACTTTGCAGACCCCTGGTGTATCCTATCCACGACCTCCCCCCCCTGTCTTGGCGGGCCCCCCTCCCTCTTCAAAATGTGCTCATCCGCACAGTGAATTAACCATTAGGCAGATTAAGCACATGCTTAGCGCATCGGACCTAAGGAGGGGAGCACAAAGTTGAGAAAGCAAGAGAAAACAATGAAGATTTGTACAGGATGCACAAAGGAGGAGGGGCACCAAGATTTGTCAGTGCTTAGGATACCAGTGAGCCTTAATCCGCGGCTACATCCGTAACCGCGCTCTCTTCTCCCCCGCCCGCCTTTTTAGGACGTTACTTTGCTTCCCTTTCCTTATACTCCGACCTCCTGACAGGTGGAGGTTGGTTAATGGGAGCTCTTCCCTCTAGCAGGTGGGTTGGGGCTAACCTATAATTGCCAGGGCGGTCGGATTCCCTCTTTAAGCACCACCCGATGCAGCGAGGAGAGAGAGCGGGGCAGACACATCGATTGCGGGCCAAACACTTCTACCTGCACAGCGCCTGGCACACCGCGCAGCGCAACCTCGGACAGACCGAAGCAAGCGAGAGCTGGTTCTGGCTTGGCACAAAACGCGCTTGGCTGGCACCGTGGCGGAGGCAAAGTCTGCAGCACCTACGTTAGGGCCAAGCGTCAGCCGCTAATCGCTCTCCCAGCCTCCCACGGGAGCTATTTGTGGAGCTGTCCAAGTCTGCTTTCTCCTTAACTCCTCCGGAGTGGCCTATTTGCCGGTCCTTAAGAGCTCGGCTCCCCCTCCCCTCCCTCCACCTCCCCGCTTCTCTGCCAGGCAAGGAACCAACCCTGTGCAGAGCATGGATAATCCCTTCTCAAAGTCGATTTACTGGCTCTGCCACCCATCAGAAAACGCCCAAGGGGAAGCCGGCCTAGGATAGCCCCCCCCCCCCGTTTCTGATCTTTTAAATATAAATTATAATTTGGTAAGGTTTTAACATGGGTTTTAGCACGGGTTTAATTAATTTAATATATTTTAATTGATGTATATTGTATTCTGTGGTTTTAAATAATGCCTGTGCGCCGCCCTGGGTCCTAATAAGGAGAAGGGCGGGGTATAAATTTAATAATTTAATTTAATTTAAGAGTGGGAAGTCACCAGCCTCCCTCCCTCCCTCCCTCTCCCCTCCCTCACCTTTGCGCATCAAAGAGGCAATGGGGATGGGGCAGCCTTTGGGGCAGGGAAGTAGGGCCAGCCCGCCCCGCCCCTAGAAATCTGAGACAGCCTCCCTCCTGCCAAGCTTCGACTGGGCAGATCTCACCTTTCCCCACATGAATATGTGCCTAAAGGCCTCCTCAAGGCCGGGTGATGAGTGTTGGGATCTCTGCAGGGTTTCTTGAAAAGAGAAATCACATTCCACTCAACACACTTGCTCTTGTGCCCTAGAGAAGAATTGCTCTGAGGGTCAGAGGGATTTGTCCCCACTGAAAAGCTTTGGGAAGCCTAAAGGCGAAGCTGCCGAGATGCCAATATTGTTTCTTGGAGGGGGAGGAAGCAGCCCAGGATAGAAAGAAACTTCAGGTGGCTGCTCTGCTCACAGCTTGGTAGACTCACAGGCCTGGAAAGCCTTTGCTAAGAAAGAGGGTTGCCTTCCTGACCAACCGTAACCATGCATGGGTGTAGCTTTGAGAGGGATGCACCAGGGAGAACCAGGGTTAGAGTTGTGCTGCAGAGCCCAAATTGAGTGTCTCTCATGTCACCTGTGGTGGGAACCATGAGCTCTCTCCAAACAAAGGGAAAGTTTGAAATCCAGGGCAGCCATAGCAGGACTCAGGCGATGATCTTTTAGCCAACTTGGCTCAGTGATGTTAATCCATGTTTCTTTGGGTGTCCAACCCCAGAATACTAGATGAACTGAATCAGTAAACCAGCGTTCAAATAATCCTTGAGTAAATATGTGATGCAAACGCAGCCTGTGCAGGCTTACCTTGGGAGAGCATTTACTCCACAGCTCCATCAACTGGACAGAGGTGCGTGAGAGAAACAAACAGTTCTCTGCTGCTCAACGGATACACAGTCAAGTAGGCAGATCCAAGTATTGCACCTGTACCCGTGCATGCTCCTTAAAGCAGGGGTCCCCAACCTTTGCAACTTTAAGTCTGAAGGACTTCAGCTCCCAGAATTCTCAGAAGTCTGGGAGCTGAAGTCCTTCAGACTTAAAGTTGCAAAGGTTGGGGACCCCAGCCTTAAAGGAGCTCTTCTGGGCCTTGTGGGCTGTGGGAAATTAGGATTAAAGTGAAAGAGAGAGCAAAACCTACAAAAACTGTGACTTTGCGATGCAAACCACCTCAGTTTGCTTTGGAGCTGGAGGCGGTACACTTCTGCTATGATTCCCATCCTTGGTTCAATAGAAAACTAAACTGACATTGATCACCACCCATTGATGATCTCTCCCACCTCTATAGTTGCAGAAGTCTGGCTGTCTTTCAAGGTGAGGAGTAACAAAGACTCAAAGATTTTGCACATGCTGGTGCAGCTGGATAGTGATGAAGGGTTGGGGAGTGGGGGGGGGAGGAAGTGACCCGTTAACTTTTTATATATCTAAGGGTGACGTAAACATGCTCCCCATCCTGGGGCACTGAATGTGATACAGACAATGCCATGGGAATAGCAAGGCAGGAGGGAAAAACAATGCTGCCAGAGTACCCTTGGGCTGTAGTTAGGTGCAAGTGAAGAAAAGCCATCCAGACAACATTGATGTGGCCTACAAACAAGGGAAGGCATAGAGGAGGGTTGCTTCATACAGCCATTGTTCCCACTGGAGAACCAGAGAAAACCAGTTCTACTTCAAACAAGGTGATTGGGCAGATACTGGGTAGGAAAGCCAATTTATGTATTTATTTTATTTTATTCATATTTATATCCCGCCTTTCTCCACAGAGGACCCAGGGCGACGCACAGGAATTTAAAAACTATACAAAAACAATACAATAAATAGAATTTAAAAATAAATTAAATTAAATTGTAATCCTATGCTAAAATCAAATTAAAACCCCCAATTTAAAACTATCTAAATGGTCACAACGGGAGGGTTAGGCTAGGCCGGCTTGTTGAAAAAGATGTGTCTTTAGACACTGGCGGAAGAAGCGGAGGTCCGTCATGATACGTAATTCAGGGGGGAGGTCGTTCCAAAGGGCAGGGCCCGCCACAGAGAAGGCTCTTCCCCTGGGTGTCGCCAGACGGCATTGCCCGGCTGATGGCACCCTGAGAAGGCTAACTCTGTGGGAGCAGATCTGCCGAAGGGATGTATGGGGCAGGAGACGGTCTCGCATATAAGTAGGCCCCGAGCAGAGAGAGCTCACAGAGAGAGCTATAGCTAAATTCCAACTGGGGGCAAATCCCATTTCTGCTTCCTACTATAGGAAGGGTAGGAGGGATCCTGACACTATTATAGGGCACTGCACACCAGAACAACTAATGCCATCACTCTGCTAAACAACTAATTCCCACAACACTGTCAAACTATTTACTAAGACACTATTACTATTATTTTTCTCATCCTTCCTATTACCTATCTCCTCCCGCTTATGACTATAACCATGTTGCTTGTATCTTTATGATTTACATTCGTTTCCTAGTATGATTTTGATTGCTTATTTAGCATCCTACGACTATCATTAAGTGTTGTATCTTATGATTCTTGATGAATGCATTTTTTCTTTCTTTTTATGTACACCGAGAGCATAGGCACCAAGGACAAATTCCTTGTGTGTCCAATCACGTTTGGTCAATAAAGAATTCTAATAAAGAATTCTACTGAAAAGTTTCTCTTTCTGCCAATTCACCAACCATTCATGCCAATCAAATGGGGGCTGAACCCTCATTTGACACACGGAACCAATAGGTAGCTCTGAGACAGTCACCTGGCCAGCTTTAATGTTCAAGGTGGGACTTGAACTCAGACTCCTGGTTTGTAACCTGGTGCCTTAATGCTTACACGAGAAGTATACTGCTTGCTCAGATCGGGAACATAATTTTGTGTGTGTGTGTGTGTTGCGGGAGAAAATGAAAGGACATTCTGTGAAGCTAACTTTTGAGTAAAGTTTTTTTTGTTCCTCTCTTCCACTCCTCCAGGCACTCCTGACAACTAACAAACCAATCCCATAGAGCTCAATGAGATTTCCTGACAACTAACAAACCAATCCCATAGAGCTCAATGAGATTTCCTGACAACTAACAAATCAATCCCATAGAGCTCAATGAGATTTCCTCCCAGGAAAGGAGGCGTAGGACTGTAGTCCTCTTCCATCTGGAGGGTGAACCCCACTTGGGGTTGGCCCCGTTTCTCAAGATTACTAGTACCCAAGTGCACGGTCTCTTTCCTGCTAGTCTCAACCACCACCTTCCATCTTCTACCCTCAAAGCAACGCTATAGGGCACTGCACACCAGAACAGCTAGACACAAGGACAGCCCCCCCCAATGCCATCACTCTGCTAAACCCACAACACTGTCAATCATTTACTAAGACTGTATTACTATTATTATTCTCCTCCTTCCTAGTATCCATCTCTCCCCACTTATGTCTATAACCATGTTGCTTGCATCTTTCAATTTATACTGTTTTTATTTGTTTCCTAATACAATTTGATTGCTTATTAGTAACCTTGTCTATCACTAAGTGTTGGATCTTTTTATTCTTGATGAATGTATTTTAATTCTCCTTATGTACACTGAGAACCTTTGCACTAAAGACAAATTCCTTGTTTGTCCAATCACACTTGGCCAATAAAGAATTCTATTCTATTCTATTCTATTCTAGTCTATTCTAGTCTAGTCTAGTCTAGTCTAGTCCTGTTCTCTTCTCTTCTCTTGTCCTATTCTATTCTATTCTATTCTATTCTATTCTATTCTATTCCTGTTCTGTTCTTCTCTCCTCTCCCATTCTCCTCTCCTCTCCTATTCTATTCTATTCGATTCGATTCTAGTCCTGTTCTGTTCTGTTCTGTTCTCCTCTCTTGTTCTATTCTATTCTATTCTAGTCTAGTCTAGTCTAGTCTAGTCTAGTCTAGTCTATCCTCTTCTCTTCTCTTCTCTTGTCCTATTCTATTCTATTCCTGTTCTTCTCTCCTCTCCTCTCCCATTCTCCTCTCCTCTCCTCTCCGATTCGATTCGATTCGATTTGATTCGATTCTAGTCCTGTTCTGTTCTGTTCTATTCTCCTCTCCTCTCTTCTCTTGTTCTATTCTATTCTATTCTATTCTATTCTATTCTATTCTATTCTATTCCTGTTCTGTTCTGTTCTGTTCTCCCATTCTCTTCTCCTCTCCTCTCCTCTCCTCTCCTCTCCTCTCCTCTCCTCTTCTCTCCTCTACTTCTCGTCCGTCTCATCTCTTCTCTTCCATTCCTGGACTAGAATAAAAGTCTTTCTTTCTTGCCGACCCATCTTTTCCGGTCGGGATTCAGCGGCGAGCTCCACGCCACGGTCCCTTTTGCTCCGTTGGCGCTTTCTCACTCTCGCTTTCTCCTGCTCTCTCTCTCTCTCTCTCTCTCAAGAGGTCGAGGCGGCCCGCTGCGTGACTCCCTTGTCGCTACGGGCATTGAAGTCGCTGGGCCGGCAAAAGCAGCGCGTAATTTTCCTCGTTCTCTTCCCTTGACCTCTCCCGACGGCCAAGTGCCCAAGACCGCCAAACTGCCCTTTCCCCACGTGCTCGTTTCTCAGTCGCGGTTTTGAAGGCATTCCGAGGCCGGCAAAGGGGAAAGCAACCCCACAACTCCAATACAAAGAACCAGCGGGAAATCCTCCTGCTTCCCTGCTCGGCAGCTTGGATGGCCTCGAACCTGCCCGAAATTCCTCCGACTCAGGCGGGGAAGGCGGATCCCAAGCTTGGCTAGGAGCAGGAAAAGCCCCCTTGGGCGAAGAACCTGTCTTGCAAAAGCCGGGATTCCCATCCCTCCCCCTCCGGGCCTCTGCTTCTCCTCGCCCTCGGCCAGGACTTGCGCATCGCATTCCCCATTTTCAGCTGGAACCGTTGGTCTAGTTCGGGGTTCCCAAACTTGGCAACTTTTAAGACTTGTGGACTTCCACTCCCAGAATTCTCTCGCCAGCAGAGCTGGAACAAGCAACGGTTGGACAATATCCCACGTTTATAGTCGGCCGTAGACGCCATAGAAGAGAAGAGCTGGGAATCTTGAGCGTTCTCTAAGCTTTGCTTGCAGGCGTTTCATTACCTAAGTAGCTGACATCATCTGCGTTCAAGTTAGCTAGTTGGGTATTCTGACTTTATTTATTTTATTAAATTTATACCCCGCCCTTCTCCTTGTTAGGACCCAGGGCGGCGCACAGGCATTATTTAAAACCACAAAATATAATATATATCAATTAAAATATATTAAATTAATTAAACCCGTGCTAAAACCCATGTTAAAACCTTACCAAATTATAATTTATTTTTAAAAAGTCAGAAACGGGGGGGGGGGGGCTATCCTAGGCCGGCTTGTTGAAATAAATACGTCTTAAGACGTTGGCGGAAGAGGCGGAGGTCCAAGATAGTGCGAAGGTAGGGGGGGGTAGGTCGTTCCAGAGGGCCGGGCCCGCCACAGAGAAGGCCCTTCCCCTGGGTGTCGCCAACCGGCATTGCCCTGCCGACGGCACCCGGAGAAGGCCCTCTCTGTGGGAGCAGATCGGTCGAAGGGATGTTTGGGGCAGGAGGCGGTCTCGTATATAGCTAGGCCCCGAGCCATGGAGCGATTTAAAGATGGTCGTCAACACCTTGAAGCGCACTCGAAAGGCAACAGGCAGCCAGTGCAGCTCGCGCAGGAGAGGTATTACGTGGGCTTGCCTTGAGGCACCCATAATCACCTGCGCGGCCGCATTCTGTACTAACTGTAGCTTTCGAGTGCACCTCAAGGGGAGCCCCATGTAGAGAGCGTTACAGTAATCCAGCCGGGATGTCACAAGCGCTTGAGTGACTGTGCGAAGGGCTGTGCGAAGGATGATATAGGAAGGTAGCTACGACTTGATTTAGAGCAGGGCTCCCCAAACTTAGCAACTTTAAGACTTGTGGACTTCCAACTCCCAGAATCCTTCAGTTAGCAGAGCTGGACCAGGCAGGATCAAGCAACGGTTTGACTATGTCCAGGTTTATAGTCGGCCGTAGTCCTAATAGAAGGGAATAGCTGGGAATCTTGAGCGCTCTCTAACCTTGGTAGTTTGCTTGCAGGCGTCTCGTTACCCAAGTAGCTGACATCATCAGCGTTGAGGTTAGCTAGTTGGGTATTCTGATCACATAAGGAAGGTAGCTGGGGGCATGATTTAGAGCAGGGGTCCCCAAAGTTGGCAACTTTAAGACTTGTGGACTTCAACTCTGGGAGTTTTTGGAGTTGAAGTCCACAAGTCTTAAAGTTGCCAAGTTTGAAGACCTCTGCTCTAGATGGGAGTCAACAGGGGCGCCTGGCGCGCCTTCTCCGGCCCGCTGTTGCTCTCGCAGCTGCATCGCCACCTGCCAGCCTCGTTCCCTTTCTCCCCTTTGCCCCCGCAGGGCCTTTGGAATTAGTAGCCCTGAAAGTAGCCTTCTCGGAGCCCACGAAAGTTAACCGAAAATCATAATCAACTCAGGGAAGGGGAGGGGGGAGAAACCAGGACAGAAAATCCGGAGAAACTCGCTCCCAAACGCGCTGATCGTGGAACTGAAACGCCTGAATTTTGCCCGAGCGCTGAGGCTGCAGGAGTGGGACGCCCCTGGGAGGGTGGGAGGCCCCTCTTGCTTCGGACGGCCATGAAACGAGCCACCTTCCCACCGAACTGTTGCACTTCGCTCTGGAGAGGAAGGAGCGCTGAAAGATTCCCCAGGCCCCGATTCAATTGAGCCAAAGTGCTGCCTCTGTAAAGGGAACCGGGGGAACCCGAGAAGGCCCAGTAACAATCGCCCCACGTTCACCTTTTGCAAAGCTAGTTGGTTGAATCACGGATCGCGGAATAAAGCCTCATACGGCGGGTTTGCCTACCGCAATAATTAACTTGTTTTGTTAATTCGCACCGGGCGATATTCCTAAACAGAGGGACGCCGTGGCTCAGTGGCTAAGGCAGTTCAGGGGTTCGAATCCCTAGCCCAGTGTAACGGAGTGAGCTCCCGTTACTTGTCCCAGCTTCTGCCAACCTAGCAGTTCGAAAGCATATAAAAATGCAGGTAGAAAAATAGGAACCATCTTTGATGGGAAGGTAACAGCGCTCCATGCGCCTTCAGCATTTAGTCATGACCATGGAGGCGTCTTCGGATGGCGCTGGCTCTTCGGCTTTGAAACGGAGATGAGCAGCGCCCCCTAGAATCGGGAACGACTAGCACATATGCGCCAGGGAAACCTTTACCTATGTTCTTAAACACAGTCCCTACATACATGCGCCACACCGTCCTTATGGAGGCACCAGGAGAGGCAAAGTATCCTGATCAAAACATTTAATAGCATGTATTGAAACATTCTTAGAAGTAGGGGATCGCCCTTAAGGATCGCGTGGGATCGCCCAGGATGCTGGTCTGCCCTGCAGGTATCGGAAGGGGGCGGGAATGGCCAGCTCAGCACTTTCTTTCGATTGAAGTGCCGCCTCCTGCCCGTGCCAGCCACTCGGTGAATCCCCATAGAAGAGAACTTCTTGACGCTCAGGGTTGACCTGTGGAGTCCTTGGTCCTTTCTTTTCCTCCTTCAGCGCTGAATGCTCAGAGCACCGAAGAGGTTACCTAGCCAGCAGCAGGTAATTAAATACCTGCACGAAATCAATCCAGCTCAAAGAACGCCCAGGCTTGGTGAATTATCTCCTACGGCGGCCGCCAGATCCGATTCCAAAGCCCAACGTGGGCGCGCCTGGCTACAAGACTTTTGATATGAACCCCGGTTTCTCAGGATAGCCCAAAGTTGAAAACGGGGCTCGCCTGTTTTTTTGAGGTGCTTCGCTCACCCCTCTCAAGGCTGCCAAGACCGTACCTTGTTGACATTCGATAGTAGTTGCTCTAAATCAGAGGTCTTGGCAACTTTAAGACTTGTGAACTTCAACTCCCAGAATTCTAGGAGTTGAAGTCTACAAGTCTTAAAGTTGCCAGGTTTGGGGACCCCTGCTCTAAATCAAGTCCGCAGCCACCTTCCTAGGTGATCAGAATACCCAAGTAGCTAACCTTAACGCTGTTGGCGTCAGCTACTTGGGTAATGAAACACCTGCAAGCAAACTACCAAGCTTTTAGAGAGCGCTCAAGATTCCCAGCTATTCCCTTCTATTAGGTCTACGACCGATTATAAACCTGGGACATAGTCGAACCGTTGCTTGATCCTGCCTGGGAGGGAGAAATTCAGCCACGGGCGAGCCTGCCAAGCAGGGGGCCGAAGCAAGGAGACGGGGCACTATGGAGTCGCGGGTCTTCGGTGGCCTTTCGCCAACTTCATGTAGTAGCCCAATGCAACTGCCACCCTCCCAGCCAGCAAGGCGAGGTTCAAGACGGGGAAGAGAGCCGGTCTCTTTTAGTCAGGCCTTCTGGCCACGCCTCTCCCCCCTCCCCGGTTGTATAGGGCAGGGGTCTGCAAAGTCGGCTCTTTTAAGACTGGTGGACTATGCTGGCTGGGGAACTCTGGGAGTTGAAGTCCACCAGTCTTAAAAGAGCCGACTTTGCAGACCCCTGGTATAGGGTGAACGATGCCATTCGTTGAGGATGGGTGGGACTGGCTGGCCAACAGGTTTTGTTTATCGCGGTTTATTAGCAGCAGCATCCTCTGGTTGGGACTCTCTCGTGCGTTTATTGGCTCAGCTCCTGCCAAGGCTGACTGTCTGCTGTCTGCCAGGCAGTGCGTGCCGCCCTTGCCAGAGACTGCCACGCTGGCTGAGATTCACCTTTGCATCCTGGACTCGGGGTATTTCATTCATCTGGTGCTTTGGGTACCAGAGAGGGGGGAAGCAAGGAGCGAGATGCTCTCTTCGGAGGAATCTCGGGAGGTCGGAGCCTTTCTTTTTTGGGGGGTGGGGGAGGGAAGCGAGGACTTCTGCGTGAACATGAGATACCTGGCTGATCCTCCCGCTATTTCGTGGTTGTCTTGTCTTTACACGAGTCCCGTTTCAAAGCCCAGCAAAGCAACTGGTTTGGGATGGGAGAACTGGGAGGAGGTAGCCAAAGAGGGCAAGGAGTTTAAATGAGGCGAAGACTAGAAATTAAAAGAGACTTGAACTACCATGGTCAAGTAGAAAGCTTTCATGCTTATACAGAGGAGAAGATAATACGGAATAGAAGACCAGTACACAGCCATCTGCATGTGTGCAGAACGGTTGCAGGAACTGGGTACGTGTCGTCTAATGAAAAGAAGGACGGGTGTGTGTGTTTGACATGATAGCATCTTCCAATAGTTGAAGGCTCTTGCAATGATGCCGTCAAACTGTTTTCCGAAGCACCAACAAGCAAGATGAGAAACGATGGATGGAAACTAACCAAGGAGAGAAGCAACCTAGAACTAAGGAGATGATGGTTAGAACAACCAAGCAGTGGAATGGTTGGCTTTCAAAAGTTGTGCGTGTTTCATCAGTGGACGTTTTGAAGAAGAGGTGGGACGTCCACTTGCCTGAAGTGGCACAGAGTCTCCTGCTTGAGCAGGGGGTTGAACTAGAAGACCTCCAAGTTCCCTTCCAACTCTATTATTCTATGTTCTATGTCAGGGGTCTGCAAAGTCTGCTCTTTTAAGACTGGTGGACTTCAACTCCCAGAGTTCCCCAGCCAGCATAGCTGGCTGGGGAATTCTGGGAGTTGAAGTCCACCAGTCTTAAAAGAGCAGACTTTGCAGACCCCTGTTCTATGTAAACCCCCCCAGCCCCCCACCCCGTATCTCTGAAGGCTGCAGTGCTAAGCCTTGCCTCTCCTTTCCAGAAGGCGACAGTGGACTGTTTTGGGAGGGGCAGTTATAAATTCGGTCCATTTGTCCATTTGCCTTCGCTTGGGATGAGCATCCTCTTCTTCCTGTCTAACCGTAACTATTTAGCCTGTGCCCTTTCCTTTTTTCCTACATCTTATTCAGGTTAGAAAAGGGGGACAAATTAAAAAATTGTTCAGGGTATCACAAGGAGCCACCACTCTTCGTGCCTGTCACTCCTCCGTTAACAAGTTGCTGACTGACAATGCTCCCCCCTTGCTTCCTCCCAACCACCGGCCTTTCCTGGGTTTCACCGAAATTAATATTTTTCGACCTTGCTAAGTTTGGAAGGATGGATACAGAGAAGAGTAGGATGAAGTCAAGGGCCTAAGAATTCAGTTGAGCTCTTTTCAGCACCAGCCAATCTGACCAGCGCTTGGCAATGATGTGTTTGCCTTCAAAATCCTTTGCTACTTAATAACTTTCATGTACTTTCTGCAGAGCTGGTTTAGTCTAGCCCAGTGCTTCTCAAATAGTGGGGCGGGCCCCCCAGGGGGGGCGCGAGGCTCCGTAAAGGGGGGCGCGTTTGACATCGGCAAAGGATTTAATTTTTTTAAAATTTCTAATGCACTTTAAATCTTTTCTGCTACAGTTAATAAAGCTATTCTTTGTTGTAAATTGATCCACATTTCTTTCTTTTTTTATTCTCTTATACGTTAATAAGGATACAGTGTTATGCAGAGGTGTACTTATAACAATTTTATAGACAAATGATACTATTTACAGTCGCGAGGGGGGCGCGAAATGTTTTCTTCTTCCTAGGGGGGGCATGACAGAAAATAATTGAGAAGCACTGGTCTAGCCAGTGGTGGGTTACTGCAGGCTCGCACCTACTCGCAAGAGCCGGTTGGTGAAATTTAGAGAACCGGTGAGAGGGGGTTCCACTGGCGTACCTGGAAGTAAATCTGGCCTGCCGCTGCCAGTGACCCAACGGGAAGGAAAGGAAAGGAAAGGAAGGAAGAAAGGAAAGAAAGAAAGAAAGAAAGAAAGAAAGAAAGAAAGAAAGAATTTATCATCACAATTGAGTCCAAAATTTTGGTTGCTAAGCAAGAGCGTTGTTAAATGAGTTTCACCACATTTTAAAAGGTGGCCACTCCCACCCTGTCACATGACTGTCAAGCCACGCCCACAAAATAGGCCACACCTACAGAGTAGGTTCTAAAAAATTTGAAACCCACCACTGAGTCTAGTGCAGGGGTGTCCAACCTTGGCTACTTTAAGCCTGGAGGACTTCAACGCCCAGAATTCCGCAGCCAACGAAGAATTCTGGGCGTTGAAGTCCTCCAGGCTTAAAGTTGCCAAGGTTGGACACCGCTGCACTAGTGGTTAAGGCAGCAGGCCAGACACCAGGAAACTGTGAGTTGTAATTCTATGCCTTAGCTATGAAAGCCAGCTGGGGGGCTTTGGGCCATTCTCTCTCAGCCCAACTCACCTCACAGGGTCCTTGTGGGGAGAATAGGAGGAGGAAGGAGTATTAGGTCTGTTGGCTACTTTGAGTTACTTATAAAAATAATAACGGTGGGATAAAAATCTAATAAAAACAAAGTAGCTGGCTGGGGAATTCTGGGAGTTGAAGTCCACAAGTCTTAAAGTTCCCAAGTTTGGACATCCCTGGTCTATGTGGTCCCTACCCTCGGGCATTTGTAATGGCTTTTGCCTGTTGGGGGGCGGGAAGCGTTAAGAGCTTTCTTGTCTGAACTTCTAGAACACAGGGGTTGCTCATGCATTAACAGAGGAACAGAGTTGGAAGGGACCTTGCAGGTCATCTAGTCGAACCCACTGCCCAAGCAGGAGATCCTACATCAGGTTTGAACTCACAGCCTTCTGCTTGCAAGGCGAGAGCTCCACCTGCTCTGAATTTTGCCCCCTTGGGAGTTGTGCTTGGCCACTAGACTTTCCACTTTTCAATTATGAATCAAGACCACTTTAGTCCACTTTGTCAGTTGGAGATGGATAATAAAATAATTCTTATATATTTTATTTCTTACAGCTCCTCTTACGTGCCTCATAGGTAACAGAGATCATATAAATCAGTCGACTATCTGGGGAAATATGTTTCAATCAGGGGTGGGTTGCTGCCGGTTTTACTACCGGTTCGCAATGCGCACGCACACATGCTTTGCTCGCATTGTTTAATGTAAATTGTTCTGCGCGCACACGCAGTCGCTAAAATCCAATATGGCGGTGACATCAGTGGCGCTCAGGGCGTTAGGCCTGGGTCACTTCCGGTCCTGTAACCCAGGCCTGAATTCCACTCAGCAGCAACCCATCTCTGATTTCAATCCTGCATAATCTGCTGCTGTGGCCTAGAGGTAGAGCTCTCACCTCCCAATCAGGAGGTTCTGAGTTCAATCCTAGGCAGAGGCAGATGTAGGGTCTCCTGCTTGGGCAGGGGGTTATTATTATTATTATTATTATTTATTCGACTTATTAACCGCCCCCTCTCCCCGAAGGGACTCGGGGCGGTGCACAGGAAATGTAAAAAACATAATATATCACAAAATAAATACATAAATACTTAAAAACTATATTAAATTACCACCCTGTGCTAAAATCTACCCCATTAAAACTAACCCATAAAACCAATGCAAAAATTTCTCTACTAAAAACTAAGGCTAGGTACGGTAGGTTAGGCCAGGCCGGCCTGTTGGAAAAGATAGGTTTTTAGTTGCTGGCGGAAGGAGCGGAGGTCCGTGGTAGATCTAAGACTAGATGACCTGCAAGGTCCCTTCCAACTCTGTTAATCTGTTAACAGACTGACTCCAAAAATGTGGCCCAAAAGTATTTCAGTGGTTTTGCCTTCCTTGAGTGGAAATTCTCCTCTTGTTACAAAACATTGATGTTGACAGTATCTTGAAGCTTACCTTGGAAGTAGAAGAAGAGCCTCTCTCATAGTTTAAAGCAGGGGTGTCCAACCTAGGTATTGTTAAGGCTATTGTTAAGCATTCAACACCCCCCCGGCCCCCTGAATTCTCCTGCCAGCAGTTCTCCATCACTGGCTGGAGAACTCTGGGAGTTGAATCCACAAGAGTTCATATTGGCAAGGTGGGATACCTCTGCTTTAAAGCTATCAGGAAATATGAACTTTTAAAAAATAATTATTGGTTGAAAAACAAAATAGTTCTGCAGATGAGGTGGCTAAAAATACATTTGAAATTTTTAGATCCATTAATCAGGGGTGTCAAACTGGCAGCCCACAGGCCACGCCCACCCCAGCTCCGCAAAGGGAAAAAACATTGCGATACACCACGTGACTGTGTGACGCTGCAAATTTGACACCTTTGCATTAGCTGGTTAGCGTAGAGTGAGTTTAGTTTAGGGGTTAAGGCACCAGGCTAGAAACCAGGAGACTGTGAGTTCTAGTCCCTCCAGTAGACACAAAAGCCAGTGACCTTGGGCCAGTCATTCTCTCAGGCCAACTCATCTCACAGCAGGGGTCTCCAACCTTTGCAACTTTAAGTCTGAAGGACTTCAGCTGGCTGGAGAATTCTGGGAGCTGAAGTCCTTCAGACTTAAAGTTGCAAAGGTTGGAGGCCCCTGCCTCACAGGATGGTTGTTGTGGAGAAAATAGGAGGAGGAAGAACCATTAGTTACTGTATGTTTGCCACCTTGAATCACTTTTTTAAAAAACCCCATAAAGCTGGTTAAAACATCTAAAATAAATTGAATTGTTATGCTTGACCATAGAACAGAAGGGAGTCTTCTGAAATGGGCGAAGATTCAAACAGTTCTTCTAGCCCAGGGGTAGTCAACCTTTTTATACCTACCGCCCACTTTTGTCTCTCTGTTAGTGGTAAAATTTTGTAACCACCCACCGGTTCCACAGAAATGGTGATTTATCTTTATAAATCACCATTTCTGTAGAACCGGTGGGTGGTTACAAAATTTTAAATGGGAAGTCATTTAAATTGACCTGCTGCTATGGCCTAGAGGTGGAGCTCTTGCGTCCCAATCAGGAGGTTGCGAGTTCAATCCTAGGTAGAGACAGATGTAGGGTCTCCTGCTTGGGCAGGGGGTTGGACTAGATGACCTGCAAGGTCCCTTCCAAGTCTGTTAATCTGTTATCTGTTAAATTAAAAAAAAAGGAAAGTGCTTCAGTATCGGACAAAACCCCTACCGCCCACCATGAAAGCTGGAACGCCCACTAGTGGGCGGGCGGTAGGGGCCAGGTTGACTACCACTGGTCTAGCTGATGTAATACTATCCTGAAGTTGCAAGAAATAAAATCCATGCATGTTTTAAGCTTTTTTTTTTTGTTAAATAAGTGAATGAGGGCCGGATCCAGGCTCAGTCCACCGCATTTGAAATGGCATACGGTTTATTCAAAGTATATTCAGAAGTCTCCACAGGGAAGCCACTTCCATTATCCATATGGTGCTTCTCTACACCAGCACACTAAAGCCTTTTGAGCCTCACACTCTTTGAATGAATGCGTAGATTTTTTTGTTTTTTAAAAAAAAAGGAATAAAAAGCAGGAGAGAGGAATTGTAGAGTTGAGTGTCTCCATTAACCAAAAGTACGATTTACAAATACGCAAAATATAAACAATGCTGTCGTTATCATGGATGGAAGTGCTTCCTGCTGGGATTGAAGCAAACTACAAATTAATTTAAGCAGATTATGCATTTGCAACTTTTTAAAAAAAGCCCCTCAAGTTGAACATCAGAATTTTAATCAAGTTGTTGAGTGAGCCTTCGTGGATGGTCTTTTCTTTTAATGTATCCTCACTGGCTCCTAAAATATCCACCCTCTCCGACAGTCGCATCTACATTCTGAGCAAAATCTAGGCAAATTAGGATTGTGTCTTTCACCTGGGTTCCGTCCTCTTGTCAACACACGCATTCAAGTTGATGCGGAGCCTCTGAAGACAGAAAAAAATGTCGTGAGATTGACATGACTATTTTCTAGAGCAGATTTTTCTGCCCTTTTACTGGGCATGTCTGAGAAGGGTAAACTTTATTTCAGAAGAAAGCATGGAGATAGAAAAACTAAACCGAGGTAAAGAGATGTCTGTGCAGAGTATTTCTTAGGCTCCCATCCGCTTCCTAAACAGATGTATTTTCATTTCTTTGGGGAATGAGTGCCACTTTTACAAGTAGCCCGGTCCTGTTGAAGGGCATCTTGTTTGCCTGCGTTCGGCATAGTTTACACGAATGCTTAGAAACAAAACGAAACGAAACCAGCTTGAAAGCTTGCTACTTTGCAATTCTTCGGTCCTTTGTCCTTACACAACAGCCCCAAAGTTGCATGGCCTGCCTTTGCAAAGAACGCTTGGTGTAAGCAACCAAGATTCTGCATTGTTCAAGGAATTCATTGGAGTAAAACACTTCACTGCTAAATGAAGGGTCAATGGGAAGATAAGTGATGTTCCCTCCCCTCCTTCCCACCCAGCCCTTCTTTCAGCAGCAGAGTTCCTGGGTGTCTTTGGAGCAATTCAAATTGTCAATAGGGGAAAATGCATACATTTGATTTGAAGATGTACATACGGGGAGACACACACACCACATCTATTCTGTTAGGAGACTTTGATTTATGTATTCCTGTAAATGAATTAAGTGTTTCCTTATAGACAGTTCTTTATATAAAGCAACTAATCATAAGCAAGTATAAAATTTTGATTTTGCGCAGGAGGCCAAATTGTCTCGCATACGACAATAATCTCTTAAGAGTTTTCTATACATACGGGCTAGGTACAGAGAAAGTGCTTATTGCTTGCATGTTTCCACAGAGACACAGAAGAACCAGGACGAGCTTCCTGACACCCCACAAGATGACAATATTTTTTTCCCCCCACTGTGCAAAAGAAGCAAAAGATTTTGAAGAAGCAACACTTAAAACATTGTTTTCTGGGTGCTTTCCCAGGGGGTCCTTGAAATTCTCCTGCCCTCCCCGTGGAGCCAAATCAAAACACTGAGATACAAGAGTAAGATTCTTTTTAATGTTCCACCTGATAATGAAAGAGCAAAAATACAACTTCCTCGGAAAGCAAAAACCACAGCAGCATCAGACCATATAGAAAAGACAGGTGGGGTTTCACTCTTTCTGAAGTGCCACAGAATGGGCTGTGAACAGTAGAATGGAAGAATTTCTACGAACGGCTGCCGAAAAGGGTTTGGGTGGGGCCTGCAGTTTGCATTCTGCACAGGGCCATGCTGCACTGAAGGAATGGCAAGAGACGGCAACAATACAAACAAAAGGGAATGGATCACAAGGGGAGCTCTGACTCCTTATTGGCATTCTCACAGTACAAAGCAAAGCCACAGGGCAAAAGATGCAAAATCTACTGGATGTCAGAATGTCCTTGGCATGAGTAGTGCTCCTCACCAACCTCCCTTCTTAGGCTCAACAACCTCCCTTCTTAGGTTGCCTTTCAGAGGTCCCTTTTCCTCTTTCCTTCAAGCGGGAGGCGCTCACATTGCAGTGCCAGGGCAGTAAGGCAAAAACATACATTCAAACATGGGGGCAAGTTATGAAACAGATACTTGGGAGAGACACCAAAACATCAGCCTTCTTCTTCATCACTGTCTTTCATGGTGATGCCTTGCAGTCCGCTACCGTTGGATACCGAAACGGTGGCTTCTTCTACGGTGAGGCGGCTATGGACGGTGTTGTACGTTTTGCTGTTTAGGGTTCCTTCCAGCACACCCTGTAACCGAAAGTCTCGATAGGTTTTCTGTAGCAAAACGAACAAAAAACAAAACTCAAGATTAAGAACAACTGGTATATAAGATGCAGCCTGTTGACTCAGGATTGTATTTCATAAAGGTATGTTGGGAATGGTTCTACTGGCAGAAGGGAACATGAAAGGTGTGAGTAATGCTCTCTACATGGGGCTTCCCTTGAGGTGCGCCAGGAGGCTTCAGTTAGTGCAGAATGCGGCCGCGCGGGGGATTTTGGGAGTCTCTAGATACTCCCATGTAACACCTCTCCTGCGTGAGCTGCACTGGCTGCCTGTGGCTTTCCGGGTGCGCTTCAAGGTCTTAGTGACCATCTTTAAAGTGCTCCATGGCATTGGACCTGGCTACTTGCCTCCTGCCACATACTTCCACCCGGCCTGTCTGCTCCCACAGAGTGGGCCTTCTCAGGGTGCCGTCCGCCGGACAGTGCCGGCTGGCGGCCCCCAGGGGAAGAGCCTTCTCTGTGGCTGGCCCAGCCCTCTGGAACGACCTGCCCCCCGACCTCTGCACAATCACGGACCTTCGCCTCTTCCGTCGAGCACTTAAA
Organism: Rhabdophis nuchalis; assembly: GCA_039707465.1. Classification (NCBI taxonomy): domain Eukaryota; kingdom Metazoa; phylum Chordata; class Lepidosauria; order Squamata; family Natricidae; genus Rhabdophis; species Rhabdophis nuchalis. The sequence goes on from CM077656.1 coordinate 10,509,293, forward strand.
ACACAATTCTTCAATGTGGCCGGCCTGACGTAGTGTATGTTTATTATTGAATTTTTAGCTGGGTTTTTAAATTAAGTTTTAGCACGGGTCAAATTCATTTAATTTAATTTTAAACTTACTTGTTGTCTGTTTATTTATATTTTATTTTTATTCCTGTGCACCGCCCTGAGTCCCATTTGGGAGAGAGGGCGGTATAAAAGTACGAATAAAGTAAAAGTAAAGTTCATTGATAAAAAACGTCACATGATGGGCTGCATCTGTTAAGTGTTACATGCAGCAAAAGAAAAGCACATGGAAGTGCTGGGATAGTACCGTAGGCTTTTTTTTTTTTTTAAAGAAAAGTTTTAAACTGTACATTGTTACAATAAGTGCTTTAAAAAGATTTTAGTTTTCTTATAACAGTTTTTGAGTCCTGGATAGTTTCCTGTTCGTTAAGATACTTGCTGGGCTGCTTATTTTGTACGCAGGATATTTTTTCCTGATCACCTCAACTGGATTAATGTAGTTTTGTAAAGTTTTGTAAAGACATCACAAGCCACTTCAGGACAAAAGAGGAATGGCCACAGCTCCTGCCTGCAGCATAAATTCTTAGGCATTTCAAGGCCAGCACAAATTCCCCACCATAGCCCTGAACTGAAACATGAGTTCAGCTTGATGAACCCAGTATGAACTCTTCAGCTGATCGGGCTGATCACAGGCTGACAGTTAAGCTGTTTCCCATCATTTCTGTAAAATATCTGTACACACCAAAATCAAATCGATTAAAAGCTTAGTATAAAATAATGCAAGACTTTCCTACCGACTTTAAATTCCCTTGCACACCTCTATTCCCATATAAGCGCAGCTAGAAATTACAGGCGGAAGTGCTTTGCCATTCATGTTATCTTGAAAATGGAATCTGCTCACCTCCATTCATGCTATGCGCCATTATCACTGATTGTGTAGCTCAATATATTCTGACGATCCTCTAACTATACAGTTACACAATTCGTTAAGTGGCTTCAGAGGTCAGTTTCCGTGCTGCAGAATTTTAGCTTGGGGGGGCCAAAGCTGGTTCTGCAAAAGACTTCTTGTTGGATGGGAGACTTGGGGGGGAAAAATGGCACTATGCACTAAGTTTACATTGCAGAGAGTCCTCGATTTATGACTGTAATTGAGCCTGTAATTAACGTAAGTCATGATGGTCACTAAGCAGGTCATCCCATGATCAAGACTGGTTTTATGACTTTTGTGGTGGCCATAAAGGGAATGCAGTGGTCGTAAGATGAACAAAGTGGTCATAAAGCAACCCCAATGGGACACCTCTTTCGGGAGGGCAGAAGTAAACGCCCGTTTCTTGCAAAGACTTTTACAGCTGCAAATGGCTGTAAATGCAGGCCAGAAGCTGAGCACCTGAAATGCAGCCATGGGACCATGGAGGGAAGCTGTCAGAACTTCGAATCCAGGTCACAAGTGCATTTGTAGATTCTGCCATAGCTTCAAATGGAGGCTATGCGATCAGTCGAGGCCCGCCTGCATCTCTCTATTCCAGAAACACCACAAAAAGTCTTCCTTGTCAAGGTGTTAAAGTTTTTGAGAAGAAGAGGAATAATTTCTTGCTGTTGTTTCTGTTTCCAATGCTGCAGTGTAATCACATTCTACTCATATTTACCTTGACTATTTTGATGAGAGTCTTCAGCTGGTAGATATGAAGCTGGAGATCTAATCTGTCAGCCAGCCAAACACAGATGGTTTTCATGGAGCTGCTGTACCACTGCTGCAAAAAAGGAGAAGGGGAAAAAACAACAACAACCCAGTCTAATTTTACAGAATTGACAATAAGAGGTAAATGGGGCACTTAGAAATAGCTACAAATCAGCACTTGAATTCAATAATGCCTTAATTTCTGTTAATAAAATAGCAAGTGTTGTTGCTAGGAAATCGGTTAACTGGACCTCAATTGGTCTTGATACGCATTAGCAAAAAACTGTTCAGAGTTGCATCCCATTTGTGTGCAGGGGTTTTTAATCCTTTGCCTCCCGTAAACAGAAAATAATAATAGCAACAGATTTATAACATGCAAGTCAAACAAAAAGACTCAAGGGTGGTGTATAGAATTGGAAACATAATACAGATACAAGCTAAGTGCTAAAATATTGAGCCACTCGGGAAATAGTAAAAAAACAAAAAAAAAACCCATCACTCATCATCACTCAACCAAAATTACAAATTGCCCCAGTGTTTGAAAAGCCAAGTTTTTAAAGCTTTTCTAAAGCAGAGCAGGGTTAGGGTTAGATGGATCTGGAATGAGGTGGGGAATGATATCAAAGAGTATTAAATACACATTCCTCTGAAATAGCTATTGAAACAATTGGTGGAGGGAGATATTATAGGGGCGAAAAAAGCAAGCTCTGCAAATTTAATTAGGGAAAGGAAATCCTCTCGGAACCAACTGCTGTTGTTGTCTTCATACTCCTACTCTGTTCATAATTGTGGCCCTCAACATTCAGCCCCCCATCCCAACCCCCAGCTCTAGGACCTGGAGTAAGGGAAAACTGTTTCGCCAGGTTTCCATCGCTTTGATGTATATGAGGCTAAATCATGTCTAGGAGAAAATCTGAGCTTATGTTTATGAGCTTTTATAAGCCATCAAAAGACACATTTCGAGGATAATTAATAACTGGGGAAGGTTAGCATTAAATATGAGGTCTTATAATAGATATCACAGAGGAGAAACCATTCCATGGGATGTCACTGAAGTTGTTGCTACGTAGCAGAAGTTACTACTCTGAGACTTAGGAACGACTGCATGATTCCAGGTAAAGAGATCTGGGACCTCCACTGACAGCAATCGAGTTTAACTTACGTCATCCTTTTTCTTTATCAATGGCTATGTTGTTGTGTACTGTATACTAATGTCAGCTCTAGAAGGACCTCCAATCAACCTAGCATGGACCTCTTCAAGCCGAGTGGATCTATGGAAAGCTACAAAGGCCAATGGAGAAGCTGGCACTTGAATCTGATGAAAGCTGGGAATTATAGAAATCATTGAGTAGTTTGTGGACGGGTACAACAAGGTCCAGAGACCCTCTGAACAAATGGGGCTTTCCTGTTGCTTCTGCTCTTTGCGATTGTGGTGACACGCAGACAACAACCCATATGGATACCTGCCCTTTGTTCCCCGATCTCATGGCAGCATGTCAGAACACAATTAATGTTGCTAGTTTCTGGGCAAGATCTATTTAACTTGTACATATTTTAATCTTTCATTTTACATCTTAAGTTTTATGTCATATAGTATACCTTATATTAATTGCTATGCTTCTGGCATGAATAAACCATCAAACCTCTAAGTTATCTTTTCTTTTCAGGTGCTTTAATTGGCAGTGTAGTTGCATCAATTTTAAACATTAATATTAGTCGTATAATTTTGTTACTTCCCATATTATTAATACAACCTATGGAGAATGTGATGCTTCACAAGTCTATAGTCAGTTTTATTAATTTCAATTGGTTGTCTAGTTGAAGAGCTGTATAACTATGAGAAAATAAAACAGCACAAGGAACTACACGATGTTATCTGGATAAGGGGCAGCTGCGATGGGTGTGTTCAAGCAATTAGATTATATGCCAAATAAGAATTCTTTTCTAGTTTATTTGCTTCTGATATTACCATTGGAGTAAAATATGCCGAAATAGCTTTTAAAATGATAATAACATCCTAAAACATATTTCTGAAATCTTATTCCTCTGTTTTTAAATATATAAATACATTTAAAAAATAATAATAATTCTGAATTTTAACCCACGGCTAACAGGTGGCATTCAATGAATCCTGTCAGGCACATTAACATGAGTATCATGTAGCTTAACAGATGGCATCTAAGTCAATTCACTTGTGGTGATAAATTCACACTCACCTGATAAATCTCTTAATTGCCATTTGTTCTTTTGTATCTGTTCATTGTTACATGCAATATGATAGGCCCAATCTGTTCTCTTATCAAGCAGACTTTTAGACAAATTAACCTCAGAGGTACCCACGTGATTTGGTGCTGAGCACTATGGAAAGACCCTCAGTTGAGGAGGGGGAGCTCACCAGTTATGCAAAGGAGACTGGGCATCAAACAATTAGTCAAGAGCCAAAGTGGCGCTTCTTGCACAAATGAGCAAACCACAGTTACTGTGACAAGTGCTTCAATTTGTAATTCTATGAAAGGAAATTAATAGGGTTGCATGAATAGACCAGAACCCCAACCACATAAATGCATATAAAAAGATGGGACCAAGCTTCCATCCCATCCAAATATGTAAGGCACCAAAAATATGGAGAATGAAACCAACAGCCTTTAATTTAGTCTAGTTGAAATTTACCATTTTCCTTCATTGTTCATCGCTACTTATAAAGAGATGCCAAGTGAAAGGTTTTAATTGCAAATAATCATCACACTATTTTAATATTAACCATGCAACATTAATACCGGAGAATGTTTTTCTGCAGTATTTTATACACCTCTCACTTACTTATTAATATAAAATAGCTGCATGTTGGATAGCAAAACAAAAAACAGCCCAGAATTCCCAGTAAACATGCATTAGCATATTTTAAAGCAAAAATATGGATAAAGATTATAGCATTTGCATATTTCTTCTATGAAATTCAGAATAAGTAGTTGGAACTTATTTTTGAACATTTCCCCTAACTAACACAACTGAACTACGAAAGTCACAATAAATGGGTTGTGCAGCATGGTTTAAAAGGTAACACAATGAAAGCAATGGACAAAGCAATTAACTGCATTTAGTCTAGGAAGAATTTTTCATAAACTGAGTTGGTTCAACATTTGTGGATTTATTATGGGAACACAGTATTCTTCCTAGAATAAACACAGTTAATGGCTTTGTCCATGGATTTCATTGTGTTACCTTTTAAACCATGCTGCACACCCTATTTATTGTGTCTTTCGTAGTTCAGTTGTGTTAGTTAGGGAAATGTTCAAAAATAAGTTCTAACTACCTAGTCATGACTCTCATAATTCTAGGATCCACTGCTGGCTTGTGGAGAACAGTATTTACTGGGATAATTGCTATTCAGATTAAAGAAATGAAGAAAGAGGAAAGTCTGGATGAAATTTACCAGCCCTTTGCCTCCCTCCTCCCTAATTTTAGCCAAATCATCCCCTTCTAAGACCTCTAAAATCACAATAGCTCAGAGGGCAGGCACAAAAAAGAGAAGGACACTGCAACATGAACAAAGCAATTTCTTCATTAGGTCGAAAGAGATGTTGACAGGCAGCTGGCAATCTTGGGGTGGTGGGTTTTTTTTGTGTGTGTGCAAAGGAAAGGTCTTTTAATATTAGCGCATTCTATTTTCTAGAGATCAAACTTCCTTAAATTACCCTCCAGGCATGGAAAAGCCTTTTGAATACATTTTCCCCCCATTTCCATCCCTTATACTAGAATCACATTCTTTTGAGCCTGATGGGGGGGAAAATGGAGAGAAAAAAAGCATTATAATGCCCCCTGATGACAAGCCTGCAGCATTATTATTTTTGGATGCCGTGGTGGACGTAAAATACAAACAGAAACGTGTATCCTCTCTGTATTTTTTTCCCATGCTGGAGCATGACAGCAGCCAACCATTTAAACACAAAATGAGTTCTTCCCCTCCTTCCCTTGCTAGTGCAGTCAGCTCCTGTAAGGGCATGTATTACTCACTTCATTTTCCCTTGAAATATCTCTTTTGAAGTCCTTTTTTTTTTTAAAGAGAGGGAAAAGGAAAGGCTAGGGTTGACTCTGCGAGACCCCTGTATTTATTCACACTTATTGTGCATGACTGTAGACTGGTAAATCATATTAGCAGCCCGTCTCCCCATCAAGCTGCTACTTGCTTTTCAGCCCTGGGAAGGTTCAACAAATCAACAGGAGCACGGAAAACAGAACATCAGTCTAATCTAGTGTTTAAGGTGAAGTTTTCAAACCCAATCTAAGAAGATCTTTAGAGCAAGTAACAAGCTGAAGGGCTCAGAAGGTGGTATTGACAATGAAAGAGTGTTGAAATATTGAGAAGCGCAGCACTTGTGCATTTTTAATAACGAGAGGGTCAACAAGGACACAGCCCCCTCCGTGCCAATAGCTGCCACCCCCTATGGAAATTGCCACGCCAGAGCCATAAACGCTTTCAGTTCATCAGCCGCCTTAAACATCCTACACCTCCTCGGAGGACCTTTAGTCTTGAATTAACAAACCAAAGCAATGAAAGAGGGTGCAGGCTGAATGGCTGGCATTGATCCCCGACTGTGTTCAGCACTGCTACAAGCTCTGAAAAACTCTCTCCATTGTCAATAGAAATTGACAAACCCTCCTTCTCCTAAATAGTACAGCTGAGCCAGGCTGGATCCATGCAGCTGTAAAGGGCTCCACTCTCAGGGTCCAGGAAGACTAACAATAGAACAAGCATGAGCTCTTTGTCAGCTGCAGACTGGGCAATTTTCTAACAAGGATTAAAGTTGTTTCTCGGCAGTGTTAGTGAAAAGAGATTTAGCAACATACCGAGCTTTCTTAGGCAAGTTGAAGAGACGCAGTTAAGGAATTTCATTATTCCGTTGACCATTGGAAAATGCAAAAACAAATATGTTCAATATTCACAATCCTTAGCTCCCTCTTTTCTCTCAACTCTTTCTAATGTTTTAAGAGCAATTAATTAGATGTAATAACTTGTCTCTTGAAATCATGCCCTCCAGATTTCTCCCTCTCTCTTCTTTATTTCTTTTCTATTTTTTTTTTAAAGATGCAGCTGTTTGCTACCTGGAATGAAAACTCTACATGTAGTAAAACACAAAGCGGCAGTCCATTCAGCTCCGATATTTCTATTTCTGAATCACTGGACCACATACAGGTTTTCTTTAGGTTGGCTCTTCTGGCAACCGCCACTGACAGAATGTGTTTTTTGATGAAGAAGAGGCAAGAAAATAGTAGCTTTGTTTAAGACGGATCAGCACTTTTGTCCTGCATTACGGCACAAAGCAGCAATGGTAAAATTAACAGGGAAACATAACAATAGCCTCCAGTTTTAAAGTTGATTGGATAATTAGGAGCTGTTATTATAAAAATCCTAATAGATTTCGTTGGTGATATTAGATACACGTATAACGAAGGCTACATATTCTCTGATTTACCTGCCGATTAAAATAAACAATGCCTAAACACTATGTTGATAAATACAAGATTCTGCCTTTTTGGATGCTAGAATATTCTTAGCACCTCGCTCCTGGACAAAAGTGTAACACTGATCAGAAATTAAAAACACCTTTAAACATTCTGAAATGATTTTTTTAATAACAAGAAGGTGATTTCATCCAGGGTAGATAGGAAAGAAAAATAAAATAGTATTTAAACTGACAAAGTTAGAATCATTCAGTGAAAAAGTAAAAAAACCTGTGTAGCATAATCTGTATTTAGAGAATTTTGTATTATATATGATCCCTGAAAAAAAAAAAACCAGCCATCTGCACATTATAGAATATTTTAATAAGCTTCTATTTATACATATCTCTGCTCCCAGTATATTTTCAGCAAGCATGTCTTAAGGAGAATGTGACTGATCAAAATAATTACATGGAAACATCTCATAACATACATACATCTCATCATCACTTACCATTTAAGTTTTATTTCATATATTTATGTGCTTTGCAAAATTAAGTGTTTTCAAACATAAGCAACATGGATGCATAAAAATCCTTCCAAATCTGACTTGAAATGAAAAAAAAATATAATTTGAAAAATTATTCCAGAACATTTCAGATACTTAAATATTTACATTTATGATGGAACGTTTTGAAACACTCTGAGGAGTCTGTCAATTGTATCCAACTATATCAGATGGCAATGCATAAAATATCACAGCAAATGACTCTATTCATTTGAGTGTTCTTCATTATCCATGTGGTTCAAAATTAACATCCTATTAAGCCTCTTGACTTTTCTCTTAAATTTTGACTTTTATCATTGAAACTGCCTATTAACTGAATGCAATCTTCTATTATGGCAAATTCACCCCACTAATTATCATAGATTGGCTAATTTATAGTTTCCTAATCTCTATCAATGCACTTGGAATGAATATTGGCTGAAAGCAATTCCGCTTGTGTTAGTGTGCATGGCTAGATCTGTAAAGCTCGGCATTTGTGTCAGAATTAATTTTACACAATTATTCTGTTTGTTTGTAAATTACACTACATTAGTATCAGGACAGGAGCACTACTGTTGTGTCTGTGCGAACGTGACAGCTGATTACCACACAGAACAATAACTTCTAAACCAGGGGTCTCCAACCTTTGCAACTTTAAGTCTGAAGGACTTCAGCTCCCAGACTTCTCCAGCCAGGTTGGAGACCCCTGTTCTAAACCAAGTGAAGTTCCTAAATGATTTAAATCACGCTTATGAAATCCACATGCTTCATTCTGGATTTTCAAGGCAGATGGCTAAAATGTTGGAGAAAGAAAACCAGATGGAGAGGAATGCCTTGTGCATTTGCTCAGGTTCCTGACCTTTCCTGACCCTCACCACCACCACCACCTCAAGTTATTATGGCTTCCGCCAATAGCAATACTTATAGCCTCAGAAATAAAGGAAATGGTGGGGATGGGATTTATTCCTTCACAGCTATAGTGGGGGCAAAGCCCATCTATGGTGACAGTTCTTTTCAGGATAGTTGCTTGGAGCCCATTGGTTACAAAGACCATTTCCAAATGATCTCCTGCTTCACAGTGAAAACATTTTAGTGGTCATCTGCCATTTAATATGCATACTGTTTATTAAACATATATTCAATAGACTATAAAATTCAGGAGTTATACACACACACACACACACACAAATATATATGTATGTATGGGACTGAGCATTAGATTTTCCTAAGTATTTATGGCAATGATCTTGAACATGAAGGCTGTGAAAATGTGTGCATATGCAAAGTTCTTTAGTAAGACTTCTAATTTCTAACACATTGTTTTGCACATCTGCTTTCCTCGACAATTTGTGTTCCAATCTAACCCTTTACTATTGTTTTATTTCAAAAAAGGATCTCACTGGAGAAATACACTTGAGTTAGCAGATAGCAAAGGAAGGAGGCAGTGCTATTTTAAAAATCAGAAATATATCCAAAGCAGCAAACGTAGCCCTGAATTTGGGACCTGATTCTCAAACTATCCCCACGACCAATAGAGAATTTAGAACCATACCAAATTGACAAGGGCATAGGTTAGCCCTGCATGTGCTTCAAAAACAGGATTAGCCTACCCTAGGATCATTTCATTTTAGCCTTCTTCTGAAAAGCTTTTCAATTTTGGTGAAAGGCAAAACAGCAATCACTATAATAATTAGTTCTTTCTTTTTAAATGATATCTTTAGAGTAGAGAGCTCATTCTACCAGCATCAGAGTCTGAAATAGCTATCTGAAAAACATTAATCTTTAAAGCAAGCTTGATCATTGCATGATCAAATACCAATATTCATTTATTCTATGATAAGAAACCTCTCCTCCAACTGTACAATAGGTGGTATTTGTAAACATATTTCAAAATCACTTTCACCCTTGACCAACTGAATCCACTGGAGTTAAGGAAACCACAGAATACCCAAGGGGCATTTTCTGTCTTCTTATGTAAATTCCTTGCCCTTCTTTGATTACTATGAAATAAGCCAAAAAGCAACTCAATAGAATTATAATACATTAATAACAGAAGTTATTATATTTTAATAAAAAAGATAAAATGGGATTTTCTTTAAGAAAATTGGACAGGGCAACACAATTTATATTCTCTTTCATGGTCTATGGCAGGGGTCTGCAAAGTTGGCTCTTTTAAGACTGGTGGACTTCAACTCTGGGAGTTGAAGTCCACTAGTCTTAAAAGAGCCAACTTTGCAGACCCCTGGTCTATGGCAAACTCTTTTTTTCACTGTGAAGACCTGTAAAACTATTGCAGCATAACTGCTCGCTGCAACTATGAATAGCAACCAGGTATAACTTCCTATAAGCAGCAGTTCCCAATCTTTTCTTTTAAAATTACTACATTCTCACTGAAACGTTTGAAGAGCATCATTTAAAGCCATTGGTTGGCAATGCAACACCTCTGGACATGGCATACATGACTTTTCCACATAATGTCTGCAGAGCCCCAGCTTAAAGGGTCATAAGTATAAATTGTATGGCTCAAATAAAGGAACGCTAAACCCTTGCAACATTTGATGAACTTGAAATTTTGAGTGTTTCAAAAAAGCATCTATTATAGTGCCCACTCCATAGACTATTACCACTATTCTGTTGGAAGTCACCGCTCTAGGATACAAAGTTGTAAAAAGATGTGAGTTAGCTTTACAAAATTTCTAATTATACCTCCCCAGCAGCTTCAGCCAACACAAGCACTGGGGAGAGCATCGGAATCGTAGGTCAGGACTATCTGGAGGGACAGAGGTCCCCATTCTCGCACGACTCAAGAGGTCTAACCCTACTTTCCTAATTGACAAGAGGCTACATGAATCAGACTGCTTTTATTTTATTTCTTTCCGTCTCTCCCCTTTTTTCTTAGTGCCTTGAATTTCTGCATATTTTCATAGTTACTCAACTACAAAGCTTCTGTTTCTCAAAAGTGTGGCCACGCTTTTGGCCATGATCAGCAGTTGGTCATTTAATTTCACTCAGAAGAGATGAAGTTGAACTGTTTAAATGTCTTAATGTGTTAAATGTTTGGTTCATGCATTCAATAAGCTTTGAAAAGATGCTTCAGGGGAGAGCTCCTTTGATTTGATCTATGATATCAGAGCAAAATTATTGGCCATGAATAGTGGCAAACTTTTATAAAGCTAGCGTAACACAGGCAGGGTTCATAGTCAAGGCGCTAGCAATGCATAGTTGGCTGCAGAAACTGTGACCTTCTCCTGCTGATTAAGTGTATATATATTTACAGTACATGAGGAAATCAATAAACCCTCAATGGTGCCTTTGCCTGGCATTTCATGGTGGAAAACATATGACCTAAGACAATCCAAATGGTAGAGAACCTATTGATTTTTCTTTAGTACACAGAAGACAGCCAGCCCAGTTAACACTTTCTATCAGATTTGCCTAGAGTTTCAGAGCCGTTGCAGCTGGATGCATTCTATCGATCTCCGTAAGGTACTTCTATACTATTTTTAAAGATACCACAGCAAAATGTATATGTAATTATGGGTCTCTTTTTGTTCTTATCCCGGGAGACAAAGACAGCGCTTTCCGTTGATGAGTTCAAGTCTAAATTATGACAATTTCTCTTTCCCTCTCAAATATTCTGGTCATAGTGGCTATTTGTTTTTGTTTTTTTAAATGAGACAATGTGGTTCATTTAAAACGCATTTCTAAAAACATTTTCCTGTTTATTTATTTGTAAAATTAGCTTATTAATAAATGTATTTATATACATTCATGTACTGCAAAACCATAACGTTACAACACAGTGTACAAAATTATTCCACGATTCAAATGCATTTTATAATACTAAACAAATGCTATGAAATTTTAAATCTGTTTGAAAAGAATGCCATCAAGAAGGTTTTGGAAACGTAACTATTTCACTGAATAAATGTTCTTTCTCTTTTCTTCAACAGCATGCAAACTATATTTTAATTTACAGAAATACCCCAAATTGCTTTTGGGAGGGTTCTTATTCCTCACATATCGGAACAGTTGGAAGAGGTCAAAGAGATGAAATGGCGGAACTCATTCTAAAGGTGTAACCCGCTGATTGGATAATGAAAGGAATGATTGCTCAGTAAGAGAAAAGAGATACTTAACTTGATCAATTTGAATAATATAAAGAAAGCCAAGATATAAAAACACTACAGGTTTTATCTGGATCAGATAACATGGATCTGAAACCCTAAGGGTAATGTTTCAATCTACAACCTGTCCTGGCAGGATAACAAATTAAAGACCATCAAGCCATTACTTACTAATTCAGGGGCATGAAAACATTCGTGGTATTAGAATCTTTAAACTATAGTTTACTTACTTACTTACTTACTTTATTGAATTTATAGACCGCTCCCTTTCCCAAAAGGGACTCGGGGCGGTGCACAGGAAATTAACAACATACATAAACATAACAATATACAAAATTTTAAACAAAATTAAATTATTATCCCTGTGCTAAAATTTAAAATAAATTGAAACAATTTCCCTTAAAAACCAATTAAAACAATTTAACTTCTGACTATAGGCTAGGTGGAGTGAGCTAGGAGTGAGTTTAATTTTGAAACCAGGTTCAAGGGGGAAAAAAGTATTCGGATAAATGGAGTGGTGTGAATTCTCTTAGCATTGCATATTGAAATCTTAATTCTGAAAAGTAAGTGGGAAAGATGCGTTAGGGTTGTAATTCATTAAGTAAGTAGAAATTAAATTTTTCGTTAAAAATGAGCTTACTTTTACAATACAGAACATACTAAAAGAATTTGGAGAATTATGAAACTTTGACTTGAAGTTTTTAAAAAATAAAGTATTTAATTCTAAAAATATCGTTTAATATATTATTATAACATTATTTTATTTGATATTTACTTTCTTTTCTGAGATTGGCAGAGAATAAACACCAAGAAAACCAATTTTTCATTGTTTCGTCTTTACAAAGTGTGGTGCAAAATTCCAGAGTTATTATTTTATACATTAAAGCAGACTCACGTATATAATAAAAGATGGAATAATACAAAGACTTGGAAATGCATTTCATAAGTGACTTACTGACAAAGCAGTCTATTAAGCCTGCCCTTCCATTGCTTATTTTAGTAATGTTTGTGAGGAATTCGCACAGGCCCTAGTGAGAAAAGAGGGGGCTGCTCCCAACAGTGTCTGTGAATTGTGCTTTGTGCCTGCACACGCGTACGCATGTGTGTGAGGTGGCTTTCTCCCACAACAGTCTGTTAACATGTTTGAAAATGTACAAGCTTTGCTCTTTCATGCTCTATAGGGAAAACCTGATGCTACAAAGCGTGTTAGAGGAGTCAATTATTTTGCTCCTTTAAATAAAGAATCTCAGACGGATTCTTATTTTCTTTTATTGTCCGTGGCAGCCTTAAAAAAATTAGGCATAATTAAAGGTGAGCTAAAGCTCAGTAGAAATGTAAAGAGTATCAGCAAATCGAGCACTGCTCAGCTTTTGAATGCCTTTCTTTCTACCTTTCTTTCCACTTCTCGGTTCTTTTAAATGGTTTTCTATGGCAGGAACATTTTTCTTAATTAGTCACAGCTAATTAGTGTTCTGGCATAGACAAGTAATCAGAAATGTCAGAGCTACAAGGCTACATCTCCCTAATCCTTTGATAATAATTTAGCCTCCTGGGAGGGCTTCAAGCTGAGGTAAGTAGTAGTTGACAATAAGGCAAAATTAGGTGGGCAGCAGACCATTAGGATAGAAAAATAAAAAGCACTACCAAATCCTGCTGAGCGCCATCAGGCAACTAACTGCATTGCCAGATGAGGTGCCTGTTTAAGCCTGTGTTGTTAATTAGCTGATTCTACCAGACCTGCCACATATGTCCAGGTGCATCAGGAAAAAAACCCCCCAAGAAATCTATTTTTGGGGTTGTGCCAAGTGACAGTTATGTTCCTATCCAGTTTCTGGAAACCCGATAGCAGAAGTCCACATATTTCCTGAAGATTATTTTGATTTATCAAAGAAATAAGCAGCTCAACACGCTACAATGCATTATCTTGTGGAGTTTCTCTGGGAATTAGGTACGCTTCGCTCAGATTTCTTAGGCCTTCATTCCCATGCAGGTTTTGGATGCGAGAAGAGGAACTTTTGAACAGCTTCCCACCCAGTTTTAGCTTGCAGGTGTTGCCCTGGCATATAATTGAGATCAAAAGAGGGACGTTTTTGTCAAAGCTCACACCTACAAATGATAATTTAACACAGAAAATGAGGATGAACTGAAACTAACTTGACAGACTGTAATCTGAGAATGAGCAATTTTGAACACTGATATTTACATTTTTAGAGAGAAAAACAACTAACTCTCCAAACCTTTTCAGTATTGAATTGTTTGTAGGACATACAATAAATCAATAAAAAGTCAACTGACAGCAGCTATTCTTCTATCATTCAACAAATGCCCGCGAAAGGCATATAGTGTTTAGATGTTTTCAATACAACGATCAAAATTTTAGCACTGAATATTTAAAATCATTTCTGCAGTTCTCCATAGTATGATGAGTAACTTTGGATTAATAACTTCAGATTTAATAGGACTTTTGAAGAAAGGATACTATTGAAAAGTAATACGTATTTTAACACTCATGGCTGAGAATTAATATTGCAGACTCTGTAACATTAAAACAAAGATCTGAAAAATGAAATGTACTTTCACTAGGAAGTCTCATGCATAAAACCTTTAACTTGAAAACAATATCGAAGGATTTAAATATGATTTTTACAATGTGCAAAAGTAGCACAATCTATGAATGTGTTGCTTGAATCTAAAAAAAGTAATTACAAATGTTTCTAAGCTACAATGCAGTCTTAATCACACTTCCATTTGAAATATGAATTTGCTATGTAACTTACTGGTAATATGTTAACAGTCTTTTTTTCCCCATTTTCACTGAGTCCAGATCAATTATAAGCAATTATTTCAAATGAAGAGATACTGTATTAGGAGGAACCATGTGTCCTACTTTTCAGAAGATTATTTGAAAGGCTTCTAATATAAAAACTTAACAAACGAGCAAATACCTTGAGTTACCCACCAAGAGTAAACACAAGCAAGGACATTTGTTTTAACAGAAGATTTGTTGCATTTTTGTAACCACACTAATGTGCAGAATTGAACTGTTTTGGGTACTAGAATAGAATAACAGAGTTGGAAGGGACCTTGGAGGTCTTCTAGTCCAACCCCCTGCCTACCTAGGAAGCACTACACCACTTCAGACAAATGGTTGTCCAATCTCTTCTTAAAAACTTCCAGTGTTGGAGCATTCACAACTCCTTGAGGCAAAGTTGTTCCACTGATTAATTGTTCTAACTGTCAGGAAATTTCTCCTTAGTTCTAAATTGCTTCTCTCCTTGATTAGTTTCTACCCATTACTATTCCTACTGTGCTTGTAAATCCAATCGCTAAGAAACATTCCTTCATCTCATTCCTACTATCTAAGTTGTACATTATTATTATTTTCTACATTTTAAATGCGGACTGAAGGAAGCATATCCTGAGATGCTAATATATCACTGGAATGGCAGGGGAAACATTTTCAGGCTGATGCCAGGAATTTTAAAATGCATAACGAGGCCTTAAAGCTCCCCAGGTTATGAGAGGCCACTTTTTAATTCCATTCTGTCTAAAGGGAATTTAGTCCGGTTGAGGGAACTATGGATTGAGGTTGTTGATTTTTACTAACTTCCATAATTGGGAAAAAAATGTACCATCCCAAATCTGTATGGTTGCTTCCAGGATTTATTGATGGAGTTGCACAGTATTCTGCGAAAAGCCAGTTATTCTTGGAAAGCTGATTGTAGTCCATAGAGCAGGGGTCTCCAACCTTTGCAACTTTAAGTCTGAAGGACTTCAGTTCCCAGAATTCTCCAGCCAGCTTTGCTGGCTGGAGAAGTCTGGGAGCTGAAGTCCTTCAGACTTAAAGTTGTAAAGGTTGGAGACCCCTGCCACAGAGGAACAGCTCTGAGCTAATTTTTTTTTTTAAGTAGTGTTTTGGTTTTTTCCACAGATTTCAATCTAAAGTGCTTCCAGATACTACCCTTGTGCATGGACGTTTGAAAAACTCTACAGAAAACATTGCCTTTAACTTTGAACTCTTCCCTGCCAGAAAAGTTCAGGGAAAAAACAGCCCCAGGGAGGGAAAAAAAGCTTGCACAATACCCTTTGATTGGTACTGCCAGGAGATCTCCATCTGGGCGTGTACCTAATGACTGCTTTCACACTTGTGTAACCTCAATGCTAGATTAATGCATTTCCTCTAGGTAGGGATGCTTAATCAGTACTCAAGAATTGATGATGCAGGAAGGTCACTGAGTTGCCATTCTATGAAAGCCCTTCCAAACATTAAACAGTAGGCTGGCGTTATCTAGGAAATCCTTAAGATTTTAAGTCCTGGATTTACAGAATAATCATTTCCTCTCTGCTCCACGATAATTCCTGCTAAAACAGAACATTCGACTGACTTTACCATTCATGCTTTAAGCTTGAGAATAAAGGCACCAAGGAAAATCTCTTGACTATGAGGTTTCTCTCCAGTGCAGTATTCCAGAAGTAATACTTTTAGGAAAGTACTTATTGACTTTTGGATTCTGCAGTTAAATGCCAAATTTGCATCATCTGTGGATACATATAGTAATAGTCAGTGGTGGGCTCCAACCGGTTTGGCCTGGTTTAGCCGAACTGGTAGTGGTTTGGTGGCCTGGGTCGCTGGAACCGACAGTGACCCAGGTCCACCATGCCCCCAAACTAGTTCTCCTATGGCGCTGCAATCTTGATTTTTGGTTCTGCGCATGCGCAGAACAATTTTCACTGCACAAATTTAATTTCTTTTCATTTTTTTATGTTTTGCGCATGAGCAGATCTATTTATGTGCAAATGTGCACATGTGCACACAAAACTGCACGCTCACCGAACCGGCAGTAATGCCGGCAGCAACCCACCCCTGGTAATAGTATGGGAACATTTTGAGTGATGTAGCTATATGATACATCAAGCATTAAAACAAACCTCTTTTCTTGAAGAAGTATACAATTGTAGGGAATTGACCCATGCTAGCAGACTAATTTGTTTTGTCTTTGAATATGGTGTTTTATCGTTTTAATTAATGATAGTAAAGTTGCACCTGCAAATTTATTTCCTCCCCCCAAATTACATTGCTGCTCAACATACCTGACTTAGAACACTTTTCAGTAACATGTTCCAGAGGTACCTTATCCTATTGCAAGAGGCAGAAGAGGTGTGGAATTTAGGCAGTCCAGAGTGGACATGAAGGCTCAGCGCCAGAACCTGCCTGCTGTATCTCAGGAAGAATAAGAACAGCCGCCCTTGGAAGATGGGCAGATGCCAGCACCTTGATGCTCCCTGGTTAGATAGTGACGATAAGTAGGTAAGATGTACTGCTGACATGTAAAGGCCTTGGAAGGAGGTCCCAGCCCCTTGTTCTACATACAGTCTGGTCCGATGCCATCAGCTTGAGAAAAGCTTGCATTCCAGAAGAAGAGGAGCAAAATGCCTTCTCTCTCAAATTTGCTTGTAACTCCCACTATGCAAACCCCTACTTTAATTGACAAAGTGGTTGAAGCATCTTCCACCACAGGAAATATGGAAGTCCAAACTTTAGACAAAGAAGAAACGGAATGGTTTTGCACCTAAAACAGAGGGAAGGGTTACTTTCTTCTTCCAAGACACAACCTTACTTTTCTTCTGTCTATTCTTTCTGGCAATAGTTACAGTACTTGGATAGTCTCCCAAGCCAGCTTGAAACCTTTAATACTTCTGTGCCATAGGCATTTCTCACTGCACCTTTATCCCTATCTCACTGCACTTTTACCCCTATCTTACTGCACTTTTACTGCTATCTCACTGCACTTTTACCCCTATCTTACTGCACTTTTACTGCTATCTCACTGCACCTTTATCCCTATCTTACTGCACTTTTACTGCTATCTCACTGCACTTTTACCCCTATCTTACTGCACTTTTACTGCTATCTCACTGCACTTTTACCCCCATCTTACTGTACTTTTACTACCTCACTGTACTTTTACCCTTATCTTACTGCACTTTTACTGCTATCTCACTGTACTTTTACTGCTATCTCACTGCACTTTTACCCCTATCTCACTGCACTTTTACTGCTATTTCACTGTACTTTTACCCCTATCTTACTGCACTTTTACCCCATCTTACTGCACTTTTACCCCTATCTCACTGCACTTTTACCCCTATCTCACTGCACCTTTATCCCTATCTCACTTCACTTTTACCCCTTACTGCACCTTTATCCCTATCTCACTGCACTTTTACTGCTATCTCACTGCACTTTTACCCCTATCTTACTGCACTTTTACTGCTATCTCACTGCACTTTTACCCCTCTCACTGCACTTTTACTGCTATCTCACTGCACCTTTACCCCTATCTCACTGCACTTTTACCCCTATCTTACTGCACTTTTACTGCTATCTCACTGCACTTTTACCCCTATCTTACTGCACTTTTACTGCTATCTCACTGCACCTTTATCCCTATCTTACTGCACTTTTACTGCTATCTCACTGCACTTTTACCCCTATCTTACTGCACTTTTACTGCTATCTCACTGCACTTTTACCCCTATCTTACTGCACTTTTACTACCTCACTGCACTTTTACCCTTATCTTACTGCACTTTTACTGCTATCTCACTGTACTTTTACTGCTATCTCACTGCACTTTTACCCCTATCTTACTGCACTTTTACTGCTATTTCACTGTACTTTTACCCCTATCTTACTGCACTTTTACTGCTATCTCACTGCACTTTTACCCCTATCTTACTGCACTTTTACTGCTATCTCACTGCACTTTTACCCCTATCTCACTGCACTTTTACCCCTTACTGCACCTTTACCCCTATCTCACTGCACTTTTACCCCTATCTCACTGCACTTTTACCCCTATCTCACTGCACTTTTACCCCTATCTCACTGCACCTTTATCCCTATCTCACTTCACTTTTACCCCTATCTCACTGCACTTTTACCCCTATCTCACTGCACTTTTACCCCTATCTCACTGCACCTTTATCCCTATCTCACTTCACTTTTACCCCTTACTGCACCTTTATCCCTATCTCACTGCACTTTTACTGCTATCTCACTGCACTTTTACCCCTATCTTACTGCACTTTTACTGCTATCTCACTGCACTTTTACCCCTCTCACTGCACTTTTACTGCTATCTCACTGCACCTTTACCCCTATCTCACTGCACTTTTACCCCTATCTCACTGCACCTTTATCCCTATCTCACTGCACTTTTACCCCTTACTGCACCTTTATCCCTATCTCACTGCACCTTTATCCCTATCTCACTGCACTTTTACCCCTATCTTACTGCACTTTTACTGCTATCTCACTGTACTTTTCAAATTCAAATTTCAAATTAAGATTTATTAACCGCACCCTCTCCCCACAGGGACCCGGGGCGGTGCACAGGCATAATTAAAAACAATATACAAAATACAAACATTACTTAAAATAAAATTAAATAAATCTACCTATGCTAAAAATATATAATTAAAACCCATTAAAATTTGTAATTAAAAGACAGAGAGAACTATTCAAGGCCGGCCAGTCGAAAGAGATGGGTCTTCAATTTTACCCGGAAGGAGCGGAGGTCGGTGGTCGTTCTAATATCAGGGGGAAGGTCGTTCCAGAGGGCCGGGCCCGCCACAGAGAGCGCCCTTCCCCTGGGCGTCGCCCGCTGACAAAGTCTAGTGGACGGCACCCGGAGAAGCCCCTCTCTGTGGGAGCGAATCGGTCGTGAGGATGTGTGGGGCAGGATCCGATCTCGCAGATAGCTAGGTCCCGAGCCATGGAGCGCTTTGAAGATGATAACTAACACCTTGAAGCGCACCCGGAAGACGACAGGTAGCCAGTGCAGCTCGCGCAGGAGCGGTGTTACATGGGCAAACCTGGAGGTGCCCATAATTGCTCGCGCGGCCGCATTCTGAACTAACTGAAGCCTCCGGGTGCACCTCAAGGGGAGCCCCATGTAGAGAGAGTTGCAATAGTCCAGTCGGGATGTCACGAGGGCATGGGTGACTGTGCGAAGGGCGTCCCGATCCAATAGGGGGCGCAATTGGCGAACCAGGCGAACCTGGTAAAACGCCCTCCTGGCCACGGCTGTCACTTGCTCTTCCATAGACAGCCGGGTATCCAGGAGGACACCCAAATTGCGCGTCCCATCCACAGGGGCAAGATGTTCGCCCCCTATGGCCAGCGTTGGAGAAAGCTGGTTGAATCGGGCAGCCGGAAACCACAGCCACTCGGTCTTGGTCGGGTTGAGCCTAAGTCCGTTACTTCCCATCCAGATCCGCACGGCTTCCAGGCACTGGCACATCACCGCTACGGCATCGTTGGGGTGGTCTGGGGTAGATATGTACAGCTGGGTGTCATCAGCGTACAGATGGTACTCTACCCCAAAACCACGGATGATCTCACCCAGCGGCTTCATGTATGCATTAAACAGGAGAGGCGAGAGGACCGACCCCTGAGGCACCCCGCATGTGAGGGGTCTCGGGGTCGACCTCTGCTCTCCTGCCCGCACAAATTGCGATCGGCCAGAGAGGTAGGAGGAGAACCACCGCAAAACGGTGCCTCCCACCCCCAACCCCCCCAGCCGATGCAATAGGATACCATGGTCGATGGTATCGAAAGCCGCCGAGAGGTCTAATAGGACCAGGATGGAGGAACATCCCCCATCTCTGGCCCTCCAGAGATCATCTACCAACGCGACCAATGCCGTCTCGGTGCTATGCCCGGGCCGAAAGCCGGACTGGCGCGGATCTAGATAGTCAACTTCCTCCAGGTGACGGGGAAACTGTTGTGCCACCACACTCTCAACAACCTTCGCCAAGAAGGGAAGGTTGGAGACTGGACGGTAGTTGTTCAAAAGAGCTGGGTCCAAAGAGGGCTTCTTGAGGAGGGGCCTCACCATAGCCTCTTTTAGGGAGGCAGGCAAGGAACCCTCACTCAAGGATGCGTTGATAACCTCTTGGAGCCAGCCTCGTGTCACCTCCCAGGATGCCAGTACAAGCCAGGAGGGGCACGGGTCCAATGAACATGTGGTGGCTCGCAGTCGCCCACGTAGCCTGTCCATATCCTCGGAAGTAACGGGGTCAAACTCCTCCCAAACAAGATCTCTCTCGTGGCATCCCACTGGGCCATGAATGGGGGCTAGCTCACTCTGTATCTGGGCGGTTTTCTCCTGCAGAAAAATCACAAATTCCTCTGCTCTACCCTGTAGCGGGGCTTCCCGCTCCCTCTGATGAAGGAGAGAACGGGTCACCCTAAACAGGGCGGCAGGGCGGTTTTCTGCGGATGCTATGAGGGTAGCACAATGGTGACGTTTGGCCACCCTCAGCGCCACAATGTAAGTCCGTAAATGGGCTCTTACCTGTGTCCGGTCAGATTCAGAGCGGCTAGCCCTCCACCTTCTCTCTAGGCATCTCTTGCGGCGTTTCATCACCCGCACCCCCTCAGTAAACCAAGGAGCCAGGGTGGTTCGCCGCCGCGAGAGAGGCCGCAAGGGCGCGACCCGATCTAAGGCTCCCACGGCCGCATTATTCCATGCGGCCGTGAGGTCCTCCATCGGGGCGCGGGTCAGGGATACAGGAAATGGCCCAAGCGCTGTCTGGAACCCGTCCGGGTCCATCAAGCGCCTGGGGCGGTACCAGATTGGTAACTCTGGTTCCGCCTCCCCGCGGAGGGGAGCAGCGGTCGGAAAGTCGAGTCGGAGAAGTGAGTGGTCTGACCATGACAAGGGTGTGATGACTATATCCCCTGTACCCAGATCACTCTTCCATTGGCCCGAGACAAAGATGAGGTCCGGCGTATGTCCACCCTCATGGGTGGGGCCTTGAATTACTTGGGTCAGGTCCATGGCCGTCATGGAAGCCATGAACTCCCGAGCTACCACGGATGATTCGCCCAACGATGGCAGATTAAAGTCCCCCATGACTATAAGTCTGGGGGTCTCCACTGCCACCGTAGCGATCACCTCGAGGAGCTCGGGCAGGGCTGCTGCTACATAGCGGGGAGCCAGGTATACAACCAGCAAGCCCAACTGCCTCCCTAGGCCCCACTTCATGCAGAGGGACTCACAGCCGGAGGTCTGAGGCACAATGGACTCTCTCGGCTCCAGGCCTTCCTTAATAATGACCGCTACCCCGCCACCCCTGCCTAGGGCCCGCGGCTGATGAAATGCGCGGTAGCCTGGTGGGCACATTTCAACGAGGGGATGACCTCCCTCGGGGCCCAACCAGGTCTCCGCAATTCCTACCAGGTCCGGCTCCCCCTCTGACACAAGGTCACTAATGAGGGGGGCTTTGTTGACAACGGACCTGGCGTTGCAGAACATCAGCCGCAGACCCTGGCTCTGTATTCCCTGGCCACCTAGCCTGCGGGGGTTGTGGCACCCGACCGTTTGTAACCAACGGCTGCGTGCCACCAACCGGGAGGATGAGAATTGTCTCCCCTCGGTCCTGCCCCTCCCCACGACCCTCTGAATTGGTAAGCCCTCCTGAGGAACGACTCGGGTATCCCCCTTCCTTTCGCCTTCCGCTTCCCGCCGTCGACTGCTATCCTGGCCCTTACTATTGATCGTTGCTTCCGTCTCCATCTGTCTATATCTTTTTTTAGACCCCTCCCCCACCCCAACCCTGGAACCCCCTAAAATCCGAATTAAAAAATTACAAAGAAACCCCCTGAGCTTGCGCTTCGCCCACCTCTCAGGAGCAATAACTCCATCTTCGAGGTGGGCCCGAGTTAAACTAGGGGGCCAAGCCTGCGAGAGGGCAGAATCTCGCAGGCAAAGGAGGTCACGCCTCGAATACATTTCTAGGGGAACATGGAGGCTGCATAAACCAGGGGAACGTAATTGCAAGTTAATGTTTAGTTAGTTAATTAGTTAGTTAGTTAGAAAGAGTCCAGATAAAGTGCAGGTGTAAAGTGGCAGTGTACAGTGCAAATAATAGGAGATGGTAAGTCCATAGAGGTAAATCCATAGGGGTAGGAGGGGTAAAGTCAGATAGTCCAAAAGATAGTCCAAAAGAAAGTCCGGCAGATGGGAAAGATCGCAGTTCAGCCCCTTTAGAGGGCCCCATCCATCTGCCCTCTTCAGCCACACAGGCCTCAGTCTGCATTTAGTGCCGTGCAGCTAGATGGTCCACTGCACGGCCTGATGGTAAATGCTGCCATGTGCAGGCTTGGCTTACCTCCTCCAGTCCCATGCACTCACTCCCAGTCCTCCTCGGCCAAAGTTCCACCACTCCACGATCCGGCTGCTTGGCTGCTTGGCCTCCTCTCCTTCCATTCGCTCCTTCACTCCTTCCTTCCGTTTCTATTTCCGTTCCATTCCTTCTTTCTCCTTCTCCTTTCTCTTTCCAATCTCTCCTCTCCTTCTTTCCTTCTTCCTCCTTCCTCCTTTCCATCCCTTCTTTACACGTTTCCTCTCTTCCAATCTCTCCTCTCACATCCTCTCTCCTTCCTCTCACCTCCTCTCTCCGTTCCAGCTTCTCCATCTGCAGCCGTTGTTCGCAGCCGCTCCAGCCCCGGATCAGGTAGGGAACACTCGGGTCGGGGTCGGATGTAGGCTGCACGATCTCCCATCCACTCGTGCAGCCCGATGGAAAATCCTCCCTTCCGCCCGGCCGTTCGCTTGCCTCCAGCGTCCCGGCCTCACAGGCCTGCCTCCTCCTACTTCCTGGCAAGCCGGGGACGCGCTAGGCCGAACAGGCCGATTCGGGCCTTCTCCTCGCTCTTCGCCTCGCCGTCACACACTCGGCTCACCCTCCATCTCCAAAACGGCCCGGTGTGACGACTGGCATGTAGCCTTGCTGGGCCAGCCCTCGGAGATGGTCAGTGAGGGCTGGCGACATTCCCCTGGGGCAAAACAGCCCCCGGCCCCCGCCCTGCCTTCAGAATCGGACCTCCATTCCGCGCATGCGCAAACTCTCTTCCCCTATCTCACTGCACTTTTACCCCTATCTTACTGCACTTTTACTGCTATCTCACTGTACTTTTACCCCTATCTTACTGCACTTTTACTGCTATCTCACTGTACTTTTACCCCTATCTCACTGCACTTTTACTGCTATCTCACTGCACTTTTACCCCTATCTCACTGCACTTTTACTGCTATCTCACTGTACTTTTACCCCTATCTCACTGCACTTTTACTGCTATCTCACTGCACTTTTACCCCTATCTCACTGCACTTTTATCCCTATCTCACTGCACTTTTACCCCTTACTGCACCTTTATCCCTATCTTACTGCACTTTTACTGCTATCTCACTGTACTTTTACTCCTATCTTACTGCACTTTTACTGCTATCTCACTGCACCTTTACCCCTATCTTACTGCACTTTTACTGATATCTCACTGCACTTTTACCCCTATCTTACTGCACTTTTACTGCTATCTCACTGCACTTTTACCCTTATCTTACTGCACTTTTACTGCTATCTCACTGTACTTTTACTGCTATCTCACTGCACTTTTACCCCTATCTTACTGCACTTTTACTGCTATCTCACTGTACTTTTACTGCTATCTCACTGCACTTTTACCCCTATCTTACTGCACTTTTACTGCTATCTCACTGCACTTTTACCCCTATCTCACTGCACTTTTACCCCATCTTACTGCACTTTTACTGCTATCTCACTGTACTTTTACCCCTATCTTACTGCACTTTTACTGCTATCTCACTGCACTTTTACCCATCTCACTGCACTTTTACCCCTATCTCACTGCACCTTTATCCCTATCTCACTGCACTTTTACCCCTTACTGCACCTTTATCCCTATCTCACTGCACTTTTACTGCTATCTCACTGCACTTTTACCCCTATCTCACTGCACTTTTACCCCTATCTCACTGCACTTTTATCCCTATCTCACTGCACTTTTACCCCTTACTGCACCTTTATCCCTATC
This sequence comes from Rhabdophis nuchalis, assembly GCA_039707465.1. NCBI lineage: Eukaryota > Metazoa > Chordata > Lepidosauria > Squamata > Natricidae > Rhabdophis > Rhabdophis nuchalis. The sequence continues at coordinate 10,533,999 of CM077656.1, forward strand.
TTACTGCACTTTTACTGCTATCTCACTGTACTTTTACTCCTATCTTACTGCACTTTTACTGCTATCGCACTGTACTTTTACCCCTATCTCACTGCACTTTTACTGCTATCTTACTGCACTTTTACTGCTATGTCACTGTACTTTTACCGCTATCCTTTAAGCTTTTAATTTCACTGTAATGTATATGTGTCCTGCCTCAGTTTCCTCGGAAGTTATTTCACTATCCAATCGTTGCCAGAGAAGTCTTGTCCCATGGACTCCTCATCGTTTTGGTGACCAGTTGTGATCCAATCATAAAAGTTATCTTTGAGGGTTAAATATTCTAATTATTTATTGTATTCTGCAACTGTCTTCCTCAGGAAGACATTTATTTATTCAATTGCATCTCTCTCTTCTTCCCACCTCTCAATCTGACACAGTTGCTGCCCCACTGTTATCCACATTGTTTTGGGGTTTCCAAAAACAACAACAACCACCAGATTAGTAACTGGGAAACTGCACTGAGCATTTTGTAGAGTATTAGGGGGAATGTATATGGAGATTCTCAATCATCCAGATCATGGCTATTGCAAAGGTGCTTTTCCAAAAAGCAACTGGATTTCTTTTGGGTTCTTTTTTTCTTTGAAATTGTTTTGCTTCTCATCCTGAAGAAGCTTCTTCATTTCTGATTAGTTGGAATGTGATGGTTAAACCTCTTCTATTACATGTTTCAATTAGTCCAATCTGTTTTGGGATGTTGCCTTCTCTGGATCCTGACCATTTAAATCCATTCGTTTTAGGCTCAGTTTATGGTTCTGTGTTTAACTTGAACAATTCTAGAGCAGTCATATGCCATACTTCGTCTGAATCTGGATACATTTTAATGCATGCAACATTCAAAATAAGATTGAAATGTGGTCTACTTTCACTCTTTGTATTATAAGGAAACCACCAGAAATTAATAATTTATGATAATGTAACAGTTCAGTGCAAAACATATACAGAAAACTAAAACAAAAAAAAGTAAAAATACAGAATTAAAATAAAAGAAGTTGTGACAAAATCAAGAAAAGGATGAAGAAATATTCTAAAGTAAAATAGAAGTGGGAGAATATGTGTTACACACAAAAACAAATTTACACACACTTACCCAATAAAACATCACTAGCCAATTTCTGATAGATAGCCAGAAGCTCAAAGTTGATACCAAACGCAAAGAATGTTAGACTATATGGTTTCACTTTGATCCAGTACAATTTCACCATATTTTTAAGCAGGGTTGTTTACTTATAATTGCTTAATAATAAATTGCAGCTTTATTACATACTGATTCCAGCAGCCTAATAAGTAAAAGGCACAATCTATTAGAGAAATTAGATTGCCTTAACCACAATAATTGACCAAATTATTTACATTCATGCAGCTTTTACCTGCTGAATGCAGGTAAATCTTTCTGATAATTCTTCATATATCTGATGATGACTGTCATAACTCTTAATTATCTCTAAGATCTGGATTTATAAATTAAATACAAAGTGATGGACCACAAGAATGCTAACAAATTGAGAGAAAAAAAAACCCTAAAAGAAATATGTTATTCACGACTACATAGCCCGCTCTGCAATAAGTAACATCCTCAGCTTGAAATTCTATTTCCTTTTCAAAACAGGCATTGTTCTCCCTATTTATTGTACAAATGACAATATGTCAGATTGATGTGTAACCTGAATAAAATGCTCAGAAGCATTATTATTTCAGGAAAAAGCATGTATATGGATCAGAAGGCATGTTTTTCACAGAAATAATATTTTTAATGAGCAATATTCACCTCTGACATATGACCAGGTTAACCCCAGCTAATTTTTTTTTAAGTCAGATACTTTAGCATCTCATTTAATAAGCTTCAAGCCAATTAAAACTCCACCAGAACAGATATAATTTAGTGCATTATAAACATTTCCAACAGAATGCATGCTTACTCACCTATTGAAAGCGATTTCTAAAAGAGCCCTAACCAAAAACCACAGTATAAAAGAATATGAGAAAAAGTTGCAGCTATGGTTTTAGAAATAGATGAAGCACAGATGTAGATAATCTTAGGAATTATAGGCCAATGATAGCAATGTTTATTAATTAAAACTGTTAAACCTCTCTTCATCTCTGGAGATATTAGGGCAGTCTAGAAATATAATTATAATATAAAACTCTAAACCCTGTATCACGAGAGAGGCAAAAACAATTAATTAATACAATTTGATAATCACAATGTTTAGAGTTAGCTCATGAACACCACTACTAATTCCAGTCCAATATCCATGATGTGAAGGACTTCAGAGTTAGATTCCAGAATTGACACCAAAATATCAAGAGCATTTTTAAAGGGAAGAAGCTGTAGCTGATATTTGGATCCAAATTAGTAGATCTTAAAAAGCAAGATGTAATAACTTGAACTGAGTGTAAATGCAAATGTATTATTATGGAAACTGGTCCACATGCATGTACTGTATTTTTCAGAGTATAAGACGCATCCAGGTTTTGAAAAGGCAATTTTTTTTAAAAAAGTAGGTAGGTAGGTAGATAGAGAGAGAAAGAGAGAGAAATACACTAGGTAGGTAAGTAGGGAGAGAGAGTGTGTAGATAGGTAGGTAGGTAGAGGGGGAGAGAGAGAGAGAGAAATACAGTAGGTAGGTAGGTAGACAGAGTGTGTAGTTAGGTAGGTAGGTAGATAAAGGGACAGGGAGAGAGAGAGAGAGAGAGAAATACAATAGGTAGGTAAGTAGGGAGAGAAAGTGTGTGTAGATAGATAAGTAGGTAGAACGATAGAGAGAGAAATAGATAGATAGATAGATAGATAGAGAGAAATACAGTAGATAGGTGGGGGGAGAGAGAGAGAGTCGGTAGATAGGTAGATAGAGGGGAGAGAGAAATACAGTAGGTAGGGAGGGAGAGAGAGAGTATAGATAGGTAAGCAGGTACAGGAATAGAGAGAGAAATATATATATATATATATATATATATATATATATATATATATATATATATATATAGATAGAGAGAGAGAGAGAGAGAGAGAGAAATACAGTAGGTAGGTAGGGAGAGAGAGAGAGTGTAGATAGGTAAGCAGGTACAGGGATAGAGAGAGAAAAATAGAGAGAGAAACAGAGAGAGAGAAATACAGTAGATAGGTAGGGTGAGAGAGAGAGAGAGAGAGAGAGAGAGAGAGAGAGAGAGAGAGAGAGAGAGAGAGAGAGAGAGAAGGTAGGTAGGTAGTTGTTTCCAGGTGTATTTACCCATGTGCTGGAGAATGAAATCACTGACCACCTTTGGAACAAATCTTTGCTTCTGCAGCCACAGTACTTGACCAACGTAATTCTCACCAATCACTCTAACTAAACAGCTTTCCAAAAGGAAAAAAAACACCTTTTTGCACCATGCAAACCTCCCTAGGAATACTACTGGTATTCACGTTAGTATTTACAGAACAACAACAACAAAAAGCAATCTTTGTATTTTTCTGTTCATACATTTTAAAAGATTTCCTTAAATACACCTGTTATATGAGAGAAATAAATGTAGAAAAGAATGTTAGTCATTTATACTTGACCAACTTAGTCACATACACGAAACCTTTCAACAAAGTATTTTGAAGCAATATGGAAGATATTTTGTAACAATATTAAAATATGACTAGGAAAACTAGTTTGAAAGCCTGAAAGCTACTTTTAGAAGTTTCTTCTTACATGAGATATAATGGGTCAAACGATTGAAGGATGATAGATGTGACTTAGTTCTGAAACACTGATGAACCATTATTTTAAAGTACAGTAATTTAGTTTCATTCAATCAACCCCTAAAGCATTAATTATTTTTCAGACTCATACAAAAAAGATTTTTCATGTTTTTATTTCAATACTAGCCATTCCCGGCCATGTGTTGCTGTGGCCCAGTCTGGTTAAATGGCCAACCAATCTGTGTGTAGATCTATACCCACACACACAAACACGTACACACAACCACCGTATAACCCCCAACCTATCTACCTACTCCCTTTCTCCCTCTCCCTCCCTACCTACTGTATTTCTCCCTCTCTCTATCCACCTACCTACCTACCTACCTACTGCATTTCTCCCTCCCTCTCTCTATCCCTATAGCTGCCTACCTACCTACCTACTGTATTTCTCCTTGAATCTTATGGACAGAGTATTTTATGTCATAAAGGATGACATAATACCTGTGGCCCACTGCTCTCTCTGTATCCATCTACCTACCTTTTTTACAATTTTTTACATTTCCGTTACGTGTACCTGGCACAGGTGTGGCATCTACACAATCTATATATATCATTGGTGCCGTATTTGAAAGGAGTGTTGTGTGAAAATTTGGAAGTGATCGGTGCAGTACTTTCAGAGATTAGCGGTTTTGAACAAACTCTTGTTACATTTCTATTTATATAGAATATCAGAAAGTGAGTTTCCTCTTTCATTTTCATGCATGATTAAAAACAAACTGACTTTTAATGCTTAAGAATGAAATAAATACTGTTAATTCATCAATAAGAGCTCCCAACTCCCAATTCTTTTACTCCTTGTGCATAGAACAATGATGAGGGAAGCCATTATCCAATGGAATGAAAGTAGCATCAAGTCTACTGTCCCATGGCTATTGATAGTATAGTTGCTTAGCCAAGACAGCACTACAATTTTCAGGGTCTTACAATCAGATGTGGAACCATTGTTGCTGGCCAGGCAAAAAATCACTCTCGGATAGTGTGACTCAACAAAAACATTACAGGGTGATGTCTTAATCTCTTCCTCTCACCATTAATGCAGCTATCAGCCTCATTTCTACAACATGGAGTAGATATGGATTTTTCAGAACAGTATGTGAATTGAATAGGGTTAGACTACTTCAGCTGATAGAAACTTCTGTTTGTGGTAGCTGATTCATACACACTACTTTTTGTAGCCTTGCTGTAAAATATAATTGACTTTTTTCCTTAAAAAAGCTCATTTATATATGCTAACTATTTGATTTAGCACTACAGTGATTCTCCCTTAAAACTGCTGAACATTTATATATGAATTAATCTATTGCACCTGGAAACTGACAGAAAGTGTATGGGCAAATTGTTTAAAACTAGGATCAGATATATGTTAAAAATTAGAATGGAATAAAACACAATTTTAGAGCCACTGGAAGATTTAGCAAAGGAGGTAATGTTCACCCACATCTGCATTTGCCTAGCAAAACTGAGTTCAGAACATATCTACACAATCTGTTCATGGGTGCACCACAAATGAGCAAATATATAATTTGCATCAAACCTGTGTTTAAGCAAATAAGTCTGTAATTATAGGTTGTTTGAATTTCATTGGTCTAATTCTTTGCACTGACTAGCTCAATTACTATTTATTTACATAAGTCATTTAAGTAATTCTATACAGCACCTATCTTGATACTGTAGTTGCTGGTGCAATCTGAGTACATAAAATCCAAAATCTATAAATGGACATCTTTATTTGGACTTCCCAAAATGGTTTAATTTTCCAGGTGGCAACATGAGTTTAAAAAACCCCAGAGGATTGCCAATTTGGAGGCTGAAATTGTTAAGCAACTTATTTTTCTCTTTCATGGATTTTTAGAATTTTGCCAAGGAGCATAAAAATACAACAATCTAGAAAATTAAATTACTCACTGTGCTGTAAATATTCCTAAATCAAATCTTGTACTGTACCAGGATATATAAAATAAAAGTAAAGGAATAGTAATTTGCCATAGGTATGTGTCATAAGAAGATATAAAATTATGCTACCCTTTAAACCCAGAAAGCTTTGGTGTTTATACAATTATTCTTGATCAACAACTTAGTGCCACTGGACTGCGTCTGACTAGATCCATATTAAGACTTTCCTGAGTTTTGTTATACTGAGGCATTTACGCTTCATATATTATAAAAGCAATTTTTTTTCATTTGCTCATAACTTTGCCAGAAAAGGATAGGAAAGCAGCGAGCTGAATTTCTGAAGTCTCCTGAACCTTGATCCTAAAATAGAGTTCAGAGTGCAGAATGTTATATGAAAAGAGCCAGTAAAAACACTTGCACAAGTATTGTTATGTTGCACAAGTATTTGTTACCTGACTTTATAGAAATCCTCTTGTAAGTAATCAAAAGGTGAAATTTAAATTTAGTCTTGAAACAATTGAATTCACTATATATGAAGCAGACACCTGACTATAATTTCAGAAGTGACAAGGTTGGGGAATACCAATAATACTGTCAACTCTAGTAACAATTGCAATGTCTCTAGCATAATTATGGTTTAAAAAACAGGCAGTACAGTAAGACTACAAGTAATGCCATGATAGACAAGAGTAGAGGCACTATTCAGCTGTTCCATTTCCTTATTCTTTGCTAATTTATAGGAATAAGTAATAATAAAAATACTGTATAGTACTATAAAATACTGTAGGCACAACAAAATAACTGTCCATCTGTAGTTCTGAACTTAAAAAAAATCCTGTAAAAGCACTGGGTCTCGCCATATGCTCTCCATTGCCAGAAGAGCGAATAGGGAGTGAATAGGGAAGAGTGAATTTTAAACATTTAAAAAACAGCATAGCAAGCTGTGGGAAATAGAAAAAAACACCTCCAAAGTGGACCATATGCTTGTCTACCCACAAAAACTAATGCAAAGTTGGAAAGACGGCTCTTAATACTTTGTAAAAATGCCAACTGAATGAATGAATGTTTCTCCTCTTGCAAGAAATCGGAGCTCTTGCAAAATAAATATATAAATAATTTTTCACACATAGTAACACTTAGCTTACGATAACAGATGATACGTTTCTTCTAGAACTGCTTGCAAATGTCTGTAAAAGAGGAAGCTTGAACAAGGTTTATTTCAGTCAGCCAAGATAAGAAACAACAAACACTGACATGACATATCCATGGCAGGGAATCTTGTGTGGGGAGACCTTGCACAAGTGACATAAGTGAAGTGTCACAGCGAGGGCTGTGAATTGCTGTTATGAAAACATTTGCAGAAAACTTGCATAATTAAATGAAACTGCTAGAAAAGCTTTCTGAAATGCCACGGAGATTGAATGTAAATAAATACCTTCCATGACAAATAAAGTATTCAGAATTCGTACTGGATTCAACTGCGGGGAAACTGCGGAAAAGTGGGTTTCACAAAGAAAATAAAAGCAGCTGATTATGAGAGTTAGATTGCCCAAAGATAAAGAGCAGGCTAGCAAATCTGGCCAATGCAAGAAAAAGGCACAAATAAGAACATTTGACTCTTAGTATTTTCACTGATCAACAACTGAAATAAAGTTGTTATGGCCCTTTGGGGAAAAAGAGAGAATGGACAAACTATAACAGACTGGGAAAGAGAAAGTAGACCCAAATGGTTGGAATAGAATAGTGCTTTTGAGACACCGCAGTCCCTAGAAGTCTCTGACAATAATTTTCTAATATCTCTTTTATAAATTATGCACGACAAATTCCAGAATTCTGCAAGCTTGTCTAATTGGCTTGAGTTCTGTCTATTGTGTGAACCCTGACGGTAATATCTGCAACATTATAATCTCTCTCTCTCACACACACATATCAAAAGTGTAGAAACAAGGAAATCAGACCAGGTTGTTCGGTAGCCAAAGAAATGCAAAAGGAAAATAAAGGAACTATAGCCATTAAGGTTGGCAATAATCAAAAACTGGTACTATTGCTGAAAATGTCTTCTATTTTTGTTTTGGGAATTTTCATTTGATTTGATGGAGAAAAATTGCTATTGTTCCTACTCTACCTCTTCGGAGAAGGGGGAAATAAAACCCGAGGATCTGCAAGAATTTTTCTGTTTTGAAGTTCTTGTCATTTTGAGGTGGCCAAAAGTAAACACGTGGACAGCTTGACTTTATAATGAAAGAATGTAATTTGAACTGCTGGGTTATGGTATTGAATACATGATTATAGAGCAGATGTATATCCAGGAAGGATCCATCTGTTTAAATCCAATCTAAACATCTAAAGGAGGTTTACCATTTTCTTGTACGTGAATATGGCATTTCTCCTATGCCGCTTAACAATTTAATTTCTTCTCACAAGTACATGCAATAGAAAAATGACAATCTTTGTCAAGAGATCAACTCCTTCCCAACTCTCCTAAGCTGAGGAGAAAAAAACCCCAATGCTATAGTATTTCAGTTGTGTGAAGTACCTGAGATTGGAACCTTTTCCTCTGAAAGAAGATAGTTTTGCGATATTAGTCTCAAAGGAAACACAATAGCATTATGAAAAAAAAATGGTAGAATTATGAGTGTGGTAGGGATAAAGACACAATCAAGGACGGAAAGATCTGACCCGTACAGCTGAAGAGATATTTCAGCTACCATGGAGATTATGGTCGCTGTACTTACCTCATAAATGCCCATTAGGTGTGGTGAACTGGCTACTTAATAGTAGGACGAAACTACAGCTGAAGCAGAATTGACTTGCATCTCAGTGATGTATTGTGTGAATATAAATCCAAGAGACTCTTACAAATCATAAACTTTCTAGCACTTCATTTTTTTTTTAAAAAGGCTACGAAGGAATAGTAATATTTTTCAGTAATTTCATTTCTCAAAAAAAGTACTTTTGAAACCCAAAATCAATTCGATTCCTAAACTATAAAAATAAGCAATAGAAGGCAGGTGCTCATAACATTCAATTGTATGAAGTACTATATCTCATTGAGACAGTTACTTACATCAAATAATTTTTCTATGTACATTTCTTCATTGACTTTATCTCGAAGTATATCTTGATTTTGACGAACAAACATAATGTAAGTATCTGCAAGATCCATCCCTGGTTTCTGTTTTAATAGGAAAAAGAAAAAAATGAGAGGTATAAACTACAGAGGTACAACTAACAATGTTATTTTTATCATATACATGTGTGTATGGGTATACATATACATGATAAAACGTACATGTGTGTACATATACACGATAAAATAAAAACCTGCATGCATATGTACATAATTTGTCTTATAAAAAATATGTACATTATTTGTCATAAAAAATCATATAAGATTTAAGGGCAATTCAGATTAATTAATAATTTAATTAATTAATAATAATATATTAATTAATAATATATTAATTAATTAATATAGAGCCCAATATCTTTTCATAGGAAGCTGATTCTGCCCGATTTTAAAAATCCCAGGAAGTTTTTGAAATATATTCAAGAATGTATGTTTCAAGCAGCAATGATTTATGTTGATATATATGTGTATGTGTATGTATTTATGAATATGTATATATGTATATATCCAAGCGCACATCTGGGTATATTTTGCTAGTGTGGACACACAGAGGGAATAATGCGAAACAAAGAAACCCAGCACACAATAATAGGAGAAAAATGAATGTGGATTATGAATTAACATGCTTCAATAAACAGCATGAGGAAATACATGCATAGTACTATGAATAAATATTTAAAGAATTATATTTACTCATCCATACATACACAGTTGTGGTCTGCAGTCTGGATGTATAGTAGTATAGCATGGATATGAAAACAAAAAATGGATACATTATAGATCAAGAAAACATACTATTTTTGACTAAATTCCTTCTGCCTTGTCGCATGTCATGTCAGTTCATGGATTCATATCTATTTTAATCATAGCAAGTCATGACACATTTGTAGGAGAACAAATGCTAACAACACCCTTAAATAATTATTCTTTACACCTGGCTACTGATCATAATAAATATTATCAATTAATCATTATTTCGATAGCCCAATCCGAAACATTTCTCAGGTTTTGACAAATGTAGAATAGCAACTACTCAAACTTTGAAAAAGGAGTGAAGAAAATATAAAGTCATAAGACTTTCTGCATTTGGCCTCAATCATGAGAAAGTTCCTGAAACTCAAATAGAATACGCTATTATTCATTGTATTTGTTTTAGTGCAGTTTTTATAATGTACCAATAGTTATTTTAATAGTAGTAAACTACCAAGAATTCAGAAAAAATGGTGGATAAACCGCATAAATAAATAAATATTTATTCAGAAACTAAAAAGAAAAAAGATACATTGATAAATACAATGATATAAATCATTTGGCAACTTAGAGATTTCAAAGAAAACAATATTAGAATACAAATCTGACATATAAGTTGTTGTTATTTCCACAAATATATCCAAATAATTAATTTATCTTCCTCTTAATAATTCTAAAAGACAATCTATCATTCTTTGATACTACCTACCCAATATTTTTTTGTGAAGTTCAATAGCTTTTTATTTTATTCAATACACTAAACATTTTATTTTTTTAAATGCATACACTGACTCTTTGGGATTCAGATTTATAGAGGGAAATTTATCACAATGGATTTAGTGTTTTTAAAAAGATCTTCATAGTGCAAAATGCAGCATGCATCTATACAGAATAATTGTGTTTACATTACAAAAATTGCCCAACCATTCTCTGCTCTGGTTATTAGACAATATACACAATAGAATGACACAATCTGTCATAAGGTGATCATGTTTTTAGCTTTCCTAATCACTACAGAGTAGGCTGAGGTGTTGCCAGTTTTGCCTTCACCATCTGCTTTCTAATTCTTCCCCCCACTTAATAAATACATACTCAGCATGCTGTTCTTTTGTGATAAGCAATGTAACACCGAGTGCAGAAAAGGAGTAAAATCTGGTAAACCACAGAAATGAAGATCAGAACAACATTAGAAAAAACAAAGAAAAAAAATTAGCTAAACCTAGTCTACAACGCCATCATTCGTTACATTTAATCCATAGCTTTCTCCCTTGCAACCAATCATTGCTTCCATCATAATCATAGAAAAACCACTCTGAGAAGATGTCTCTGGCATGGAAGCTCACCCATCATGTAGACCATAAACTGTACAAAGATCCCTGATCTTTTAAAGCAGGGGTGTAAACTCGATTTCATTAAGGGCTGCATCAGGTTGTGTTTGACCTTGGGGAGCCATGGCTAGCTCAATGTCCCTCATGTTGGGGGTGCCTGTGGAGACCTGAGCGTTCTGCCAGCGAAAACGGGCTCCCGAGCTCTGTTGTTGGCTGCAACAGCTTCCTGCAACCCTCTGCCAGTGAAAATGGAGCTCAGGAGGGCCACCGGTGGCCCTCCTGAGCTCTGTTTTTGCTGGCAGAGGTTGGCAGAGGCAGTGTGGGTTGGTCCTGTTGAGGATATCTCCGTTAGGAGACGGAGAGATTTGCAACGGAATTGCAGCAATGTTGCTATTCATACTATTAGTCACAGACACCAATGAAATTTAGAATCCACGATTCTTCTTGCTCTGCTGATCTAACCCCGACATTCAGAGTCTCCATTAAAAAAATCAGCATCTAACAGTGATTCTGGCTCCCTCTTATGGCTGATTGAGGAAGCAGCAGCCAATCACATTCTACTGTGTCAGTTAAAGTTACAGATACCATATCATGGCATATATATATATATATATATATATATATATATATATATATATATATAGTTTTGTGACTCTTTTTTTGTGACTCCTCCCTGATGTTTCTGGTTTTCTACTTAGTTAACTATATAAAGTGTAGAGAGACAGGGAGTTATCAGTTGCTCTCTTCTGTTCTTACTGTTCTCTCTGAGACTCTTAGCTACATGCCTCTTTCTGAAAGTCTTTAAATCTGTCATCCATCACAGATGTATGGTTAGGCTCCACTCTGATGAACAGTACTTTCAAACATTCCGACAAAGCTCAGCTTTCACTTTCTCCCAAATAGCAGCTTAAAAACCACCTATTAGCCCATGTCCCTTTTCAAACCTTCTCATCGTCATCTTTCACTGTCTAAAACAGGGGTGTCCCAGAGGCCAGATCTGGTCCACAGGACCATTCAGGAAACAGCAAAGGATCTGTTAGGGATGTAATCCTAGTGTTGGGTTGGCTATATCTATCTATCTATCTATCTATCTATCTATCTATCTATCTATCTATCTATCTATCTATCTATCTATCTATCTGGCCTCTGGGACACCCCTGTTTTAGACGGTGAAAGATGATGATGAGGTTTGAAAAGGGACATGGGCTAATAGGTGGTTTTTAAGCTGCTATTTGGGAGAAAGTGAAAGCTGAGCTTTGTCGGAATGTTTGAAAGTACTGTTCATCAGAGTGGAGCCTAACCATACATCTGTGATGGATGACAGATTTAAAGACTTTCAGAAAGAGGCATGTAGCTAAGAGTCTCAGAGAGAACAGTAAGAACAGAAGAGAGCAACTGATAACTCCCTGTCTCTCTATAGCAGTGCTTCTCAATTATTTTCTGTCATGCCCCCCCTAGGAAGAAGAAAACATTTCGCCCCCCCCCCGCGACTGTAAATAGTATCATTTGTCTATAAAATTGTTATAAGTACACCTCTGCATAACACTGTATCCTTATTAACGTATAAGAGAATAAGAAAAGAAAGAAATGTGGATCAATTTACAACAAAGAATAGCTTTATTAACTGTAGCAGAAAAGATTTAAAGTGCATTAGAAATTTAAAAAAAATTAAATCCTTAATTAAACTAAACTGCCAAGATCAAACGCGCCCCCCTTTACGGAGCCTCGCGCCCCCCCTGGGGGGCCCGCCCCACTATTTGAGAAGCACTGCTCTATAGTTAACTAAGTAGAAAACCAGAAACATCAGGGAGGAGTCACAAAAAAAGAGTCACAAAACTTGTTTAGCTAGCTAAAAGTGAAGAGAATTTTCCTGTGTAAGGTTGGAGATAATAACTTAATAAAATAAGTCCCTTTTTAATGAAGTGAGAAATCAAAAAAGAACTTTCAGAGAAGCAGTAAAACAATACCCTGATATTTAAGAAAAGTAGAATCCTTAAAAGTATCAGAAGAGCAACCTCGGAAGAGTTTTGTTTATAATATAAACTCATTATAAATAATCTTATGCAATTCTTGAACAACTCCAGTTTAGTTTATAAATAGTTTGCTAAAAAAGGTGGTTCCCCAATCAGCTGCTTTCTATGATTTATCAAGTTTGTTCCCATCCTGAAAACATTTGATCTATGACAACTGCTTCACATATTATCTCTATTTTTTTAAGTTCTCACTTGTCTCTTTTTGAAGATCTCATCAATTCTACCCATCAATGTTTGCAAACTTCCTTTTGACCCACTCGCTCTTCCTTCATATACTTGTTTTGCAATTCATCCTCATTCATTCTCTCTACATGACAAAACCTCTTTAATGTACTTCTTTCACACTTATAACTCACTTTTGCATTTTTTCACGTTCATACAGCTCTCATCTGAACTTGACCCTATCTTTTTTTAATACGTATACTTTTAAAGTACTCCATTCCCATACCATTCAATTTACGTTTTATTTTCCTGACATGCCCAATTCTTATTATTTTCATATAGTAATAGGCAGAAACCAAATCCTATATACAGCTCTTTTGCTTCTTTCTTCCACTTTTTAATCCAAGCATCAGATCTCCACCCGCAACATTTCTATCAGCATTTGGCCTTCTTCATAGTTTTTCATCCATATTACCACCTTTAGTAAACATCTTATAGGGCAGGGGTCTCCAACCTTTGCAACTTCAAGTCTGAAGGACTTCAGCTCCCAGACTTCTCCAGCCAGCAAAGAATATCCGTTGCTCAGCAAAGCTGGCTGGAGAAGTCTGGGAGCTGAAGTCCTTCAGACTTAAAGTTGCAAAGGTTGGAGACCCCTGTTATAGGGAACAGAAATTCACTTACTAACCTGTTCTATTTTTTTGCCACTGTGTTTTACCGGCAATCATTCTTTTTTATTTTTCCTGTCAAACATAACTATTTTGCCCTCTGATATTTTAATCTTTAGACTGATTCTTGTTTCAACATGCAATCTGCCTAACGTGGGGTTTTTTTGTGCTCCCTAAGCACGGTTGTTTATTTGCAGGTATTTTATTACCCAGTTACAATAATTCATTCCTCAACTTTGCAGTTGTTGTTATCTAGTTCGATAATGAATGTAAGTAACAACCAAGCTCAGAAAGCGCCAAGAACTCCAACAGTTCAACCCTGAGCAACAGATATTCCATTCTACTGGAATCTGTTTAATTATTATAGCATTGCAAATCATTTGAAGTCCCACTGTCATTGACCACACACAAAAGTCTACAGTCAATCTACAGTCATCTGCCAGCTACTACACTTCTATCATAATCAGAAGTATTCCTTATTTATTTTTATTTAAGTAACATTAAAAAACCAAGGGGACAGACATCATACGTTCTTACTCTGACAGAGTAAAACATGGTGCTTCAGAGTGCCACTGGCTCCTTCACTCAAAGGTGTATTTTCATGAGACTGGGCAGTTAGCATAGCAGCTCAGAAAGACATACACTTCCTTTAAGGAAGCACCATCAAATAACACACCAGTGTTATACTTACTCCAAAACGTAATCATTATTTTTGCTTTGGACCCCAGTTCAATGTTAATATGTTCGCCTCCTGCCCCATACATCCCTTCGACCGATCCGCTCCCACAGAGAGGGCCTTCTCAGGGTACCGTCGGCTGGGCAATGCCGGTTGGCGGTGCCCAGGGGAAGAGCCTTCTCTGTGGCGGGCCCTGCCCTCTGGAACGACCTACCCCCCGATTTACGCACCATCGTGGACCTCCGCCTTTTCCGCCAACGTCTTAAAACTCATTTATTTCATCTAGCTGGCCTAGCATAATCCCCCGTTCTGACTCTTATAGGGATAATTTTATAGGGATAATTTTTAAATTTTAGAGTTGTATCAATTTTAGCACAGGGAATATTTAATTAGTTTTTAACAATTTTGGATTTTTGTATTTTGGTATGTTTTTAATGATGCCTATGCGCCGCCCTGGGTCCTTTTTTAGGAGAAGGGTGGGGTATAAATTTAATAAAATAAAAAATAAAATAATAAAATAAATATGCAGTACAAATCTTCAATTTATTCCTGCCAGTATTCCCTCACGTCAGTTTCATTCAGCTTTTACTCTTGATTCGTTCTGCTAGCGCATTCAATCCACTCCCAAATCATTTTTTATTTTATTTTATTAAATTTATACCCCGCCCTTCTCCAAACGGACCCAGGGCGGCGCACAGGAATTTAAAATACAATACAAAATCAAGTAAAATATTTAAGAAACTTATTTGATACCATCCTGCGCTAAAAACAAATTAAAATCCCCAAATTTAAAACTGTCTAAAATAGTCATTTGTGGAGGTTACGCTAGGCCGGCTAAATGGAACAAATGTGTCTTTAAACACTGGCGGAAGAGGCGGAGGTCGGAGATGGTGCAAAGTTCAGGGGGTAGGTCGTTCCATAGGGCAGGGCCCGCCACAGAGAAGGCTCTTCCCCTGGGTGTCGCCAGTCGCCATTGTCCAGCCGACGGCACCCTGAGGAGGCCCTCTCTGTGGGAGCGTATCTGTCTAAGGGATGTATGGGGCAGGAGGCGGTCTCGCATATAACTAGGTCCCGAGCCATGGAGCGCTTTTGAAACATTTGTTTTCTTACATGCATTTTTACCCTCATCTACAGATTTTTCCCCCAAGGTTCATATTATAGTTCCCATTAATTTAACTCCATACATTATAGCGGTATTCTGTGACATATTCTTTTCACACTTCCATATCTATATCTTTAAGCAGTTCTCATATCCTGTTTCCTTCTCATTCATTCTGTTGTGAGACTATTTTTCTTCTACAGAAAGCAAATGTAGGATGAGGTATAACAATTGCATTGGATACTGGCCCTCTTTTACTCCTGCTTTGCTAGTTTGTCACTGGCAGGGCACAACATTCATTGCAATATGAGTGGGACATGCTGTCTTAGCAAACTGATTTGTTTCTTTGTGAGAATCAGGAGCAGGTATTCTCATTCTAAGTAAATTTCAGCACCAGAAGTGTGCATTACATCATAATTATATGAGGAAGGACAATACCACTTTTGCACTCTCTCCTAGATAGTTAAATTAAAGGTTAAGATGTAATGTTGCAATATTTCTCCCTCCTAGAAGCATTTGTGAATTAATGTTATGCTGAAGAATAATTTTCACAACAAATCACAACTTATTGTCTTCATGGAAATCTGTTTTCAAGTTTTTAAAACATCCTGAAAATAGTCAATTCTTGAGGGAAAAATTCCCATTAGCAGTTTTTCCTCCTTTTTCTTGGAGCTGTTTACCTAATTTGTGACATATGGGAATTTCACACCTAGTGAATATATTTTCATGTAGCTTGTGGCATGAGACTCTAATTATTAAGAGAATATACACAAGTAAGATAGATGCAACAGCTGGTGACATTTACCAATTAGAATTACAGTTCTTTAAAACACTTTATACTTTTTCCTCCCTGCCCTGTATACAGAGTAATTATCTCTGATAAATTTGTTGAAAAAAAGATAATTTTTCTTTTAAATAGTTTTAGTTGCTATATATACACGTCTGAATATACACAACTGATACTTCAAGGAATTTACAATGGCAAAGCCTCTAGTTAATGAAACTATATTACCTAATTAAGATGTACAAAAAATTAATGAACAATTACTTAAAATAAGTAAAAATATATCCTGTTAATTTAAAATATTTGAGGCATGCAATGCAAATCCTAATAAGCTGTTTTAGCCAGACTAACAAACATCGATTTAGTTGGTCCTTGCAGAAGAAGGTCAGTTTCATGGCCTTTGATGTGTGAATGCTGCAGTGTTTGATCCCCTCCTATCTGGTTTTCAACATCTGAAGTCTAGTCAAGAGAAGGACCAGGGGTGCTAGCAGTCTTTCAATATTGGAGGGGCTGTCACAAAAACCAGGAAGACAACCTATTCTTTAAAATACCTGATGGAAGAGAGATCCAATCTAGAATTTAGGAGAAATGTCTTGACAGTTAGAACAATTAATCAATGGAATGGCTTGCCTTCATAAGTTGTAGATGTTCCATCACTGGAGATGTTAAAGAAGACATTGGACAGTCATTTTCTGGAAAGGTATATGGTCTCCTGCTTCAGCAGGGGGTTGGACTAGAAGACTTCCAAGGTCCCTTCCAACTGTTATTCTGAATTCTATAGGACTGAATATTCTCAATTATACATCACCAGAGAAGACTGCCTTTGCAATGTTAGTAAAAGTGTGATCCCAGTATCTGGAAAATGTCAAGATCTGGATTTGAAGAAACAGGTTAAACAGGACATGGTCTTGATTGGATTCAACTTTAACCCGTTGAATCCAATCAAGACCAAGTTGCTGTTGTAGATATGGATTCCCTGTTGAATCTGGTTCTGGGTTTTTGATGTTCTCTGTGCTTGGTTCTTTTTTTTGCAGAAGTCCCCCCGCCCCCCCAGTCCAGGTAACATCATCAGTGTATGGGAGAGTTGAATTTGTTGGTTTTCTACTCATAATTGATTGCCCTGTTAGTTTTGGTTGTATTATAGTTTGGTTGTAGACCTGGTGTTAATTTCTGCTTATAGCTACTAGGGAGAATATGTCTCTGGACTTTTCTTTCTGTCCTTGCTTATTGTGTATATTTTAAATGGAATTCTGATGATTTTCTTCTATATGTGTCAATTGATGGATGATTTGTCAGAATGCTGAGTTTCCAGGAATTTACTAGCATTTAAAAATTTGCCTCAATTTAAAATAGTAACAATTTCTAAATTGAAATTGTGGTCTATATGTTGATAGATTAAGGAATTTTCATTATGTTTTTTGATTACCAGACAATCACAGACGTCTTCTTCCAATTTCCATCATAGCTGTTACATTTCTTTCATTATAAATTGTAGATGATGTCCAACATATGGGCTCCAATTTAAGATGAGTTAAATATTTATTATGAATATTATAATTGTTTGTGTATTGTTGTCCTATGGATATGTAATAAGATTCTTTGTAAAATGTTGAGAATCAAGCAATTGTGGTGCTTAAAAAATCTGAGTGGTAAATACAGTTGGAGGGAAATGTTTTTTTTTTCTACTGTATAAAATAATATATATTTAAACTACTCATTAAAATATGGACAATAAAACTTCAAGTATAGTTAGATGTTCAACATTCAAAAGTGCTATAAAATATCTATTTTAAGAAAGTGGCCTTACTGCATTCTAGCCTCCTGGACTCTGTCCCAATGCCTTGTCAGTGATCTTAGTTCCGAACACCAGGTCTATGTGTAATATGGATTTCCTCATTCAGGATTAAACCTTGTATGACAAAGCTAATGTGGCATGTTTCCTTCAGATCTGGTTGGGCGCATGTGAAATTCCTCTTGTCAATTGTCCAGTTGGTGAATCCAGAAAAAGAAACTCCTGGGACATTATTTTACCAAGAGTATAAACTTTACTGAATAAACCACATTGGCACAGAAAAGCAAAACCAGCTCTGGATCTCCTGCTCAAAAGCAAGCATAGTTAATTCCCCCTTTCCCTAAGGGCCACCCACAGTCCATGATGTCCACCAATCACTTCTGCTCATTTTGTTATGGGAACCTGCCAGCCATGCTGGGGCATCTGCTCAGTGTGCCTGTTGGGGGATATCTCCGTTGGGAGACAGAAAAGCCGTGCAGCAGAATGTGCAGCCAGAGAAACGTTGCTAGTAAACACACAAATAGTATCTCAGACACTGTTAGTAAAAAACAATTAGCTTTACTGGTGTTGTAAAACTAAACTACTGCTTCACAAGCAGTCATAGTAAAGTGAGTCAAATAAAGTCCTTAACAAACTAACAATTGCTTACAGTCAGCAATCCACAATTCTTCCTTGTTCAAACACAATCAGTCACGGCAAACAAACAAGCAGTCAGCAATCAGTAGAGATATCAGTAAAGATAGATGATCCATCAGAGAGAGCAATTAGCAGAAAGAGCTTGCCTTCTGCTGACTTCCTCTTATAGTGGAGATAATTACAGTCTCCAATTACAGTCTCTACTTGCATTCCAACATCCTTAAAGCCACAAGGACTATTTGTCATCATGGTATTATATATTGCCTACCCAACACCTAGGCGTCTACTCCTAACAGTGTCCTTGACGTGGAAGCAATGTCTCATGGAAACCAAAAGATGCTTGGAAGCCATTCTCCCCACCCTTGCATTCCATTCCACACCTTCCCTTTTCTTACCAAGCGGTGAGCAAAGCAGAATATAGGTGAAAATGCGTGTCAATCTTGACACTTCTCTCCAATGGATTTCAAGTGTGGTACCGGTTGCACAGTTCTTGTCCTGCCTCTCTGTGTCCTATCTACAAGTAGCTGACTAGAGGTCAGACCAGGATGCTAGAATTAGATCATGGGTCTCTTCTTATGTTTCCAGTTTAATGTTATTTCTAAAAAGAGCAATTGTGGTAATATAAACTAACCAGGACCAGACCTTATCGTTTCATTCTGGCTAATAGAAACAAAACATTGTTTCATCAAAACCTCCAGTTCATCCTTTTTGAGATGAAATAGTAAATAAGTTGTCATGTGGGACTGGATGTTTCTAGCTGAACATGTCTGTCACTTTTTAAACTCTAATCCCTTCTTTTGAATTGTGCCAGGTTTCGTTCTCATAAAAATCTTATTCAATACAATAAGTAATTTTCTCTTGCGAGGTTCTAAAGACGTGAAATGCACTTTTGGAATCCTACAGTAAATAGTTTGGAGTAGCGGAAAGAGGCTTGTAGTGGAAAGTAAAGGGTGGGAAGAGGATTAAGCTCACATCCTGCTGTTCCTCTGTTCCAAATTTCATCTTTCTAAAGCTGCTTTTTCAAAGTGTCATTCCACACACTTGCAACTCTTTACAATGCAAGTCTTAAGACCCACAAATAAATGTGGCTGCTATGCATGAACCAAATTTGGTGCAATCCCCAAGTACTATATGGACGGAAACGTTGCCATATCCTTAAGAGGTTTTAAAAGAATCTAATATATAATTAGGATGTTTCACTTCTTTTGAGTACAATGATAATGAAAAACATTTATCAACTCTACTACGTAGGGCAGGGGATCGGTCGTGATGAGCTAAAAGGCCTCTTCAACCCTGCAATTCTGAATATGAGTCACATTGGTTAAGTTGGCAGAACACTGACTGGTGACACTGGAAGCAAAATGATATAAAACCATCTATTGGCACTTGGATCAGTCATCACCCCAGAACACTGAGTAGAAGCTTAGGGCAAAGATTTAACTGTACTGAATTGTGGCGGCACCAGAAGAGCATCTAACTTTCCTGACTTTTATATTCTAGACAGTTTATGCTCACAATAATAAACCGTACAACTCTCTATGCCGCAATAAGACAACCTGTATATTATCAATACAATACAATAGCAGAGTTGGAAGGGACCTCGGAGGACTTCTAGTCCAACCCGCTGCCTAGGCAGGAAGCCCTACACCGTTTCAGACAAATGGCTATCCAACATCATCTTAAAGACTTCCAGTGTTGGGGCATTCACAACTTCCGGAGGCAATTTCTGTTCCACTGATTAATTGCTCTAACTGTCAGGAAATTTCTCCTCAGTTCTAATTTGCTTCTCTCCTTGGTTAGTTTCCACCCATTGCTTTTTGTTCTGCCCTCAAGTGCTTTGGATAATAGTTTGACTCTCTCTTCTTTGGGGCAACCCCTGAGATAGTGGAAGACTGCTATCCTGTCTCCCCTAGTCCTTCTTTTCATTAAACTAGACATGCCCAGTTCCTGCAACCATTCTTCATATATTTTAGCCTCCAGTCCCCTCATCATCTTTGTTGCTCTTCTCTGCACTCTTTCTAGAGTGCAGAGAAGAGCATTCTAGAGTCTCCACATCTTTTTTACATCGTGGCGACCAAAACTGTATTCAAAGTATTCAAAGTGTGGCCTTACCAAGGCATTATAAAGTGCCTGTATATTATCAGTATTGGCTAGACATTTTGGAAGTTTTGTGCTGCTAAATACTGTTGCTACAAATATCTAACTTAATTTGTCACAAATGCTTAACAGTATTAATACTAATATTTTTAAAAAAAATTAGGGGCCAGTGTTATGTACAATGGAAAGTACCATTTTGCCTGATAAACATCTGATAAATAAATGCCAGATTTCCAGAACAGATTTTTGTTTCCTTGGTTCTGGTGGAATTTGGTGTTCAGGCCAGGAGTCATGGCTTTCAGATTGGTCCCACCCACCTACCAAAATGGCACACAGCCAAATGTAAGAAAACTGTGAAGCATGAATAGAATGCAAGGAAATGAAATTTTGTAATCGGGATACTGTTTGATGGGTGACACAGGTAACCAAGGGCACTAACAAGAGAAAGGAAAAGAGAAGAGTTTGAAACAAGGAAATTAACAGCAGTAGATCCTTTTCTTGAGGTTAATCACTTGTTAACCTGATGAGACGAACAGCATTTACAAAGAGAGAGGCAGAAAATTTCTGGTTAATTATATGCCGCTTCTGGGGCTCTTACTTCCTGTGGCTTCACCTAATCCGCAGGTGTGGATCGTCCCTTCCCATTCACTGGTGAGGGGAGGGTGGTCCTTTCTATACAGCCCCCCTCTGCCCTGCAAGCAACCGATTTAAATATAGAAGAACAAACTGAACCTTTTAAGGGAATGTTAACAATATATGAAAAGGGCATCTTGCTTTCTTTCTTTTAAACGATGAAGACTCCCAATGCTCAAATATACACTTTAAAGAATTAACTTAAACCCACAAAATAGCCGCTTTGTAGTTCATTAAACTAGGATATAAAATATATTTTTTTTCCTCGGGATTATTCAGCAAAGTCAGTGACACACAAAATCTAAGCTATTTTGTAGTCATTTCAATAGATTCAAGCTGTTAAAAAAAAGTGGATATAGAATGCATCCAAATACATATCAAAATCTTAACCAGTTGTAATAAAAATATGTGGAGCAGCAGACTTTACTTAGGTTTTAAAGTGGCTAGATAATTTAATGAATGCTTGTAATTTCACACTGCCTATTTTAAGTTCCTGGGTTCAGTATTATTGGTAGGCAGATATTAATATACTCATTTTGCTCATCACATCTGATCCTGTGAGACTAAGAGAGAGGTTCCCCCATGCTGCCTTTTTTTAACAGGGATATTTTTACACCCATTTTATTGAACATGTCAGGCAGAGTGTTTGAATTTTTATGTTACCTGACCATTTGTCAGATCAATGTTCAGACATTTCTACTAGAAGGGTCAAATTCTGTACCTCCGCCAGAATAACAATTGACTGAAACATCTATTAGTCAATTAGCTAAGGTGTGTTTGCTGATGCTGAGTAAATTGTTTTAACTATTACCTTAATGTGGTTTAGCCAAATGTGAAATCGTTTCCATACAAAATGTATCCAATGTGCTCATCCAGATCATTAAAAAGGGTTGAAGCAGAATACACATTCTTGTGCAGGTCTGAGTGATTTGAAACAAACTGATTAACTGGTCTTTCTGCTATATGCTATTTTAAACAAGAATGATTTGTCATGGAAAATATATGTAAATATTACTGTATTTTTCAGCATATAAGACGCACCTTTTTCCCTCGAAAAAGAGGGTGAAAATCTGGGCGTGCCTTATACCCTAAATGCAGCATTTTTGGCCTACCGAAATCCCACCCTCTTTGCAAAAATGGATGTGCAGAGGGTTGGGGAGAGCAAAAATGAGCAAAAAACAAGCCATTTTTGGCTCGCTTTTGCCCCCCCCCCCCACATCCCCCAGGAGCACCTGGAAAGCCTCCCAAAGCTTCTGCATGCCCTTTTTGTGAAAAATGGGCCATTTTTTGTTCATTTTTGGCCCCCTCTAGTTCCCAGAAGCACCCTACAAGCCCCCCAAAGCTCTGCATGCTTCTTTTTTTTGTGTGTATGCAAAAAACGAGGTGTGCAGAGGGTTTGGGAGGCATGCAGTGTGCAAAACTTTTTTTTAAAAAAAAATTACCTTTTCAAAATCAGGGTGCGTCTTATAGTCCGAAAAATATGGTACTACTCAATTTAAGAAAAAAAACATTTCAAAAGGATTTAGGAAATATGATTACTTAAATTCAAATTTTCAAATTTATTCGATTTATAAACCACCCCCTCTCCCCAAAGGGACTCGGGGCGGTGTACAGGAAAAATTAAAAAACCATATAAAACATACAATATATACA
Organism: Rhabdophis nuchalis; assembly: GCA_039707465.1. Lineage (NCBI taxonomy): Eukaryota > Metazoa > Chordata > Lepidosauria > Squamata > Natricidae > Rhabdophis > Rhabdophis nuchalis. Next base: position 10,557,099 of record CM077656.1, read on the forward strand.
AAGTTAAAAATGAATTAAATTAAACCTGTACTAAAATTTAAAAACATTTAAAATACAACCCACCTAAGCTAAAATTTCCTAAAGTCTAATATCCATATACGTATTTGGCAGATGTTATATTGAGAGAGTCAAAACTGTTACGCAAGACCAGCTTGCTGAAAGAGATAGGTTTTAAGTGAACGGCGAAAGAGGGGAAGGTCCGTGATAGTGCGAAGTTCGGAGGGTAGGTCGTTCCAGAGGGTCGGCCCTGCCACAGAGAAGGCCCTACCCCTGGGCACCGCAAGCCGGCACTGACCAGCGGTTGGTACCCTCAGTAGGCTCTCTCTGTGGGAGTGTATTGGACGCAGGGAGGTGTGTGGCAGGAGACGGTCCCGCAAGTAGGTAGGCCCCGAGCCATGGAGCGATTTGAAGATGGTAACAAGCACCTTGAAGCGCACCTGGAAGGCCACCAGTAGCCAGTGCAGCTCGCGCAGGAGAGGTGTTATGTGGGAGTAACAAGAAGCTCCCATAATCCCTTAATATTATCAGTTTGGATTTTTCTTTTTTCTTTTAAACAGAGTACATGAAATATAATACAAGTTTTCACCAAATCTAAGGATATTTCTTTTTTATAAAGAAATAACAACCATGACTTGCATCTGTTCCAGATTGTAAATCCATTTTTTCTGTTAGGACTACGCTCTGTCTTTGATAAAGAAATAAGAGGAAAAGAAAGGGCAGGAAAGCCACATAAAGCTCATCACAAGCTCCATGCATTTATTTTGTGGACTGATTTGACATTTTAGAACATTCAGTAATGCATCTATACCACAAAAGGTGGTATTCAAGAAAAATCCTTAGATCATTGCCTTTTTTGAAAAGGATATCCCAAAACCTCCGTATCAACTTGCTTAAGTATTCAAGAACCAATTGACATGGTCTTGTCCTTGAGATTAGAGAAAAGGCATAACAGATAAAAGTCAAGGAAACAGATTGTTTAACAAGCAGTTTTTAAGTATCTTATCCAGATCCTCAGGTGACAATAATTGAAACTTTTCTCTCAGATGTTTTCATATTCATCCCCGCCTCGAGCCCCTTCGGGGAGAGAGAGCGGGCTATAAATTAAAATTATTAAATTATTATTATTATTATTAGTATAAACTTGCCATAGAAGGCCTCAGAAGTTTTAAGACCCTTCTGAAGGTGAAAAGTAAGAGGACTTCTCTGCCATGATTGCCAAAACCTTTGCTCCAAACCTAGCATTGTTGGTATGAAATTTATACTATTTGTACTCCAGTCAGCCAACTTATTTCATCTTCTCAATAAGCCAAATAGTCCGTGCAAATCTGCACTGCAAGACAGTGAACAGAAATGACTATTTCATATTAAGATCAAGACACAGGCAGAAACATCAGTCATTCCTATTCGTTTATGTTTTACAATCTAGAGCCATAATCCAGGAGAATTAAGTCTCCAAAGGAAAGTTGCAAATTTCTGGCTGTATATGAGGTTAATAATTCCTACATTCCTGCAGAGGGAATCAACTATTACTAGTCTTTTATGAGAAAACTGACAGGAGTGTGATTAAGACAGAAATGGACAGATGTTGGTCTCAACTTTCTTGAAGAACAGATATTCAAAATCCAATCACTAAATGAATGCCTATTGATGACCTCCAAGACAAGCCTAAATATCACTAAATAAATGTTAAATAAATATTTAGAGTTTTGGTGAGTGTTTTGGTGCCACAACCACTATGGAGGGCAAACAAGCAAAAGACTAGCAGAATGGATCCATGAACACCAACTAGAAGTCAGAAGACACGATGAAAACTCTTTGATTTTACAGCATATGGACTGACTTAGCCAGAGTTTCAACTGGGAAACCATGACCATCGTAGACCGAGCCAAATCCAAAAACATTTAGAGAATTCCTGAAAGCCTGGCACTCTCGACAAACTGGCCATCAACAGACAGACATAAACAACATCTACATACTATGCAAAAGAGAAAATCAAGTCAAAAAGGTAACAAAATGACTAAAACACCTTCCCATGAGGAATCAAAGCCACCAAGATTAACATCTGACCAACGATCAAGAAATAACCAATATCCCAATCAAGGAACTGCCAAACAAGTTAACAGTTAAATAGCCCAAGCAAAGACCACTCCCACCAACACTGACAGGGCAAACCACTAGAACAGGGGTCTCCAACCTTTGCAACTTTAAGTCTGAAGGACTTCAGCTCCCAGACTTCTCCAGCCAGCAAAGCTTCACCCGAGAGGTAGGAGAAAAGCTTCCCTATTTAAAATTTTATAAATATATTTTAAAATATAAAAATGGCATTTCCCTCATTTGAAGCTCTTCTAATTTATGTATTTGGCAAAGCTGGCTGGAGAATTCTGGGAGCTGAGGTCCTTCAGACTTAAAGTTGCAAAGGTTGGAGACCCCTGCACTAGAATATAAATTGAGAGCAAATCCCATTCCTTACTAGCACTGATGATGTTACCAAGTTTTGATAATGAAATGTTTGTAAGAAAATAACCAAGCTGAGAGAGCACCAAGTATCCCTCAATCTGATTTAAATGGTGAAGTACTACATACACAAGTTTCTTCAAACATTCTTCAAATGTTTAATCCATTGCTGCATTTCTCTGCAGTACATTTTGCGGAGAATATTTTTTCCTCTTTCCTCATGTAACCATTATTTGCTGCTTTAAATTTCCCGATGCCCAACAAAGGAGAATTTGATACAAGTGATACTTAAGGACTGCTCTTTTCTGGACCATAAGCAGTGGAGTGGAGTGCCCCTGAAATTCTGAAGCATTGGGAATAATTGTTATATCCTAGCTGAGGGTTAACAATTAGATCATAGTTGTTGGGCAGTGCAATGTGAAGGGTTATAGTTTTAAGCTAGGACCAAGAGACACAGTTAAGAACTTATTACATAAACACCCAGAGCAGGTCATAGTGCACCAACCTTTGGCAAAGAAAACCTCCAAGCTACATTTTTATGAACCACCATCCCCCCAATTGCCAGGAGAAATGAGTTCCTATTTCTTTTATTTTTGAAAATTCACCTAGATCTTCGTCTCTGCTTCACCCCATTCCATTTGATGTAGCTGCTATCAGAAAGCCAATGTTTGTGGACGATAAATGAGGAGATGCAGATTCTAATCACCCTTAGGCATGGAAGTAATTCCCTCCCAGCCCTAAACTTGCAATAAGGTGATCAAAAAATTGTCACATCATGCAATATAAAACAGGTAACTATAAATATAAAACAGGTGGATCTTGCAACCAAGCTAAGAACAACATATAAATCCTTCAAGCTGTCCTTACTTTTAGTGCAAACCTAAAGCTTGACTTCTACCTGCTGTTTGTCAATCACTTCCTCCTTTGATCCTGGAGCTACTCTGACCTTTGACTTCAGCCTGAGATTTTGTTCCACATATATCTGACCCACTTGAAGAGGTAGCCAGTCCCATGGTCCAAAGGGATAGATTGTAACAATGAGACCAACATAATTTTACATTGAAGAAACAATAGATTGATCTGCATGGTTAAACATGGAGTTTCAATACTTTGGTTTGAAAAAACGGTATACCATCAAGTGTTCCCAATGGTAACTCACAATATCTAATGTACCCAGAACGTTTGACTCCACGAATTGCAAATTGAAATAAAAAGCTGGGTCAGAAACAGGAAACACAGGTTTGCAAATAATTGTTCATCCGAGAGGTAGGAGAAAAGCTTCCCTATTTAAAATTTTATAAATATGTTTTAAAATATAAAAATGGCATTTTCCTCATTTGAAGCTCTTCTAATTTATGTATTTGGCTACATACAGCTCTGAGTTTAATAACAGTAAGTCCCAGAATTGTCCAAAATAGGTTTAGGCAAGGAAAAAAGGTAGGTAAATTCAGCAAAAAACTTTCTTCAAACTCTTTTTATACTGTGGCATTCATAATTTATATTTGATATTGTAAGATACAACATTTAAAAAATGAGTATGACTACAAATTGAAAAGAAATATCTATTCAGAACAGGATATTTACATCTTGGTATTTTTAATGCTTGAAAAATATGAGTTCCACACCTGGCGAACCTTACACTCATTTAATGCAACAGGTATACCTAAAATTATAAGATTTATGTACAGAAATTCATGGACATAGAATATAATTATAAACTGTTCACTTTCACGAAAACTCTAGTGACCTAAGCCCGGGAACAATTACACCCAAATGACAAAATTTCCCCCGTGACACAGTTCCTAGGTTACAATCCTCACTCCTGCACAACTGAAAAAGTACACTGAGAGTAATCTTTCAAAGCTTTGCTTTGAGACTTTGGAGTAGCCTAAGGGAAATGAAATGCCCTCTAGGGGCAAGAAAGATCTGCTTAAGTACATTGTGTGTCACTATAATCAACCTTTAAAAGAAAGTTCAGTGATAATGCATGGAAAAAATACACAGAGAAGAAAGCCATTAATTCATCACATTCATATTTAAAAGAAAGATACTTACAGGAACATCAACATATTTTGCAGCGGCTTTTACCTTTAGAAAATGTAAAAGTAGAAAACAAACATCACTTGGTATCATTGGCTCATAATGGATTTTTCAAATCGTTATTCAATAGTTGTTGTACTTACAGTGAATGAAAGTATTGATGAGAAGAAAGTGCCTTCATCATACCTTGATAATTTAGAGAGCACGCCTTCTAGCACTGCGACAAACTGTATTAAGAAACACAGCATAAATATTCATAACATGTAAAAGGGTTTGAAGTTACTTTAAACAGCTGCAGAAGGCCGTGAGGAGGGGGGAGACTTTTCCTTTATAGCTCATATACTAGCTCATATACCGGTATGCCAGATAGTGGTAATACCTATGGCCAAATCCTTAGTTAAATGTATGGAGTAGTTGATGCTTTCTGAACTGGCTTGCTTGCCTGCAGATATTTCATTACCCAACTAGGTAACCCTTGCCAGTTCAAATGTCACCAGGCTCAAAGTTGTCTCAGCTATCCATCATTTCATTTCATTTCTTCGACTTATTAACCGCCCCCTCTCCCCGAAGGGACTTGGGGCGGTGCACAGGAAAATATAAAAAATACAATACATCACAATAAATACATAAATACATAAAAACTATACTAAATTACACCCTGTGCTAAAAACTACCCCATTAAAATCCCTAAAGCCCAATTTAAAATTTCTCTGCTAAACGACTGAGGCTGAAAATGGTAGGTTAGGCCAGGCCGGCCTGTTGGAAAAAGTAGGTTTTTAGTTGCTGGCGGAAGGAGCGGAGGTCTGGGATAGATCTAAGTTCGGGGGGAAGGTCGTTCCAGAGGGTCGGGCCTGCCACAGAGAAGGCCCTTCCCCTGGGCGTCACCCGCTGGCATTGCCTAGTGGATGGCACCCGGAGAAGCCCCTCTCTGTGGGAGCGAATCGGCCGAAGGGATGTATGGGGTAGGATGCGATCCCGTAGATAACTAGATAACCATCCTTCTGAGATTGGTAAAATGAGGACCCCAGATTGTTGTGGGCAATATGCTGACGCTCTAAACCGCTTAGAGAGGACTGTAAAGCACTGTGACACGGTATATAAGTCTATTGCGATCATCTGTGTGAGAATGGACTTTGTCCCGTTTACATATAGTAGCTTGCCCTGCCGACTTTGATGATGAAAAGTCCTTAATCTTCCAACCCCCTGGACAGATTCATCTACAGTGTCAACAGGAAGTTGTTAGCATCTTAAAAGAAAGATAAGAGTTTGCCCTGTCCAGTCATGTCTGACTCTAGTGCAGTGATGGTGAACCTTTTTAGGCGCTCGTGCCAAAAGCGGGGGGGATCATGCACCAGCGTGCCACACTCAAAATGCTATGGGCGCAACCTCCCTGCTTTTGCCACAGTTTTTTCACCCTCCCCAGGCTCCTAGAAAGCCTCCCCCACACCCCCCTGGAGGCGCTCCAGAGACTTCAGAAGCTTTCCTGAAGCCCCCGGAGGGTTAAAAAATGGACCTATGGGGAACCCGGAAGTTCGGGAATGGTGACTTTGTCCATACGGCTGTTTTATGCCCCCAGGAGCTTTCAGGAAAGTTTCCTGAAGGCTCAGGAGGGCAAAAAAAATCAGCCCTACAAGCAAACCGGAAGTCTGTTCCCAAACTTCCGGTTTGCCCTTAGGGCCGGTTTTTCACGCTCCAGAGGCAAGCCTCTGGAGGGCGAAAAATGGCCTCAAAAGAAGTCATCTGGCCAGCACATGCATGTGCGCTGGGCAGCTGACAGGGCAACGCCTCGCGTGCCCCGACAAATGGCTCCGCGTGCCACCTGTGGCACGCGTGCCATAGGTTCGCCATCATGGCCCTAGTGGGCGGTGCTGATCTCCATTTCTTAGCCAAGGGTGCTGGCATTGTCTGAAGACACATCCATGCTTATATGAGTGACTATATGCTGAGGTGCATGAAATGCTGCTACCTTCCCATTGAAGTGGCACCTATTAATCTACTTGTGTCTGCATGCTTTCAAACTTCTAGGATGGCAGAAGCTGGGGCAAGTAAGGGGAGCTCGCCCTGTCGTGCAGCGCTTGGGTCTCAAGCCTGGGCAGTCAGCTTTCCAGCTGATAAGCTCAGTATCTTTAACCACTGAACCATTCCCCCTCCCTCCTTTTCTTGGTTATCATCTTAGACAGAAATAAATTAAAAAATGGTAGGGAATGGTAGAGATAAATCATATTTGCATTCAAAAAAGACCCAAGAAGGAAACAAAAAGACCATAACGTTCCCTCTCCAGCAACTCTTACACCTTGATAAGCAGGGATTAACACCAGGCAACTAAAAAGCAAAAAACCAAATATCTTAATCAAGGAACTACCAACAACACTTGAAATGGGCAAACCCCACACTCCGTTGCACTGATAATGTTACTTAGTTGGGTAATAAAATATCTGTAAGCAAACAGCCAAGCTCCAAGAATACTATAATTCAGCTCTGAGCTACATATATTCACTTCTATTGGAAGTTTAGTTAGATCTAATTAAATTTAAGTAGTATTAAATTAAAGAGTATTAATAGAATTCAATCCATCCAGAAATTATTTTATATACACACATACACACTCATATTATTCACAATTACCAAAAAATGAAGTATTGGTGATAGACTTTGATATACTCAGAATAAATCTACTAAAATCCATGGAGCGTCAGTCATCGATTTAATTATACTAATCAAAATTCTACAGTTTCAACGATATTAATTTTAAGCACCAGTAAACCTAGATCCAACACAATACAAATTAAATATGTAAAGAATTTCTAAACTTATTAGGTTAGTTCCGGGGTGGGCAAACTTTGCAACTTTAACTCTGAAGGACTTCAGCTCCCAGAATTCTCTAGCCAGCAAAGCTGGCTGGAGAAGTCTGGGAGCTGAAGTCCTTCAGACTTAAAGTTGCAAAGTTTGCCCACCCCTGGGGTAGTTTGTTTGTTGGGCTTACAAAGCAGACAACACAAAAGAATTTTGATAACAGAATCCATTGGGAGTTGTACAACCATAACAAATTTGAATTAATACTATCCACAACTTCCTGCTTTGGTTGGTCATTTTCATTAATTGATGGATATTTATTTATCTCATCCCAGAATCACACAATTGGAATAGATGGCCTTATAAATCTTGCAATAAATGTAAAATTACTATTTGCACAATTGGAAAAAAGTTCACTACTATACATGTCGTACAGATGTTGTAATATTAATCATGCATGTTTTTATTTTCTGCGGGATCGCATCCTGCCCCATACATCCCTGCGGCCGATTCGCCCCCAGAGAGGGACTTCTCCGGGTGCCGTCCACTAGGCTATGCCAGCGGGCGACGCCCAGGGGAAGGGCCCTCTCTGTGGCGGGCCCGACCCTCTGGAACGACCTTCCCCCCGAAATTAGAACAACTACGGACCTCCGCTCCTTCCGTCAAAAACTAAAAACACACTTCTTCTGCTTGCCTGGCCTGGGATAATAGAACTGTTTTTAGGGTTTTTAGGGGTTTAGTTTTAGTTTTAATATGGGATTTTAGCGCAGGGTTTTAGTATAATTCATTTTAATATTGTATTATGTTTGTGGTTTTATATATGCATTTTTAAATTCCCTGTGCACCGCCTCGGGTCCCTTCGGGGAGAGAGAGCGGTTTATAAATTAAATTTATTATTATATTTATTATTATTATTTTAAAAAAATACTTAGCCCTTTCTATATAACTCCTTTCTTTTGTGTTATCATATAATGTTATATTGCATTGGTTTCAAAGCAGCCAGCTACATTGAATGACTCCTAAACATTAAAAGAAGGAATACATCCGTCCATCCATCCATCCAACCCTGGAACTGGCAGCGATCCAGGCCTGCTACGCCCCTGAACTGGTTCTCCCAGTGGCACCATCTTGTTTTTGGGTTCTGCGCATGCGCAGAACAATTTTAATCAAACCACACATGGTTGTACATGCGGTGTACACATGAGCGAACTGGCAGTAGTGCTTCCCGGAACACCCCCCTGACACCCCCCTTTCCCATCTAGCACTGATGATTTTGCCCAGTTTGGTAATGGAACATCTACAAGCAAACAACCAAGTTCAGAGAGCCTCAAGAACTCTTCATTAAAATAGAACGGTTTATACGTCTCTCTTTGAATACAAAATATTAAGAGAAACTACATTATGCCTTTCTTATTAGCTTTTTGTAATAAAAGCCATATTTGTAGTCCACTAATCAGAATGTATACTTAAGACTCAGAATGCAGCCCAACTTCTAAAATTATCAACACGATTATTTTAAACAAGTTATAAATCAACCCAACCTAAACAGGTCAACAATTCTGTTGGTTCTTATTTTGGCAGTTCCATGTGATACAAACAATAATGAAAACCTTATCACACCTGCAAATATATAGCAAAATACTATTTAAAAAAAATACCGTTCTCATATTGATATGAAAACATTACTCATCGTCACAGTAAATGCAAAATGTTTATAATAATACGATGACTAATTTTGCAAGTATTTTAAATAGTTGCTTGACATCTAAATCGCATTCCTAGAACATAGGAGTAGCATCTCATAAGTGAGAAGACAGGATAAGATTCCATCTGGCACGCTGTTAATGGCCACTCTAACAGTGTCATAACAGTGTCAGATTCCTTGTTCTCTGTCAGGATTTGAAAGTCTCACCTTGCAGCAATCCAAGACTCTAATGGTTTAACAGAGTGATAATAGCGAGCTATATCTTCACATCTTCTGCTTGTCTTATATCTTTATACATTTAATACATATTCTTCTTTATTGTATATCTTTCTTTTTACATCATCATAAGGGATCATGACAGAAGAAGAAATGAGACGAATAATAAGTAAATGAACGGATAACTAAAGGCACTTTTTAAAATTCATCACACTAATTCTCTGGCCTCCTCTTAGCCTGTCAGTCAGTAGACCGCATCTTTCGCAAGAGTAATTTTTCAAAATGATAGTTCAAATTGAATTCCTGGAATTGCTTTAGTTTTTTTAAAAAATTAATTTGCTAAATTAAAGTTAACATTTGACAAGTTATCCAAATTCTTAGAATGATTCTGCTTCATGGGAAGATGCTTAAAACTGGAGTAAATCTAGAGTCAATTCTGTCCTCAGTCATGGAAGCTCAATGAATGGCTTGGAGTGGACCACTATCTCCACTTGACCAGTCTTACAATATGGTCACAAATAACTTGCAAAGGGAGTGCTGGGCATGATGCCCTCAGCTCCTAAAAGGAAGCAGGATACAAATCTAACCAATATATCAAAACAAAGCAAAAATGAAGTATTATTATGTTTTTACAGTCAATTGGAAATCTAGGGAAAAGATAATTATGTTTTTCTAAGTTCTATTTGACAGAGCAAAGAGTGGTTCACCAATTCCAATTTTATATTATATTCCAACACAGACCTATTGTCACTCTTTGGTCCTAAAATCTTTTTTGCTTCTTAATGATGAGAAACCAAAGTTTAATGATTTTGAAGCCCCCCCTTTAAGATCATATCAAACTGGATGCAAACATGATTTAAATCATAATACATTGAAAAACGCTTAGAATTAAACAGAAACATCCCGGGTGGATTACTGTAACGCTCTCTACATGGGGCTCCCCTTGAGGTGCACTCGAAGGCGACAGTTAGTACAGAATGCAGCCGTGCGGGTGATTATGGGTGCCCCAAGGCAAGCCCACGTAACATCTCTCCTGCGCGAGCTGCACTGGCTGCCTGTGGCCTTTTGAGTGCGCTTCAAGGTGCTGATGACCATCTTTAAATCGCTCCATGGCTCGGGGCCTAGCTATATACGAGACCGCCTCCTGCCCCATACATCCCTTCGTCCGATCCGCTCCCACAGAGAGGGCCTTCTCCGGGTGCCATCAGCTGGGCAATGCCGATTGGCGACACCCAGGGGAAGGGCCTTCTCTGTGGCGGGCCCGGCCCTCTGGAACGACCTACCCCCTGACCTTCGCACTACCTCGGACCTCCGCCTCTTTCGCCAATGTCTTAAGACATATTTATTCCAACAAGCCGGCCTAGCATAGCCCCCCGCTTCTGACTTTTTATGTATAAATTGCTATTTGGCAGGGTTTTAAATGGTTTTAGCACGGGTTTAATAATTCAATATGTTTTAAATTGATTTATATTGTTCTTATTGTGGTTTTAATAATGCCTGTGCGCCGCCCTGGGTCCTAACAAGGAGAAGAGCAGGGTATAAATTCGAAGTAAATTAAATAAAAAAAAATTCTCATATTCTTCGTATGGACGAGAGAAAATGATGGGGCCCATTCGTATGCGTTGCACTTTTATTTTGTTTATTTATTTGCATGGCTGTTCATTTGGCACACAATTGTGTCAGTTTAAAACTTACTGGGGCAGACAGTAAGTTTAAAACACTCATAAAAATTAGCCTAAATTAAAATTCAGCATTCATAGGGCAGCATATAACCCCTGAACAAAGCTTGAAGGATTTATATGTTGTTCTTAGCTAGTTCTACTAGCTTCCTGGCCCAGGACTTGTGTTCATTGACATAAGATCCTAGTGTATGCTGATAAGCTATCTCAAGAGTTTTTCCTCCATAAGCCAGTACTTTGTGTTGTATGCCAGGGGTCTCCAACCTTTGCAACTTTAAGTCTGAAGGACTTCAGCTCCCAGACTTCTCCAGTCAGCTTTGCGGGCTCGAGAATTCTGGGAGCTGAAGTCCTTCAGACTTAAAGTTGCAAAGGTTGGAGACCCCTGTTGTATGGAACCATGAATAAATTTCCCTTTTTGCTTTTTCAGGCTTAAGTAAATGGAATTAGCTGTGGTCTTCACTCTTTCACATAAGAGCTCTTTGAAATTGGCCACCTTAACCCTTTACTTTACTTTTTCAGGCTATGGAGATATTCTAGAACTGAACGACAAAAATCAGGTAACTGCCCAGCTCTTTTCTCTAATATTTATAATCATTCATATTCAGTGCAATTCATTATTTTCCATTTCAAGAATCTCATTAATTCCTCCCTCCCTCCCTTTCATCCATCCATCTCTCAGCAAAGCCCATAATAACTGTGATGAGAACAATACCCATTGCAGCTTTTCTGTTATGATATCATATGTGTGTTGTCATTTTCCTCCTATCTCTCAGCCCACTGGCACCCCTATTATTTGATATGTTCTCAAACTGTAGAATTAGTTCAAGAGTGTACACTACATAAAAGCAGAAAAACTGAATAGCAACATTTAAAACAAGAAAGATTGTGGTGTGGTCAAAACAATCTTGAACTGAACACACTCAAAACTGTAGAAATGACAGTAGATTTTAGGAGAAGCCCTCCTTTTCCACCACCTCTTACAATACTAGGCAACACAGTATCAACAGTAGAGACTTTCAAGTTTCTATATTCTATAATAGGGGTAGTCAACCTTTTTATACCTAACGCCCACTTTTGTATCTGTTAGTAGTAACATTTTCTAACCGCCCACCGGTACCACAGTAATGGTGATTTATAAAGTAGGGAAGTCAACTAAATTAAAAAAAGGAAAGTGCTTCAGTATCGGACAAAACCCCTACCGCCCACCATGAAAGCTGGAACGCCCACTAGTGAGCGGTAGGGACCAGGTTGACTACCATTGTTCTATAATATCTCAAGACATAAAATGGACACCTAACATAAAAAATGACATCAAAAAAGGATGTTCTTCCTGAGCCAACTCAGAAAGTTCAGACTGCCCAAAGAGCTGCTGTTACAATTCTACAAAGAAATTATTGAATCTGACATTTGCCCCTCTGTAACTGTCTGTTTTGGCACTGCAACCAAACAAGACAGACACAGACTTCAACAGGTAGTTAGAACTGCAGAAAAAACAATTACTACCAGCCTGCCTTCCATTGAGGACCTGTATATTGCACGAGACAGAAAGAGGGCCGTGAAAATAGCTACAGATCCCTCACATCCTAGACATAAACTGTTTCAACTTCTTCCCTCAAGATGACACTGTAGGGCAGGAGTGTTAAACTTGTGTCGTCACATTGTCGTCATGTGACGTATTGTCATCGTTTTCCCCTTCACTAAACTGGGGGTGGGCATGGCCGGCATGAGATGCATCTGACTGCAAACTTGCTCAGGTTGCAAGTTTGACATCCCTGCAATAGGGAATTACATGCCGAAACAACTACACAAGGACAGTTTTTCTAGCATGCCATCACTCTGCTAAACATCTAATTCCTTCAACCCAGTCAAATTACCTAGTAGGGCTATATTACTATTATCCTTCTCATCTTTCCTATTACCTCTCTTCTTATCCTCTTATGATTATAACTTTGTTGCTTGTATCTTATGATTTATATTAATTCTTTTATTTAGTATCCTAGCATGATTTATGTTGATTGCTTATTTAGTATCCTGTTGTGGCCCAGCAGGGACCGGCTGAGCTGCTGATGGACTTTGAAAGCGAGGAATAATTTGAGTCTGCCCGGAAGCTGAGGAAGACCCTGGGGGGTGTTCAGAGTCAGAGCAGGAACCAGAAAGGCTGGTTGGCCACCAGGAGGCGCCTGAGGCGTGGAGCAGTGGGGAGGATCAAAGGCAGTTTGTCCCTGATGCTAGAGTGAGAAGGGCTGAGAAAAGGAAGCAGCAACTCCATAGGCAGGCTCACAGACGGTGATTAAGCACCAGGTGGTTGTTGATTGGCCCCTTCCAAGAGAGCTTATAGATGAGGCGATGGAAGGGGACATTTGCAGGAAACAACCATTCAGTTGCAGTAGCCATTTAGTGAGACAGTCATAAATGTTCGTGTAGAGCAATTTCTGTGAGTCTAGCCTGTGCTTTTAGTTTCTGGGGTCTCAGCCAAGGGGGTTTGCTTATCTCGCACTCATTAGTCGTGGCAGACAGCCAAGCCTGTGTTCTTGTATATTCCGCGTCCTGGGGCAGAACAATATCCTATGTCTATCACTAAGTGTTGTACCATACGATTTCTGATGAATGCATCTTATGATGATTATGATCATGATTTAGCACTTGTTGCTTGTAGGTAGACTGAGAGCTTATGCACCAGAGACAAATTTCTTGTGTGTCCAATCACACTTGGCCATAATGAAGTCTATTCTGTTCTGTTCTGTTCTGTTCTATTCTACTAAACTATGAAAAACAGATTAGCCAATGCCTTTTGAACATTTCATATCAGTACAAATGTGTAAGTAAAAGTAGGCTTCAAAATGTTTTGAAGAAACTGAAAACATACTTTCCTTCACTGTAAGATGCAGCAAACCAGAATTTCTTTTATCTAATTAAAGCTGATCTTGGAATCGTAAAAAAATATATAGCCATATTAAATGCTGTTAATTAATTAAGGCACTGTAGCATGAAGAAAATAATATCTGCTTAATAGATATTGCATAAAAAAGATTTCTTCAAATTGGGATCCAATTTACACCTATAAGTATCTTGATGACCTCATGGAGTGTTAGTCACTAACCTTATTTTATTTTAAAAACAGGAACATGGAAAATATCAAACATTTTTTCTTTACAAAAAAGCAGATATGGATATTTCTCTCCCCCCTTCCCCAAGTGCAATTTTTTTTGAAAAAAAAATTAATACATTTACCTTTGAAACAAGAAGTGAAATTACTTCCTTCATGGTTTCTTCAATCAAGTCATCAATTTTCGAATGATATTGTTGCTGTGGTTCAGAAAACCAAAGTAGCATTAATGTATTAAATGAGCACGACACTTTTTGTCATAAGTCACATTTGCACAAAGGTACAAAAACTGACAGATCAGAGTTACTTAAAATTATTAAAAGAACAAAGCCTTGAAAACGATCCACCCACAAATTACTTCCTTTCATGCAACATCCAGAAAATTTTCCAATGTATGCATTTGAGTTAAGTAGCTAATAGGGTTATTATTTAGATGCAGCAAGGCCTTATTCAGGGAAAGGAATGTGAAGGATATCTTTTGTCTTCTATGTAATTAAGGTGGCTATGTATTCCTTCACCCCCAAAGGGCTGATTTAGCTGCAAAAGCAAGATGAGAAGAAGATTTAGTAAATAAACCACTTTCTGTCTGATAACTCTCATTCACATGTTATGTTTTTCAGAAATAAAATGAGTGGCCAATTGTTTGCTCTCCAAAGAACCCTTTTAAGAGTGAAGTGAGCTGCGGGTTACACAATTCCTATACAATCTGCTCTAACGCAGGCAAAAAATAAAAATTAATCAGAAAACGTGAAGGATGGCAATAAATTACTCAACCATAAAATATATAGTAGCTAAATCAGTTGCTGCTCTCCATCTTTCTACTGCAGCTTTTTTCTCACTAATGAAAACATTTTCTTTAAGAAACACGTTTTAAATCTGAAAGACTTTCACATTCTGTTTTTGAACATAATAAAGCAAGCATCCATCCATCCTGCAGTTTGTGGGAGAAAAGGCTCGTTCTTTTATTCTGAACATATATTCATTCCAAAAAGTAATTCTTCCATCAGAACATTTGTTTGAAAGCAAAGAATGCTCCAGTAGCCCACTTCACAAAAAAATGTGTCTTATAAAGACTAACCCTATCTTGATGGTTCAAGGCTACATGAATCAGCAACGGCATAATGCTTTGAATAAAGAACTGCCAGCATCA
Source organism: Rhabdophis nuchalis (assembly GCA_039707465.1). NCBI lineage: Eukaryota > Metazoa > Chordata > Lepidosauria > Squamata > Natricidae > Rhabdophis > Rhabdophis nuchalis. Next base: position 10,572,242 of record CM077656.1, read on the forward strand.
GTCTAAACATTCACTCAACTTTGAAAGAGTTGTGAGAAATTTAGGGTTCCTGAAGGCAATTTACTCCCTTTTTTCAAAGTATTACAGCATATGTGCTAACTACTTTTAAGAAAAGTGTGTTAAGCACGATCCTCAGTGCCGAGCTAAATCACTGAAGCTATCAACCTTCCCTCGGAATGGGACATTCAGCCCCCTGCCCTTAGCCGCCCCCATTTCACCCCCAGTTTTCAGCCCCCAGCGATTAACCTCTGCGATCTCGCCTCCGCTGTTACTACCCCAGCTGTTAGTGCCGGCCAACGGGACGCTGCCTCTTTAGTCCCAGACCTTCCCACACGGCCTTTTGGCAGAAAGACTGTTCACCCTCGGCGTTTGGCTTGAGGTGACAGTTCGCCACCAGCCAATGAGAGGAAGGGAAAGGGAGAAAGAGAGGGGGTGTGTGTGTTTCCCTTGCTTGCGCCTCCCAAACCACGAGGCAGCCAGAATTCGGCTCTGTGTCAAAGTCCTGGGGTTCTCTCTGTGTAGATACTAAATCCTAATCCCTGATCTTCAGATGTGCTGGCTCTACAGCTTTGCAACCCCGAACGTTTCTATAAGATATGTGATGTCAAGGAATTCCACATGCTATAATGCAACCCACAGTTACAACTGTTACTAGGATAATCATGGTCAAGACTGTAATAACAGGAAACGGTGTATTTTCTTCTCCCCTTCTGCAAGGGGCGAATCATATGTATAATGCCAGAAGGGATAGCTTTCTAATTCTTGTTCCTTTTCCATTACATGAAAGACGGAAGGATTTTGGCTATTTAGTGCAGTGGAAATGGTAGCTCTTACAACGACTACCAATACCTGCTGTTCAGAACTTATCCCTCTTTGTCATTTCAATGGTTGCTAAGGAAAAGTAACTAATTGTAAAGTTGATGGTACAATATCATACTCACAGGTTTCAAAGGGATTTTTAAAAAAATAATAACTAGGTAATGATAGCTAGGTGGTTTTGCAATTTCATCCTTTCATAAATGCTCCTCAAACACACCCAAAGCAGTGGTGGGTTTCAAATTTTTTTAGAACCTACTCTGTAGGTGTGGCCTATTTTGTCGGCGTGGCTTGGCAGTCATGTGACAGGGTGGGAGTGGCCACCTTTTAAAATGTGGTGAAACTCATTTAACAACGCTCTTGCTTAGCAACCAAATTTTTGGACTCATTTGTGATGATAAATTCTTTCTTTCTTTCTTTCTTTCTTTCTTTCTTTCTTTCTTTCTTTCTTTCTTTCTTTCTTTCTTTCTTTCTTTCTTTCTTTCTTTCTTTCTTTCTTTCTTTCCTTCCTTCCTTCTTTCTTTCTTTCTTCTTTCCTTTCCTTTCCTTTCCTTTCCATTGGGTCACTGGCAGCGGCGGGCCAGATTTACTTCCAGGTACGCCGGTGGAACCCCCTCTCACCGGTTCTCTAAATTTCACCAACCGGCTCTCGCGAGTAGGTGCGAGCCTGCAGAAACCCACCACTGACCCAAAGGTTTTGAAAATGTCAAATTGGGGGAAGGGCGTAATATATATGGTAAATTGATTTCATCATCATTTTATGGGCACTGAATGAATGAATGAATAGGATCATGGCATGATCCTATTAGTCCTACTTCCTATTAGTAGGACAACTGTGATTGCCTCATATTTGAGCATTCCATGACATTAGCAGTAATAAGACCAGCCTGATTTAAAGGGATTGGGAACTAGAAACAATGCTGTGAGGAAGTGCCCATGTATGCTGTAATTATAAATGTAGCCATTACTGTCAGGTTTTGCTGAATAAAGATGGGAAAATCACCTGATTAGGCATTTTTGCTTCTCTTGATCTACCACTTTGCTTGCGAAGTCCTACTGTCGGTTTAATAGGTTCCTTCTTTGAGATTAGACGTTGATTCTTATTAAATCTAAGAAAAGCTACAACTTGCTTGGCCTGTAGTGACATTTAAGTAGAGCAGATGGTGTTATCTGATATATGTATGCTGGTCTGTGACTACAATAGATGTTTGATTTGATTATCGGATATTGGAATATTTTTTGGATTTTTTTAAAAAAAATACAACAAAAAATTAATTAAGACATGGCATGAATTTGATAAAAGATGTAGATGGTCATATAGATCAGGGGTCGCCAACCTTTGCAACTTTAAGTCTGAAGGACTTCAGACTTAAAGTTGCAAAGGTTGGAGACCCCTGATATAGATGGCTTGATAAAGCAAAAGCAAAAGCCTCCCACTGAAACTGGGGCACAAATGATGATTCTAGGGTTGTTTGACTAATGAAAGGTTAATAAGAATGAGAAGGTGGTAGGTTTGAGAGTGGAAGATAGAACACCAATGAAAAGCTGATCCGTTTTGAAAGGGTGTTTTCGTTTGAAACTTGCAAAGGAGAGCTGATAGCTTTTATTTTCCCATTTACCATATTTATCCAAAAGGAAGACAAATTGGGAAGGGTGTTTGTGTGTCATTTTATGTTCCATAGAGAGCACATAGAGAGAAGACGTTTTAGAAAACAACCAAATGCGTGAAGAAATAAAAATACTGCAGACATTCTTGCTGAAAAACATAGATTAGCTTGAATCTTGATACTATAAATAAATAACTTTAGGATTAGGAAGAATCCTTTAGAATGCAATGTGTGATATGTTTTGAGAAGTCCAACTAATACAGTGATTAGGCTTCTGTTCTTTAATATTCAGCTTGCAGGTCTGCATATATTCTCCCCTTATTAGAGAGATTACCAGGGAGGGCAGACAAATTTTATCTGGACTTCCTCCTCCAGGACACGAACCCGGCTACTACGCATGCAGTGGCAAAATTCTGTGCTTCCGCAATGTCCATAAGAAAAAAATTGGTTATAGAAGGATAGTTGTGATCTTGTACCAATCATTTGGACATATCTCTAACAATTTCTGGACCATGGTTTTTACATACATACTTAACGCTTTTGCACCTAGGTAAACCAGCAAATGACCTGAACAAAGTGAGAACGTGTATGCTACTTTCCACTTATAATGCTGACATTTTTAAAATTATATCTTAAAGTTAGTACTTTTTAACTTGTGGTTAAATGTAACGTGTATTGCTGGTCTTTGACCGTAATAAAGATGATGATGATGATGATTATTATTCATATGAAAATATATGTGACTTTCCACCAACATTTCTTTTACTCAATCAACAATTGGAAAAAAATGGTTCCTACATAGCCTAGATCTGAATTCATTTTGTTTAGGGATATATAATCAGAAATTATACATTCTACCTAAAGTAAGTAAAGACAGAAACACTTGGAAAACAAACAAACAAACAAAATTTAAAGCAATGAACTTACCCATTGATTTGCAAACTGGTTGATGCCCCGAAAGCCCCCCCCAAAAGAAGAAAATGGAGAAAAGAAATTGTTGAAAATAATTATAAAATAACATAGGAAACAGCAATCTTAACAGACTTAATGAAAAGCTTGTTTAAATAAAGACAAAATACAACAAAGATGGCTACAAAGATAAATGCACATATATAACACAGTTTGCTGCAAAATAAAAGAGTATGGCACTGTAGCATTGTGAAGGATCCGTACTTTGATTGGTTTGGGGGTTACCAATGCTTCTTGCAGGAAGCAAGATCTGGCATCTCCATCTCCTATTCTATAGAAGCGTTTGTCCCTTTTATGGTCTCTATTTGGTATTTTGTGGGGATTGGTTTAAAGACAGGTTTCGCTATTTGCAGCTAATAATGCTCTCAACATGGGGCTTCCCTTGAGGTGCGCCTGGAGGCTTCAGTTAGTGCAGAATGCGGCCGCGCGGGGGATTTTGGGAGTCTCTAGATACTCCCATATAACACCTCTCTTGCACGAGCTGCACTGGCTGCCTGTGGCTTTCCGGCTGCGCTTCAAGGTCTTAGTGACCATCTTTAAAGCGCTCCATGGCATAGGACCTGGCCACTTGCAGGACCGCCTCCTGCCACATACCTCCACCCGGCCTGTCCGCCCCCATAGGGTGGGCCTCCTTAGGGTGCCGTCCGCCGGACAATGTCAGCTGGCGACTCCCAGGGGAAGAGCTGCCCCCCGACCTCCACACAATCACGGACCTTCGCCTCTTCCATCGAGCACTTAAAACATACTTCTTCCATGCGGCTGGCCTGACATAGCTATGTATATTATTGAATTTTTTAGCTAGGTTTTTAAATTAAGTTTTAGCACGGGCCAAATTTATTTAATTTAATTTTAAACTTATTTGATGTTTGTATATTTATATTTTTATTTTCTTATGCCTGTGCACCGCCCTGAGTCCCATTTGGGAGAGAGGGTGGTATAAAAGTACGAACAAATAAATAAATAAATAAATAAATCATTTTCTTACAGTTAATGACTCCTATGTACACCTGTAGCCAAGGCGGCACAGTGGTTAGAGTGCAGTACTGCAGGCTACTTCTGCTGACTGCAAGCTGCAGTTCAAATCTCACCAGGCTCAAGGTTGACTCAGCCTTCCATCCTTCCGAGGTGGGTCAGATGAGGACCCAGATTATTGGGGGGGGGCAATATGCTGACTCTGTAAACTGCTTAGAGAGGGCTGTAAAAGCACTGTGGAGTGGTATATAAGTGTACGTGCTATTGCTACACCCAACAATGTGTAATTTAGTTCTAATTTTAAAATTAATTATTTTTCTTAAAAAAGGAGAAATAGTATTTCTTCCCAGATTGTTATGCCCAAACTTATACCAACCAATAGGACGCACCCCTTTTTTCTGATGTTTTCAATTTTCTCATTGACATTGATGACTGTCAATGGAAACAATGGTGTTATTGTTTAAAAAGCTATTGAAAAAGAGCAATGCAATTTCTGTTGGCTTTGATAGTGGGGATGATGGAACTTGTATCTTAATATAGCAAAAGCACTGAAAAGTGATTTTTCCCACTCCCCCCAAAACCTGGAAGTCAAATACAATGCAGGAGAGTTGTCAAATGCACCTCAAACTATGAAACATGCATATTCATCGTATGTTAACAATGAAAAAAATGAGGGACTGTAATTTTTAGAAATGTAATACTTCAAACATCAAATATTTATAGCAGGGGTCCCCAACCTTTGCAACTTTAAGTCTGAAGGACTTCAGCTCCCAGACTTCTCCAGCCAGCTTTGCTGGGAGCTGAAGTCCTTCAGACTTAAAGTTGCAAAGGTTGGGGACCCCTGCTCTAAGCAACAAGGCAAGGATTTAAGCAGGGAGAATTCTGGGAGTTGAAGTCCACCAGGCTTAAAGTTGCCAAAGTTAGAAGACCCCTGATTTAACAGATTAACAGAGTTGGAAGGGACCTTGCATGTCATCTAGTCCAGGGGTCTCCAATCTTTGCAACTTTAAGTCTGAATTCTGAATTCTGGGAGCTGAAGTCCTTCAGACTTAAAGTTGCAAAGGTTGGGGACCCCTGCTCTAAGCAACAAGGCAAGGATTTAAGCAGGGAGAATTCTGGGAGTTGAAGTCCACCAGTCTTAAAAGAGCCAACTTTGCAGACCCCTGGTATAGGGTTTCCTGCCTAGGCAGGGGGGTTGGACTAGAAGACCTCCAAGGTCTATTCTATTCTATTCTCATGGTAAAAAAAAAAAGGAATCCTGCAAGTTTATAAGACGAATGGCATAAGGAACAAAATAAGGAAGGAAGGAAGGAAGGGAGGAAGGAAGGAAGGAAAGAAGGAAGGAAGGAAGGAAGGAAGGAAGGAAAGAAGGGAGGGAGGGAGGGAGGGAGGGAGGGAGGGAGGGAGGAAGGAAACTATTCATCTTCTCCATCAATCTATCTAATCATAGCTATTCATTTCATATAAAGTTCCTCATTTATTATTTAATGCCCATATACATAGAAAACTTTTCTCTCTCTTTCACACAAACCCCTCTTATATCTGAAACACCAAACAGGCACGAAATTCATATAGCAAGAACAGAAAAAAATTAAAGGAATTAAACCCAATGATGAGAAAAGAGGAACAATAATTGCACACGAAAAAGAAAGGAAAGGAAAGCCCCATTTCAATGTTAAAAAAAGGACTGAATTCAACAATCAATTATTCTGAGTATTGGCTACTTTCAGCAGCTGCATCTATAAGTCTCTACATCCTATGCTCAGTGTTTTTTTTGTCTTCAAGAGCTTTTTCTATCCTGTAAGCCCTACCAGGCCCAGATAATTATTTGGGAAAAGAATTCAACTTCCTCTGGGGTAAATATGGTAACTTTTTTTTGCAATGAACTAGTTGCCAGTAGAAGAGTTAACATCACCAAATCCAACTCTAAACCCATCTGCAGTCAGGATATAATGGAATATGACATTTTTGAACATCCGGGCTTAAAAAAAAAAAGGTTACCAATTATCCTTGCATTTCTGAAAATCATGACACGTAATAATCTTCATTGTTTTAAGCAACACCACATTTCTAAATTACTGTTTTTATTTTGTGGAAAAAAATGACCATATGATTTATGGAAAAAAATGAAGTTTACAGTCTATGTGACTATGTATAGATGGGGGGCATTTGTGTGTGTGTGTGTGTGTATACATATCACACACAAACACACCAATGAATAAAAGCTTAGCATAAAATTACCCTCAACCCATTTGCACCTTCATTAAGATTTGCCATCATGAAGGTTCCTTCTGGAGTTCCCTTACCTCCTGCCCACCATTCAGAATGCAGAGTTTAGCCGTTTGCTTCTTGGCATCAACTAGCACATTGAACATTGTGCATACAGAAGAAGGAATGCGCAGATCTGTTGATTTGTTTGTCTTCTGCACTTTGAGTTCAAAAGCAGTTCTTGTTCTATTAATTGAAACATGGGATTTACAGAAATAGAAACATTGGTCGTATTTTAAATAACTTAAGCGAAAAGGGGAATTCGGTGAAAACTTGTGAAAGGCAAATATGAAATGTTTAATAATAATAATAATAATTTAATTTCTTGACCGCTCCCTCTCCCCGTAGGGACTCGGAGCGGTGCACAGGGAAACTAAAAAACCATAAATATACAATAGATATACAACATCTTAAAAACAAATTAAACAGTACCTGTGCTAAAATACCCATTTTAGACTAAAATTCCCACTAAACAACTAAAACCCCATAGAGAGAGACTACCCTAGGCCGGCCAAGCAGAAAAGATGTGTTTTTAATTTTAGACGGAAGGAGCGGAGGTCCGTGGTCGTTCTAATGTCAGGGGGAAGGTCATTCCAGAGGGCTGGGCCCGCCACAGAGAAGTCCCTTCCCCTGGACGTCGCCCGCTGACAAAGTCTAGTGGACGGCACCCGGAGAAGTCCCTCTCTGTGGGAGCGGATCGGCCGTGAGGATGTATGAGGCAGTTTAGATGCATGTTGCATTAACTAATGGGATTATCATATTTATAAGTAGTAAAGTCTGAGAGTCCTCTCAAGGTTAGATCCTGATTTAACAAAATAGCTGCTCGACAAAGCACAGTCCAGATTAAAGCAGGAAAGGTTGAATGTTTTCTGCACAAATTTCAAATTGACAAAAGCTGATCATAGACTGCCATTATAATATATTCAAGGATTTCTGACAATTAAAAATGTTAAAGAGTTTCAGAACATGTGGCACATTTTAAATGAGCAGGGGAATAGATGGAAAAAGCATAATAATTGTTCCTTTACAAAAATAACTCCCACAGAGGCATAATTCAGAAATAACTGTCTCGGTGAAGCCAATAATAGATTATGGAAGAATGATTATCACCTGAAACAATTAAAGATCAGTGGACGTATTATGTAGTTTCCTCTGCTTGATGAATCTATTATCATAACTGTACTAGGACACTTTGTGTTTATGGCACCGTGGTGAAATATGGCTAGTTTGACCAGTGCTTATGTACTGCTACTATGCTTTCAGTAGATCTTTAGAGCAATCACGATATAGAGTCCTTGTGCATGACTTCAACAAATATATACAATATATACAATTTTATTTTGAAATGTTTTTACTTCTGCCAATTCACTTGTTTAGCTCCAGCTTGTATTAATAACTCGAAAAACAAGTTCAAGAGCTTGAAAATGGAAGGCGGTGTTGAATACCTTTTCTAACAATCTTAATTTTCATCACCTCTGATGATGAAGAAGAAAGCAAGAATGACTGCTTGAGATGGAAACTATAACTAAATAGACTGTATGCTTTTGCTGTATGCTTTTGCTCCCCAGTTGCATGTCATAGTGATTAGAAGATCAAATTGGGTTCATACTGCCATTTGGTCAGAAAACTCACCATATGCCTTGGAGCTAGTCACATAAAGCCTAACCTGTTTCCCTGAAAATAAGACCTCCCTAGATAATAAGCCCACTTGGGCTTTTGAGCGCATGCGCTGAAATAAGCCCTCCCCTGAAAATAAGCCGTTCCTGAAAATATTGCAACATAGCAGCAGCCATGAGGTGACCATGCTCGCCGCCTCCTGAACCTCCAAAATAATAAGACCTCCCTGAAAATAAGGCCAAGTGGTTATTTTGGGGGTCAAAAGAAAATAAGGCCCTGTCTTATTTTTGGGGAAACACGGTACTTATGTGTAAGTGCCAGGATTTGAAGGCCAATTTGAGCATTTCTTGCTGATCATTCGAAGTACCATGAATACACTGTGCAGTAACTCCATAATATGCAAAGTGGGATACAGAGGATTGGCATTGTGGGATACAGAGGAATGTTTTGTGCAGAAAAGCTTGCTTCAATGTATTGGTTTACCAATGTAAGCAATCCAAAGTAATCCATGAAACTGAAGTACAAACGAAATGTTAGCATCTGATACTATTTTTGTGTAATGGTGAAGGCACTAGAATGGACATTGGGAGACTGAGTTTTAGTCCCCTTGCCCTCCAATACATAAACCAAGGCAATCATTTCTAAATGTTAGCCCAAAAAGATTTGTCATCATCACATGATATGTGGAAATGACCTCAGGAGACAAGAGAAAGAGCCACGGACTATAGACAACTATTACGTAAGAATATCTCAGTTCATAAGAGGGGAGGAGAGCATTTCAGAAGGGACCCTCCCTAGTTTTCCAGCGAATAAAAGGTAAGAAATACTTTCAGACTTGCAAGATCCTGCTAATAATGGAACTTTCCAATAAAGGTAGAGTTAGTATTCATAGTTGTGCTCATCTGGACTATCTTGAAGGGCTAATATTAACTTCACTGATGGGTACCAGCTTAAACCTGTGGCATAGCTGAGGGTCCATCGGAGCTCTGAATCTGCTGCTGTCCATTCTTGCTTTCAATTCATTTGTCTCCTTTCCATGGGCGGTGACCACAGCAAAAGAAAACAGAGCAGCCATTTTTTCCTTTGCCCTGCACCTTATACAGGTCAGGCCTAGCGAGGAGTGATGTAGAAGGATGCTTACCCAACCTGCTCAATTAAAATATCTTCCCAAAGCTCCTTTACAGTCTGGATCTGGATTTATGTTTTTACAATTGTTTTATACTTTAGAGACAAAGTTACGAGCACATACCTTTTGATGCAAGCTTCTATCATATCACTGGCCATAAGTTTAAGTCTCTGTTCTAAGTGATGGGCAAACTCTGGTTCTGGCCAATGGAGATCTAAGATGAACATCTGTAGGGCATCCAGTTTCCAGAAGAGGTCTTCTGATGTTGCTGACCCATTACTAACAAACAAAAAAATTACCATTATACTTGAATCAGAGCATTAGATAAACCATAATGCTATTTCTATATTTGTAAGCATTTCATAGCTACTTGCCATAAACATGTGACCAGCACTTCTGGGATCACTATTATTTTGCTGTAATTACTGGGTAGCTTTGTCTTATACAATTTATTTGGTGTGGCTCTAACAGTTGTTGACTTCAGCTTGGAGGGAAAGGAACAATTCAGACAGGAGCAGTGGGGTTATTTAATGTACTGAAGCTATTTCATTGCAGCTGCGAACTGAACAGAGCTGAGCAGGAAGAAGCAATTTTGACTTTGGACCGGGCTTTGAGATTGATCAAAAAAATGAAAGCTTGGCATTTATCCAAGTTACTCTGCTGACTTTTACAAGTTGATGGTGATGATTACTATATCCATATTATTGCTTAATATCATTTGATTTCCACCCACAATACGACAACAGAAAGACATTGAACAGTACTTTTAATCCCATTAATGTCCTGATTGGAGCCAAACAAAAATGGAGTCAAGAAAGAAGTCAGGTCTCCATCATCATTTCTGGTCCAATTCTTGGTCCAGTTGAAAATCTGAAATTATTTCACATCTACAGAAATATATCCTTAACAGTAAATTAACTGTTAAAAAAACCAAAACAAAGCAAAGTACTAGCACTAAGATTACACCCACAATTTGTCTGTTCTGTCTGAGAGAAAATTACTATGTGTGCTAGGTACCAGGAATGAGCTGATAATGATTTACAAATTTACACACTAAGGGAGGAGGAGGATACCAGTCCATATATGATAATCTTGTTGCTACAAATTTTGTTGCCCCCCTCTGTGTGTATTATCTCCTGATAATATTGTTACAAGCTATTTCTATAATGTGCACTGATTAGACTTGATGTCTGTCATGGTCATACATTGTTCTACCATGAGAAATCAAATCTTAAGACTTTTGTGACTCTTCTACATAAAAAGCAACGTGTGATTACTGTAGTATTAGCCTTATTTATACCTCAGATTTTATAGAATTTACTGATCATTCTGTCATTATAGGCCTGGGTTCAAGTTCACCCGGTCCTTGAAGGCAAATGAATTTATTATTCTGAAGGTCATGTGTAGTAGAGAAGACAGAATGCATTCTGAATGCAGAATGCAATTGTGTCCCGTCTTTACATCTCCAGCTTCCACAGAAGGACATGTGAAACTTAGATACTCAGGAGCATTCAGAAGCCCTGTATGTTTCCTAATTTTCAGATTCTTCTCATCACTCCCAGCACACAGGAACCAAAAGGACAAAATCACAGCTACAGAACTACAGCCTAATTAATTGTATATGAAAAATAGGAAGTATGTCAGCCTTCAGCATCCATATAGTACAAGTTTTGCCTGATTAAGCATCAACCCAGAAAGGAGCTGTGGATTATTTTTAATCTGAGTAACGCTCTTAGTACAGCAAAAACATTTCCACAATCATTTTATACTGGTGCCGAGATTTACGTGAGGCCTTAGTTGTTTAACTCATTGCCTGAATTCAGTATTTTTATAATTGGGAGCAACAAAGTTGATTTTCTTTGGTTTTGGCAGGTGACAATTTATGATGGTGACCAGAAGATATCAGTAGAAGGAGCAGGACTGAAAATGTTAGCCTTTTTTTCTTTGCTTTGATAAGAAGGAGGGGAAAATATTTTATTATTAACAGTTAAGTGTTTTGGAAACTCATCATACCTATTTTCTTTTACTTCCTTAGAAATCATTAAGGAATTCGATTTGTTGCAGAATTTTGCCAGCACAATCTTAAATTGACACTGAGATTTCCCCCCCCCCCAAAAGCCATGAGTGCTACTTGATAACTATGGATTGTATTCTTTTTAGTCCTATGCTAAACAACCAAATTATGTGAAAGAATAAATAAAAAATAGAAGACACTCAATATTTCTGCCCAGAATATTCCAGATGTGTTGAAATAATAGAATTAAATTTCAATATTCTTAATAGATTTCGATCCAGTGTCTGAAATAGGTGAGTTTGAAGTTAATGCCAATAAATAAGTATATTTTAAAAAAATATGCTTTGCGCTTGCATTAAATATAAGCATTATGTTTTAAAACTGTTCATACTCCTTATAAATACTAATCTTCATGATCATTACAGCAATACTCTGGTGCAGTGGTTAAACTAAATGAGTAGATATAAAATGCCTTTTTATACACCTGTTTGATTTCTGTAGAACATTTTTCTTCTGTATAGTTTTGATTTAGGATGCCGTTGAGAAAATAAATCCATTTCCAAAATATGTTAGGATCCAATAAAATCATTTTAATGACCCTTAGGACTCCTTTATTTTTCTTTTCTCAGAATAGGATTGTAGGATACAAATATAATATATATATATACGAATAAATTTATGTATTTACATTCATGAAATATATATATTTCATAGATTTTCACGGGTGTAGGTATGCTGGTCTTGTTGTATTCGGGTGTTTTCCCGTGTAAGCATGAGATTGTTTTTGCAACGTTTCGGCAAGATCTCACTTGCCATTCTCCTGTTTCAGCTGACACGAAGAGAACCGAGTGGGCTTAATGGCAAGGTTCTCGCCTGGCATGTAATACAGCCCCGGTTCGAATCCCAGTAAGGGTATGGCTAGCTGATGAGAGCTAAAAAGCTCGAAATAGATCTATCCTAGTCTTCCTGACTTATTTATTGATCAGCTCAAAAACATAACATACATACATATATATATATATATGACAGTTTGTCTCCTCCCTTAAAGGGGCCCATAACAGGAGTTGTGAAAATATTCTATATATATATATGACAGTTTGTCTCCTCCCTTAAAGGGGCCCATAACAGGAGTTGTGAAAATATTCTCTCATATGTATGTATGTATGTATGTATGTATGTATGTATGTATGTATGTATATATATATATACTGGCGTAGCTGGCTTTGGGGATTTTCCCGTGTATATAGCAGTCACAGACAGAAGCCTGCCTGATGATGACAAGTGAGATCTTGTCGAAACATTGCAATAACATCTCCATGCTATATACACGGGAAAATCCCCGAAGCCAGCTATGCCAGCATACCTACACCCGTGAAAATCTACGAAAACAAATACACACACACACACACACACTAATTTAACTGAAAGGCAAATACAAATTAGATCAGCTTTGATCTTTTAATAGAACTTTTGATACATTTTTGAAGCAGTATTTCCACTTCAAGGTTATTATTATTATTATTATTATTATTATTATTATTATTATTATTATTAATTTGATTTGTATACTGCCCTCTCTCCCGTAGGGACTCAGGGCAGTGCACAGGAATAATAAAGGATAAAATACATATAAATACAGTCAATAGATAAAGATTGCCTATTTATTAACTAAGAACTCAGATTATACTTCATGCCTTTAAGAGACCACTGGTTCTGCCTAATTCCAGATCTCTGGCAACTGATTTGGAGTGATAGGTTATTACTCAACCATGGTGCCCCAAATCATGCTAAATATAGCTCAACACTATACTTTTATTTGTTGGCTCATGTTTTGGACTCATTAACCCACAGGAATGAATGTCTCCTCTTACTTCACTTGACCATTTACATTACTGACACTGCAAACAAGCCTCTGATTTAGCACAGAGGTCTTATTTAGAACTGCTAAAGCGAGGACTGAATGGAAATGAAAGAGTATCTTTGAAAGAGAACTTCTCTCCTGGCTAATTATATACCCTTGCTTTCTTTCACAACACATTGTTCCAACTCCCTCCTGCTTCCAAGTGTGTTTTCCTCAGACAACTCTAATTCAGCATGCTTTTCACGTCTAGCCAAGATATCCTCTGCACTAGACTCTCAAGGGACCAATCAAAAAGAACACTGAATACTACACATAGCATTTTGCTCTCTTAATACCTCCTCCACCTTAATACACAATGGCCCAAATGTACCATTAAAGAGGTGGCCAGCAAAAACAACTGAAAACAAAGTAATTATGTTCCCGAGACTGTAATGACAGGTAAGAACACACATTTACTGCTCCTAACCATGCACGGAAGAAAAGCACTTCTGTGAATAGAAATGCCACCACAAGAGCAGTATTATAATTAATTGCTTAAAATGTGTACAAGGCTCCATGCAGGTCTGTGTGCAGACATGTTACATAAAAAGAGGATCCAGGCTTATTTCAGCTGGGCTCCTCCATGCTTGGCAAGGAACAAGCTATTGCAGTGTTTCTCAACCTTGGCCCACCTGAGGATGCGTGGACTTCAACTCCCAGAATTCCCCAGCCAGCAGAGCTGGCTGGGGGATTCTGGGAGTTGAAGTCCACGCATCTTCAGGTGGGCCAAGGTTGAGAAACACTGAGCTATTGGGACTGAGAATTACTTTCTCAGAGATTTACCTTGAATGAACAGCCTGCTTATCTAAGAGACCATGGAGACATCATGCAGGGTGTGTCCCAAACAATATTTTAAAATATGATTGTGAAGAAATTAGAAAGGCAGTCTATATCTCTGTCATTCCAGGATATTTCTAAATCTTTGGTTTATTGATTTGAATTTTATTTTATTTTTTCATTATTACCGGTATTTCATGTATTTTTTTTAAAAAAACCAAGACAAGTAATCAATAAGTACTTTCTGAAATTGTGTAGTAAAAATACCAAAATAATAATAATAATAAGACAAGTAATCAAACAATAAGCACTTTCTGAAATTGTGTATTAAAAATACCACAAAAAAGGGAAATCTTTATAATTCCAAGAACTAATAGATTCATTAAGATTGAAACATACAATATACAATAAAAGAAACTGAATATAGGCTTCCACTCTCCGCTGAGATGATTAACGGTTTCCAGATATTACATGCTTCTAATTATACAGCAGAATTGTAAGGGGCCATGTAGGCAACCCAGCTTAGGAGAAATCCAAAATTAAAACATCCATTCAAGAAAGGGAGCCCCCCCTCCCCCCAATCTCTCTGGTTTCTCTGTCAAACGGTTATGAATATTTTTGTAACATCCTCATTTGGGAGAAATATAAAACAGTGGCTAATCTTCTGTGTAATATTACTTTATTCTGAAAAAACAATATTTCACCATATGTTGGAGGATGAGCGAACACCTCTCTTAGAATCATTAAAGCAACCATGTATTTTTCCAGTTTTTGCAGATATTTTACTTTACTTTATTGTCATTGAACATCTATACACAGTTTACACATACAACGAAATTCACCTAACACTCAGAGACCAGGCCCAACACCCATAACAATCCCCAAACACACCCCACCCACCAAAAAATCCCAGCCCCTAAACCACCCAGACATCCACCCAACAGACTAAGTAGTGCTGTCCAATAGCTCACTGATGGCGGCCCTTTAGTTCATTGTTGAGTGCAATTATAGCTCTGGGATAAAAGCTAATCAGAAGATGTGTGGTCCTAGCTTTAATTGTTCTGTATCTTCTTCCAGAAGGCAGCAGTCTAAAAAGATTGTATGCAATACAATAATACAATACAACAGCAGAGTTGGAAGGGACCTTGTAGGTCTTCTAGTCCAACCCCCTGCCTAGGCAGGAAGCCCTATACCATTTCAGACAAATGGCTATCCAACATCTTCTTAAAGACTTCCAGTGTTGGGGCATTCACAACTTCTGGAGGCAACTTCTGTTCCACTGATTGATTGTTCTAACTGTCAGGAAATTTCTCCCCAGTTCTAAGTTGCTTCTCTCCTTGATTAGTTTCCACCCGTTGCTTCTTGTTCTGCCCTCTGGTGCCTTGGAGAATAGTTTGACTCCCTCTTCTTTGTGGCAGCCTCTGAGATATCGGAAGACTGCTATCATTTCTCCCCTGATCCTTCTTTTCATTAAACTAGACATACCCAGTTCCTGCAACCGTTCTTCATATGTTTTTTGCAAATATGCTTACTATCTTTAATTCAAAAGTTTATTTTTGATTTCCCTTTTTAAATTTAGAACAATTATACGGGAAACATAAATATTGGAAAGCAGAGTGTTAACATCTAATGTCATCTTCATCTAAACATAATATAGATCCCATAAGTCATTCTCAGGAAATAAAAATAGGAATGGATGAAACTGCTTATTCAGTGTTGTGTCCACTTTCTAACCTTCACCAGGTTGACCTTTGATGAATATTTTTGTAACTAGACAGGATCACCATGGAAAATAGCAGAGCACTTCTGAATCAAACTGAAACATAGCAAGGGTTAAAGTCCCTCTACTTCCCCTTCAAGAACCCTGATCCAAATCAGCCCACCTACCTATTTATTTCAAACATTCACTTATACAATTGGCAATCTTATGAATAAAGCCTTGCTTTGTCTGGTCTTGAGTTAAATATAAGAACGCAAGAAAACGTAAAATACGGTGATCTTCACCATAATGTTCTAATCAATCTTGACCTCTTCATGAGTTCCTTCTGTTTTCGACATTTTGTATACTACTGAAAGTGCTTTAATTTCTAATTTTCCTTTCTTAGGCATGAATGGCTTTGTTATAGCTACATAAACAATAGAATCTTCAATTACAATACATATCAGAAAAAAATACTAGTACCAGCAATTATATGTAAATATAAAATACTGATTTTTTAAAAAAATTGGTAGAGACAGTACATTTAAATGACAGGTCTTAGTGAGTACAATGCTTCTGGAAAAGTTTTTATGTTGGAATTGCCTTGTTTGAATCATACAACTGTGTAAGCCTTGAGACCTTTTTAAAAAAAAAACCTTTTAATAGTCATTTTGCACCATTTCATATTCTCTCACAAAGAAATTAGTGAAGAAAAGAAACATAAAAATTGAACAATGCCCCTTCACTAATGCAAGTTTGGAAGTCTGTGATGGTACCCACAGTTTCTCGTCACATATTGCTAATTTTGTTCCGTTTACTGAATGCATTTTCCTAATCTAACATAATCGTAATGTATACAGTAATTGTAAAGTTGCTCTTTGAAAACACACAAAGCTATCAGATTCTGTTTTGTAAAAAAAAAAAAAAAAAAAGAGATGGAACCTCAGTCAGCTGCAGTTTAATTAGTTGGGAATTGAACTCTATTAATTCTGGAAGTGCCTTAATAAAAGAAGACTATAAAAGTCTTATAAAAATAATACAACCAATAGCTTCTGCTGCTGCTTTTGAAATTATTTGGCACATGCAGTGGATTAGTAACAACACGCCAAAACACAAAGAGCTATTGACATTAAAAAAAAAACACATACTTGAGTACAATAATTTAAAGTGCTTCCACACTGCTTATTAACTAAATAAGAGCAATTATGTAATTAAGGGTGATGACTGCTACGGGTATCACAACAAACCTTTGCCTAGTTAATTTTAAGTAATATCCTACTGAGATCTTATACACCAAAAAGCACAATCCAACCACATTCCATGCTTGGCTGTCAACCAAAAAAACTCTTAATTTCCAATCCAATGATCACAAACACCATGCGGTCCAAATGCAGCTGTACAACATGACACTAGCAAGGCCATGCAGAGCTGAGACACATACAGACACTCAAAGTTCAGTCAAGAATACACACGTGGAGTCATATAAAGAAGCCATCCATGTTGGTGTAGAAAAACTAGGTATCTGTGGAAGATTAAGAGGCAAACTTGGAACTTTTGGAAGAGCTACATTGGGAAGACTGTTGGTGATGGTCCTGTGAAGAAATAAACAATGCATGGAGACCATAAAAATAATATATAAAAACTAACGTTGAGGAGAATAGCAAACCAAAGTGAGAATAACGATATTATAGGTGCAGTTGGTGTAGGCTTTCTAGAAACACTTACTTGACAGGCTGCCATGATTCCTGTTCAAGGCCTCTGTGAAGGGACTGGGCAATGGATGATTCCATGAGATCAATGTAGCGGATGACCAAGGGAACAAAAATCTCTTGCAAATGCTTGTGAAACTTCCCATTGCACAAAAGTGCTTGAAAAACAAAACAAAAACAAGAGTGCAAATAGTTGTGATTACTTCTTTCTCATTTATATAGGCTTAAGATCAAAAAAGGTAATGTTTCGTAAAAGACTGTCATGCACAGTGGTGGGTTTCAATTTTTTTTAGAACCTACTCTGTAGGTGTGGCCTATTTTGTGGGCGTGGCTTGGCAGTCATGTGACAGGGTGGGAGTGGCCACCTTTTAAAATGTGGTGAAACTCATTTAACAACGCTCTTGCTTAGCAACCAAAATTTTGGATTCAATTGTGATGATAAATTCTTCCTTCCTTCCTTCCTTCCTTCCTTCCTTCCTTCCTTCCTTTCTCTTTCTTCCTTTCCTTTCCTTTCCTTTCCTTTCCTTCCCGTTGGGTCACTGACAGCGTTGGATTTACTTCCAGGTCCGCCGGTGGAACCCCCTCTCACCGGTTCTCTAAATTTCACCAACCGGCTCTCACGAGTAGGTGCGAGCCTGCAGAAACCCACCACTGGTCATGGGTAAACTAAACATAATCAAAATTGGATTTAATGGCTAAGCACTTCTTGAAGAATGCATGACTATGCACAGCTGAGAGAAAGCAAATTCATTTCAACAAAACCTTGCTGTAAACATGAGTAGGATTATACATCTGCAGACCAATGACAGTAATAAGCTATGTTTTCAACATAAAAACATCCTAACCCCCACCTCCCTCCAAATCATAAAGCTATCTGGAAATGAAATGTAATCCAATTCAAAAAATTTAAAAATGGAACATTAATTTGGAATTTGAAGATAGTTTTGAAGTGAGATGCAAATATTTAAATATTATACTTTATGTTTCTACCTTGAACAACATTTGTGCAGACAAAGGAAATTCAGATGTAAGCACTGCTTAATCTTAATATATTATTTTCATACAGATATATGGGTATGTAAAGAAACACAAATATATTACAAGATCAGGGAAAAAACTGAAGAGAGGAATAACAGCTATAGAAAAATACTTTAAAAAAAAAAAGGAAGTAGTTGTTTATTTATTGAATTTGTATAGCGTCCCATCAAAATCCTGTGACTCTGGGTACATGCAAAAAATCCAAGAAATAATAAAACAATATTACAACGTAGTCAAAATCCCTGGAAACTAAAATTCAAATCAAGCCATATATGTTGGGTTCTACTAACTAGAACGACATCAATGATTGAAAAAAAAAGCCTTGTCTTCAAAGCTTTTAAGAATGCTACTTCTGCATCTTGAAGAATGCTGTTCTGCATCTTGAAGATGCTGCAGCTTTGTGAGTCCCCTTATCAGGGGTTCCCAAACTTGGCAACTTGAAGACTTGTGGACTTCAACTCCCAGAATTCTCTGCTGGCTGGAGAATTCTGGGAGTTGAAGTCCACAAGTCTTCAAGTTGCCAAGTTTGGGAACCCCTGCCTTAAGTGGCATTGTTTCAGAGAAGGGTTTTTCTATACCCACCTTATCAAATCTGACAGGAAAGGCAGGTATAATTGGGGAATAGTGATTCCATAAATAATCTGGCCTTGTGGAGTTTTATAGTAACCATTAGCACCTTGAATTGTACCCATAAACCTACTGGAGCCAGTGTATTTATTTTATTTTATTTTATTAAATTTATACCCCGCCCTTCTCCAAAACGGACCCAGGGCGGCACACAGGAATATTAAAATACATACAAAATCACATAAAAAATGTAAAAAACTTATTTGATAAAGATCCTGCGCTAAAACCAAATTAAAATCCCCAAAATTTAAAACTGTCTAAAAGTCATTATGGAGGTTACGCTAGGCCGGCTAGATGGCACAAATGTGTCTTTAGGCACATTTAGTGTGTCTTTAGTGTAGTCCATGAAGCAGAGGTGTCACATGGGCATATCGCGGTTGATAATATTATGAACCTGTTAGGGCTTTTGAATGCTCTTACAATACAATACAATACAATAGCAGAGTTGGAAGGGACCTTGTAGGTCTTCTAGTCCAACCCCCTGCGTGGGCAGGAACCTTATACCATTTCAGACAAATGGCTATCTAACATCTTCTTAAAGACTTCCAGGGTTGGGGCATTCACAACTGCTGGAGGCAAGCTGTTCCAGAGGTTAATTGTTCTAACTGTCAGGAAATTTCTCCTTAGTTCTAAGTTGCTTCTCTCCTTGATTAGTTTCCACCCATTGCTTCTTGTCCTGCCCCCAGGTGCCTTGGAGAATAGTTTGACTCCCTCTTCTTTGTGGCACCCTCTGAGATATCGGAACACTGCTATCATGTCTCCCCTGGTCCTTCTCTTCTTCAAACTAGACATACCCAGCTCCTGCAGCCTTTCTTCATATGTTTTAGCCTCCAGTACCCTAATCATCTTGGTTGCTCTTCTCTGCACTCTTTCCAGAGTCTCCACGTCTTTTCTACATCGTGGCGACCAAAACTGTATGCAGTATTCCAAGTGTGGCCTTACCAAGGCACTCTTCATGGGCAGCTTATTGCGAACCCAACTGGGAAGTGGCTAAGGCATGAGTAATTGGGAATAGAACTTCCCATTCTAGGAAGGACAATTGGAGGACAGGCTGAAGATGTGTGACACTCTACGGGCCATCATTGCCAGCTGCTCTCTGAGTAGGAGTTGTAAATTCACAAGAGCTCCAAATTGTGCAATGACTATCTGAGCGAAGAACGGTCCATTCTGAGTCAAAAATGAAATATCCACATATCTGGAAAGTTTTAAAACCAAGTTATCTCATCTTGTTATTGTATTATTGAGTCAAAGCCTGTTTTTCCCCATCCAGACCTCTAGAACAGGGGTCCCCAACCTTTTTTGCACCAGGGACCGGTTTCATTTTAAAGAAAATTCTGCACACCGGCTGGCGTAGAGGAGGAGCGGGGGGGGAGGGGGAACAGGCGGCGCATGCGCACGCGGGGGAGGGAGTCGGCTCACTCGGCCCTCTAGGGCCTCCAATGGCACAAACGGTCATGCCTGCGCATGCACATGTGGGGAGGGGGAGTCGGCTCACTCGGCCCTCTAGGGCAGTGGTCGGAAAACTCATTAGTCAAAAGAGCCAAATATCAACAATACAATGATTGAAATTTATTTTGAGAGCCAGAAGGTGTGGCCTATTTTGTGGGAGTGGCTTAGCGGTCATGTGACCGGGTGGGCATGGCCAACTTGGAAAATGTGGTGAAACTCACTTAACTTAGCAACCAAAATTTTGGGCTCAATTGTGGTCATAAGTTCTCTTTCTTTCATCTCTCTCCCACTTTCTTTTTCTTTCTTCCCTTCTTTCTCTTTCTCTCTCCTTCTGTTTCTCTCTGTCTCTCTCTCTCTGCGTCTCTCTCTCTCTCTCTGTGGCTATTTCTCTCTCTCTCCCTCCCTCTCTCTCTGTCTCTTTCTGACATTCTCTCTCTGTGTCTGTCTCTGTATCTGTCTCTCTCTCCTCCCTCCCACTCTATTTCTTTGTCTCTCCCCACCCTTCCTGTCTCTCTCTGTCATTCTCTCTGTGTGTCTGTCTGTCTGTTTCTCTCTGTGTCTCCCTTTCTCTGTCTCCCTCCCTCTTCTCTCTGTGTCTCTCCCCTCCCTTCCTGTCTCTCTCTGTCATTCTCTGTGTGTGTGTGTCTGTCTGTTTCTCTCTGTGTCTCCCTTTCTCTGTCTCCCTCCCTCCCTATCTCTGTCTCTCCCCTCCCTTCCTCTCTGTTTGTGTGTCTGTCTGTCTCGCACTCACACACTCAATCACTCTCTCTCTCTGTCTCTCCCTCCCTCCCTCTCTCTCCCTGTCTCTGTGTGTCTGTCAGTCTCCGATTCCCTCCCTCCCTTCCCGTCTCTCTCGGTCTCTCCCTCCCTCCTTCCCCTCTGTCTCTCTCTCTGTGTCTGTCAGACCCTGACTCCCTCCCTCCCTCCGTCTCTCTCTCGCTCTGTGCCTCTCTCTGTCTGTCTGTCACTGTCTCTGTCCACAAAATACTGCGTGGAGGAGCGTGGGCTCTTTGGTGATGGCGAGGCCATCTGCGGGGTGTGTGTGTCCCCTTCACATTTCTCGTCTCCCCGGATGGCATCTGGAGTGATCAGCAGCCATGCAGAAACTCGCCGCTTTTCTCGCCATGGAAAAGATAGGTGCGTGCACGTCCCGCAGAATTACAGCCCAAGTTCCCACCATTACAAAGTCTCCGAGACTGTAATTGGGCAGGGCATGCGTGCACCTATCTTTTCCATGGCGTGGAAAAGCGGCAAGTCTCTGCGCGGCTGCTGATGGTTCCGGACGGCATCCGGGGAGACAAGGAATGTGAAGGGGACCCCCCCCTCTGCGGATGGCCTCGCCGTCACCACAGAGCCCACACTCCTCCACGCAGTATTTTGTGGCCAGAGACAGTGACAGACAGACAGAGAGAGGCACAGTGAGAGAGAAAGACAGAGGGAGGAAGGGAGGGAATCAGTGAGAGACTGAAGAGCCACATTCAAGGGGCCAAAGAGGGTTTGCTGACCACTGCTCTAGGGCCTCCAACGGCGCGAACAGCCACGCCTGCGCTCTCCCGCATCCGGTGCGCGCTCTGCCCAGGGGACTGCCCCCTCCTACCTCCTCCTCTCTAACCCTGCAGCCCGGTTCCTATCAAGCCACGGACCGGCACCGGTCCACGGCCCGGGGGTTGGGGACCCCTGGGCTACAGGACCAAAATTCTGAAAAGCTATGTTTTTCTTTTCCTCTCTTTTATGTTATTATACCTCCATAGTTTCTCTAAGATCACCTCCTTGGTGCTTTATAACAGCAGAATCCAATTCCAATCAAATCCTCATAACTACAGCTGACAGAATGCCTTTGAAATTTTTCATGTAATGCCCCCAGAGCTCCTGCAGGGGCTCCCTATTTAAGGAGCACCGAATCACTCTAAACCAGGGGTAGTCAACCTTTTTATACCTACCGCCCACTTTAGTATCTCTGTTAGTAGTAAAAGTTTGTTACAGCCCACCGGTTCCACAGTCATGGTGATTTATAAAGTAGGGAAGTCAATTAAATTTAAAAAAAAGGAAAGTGCTTCAGTATCGGACAAATCCCTTACTGCCCACCTTGAAAGCTGGAATGCCCACTAGTGGATGGTAGGGACCAGGTTGACTACCACTGCTCTAAACAAAGACCAACAGCCAGTTATCTGCATAGCAGAAAAATAATCCGTTTATTGCTTTTATCGCCATATGGCAGTTCTTAACAAAGGACTGTATCTCTGCTTAGTTGGTCCTATCCTTTGTCTTTCTCCAGCCATGGTATAGATGTCCCTTGTATAGTTTTCTCTCCTGAAATTATTTATTTATTTTAGACAATTTATATTGCCACCTACTTGCTTATGGTGACTCAAGGCAGTTTACACCAATATATTCCTCCATAAATCAGGGGCTTTCTGGAATCTATGAACACAGAGAATCCAGACAGATGTGATCCAGTCTGCAAACTGCTCATTCCAAATACTTTGAGGCTTTGGTTGAACCACACTTCAGATTTTCAGGATTAACTCAAGTTCTCTCTACAGTCCTGCTGGAACAAGGAGATGCCTGAGTGAACTATTCAAACAAGCCGCCTTCCCTGGGGTGAGGAGCAAGGACAGAAAACTGTAAGGCCGATAGAGAGTAATTCTTTCATGACAAGAGACTGAAGGTAATATCCATTAATAATAGATCAGTGATGGATAACCTTTTCCAGACCGAGTGGGGGCATGCGCAGCCCCAAAATGCAATGCGCGCATGCCCCCACATGCGCCCCACATGCGTGGCAGAGACCCCGAAGACCATCTGGCCCGCAGGAAGCACATGTGCATGCACGGCGGAAATGAGCTATGGCGACGGCTTGCGTGCTCACGGAGAGGGCGCTGCATGCCACCTCTGGCACGCATGCCACAGGTTCGTCATCACGGTAATAGATCATGTTACCATTCTTCTAAGGCAAAAGATAGATCTACAGGTAGCCTGGCTTACCAAATGCCTTGCTTAGTAACCGTTCGAATGTCCAGCATACAGCAAAAGTAGATTTACGACCGGGTGTCCAAACTGCAGCCATTGTAGCCTCCCCCACAGTTACATGATTGCAGTTCAGACACTTTCCATCTAGCCCACATTTACAATGATAGAAACTGTGGTCTTGTCCACCTTCAGAGTCAGCTTCCGACAAGCAAAGTCAGTGGGAAAACAGGCAGTAAGTCACAAATTGTGGTCATGCGACGTTGTACTTCACAACCACAGATGGTGTGCTTAACAACTGCAGTGGAACAGATGTCATTAAGTGTGTGTCTCTGTGGGATGTGTGTGTGTCATGTGATGTCTCACTTATCTACCATGCTGCTTAATGATGGAATTGTGATTATTAAGCGAGGACTACCTCTAGTGCAGTGTTTCTCAACCTTGGCAACTTGAAGATGTCCAAACTTCAACTCCCAGAATTCCCCAGCCAGCATTCGCTGGTGATGTTTTGAAGACCAAGCCCTGGTTACTTTGTGGAATGGCGGCAACTGAAAGGCAGAATCGTTTCAATCGCCCACTATATCTTCTCATGTCTGTCACCGCTCAAATGTTATCCTGAATGTTACATTTCTCTGATCCGTGCCCTTCCGCCATTAAGCTAAAGACCATCCAAACATACCAAAACATTCGTCCAAGTAGCTAGATGATCTGAGGCTTCACTTGATTACCTTGGTTCCAACCTGGCATCTGCCTATCCTCTCCCCAACATCCAGATCCATTCCCAAAAACTTCTCCCCTCCTTCCTGTTTCCTGCTCTGGACAGGCTGCAAGGAAGAAAAACATGTTCTAATTCATCAGGAAAGGTAGAAAAACTGGTGAATGGATGGATGATCCAAAGTCATAGTACACAATCAAAGAGATCTGTCCTAAGACCTTTATATCAGCTTTTCCCAACTTGGTGACCTCTAGGTTTCTGGAGTACAGAGGTCACATCAGCTAGGATGGTTATATGATATCTTAAAATATTGTCACTGAGCATGAAAATTCAGCAACCTGGAAGGTGAGACTCCATGCATGCTACTTTCATCTTAAGCAACTAGCATGGTTACTTGAGCAGACAACTAACCCTTGGAGTAAAGGGAAGAAAAGAGAAAGAAAGGAATTAAGGAGAATGAATGCATTGGTTTCCCAACTGTATCACTACAATCCTCTGAGTATTCATTCACTGTATTCAGTAGAATTTTTTATTAAAGAGACTAGCTGTTCCCGGCCACGCGTTGCTGTGGCCCAGTCTGGTTAAATGGCCAACCAATCTGTGTGTAGATCTACACCTGCACACACAAACACGTACACAGAACCACCATATAACCCCCAACCTACCTACTGTATTTCTCCCTCTCTCTCTCTATCCCTCTACCTACCTACCTACCTACCTACCTACCTACCTACCTACCTACTGCATTTCTCCCTCCCTCTCTCTATTCCTATAGCTGCCTACCTACCTTCCTACTGTATTTCTCCTTGAATGTTATGGACAGAGTATTTTATGTCATAAAGGATGACATAATACCTGTGGCCCACTGCTCTCTCTGTATCCATCTACCTACCTTTTTTACAGTTTTTTACATTTCCATTGCATGTACCTGGCACAGGTATGACATCTACACAATCTCTCTCTCTCTATATATCATTGGTGCCGTATTTGAAAGGAACGTTGTGTGAAAATTTGGAAGCGATCGGTGCAGGACTTTCGGAGATTAGCGGTTTTGAACAAACTCTTGTTACATTTATATAGGTTAGGATTGCAATCAATACAATAGAATAGCAGAGTTGGAAGGGACCTTGTAGGTCTTCTAGTCCAACCCCCTGCGTGGGCAGGAACCTTATACCATTTCAGACAAATGGCTATCTAACATCTTCTTAAAGACTTCCAGGGTTGATTCATTCATCAATGCTTCATTCCACTGAAAGTATGGTTAGAATGAAAAGCAGCTACTGAGGTATACATAGCCTATTGATGACTTCTTAGTATCAACATGGAACTCTAGTTGAATTGCATTTGTACTTAAGGTGCTAAGTGGGGAACAGGATCAGCCATAGTAATTCAGGCTGAGTTCATTAGTACCCCGTCACCCCGCCTATCTAACCTTCCATTAGTTCCACAGAAGCTCTTGAACCAAGACCCAAAGAAAACGTATCTTAGGTAAAATATGCAACACACATATGCAGCTCACACCTGCAGCTCCTTTCCTTGTTTTTTCTAGCTTGACTAGCGGAGTTATCCTCTGGCCTTCTACCCAACAACTTTAATTAGAGTGTTAACTCGCCTCCATTAATATAGTGATAGGATTCTGTGTGCTTATATATGTTTATCACATATAACTAAGTCTTCCAAAGGTCACATTAATAAAACAGCCTGCTTATATGAGTATTCTAGGGAAAAAAGTTTCCCATCGTGCAGTTTTCCTGATAGTATAATAAAAATTTTCATTTAAAAATATTTCCAGATTTACAAAATAGAAGAATTTCACAGTTGATTTACTGGCAGAAAATAGTAAGAGGAAATTAGAATTAAGTATGCCTTATGTACGTCCTTACCTCCAGTTAACAAAATAGGCAATAGAGATGTGAAAAATTATGTTTAACATTTGGAAAATAAATCAAAGTTATGTTCCAAAGGTCTATGGTTTGAGTCTGTGACACCCAAGTCCTCCAAAAACAATAGATTACGGTTTTTACAGGCAATGCAGTACATTATTGATTTAAGATAGGCAACCCATAGAGTCACTACAAATAACAAGAAGCTTGCTGGCTCAAATTTCCACAGTAGGATTCACGGAAAGGGAGAAGCTGTAGGAAGGTCTACATGCCATGTTATCAGTTATCATTCCTCATTGTCCTTCTAGAGACCTAACACATTAGTGAGGTCTTTCAAGGTATCACAATTTGAACTATCTGGAACGATGTAATGTGCACAGAGGGAATTACTATGACCTAGGGACTGGTAGGTGATGAAACATGTGTCAGGGTACCAAAACTATGAATCCCCTCAAAACGTTGGGATTCAAATATACAAGGGACAGATTTGCCTAGAGAGAGAAATAGTTACTGAAGAGTACCTTGAGGTTGAGCTGAATATTTTGTGAAAAGCTCTGTGGTAACCTTTTCCTTGGAGGAATTTGCTTTAATCAAGCCTCCTGGGCATGTGTTGCTGCTAAGATGTGGTTCTAGACGAATAAAACAGGTAGCTAAAAGCTAAAGCTAAATATAAATAAGCTAAAATATTGCTCACATAAGCAGGATTGCTCCGTGCAAATTCTTTCAAAAAGGTAGTTTTCAACACGAAAGAACATACATGAAGTGCCTCTCCTCAAATAATTGAAGTAGCCATGTTTTCCCCCCAAGTTGTGTAGAAAGATGGGGCTGCTTTTATTCAAAAGGGATTATTCATACATGCACTTTATATTGTACATCACAGTCAAGTGGTATCTACCTTCATATTTAATCTAATCCTTAATGCCAGCTCACAAGTTACTCTCTCTTTTTCAAGAACACCGTTCACCTTTCCTCAGGGCAGTTGGAAATGTGAAACACATTTTTAGCATGAGTCTAGGCTATTTTCAGGAAAATTATCTCATGGATCTCTCAAATAAGACTTTGTGAGCATTGTACATCCAGACAATAAGTGGGTTATCTCAGAGTATGCTAAATAATAATAATAATAATAATAATAATAATAATAATAATAATAATAATAATAATAATAATAATAATAATAATAATAATAATAATAATTTTAATTTGTAGACCGCTCCCTCTCCCCATAGGGACTCGGAGCGGTGCACAGGGAAAAATAAAACAATAAATATACAAACTACATTAAAAATAAATTAAACATATACCTGTGCTAAAAAATTCCCCATTAAAATACTAAAATTCCCAATTATAAGTAGCTAAAAACCCCATAGAAGAGAGATTACCCTAGGCCGGCCAAGCAGAAAAGATGCGTTTTTAATTTTAGACGGAAGGAGCGGAAGTCCGTGGTCGTTCTAATGTCGGGAGGAAGGTCGTTCCAGAGGGCTGGGCCCGCCACAGAAAGAGCCCTTCCCCTGGGTGTCGCCCGCTGACAAAGTCTAGTGGACGGCACCCGGAGAAGTCCCTCTCTGTGGGAGCGAATCGGCCGTGTGGATGTGTGCGGCAGGATCCGATCCCGCAGACTAATAATAATGCTTTGTTTGCATGTTCAAACATTAAAATTAGCAATCCAGGTGGTTTGAATTTTAAAGAAGTGACAAATGCTAATGTATTTGTGTATTTATTTAGCATATATAGCATATTGTCCATGGACTAGCAAATATATATCAACATCAGGGGTGAAATTCATCAGGTTCTGGAGAACCAGTAGTGGAAATTTTGAGTAGTTCAGAGAACCGGCAAATACCACCTCTGCTCGCCCCAGAGTGGGGTGGGAATGGAGATTTTTCAGTATCTTTCCCCTGCCATGCCCACCAAGCCAGTGCAGAACTGGTATTAAAAAAAAGGAATTTCACTACTTAATATGTATGGGGTGTAAAGCTCCTTGTGGTGCACCCTGGGTAGAATGACAGCGTGAACTAAATAAACTAACAACTGCTGGCAGCCAGATTAACTCTGTAGACCAGGGGTAGTCAACTTTTTTATACCAACCGCCCACTTTTGTATCTCTGTTAGTAGTAAAATTTTCTAACCGCCCACCGGTTCCACAGTAATGGTGATTTATCAAGTAGGTAAGTCAATTAAATTAAAAAAAGGAAAGTGCTTCAGTATCGGATAAAACCCCTACTGCCCACCATGAAAGCTGGAACGCCCAATAGTGGGCGGTAGGAACCAGGTTGGCTACCACTGCTGTAGACATTCCTGGCTCTCAAATACATGGCAAGAAATACAAAAATCTATCTATAGATAGCTTTATCTACAGTATATTGATAGCTAAAACAGTAAAATTATCCAAAAAGGGATTTAAGAGTTCTAAACTAACGACCACAATTGAGCCCAAAATGCCTGTTGCAAAGCAAGACAGTTGTTACATAAGTTTTGCCCCACTTTAGGCCTTTCTTCTTCTTAAGTGTATCAGTGCAATTTTAAGTTAGTAACATAGTTCTTAAATACATCCAACTTTTCCATTCCCTTTGCCTGACACAAAAGGATTCTGCAACCATTCTGCAAAAGGACATGACCCGGGGATTCTGCAACCATCATAAATATATGCCAGTTACCAAACATCAGAATTCTGGTTCCATCACCTAAAGCAGGGGTCCCCAACCTTTGCAACTTTAAGTCTGAAGGACTTCAGCTCCCAGAATTCTCCAGCCAGCAAAGAATTCTGGGAGCTGAAGTCCTTCAGACTTAAAGTTGCAAAGGTTGGGGACCCCTGACCTAAAGGATGCTGCAACAATCATGAAAAATGTTCATAAATCACTTTTTTCAGCACCGTTCTAACTTCAGTCATTAAATGAATGGCTGTAAATGGAGAACTAATTGCATAGACTGGATTAGCTCTCCTGCCCTGTTGCAATAGTAGACATTAGTCTTCCTCATAGTTCCCACATTTAATATAATTGAATTAACTCCTACATATTGTAGTTACATCATCATGATCAAAGACCATATTAGGATTTCATTGATTTTCCTATATATTTTCTTCGAATATTTTAAATCACACTGTCCATTAGCTCATGAAACAGATATAAATATGTCTAATGGGTTCAGTGATTTGGAGAGATTAAATTCTTGATTGCTATTGAAAACTGTTGCCAATTTTTTGTGTAATATAAAAATCTTTTGATAGATATCAGATAGAATAGCATCAAACTGAATTATAAAATAGATTAATGAATCTTTGTATGTAGATTTGCAAAGGAACAATATTAAGATTCATAAAGATTTGCAACTGAATGTATGTAGTTGTTTTCCTCCCCCAAATTATGGTATTCCTGCATGGACTCATCACCACGTAGACAGATGTGCATCAAAGTGTGAAGTTTATAATCACTCCATATGGTCCAGTAGGAAGGAATAATTATTACAAGACAACACGTGATCCAAATAGTAACTTTGTTCATTAAACATTTGTTAGGGTAACATTTAACGTTAGCATTTTAAAGCTTGACCGTTAGTCACACGAAATATTCTACATAGTGGCATGTCTCATTACAATTAGGAGATAATTTCTAAATCGTTTTATATGTTTTTTAAATCTACTTTATAGACATAAAAATCCTTCAAAATCAAGAAAATGAATTGTCTACTGCTCAGACAAAATTTCAGGGATACATTCACTCTTACCGTTGTATAGAGCCACACAATATATTGCTACATGAATATTTTCTATTGAATGCATTTGTGGCAAATAAAAAAACCCATCAGTTTTCTGAAGCTACCTAATAAACTATTATTTAGGTACCAGGGACAAGGTCAATAAATAGAAGAGAATAATGAGCTATAGAGAATCCATCCAATTCAAGGCTTTCTTAAGGCACCTATGAAAAAGAAGGAAAACTTGCCCAACACCTACTGTATACAATTATGTGAAGTGAGAATAGTTTCATTTCCCAACATGCAACATCTCCCAAACACCAAATATAACCCATTACCTTGTATTTTTCACGTAAAATTTTTGCACAAAAATTGTATTTGTTAAAATAATAGATCAGCAGAAATAAACGTTCATGAATTATACCAAGACTAATGTTTTTTAAAGAAAACGTTTACTAAAGATTAAAAAGAATTCCCTGGAACTTTATTCATCTTATTACAGATGGAAAAAAGGGGCATAGTGTATGCAGTAAAAGATTGCCGGTCTCAAAGCACCTTTCCCAAAAATTTCTGGAATATACATTATAGCATAACAGAGTTGGAAGGGACCTTGGAGGTCTTCTAGTCCAACCTCCTGCATAGGCAGGAAACCCTACACCACTTCAGACAAATGGGTATCTAATCTCTTCTTAAAATCTTGCAGTGTTGGAGCATTTATAACTTCTGGAGTCAAGTTGTTCCATTAATTAATTGTTCTAACTGTCAGGAAATTTCTCCTCAGTTCTAAGATGCTTCTCTCCTTGATTAGTTTACACCCATTGCTTCTTGTTCTGCCCTCAGGTGCCTTGGAGAATAGCTTGACTCCCTCTTCTTTGTGGCAGCCTCTGAGATATTGGAACACTGCTATCATGTCTCCCCTAGTCCTTCTTTTCATTAAACTTTAAACATACCCAGTTCCTGCAACCGTTCTTCATATGTTTTAACCTCCAGTCCCCTAATCCTCTTTGTTGCTCTTCTCTGCACTCTTTCTAGAGTCTCTACATCATTTTTACATCATGGCGGCCAAAACTGGATGCCATATTCCAAGTGAGGCCTTACCAAGGCATTATAAAGTGGTATTAACACTTCACGTGATTTTTAATCTACCCCTCTGTTTATGGAGCCTAGAACTGTGTTGGCTTTTTTGGCAGCTGCTGCACACTGTTGTACATTCTAACTCCTATCTTGGTGTAGCAGTTTGGTAGTTACTGCTGCCGCAATTTTTCTTTGAGTAGAGGGCCTCCCTGGTATCGCCCTCCCCAAACTCCAATGAACTTCCACAATGTGTGCTATCTTTCTGCTAATGAAAAAAGAATGACAGAAATAATAAAGTATGTTAGACACTGTCATCTCTTGATTGTATAGCATTTCGGCATGTGGCTAAGTAAATCAGTCCCTTGTTCCCATAGCTTAATGAAAGCTAGAAAATCTTATAAGAAACAAAGAAAATCAAAATTAAAAAAAATAAAACCCCTTTTCTGTTTTTGTAAAGATTTCACCACAAAGTATTTAATGGTAAAGAAGATTAAAATACAGAATTGTACATCTGTTTATTTGGTGATAAAGCCACTCAGGCATAATTTGTAAAAACATATTGTGACTTAAGCAGTAAGTCACTTACTCTCCTATAGAATAAAAATATGAAGGAAAAGCTCGAGGCAGATTACAAAATGGGGCTAGACCAGGGGTTAGAAACAGCTGAGCCAGTAGTGGGCAAACTTTGCAACTTTAAGTCTGAAGGACTTCAGCTCCCAGACTTCTCCAGTCCTTCAGACTTAAAGTTGCAAAGTTTGCCCACCCCTGGGCTCAGCTGTTTCTAATTTCAAGCAAACTGATAAACAAAAGGTGTTTTTTACACAATCTCTATTTAGATATTTAGAAAAGTTTAATCTATCCAAGAGTTGTTGTCCTTTTTGTTGCTTGTATTACATAAATAACAAACATTAGCAATTTGGTAAATTATAGAGGTTGAGTTTGTGTTTTGAAATGTGTTGCAATCCTGCAATTTAGAAAAATAATTGATCAGGGCAATTGAAATGTTATTGATCTGACTAAAATTCTTACTATTATTCAGCTTTATGAACATTTGACTCTTGACTTCACTCATGTAGAAGTATATTAAAAACATATGAATATAAATTATATATGTACATGTATACATGCATATGCTTCTGGGCTAGATTAAGGATAAGCACAGCTCAACAATGTGGCCCTGGATGGAAGCAAGATTCTCACACTATGAAACAGAAACAAATGTGATATCCAACAAGACCTCAAACCCAACTTCTAAATTTTAGTTACTCACCATGCCAAAAAAAGGTTTTTGTAACAGTGCAGAGTAAAGTCAAATATGGCAGATAAGGACTATTACAACATATTTGACTAAAGTTGAGTGTGACTGGGAAAGAGTTTTAGGTCTTGATAGGTGGGGAAAAATATGTGGTGCCTTCCTTCCCTTGATGCACAAACTTATATTACTTAAGTGGTTAATCCAGGACCGATATACGTCTTTGTAGAATTCTGTCTTTAAGTCCATAGAAGGAATCAGGCAACACAGACAGAAAAATGTAGCTTATTAATATGTCTAGAAATTCTCCACAGCTTCAATATGTGGAGGCTGAAACTTGTGGAAGAGAACAACAATCCACATTGGAAAGACTGAAGATTAACTTCATGTAATATACGGTAACCAAAACCCTGAAAGATATTCCCTGATGCCAGCTTCAATGAGAGAAAAATCATAGTAGGATTTTCACCTCTTCATTTCTTAATGAGCTTTTTGATAATGAGAGGTTAACTTTAACAGTCACTCTGGGCTCTATTATGGCTAATTTGACTCCACTTCATTTTCCCTGTTAATTATTAACACTAGTCTTTTTATCCTCCTGAGAGGAGAATCTCAGATTCCCCCTTTTTGCTTAGATTTGTATGAGCCTCTTTTTTAGAAGGCATGAAAATATCCAGCAATACATTTGAACAATTTCATTTATTAGCCATTAAAAGCAGACATGCGCCATCAATATCCTAAGCGTGGAGTTTCTTCTCTGACAACCTTAACATGCTCATTCTATGAAAGACCTGGTAATTATGGACTCCAACGCATCTTCAAATAAACAGCTTTGGGGAAATATGGAATTTGTGACTTAGAAGCAGGAACTGCCCTGATTGTTCCACAGCTGAAGCAACTATTCTAGCATTTAAAAAGTAAAAGGAAAGTTAGCCCTTATAATTACTGCTATTTTGAATTCCATCAGCAGCACAGGTCATAGCTGCTTCATTACGAACATACATTTTCTGTCATCTTAATAAATACATTCTGTTTAGAAATGGTTTTCTCATTATTATTTAAAGTAATTCCCTATTTAACTGACTTAAGGGGAGAAAAAGTTTAAATTCAAGACTTCACATTATTTTGTATGTTTCAAAAAATAAAATAGATTCATTTTTAATGTTTCTGCTTGATAATATTGTTGGCTTGAGTGAAAAACTCAGTAATATTGACTTAAGATGACAAAGTAGCTATGATATGGAAGAACAGGAAGAATATGGGATGGAAAGGTTTCTGAACTGCCATTGGTGATACAGTAGGCAAAGTAATTCCATTTGGTTACTGTCGGGTTCAGTGATAATGTTTTTTCTAAAGAACCATCTGGAGGGAAGTAGAAAGAATGATGGTGGGTCCAATACAAGGTAGGAAATACTAGCAAACAATCTGGAATGTTTAGGAAGAATGGAAACCAAGCCTTTGTAACACACACACACATATATATACTCACACATACACACAAACACCCATAATATAAATTAATGGGTATTTTTTTAGGGGTATCCTTGGTGTGTGTGGCTGTGTAAAACATTTACAAAATGGCAGATGTAGCATTGTGATCTATGCTTTAGCAAGACTGACACATGTACAAAAGGGTCAAAGCTTAGATGGCAAAGTTGCACCCAATCTTGTAGCTCTCTTGCAACAGCTGCTACATTTATTATTTAAATATGTACTCCTTACCCCTATACCAGTGGTGGGCAAACTTATTAGTCAAGAGAGCCAAATATCAACAGTACCACGACTGAAATTTCTTTTGAGAGCCGGAAGGTGTGGCCTGTTTTGTGGGAGTGGCTCAGTGGTCATGTGACTGGGTAGGCGTGGCCAACTTGGAAAATGTGGTGAAACTCACTTAACAACGGTCCTGCTTAGCAACCAAAATTCTTTCTTTTTCTTTCTTTCTTTCTCTCTCTCTACCACTTTCTTTTTCTTTCTATTTTTCTTTCTCTCTTTCTCTTTTTGTCTCTGTCTATCTCTCTCTTTATCTGTCTCTCTCTCCTCCCTCCACCCATCTGTCATTCTGTGTGTGTGTGTGTGTGTCTCCCTCTCTCTGATTCCCTCTCTCCCTCCCTCTCTCTCTGTGTCTCTGTTTGTCTCTTCCTCCCTCCCCCTCCCTCTCTCTCTGTATGTCAGTCTCCCCCTCCCTCTCTCCCTCCCTTCCCCCCCCAAGCAGTGGAAAGCTCGGCACGGGTTTTCACGCAGTGAGCGGGCGGGGGGAGAACCCGAGGCCGCGGCCATCCAAGCACCGCGGAGGCTGTCCAGCCGCGGCGGCCAGCCCCGGAAAGCATGGCTCGGCGCTCTCTGCAGGTGACTGTTGCTGCTGCTGGCCCCAAGCCCTGCGACAGGCAGCTCCCGCCGTCCGAGCGCATCGGGCAGGACAGTCGGCCACGTTTCCACCAGGTCCCTCTTTGGCCTCTCGGGTGTGGCTCTTCCTCTCTCCTTCCCCCCGGGAGGCAGCGGAGGGCCCGGCATGTCGGTTGGGGGGGGCTCTGGCTGCCTCCCCCTGGAGCGAGCAAAGAAGCGAACGGGCGGGGGTAGCGCCCGGTCTGCAGCTGCGCCGGGGCTGTCTGGGCGCCAGGCGCCCGCCTCCCTGTGTGCGTGGCGCCCGCCTCCCTGTGCGCATGGCGCCTGGACGGCTCCAGCGCAGCCACAGCCCCGGGCATTCCCCCCGCCCGTTGGCTCGCTCGCTCGCTCCAGGGGGAGGCAGCCAGAGTCCCCCCAACCGACATGCCGGGCCCTCCGCTGCCTCCGGGGGGGGGGGGGGGAAGGAGAGAGGAAGAGCCGCACCCGAGGGGCCAAAGAGCCGCGGTTTGCCGACCACTGCCCTATACCAACCCTGTGCCCATTTCTGCTTTCAAGCTAATTTCTACAATAATTCATGGAGATTATGATTGTATGACTAAATGAAAACTTGTCTGCAAGAACATTTCTCACTACTAAACTGGCAAAACTGTATTTTAATTTAAGCTATGATATGCAGAGGGCCCTTTGCTAACCATGTAGCCAATTCCCCTCTTCTTTTTGTGTTTGCAGTGGATGTTGAAAACCCTAGTTAAAAAAGAATGTCTCATTTCATCTTTTGGAAATGATGGTTGCCAGGTTCAGAATGTAAATATCATAAACAAACATGAAACAATTATAAATCTGGGTTGTTCTGAGCTTGGAAACATAGTTTTGTAAGAGAAAAATCTAGCGGTATCCATGAACACTCACTCAGAAGACATCTTGAATACGCCTTAATTTCACAATACATGGACAGATTTAACAATAGTTTCAACTAGGAAAATGTGAATATTCTAGACCAAGCCAAGTCCAAAACTGCTAGAAAATTCCTGGAGGTCAGGCACTCTGACAAATAGGCCATCAACAGGCACATAGACATAAGCAACATCTATGTACCATTCAAAAGAGACAATCAACAAGCCAAAAAGGAAACAAAAAGACCAAAATACCTCCTCAGGTATTTATTTTAGACTAACAATCAAGAAGCAAGGATTACCTCAATCAAGGAACTGCCAAACAAGCTAACTTTAAACAGCCCAAACAAGAACCATCTAGACCGCTCCCATCAACACTGAGAGAGCAAGCCACTAGATTAAAGAGCTGTGACCTGGCTGGATGACTTTGGCCCAGTCATTCTTTCTCATCCCAATCTACCTCACAGGGATGTTGTTGAGGGGAAAATTGAATGAGGAAAGAGTATTAGATATTTTTGCTGCCTTGAATTATTTAAAAAAGTAATAATTATGGGATAAAAACGAAGAAATAAATAAATCACAGTCATATTAACCCCTGGCCTGGAATTAGAACTCAAGGACAGAGAATGCCATCTATGTCTCTGGATCCAGAGCTCAGGAAACACCAGAAAGAAGTCAAGTTTCTTCAGCCCTACAAGATGGCAGAATTTAATTGAAGGGATATGAAGCACACCCAGAAGGTACCTGAATGTATCAGGTGAGGATAAACAATTGAAGATAGGTAGTCCCTCAAATAACCAGGCCTGTGCTAGGAAAGGTTTTTATAGATGACAACCAGAATTTTGAAAAGGACCCAGCTTCCCACCATACCCTGAATACAACTGCTTGCTTCATGTATGAGTTGTTTTTTTACATGGACACCACATGTAATAGAACAGGGGCCTCCAACCTTTGCAACTTTAAGTCTGAAGGACTTCAGTTCCCAGAATTCTTCAACCAGCAAAGCTTTGCAAAGGTTAAAGTGGCAAAGGTTGGAGACCCCTGCACTAGAACATAAAACCAGAGCAAACTCCACTCCTTAGTTTTGGTAATGAAATGTCTACAAGAAAACAACCGATCTCAGAGAGCAACTCATAGCTTTATAGTTTAAGTATCATGGGAAACACTAGTTTATCGGACCCTTCTAAGTTTAAAGGACTTCTCAGTATAGAAACGTCTACTTCTCATCATAAAAAATAATAATAATTCATGTACAGGTGAGATATTTTTGTACAATTGTTTAAATTGTAAACTCACTTAAACTCAGTCATTGTCAGCTGTATTCACAGATTCTTGCTTTGCAGTCAGAAAGAAACTGAATTCAGTTGCATGTCTGATGCATTATTATCTGGATCCATGTAAACATTTAGAAATATATTTGAGAAGCTACAAATAAATAAGCTTGAGAGAGAAATAAAGCTCAAAACCTTTTTAGGAAACAAGTAAGTCTCTTCTTCTCTGGATTGTTCAATTTTAAAGGTCTAGAGCAGGGATGTCCAAACTTGGGAACTTTAAGTCTTGTGGACTTCAACTCCCAGAATTCCCCAGCCAGCATAGCTGGCTGGGGAATTATGGGAGTTGAAGTCCACAAGTCTTAAAGTTCCCAAGTTTGGACATCCCTGGTCTAGAGGAAAAAGAGTTCTAGTTGTAGTTTAAATGAAATTTACGTGCTCTGTTGCACAAAGACAAAATCCAAGCAAGGATCTCTACAGAACTTCTTCGGAATACAAGAAATTTGCTAGAACCAGTCCATTTCTCTGTCTACAAAGAAGCCAGGTGCTACTTGTAATGTAACAGCAAAAAAATTTCAAACTGTGGCTAAAATCTTTAAATATTTGCCTTGTTGTCAAAGCGCTTGTATGTTTCTTCTGCAATAAAGCCCACTGAACACAGCAGGATTTCATTCCCTGGGTTTAGGATAGCATCATTAACAAGGCTAGAAAAAAAACCAAGGTTAAATAAATGAAGCTAAAGATTTCTAAGCTAACCTCACTTTTAAAAAATAATCTTAAAAAGTTTTTAAAAGTTGAAAGTAACCCCAGCTATAGTAATGAGCAAACACCAAACTTACAGTCATTTCTCAGGAAGTTATTGAGTAACTGGAAAAGAGGAAAACTATCCCAGCTATCCTGTGGCTGTGCCTCCAATGCAGAATCCATGTCAACAGTGAAAAGAGACCAAAACTTCTCTCCATGTTCAGCCAACAGATCTGGCCACCATGCAAAGGCCTGCATCATCAATTAAAAAAAAAATCTCAGTTGCATTTACCTTCAAATGCAAAATATGATGAAAGAAGGTATAAAAATGGTACATCCATGAAGTTATGGAATGTGGCATACATTCTTTAAAAGCAATTGAAATTCTTCATTAAGTAAAGTTGAATTTTGCATCCAATGTAATTTGCATGTGTGTGTAGTATTCCAGTGAGAGTGTGATGTTTGATTAAACAATTGGATTGACGGATAACCTAGGGACCTGATTATGTTTCCATGATAATCTGGGAATCTAGTTTTTTTTAATGTTACTGTAGATGTACTAATAAATATGAGAGCCAATGTAAGAAGTATGATATTCTATGAGAAAATGCATGATGGCTCTATCTTCAAAATGATTTAAGATAAAAAAACATTCACCATCTAGCACAGTGGTAGTCAACCTGGTCCCTACTGCCCACTAGTGGGCGTTCTAGCTTTCATGGTGGGCAGTAGGGGTTTTGTCCGATACTGAAGCACTTTCCTTTTTTTAAAATTTATTTGACTTCCCTGGTTGATAAATCACCATTACTGTGGAACCTGTGAGCGGTTAGAAAATTTTACTACTAACAGAGATACAAAAGTGGGTGGTAGGTTTAAAAAGGTTGACTACCTCTGATCTAGCATATGAAGTAAATGTTTCTCTTTAAAATTGAAAGCATGAAAGTATCTCTTAATGATGTATCACACTGGTGAGGAAGGGTCGGTGTCACACATACAATTGGACAGTTATATTAACAGCCAGTACCATCTAAATCAGGGGTCTCCAACCTTTGCAACTTTAAGTCTGAAGGACTTTAGCTCCTAGACTTCTCCAGCCAGCAAAGCTGGCTGGAGAAGTCTAAGAGCTGAAGTCCTTCAGACTTAAAGTTGCAAAGGTTGGAGACCCCTGATCTAAATACTATGATTAAAGAAAACAGCTCAATGGGGTTTTTTAAACACACTTTTAATATTAAATTGGGTTTTTAAATTCCTGCACACATGAGTCAGCTTTCTATAAATTTGTATTTGCTTTTGTAAAAAAACTCTGGCATCCCTGTTAAATGGAAATATATAAAAACCTTCATAAATGGGGGGGGGGGAATCACCAAAGTTATCTTTAGTACTTTTTATGTTCTGATGGTATATTTTGATATGAAGAGAATAACTGCATATTTTTAAAAAAGGATAATCGTGGTGATTTAGACCATTTTTTTTTACAATAATTTGATCATTGTCTAGTTCTTTCAAAAAGGTCATGGGAAAGAACTTATTGTAATTAATAATTATAGCACTGTGAAACTCAGAGATCAGAATTTCCTTCCAGCTAGCACTCTCAGATAAAATGATATTAAAAGGGAAATAAACCGAGAAAGGTAATGCATGGCAGATTCCAATAAATCACATTCAATAGCAAAAGTAGAAAATTTCGTGAGTCTCTTGATCATACTCTGATCTACTGATGCCTAGGAATAAAAGTCATGAAGAATGACTAATATTACAGAGAGCATGGCTCTGTCAAGAATAATATAAAACAACATGAAAATGAATCCAATTACTGATTAATTCCAAGTGGAAAAAGAAAAAAAATATTGTATGAGATATGTCTTATTACATGACTTTTATTTCTAATATATATCATACAATAAAGCAACATCTTAATTTGAAAAATAAATAAATAAATACGTTTTATGTACTATTGAATTATAACATTGCAATATTCAGCAATGGCTCAATTAGTGATGTTCTGTCTAAAACTTTTTCACTTTATTTCAATTTATATACCGCGCCTTCTCCATTGAAATGGACCCAGGGCGGTGCACAGGAAATTAAAACCAACAATAATAAAATACAATAAATAGGTTAAAAAGAATTAAAACTGAACTACATAGATTTCTTTTTCTATGTTGTCCTCAAGGAACTTTCAATAGCACTAATATTTCAGAGTAAAAGGACTTGTCAGATAATTTTGGGGTGTTTTTCTCCATATTGCTGAGTAGCAATATGAATTTTGGTCCTTTTAGAAGACTCCAGCAAAACACTGGTATTCTGTATGAGCCAGAGGATACTTGTTTGATTGACAGTGATCTGGAAAAGTTCTCTATTTGTCACACATGTTTTATAGTCTTGAATCTATAACTTTATGAGTTAGTTGAAAATTATTCCACTTTTATGTGTTCAAAGCTGGTAGAAAAATATATTTAAATTAAATCTGTCTGGTATCTACGTTTAATCAGCTATCTGTTGGACGAGGTATAATTTTAAAGTAAAGATGATACAGATGAAATAAGTGATGACACAAGTAAACAAAGTGAATGCTATCAGAGAAAATAATTGATGCCATAAATTCAAAATGGTTTAACAATGCATGGAATCATGACCAAAATGTCAGACTTGATGGGATGAATAACATACCTCTTTTCCCTGGAGGAATCCATAATTTTGGAAAAGTTGTGGAACAGGAGAAAAAAAGTTAAAAATGTGTTGAACATAGCAAGATGCACATTCTTTGTCTCCCTTTTTGTGTCACTGTACAATTTTTAAAGCTATATGCTTACTCTCAAGTATTAATGTTTGAACTGTGGCACAATATATTATACAGTATATACTTTAAAAAAATCAGCATTCTACTGATGCATTTCAATACATTCCCAGCTATTATGGTTCTATTTTGCAGAAATAAAAGTATATAATGGACACTGCATTTTAAAATTAAATGTTAAGAATGTACTTTTTCAATCATAATTACTACAATTTCTAGTGATTTTAATTTAAATGTATATTCTCGAAAGAGAAATTCACATATAAGCATTATTAAGTATTTACAGTGGCAATGCCATTGTAGAATGCCTCTTGGGAATTAATTTCAAATCTTTGAAGCAGCTGTTTCTTCAGGATAAAATAAAATATCCATAACAAGTTCACACATGACAGATGTAAGCTAAAATCTAGAACTGACAGTGTGAGGTAAAAGCAGATGTTTTGAATGATCATATTTATAGACATTACATCTTAGCTTACTACTTTATGTGTCTCCGCTAGAGGAAAAAAAAAAAAAAATAATATATATATATATATATATATATATATATATATATATATATATATATATATATATATATATATATATATATATATATATATATATATATATATATATATATATGTATAAAACCATTTTTATGTTAAAATATGAATCTCCAAGTAGATTTCTGCTTCAATAAGGCTAGTTCATCAAACTTCTACAATTTCAATAAGAATATGAATGTAATTCTATAAACTTTACTTGTCCACTGCGTTAAATAAAAGAAACTTTTTTTTATTTCTGCAAAATCCATGATATGTGTTTAGCTGCTGAGATTTGGGAATGGCTTCAGCTTCTGTCCTTCCCAAATAACAAAGGTTTGCTGCTGACTAGATGATTTGATCAGATGAATTCACCGGACTGCACTCCCCAAAACTTTCATATGCACTATAGCAGTGTTATTATTATTGCCCTCCTTAAAAATTATATATAATAATAATTAAGAAATAAAAATAAAGAATAATAATAGCAACCAAAGAAAGGGGAGCTTATGAATCATGGCCCTCTTATTGAATCCATGTATCTATGTTAAGATAGAAAGCATTTCTATTTTTATTGCTGTATGGTACTTATTTTT
This sequence comes from Rhabdophis nuchalis, assembly GCA_039707465.1. Lineage (NCBI taxonomy): Eukaryota > Metazoa > Chordata > Lepidosauria > Squamata > Natricidae > Rhabdophis > Rhabdophis nuchalis. The sequence goes on from CM077656.1 coordinate 10,613,585, forward strand.
ATTCTGAGATGAGAATCTGGAGAATTATTTGTGAGATAATGGCTAACGCCACCTTTTCTTTGCTCTTATATTTCCCTCCTCCCCAGCATTTATATGTCTTTTTTTCTTTTAACTATTCAAACCTGAAGCAAAATGGAAATAAAAATGGAGCAGGGCTTTATTTCCCTTGATTTTTCAAATCCTTCACAGCTCTGAGAACTCTGCAAATGTAAATTGCTTTTAACATATATTAGAGGTTCCATCTGTAATGTTTTTTGACAGAACTGCTTCACACCAAGGCAGTGCAGGGTGGTTATTAAAGCATTATTGTGCAGCTAATACGGTTATCGTCACCTCTGAATGATGTTCTTCATTCTGCTGCAGGACTTCAATGCAGAGCTCTGCTAAATGAATAACCTCTTCCAGCTTTACAGAAGGAGATGCCGAGTTCAGAGTCTCTGTAGTGAAAAGGAACACACAAGCCAGAATGACTGTAAGTAGGAAAGGCTGGTATGGGAAGCATTCCGGATGACACACAACTAAACTATTTCAAGAGATTGACATCTCACACTTGAGGGATGCTTTTAATGCAAATTGTAAAATACATAAAATATTTAATCTGCTATGAAATAAGAGGGCACAGAAGCACTTTCCAATTTAACTAGCAGCTGAAACTGTGCTGGCACATCAGATGTTCAACTTCTGGAATAAGTAAATTCTAATCATTTCCAAGGTCATCTCTGCAAAGAAAGCCGAAGTTCCTGGCTTGTTTATTTCTTCATCATACAATGGCTGCTAACATTATTTACTCTGGAAGTAGAATTGTGCTCAATATGCAAAATTCTTGCTTTTCAAACAGTTGTATTCCAGTTATGCACAATGTAAAAGTAAGACTAATGTTAAGCAGAGACCAGGACTACTATTTATATGTATTTTATCCTTTATTATTCCTGTGCACCGCCCTGAGTCCCTACGGGAGAGAGGGCGGTATACAAATCAAATTATTATTATTATTAATAATAATAACAATAACAACAATAACAACAATAATAATAACAATAATAATAATAATAACAATAACAATAATAATAATGCTTTTCTAAGATGTGTCACAATGAGACCATGGTTGAAAATATAAGTTCCTCCACCAAAGTATTTAAAAAAGGAAAAAATGGACTTTCATTTTCTGAAAAAGGAAAATAACCATAGCTTGAAAGACCTAACATAGGATAAACATATCTACATCTAATCTATATCTAAAGGTAAAGGTTCCCCTCGCACATATGTTCTAGTCATCCCCAACTCTAGGGGGCGGTGCTCATCTCCGTTTCAAATCTGAAGAGCCAGCACTGTCCAAAAATCATGACTAAACGCTGAAGGCACATGGAGTGTTGTTACCTTCACACCAAAATTGGTTCCTATTTTTCTACTTGCATTTTTACATGCTTTCGAACTGCTAGGTTGGCAGAAGCTGGGACAAGTAATGGGAGCTCACTCTGTTATATGGTGCGAGGGATTTGAACTGCTGAACTGCTGACCTTTCTGATCGACAAGCTCAGCGTCTTAACCAAAGAGCCACCGCGTCTCTAAGCTATATCTATATCATCTATATTTATATCATCTATCTATAACATTTATCTCTATATTTATATGTGTATGTTCATATATAGATACAAGAAAGTTTATCCCCACCCCAAAAGCAAGGAAAAACAGTAATGTTGAGGAAGTATAGAAAGAAGATTATTCTTAAAATAAATTACATTTAGTTTTGTTTGTTATTTCTGCACAGATAGTCCTTGATATATGACTGGCTGCTCAATGACTCTTCAGTTACAATGGACTTCTAAAAAGGCACGTATGACCTGGATTCAAAGTTCCAACAGCTATGCCCCACCCCCTCGCAGTCACGTGACCACATTATGGGCGCTTGGCAACCAGTCCATATTTACAGCTGTTCCAGCAACTCATGGTCACATGTCCTAGAAGAGACAATAGGTTTGCTTAATGGCTGCGGCATTCACTTAATGGCCATGGCATTTGCTTTACGGCTGCCCCCCAAAAAGGCCATACAACTGAGCATGATCATGGCCACTTAATGTTCTGCATGACTGGTAACCATAAATCCAGGCTCAATTATGGGCATAAATTAAGGACTACCTGAATGCTTCCAAACTGAAGACATTTTCACATGTTGTAGGTAATGTATGTTAGGGTTCTTAATTACAATTTTAGCACGGGTTTTCAAATGTAATCTATTTTTAATATTTTTACTGTATTTATTGTTGTTGCTTTTATCATTTCCTGTGCACCGCCCTGAGTCCCGTCAAGGAGATAGGGCGGTATACAAATGTAATTATATATATATATAATATATGCTGGCATAGCTGGCTTCGGGGATTTTCCCGTGTATAAGGCAGGCAGGCTGATGATGACAAGTGAGATCTTGTCGAAACGTTGCAACAACTTTTCTATGCCTTATACACGGGAAAATCCCCGAAGCCAGCTATGCCAGCATACCTACACCCGTGAAAATCTACGAAAACAAATATATATGTGTTTGTATGTAGGTCTTTGGTTGTTCGGGTTTTCTCCCGCGTAGAAGAAAACCGGGGAGAAAACGCGGGAGAAAACCCGAACAACCAAAGACCTACATATATATATACATACAAACACAAATATATATGTGTTTGTATGTAGGTCTTTGGTTGTTCGGGTTTTCTCCCGCGTAGAAGAAAACCCGGGAGAAAACGCGGGAGAAAACCCGAACAACCAAAGACCTACATATATATACATATATATATATATATATATATATATATATATATGTTTTCGTAGATTTTCACGGGTATAGGTATGTAGATTTTGGTTTATTCGGGTACGTATATATATGCTTTCGTAGATTTTCACGGGTGTAGGTATGCTGGCATTGCTGGCTTCGGGGATTTCCCCGTGTATAAGCCTTATACACGGGAAAATCCCCGAAGCCAGCAATGCCAGCATATATATATATATATATATACACACACACACACACACATATATATATACATACATTTAATCCTCATTTAGTTCATAGTTATGGCAGTCATTAAAAAGTAAAGGATGAAAGAAACAATGTATTCTACAAAATCAACTGTAACTCTTGCAACCAATTCTACGTGGGACAAGGTCATGTCAATTAAAAGGATCCATGAACACCAGCTGGTAGTCAAACGCCACGATCCTAAATCTTTATCTCTACTCACAGCAACACCAAACAGCAGTTCAATTGGAGCGATAGAAAAATCACCACCCACCCTACCACCCACCATGCTCGTGAATTCATCGAAGCCTGGCACTCCACAAGCGATTCCATCAACAGACACATTGACCTACAACCAGCCTACCAACCCCTCAAATCATCTGCACAGCCAACCAGAGACAGCACCAACCCTCAGGTGACCCACGCAAGCTTCCCCCACACAGCACTTCACCTCCCAATGATGATGCCACCTGATGTAATGTCCCCATCACAAGACCCTCACCTGACACACCCACACCTGAAGCTCTTATCAGCAGAAGAACACTGACACTGACATCTCCTAGACCCATGATGGCAAACCTATGGCACGGGTGCCACAGGTGGCACGTCAAGCCATTTCTGAGGGCACGCGAGGCGTTGCCCTGTCAGCTCCAGCGCATGTAAGCGTGCTGGCCAGCTGATTTTCAGCCTTGATTTTCAGCCATTTATTGCCCTCCTGAAGCCTCCAGAGGGAGAAAAATGGCCCAACTGGCAACCTGGAAGTCCATTCCTGAACTTCTGGTTTGTGTGTTGGGCCTTTTTCTGCCCTCCCCAGGCTCCTTGAAAGCTTCTGGAGCCTTGGGAGTGCGCAAAATGGACCTACTGGTCCCCACCGGAAGTCAGAAAACGGGCTGTTTGTTTCCGGCCTCTGGGGGAGGCCATTTTAACCCTCCCCAGGCTCCAAAAAAGCCATGTGTACATGCACTGGACAGGTGGGGTGTCACACATGTATTCTCAGGGGGCACGGCATGGGAGGCATTAAATTATGGGGGTGGGCACACGAGCATGCACAATAGTGCGAGTGTGTGTGCTTTAGGCACCCGAGGCAAAAATGGTTCGCCATCACTGCCCTAAACTCTGCTGAAGATGTTACCTAAGCTGGTAATGAAATGTTTGGACACCAACCCATTTGGAGAACTATCCTTCACCCTCATCCTTCCCCCAAGCTATAGATATTCGGCTCGATTGCAAATGCTTGTAGTCCCCTTATTTTCTTCAAAAACATTTGGTAATATGTTTTTTTTTAATTAGTAAAAAGTTGCTGAAGCACAGCAAGAGTCATCAAGGAATAAGCAGGCTATTAAGAGCTCCGTCCGTTAGTTGAAGTTAGAGGAAAGTACCAGAGTTCAGAACAAACTATAATAGTTTGTATATTCAACATTTAAAGTATATTCTATTTTGTTGTACTCTTGTTTCAAAGTGTATTCAAGCAGGTTTTACTGAAATACAGATAATGATTTTTTTTTTTTAAAAGAGAGCTCCGTTTGGAGACCTTCTATGGAATTCACCAAAGATTCTGTAAATGGAAGCAGTTTCTATTTCAGAAACCATGTATTATTTAGGTCAGGGGTCCCCAACCTTTTTGGCACCAGGGACCGGTTTCATTTTAAAGAAAATTCTGCGGACCGGCCTGCGTAGAGGGGGAGCGGGGGGAGGGGGAACAGGCGGCACGTGCTTGCGTGGGATGTGTGTGAGTCAGCTCACTCGCCCCTCTAGGGCCCCCAACGGCGTGAGCGGCCGCACCTGTGTTCTCCCGCCCCCTGTGCGCATTCTGCCCAGGGGCCTGCCCCCTCCTCCCTCCTCCTCCTCTCCAGCCCTGCGGCCCAGTTCCTATCAAGCCACGGACCGGCACCGGTCCGTGGCCCGGGGGTTGGGGACCCCTGATTTAGGTGATCCCATTCATGGAGATTCTAATAACCTCTTTTTATATCAATTCATTTTCTTACTTGAGCTGTTTATTTCCAAAGAAAATTAATGTATAGCATTAGAGGGAAGTAGAAAAGTAGAAAAAATATAGATCATGTTCCTATACGATTAAAAAGCAAACAGAATCTAAACTTGTAATTTAATTTAAACCAGGGGTAGTCAACCTTTTTATACCTACCACCCACTTTTGTATCTCTGTTAGGAGTAAAATTTTCTAACCGCCCCACCGGTTCCACAGTAATGGCAATATATAAAGTAGGGAAGTCAATTAAATTTAAAAAAGGAAAGTGCTTCAGTATCGGACAACACCCCTACCGCCCACCATGAAAGCTGGAACACCCACTAGTGGGCAGTAGGGACCAGGTTGACTACTACTGGTCTAAACTATTGCCACTAGCTCTACAAAACAACTAAGAATAACATGAATGATTTTGACCTACTGACCAATGTTGAACTGATGGTGATGTTAAACAATTCTGGGGTCGTTCAGATCAGAATGGGATTTAGGTGATCCCATTAATGGAGATTCTAATAACCTCTTTTTATATCAATTCATTATAGGAACCTATACGAGATTTTCTTACTTGAGCTGTTTATTTCCAAAGAAAATTAATATATAGCATTAGAGAGAAGTAGAAAAGCAGAAACAAAATATAAATCACGTTCCTATACGATTAAAAAGCAAACAGAGTCTAAACTTGTAATTTAATTTTCACTAGGATCAAGATGCTTTGAAAAGAACAAAAAAAAAATCTTGTTACAGAAGCCCTGCCTTTCCTGGAGAGAAGAACCAGGAGCACAACCCTGCCAGCAGCTCCCTTTGCACCACTTCCACAAATATCACTCAAAGCTATCACATCACCACCTTGGCTGTCTTTGAAAATGGAAAGTGACCTTAACCTCAGGAACATCACCAAGGCAACCTTCCTCTTTGCCGAGACTCTTGTCATTTACAGTACTCCGCGGCATCACCAAGAGTCCACACACAAAAATGAAAAAAAAAAAACCCATTATGCCAGCATTGTATGTACATATTAGTGGAGCAAGACATTGAAAAGAACCTACTATAAGAGGCCTATGTGGATAGACAAATATTGAGACATCCAAAACATTCTTCACTTGACACACATCAATCAACTTAGCATATGATTTTGCCAATTCCTCTTATTATTTATTATTAATAAATCATACTGTGGTAATACGGAGAGTGGCAGATTCCTGTGAACCGCTGAAAAACTATAATTTGGCTCAATTCATTTCTAGGAATGAAGAAATTGTTAGTTTTCAATAATTTCAATCAGCTACTTTGCTTTTTTTAAATAACTGAGTCCAATGTGATTCTTCTGGAAAAAAACATTTGCTTGTTTACTTGTCTCTATTTTTCATAATCTTGTAACACAATGTGCAGTTTATAAAATGCATACAAATATAAATACACAATTGTGTCAATTAGGAAAAAAAGATATAAACATGGAAAATATTATTACAAAATAGTTTTAATCAAAAGAAACCATGATGCTTCTATTTTTTTTAACAGTTTTCAAACAGATCTGAAAAACAACCCAAAAAATCTATGGTTTCTAAAACAAACAAAAAATAACTTAAAACAAACAAATTATCCATTCCCTAAAATATTGTAGTTAATTAATGTCTGAAGCAAAATCACAATATATGTGTAAGCAAATGTAATGTCCAATCAGTAGTTGTAAATGCAATTGCATTTTGCTTTTTTTAATCTTAACTGGCTTATTACAGTTACTCTGCAAAGTATATAGTTACATACAAACAATATATGTTTAAAATACATATATGGTTTGTACCGGTATGTACAGGCTAGAGTCCCATCATGCTTGAAAGCAGCCACCATTATCCCAATTCCAAAGACAGCAGCCATAAAAAGCTTGAATGACTATAGACCCATTGCACTGACGTCTATAGTGACGAACTGCTTTGAGAGACTGGTCCTACAAACCTCAGGTCCTGTCTTCCACCAAACTTTGATCAACACCAGTTTGCGTATAGAAACAACAGGGGATGCCATCACCATTGCTCTACATATCACACTGAGCCACCTTGAGAAATCTGGGAATTATGTCAGAATGCTTTTTATAGACTATAGCTCGGCCTTTAACACCATCTTACCAGGCATTCTCATTGAAAAGTTGACTGACCTGAATTTCCCTCCCCTCACTTGTGAATGGATCAAAGATTTCCTGACCGATCGTCCACAAACAGTAAGGGTTGGGTCCTTTACATCTTCCATTCTGAAGCTCAGCACAGGCTCCCCTCAGGGCTGTGTGCTCAGCCCCTACCTCTACTCACTGTATACATATGACTGCATATCCTCTGATCCATCCAATATCATAATAAAGTTTGCAAATGACACAACAGTGGTGGGTCTCATAACTGGAGGGGATGAATCAGCATACAGGGAAGAAGTCCAGAAGGTATCTGCATGGTGTTCAAGAAACAACTTACATCTAAATACTAGCAAGATAAAGGAGATAGTGCTAGATTTCTGGAAGCACAGAGAGGAACCTGCCCCACTGTATATTGAGTGCGGCTGTGTGGAGAGGGTTTCCTCTTTTAAATTCTTAGGAGTGCTTATTAGCCAAGATCTCACCTAGAAAAACAACACGTCTCTGGTGATTGGAAAAACCCAACAGAGACTTCATTTCCTTAGAGTCCTGCGGGAAAAATCAGGTGGAACAATGGCTGATGACCTCTTTCTATGGCTGATGACCTCTTTCTATCAGTCCACCATAGAAAGTGTTCTCACATATTGTATCACAGTGTGCCATGCTGGTTTAACAGTTGCGGAGAGGAAGGCACTACAGAGTGTGATCAATTCGGCACAAGAAACCATCGGTTGCCCTCTGACATCACTGGATAACATCGCCAGATCTCGCTGCTTTAGCAGAGTAAGGAAGATTCTCATAAATGATTCACATCCTGGTTGGTATCTCTTTGCATTTCGACCATCAGGCAGAAGATATCAAAGTATAGCCAGCCAAACAAACAGGTTTAAAGATAGCTTCTATCCTTGGGCTGTGAGACTTTTAAATTCAACTGCAATCACTCCATGCACATGCTAGTTTTTTCTTTTTTCTTTTCTCTCTTTTTTTTGGTTTCTGTTATAATTTTGCACCAGTGAAGTTAAAACCAATTTCATTGTAATTTTAGTACAATGACAATAAAGATGATGATGATGATGGTGATGATGATGATGATGATTATTATGTAACTATTATGATCTCCTTTGTAAACTGACACTGGATTAACTCATGTTTGCAGAATTCCCTACATATTATATTGCTATGAGCTTTAGTTCAATACATCTAGATATCATCAGTTGGTGAAGTCTAGGATAGAATTTATAGTTGCTTGAGAAATTTAAGAATTTCACTTCATGTAATAGATACCAGGAAACATCAAATAATTTAATGTTTAATAAGTTATATTATTAAGAAAGTGTCTACCTGAACAAAATATCCAGCTGCTAGGATTTCAAGAGGTGTACTTCAGTCCTTAAAAATAAACTGATATAGATCTCTTTCTATATTATATTTCATTGTCCAAGAATATAACAGGTAGATATTTATGCCAAAACTATTTAACAACCTTAATATGGACCTGCTCTATCTTGTTAATAACAAGAGTTCTCTGATAATTTTTTTAAGGATACGGTTTGCATATTTATGCACGCTTGGTTAAACTGTGTATTTCAATGACTCACCATGCAAACAAAAGGTGACACATCTTCTACATGGTACAAAATTAGACACAACATATTTCTGGAAAATTGAATTCTGTCTTTCCATCATATATACAGCTTCAGTTGAAACTGACTCACAGGAACTTATATACCGTATTTATAGAGGAGGGAGGGGGTTAAAAACTAAGGATTCTAAAATATCAAAAGAATATAAAAGAGCACCAAAGAAAAATAAAGCCCCATCGTTCAGATTTCAGGACAAAGAAACCCACAACATTCCTACCTCCAAGGTCTGTTTTTGATAGCTATTATGATAGCAGGACAGGGAAACAATTAACGTGACTCTAAGGTTGTTGAAGATATCAATTTGTGATTGAATGGACCTGAAGTGACTTCCTTCTACATAACTACATGTATAAAATAGACAGATCCAATTGGGAAAAAATATTGGGTTGGATATCCCAAAGAAATCAAACAAGTAACTGTTATGGTCTTCTCGGATTTCGAAGAGGTTGAGCCTCAGGTGCCCATTGCAGCCGATTGTCAGGAAGAGGCAGCTGATGACGTTCTCAATCCAGTTTATTTCACTGGTTCAATATATAGAACTAGATTTATTATGTCATCTTAAGAAACAACCACACATCTATATAAAACTTGAAACATTAATATACAACAATATGTTTTGTTTCAGAACAATCCTCTAACTCCTATGTGTTAACTTGTAACAATGAGTCATATCAAAAATTGGAAATCTTTTAGCACCTTTAAAAAGAAAAGAAAACAAAACCGAAATAATACGAAAAGAAGAAGTTACATCATATCCAGAACAAACTTTTGCCCTTTTCTTTTAATATTCTTTACACATCTCTATTTCTTTAAACATTTTTGAATCAGAGGTGCTTCTATTTTCCTTTCATGGAGTGCCTATTTTTTTTACATATAACTAAAGGCTGCGGAAAATCATGATATTATTGCAGGTATTCATTCCAATAAGCACTGGATAGGGACAAGGTTTAAACCAGGGTTGGTCAACCTTTTTATACCTACCGCCCACTTTTGTATCTTGCTAGTAGTAAAATTTTCTAACCGCCCACCGGTTCCACAGTAATGGTGATTTATCAAGTAGGGAAGTCAAATAAATTTAAAAAAGGAAAGTGCTTCAGTATCAGACAAAACTCCTACCACCCACCATGAAAGCTGGAACACCCACTAGTGGGTGGTAGGGACCAGGTTGACTACTACTGGTTTAAACTATTGCCACTAGCTCTACAAAACAACTAAGAATAACATGAGTGATGTTGACCTGCTGACCAATGTTGAACTGATGAGGAGAATTGATATTCAACAATTCTGGGGTGGTTCAGATTAGCTATCCCATGTCTAGGTAATCAATGCTACTATATCAGTTTTTATAGATTCAGTTGTAATTCTGTTTTTTGTTTTAAAGCAATTTTATTAGGTTTTACAATTTTTTTAGGAAAAGGGGTAAAATATGATATACGTATATATATATATCTAAAAAAACAGCAGCAATTTAATAGGTCTCTGTCTGGATGGTCTCTAGGTTGAGTTGAAGGGCAGAGAAGGTTGACAAGTTTGTCTCCTCCCTTAAATAGGCCTAACAGGAAGCTGTAACAAAATATCCACTTCATATATATAAATAATGTACTTCTCTTGGTACATTATTTATTCTAGCATATGCTGAATTAATTCTATAGACTAGGTCCATATCCCCTCAGAGCTGGTCTTTGTTTCTTTTAGTATAATCCGCTAGGATTGTACTCATTAAATCTTCTTGCTCCATCTCCAGGACGTTCTGGAACCTAAGGAAAAAAGACATTCTTTCAAAATCAAATCTAGACATATGCCAAATAATTTCTGTGTTTTCCTTTCGTATTTCCGTATTTTCCTTCTGTATTTCCTTCAACTCATCTTTGATCTCAACTGTTCCTTCTTCTAGGGCTTCAATTTTTTGTTTATTGTCCGTTGTGCTTCTTTGTGTCTCCAATAGTTCTATTCTTAAATTTAATATGTCCTTCCGGATTTCCTGCACTTCTTTCATAATACTCTGGAGCATCTCACTCATTGTTGGTTCTTGTTCTCCTTCTCCAGTTGTCTCCTTCTGTAACATTGTAGTAATTTTGCCTTGTTGTAAACTTGGGCTGGATCGAGTTGAGGCTGGAGCCCAAAGGGACTTTCCAGATGGCGGCTTTCTTGAAGCCATTGTTATAAATTTAAGTTCTTACAGCAAAAGAGAAGCAAACAGTCAGAAAAGTCCGAGATGTCTGGAAGCGGGAGAGGTCAAATTAAAATTCCATCAAAGTCCAGGATTGTTTTTAATATCCAAACCAAGAGGAAAAGAAAAAGAAAAAAATAAAGAGTCCATGTATTGGGAGAGGCACCGAGGGCTTCTTGCAAGGAGCTTCCACTTTAAATTTATTGTCCTGTAATCTTAAAACTCAAGAGGAATGCTCCGATGTACAGGAGAAAGTTTTCCAATCGGAAACAAAGAGAAGCCATTTTCCCGCAGTTAGAGAGGTGAGAGTGAAAGTCCTTTTTGTTTCAAAGAGACCCGGCTACAATGTTGCAACTGTAACTCCGGGAGTGAAATTTCCGGGTTGGCATTTTAATCCTTTTTCTCTCTGCTAGAGAGCATTTTCTGTTGGCGCCTTTTACAAGGGGGGGTTAAAACTCCCCCCTCTGTTTTTCTTTCTTCAAAATGATTGAATGTAAGAAACAAAACTCACAGTTTACATTTGCCAATCTTGCTTGTCAGGAGACTCGGTGTGTTCCTCTGTCCCCGACATTTCCACCGTATTCTTTATTTTCTCTTTCCCGGCTAGCGTTGGCGAGAGGAGTTCCCCCCACTTTCAGCCCTCCAATTCCTGGAGCGAAGCGGGAAAAGGCATCCCGCCGACCGCCGTCAGGACGAGGGCCTTCCGCAGCCGCTCGTACGGCAGGGGGTTAACCTAAACCCCCTGTGCCCCCTGGGGGCCCCACCAGAGTAGCAAGCAGCAGACGCACCCGAAAATGCATCTGTCACTGTCGTGAGCCGGAAGTCAAGTCGATTCAGTTGTAATTCTGATCTTTGACAATTTGCTCAGTTAGGTCCAGATGCTTGCAAATATACACATTTAGATGCAAAACTAATTAGGCTCCTTTAAATTTAGGGGGGAGTTGAGAGAAAAAATGTATGTAGATAACCTGGTGGTGCTTACAATGAACACACACACACACACACACACACACACACACATTAATACATACCCAAATAAATATACAGAGATAAAATTGCACTAAACTGCAGAATTCACACTTGAGTATGCACATGCATACAATTAACACAATAGTCACCTGGATCCTTTCCTTTTATAGCTTACTTATAAGGAAAGGTTGGGGAAAGAAACACAAAAGTTGAGCTTATTTTTTTATAAGCATTATAAATCATTAAGTTCTTATTGTTTACTAACCGTTCCCCGCCATGTGTTGCTGTGGTCCAGTCTGGTTAAATGGCCAACCAGTTAAATGGCCAACCAATCTGTGTGTAGATCTACACCTGCATACACAAACACATACACACAACCACCGTATAACCCCCCAACCTACCTACCTACTGTATTTTTCCTTCTCTCCCTACCTACCTACCTACCTACTGTATTTCTTCCTCTCTCTATCTCTCTACCTACCTACCACATTTCTCTCTCCCTCTCTCTATCCCTATAGCTGCCTACCTACCTACCTACCTACCTACCTACTATATCTTATATAAGGACAGAGTATTTTATGTCATAAAGGATGACATAATACCTGTGGCCCATTGCTCTCTCTGTATCCTTTTTTACTATTTTTTACATTTTCGTTGCATGTTCCTGGCACAGGTGTGACATCTACACAATCTATATATATCATTGGTGCCGTACTTGAAAGGAACCTTGTGTGAAAGCGATCAGTGCAGTACTTTCGGAGATTAGCGGTTTTGAACAAACTCTTGTTACATTTTTATTTATATAAATTCGGAGAAGAAAAATATGTATCAGTGAATGCATCATTTTGAAAAAAGAAAGTGTGTACAGCCAACAAGATGATATGCTATCCCCTTAATCAAGATAACTGAAATTTGATGGAATCAAACACATGCTGCTTGTGGCTTTATTTTCTACTTAATTAGCATTACATATGAAAAAGTCAACTAATTTTATAAGGCCATTACTGTTAAAATACTATTGAATATTTTTTTTCTGACAACAGAAAAACATTTCTTTCTAATGTGGCTTCTTGGGTTCTTTTAACTAAAGCAATGATTACAAGAACCATATTATACCATCACCTGACATCAAAAACCACATATCACATATCATGCTCTGCCATGCCATATCAATGTTTCTAGTTCAAAATCTCTTTATTTACTCAATGGCCCTATTTTGTACCAGCCCTGCATTGCTAGTGATTTCTGTTCTATTGGAACTGACATTACGATTTACAAAAGTGATAATTCTCTATTTCCTTACCACTGTAGTGTGGTTGCCAGAGTACAGAATACACCCTTTATGGTTGTTGTCTCACAGCCTCATCCAAGAATAAGATGGCTCCATAACAATAATACCATTAATTTTTATGGCCACATCAATATAGAATTCTTACTTACTGCAATAATGCATTTTTTCCCTCTTTCTTCCAAGGGAAACAAGAAGGAATTTTTCTCTACCCAGGAATTGCCTGGATTCAGACATGCTTAATTTCAGACAAAGGCAGGATTTGTGAGCTTCATAAAACAAGACTTATGACTTATGAATTGCCATTTAATTAAATATATGTGGTTCAACTGCAGAGAAAAAGTAATATTGCTGAGGATAGTTCAGTTGGAATTTTAAACGGTTCTTAGGCACACTTTTTGTGAGGAAGACTATTTCTTACATTTTCAGAATGTTTTAAAAGATATAAAGTAAAGATATATTTCTTTCACCTGTAAGCAGCGAGTTATATGCCAGGATTACTTTGCTGACTTTCAGCCCAGCTTTGGTGACTTCTTCTAGAAACTTTCTATTTTTACACCAATTATTCCAAACAAGCTTGTTAAAAACCCAAGATAATTGAACAGCAAGAACCCCTGCTGTAAGCATGCATTGGATGCTTGCTGAAGGTGAAAAGGTAACTTTCTCATTTTCCAAAAGATCTACATACATCCTCCTTCATTTAAACACAACATGATATCTTAATTAATTATGATAAACTGGTTACTAAGGTGCCTCCATGTTGTTATTCCCATGATATAATACTGGTTGCTATAGTGATGAGATGGCTTTTTTGGACTAATCAGTGAGGAGATTGGTTAACCCATGTTTGTCAGTGATCCTTAAGAATGAGAAAAATAAGTTAAAACAAATGGTCATATATACTGCGTGTATTCCTTCTCCCTGATTTTTAAAATATTATGCATGATTGCAATTTCACTTATACTAACATACATTGTAAGAAATTGAATATAAACTTGAAGATTCTACAATATTCCTTAAATGAAATTATAAAAAAAAACCCTCATTATATTACTGCTACAACTGTCAAATACATAAAATGCTTTATATTCAGAATATTCCAGAGTAAAATTCCTGGAAAAAGCCCATGATAAGACTTTTATTGCCAGCTTGGTACTTTTCAGATGTGTCAGATGGTATATTCAGCGATAATGCCTAATTGAGAAAACTGAACAGTTATTGACTGTTGACTTATTTGGATTTGGATTGATTGATTTGATAAATCAGCTTCATCGAATCCAATATTTAAATTTAAATTTAGATATTTAGTACATCATAAACTATAAACTATTTACAGTTTGTTTTTCAAAACAATTACAAATGAGAATAAAGAAGTATAAACTATCCTTTAGCTCAGGGGTCTCCAACCTTTGCAACTTTAAGTCTGAAGGACTTCAGCTCCCAGACTTCTCCAATTCTGGGAGCTGAAGTCCTTCAGACTTAAAGTTGCAAAGGTTGGAGACCCCTGCTTTAGCTAATATCACATACAAACCAGTGGGTAATCATCAATGAAAGTTGAATATTGATGCAACAGTATTGTAAGAGTGATTTCTTTCCTGACCTATCCATGTAACTATGAGTAATTTGTCAGTGTTTCCGTTGAACTCTATCTGAGGTTGATTTCCATATGCAAATGCTGGGTTGAATAAAGTTTTGTATCATGCTGAAGGTGGATTCCATAGATCTTTGCAAAGTGAGCTGATTTACTTCATAAATTAATATCAGCTGTTGCTCTTTAAGGGAATAGGGGGCATTTTCTTCAGAGTTGCTGAATGAATGATTGCCCATTGATTGGTGGGTCCAACTTGTCTTGCCTCTGATATCCCCCTTCTTTCCCTGGGAAGTCAAGTTTCTAAGACACTTTAGTGATCTTATAAGTAGTCACTTCTGGCTAAAAGAGAAACTTTGTTAATAACCCCAGAAACCATCCATTTGTTCCTGGAATAAACCTTTGGGTCTTTCTTTACTTTTATACATATTATCATTCCACAAGCTAAGGGCCATGAATTAATTTGGCAATGCAGATGATCAGTTGTCCATTAATAAAATGTCATGTTAAAATTCTGTAAGGATTCGTCATAAATTATTCTAGATTGAAAACAAGATCTTCTTGCTGTATGAAGCAACTGAGTTCAAATGTCCACTGGGAAAGAGAATGTCTACTAGATCAAGCTGATTTGAGCCACTTTTGTGAAACATAAAACTACACTTAAAATAAAGGACAAAGGACAACTTCAGTACAAAGCAAAGATCACTCATTCAAAGCATGGTCCCAGGAGGCATATTACAGCAATGAATAGGAAAAAGCTCAGTAGTTCACCAGCTGAGAATTTAATGAGATATTTCCCCTTGCTGTGGTTCAAGCTTTTGCTCAGCAAAGAGAAAAAAGGCTGCTCACAAAATGAATGTATGCAATGAATGGGCACCAATTGCTTTTACAGCCACTACAGTAGCCGATCACTGTACTAACCTTCTATTTTGGCATAATCTGTAAGTCGAGTGTAATTGATCAAGGCTGCTTTCTCCAGACATTTTCTAACCACTTTCTTCACTTCTTCTGCTGGTATGGGAGTAGCAATATCTTTCATTAAGACCTAGGCCAAAGACAATTGGGTTTTGGTCAGATGTGGTATCTTCCCAGAAAAGGAAAAAAAGGCATTTTTAAAGCAGCTTTTGTAACTATTAGAAATCGAAAAGAAATTGTGAATGGATAAAAGCTACATTAAAACCATTGTTGAGGTCATAATGTTAAGATCAGACCATTGAAATATTGTAGGAAAGACTACAATTATAAACAAAAGACTAGAATTATAAACAATGTAAGTAGCATATGCTCAGTTTGACATGCCTTGGGTTTCAAAATTGCAAAACAAGCTTACTTTTTAAATTGCATATTGCTGAATTAAGGAAAAATAGTTTGTCAAGACATTTATACCATAGGACTGCATAAGTGTAAATTCTTGTGTTAGAGCCAAAGTCACATGTATAATAATAATAATAATTTGTCCCGATTGTGATTGGAGCCCTTGGAGCAAGACCTAGGGGGCTGCCTCGCTATGTGGAGGTTCTAGGTTTGCGGGACTTGAGCATTCTGACTCTACAAAGGGCCACCTTGCTTGGAACAGCTTATATCCTCCGACGTTACCTTGACAGTTCCTAGGTCCTTGGTTAGGACTCGAGCTGTTGAGCTACCAACCAGCCCCAAAGGCTGTGAATCTCACCAAAGATTAACCACAGAATAATAATAATAGTAATCTTTAATGTCATTGTACTTGTTTACAATGAAATTATCCTTTTAATATAGGATCTGTATCTCTGGAACAGCTTGCCTCCAGAAGTTGTGAATGCCCCAACCCTGGAAGTCTTTAAGAAGATGTTAGATAGCCATTTGTCTGAACTGGTATAAGGTTCCTGCCCACGCAGGGGGTTGGACTAGAAGACCTACAAGGTCCCTTCCAACTCTGCTGTTGTATTGTATTGTATTGTATAGAAGCAGAAGAAAAATATGTGGACAGTGAACATTTTAGTCAGGGTTTCTAATCCTTGCCAAGGTTTTTCAGGGATCAATCCCACCAAGAATGCAGTTGAACAGAAGTAATTAAATGCTTCACCAAATGTAGCAAATTTCCTCAGCAGCTACAGTCTAATGCATATTAACCTCATATTAACACTGTGAGATTGGTAATTAAGAGCTCAATTTTATAGACAGGGATTGACAAGATGAGTTTACTGAGGGATCCAGCTGAGCATAAGACTTACTGGGATCAAAGCTTCCTAAGGCCAAGTTTAACTTTGCAGATACTTGCCAGCATTAAAGTTTTCAAAGAATTTCTTTCTTTCTTAAGAGGTTATTTCAGAAAGCATTTAAAGCAGAGTGTCATAAATGATTGAGTTGGACTTATTGTTCATACTTTTAAAACCCAACATCATGGCTCATTAAAAAAAAAATCACGTCTACGTCATGACATTGTGTGTGTGTTGTGTGTGTGTGAATGTGTGTGCGTGCGGGGATGCATGCACACGTACACTGTGTTTCCCTGAAAATAAGACCTGGTCTTATTTTCTTTTGACCCCGCCGAAAAAAGGGGTAGGGCTTCTTTTGGGGGGAGTCTAATTACCGACTCACCTTACAGCGGCAGCACCGACAGCCACGCCCACCAGGAACCCGCTGCCGGCCCGCTACTTCTGTGGCTACTTGCTGCCACTCACACACATCGCCCCCAGCCTTTGGGAAAGCCCTCTGCAGCCAATAATAGAGCTCTGGATCGACCTGGAGCTCTGTTATTGGCTGCAGAGGGCTTTCCAGAAGGCCTCTGAAGGAGAAACAGAGGATGGATGCGATGCGCACGAGTGGCGGCAAGAGGCTGCAGAAGTGGACCTACAAGGCAAGGCTGGTGTTGTGGTATGCAAGGCCTGGTAAGTAAGGCAGCTTCACCCCCACCATAGCTTTATTTTTTACCTTTGCGCCTCGCCCCACCCCCTGCGCCCTGTGGGGTCTTAATTAGGGTTCAATTTGGGAGTAGGGCTTGTATTGGGCGCATGTGTAAAAATCAAGCTAGAACTTTTGGGGTAGGTCATATTGCCAAGGGAACACAGTATACACACACACACACACACACACACACACAGAGTTTGAAATGTTACAAGTGCTATGAAGGAGATGATTAGTCAGCTTACAATACAATACAATACAATAGCAGAGTTGGAAGGGACCTTGTAGGTCTTCTAGTCCAACCCCCTTATACCATTTCAGACAAATGGCTATCTAACATCTTTTTAAAGACTTCCAGGGTTGGGGCATTCACAATTTCTGGAGGCAAGCTGTTCCAGAGGTTAATTAATCATCAAAGCAAAAAGACAAGTGATTTGGGACTTTTTAGTTTGTAGAGGACAATAGCTATTAAACATTGGTATAAAAATCTAATAATAATTAAGTATGAACAGCACAGATCTGAGTAGAAATAGGCAGACCAATGTCCCTGGAGGATACTAGCCTATAAATGGTTGGTTTTAGTTCATAGACTTACCCTCTCAAGCAAGGAAAGTGTAGCTTTCAAAGCTCCTTCAGGACGCCCGAAAGGAAAGCAATATCTTCAAAGAGACAAACGAAAAAAACCCCAATGTATTAGAATCCCACCTTATATGGATTTTGCTAGATAATTTAATGCCTAATCCACCATCTTCCTTACAGAGAGAAATTTGTAGAAGCTATGTTTCTTATTGAATATACTAATCACCTATTTTTAAATTTGTATTTACTTTTATTTTGCTATTCTTCGATCTGGATCTAGCTATTTATGCATCTGATTTAAGTGAGCTGCGACTAAAATAAAAGTCTTTTTCTCTACAGATGTACAACTGTATTGCAATTATTTGTACCAGCTACTACTTCAACTACAGATAGGAAAATATACTAGATACTTGCTGTTTAAAAAAGTACTACCTTACAATATTAAGTTGTGTCAAGCTAAATCAAGCTAATGATTATCAATAGATTATTGGAAATATGGAAATGATTTTTACTTTTTTCTTTCTTCAATATTAAGCTCTCTCTTTGATTTCTTTTCTTTTTCTTTTTTCCCCTTACTCTATATTAGTTTGTATTAGCTTTTTATCTTTTTTTTTAAAGCTCCCATCCGATTTCTTAAAGCTTCCAGGACCTGGTCAGCACTGCTACAGCATCACTCTATTCAGCTACAGCAGGGGTCTCCAACCTTTGCAACTTTAAGTCTGAAGGACTTCAGCTCCCAGAATTCTCCAGCCAGCAAAGCCAGCAAAGCTGGCTGGAGAATTCTGGGAGCTGAAGTCCTTCAGACTTAAAGTTGCAAAGGTTGGAGACCCCTGAGCTACAGAATGGTTGCACCTATCTCAACCTTCCAAAAACCATTCACAACTACATCTAATGCTGTTTCAGCACTGTGCCCCAGATAATCTTATAGACCTTGAGATATTGATGATAATGCCAGGTTCTCTCAATAGAAGCCATGCTGCCTTTGGTTGCAGATGATAGTTCTGGCTCTCTGCAATATAATGGGACTCCCTGTTTTTGTTCTAGTAGGCTCCATCTTTTCGTTTTCACTGATATAAATACATTTTATTTTGTATAAATATGCAAGCCTCCAGAACATATTTTTCTGATTCCTACAGTGTAGGATTCACATCTAATAGCACAGACTCTCAGGGCCTTCCGATCACCTCTCAAGCAATAAGGTCCACATAGAATTGAGTATTTACTGTGGGCCCACTTTTCCTATTACTTTCTATAAGTATAATCTTTATTGTCATTGTACTTAAATACAACGAAATTGGTTGTATCTACTCTATCTACTCTTTGTCCAAGAGACTGCCAACCTGTGGCCATCTCTATCTGCACACATTTCCAGGTACATGGCCTTCAAGACTTTTGTTGATAATATATGATTCTCTCACTGTAGGCTTGGTGTATTCTGGTAAAGAAATATCTTATCTGTTATAGTTATAAATTCTAATTGGTGATCTAGTTACATTCCAACTCTCGCATGCATATACAGAATGTATGAGCAACATAGTGTAGCATCCAGACTTATATAATAAATAGGCCATGGAAAACGATATCTCTGCACTTTTCTTTCCCATAAGAGCCTTAACAAATGCTACACAAAAATTTGTGGATTTTGGCTGAATAGAAAGTTCCAAAAATTAGATAAAAGCCTTGCCATGATTTTAGTGGGCTACCCTAGATAGCACCACATTGGATAACTTTAGATACAACTTATGACTAATAACCAGAAGTCCCCTCTAAAAGAATAAATGTGTTATTGTTTTAGGAGCTCTTCTAATTTCTTTTTTTTTTTTTTATTGAAAAAGTTTTATTCACACAGATTTTCCCCCTTTTTACCCCCCCCGACATGTAATACAAATCACATACAAATACTATACCCCCCTCACCCCGTCTTAAAATAAGTTTCTCATTCAAATATTATACCCCCTCGCCTCCCAGCAGACACAATATAAGTTTCTCTTAGTATATTAATATCCCATTAACACCATCTTCTAAGTTAATTAAAAATATAAAAAACATAATATAAATTTCTCTTTAAAAAAAAAAAAAGGCATATCCCATTATTCCCCTCTCTAGATTAATCATACATATATATTACCCCGCCCTCCACCCTAACCCTCCCCCACCTCCCATTCAAACCCACCCCCTGACTTCCGCTATACACCACTCTAATAATTCCAAGCATCCCAAATATTATTTACTCTATTCACCTATCAATCAAAGCATTCTTACCTAAAAACTACATAGTACTTCCTAATCTGATATTTATTCTGTATATAACCAATCCATTAGAAACCTTATAACAAACTCAACATAAACACCCCCTTTTAGTTAAACATTAAAATACATAGAAGATAATTCTTAAGATCTAAATACCATGTCATATAACCTAACACTTATAAAACTTAAACCATATATCCTAGCTCAAGTTTACATCCTTCCTGATTCAAAAGGTTTACTATTTTTCCCCTCTCCATTTGCTTAATTGCCCACTTAACAACACAAAAAAAAATGTAAAGATTACTCTAATATTTGAAAAAAGCAAAGTTACTTCTCTCTTCACAAAGGAAAGGAGCTCTTCTAATTTCTGAATCAATTATTTCTACAAAGATGTTCTATTGTTTGGAATTCATTTAACAGGTTTGTGCTTATTGCTGTTACTTTATGTCATCTTTCAGCATCACTTTGCAACTGCAAATAGGCTCAGGATAAATAATTTAGAAATCATCTTTGCAAATTTATTAGAAAACTTTGAAATGAAATTTGGACAAACTTGTGTTGGCAGGTCTAGTAGCAGAATACGATTGTTCTTTCTTATTCTCATTGTATTTGCCATTCTGCAGAACTTTCATCGAATAGCAGTGTATATATTTTGTAGTCTCCAAATTAATTCAGTGAAATATACTCCAAGGCAAACAAGAAATGCAATTTCAACCTCAAATCCAGAAATTATCCAAGAATAACTGCACTTTCCTATGCTTATTCCTATTTATTGATAAAAGTATAAAGAAATGCTGATAATCACGGAGTTAGGTTTCAAATCAAATTATCCCACAGGGCTTCTTATAAATATATTGTTATGTCAGTAAATGAATGACCAGTTGAAGCACATATAAATCTAAATAATGAAACCCTGAAACAGCTACTTTGTGCAATTTTCTTTTACAGTGGTCCTAAGATACATAGTTCCATAAATAGCTTCTCTATAAAAAAATAATTAAACATTCAAACATTTTAAAATGTCAGCTTAGATTTGCATCTAATGAACATTCATTATAACAAGGACTTAAAGGCCAAGTTTTCTGTTTAGAACCAGGACCATCTACTCCCGTGGTAATAACATACACTGCTATGTTACATCTGAATCATGGAATGCATGATGAGAGCTAGTAACCTGCTCTGACGGTGAATTCTATGACAATAAAGAGAAGCTGAATCCTGCCGAGACTGAGATTCTGGTTTTGGATGGTATCTGGATCTATCTTCATTCAAATATCACCTGAGATATGTGGGAATTTTAGAAATATTTCTTGATGATTTTAAAAAGTAAATTGCTTTAAAATTTGTAATGAATTAAAAAGCCACGTCTGCATTTTAAATGAACAAAATATTAGTGTCCAACCCCTTTTAACCACATTAATCATAATGTATAATAAACATCAAGCAAATTATTTGAATTGCACTTAATTCTCGGTATGAAAGGACCAATAGAGCCTTTAATAATACCAGATTCATTTGTATCATAATTGGCTGCCCAAAACTTGCATCTTACTGTTTGAAATACATTAAGAGGTACAAATAAATTAATATTCTCTATTTGTTTCTTGTCATCTGAGAAGACTCCTACATCTCACATCTCCTAATATAATTGCTCCCAAGACTTGGGGCCAGTGTCTATAATTAGAATTTAGAAAATTTCACAGAACAGTTACCAATGGTGGACATGACCAGTCACAAGTGTCATTCTACTAGAAATGAGCTGAAACAAAATTCCTAATCCGCAGGAGGGATAGCATTTTTGGGGAGTTGGTGAGGATGGTCCTTTTAAGCCTGTCTTGACTGTTGATTGGATAAATCCATACAATGTCCACGGTAGCATTTTCGGTTGCCTTCTTTTTATATACTGTAGTTGAGAGAGAATAACTAGTCCAAAGTCACCTAAATGGCTTAGTGCCTAAGGCAGGACTGGCATTCACATTCCCTCAGTTTTTAATTGGATATTTTTAACTACTACACCAAACTGTCCAAAAGTGACATATGCAATTGTTTTTCAGTAACAAATACAATATATTAACATACTATTTGCTCTTCCTATCAACAACATAGTGGAATATCAAACATATTCCACATATTAAAAAAGTTAATCCTGCAGCTGTTTGATCATGAATGCTTCTAATGGTCAAAATCTTGAGGAGACAAATTTTATCCTAGCAATTAGGACAAACTAAGTAAAGAATCTATTTGGCTGATTCTAGAGTCATTTCCTCATTGTTTGTTGACATCTGCCTCTGAGGACAGATACTTACTTTTTGAGTAATTAAGTCTACTTTGCTAGAGGCCATTTCAAATAAACTAAACCACTACTATCATCTTATTTATTTCCCAGCAAAGCTACTAATTTTTTTTGACTTTTTGTTTTCCTTGGAAATTATGTGACAGTTGGACACTGAATAAAGGGGTGGGGGGGGGAGGCTTCATTTTAAGGTGAGGAATGAAAAAAATGAATATTTTTCCCTCTCTAGAAAATGGATTTTTGATAACAAATTTATCCCACTGCTAATTTTCTGTTTAAAAAGGTAGTGTTTGTTTTTCTTTCTACACAACAGCAGTGGGGAACTGGCTACTGTAATTTATGTCACTGGATTCTTTTTCAGGTTTTATGACATGAGTCAGTGACTGCTATTAATAGTTAAGAGGCCAAACACGGGTTGGTAGTAGGCGAGGGAGAAAGAGAAGACTTAATTGACCTTAGGATCTCCAAGTGATTTGCATCACTGAACTTATTGATAGAATCCAACTAGCCAAGCATAAAAAAAAAAATCCTCTCCATCTCCATTAAAAGGAAAATTATCATGATGGGTAGAAATTAGCACTATAATAATTAAGCAAGAAACTGCATTGCTTAATAAGGGGTGATTTGTACAGCTATGCCACTTGTGCTAATTTACAGAAAATCAGCATAGTTCATACAGTATGTGATTTGCAACGTTAGGTAGGAAAAATATCATACAGTCAGAAATCATCAGCATGGGATGTGGTATGCAAAATGACTCAATTGCTTTATAAAAGTGGAATATTCAAAATACTCATACCAGGTTTTAATGCCCATCTCCTGCTCTATTGTTTTCTCGCAGCTTCATGTATTTCCAGCTTACAAAATGCAAACACTCACCTGAAGTGGCTTATCTGGTTTTCTAGAAGGGAAGAAAGCCTCTTCTTAATATCTTCAAATCTTTCTTTCTCTTCAACAGTTACAGTCCCAATTCCATCAGGCCTGAAAATTGATAAGATTTTAAAAGGTATCCACATTTTCTTAAAAGCCTAATCACACACGCACTCTCTCTCTCTCTCTCTCATTTTTTCTTAACTCGCTGATTTTGAAATCCAGAAAGCACTTCTAGTGCACTCGTGATAGTTTCATACAACACTTCCAGTTTCAAAAGAAATGATGGAACAAAGCAGAAGCTGGATTAACATATTAGCCACGAAACCCTTCAACAGGAATAATATGATAGAAGTGTTGAACTGAATAAACCGATTACTGTATCTGGCAATTTTGCACAAGATGCAGGAAAGGAATACAGTTAAAGCTATTCAAGTGAGAGAAGCAATAAATCTACAAACAGGAAAAGCAAACAGTTTACAACTTCTAGATAAATGAGCAGGGAAGAGCAACAACCACAGCAAATCCCAGAAACAGAACAACAGTTAGAAGAAAGTGCATTTGTTTCTTCACAGTTTATATCACACCTAAAGGAAAACATTCTTTAACATAAAAGCAAGATAGGTACTTTGGACTTTATCATGGGTAGTAGTGAATTTATCAAAGGTAGTAGTGAATGTGGGCTTATTTATTCTCTTCCACTGCCTGCAGGTCCCCAGGAGGTGTACCGCCATTCTACAGGTAGTTCTGTTCGTTTAGTGATGTTCTTTATGACTGTTTTTCACCCTTGTGATGTTTGCAGGATCCCCATAGTGATGTCGTCAAAATTTGGATGCTTGGCAATTGACTCGTAGTTATAATGGCTGTAGTGTCCCGGGGTCATGTGATCACCTTTGCAATCTTCTGACAAAGTCCATGGGGAAGCCAGATTCCCTTAACAACTGTGGCAAGGAAGGTGGTACAATGGGGCAAAATTCACTTAACCACTGTCTCGCTTGGTAACAGAAATTCTGGGCTCAATTGTAGTGGTAAGTTGAGGATTACCTGTACCTTGACTTTTTTTTCTCGGCAGTTGAGTACGCTTCCAAACAAAGCTTTAGGCTGCGGTCACCTTCCCCTCTGCCCCTTAGAATGCCAAAGGAGTCAATGTGGAACTTGGAAATATTCTTGTAAATAAAGTTCATTTTTTGGTTTGCATTCATAATGCTCATGTATTCTTTCTTTTGTTTACATAAAACTTAAAAAAACTGAGTTATTTATGAGATGAAATGAGGTCTGGGCAGGAAGGAATCCAGGCTTTCAAGGTTCCGCGATTCAAAACCCCGAGGAAAGAAATCGTGGCTTAAAGCAAGGGTCTCCAACCTTTGCAACTTTAAGTCTGAAGGACTTCAGCTACCAGAATTCTCCAGCCAGCAAAGCTGGCTGGAGACGTCTGGGAGCTGAAGTCCTTCAGACTTAAAGTTGCAAAGGTTGGAGACCCCTGGCTTAAAGCATCAGTTATAACCGGACTGACCTAAACGATATTGAGAGGATTTCTATACAGGTATCACTGTACAGGTATCCCATCACATCCTCTGAATTAATTTTTGTGTTTCTGTGCACATGTCCTCCCCATTGTCTTTTTATTTGTTGAACCAGGCAGCATTCCTTCAAATGGCCAACGATGGAGCATGAAAAATTGCAACCATCTCTTCTTCCTTCTCTCGCAGCTCTGGATTTTTGCTTTGAGGACAATGTTCCCCTCCCCCCCCCCAAAAAAACCCTCATATCTTTCAGTAAGGATGAGGAGGGAGAAGGAGCGTTCATGAGCAGATGGGGTCCTACCAATGGGAAATCGTGTATCTTGTATGTTGGAGTACCCAGACTGTAGTTCAGTGGATTGGTTTGCAAGTTCCATAACATACAGGTAGCCCAAAACGTCCATTGCTAAGCAAGAGTTGTTAAGTCAGTTTTGCCCTATTTTATGAACTTTCTTGCCCCAGTTGTAAAGCGAATCACTACTGCTGTTAAATTAGTAACGGTTTGTTAAGTGAATCTGGCTTCTTCATTGATTTTGCTGGTCAGAAGATTGCAAAAGGTAATCACATGACCCCAGGACACTGCAATCATCATAAATAGCAATAGCATTTATACTTATATACCGCTTCACAGTGCTTTATAGCCCTCTCTAAGTGGTTTACAGAGTCAGCCTATTGCCCCCAACAATCCGGGTCCTCATTTTACCCATCTCAGAAGGATGGAAGGCTGAGTCAACCTTGAGCTGGTGAGAATTGAATTGCTGGCAGCTAGCAAAATTAGCTCTCAGTACTGCATTCTAATCACTGCATGACAGTTGCCAAGCATCTGGATTTTAATCATGTGACCATGGGGATGCTGCAGTGGTTTGAAGTATGAAAAGCTGTAATTTCAATACTATTGTGTTGTGGCCCAGCCGGCTCCGGATGAGCTGCTGATGGACTCCTGTGGTGAGGGGTCCTATGAGTCTGCTCTGGAGGAGGAGGGTGAGATTGAGAGAGCAGAGAGCCTAGCTAGTCATCAGGAGGCACCTGGGTCTTGGAGTAGTGGGGAGGATCAAGGCCAGTTTGTCCCTGATGGGACAAAGAAGAAGGATTGAAAGACGGCAGCATCAGTTACAGGAGAGGCGAACCCGGAGGAGGTAATTAGTCGCAGCTGCCTAATGACTGGCCCCTCCCAAGAGGGTTTAAAAGGAAGTCTCTGTTAAGGAAATGTTTGCCGAGAACAACGAATAGTTTGTAGAGTCGGATTTCCTTGTGTCAAGTTGCAGTGTGTAGTCTTTTTTCAGAAGCTTCAGGTCTGTTCAAGGTCAGTTCGGGCAAGCAGCCAAGAAGCAGTCAGTCTAGTCATTAGTCTCATTAAGGGGGGGTCAGAACACTATTATAACAGAACGGTAACTAAATGAATGGCTCTAAGTCAAGGACTACCTGTAGTGGGGATAAGAGTGCCTATCCCTGACAGAAACCTTATTTGCATACCGAAAAAAGCAAATAACATATTTGTGATATGTCATAACTATATAGTTATAACTATAGTTATACTAGCAGATTTTCAAGATTGAAACAAAAAGTTGAGTACAAAGGCCCATCCAATTATATGATTCAATAATATAAATACAATTTTGTTTGTTTAATTCAAAGGGTTATTTATGGATAAGATGCATACCATCTCTTTCAATGTCAGGAATCCCATGGAGTGATTCAGGAATTGGTCTGTGTAAATAGTGCGTGGGAATGTGTGTAATGGAATTCTTAAGAGTCTTCAAAGAGAATGTCAGCTTGCAAAATGTTACAGGATAAGAACATCTGCATGTTCTCCCAGCATCAGAAAAGTGGGTAGCAACCTCCCCACTGAGACAAGAGATAGTTAGCAAGAGCATTAAAGAATCTACACACCTAAGAAACTTACTGATAATGATTTGCTAAAGTGCATAGATTCAGTTTCCAAGATTCCGTAATATAATTCCATATTTCCTTTCAATAAAACTTGTTAAAAAGTCCTGAAAATCTCCCCTTTATTTATTTTATTTATTTATCGGATTTATATAACCGCACCCTCTCCCCGAAGGGACCCGGGGCGGTGCACAGGAAGTTAAAACACACAGTATCACAATATAAATAATTATATTGTGAATGGCTGCTTTTATATATATATAGCCTGTATGTAACTGCATACATACACATTATACACACAGACCCAGGCATAGACACATAGACTTATTTAAACTTTTAAGCAAGAATATAAAAGCGGACACTAATGTAAAGAATAAGAAAAACAAGAAAATTAGAAAAGAAATAAAAAAAATATATACAGCCAGTCCTTGACTTACTTCATTTAACCATGCCCTGGAATTACAAAAGCCTCAGAAATTTCCCACAGTTGCAAAATATTGCACTACCACCCTCACAGTCTTGGGATAGTGATCTGGCTGCTTGGTAACCTACTCACACTTAGATCAGTTGCCAAGCGCATGGTGATCATGTGATCGCCATTTGCAATCTTCTCTGTTGCCTTACCCAGAAAGTAATGGACCAGCCAGCAGAGAAGGTTACAAGCTGCCGCCACCTGCCAATAGGACTCCCTTTCATCTCTGGGGGTTGTAATTAATCACAATTATAATTAATTTAAACATTGATGTTTACTGTAGTTTATTTGTAAATTTTGCAAGCCACCTAAAGTTCATTAGATTTCAGGTAAGACAAACTTATTAAATAAAATTGGCATTGTTACTGTATTTCTTTTTCTTGGAAAAAATACCATGTTTTAAAGATGGAAAAGTACGTTTTCATTATTAACTGGTTTGTTATTTCTCACTAGCTGTACCCGGCCAGTCTGGTTAAATGGCCAACCAATCTGTGTGTAGATCTACACCTGCACACACAAACACGTACACACAACCACCGTATAACCCCCAACCTACCTGCTTACTCTATTTCCCCCTCTCTCCCTCTACCTATGTACCTACCTACCTACCTACCTACCTACCTACCTACCTACCTACCTACCTACCTACCTACCTACCTTCTGTATTTTTCCCTATCTCTCTCTATCCCTCTACCTACCTACAAACCTACTGTATTTTCACCTCTCTCTCTCTCTCTCTCTCTCTCTCTCTCTCTCTCTCTCTCTCTCTTTCTGTGAGGTGTGTGGGTGTGTGACGCATCATAAGAAGCAGCCGATGGGAGGAGCTACAGGGAGGTGAAAACCTGAGAAGTGAGTACCTTTTATGTTTGTGCTGCTTGCACATGACACACGTGTGCCAGCCACACAAAATATACGTATGATTGCATCGGAACATTGTGTGAAAATTTGGTGCCGATCGGTACAGTACTTTCTGAGTTTAGTGGCTTTGCACAAACTATTTTACATTTTTATTTATGTAGATTCTGAATGAATGACAAATTATTAATTTAAGGAACCCTCTGACAACAACCTACCATCCCAACAAATTGCTAAAGAGGATATATCTCTCTTCTATTACAATGAAACAGTATGTTTCTCCAACAAGCTAAGGACAAAGATTTTGTATTATAAAGCTAATATAAAAAAAAGTGCAATTAAAATTAATCATAATATTGGTGTCTCAAAGTCTAAAATAGTTTTACTTCACCATGAATGCAAGTTTGTCCTACAGGAAAAGTGAAAACTCATTTTGAAGATAATGTTGCAGGCTTAGGCAAAGATTGCATTGTGAGTCCCTGTGCACCGCCCCGAGTCCCTGTGGGGAGAGGGAGCGGTCAATAAATTCAACATTATTATTATTATTATTATTATTATTATTATTATTATTATTATTATTATTATTATTATTATTATTATCATTATTATTATTATTATTGATAGGAGCACTATGGTAAAATACAAACCTTCTTCCTGAACTTATAACTTCCTAAGTCAAATTAACTCCTTTGCTTGAGAAGAAGATACTTGATCCTTCTTCTCCCTCCATCTCTTAAACTTGATATATACCAATGGCTAGGTGTATCAACCCTTAGAGTGCATTTCAAGTGTTACAAGCCTTTTACATAGTATCTCTCAGCAATCTTTTACAATGACTCCTCCAATTTCATTGGTAACATTATCCTTGCATTAAAGATGAAAGACTAAGATAATAATAATAATAATAATAATAATAATAATAATAATAATAATAATAATAATAATAATTTTAATTTATAGACCGCTCTCTCTCCCTGAAGGGACTCGAGGCGGTGCACAGGGGATTTAAAAATGCATATATAAAAACATAGACATAAATATAATTTAAAAAGAAATTAAATTTAACCCTGCGCTAAAATCCCAGATTAACTAACATTAAACCCCTAAAAAGCCCTAATAAAACAATTCAATTACCCCAAGCTGGCCAGGCAGCAGAAATGAGTTTTTAGTTTTTGACGGAAGGAGCGGAGGTCCGTAGTTGTTCTAATTTCGGGGGGAAGGTCGTTCCAGAGGGTCGGGCCTTCCACAGAGAAGGCCCTTCCCCTGGGTGTCGCCCGCTGGCATAGCCTGGTGGACGGCACCCGGAGAAGTCCCTCTCTGTGGGAGCGAATCGGCCGCAGGGATGTATGGGGCAGGATGCGATCCCGCAGATAGCTAGGTCCCGTGCCATGGAGCGCTTTAAAGGTGATGACCAGATAATGGAAGCAGGGCCTAGGATTGTCCCCTCACATAAGATTTTAAGGTTTTCACCGCTCACAGACTCAGCCCTGACGCAATTATATACCTCCTTTTTTTTGTTGGCGGCACTAAAATAAGATTTATAACTTTGTAGTCAGTTGAGAATAATATCAATACTATTGTCACCAAAAAGGTCAGGACAGCTGAAGCAGGCAAAATGCTAAGTGAATATTTTGGCAGTGAAGAATCAAGCAGGAGAAACTCTGTCCTCTGGTAATGAAAACAAAAAGTTGCATCGAAAGGCATAAAGCGATTTCCTTCTTTTAGACCATTTTTACTTCTGATCACTCAGGTGAGAGAAAGTCACATTTCCTTCAAAATAATGTTAAGGGTTCAGTAGCATCGGATAGGGCAAACCTCAGACGTATCACCATCCTCTTTCATAAATGCAATGTGAAAGGTGGAATAGCTTCCTTCTCCCTCACCCTGAATGCCATGACACTTCATTTCAGAGCCCTGACAAATGGAACGTCCTCAGATTCAGGTGAATTTTCCTGCCTAATTTGACTGTCAGGAGACATTGCACTCTGCAGTGATAAAGAAAACAATCTTGTCATATTAAACTTTGCTAGGGCATGTCTGCATCTGTCAGGAAACAGGCCAGAGGTCTTGATAATGACAAGTGAGAAAGGTAAACCCCAAGAATGTCACCATCTGTCACGCTCTCCTAGAAGAATTGTTACAGTGCTGTAGAAGACCTCACTATCTATCATGTCATACAAAATTGTTGACATGCCTATGAAGTACTACAGAAGTACTACTGACTAACCAATGCAATTAAAAGCTGTAACTCATGAAAACTTTTTAATAGCAATAGCACTTAGACTTACATACCTCTTCATAATGCTTTTACAACCGTCTCTAAGCAGTTTACAGAGTCAGCCTCTTGCCCCCAACAATCTGGGTCCTCATTTTACCAACCTCGGAAGGATGGAAGGTTGAGAACATTGGTTAGCTGGAAAAAGTACTACCATGCTATTCATTTTTTTGGCGGGGGCGCTACTATAGACAAACACTTCTGCTATGATTTTGTAATAGTTGGTCCATTATCACTTGCTGTACAAAATCCGTCCTGAGACTGCCAGACCAGAAGGTGAGAAGCCCGTATGAAACCAACATGATCCAATTTTTCAACATTGTTATAGGAGGTGATAAAGTTTATCTTCTCTGTTTTACATTTGTTGTTTATTATTGTTCTCACTAGAGCAGTGATGGCGAACCTTTTTAGGCTCGCATGCCATAAGGGGGGGGGAGCGCTGAGGGGGTGTTGTGCGCCCGCATGCCACACCCATAATGCAATACGCGCCCCCCAATGCACATGCGCGCATGACAGGTGCTTCCTCCATTTTTACATGCTTTTTTCACCCTCCCCAGGCTCCAGAGGCTTTATAGGAGCCTGGGGAGGTGAAAACAGTCCCCCCCAGACCCTCAGGAGGCTTCAGGAGCTTCCCTGAAGCCTCTGGAGGACTAAAAATGATGCTACGAGGTCATAGCATCGTTTTAGTCCTCCTGAGGCTTCGGGGAAGCTCCTGAAGCCTCGGGGGGGGGGGGGGAAGGGGAGGCTGTTTTCGCCCTCTCCAGGCTCATATAAAGCCTGGGGAGGGCAAAACATGGCTTTAAAATGGCTGAATCAGCTGGTCAGTGCAACACCTCCCGTGCCCTGCCAAATGGCTCCGTATGCCATCCACATGCCATAGGTTCGCCATCACTGCACTAGAGACAGCAGATAGTTAAATTATGGGGTTCTGCTCTTCTGTAAAGAGTTTGATCCCCTAAGAGGGAATGGCAAGAAAATACTTTGCAACAGAGCGCTTTAAGATCCCAGCACTGCCCAGGTGTGGCCAATCAACAGTAAAGTGCTTAAGTACATAGATAAATTGAAATGTGCACCTCTTTTAATTTTTTAAATTTTGTCCTTTTATTTAACATACCTATTGATGAGTTTTCAAGTTTTTGTGGATTTGTATAAATATATGAAAATAATAATAAATAAGGATAAGAAAATAAGGATAAGTCTGCAACAGAGTTGCCTACAAATCTTTTTCATGACATAAGTGCAATTTGAGGAGTAATGGTAATCAGATGGCAAAGTGCTTATTGGGATTAAAAATGCATCTCCAGCTTTAAAGTGTTTTCCTTATGATTGTAGGGTCTTCAATTATTTCTAAGTAGCGCCTGGCACTAGCAAAACAATTTTTAATATGAAAATACAGCTACAATTGTCTTGTAAATTGTAAATAGCATTTTCCCATCAAGGAGCAAATGGCAACTGTGTTTTACTGCTTATTTCATAGCAAACAATATAGGAAAACTTTTTTTTGGGGGGGGGGTGGACTTTATTTCTCTTCTTATTGGTAAAGGTTATACGCTGATTATTACCTCAGCATTTTAAAACTGTCACAGGCTAATATTTAGCAATCTAAGACTGCATTAATTTTTCAGTGAAAAAGGATACACTTTTAGCCTTTTTATACAATCTGCATCTAGTTTTGTTGCTAATTTTAAAATTTTAGAGTTTTATTAATTTTAGCACAGGGAATTTTTAATTAGTTTTTTTAATAATTTTGTATTTTTGTATGTTTTAATGATGCCTGTGCGCCGCCCTGGGTCCTTTTTTAGGAGAAGGGCGGGGTATAAATTTAATAAAATAAAATAAATAAAAATAAACCATTGCTTCCTATAGCCTTCAGGAGCTAAAAGGTTTCTTACTTGTTTCCTCAAGAAATGATGAACCAGGTTTTCTTGACCAACTAAAAAAAAAACACACACTCCTAAATATCAAATAACTGCTTTCTATAAAAGCATGATTTTATACCACTTTTATTTTGTCAGAAGAATAATTTGGGGTTCCAACTCAAGCCGGAATTACACAAGAATAAATAAAAACGAGATCCAGACAGCTGTGGGGAAAAAAAGAAATATTCCTAAAAGCAAAACAGTTTCCTTTGGGGGCAGGCTGCAGAGAAACGGGATATGGTGGCAAACCTTTACAGGGTGTGGAAGTGTCTACATCAGGGGTCTCAAACTCAATTTACCTGGGGGCTGCTGGAGGCAGAGGCTGGGTGAGGCTGGGCCGCATAAGGGATTCCTTATATTAATATTAATACTAATATTAATACTAATATTATACTTTCATATCATGGTGGGGGCCACAAGATACCGTCCTGCGGGCCGCAATTGGCCCGCGGGCCGCGAGAATGAGACCTCTGGTCTATATGCTTATGCGCGCACACACACACATTCCTATGAACATACAGTTCTGCTGAGAGACTTAATTTAATTAATTCTATTTGTATTTGTAGACTTTTATCTTTTGATGTGTGGATTAGATCTGGGGAACTTATTTTGGGGTTTGAGGAAGTTTGCTAATTTGGAGAACTTGAAGAAACTGATTCTCAGACCATTGTGGATTCTGTTAATATTTGAAGCGAGGATGGAAACAGTATCTATATAAATAAAAATGTAACAAGAGTTTGTTCAAAACTGTGAATCTCCGAAAGTCCTGCACCGATCGCTTCCAAATTTTCACACAACGTTCCTTTCAAATACGGCACCAATGATATATCTAGATTGTGTAGATGTCACACCTGTGCCAGGTACATGCAACGGAAATGTAAAAAATTATTTAAAAGGTAGGTAGATGGATACAGAGAGAGCAGTGGGCCACAGGTATTATGTCATCCTTTATGGCATAAAATACTCTGTCCATAAGATAAGTAGGTAGGCAGCTATAGGGATAGAGAGACGGAGGGAGAAATGCAGTAGGTAGGTAGGCAGAGGGATAGAGAGGGAGAGGGAGAAATACAGTAAGTAGGTAGGTTGGGGGTTATACGGTGGTTGTGTGTATGCGTTTGTGTGTGCAGGTGTAGATCTACACACAGATTGGTTGGCCATTTAACCAGACTGCGCCACAGCAATGCGTAGCCGGGAACGGCTAGTAGAGAATAAAATATATTTCGACATAAAACTTCTCACAGTTTCTAAAGAGAGAGAGGACTGGAAATCCATGAAGACCCTGAAACCTAAAGTCCACAAGTGCAAAATGTAATTGTATTAAAATCTCAGAGGGCTTGTTGAAACACAAGCTTTCAGTTATAATGGAAAAGGGGCTTCATCTAGTCAACTTGGTACAAGTATAAAATAGGCTCCCCTAAAATATTTTCTGGATGAAGTTGGAGATTTGGCTGCTTTTTTCTTCCAAAATCCTTTGTCCTATGATGCTATGAAGGTTCGCGGGAAACAAAAGGAAACATGGTATACACCAGTGTTTGTCAACCTTGGCCACTTGAAGATGTCTGGAGTTCAACTCCCAGAATTCCCTAGCCAGCATTCGTTGGCTGGGGAATTCTGGGAGTTGAAGTCCAGACATCTTCAAGTGGCCAAGGTTGACAAACACTGGTATACACTACAACACAGTAAGTAAATACTTCCAATTGGACATTTTCAGCCAATTGGGATTCAGCCGGTTCAGGAGAACAGGTTGTTACATTTTTGCGCAGTTTGAAGAACTGGCAAATTGCACCACTGGCTCGCCCCACCCACCCCTCCCCGTCACTCCTTATCTCGCCTCACCTGCTTAGGCTGTGACATAGCAGCTGCTGCTCTCTGGATCCCTTACTTACTCGCTAGCTTGCTTGCCTTGACCATGTGGTCCTCGTGGCCCAGCCCACTTGATTGCCTTCGCCCCATCCTCTCATGCAGCCCAACTACCTGTCTGCCTGGTGAGCCTTCCTTTGCCTCTTTGTCAGTGTGAACGGCCTACCACCACTGCTCTTTGCCTGCATGAAGGCGCGATCGGCCTGCAGCTGCTGGCTCTTTGCCAGTGCGAACGGTCTGCAGTCGCTGCTGCCTTGGTTCTGGCTGGCAAAGAGGCAGAAGGCCATTCGCACTGGCAAAGAGGCAGCGACTGCAGGCCATTCACAATGGCGCCGGCAGGCCACTGTCTCGGGACAGCGTCGAGCCCAGCTGCATCAACGAAGGCCGGAAGTAGCCACCTGCTGTTTCCTGCTGCAAAAATCTTCTGAGCAAGAGATGAGGCATCAGAGAATCACTGTTGCTGAACAAAGATAAGTCTAAGGCTCCAGCCATTGCCACCGATGCTTCGGGCCACCTACACTGCCCCACTTTGCTGTCAGTGACATCGGGTCACTCATTCACATGACCTCCCCCCTCCCAGCACGCCCACCCAGTCATTAGGAAGAACTGGTTATTAAATTAGCTGAATCCCACCATAGGACATTTCATAAAAGCCACTATGAATGACAGTTTCTTCCCAAGAAATCCACATTTATTGCTAGAGAGAAAATACTTCTCTTTGCACTGACATTTTATTTTCCACCCAATCAAGTATCTCAGATTTTCAGCCCAGCGAAGAATCCGAGAGCTGCACATTCTGGCCTCTTACCTTACCCACCCCTGGAAGAAATAATTTGAAAAACAATAAAGAATAAAGCCATAACATTGGTGCCCACAGGGTGGCTTCATTCCTATATGGTTTTCCCCTTTATTATCTCTTTGAAGAATGTTCAATATATCAGCTTCTGCCAAAGAGAAGTAGTAAGATACCATCTAGGGGGTGGGGGCTGGGAGGCTCCTTTGTCAATTCAGCTAGCCTCTCAGCAGGGGGAAAAAGTCACTTTGCACTTCATGTATTTCCCACCAACATCATTTCAGAAAGAGATGGACAAAATGGGGAAGTCGCAGCATGAAAACCAGATATAAGATGAGACGAAGAAGAAAACAATAGTTCTTTGCTGTATTTTCTACCTTCACTTAACCCCTGCTCTTACTGATAAGCCTGTGCTGTATTTAAGTAATAGCGATAATTTTGAACTCAACATTTATCTGATTATCCCACTGTGTAGCTATATATTTGATAATAATAGTCACATTAATTACTGAATTTCTAAATATGACTATATTTGGATTGTTATATCGGCCGACAATAAAATTAGGGAAATAAGTTAGCTGAGAAGGGCAAGCGTATTTACTAAGATGTTAATCATGATTTTGGAGATATATGAAAAAGAATTTCATCTTCGTTTTGTGATGCTTGATTGCAACAAGTAATCTACGAGATATAACTATGGCCTACTAATTTAGTATCGTGCTTTCATTACAACTTCAGTGAACATCATCTGATTTATAAAATGTATTTATAGAGGAACACAAAAGGAGGTTCTCTCTGGTCAGTCGCAATATGTGTTGACGGGAGGGCAGAGGTCGACCTCGAGGCCTCTCTTATGTGGGGTTCCTCGGGTCGGTCCTCTCGCCCCTCCTGTTTAACACATATATGAAGCCGCTGGGTGAGATCATCCGTGGTTTTGGGGTGGAGTACCACCTGTATGCTGATGACACTCAGCTGTACATATCCACCCCAAACCACCCCAACGATGCCGCCGAAGTGCTGTCCCGGTGTTTGGAAGCCGTACGGATCTGGATGGGTGGTAACAAACTCAAGCTCAACCCTGCCAAGACTGAGTGGCTGTGGTTTCCGGCACCCCGGTTCAGCCAGATTACTCCAACTCTGGCCATTGGGGGAGAAACACTGGCCCCCGTGGAGAGGGCGCGCAATTTGGATGTCCTCCTGGATTCCCGGCTGTCCTTGGAGGACCATGTGGCGGCCGTGGCCAGGGGGGCGTTTCATCAGGTACGCCTGATGCGCCAATTGCGCCCCTTACTGGACCGGGCTGCCCTTCGCACAGTCACTCAAGCTCTCGTGACGTCCCGACTCGACTACTGTAATGCTCTCTACATGGGGCTTCCCTTGAGGTGCACCCGAAAGCTACAGCTAGTCCAAAACGCAGCCGCGCGGGTGATTATGGGAGCCACTAGATGCTCCCACATAACACCAATCCTGCGCGAGCTGCATTGGCTTCCTGTGGCCTTTCCGGTGCGCTTCAAGGTTTTGACGACCATCTTTAAAGCGCTCCATGGCTCGGGGCCTAGTTATATGCGAGACCGCCTCCTGCCCCATACATCCCTTAGACCGATACGCTCCTCAGGGTGCCGTCGGCTGGACAATGCCGACTGGCGACACCCAGGGGAAGAGCCTTCTCTGTGGCGGGCCCAGCCCTCTGGAATGACCTACCCCCTGAATTACGTACCATCACCGATCTCCGCCTCTTCCGCCAATGTCTAAAGACATATTTGTTCCAACAAGCCGGCCTAGCCTAACCTCCCTTGGGGACTTTTAGGAAGTTTTTAAATTGGGTATTTTAAATTTGGTTTTAGTACAGGATAGGACTGTTTAATATTTATTTTAAATTATATATTTATCTTTGTATTGGTAAGTTTTTAAATTTCCTGTACGCCGCCCTGGGTCCTCTGTGGAGAAGGGCGGGATATAAATTTAAATAAATAAAAAAAAAGAGAGAAAAGAGAGGATATAGAAACACAGAAAATATGAACAAAAAGATCGCTGTGAATTGTTTCAACTGGATCCCCAGTGCCTATGGGGAGGTCAAACTGTCTAAATAACAAAAAAGATATCATGATTCAAACTCTGCCTTTTATACTTATATTGGGTCATCCTACACAAACAAGGGGTGACGACTGCATCATAACAGAATAGAACAGAATAACAGAGTTGTAAGGGACCTTGGAGGTCTTCAAGTCCTGCTCAAGCATGAAACCATAAACCATTTCAGACAACTGGTTGTCCAATTGAGAAGGTTTTTGCAGCTTCTCTGACATAGCATGAATGTAAGGATGCAACATTCAGGCAATACCTTTTGTGAAACATTGAGTTAAAATAATAATTTAGGGCCTAAATTCTAAGCTTGCTTCATTTATTTACTACACTGTCAGTGCTAGTTTTGATTGTTCTTCTCTATAGACCAGGGGTGTCCAAACTTGGGAACTTTAAGACTTGTGGACTTCAACTCCCAGAATTCCCCAGCCAGCATGGCTGGCTGGGGAATTCTGGGAGTTGAAGTCCACAAGTCTTAAAGTTCCCAAGTTTGGACACCCCTGGTCTATAGACTTCTTGGATGAGAAGCGAAACGTCTTCAAAGAAAAAGCAGAAAGTCCAGTTGTCTCTTGAAAAAGCACCTTTGAGACAACCATGATCTGGATGACGGAGAATCTCCATAGACATTCATAGCCTCTACTTTCAACTAAATTATTGTATTTGCTGTTTCAAATAAATAATGGGTTTGCCTTTTTATTTTGAGTCTATAAATTCCCTCTGGTCAGATTATTTGATCACTCTGGTACTTCTTTCTAGGTCTTTCCAAACCGTTGAATGAAGGTGCTTTAAGTATAATCTTTATTGTCATTGTACTTAAATAAAACAAAATTGGTTAATGGTTAATTTCCTTATGAGTGAAGGACTTTATTAGAACTGCTTTTTGAAAATGCTCAAGATCCTACTGATATTTTCTGGGTGAAAATGAAGAGGTCTCGAAAATATTTCCCTCAGGACAGCCTCAAGACAACAACAACCACCCAACCACAACTTTTATTGTCAGATCCTGAAATATGGACACAAAGTGGAGCGCCTCAATGAATCTGCAAAGGCCTATTTTTATTAGCTGTCTAACATTTAGGCCATCAGCTCCATAGCAGCATCCTGTGAGTAGATAATAAGAGTAACTTGTTTTACGGAATAGAAAAGTAACTTGCACTACTGTGTAACATGCTTTCCAAAGGGGTTTTTTTTGTAGTTTTTTTTTTAATTTTTAATTTATTTATATTTATATCCTGCCCTTCTCCACAGAGGACCCAGGGCGGCGCACAGGAATTTAAAAACATACAAAAATACCAAAAATAAATACATAATTTAAAATATATTAAACTATCCTAATCCTATGCTAAAACCAAATTTTAAAATACCCAATTTAAAACTTTCTAAAAAGTCCCTGTGGGCCGGCTAGGCCGGCTTGTTGGAAAAGATGTGTCTTTAGACATTGGCGGAAGAGGCGGAGGTCGGTGATGGTGCGTAATTCAGGGGGTAGGTCGTTCCAAAGGGCTGGGCCCGCCACAGAGAAGGCTCTTCCCCTGGGCGTCGCCAGTTGGCATTGTCCGGCCGACGGCACCCTGAGAAGACCCTCTCTGTGGGAGCTGATCGGCCGAAGGGATGTATGGGGCAGGAGGCGGTCTCGCATATAACTAGGCCCCGAGCCATGGAGCGCTTTAAAGATGGTCATCATAACCTTGAAGCGCACCCGAAAGGCCACAGGAAGCCAGTGCAGCTCGCGCAGGATCAGTGTTATGTGGGAGCATCTAGTGGCTCCCATAATCACCCGCGCGGCTGCATTTTGGACTAACTGTAGCTTTCGAGTGCACCTCAAGGGAAGCCCCATGTAAGGTGATGATGGCCCTATTAACAACAGGATACACTGCTCATCTCATACATCCAAACCATTTAATCACTGGGCCATAAAAAGCCTTTGTCTTGACGTTGTCATCTTTCTCCTTGAGAGCCTGAGTTAGAAAATTAAGAAGTACAATCACACAGAGCAGCCTAGAACTTTGACCTATCATCCATTGTCTGTAAAATTCTTTCCCCTCCCTCTATATTATTGTAAATGAATGAGTGGATGTTATTATCTGTATGTGTACAATCCTGAATGAGTGCTTCTATTTGTGTCCTTGACTTACCTTTCTTTTCTCCCCTTTTCTTCATATTTCTTTTTCTCTATTTCAGTATCTTCATACCAGCCAGACTCCCTATTTACAACAGTATTCTATTCTTCCATTTCTGCAACACTCATAATGCTGCACAAATACAGGGGTTTGAATAGAAGGAATACATACAGAATGCTCACCATCCTGGAAGAAATAGCTTTGGAGATTTCTATGGTGCTACACCATTGTCCTTCACTTCATAGATAAAAAGAAATTGTTCTACCTTCCTTTTCAATTCTTGAAAACAAGTTTGGGCAATTATCAGTTATTCTGCATTGAATGTTAACTATCAACATTTTCAAAATAAAGCAACATAAAAGACTAGCAAAGTAGTTGTAAATAATCAGACTTCCATGCAGAAGTTTCTCTGACTGAATTGGATTGTTTAGGAGTAAACATGAAAAGAATGCTAAAAGCCTTGAAATCTTGATTAAAAAAGTAAATAAAAGCGAATATGAATTCACCAAATAAAACTAATTTCAGGAAAGGGTTGTATCTCTGCACAGGCTTCGGTGTCAATTCTTAAGGACTATATTTCAAGTGGCCCCATGTGTACTTGATACTGGTGGTAGGATTCAAAGCACTTACCAATTGGTTTGCCGAAAATATGAGTGTATGTGCATGCGTGGCTTCTGCCATGTGGTGAGGATCAACCAAGCAGCCTTTTGGGGCCTGCTCTGCTCCATCTCTGCTCTTCGGGACAGCGGCTGCTTCTCTTGCTGGGAGAGAGAGCATCTCTTGTGCAATTTAGCAGCTGTGAGCCGCTGCTTTCCTTTAAGTCCCATCCAGAAAGCGCGTAGCACAGAGAAACAGCAGCCTTGTTGAATGCTGGTCTGCTGTGCCACAGCGCTTTCTGGATGGGACTTAAAGGAAAGCAGCGGCTCACAGCTGCTAAATTGCACAAGAGATGCTCTCTCTCCCAGCAAGAGAAGCAGCCGCTGCCCCGAAGAGCAGAGATGGAGCAGAGCAGGCCCCGAAAGGCTCCTCACCACATGGCGGAAGCAACGCATGCGCACACACTCATATTTTCGGCAAACCAATTGGTAAGTGGGTTGAATCCTACCACCAGTATCAAGTACACAGGGGGCCACTTGAAATATAGTCCTTAAGAATTTACACCAAAGCCTGTGCAGAGATACAACCCTTTCCTGAAATTAGTTTTATTTGGTGAATTCATATTCGCTTTTATTTACTTTTTTAATCAAGATTTCAAGGCTTTTAGCATTCTTTTCATGTTTACTCCTAAACAATCCAATTCAGTCAGAGAAACTTCTGCATGGAAGTCTGATTATTTACAACTACTTTGCTAGTCTTTTATGTTGCTTTATTTTGAAAATGTTGATAGTTAACATTCAATGCAGAATAACTGATAATTGCCCAAACTTGTTTTCAAGAATTGAAAAGGAAGGTAGAACAATTTCTTTTTATCTATGAAGTGAAGGACAATGGTGCAGCACCATAGAAATCTCCAGACCTATTTCTTCCAGGATGGTGAGCATTCTGTATGTATTCCTTCTATTCAAACCCCTGTGTTTGTGCAGCATTATGAGTGTTGCAGAAATGGAAGAATAGAATCCTGTTGTAAATAGGGAGTCTGGCTGGTATGAAGATACTGAAATAGAGAAAAAGAAATATGAAGAAAAGGGGAGAAAAGAAAGGTAAGTCAAGGACACAAATAGAAGCACTCATTCAGGATTGTACACATACAGATAATGATCTGGAGAGCCCATGGAGCCTCTCCATGAGCGATTGAGGCTCGGCAAGGGACGGAAGAAGCAGCTGCTAGATCTCCACTACACAGTGGTGGATTCTGGATCCCGTTCCAACTGGTATGGTTGCAACTGACCTGGCGGTGTCCACATGGATGCGCGCATAGCAGGCATTCATTGAAACTGCCAGCGACGCTTTTGCAAGTCTCCGCGACGATCCAGCTGCTCGGTGGAGAACAGGCGCTGTACATGCCATGCGCATGCGCAGAAGCACCGAAAGCTTTAAAACACCAGTAAGGAGCTCGCGCGGGCGGACGGACCCTCTAGAGCACCATACTGGAATGGTACCCGGTGCTCCAGGCAGGCTCCAGTACGCCCATACCGGGGCCTATTGTCTGCAACACCACTGCCACTGCAGCACTTTCTGGACTGGACTTCTTACAGGTAAGAATAACCATCCGGTCCGTTCCCATATCACTTTGGTCCTCCTGTGCCCACTCCAACCTGCGCCCCCAGCAGCCCATTGGCTTAGCGTGGCAGGCCGAATAAATTGCTTAGGCCTCGGGGGCGGTAGTTTGAAGCCGGGGGGGGGGGCGGTGGCATGCAGGTGGAGGCCCAGGGTAAGACTGGAGCTGGGGAATGGTGCATTCCCTGACCCAGCCGAGGCAGGTGGCGAGCGGGCAGTGGCTCTGGGGTAAGGCTAGAGCCAGAGAATGGTGTATTGCCCTGACCTGGCTGAGGTGGGCGGCGGCTCTGGGGCAAGGCTGGAGCCTGGGAATGGCATGTTCCTGGGCTCTGACCCGAGGCAAAGGGGTGACATGCTTACCCTTGGTGATCAGAGCAGGCGAGGCACAGAGATCTGGACCATGTGGCAAAGGGAAGATAATATATAGGGCAGGGTGGAGCAGGGTGGATGGGGCTAGCCGGTGGTCAATTTTACCGGTTCTCCGAACTGTGCAAAATCAGAACAAACAGTTCACCCAAACCGGTCCGAACCGGTTGAATCCCACCCTTGCTTGATACTAAGGAAGAAGGATACTCTGATTACTGGTATCGGAACTCTGGAATGATATTATTATTTATCCCACTTTTCTTTATATATTTTGGTCACCTCAAAACTCCTAATACCTAATTCACCTGTCTCCTATTTTCTCCATAGCAACAGTCCTGTGAAGTGCATTGGGCTGTGTGTGTGTGTGTGTGTGTGTGTGTCTGTCTGTCTGTCTGTCTCAAAGTCACTAAGCAGACTTTCATACCCAATGGAGGCCTTGAACTCATACTTTCCTGGTTTCTAGGCCAGCCCCTTAACCACTGCACCAATTTGGCTCTCTGTTGGCTAAAGTTACTCTTTTTCCCCCAGAAGCGCTAAGTTCTTCTCTAAATGATTAGGTTTGGTAATTATGAATCAACATGGAAATTATCATTTTTGTAACATTATGGGTTTTTAAAAGAAGTTATGATTAAGTAATCTGTGCAATGTGCTACATTTGGAAGCCCAACTAGATCAATCCACGCTATTCAGGAATGTGTTTCGGAGTGGTTAACCTACATTATTTAGGCTGGCATAGTATTTAAATCAAATAACTGTCCCCAAACTTTGAAAAGCTCTAATACTGGGATGTATTAGTGCCCTCCCAAAACAATTCTTCAGGGCAAATATATGAAAAAGTGACACATGAGGTAAGATTATGTACGGAAGGACCCAATGAATCTACACCTCTTGCTTCATTTTCTCTAAAAAATGTTTTATAACTCCCTGCGTGGTGAAGTAACCAGAAAACTTTGGCTTATTTTACATACAGCTTTTCCTGTTAGATCAGTAATATTATATGAAACAAATTACACCCTTTTGTGTAATCTTAACCTAAACACTCTGTTAAAAATTCAAATACAAAAAAGAACAAAATAATAAACAGTAGACTATTGGAAAAAGAGGGACTCCTGAGAAATTCAGCCCTCCAAGGTGGTCCTCATTTGCTGTTGTTAATTACAGGCAGCGGTCAACCATGACAGTGACAACAGAGCCCATCCTTTTTTGAGCAACATAAATTGCCATAAGCTCTTTGGCTATACTGAAACTAGCCATGTCTTTTTTATGCCAATTTATATATCACTGAATTTGTATTTTGAAAGTTGAAATATTTATTAATGTTATAGTTTACTAGTTTTAACCAAACAAATTCCAAAAGTTAAGCCAATCAAGTTAAATGTTTTCAAAACTGTATTTACGTTAATGTTTACAAAACTGTATTCATTCAAATACACATGTGCACACACACACAAAATCAATCAATGAGAATAGAGCTGGAAGGGAATTTGGAGGTCTTCTAGTCCAGCCCTTTGCTCAAGCAGGAGACCCTATACCATTTCAGACAAGTAATTGTCCAGTCTCTTCTTAAAAAACCTCCACTGATGGGTGGAGCCCATCCAACTTTGGGTGGCAAGCTATTCCACTGGTTAATACAATACAATAGCAGAGTTGGAAGGGACCTTGGAGGTCTTCTAGTCCAACCCCCTGCGTGGGCAGGAGCCTTATACCATTTCAGACAAATGGCTATCTAACATCTTTTTGAAGACTTCCAGTGTTGGGGCATTCACAACTTCTGGAGGCAAGCTGTTCCAGAGGTTAATTGTCCTTACTGTTATTAAGTTGCTCCTTGATCTCAATTTGCTTTTCTCCTTGATTGGTTTCCATCCATTGTTTCTTGTTCCGCCTTCTGGTGCTTTGGAAAATAATTTGACCGCCCCTCCTCTTGGTGGCATCCTCTCAAATACTGGAATACTACTCCTTCTTTTCTTCAGTCTAGCCCAGGGGTGGGCAAACTTTGCAACTTTAAGTCTGAAGGACTTCAGCTCCCAGACTTCTCCAGCCAGCTTTGCTGAAGTCCTTCAGACTTAAAGTTGCAAAGTTTGCCCACCCCTGGGCTAGCCAATCTCAGATCCTGCAG
The DNA here is from genome assembly GCA_039707465.1 of Rhabdophis nuchalis. Lineage (NCBI taxonomy): Eukaryota > Metazoa > Chordata > Lepidosauria > Squamata > Natricidae > Rhabdophis > Rhabdophis nuchalis. The sequence goes on from CM077656.1 coordinate 10,657,701, forward strand.
CTGTTCTTTATATGTTTTAGTCTTCAGGCCCTTAGTTGCACACATGCATAAAAGGATCTGGGTGAGTACTAATTCAAAATAGACCAATTGGATGAGGAATCAATCTGGAACCAGGTTTAAATGCAAGGGCCAGAAAGCAACTCATGCTGCCTCTGAAGATGCCAGCCACAACTGGTGGTGAAAACTAGATCATGTCCATTTTGTCATTCACTGATCCATCAAAGTACAGTGTCAAGCCTGCAGGCGGTTCCTTTTAGGATCTTTGGCCTGTTACACTCTCTCTCTCTTTCTTTACTATGCTGTTTCATTAGTGGGGAATTGGGAGGGGGAATAGTAAAGAGTAGAATCTGTTGTTATCAGAATAAATTCCTTTCTAGAAAGCCAAGGTCATCTTTTGTTCTCTACACCTCTGAGTCTGACCGGAACTGGATGGGTGGAACTGCCAGCATGACAGTGGAAGATTGGACCATGTGAGGGACTTGTGGGTGTTGGGGGCAAGGTCATGAACTTTCAACTGGATGGGGAAACCCAGGAAGCTTTCAGATTCGGGTTTCCCCCAGATGTGCCAACAGAGATGTACCACCTCTACGCTGACGATACGCAGCTGTATATATCTACCCCAAACCACCCCAACGATGCCGTAGAGGTGATGTGCCAGTGCCTTGAAGCCATGCGGGCCTGGATGGGAAGTAACAGACTCAGACTCAACCCGTCCAAGACCGAGTGGCTGTGGTTTCCAGCATCCCGGTACAACCAGTTGACTCCATCACTGGCCATAGGGGACGAACACCTTACCCCTGTGGATGGGGCACGCAACTTGGGCGTCCTCCTGGATACCCGGCTGTCCATGGAAGATCAAGTGACAGCCGTGGCCAGGAGGGCGTTTTACCAGGTTCGCTTGGTACGCCAGTTGCGTCCCCTATTGGATCGGGATGCCCTTTGTACAGTCACTCATGCCCTCGTGACATCCCGACTGGACTACTGCAATGCCCTCTACATGGGCTCCCCTTGAGGTGCACCCGAAGACTTCAGCTTGTCCAGAATGTAGCCCGCGAGCAATAATGGGAACCTCCAGGTTTACCCACATAACACCGCTCTTGCGTGAGCTGCATTGGCTGCCTGTTGTCTTTCAGGTGCGCTTCAAGGTGTTAGTTACCATCTTTAAAGCGCTCCATGGCTCGGGACCTAGTTATCTGCGGGATCGGATCCTGCCCCATACATCCCTGCAACCGATTCGCTCCCACAGAGAGGGGCTTCTCCGGGTGCCGTCCACTAGGCTATGCCAGTGGGTGACGCCCAGGGGAAGGGCCTTCTCTGTGGTGGGCCCAGCCCTCTGGAACGACCTTCCCCCCGAAATTAGAACAACCATGGACCTCCGCTCCTTCCGTCAAAAATTGAAAACACACTTTTTCTGCTTGGCCGGCCTAGGTTAGTCTTCCGTCTTTTGATAGGGTTTTTAGGGGTTTCTAGTGTAATTTAATTTAGGGGATTTTAGCGCAGGGACAATCCTGTTTAATTCATATTTTAACTATTTATCTTTTTATGCATTTTATGTTGGTTTTTAATTTCCCTGTGCACCGCTCCGAGTCCCTCTGGGGAGAGGAGCCGGTATATAAATAAAATTTATTATTATTTATTATTATTATTATTATGTCTCTCTTAATAAATTGGAACTTAGATCAATACGTTACCTTGGACTCTGATTTAATTTTGGATGATATTTAGAATGCTGGCATTCTATTTATGAAGAAAGATCCTTTTAAAAAATATATAGGAGGTACCTAGAATTCCTATGCCTGTTCACTTTGCTAAGGGCTTGAAATAGTACCAGAATATAATTAACAAATTTTAATGAGTCACTGAGGCAGATGAAAAGGCAAGGAATCCCATATTGGTTATTTAAAATGATTCACAAATGCATCAACTTCCTCTGGGATTTAATTTCCTACCTATCTAGCTTTATTTTAGATATGGCTTTTAATTTCTTACTAAATGAACGTTGATGAAATATATAGGAGGAACCACAACGCAGTCACAAAATAAAACATTTAGGACACAAATGATATGTATATATCTATGATTTCCAAACTGGTAGCCTTGGCTTAATTACATAAACTTTGGGGTTTGTTAAGATTTCATATTTTGTCCTTGCTTTTTGGGATCGCCATGAAATTGCTGGGAAAAGTAATCTGGGAGTTTGGGCTAAAATATCAATATGCATCTGATAATCTGGCTCTAATTTCCATCTCTTAATTTTTTTAAAAAAACAATAGGAATCTAAGCAGGTCTGTGATGGATGAGGAGAAATGAATTAAAGGAGAATCCAGGTAAGATTAGAATTGATGTAGAATGGGGGTTTATGTGATTTTTAATGGAGGTGTGTACCATTTACTTTGGATTGGAATATACTTCTTCTAAAGAAGCAGGTATACTGTTTAGGAATTCTCCTGGACATATTTTTTTAATTATGGTGCTTTAATTAATATATACACCCAAACATGATTTTTACATACTTCAGCTTGCTCAAAGTGTTTTATAAATTTTAGTTTAGTTATCCAGAGAAATCCACCAAGAGCCAAAATGAACTGCTTAAATCCTGCCTTGATTAATATACTATACTTGGTGCTTTTCTTTAAAAATAAAAATGTTCTGAAGCTACAACTAAGAAGGAATTTAGGAGTCAGAACTATATTTTGAAACTGAAAGCCTGTGTGGATTAATTCTAGCGCTTAGTTATTGGCTAGTTTTTGGAGTGGAGTGGTACAATTATCCATGGTAACACTCTATCAATCAATGTTCATATTCTGTACATACATGCAAAATGTCCTTAAATAAATATATTACCAATGCATGTTCTTTTGCTATTTTAATACAAAGCATTCAGTCTAGTAATGTGAAACAAAAATTTTATAATCTTGAAATCTTTCACCCATATCAGCAGTGGGATACACTTACCTTCCCTACCGATTCGCAAATGTGAGCGTGTGCAAGTCTGCGCACTGCCTTCTTGCACATGCGCAGTGCTTGCACATTATGTTGGAGTGGGTGGGTGGAGCCTCCTGCAGCCACCACTGTCGGTTTGCCAAGAACTGGAGAGAACTGGCTGAATACCATCTCTGACCCATATGTATACGTGTGTGTGTTTAAGGATCTATATTCACACAAATATGATGTAATATATGAATCACATGCATAACAGAGTTTAGTTGTCCATTCAATTGAAATGACTGCTTACTCACCAAATTTTCACCAGTTTACTGAAGCTAATGCTGAATTTGCTTAATTTTTGTCCCTCAAGTTAAGATTTTTTGCCAGACAAAATTTACTTAGAAGAATAAAATTTGCTTTAACAGAAGACTTAATCCTCTTCCAACTACTATGATCTAAAACAGGAGTCTCCAACGTTTGCAACTTTAAGTCTGAAGGACTTCAGCTCCCAGACTTCTCCAGCCAGCTTTGTTGGCTGGAGATTTCTGGGAGCTGAAGTCCTTCAGACTTAAAGTTGCAAAGGTTGGAGACCCCTGATCTAAAAGATGTAAAGGAGTCTTAGAAGGTGAGAAGGAAACATAGGACAAACAGAGGCAATGAAACCAGGAATCACAATTGGAATACCTGTAAGGCAAATCTCAATTCTGTCCTGAAACACATCAATTTATTGATAATGTATTTAGACACGACACATAAATATTTTCCATAGAAAAGTTTTCCATAAAAGCTTACATTCTAATTAAAGTAAAGTTTCTTACCTCACTTTTAAAATTGTAGCCAAAGCTAGTACTTAAAATAAATCATTGGACTCCATGATGGATTCTAGGGAGCTTATCATGATCATCATTGCTAAACTTGGACAGAGTGTTAAGGCAGGCATGAGTTTAGGCAAGAAGGATAAAAATACAACCTAGCAAGGATTTTAAAAAATATTTTATTTCTTTGTTTTTTTGGTCGAGTTATATCTCATGTTTGGGATATCTCAGGTTTGGCTTAAAAAGAAAATTGGGGCTGTAAGCTTCCTAAAGGCTTATGTTATTTATTTCATTTTTCTATTCTCTCTGCAAATAAACTATACATATCTTGGAGTGACCCTTGAGTCAACCTACGTTGACCATGTCTTGACTAAGCCATTCATACCCAAATGTCAGAAGTCCTATCTATATACTTGGTCTGTAATGCTTTCTAAATCACATGCTATTAAATGAAACGGTTTCTCTTATAGCAGTCATGTTGCTTCTATCTTTGCATTAGAATGTAGTGTTCACCAGCATCATCCATCTCATAGTTTAAACATGCATACCTTGCTTTCTATTTCATACAAAGCAAGCATGCTTCCATTCCCCAGCCTTCCTACGTGTCTGTAGCCACCATGTGCTTGAGAACAATGGGATTTGTAGCCTGACATAACTGGAGGGTACCAGGTTGGTGAAGGTTTGTCTACACCCAATGGATAAAATAAAAAATAGCCTTCAAACAGAGAACCTTTGAAATGCTGCTCTGTTTTAAACAAGAGCCCTCATTTATATAGAAAAGCATTTTATCGCACTCCAGAACCCACTGCAACATTTTGTATGAATTTAACCCTTACACTCATTCATTTCTTGGCTCAGTTCTAAGTGGGAGAAGTGAAATCTAAATACATTGCTTGTTTCTCATTCATCACATAAGACTAATGACTTTTTGCAGCATGCTTGCATATTAAAAATACCTGTTGCCATGAACGTGAGAAGCACAAAAGGCAAAGCTGTAATGGAGCAAGGTTGGGTCAATGACAGCACCATTTTCTGAATGTTCCATCAATTCATTCAGATAGCAGAGATGGCGGTGGCAGCCTCTAACTCCATAACGAGCACAATATTCATCTAACACGAAGACTTGGCCGGGGCTAAACCAGCCCTGCAAAAGATGGAGAGAGAGAGAATAATGAACACAGGCTGTTCTTTTCCCCCTCTTCAAGCAAGCTTCTCAGTGCGTTATACAAACCTTTTGAACTATTATATTTTTAATAAGCTCCATTCCATTTCTTTGGTCAATAAATTACGAGGGGCTAAACTCATGCAATCATTAGCTCAACAACTGGAAATGTCAGAAGTAATTATTTTTTTTCACAATAGTTCCTCCAAAACTATTTCATACTGTAACACCAAAATGTCTAAAATGGTATCTCAGATACAACGGACTACGTTTTCTTATGCGAAGGAGGTTTTCAGGCGAGGGTGTTATATGAAAAAAAAAATGTAAATAAGAAATATTATGTTTAAAAGATGTAAGTTCTGGCAGAGTAGGGAAAAAAGGATACACATAGAATAGAAAAAAATAGTTGCAATTAGTTATTCACTTTGCCTCAAGCAAAAGTCGGCTCATGGCCGATTCGCTCCCACAGAGAGGGACTTCTCCGGGTGCCGTCCACTAGACTTTGTCAGCGGGCGACGCCCAGGGGAAGGGCCTTCTCTGTGGTGGGCCCAGCCCTCTGGAACGACCTTCCCCCCAACATTAGAACAACCACGGACCTCCGCTCCTTCCGTCAAAAATTAAAAACACACTTTTTCCGTTTGGCCGGCCTAGGTTAGTCTCTACCTTTAGGGTTTGGGATTATTAGTTTTAATTAATGGGAATTTTAGTGCAGGGACAATTGAATTGAGTTTAATTTGGTTTTTAACTTAGTGTATTTATTGTATATGTATTTTATGCGTTTTAATTTTTTCCCTGTACACCGCTCCGAGTCCCCGTGGGGAGAGGACGCGGTTCATAAAAATAAAATTATTATTATTATTATTATTATTATTATTATTATTATTATTATTATTATTATTATTATTATTATTATTATTATTATTATTATTATTATTATCTTCATACTTTTTGTTCTAAGATTAAAAAATGATCACAATATTCCAGGATATCATCTAGAAGCCTGTGTTGACATCTAGACTCCATATCTTGCAATAGTTATAGCTGAATAACTGAAACATATTTCTTTAGCTTAGAGCTGTCAAGCATTTACCCCTGGGAGGGTCAACACAGAAATCGTAAGACGCAGCTGCTCAGAAAGGCAGACAATAAAGGACAACTGATGTTTTAGGAAAGTAACAACAACAAAACACAACGTCTTAGCTCTCAGAGGCCTGGACTCTTGTGATATCTTAAACAGGAATAAAAATATGGCACAATATTTCACCTCACCAAGATCAGCAATAAGGACAATCTGAACATTAAATATAATAAAATGCCAGACAGCCAGATCTAAATTTGCAAAAATCTGTGCAACAATAAATCTGCCTAGCTCTACAGAAAATTCAATCTTGTTATAAAAAAATAAATTAAAGGTGCCTTTTCTTTGCTTAGTCAATTTAATTGACTTAAGTTCTTAGTCAAGCATTTAAAAAAAATATGAAGAATAATTTTCTTGGTTTTGAGAGAATCGTGATGTAGAAAAGGGCTAAACTGGGGATTTGCAATAGCAGACTTCTTTTGACAGACCTCAAAAGTAATGGTTTCTTGGCTAAAGAAGCCAAGATTACTCTACTTGCAATTATTAAAGAAGCATATGGTTTATAGAGCCATTTGTGTGAATGGAAAGCAAGGCTGGGTTATTTGCAATTACCCGGCATTTCAATATTTTGCTTTTTGAGAGCAACAGGAATGGGGCCACAATGGGAAGCTGTTTTATAGCAAGTCAAGCCCTTGGTCTGCTTCATCTAGAATTGCTAGCTTTGATTGGCAGCCCAAGGTTTGGATGAGACTTTCTCATTTCTCTCTGAAACTGCTTGAGACTGAATGCAGGAAATGCTACATCTGAATCCCTCTCTTATCACTAGACTGTCCAGTTTGTCGTATGAGTCTTAATTTATATCTTCCCCCACCCCAGATTAGTAGCTCTGCTGGCACAACAGAAAATTGAGTTTTTAGTTGGATAATATTATGGTAATCATGCACTGTTTTATAGTTGCTTATAAGTTTCCACTCTTTATTGGGGAGTTGAGGAAAGATACTTCAGCAAAGCTTATGGTTTTAATCAGTTTGTGTTTAAATCTACTTCTTCCACATTAGGCTCCTTGTCTTGTGCAAAGAAATAATGCACGTAGCTACTTTCATTCAATTTATCACGATGCAAGAGACTCTCTTTTTTTTAAAGTTATTTTCAGCATATGCAGATTGAAAAGAAGGAAATTAAAACATTCTTTCCAAATGCATGTTAGAGGAGAATGTCTACTACAAATTAGCTCATGTCTCTCCAGGTTTCCGTGGGCGCCAAATTTCCAACTATCTACACTGATGAAAAAAGGATGGGGGTTGTGCTGGTGGTGGTCACAAAAATAACCTTCTCCACACCCACACCGTACTTAGCTTCAAATGTTACTAATAAAGAGAAGAGCTACAATCAACGGCAAAGCATATGCATGGCTATGCCAGAGTAACCTTGTTATCTGAAGTAGCATTGAAAAGGGCACCTATCTGAAATATTGGGGAGTTACAGTAAATAGGTATACAATAAATTATGTAAAATGATGGTCTTAATCAATATAAAGCAATCTCTAACAGTCTACATTTCCCTAGTTCTTTCCTGCTGTAGCAAATAAACCTATGCCCACCCCCCTTAGTATACACTACCACAGGGGTTTCCAACCTTTGCAACTTTAAGTCTGAAGGACTTCAGCTCCCAGACTTCTCCAGCCAGCAACGCTGGCTGGAGAAGTCTGGGAGCTGAAGTCCTTCAGACTTAAAGTTGCAAAGGTTGGAGACCCCTGCACTACCACATTTCACACTCAGGGAGGTAGTCAAGAGATTATGCTTTTATATATACATGTCATTACTGACCCCATAATGGAATGGACAATGTTCTATGCATACCAATTCATCTTTAAATATTTATACTGATATTTGATTATAAATATATCAAGTGCTAGTTCCGTCAAGCATGTCTCAACATATATAATAAAGCTACTTTTCTTTTAAAACTCTGTATTTATGGAATAGCAAGCCTACATTTGTTGTTTTATAACGCTTTGCTCTTATCCTTGTGCGATTAGTAATTTATAAATTAAAGGAAAACTATCAGTACCAGAGATATTATGGCATGCCTAAATCAGAATTAACACTCGGTTTAATGGATCAGATGTCACGGCACATTATGTTTTTCAAGATCCCAGCTTCTGCTTTTTCTGTGAAAGCTATTATTTTTGTTGTACAATTCTTATTTTATCATTTTTATCTATAAAAACTTTTACGAGGCTACGATCTTATATTTTGTTCTGTGATGATAATAATAAAATATGTTACAGCTATGAAGAAAAGGAATCAGGAGCCAAACGGAAGAATTTCACATCAGTTTTTACATGCTTTCCTCATGCTCTTAGCAATTATCCACCTTCAATGATTGCAACTTCACTCTTTAAATGTCCTGTGTGCTCATTTGAAAGTGAAAAAAAAAATAAAGAGAGAAAAGAAATTACAGATTACCTCTAGAGTGGTAAGTAATTCATTCAGGATTTAAGTTTACAAAGCTAACCTTGACTCAGCTGAATGCAAGTGCAATAAATCTTTCTTCCCCTGTGGTTTTGGTTCTATTCATTTCTCTTCTCTTCTCAGTCCATAAAGGAGGAGAGAATTACAAGATAGATGACATAATGCTTGACATCTGGCAAGTTGGATTTGTACCTTAAAATGCCTGTACAGGTGTTAGCAAATCCTACCACAGAGGGTTCTGTATTTATTAAAGCCTTCTGCTTTTATTCAGCCCTCCCTAGAGGAGCTGATAAACCATAGTTCAGAGTCAGTTTGAATCTCTTCTCTTTTCTATTGAGTGGCACAGCAGTAGCCTGCAAATGTATAATTTTCAAATTTGAAGCCAATCGATTGAAATGCTTTATACTAACCTCACGCACAGTTATTAAATGCGTCTGGAAGAAAAGACCATTTTGCAGTAACTATTTCCCAGGTTTTTTTCCCCCCTCTGTCACTTCTTTTATTCCGGCCCTTTTACTCACCAAACAAGAATAGGAATCATTCAGTCGGTGGTCCAATGTCTGTCTCTGTAGTACTCTAAAGAGTGCCGCATGGTCAAACGTGCAAGGATTAGCAGAAATAAACTCATCCATGTCATGCTTCTGTGCATGCTCTGCATCTGATGATAGAAAGGTAAAAATAATATTTTGATATAGATTATTTCACTTTAAAACTGGCTTAAAATTTATTTGGAGAACCTGTCTTCTTTTCCAAGTCTCACCAGTTCTTTAAAAAACACTGTCACAAGTAGAATCTAAGCAAGCGACAATGATATAACAATTCATAGACAAATAGAGGAAAATAAATGCACACACACACACGTGTGTATATACACACATAAACATAGATTAGATACATAAAGAGATACACTTTATTCTTGTATATTTATATGCTTTAAAATTCTCACACAAACATATAACAAAATATTAACACAGAGATATTTTTTTAATATTGTTTTCATGCATTGCTCACTGCAAAGCTTTCTCTGTAATGATGTTCTAAAATTTTAGAAAGTTTTGCCCATACTAACTGTGAGATGCCTGTTTTAACAAGATACTAAGAGTATGGACGTTTGGGTTTATTTAAAACACCAGCATGTCTTTGCTTACAGGCATGAAGAAGACACTCGTCTCAGAGGAAAGCAGCAATGGAAGATAGCTGGAAGCCCATTTCCTAAACATCAAACTAGAGCAGAAATGAACACATAGCCTCGTGCAGGGTCATTTCCAGTCTTTTGCTTTTTATATGCAGCTTTTAAAGAAACAAATATAAAGTAGTAATGGCAAAGAGCTCTTTCAGCCTTCCAGAACAAGAGTAACGAAACTGGAAACAATATTTCTTTGTGCAAATTATATATAACATGCCATTTTAAATGGCACCTCAATCAAATATCTGAATTTATTGTTGTTCAGAGATTGCATCTTTCAACGCCTTTGAACCCCGCGGGTTTATCAAAAGACACAATCTGGTGATTCTTTCGTTAATGGTATGTTTTGTCAAAATCCTCAATGCAAGTTGCTGTAAAGTATGGACAGAAAAAAGCCTTACCATTGCCAAAAGGACTAGTTATGCATTAGCACATTAGCTCTCTTTGATTTCGTACACAATATTGGAAGTGAACAGGCCACTATCAACTAAAAAATTGACTTGACCCTTACAATAAGGTCTTTGCTCTTCTTTGTTCTTTTAATTTCACATATAGAGGTTTTTAATGTTTGTTACCAGAAAAGATGTATTCTCAATATATTCTTGAAAACTGTGCTACAAACCTAAAATTTCTATTAAAAAGGAAACAAAAGTTTATTGATTAAACCCAATTCTAGAGTTAGGTTCATAATAAGACTCCATATTGATCTGTGGGTATGATGCTAACATAGTCAGTCACATTTAGAAATTTAGCCCCAGATCATATTGATCCATGTCAAGTCCAACTTTCAGATGCATTTGCAGATGGAAGAATTATTTAATTCAAACTGAAGGATCTACAGCATCATATCCTGAAAAGATGCAGAAACTAATTCATACCACTTGGCTCTGCATTGTCAAAGCAAGAGTCACATTCATGTGACAGATTTAACAAGGTACATATAGCAAATAAACTGTGTGATAACACATTGATAGTTTATGCTATGAGATTATCATCTACAGATAACAGGAGCAAATTTTACAGAGTTTTTGAAGGAATACTTTCCCCACTCCTCAAGTCCGAAGATATATCCATGTATGTAATTAAATGACTATTGAATAACCAAGCATAAAAAAATGTAAATTTTAGATATGGCTATATGGTCTAAGAGTCTTCTAAAGTAGACACGGATTTGAATTAGTCTTTACTAATCCTTTTAACCCAATTGTGATGGTTGCTGCTGATTTCATATATGTAAAACATTTCTGATTAGCAAACTATATGGGGAAAAATGTTATGGTTACAGCTTACTGTAATCATCTGATGATACAGAAAAAGAAAAGAATGACAATGGTGGGTTTTTTTTCTCTTTCCTTATCATGCACATAAATTAAATCCAGATATTTCAACATAATTGCAACCTTGATATTTCGTATTATCATTCTTTATCTCTTAAAAAGATGAAATGCAAATTAGTTTAAGTATGTTCATTAACTTTTTTGAAAACAATAGAATAGAGCTGGAAGAGACCTTGGAGGTCCGGCTCAAGCAGGAGAACCTATACCATTTCAGACAAATGTCTGTCCAGTCTCTTCTTAAAACGTCCAGTGATGGAGTGCCACGATTTTTGAAGGCAAGCTGTTCCACTGGTTAATTGCCCTTGCTGTTAGGAAGTTTCTTCTTAATTCCAGATTGCTTCTCTCTTTGATTAGGTTCCAACGAATGAACTTACTACACTACACCGTTCAAACCTTATTTGGTAGCGTAGACCCTTGAATTTATAGTGGAGTTATATCAGCATAAATTGATGTCACATTGTTGCACTACCCTGTAATAACTGATCTTAAGCTTTGTTTGGATAAACACTGAACAGTCTGCTATTCCTAACAAGAGCAGAGAAAATCCTATCCAAACTTAGGGTTTTTTAAAGGAGATACTGTTCAGTTAAAATTGTAAAAGTAAATTGGGAAATAGAGATGGGAAATGGTTTATAAAACGTTGTTGTTATTTTCCTTAGCTGTCTTCATATAACACAAAGGAAACAGAAAAATAGCGACTAGAATATTCTATTAAACAGAGGACTCGCATTTGCGGGACCGTCTCCTGCCACATACCTTCCTCCGTCCGATCCGCTCCCATAGGGAGGGCCTCCTCAGGGTACCATTCGCCGGCCAATGCCGGCTAGCGGTGCCCAGGGGGAAAGCCTTCTCAGTGGCTGGGCCATCCCTCTGGAACGACCTACCCCCCGAACTTCGGACCATCACTGACCTTCCCCTCTTTCGCCGCTCACTTAAGACTTATCTGTTCCATCAAGCCGGTCTAGTTTAGCCAATGAGTAAATGTATTTTAGAATTTTAATTGGGATTTTTTAGCACAGGCTTTTAGTTTAATTTATTCTTAATTCTTCGGTATTTATTGTTATTTATCGATTTTAATTTCCTGTGCACCGCCCTGGGTCCATTTCGATGGAGAAGGGTGGTTCTATAAATCTAAATAAATTAAATTAAATTTGCTGCATTTCTGCCAGTAAGGGCTGGCTATTTTGATGATTCCCCCATCTGTAATATGTTCAAGCAAGCGACAGTTACAGCAAGTACAATGGAAAGGGATTTTGATAAAACAGAAAATTATCCTGTAGCTATTGTCAAGCAACCAGACACAGATAGGATGCAGCAAGACGACGAGGAAAATGATAGTAACCCTTAGGTTGATACCTGCCAAGCTGGACACCACATATTTTACTGTCACATTTTATACTTAAGGAATGGACGTCTCTTCTTAGCCTTAGGAAAAAGCAGCCAATATTTCTTTATGGAAAGTTTGGAGAATGAAACCAGGCATGCCAGGCCTAAGATTGCCTCTCATTTTCGACTTTTAAAAATAGGTATCATTTGTATGAGGAAATCAATAAACATAAACGTGCCATGGTCCTTCACAAGTGCTGCCTCATAGAAATGTTGAAGTATTGCTAAACACAAAGTAAGTCAAAAACATAAAAGGATGGCACAAATACAGGAAAATGTATTATTTGCAAATGACAATAGAAAGAGGTATTATTAAATAGGAATCAGTTAGTTAACATAGTTGAAATGCCACTATATGCTTACTTTCTGCTATTTCTTTCAGCCAAAAGGGCTGTGAGCCATTGTTTCTATTATATTATCAGTTGTAGTTGATTTTTTACAGCTGTATGAGCCACTTCAGTTGCCATAAAGTTGATAAAAATCATATAATCAATAAACTACTAGAAATACTCCTATGAAACTGGCAGTAATGATGAAAACATCATTAGTAGTGAAAATTAACCCACTGTCGTGAAGAAGAGGCAATTACAGCAAACCGATTTTTCTTGCTTGATGGAACAGCCAGGTTTTAACCAGCTTTTAAAAGCCGAAAGGAGCCAGTTGCAGATCAGGTGGCATGCCATGTCAGAAGATAGAAGCACGCACGAGCCAACTGGCAAATAATGCTGCTCTTTGAATGTTAGTGTTACATCCATTAGGATTTGAGCTGCAGTATTCTGGACCAACTGCAGTTTCAATAGCAGTCCTATGCGACGCTCATTGCAATAGTTCAGTCAATAGGCAACCAAAGCATGAGTAACAGTGACTAAGGTCAGGTAGGAAAATAGCAATTGCTGCATTAGATGGAGCTGAGTGAAGACTCTATTTGCTATAGAAGCTGGATGTCATGACTGTTTCCATCAATCATCAAGAAAGAACACATTTGACTTCATTTAGAAAGTTCAAAGCTACTTTTACTGATAATGATGTGGCTTCAGCCAACTTCAAGCAAGGAATGAAACATTTAGGCGCGCAACATACGTAACAAAGCATAATCCAACCTCCCCCCTTTGACCCCAGCATGTTGTCCAATGCAAAGTCAGCCACGACATCAGGTGCAGTTCCTTCTCAGGGCATCATCAGAATGGAACGTAGTTCGTTAGCTGAAGGTGATAACAACTGTCCGTTTCTCCCTCCTGCCCCCCCCAGTAGCTTAGCAACCCTAGCCCTCCCCCTGTTTCAACATGTCAGCTGATGCAGGCAAAAGCAAAACAAAAGCAGAGGCTGACACTGGAAGGACCACCAAAATTGCAAATTGAATCTGCTATGGTAGGGAAGTGCAACTTCATTTAGAATTAATGGAGGAATATCATCAGAAGTGGTTGGGCTTCAAATTCACTATCTCTTGCTGGAATTAAGCCTTCACTCTTCTCTATAGAAACCTAGATGGTGTTATAGCACTTTGACAGCATCAATAACTTGGTCAAGGGCCAAGATATACAGTTGGGCATAATTGGCATAATGATGCAGCCTGAACCATTTTCTACCCAACCTTTCCCCAAAAGGGATAGCTGGAGACTTCAGTAGTGAAGACAGTTCATTAGGATTCCCCATCTTGTCTTTAGAGTCCAACTTTCCACCGTCTTTAGAATCCCGCTTTACTAGCATGGCTTCACATCTGGTTAACGGCAGTAAAATATCCTTTGATGTCAATTGCCCCACTACTTCCTCTTCCCTGAGTTTACAGCTTCAAATCCCTGGCCAGAAAGAGAATTGAAAAATTTCCTCCAATGAGAATTTATGAAGGGATGTAATCTTGCGCTCTTCGTGTTGCATCAAAACAATGATGCAACTGAGTCACAAATACCTGATTGAAGCTGTTTGTTATAAAATCAGGGCAAACTCTGCAAGAAAAATAATCCCTAAAAATTGTTTCTATGAGAATCTGTACTGAATTTTAATGACACTAATTACATATTTTAAAAAGTAACACAACAGCAATAATGAGCTACAAGTCAGTTTTTTAAATGGTTATCAATGTAAAATTTCAAGAACAGCCAAGTTAAATGCTGATTAATTATACAATTGAAATCTTATAAATTAAAAACAACGTAAACTTACTCTGTGATAAATCTGTGTGAGTATTGCTTCCTTTTGGATTCATCTTCTGTCCTTGACCTACAGGAACTGGCTTGTAAGATTGACCAGTAGCTCTGTACATTGCTTGGACCCACAGGATCCGATCTTGTTCATCATCACTGGCAAATATCACTATGTCACCTTCTCTGACAGCATTGAAGAACATCTGACCACCTTGCAGGCCTGCAGATTTAGAAGAATTCAGGATTCAGTCAAGTTCACTGACATGAAACTACGTTTTCTCTTTTGGCTTCCTCCTTAAGTAATAACTAGATTTACAGTCTACCTTTCAATATAAAAAGAGAGCTTAAAATGACTAAATTAATAAAAACATAATTAAAGGCAGTTAAAATGTAAAATAAAATTCATTAAAATCACTGAAAAGCTAAATTGAAGAGACAGATCTTGATGTCTATGCTGCAACCAGAAAACATGAATGACCATTTCAATGGGAGTAATATTAGAAGCTTGGGAGACACGCAGAGAAGTGGCTAGTCCTGCCTACCCAAAAGATAGCAAATTGAGCAGAAGCATCTTTAACAGTGTCTCTCAGATAGCTCTTAAAAAGAACATTTTTGTCCTCCTGCAGAAGATTTCCCAGATCCAGTGATTGGAGTGTACAAACTCATGTTCACCTCAAAGTCCAGTGCCAAGAGAAAAAAATATTCTATGGTGAAGATATTTCTAGTTATGGCTTTGCCTTTGTGTTAGATATGTAGACAAATAATCAAAATGGCAGTTGGATCCTAGCATGCATATTACTGGATTGTGCTCCCACTGAAATGAATTTATCTTATTAACCAACTTTTTTTGAAACTTTCTGTCCCTAAGCACTTTTCTGTAGTAATTAACAGGTTGGGTGAGTTCTTACTAAAGCAAGCATAAAGGAAAATTTCCTATGATGGCCATTGTTCAAAATTGGTTACTTGGCAGCCACACCATTTACACAGATATATCTACTGTACATTTTATCTCTTTCAAGAGGAAGAGCACTACGAAATCAGAATCAAAACCTCATCCTCATCTTTAAAGGAAATATTTCTTTTCAATTGATATCAGTTCATGATATCATTGCCTTTAATAGCATTAAAATAATGCATAACCAGGCAATTCAGATCTGCAATGAGATGGAGATGTTTCTGATATGATAGAATATGAGGTTAAAAATGTAACCCTGTCTAAAATAGTCTCTCTCTCTTTTCCTATCTCCCTACTTACTTGATCGGATTTTATGAAAAGATGGAACAAGCTCTCTTTCTTAATTTCTCTGCAGTCAGACATTTGAACTCATTTTGCAGAATACCTGGATGGGGTGCTGTATAATCCACGGTGTATCCTTCAAGTTGCATCAACTCCTGAGGCTCGGATTTTTTCTCTCTGTAGCTGCACATGGCAAATGTATATTGGCTAACCTGGGTGAAAGATACAGAGAAGCCTTGAATTAGCTATACCTCACTATATTGTGTTATATTGACATCCAGGTCTTAGTTCAGTGGGACATAGGCAATAAACTAGCTGCTAACAACGGGAGTTATAAATAATCTGCCAAGTGCCTTAGAAGAAAGATGTCAACTGTACATTAACAACTTGAATTTCACAACTGCTTTACAAAATACACTTAGATATCAAGACAATACCACTAATTTACTTGTATATTACAGATGTATAGCAATCAGTGTGCAATAATTGTGAAATTGTATTTTGAAAAATAAAAGCACCTTTTTATCCGACTATCACTGGTAGTCATCTTGAGAATCAATGCTAAATTGAAAATTTAATCATTATTCTGTACATTCCTATCAATACATTTTAAACAGGTATATGCAAGGCATTTGTTCATCTATTTTGAACACTGTGTGTCCTTCCAACTGACACGAGTACACCTGTATTTTACCTTGAAACTTAAGGCGCACAAGTTTGAAGGTTGTATCAGGCTTCATGCAGTGTGTCTAAGGGCTGTACAACTGCAATGGTTGGAGGAAAGCAGGCTGTATCCACACACACACATACACTAGGTTGGAGAATGTGCACATGGCAATATTATAAGCAGATATCTTTGTATCAAATTAACTCCCCACTGCAAATAAGACAGAAATGTTTGGCTTCACCAAACTTGGGGGATTCTGGGGCCACATATGAATCGAATATCGAATATCGAATATTTATTTGTATAACCGCGTCCTCTCCCCTAGGGGACTCGGAGCGGTGTACAGGGAGGAATAAAACAGCATAAAATATATGAGGTGCTAGTGTGCCTAAGGAAGCTTCTGGAACAACTTTATAATGCCTTGGTAAGGCCACACTTGGAATACTGCATTCAGTTTTGGTCACCATGATGTAGAAAAGATGTGGAGACTCTGGAAAGAGTGCAGAGAAGAGCAACAAAGATGATTAGGGGATGAGACTAAAACATACGAAGAACGGTTGCAGGAACTGGGTATGTCTAGTTTAATGAAAAGAAGGACCAGGGGAGACATGATAGCAGTCTTCCAATATCTCAGAGGTTGCTACAAAGAAGAGGGAGTCAAACTATTCTCCAACACACCTGAGGGCAGAACAAGAAGCAATGGGTGGAAACTAATCAAGGAGAGGAGCAACTTCGAACTGAGGAGAAATTTCCTGACAGTTAGAACAATTAATCAGTGGAACAGAAGTTGCCTCCAGAAGTTGTGAATGCCCCAACACTGCAAGTCTTTAAGAAGATATTGGATAGCCATTTGTCTGAAATGGTATAGGGTTTCCTGCCTAGGGAGGGAGTTGGACTAGATGATCTCCAAGGTCCCTTCCAACTCTGCTATTGTATTATATTGTAACTCCAATCAAAACAGATTAACAGATTAACAAAGTTGGAAGGGACCTTGCAGGTAATCTAGCCCAACCCCCTGCCCAAGCAGGAGACCCTACATGTGCCTCCACCTAGGATCGAACTCCCAACCTCCTGCTTGTGAGGCAAGAACTCTACCTCTAGGCCACAAAACGCCCAGGAAAGTTATCTAGAAAATAACGGGCTCTTCAGTTCTGTGTCATTGTTGAGAAAAGTAATATTTTTGAATATTCCATTTGCATTTGACTGCAAGTTTTTGATTACTATAGTCAGATTACAAAAGGTGCAAAGTGATCACCATAATCAGACAACAGGTTAAATAGACAAATCCAACCATTTAATGCTAACTGATTTAAATGGCTTTTTAAAGTTGCTGGATGGGATTATTATGCAACCCACAGTTCATCGGCCGCTTAATAGCCCTGCAACATCAAGATAAAAAAATAAATTTAGCACAATTCCTGCAGCGCGAACAGTGCAGGAATTATGAAAGGGATGGCATAAGGCCCATCTGCACTATTCTTTATAGGCATTCTCTACTAGGCCTATTCATAAAGCCAAAGTGGTCAATTGGATTGTACACTTCAGACTGCAGGTGAAGGAAACAACATCAACAACTTAGTGCACACTTGTGTATGTGGAATCGCGGGAATGGAGAGACATCTCTTTCAACTAGATAAGACTGCCGTTGGCCTCATCTAAGCTTTTCTGAGAAACAGAAAACAAAACTATTGAAGAAGAAAGCAGAGACTTAAAATCTCAAGTGTTTCAGATTAGAAATGGACAGATATCAATATGAGTTCAAAAGTGACTTGTGATAAACATCACATTTACTATGCTAATCTATGCTTATATGAGTACTTTTTCGTTTATGCATAATTCTATCAATCTGTGTCTGAGAGAAAACTGTAAGTACTAGTATTTGTGGATAGCCTAGCTTCGCCAATGATCACAAATACTACAAATGAATTTTAATATTCTTAGTTTCTTCATATTAGATCAGCGGTTCTCAACCTGTGGGTCGTGACCCCTTTGGGGGGTCGAACGACCCTTTCACAGGGGTCGCCAAAGACCATCGGAAAACACATATTTTCGATGGTCTTAGGAACTGAGACACCAATTTTATGGTTGGGGTCACCACAACATGAGGGACTGTATTAAAGGGTCGCGGCATTGGGAAGGTTGAGAACCACTGTATTAGATAAAAGCATGAGATTGTACCTATACTTTTTATGTATTATAGTCATATTGAGCTTTTCATATTTTAGACATTATATATATATATATATATATATATATATATATATATATATATATATATATATATATATATATATATATATATATATATATGTTGAATTTCTTTTAAGGGATGATTAGTAATAATTAATTAAGAGACCAGGATGGATCCATTTCGGGCTCCTTAGCCCTCGTCAGCTGGCCATACTTCCCTACAGGGATTTGAACTGGTGCTCTCCAGCATTCGAAGGAGGCTTCTCTATGCCTTGAGCTAACCAGTTTCCCGAAATGGATCCATCCTGGTCTCTTAATTAATTATTACTAATCATCCCTTAAAAGAAATTTAACACATATCTAAAAAGACAGCAGCAATTTAATAGGTCTCTGTCTGGGTGGTCTCTAGGTTGAGTCGAAGGACAGAGAAGGATGACAAGTTTGTCTCCTCCCTTAATAGGCCTAACAGGAAGCTGTAACAATATATCCACTTCATACACACACACACACACACACACACACACACACACACACACACATATATATATATGTTAAAAAATTTTAAGGGATGATTAATAATTAATTAAGAGACCAGGATGGATCCATTTCAGGCTCCTTAGCCCTCGTCAGCTGGCCTAGGTTGAGTCGAAGGACAGAGAAGGAGGACAAGTTTGTCTCCTCCCTTAAATAGGCCTAACAGGAAGCTGTAACAAAATATCCACTTCATACACACACACACACACACACACACACACACACACACACACACACACACACACACACACACACACACACATATATATATATATATATATATATATATATATGTTAAAAAATTTTAAGGGATGATTAATAATTAATTAAGAGACCAGGATGGATCCATTTCGGGCTCCTTAGCCCTCGTCAGCTGGCCATACTTTCCTACAGGGATTTGAAGGATAAGGAGCCCGAAATGCATCCATCCTGGTCTCTTAATTAATTATTAATCATCCCTTAAAATTTTTTAACACATATCTAAAAAGACAGCAGCAATTTAATAGGTCTCTGTCTGGATGGTCTCTAGGTTGAGTCGAAGGACAGAGAAGGATGACAAGTTTGTCTCCTCCCTTAATAGGCCTAACAGGAAGCTGGATGATGTAATCAGGGAAACTGGTTAGCTCAAGGCATAGAGAAGCCTGCTTCGAATGCTGGAGAGCACCAGTTCAAATCCCTGTAGGGAAGTATGACCAGCTGACGAGGGCTAAGGAGCCCGAAATGGATCCATCCTGGTCTCTTAATTAATTATTATTAATCATCCCTTAAAGAAATTTAAAACATATATATATATATATATATATATATATATATATATATATATATATATATATATATATATATATATATATATATACTAATGTGTGTTAGTTTTATGAGCTGATCAATAAATAAATCAGATGATCAGCTCATAAAACTAACACACAACGGAACTCATGGCTTTCTGTCTAAATGGTCTCTGGTGATGAGCTGAAAGGCAGAAAAGGAAACAGTATGTCTCCTCCCTTAATTTATATATCTCCTCCCTTAATATGTGTGTGTGTGTGTGTGTGTGTGTGTGTGTGTGTTTATGTGCTGATCAATAAATTTATTTAAATTTGAGAGACCAAGATAGATCTATTTCGAGCTTATTAGCTCTCATCAGTTGGCCAGAGAGGGAAACAGTATGTCTCCTCCCTTAATGGGGCCTTACAGGAAGTTGTGAAAACAATTATCTATATCTATATATCTATATCTATATCTATATCTATATATGTGTTAGTTTTTATGTGCTGATCAATACATTTATTTAAATTTGAGAGACCAAGATAGATCTATTTCGAGCTTGTTAGCTCTCATCAGTTGGCCACACTCCACTGGGATTCGAACCGGGGCTGCAATGCATCCAAGGCAGAAGCCTAGCAATTCAGCCTAATTGGTTCTACCCATTTCATCAGCTAAGACAGGAGTATTTAGTATAGATAATTGTTTTCACAACTTCCTGTAAGGGCCCCATTAAGGGAGTATATATATTCGTAGATTTTCACGGGTGTAGGTATGCTGGTCTTGTTGTATTCGGGTGTTTTCCCGTATAAGCATGAGATTGTTTATGCAACGTTTCGGCAAGATCTCACTTGCTATCTTCAGGCTTCGGTCTGTGATTACAAAGGTGCCGGCCTTCCTTAAATCTTGGTGGTGGGGTGGAGTGCTGACTCTGTTCTTGTGAGTGGGTTGATTGGCTGTGCAGCTGTATCATGATTGGTAGATTGATGCCGATTGGTCCTATTTGTGTGTTTCTCCTTATTTTGAATTTCAACGGCTTGGGTGGTGGGTGGGGCTTGTCTGTTGGCCAGTGCTGGTTTCCAGATGTCTGGTAGGCGGGAGGTATCATCACGTTTGTTCATATTGTGAGGTTGCTTCTCTATTTCGATGGCTTCTCTTCTTGCCGAAACGTTGCAAAGACAATCTCATTCTTACACGGAAAAACAACTTGTATTCAACAAGACCAGCATACCTACACCCGTGAAAATCTTCGAAAACAAATATATATATCACATACAGTATGACTATCGTTGAGCTTTGAGTGAAAGTTGCAAATGTAGCATTCATAAAATACAGAATTGGTTTAATGAGTTGCTGGTGAATGCTACATTTATACCCTTGCACACTCTGAAACACCATTCTGGAATTGAATCAAAAGTGCTGCACAACTTTGATTGGATATGAGAATTTATACACTTGTTCTTTTGAATACATCCTAGAAAGAAATTCAGGATTTTGTAAGTGAGTTCTAATAGGAAACTTAAATCCATAAATGATGGGATTAGTAGAAAGAGCTGTGTGCATGGGATTGCACATTTCAAAGTTCCAAAATACAAATAGATACATATACATATAAATATGCATATGCATAGACATACCTATACATACATACATACATACATACATACATACATACATACATACATACATACATACATACATTACATACAAATGTTAGGACTATAATCCTAGTGTTGGGTTGGCAATAAATATAATATGATTGAAATTGGTATCTGTAACTTTAACTGATACAGTGGAATGTGATTGGTTGCTGCTTCCTCAATCAGCCATAAGAGGGAGCCAGAAGCACTGTTAGATGCTGATCTTTTGAATGGAGACTCTGAATGTCGGGGTTAGATCAGCAGAGCAAGAAGAATCGTGGATTGAGCAACTGTAAGCCAACTGTTTGAGTTATAGACTGTATTTTGAATCAAGAGTAACTATCACTTGTTTATGAAGAAGTAGTTTACTTTATTTTCCACCGCAAGTAAAAATCTACTTGTTTTTACCATTGGTGTCTGTGACTAATAGTGTGAATATCTAGCAAGATATCTCTTGCTGCAATTCCGTTGCACGTCTCTCAGTCTCCTAACAGAGATATTCTCAAAATACATGTAATGTTTATTGCTTCAACAGCATCTCTTGAAATGATGTTGAAATTAAACAAGAAAAAAACATCACTAACCTGCACAAGAACAAAGTAGCGTTTTTTCCACCTTTTCCAAACTTTTTGTCCAAGGGCATACAAATACCTGTTAAATGTGAAGACAAATCATTCTCGGTTAAAAACCTTACAATGAAATGGCCACAAATGAACATAAATGAAAGAGCGTCTCAGAAGAATTGAGTTGTTATTAGATTCCCGTATTTACTTATGCTTAACATATCGATGGATACATTTTGATGTATTCATTATTAGGGCTGCTAACATTTTATACAGGGAGCAACATAAATCATCTTAGTCCTAATTCAAAACAGTCTTGAAAGTGTTATGTCATATACTTCACATGGAAACTGAGATTTAGGAACGAAGGCAACTCTATTAGTTTACAGCAGAGGCAAGATTTGAATTGGAGGTTTTCCAGCTCATAATTCATGTGGTGTTTCAAGAAGAAGCTCGTGAGTTTATAGTTGTTGCCTTTCAGAATGTAATTGAATTTTTCAATCAATCTTCTCCAATCTGGGGCCATGTAGAATTGTTGGGGCTACAACTTCTAGGAAGACTTCTAGGAAGGGCAATCTCAGTACATCTAGAAGATCACCGGTTGAAAAAGCCAGGAACTAAAGATAACTTACTAAAATGTTATGGCTGATATATAACAAACTCTGAGAGCAAACATTAGAGCAGATTTTTGATTGCAACATATTTGCAGGCTCTCAAAAAAATATGTAATTGAGTTAAACAATTATGAAGATGACAAAATAACATAACTATAATGTCAGGCTTCCAAATATCGTTCAAAATTAAATCAGAATCCGAGGCAAATGATTCCTCAAAGTTCCAATTTATTAAGAGAGTCTTGTTAACATATCTGGAAAAACCCAAATCTAAAGGCTTCCCGGTTTTCCCACCCAGTTGAAAGTTCAAGATCTTTCCCACCACAACGACAAGTCCACCACATAGTCCAATCTTCCACTGCCATGCTGGCAGCTTCCACCCATCCAGTTCCGGCCAGGTGCAGAGACAAAGGATGACCTTGGCTTTCTAGAAATAATTTTGTTATGGCTACATAGTATTTAACTCCATACAATCCCCTCTCCCATTTTTCCACCATAGAAAATGCATAGTAGAATAATAGACAGTGTGGCAAGTCAATACAGTTGCAAGAAAAAGTATGTGAACCCCTTGGGATTACGTGGAGTTTTGCATGAATTGGTCATAAAATGTGCTCTGAACTTCATCTAAGTCACAACAATAAACAAACACAGTCTGCTTAAAATAGTACTACACAAACATTAGATGTTGCCATGGTTTAATTGAACATAACATGTAAACATTCACAGTGCAGGGAGGAAAAAGTATGTGAGCCCCTAGCCTAATGACGTCTCCAAGAGCTAATTGGAACCAGGAGTGAGCCAACCTTGACTCCAATCAGTGTGATGATATTGTGTTGCTGACAGCTGTCCTGCCCTTTAAAAACACACAACTGTTTTGGGGTTACTGGTTTCAAGAAGCACTCTCAGAAGACCTACGATCAAGAATTGTTGACTTGCATGAAGCTGGAAAGGGTTACAAAAGTACCTCCAAAAGCCTTGATGTTCATATAACCACGGTAAGACAGACTGTCTACAAATGGAGAAAGTTTAGCACTGTTGCTACTCTCCCTAGGCGTGGTCGTCCTGTAAAAATGACTGCAAGAGCACAGCACAGAATGCTTCATGGGGTAAAGAAGAATCCTAGAGTGACAGCTAAAGACCTACAGAAGCCCCTGGCACATGCTAACATTTTTGTTGACACATCTACAATAAGGAAAACATGAAACAAGAATGGAGTACATGGGAGGACACCACGGAGAAAGCCATTGCTGTCCAAAAAAAAATATTGCAGCACGTTTGAAGTTTGAACCTGGATGTTCCAGAGCACTACTGGCAAAATATACTGTGGACAGATGAAACCAAAATTGAGTTGTTTGGGAAGAACACACAACACTATGTGTGGAGAAAAAAAGGCACAGCACACCAACAGCAAAACCTCATCCCCACTGTAAAACATGGCAGAGGGAGCATCATGGTTTGGGGCTGCTTTGCTGCCTCAGGGCCTGGACAGATTGTTGTCATTGATGGGACAATGAATTCCAGAGTTTATCAAGACATTTTGCAGGAAAACGTACGACCATCTGTCCGCCAACTGAAGCTCTGCAGAGGATGGGTGATGCAACAGGACAATGACCCAAAGCATACAAGTAATTCAACAAAAAAATGGCTTCGACAGCACAGAATATACCTTCTGGAGTGGCCCAGTCAGAGTCCTGACCTCAACCTGATTGAAATGCTGTGTCATGACCTTAAGAGAGCGATTCACACCAGATATCCCAGGAATATTGCTACACTGAAACAGTTTTGTGAAGAGGAGTGGTCCAAAATGACTCCAGATCGTTGTGCAGGTCTGATCTGCAACTACAGGAAACGTTTGGTTGAGGTTATTGCTGCCAAAGGAGGGTCAACCAGGTATTAAGTCCACAGGTTCACATACTTTTTTCTTGCAACTGTACATCAACACTCTGCTGCTTCCACATTGACTTGCTTCTACTAGATGAGTCTAGAAAGCACCAACAGATAACATGAAGGTACCTGCACTGGATCCAAATAATTGTTCTCTGCTTTGGAACTTAAAACTATACATTTCTAAAGCATGTTTTCCCTTCAAATGCGCTACATTTTTCAGCAAACTCTGAATCAGTTTATGAAATATGTTTATCTTATTTGCATATATACTCAATTGCTGCTTAGAGCTCCATAGCCAATAATTCGTTGATTAAATAGTGATTGAGTTACTGTTATTGTGCTAAGCCAGGGGTCTGCAAAGTCGGCTCTTTTAAGACTGATGGGCTTCGCTGGCTGGGGAATTCTGGGAGTTGAAGTCCATCAGTCTTAAAAGAGCCAACTTTGCAGACCCCTGTGCTAAGCCATTAATTCGGAGACTATATGATTATCTGTATTAGTGTCTCTTAATACAACAATGTATTTTAGATACTTCTACAATGCTTATCTTCTTAAAAGAGGCAATAAGGTTTTCTCTATCTATGGATATGCTACATTCTGAGAAAACATATATCTAAAACAGGAGTCGGTGACTTACAATCTCTAGGCTCTTGGGACTTTTAAATTTTAGTATTTAAATTACCTGAAGTAGGAAATATAAGAAAGGTACAATGCAACTTCTAATACAGCATACCAAAGAGCGAGAGAGGAAGGATGGGAGAGAGGGAGAGGCTATCTTTATAAACACCGTTTTCCCAAATCCCAGCTATCTGTACTCATGAACTGGCCTTATTTACTTATTTATTAAATTTGCATGATCATTATAAGGTGACCCATCACTGCTCCAAGACAGTATTATGCCCGTAATTGAAAAGTTAATCATACAAGTGGAGAAAGATGAAACTGACTTAACCATGGAACGATACTAAGAACATTTTGATTTCACCAAAAGACACGAGAGGATATTTATCTATCTATCTATCTATCTATCTATCTATCTATCTATCTATCTATCTATCTATCTATCTATCTATCTATCTATCTATCTATCTATCTATCTATCTATCTATCTATCTATCTATCATCTATCTATCTATTTATTCGATTTATATACCGCCCTATTTCACCTAAAAGGTGCTAGTTGTCATCTTTAAAGCGCTCCATGGCACGGGACCTAGCTACCTGCGGGATCGGATCCTGCCTCATACATCCTCACGGCCGATTCGCTCCCACAGAGAGGGACTTCTCCGGGTGCCGTCCACTAGGCTATGTCAGCGGGCGACGCCCAGGGGAAGGGCCTTCTCTGTGGCGGGCCCAGCCCTCTGGAACGACCTTCCCCCCGAAATCAGAACAACTACGGACCTCCGCTCCTTCCGTCAAAAACTTAAAACACACTTTTTCTGCTTGGCCGGCCTAGGTTAGTCTTTACCTTTAGGGTGTTAGGGAATTTTAACTTTATAACTTGGGGATTTTAGCGCAGGGATAATCTTAATTTAATTTGTTTTTATCTATCGTATTTATTATATGTATGTATTTTTATAGTATTTTAAATTTTTCCCTGTGCACCGCTCCGAGTCCCCTTGGGGAGAGGATGCGGTATACAAATAAAATTTGATTTGATTTGATTTGATTTAAAAGGGACTCAGGGCGGTGCACAGAAAGATAAAAACCCCACAATATACAAAATATAAAAAACAATTAAATTATTAGATCTGTGCTAAAATTTGAATAAATAATTAAAACCAATAAATATCGAATTAAAATATTCCCTAATCTATGTCAGGCCGGCTAGATGGAAGAAATGTGCTTTTACCATCCGACGGAAGAGTCGTAGGTCTGTGATGGTACGGATATCGGGGGGAAGGTCGTTCCAGAGTGTCGGACCCGCCACAGAGAAGGCTCATCCCCTGGGAGTCGCCAGTCGGCATTGACCGGCTGACGTACCCTGAGAAGGCCAACTCTGTGGGAGCGGACAGGTCGAAGGGAGGAATGTGGTAGGAGGCGGTCTCTCAAGTAACCAGGACCCGTGCCATGGAGCGCTTTGAAGATGGTAACTACCACCTTGAAGCGCACCCGGAAGACCACAGGCAGCCAGTGCAGCTCGCACAGGAGAGGTGTTACATGGGAGTAACAAGAAACTCCCAGAATCCCCCGCACGGCCGCATTCTGCACTAGCTGGAGCCTCCGGGTGCACCTCAAGGGGAGCCCCATGTAGAGGGCGTTGCAGTAGTCTAGCGGGAAATAACGAAGGCTTGAGTGACCATGCGTAGGGCATCTCGATCTAGTAGTAGAAGCCACCGTGCTCAGTCCTTATGAGTAAATGTTGAATTGGAGTCTCATCCAACCACTCAATGGGAAAGCTGCCAGTTTTCTGAAAAGGGTCAGAAATCAATGAACAGATGAATATTTGAGTACCTGGAGAAGCACCCAGTATATGGAAAAACTACTTGGGAGAACACTATGGTAATAAGAGTTGATCACTGCCAGTTGAGAGCTTCCTGTAAGGTCTTACTTGAGTGCAACATCTCTTTCTGTACAAACCCACTCCTGTATTCTTTATACATTTTAAATTGTGCCCTGCAAATCTCTTGTTGTTTCTAGATCTTGCTTGGTTCAGTGAACTTTGTCTGCTGGAAGGGAATCTATTCCCTTGAACTTAAACTTGCAATTATAAACTACATCTTTAATTGCTGAATGTATGACCTTGTAACTGCTATACTAACTGATTCAAACCCAAGGGGCCCATGACAGTTACATACAGTGTACTGTTCTTTGACAGTGAAGGCAATGATTTATGATCTCAATATCACTGATCACTTGGTTAGATAGCAATACTTTAAAAAATGTTGTCTAGTTTGCAGGTAGTACAAAATTCCTACAAAACAAGAATAAAAGAATATGTCCTCACACAGTTTCAGAGTAGAGTTGAGATTCCTACAAATGATAAATGTTGCCAAGCACAAAACACACATATGAAAATAGCAGCCACAAACACTTTGGGATTGAAGATTGGCCATCTTTAACTCGATATCGGATAGTATAAGAGATCATGGCATGGAGGTGTGTGTGTGAATTGGATGAATGTTTGCAAAGATGCTACCAGGACTTGCTCCTATAAGAAGGGAGGTGTAGGAATGTACTTCTGTGTTCCTGTAATGTGCATACCATAATTGGACTAGCTAGGCAGGGAAGATGGAAGAACATTTGAAGTATAATTTTACAAAAATCAACTCTCTGACTGAAAGTTTAAATTTGACTGTAGTTGGTATATTAATTTCTTGTCCATCCCCAGATCCAGTTATATCACAGGATTTGTTTACAGGGAGGAAGACTACAGGGAGGAAGGTTTCCCATTTTCTGACTTGCAGCACTACATAGTTTGAGAATCCCAGCAATAGGCAATAAAATAAAAGGTATAAATCAGGGGTTCCCAAACTTGGCAACTTTAAGACTTGTGGACTTCAACTCCCAGAATTCTCCAGCCAGCATAGCTGGCTGGAGAATTCTGGGATTTGAAGTCCACAAGTCTTAAAGTTGTCAAGTTTGGGAACCCACTGCCACAGATCAGAACTAGTACTGCAGAGTCTGATAAGCACCTATTGTTGTATGCCTGACAAGATGATTCGGATTCTACAAATCCACTGGTTTGCCATAGGGAAGTTCTTCTTTGGTTGTAACATTGTCCGTGGGCATTCTGGATGTGGTTTGCTTTCTTTATGAAACAAGGAACTAAATGCAAAAGTGCACTATATTGCCAAAAGTATTTGCTCACCCATCCAAATAATCAGTCAGGTGTTCCAATCACTTCCATGGCCACAGGTGTATAGAATCAAGTACCTAGGCATGCAGACTGTGGTTACAAACATTTGTGAAAGGATGGGTCGCTCTCAGGAGCTCAGCGTGGAACTGGGATAGGAGGCCACCTGTGCAACAAATCCAGTCGTGAAATTTCCTCGCTCCTAAATATTCCAGTCAACTGTCAGCTGTATTATAAGAATGTGGAAGTGTTTGGGAATGACACCAACTCAGCCACGAAGTGGGAGGCCACGTAAACTGACGTAGCGGGGTCAGCGGATGCTGAGGTGCCTAGTGCGAAGAGGTCACCAACGTTCTGCAGAGTCCATCGCTAGGGACCTCCAAACTTCATGTGGCCTTCAGATTAGCTCAAGAACAGTGCGCAGTGGACCGACATCAAATTGAACCCTATGGATTAGGAATGGGGTGTCACTTACTGTAAGTTCATATGCGAGTAAAGGCAGGTGAGTGAATACTTTTGGCAATATAGTGTACATGACAAAAGGCATTGCAATGGACTGGAACTTCCAGTTTGCCAAATGCAAAAAAACTATGTTGATTGGCCATTGAACTTTTCAAATTCAAAAAAAAGTATTCACTGTGCATGTGCACAGTGTTCAGAAGTGTTATAAAGCAAAAAAAAAAAAAGTGCATTTCTTTCTGGTAATCGTATTGTTCCTGGGCTGTCTTGAAAATAGGGGAGTCTATTGCTGCTGCTACTTTAGTGGCTTAGCTGAATGGTTGAACAAGGAAAGTAGCAGAACATGTGCTCAACTGCTATTTTTGCTGATTGCTAGATAATTGAGAAGGGACACGGTGGCTCGGTGATTAAGACATTGACCTTGTCGATCAGAAAGGTCGGCAGTTTGGCGGTTCGAATCCCTAGCGCCGTGTAATGGAGTGAGCTCCCATTACTTGTCCCAGCTTCTGCCAACAGTTCGAAAGCATGTAAAAAATGCAAGTAGAAAAATAGGGACCACTTCGGTGGGAAGGTAACAGCGCTCCTTGCGCCTTCAGCGTTTAGTCATGCCAGTCACATGACCATGGAGACATTTTCAGATAGCGCTGGCTCTTTGGCTTTGAAACGGAGATGAGCACTGCGCCCCCCCCCCCCAAGTCGGGAATGACTAGCAGATACGTGCAATGGGAACCTTTACCTTTAGGGAATTTTAAATATTATTATCATTATTTATTTATTATTTATTTGTGGAATTTATATAACCGCACCCTCTCCCCGAAGGGACCCAGGGCGGTGCACAGGAAATTAAAACACACAATATCACAATATAAATAATTAAAACCAAATTAAATAAATTATCCCTGTGCTAAAATTTAAAATGTTAAAACATGATCCCATCTAAAACCCAATTAAAACAATTTATGGTACAGACTGTAGGCTAGGTGAATAACTTAGGCCAAGCCGGCCTGATGGAACAAGAGTGTCTTTAATTTCTGGCAGAAGGTGCGGAGGTCCGTGGTTGTTCTAAGGTCGGGGGGAAGGTCGTTCCAGAGGGTTGGGCCCACCACAGAGAAGGCCCTTCCCCTGGGCATCGCCCGCTGGCATTGCCTGGTGGACGGCACCCGGAGAAGTCCCTCTCTGTGGGAGCGGATCGGCCGCAGGGATGTATGGGGTAGGATGCGGTCTCGCAGATAGCTAGGTCCCGTGCCATGGAGCGCTTTAAAGATGGTAATGCTTTTATGCCACCTTTTTTATATATATAACTCAAAGTAGCAAACATACAGTAGTTAATCTTGCCTCTATTTTCCCCAGAACAACAGCCCCATTAGGTGGGTTGGGCTGAGAAAGTATGACTGGCCCAAAGTCATTCAGCTAGCTTTCACCACCTAAGGGATACTTAGAATTCACAGAACTTATAGGCTGCTCCTTAACCAGAAAATCAATGTGCTCCCTTAAAAAAAAAAAACACACACATCCTCAAGGCCAATTTCTCTGTAGTTGATAAGAAATATCGGGAAGAAAAAGGCTTCTTTTTAGTTCTAAAGTTATCTAAGAGGCAATAAAATCTTTAATTCAGTTCCATAAGAAGAAAGAATGCACGAAATGTTTGGATAGAACATTTCGAATTCTGTCTTTTTAAAAAGAAAATCTGTTTGAATGCTTTATTTAAATGAATGATATATATGCGAGACAAAGATTTATAGCACTTAAGACTATGCTATGAGGCTTGCCTGTTTATCTTTGA
This sequence comes from Rhabdophis nuchalis, assembly GCA_039707465.1. NCBI lineage: Eukaryota > Metazoa > Chordata > Lepidosauria > Squamata > Natricidae > Rhabdophis > Rhabdophis nuchalis. Next base: position 10,688,337 of record CM077656.1, read on the forward strand.
TGTTTATGAGGGGAAGGAGAGAAGACTAACGATTAAATAAGTGATTATACGGCATCATTATTTACTGGCTCCTAAAACAATTAACCAAAGTTGTATGTGGGAGAATAACATTAATACTTGTTAATACTCCTTAAGTAGGGCTTATTCTTTGTTTAACTATAAGGAAAAAATCCATCTGCATCTTTAAAATGAATTCTTTACTTTTTATAAGCTTCTATTTATCACAGTTGAAGAAAAGGTAGAAAGGGGGAAAAAATCAATACATATTACAGTTCTGTTCTACAAAAGGCTTTCTTAAAAAGAAGTCTAAGTCAAGGTTGAAAGAGCAATTAAAGCAGTCTCCAAATCTGGGCCATTCTGATAGAGTTCAGTTAACATGTGGCAGAAGTAATCATCCACTTGTGAAAATGATTTTCAGTTCATTCTCAAACACCTTTCAGACACTCGTGATCCCATTTAACTGACAACAATACAGTCTATCTGCGGGCATCACTGCATTCAGTGTGAGAACCAATAGGGACCAAATGGCCACAGGCACTTTCAGCCATCACCGCATATTCTGTTCTGCCTAGCATAAAGGAAATTCTTCCTCGTTCTGCATTCCTTCTTTTATGCAACCCCACAAGATGAAGCTTTCCCCCCCCCCCTTTCCTCTTCTTTTTTGTCCTCCGCTGAGGAGGAGAGGCACAACAGATTCAAGACTACAATGCAGCTGGGTCATCGGAAGCCTAGCTGAAAACATTCTCAGATTGATTTCAATACTTTTCCCTGCTCTTGAAAAAGAGCACCCAACACATCTTCGCAAGAAATGGGAAGGTGTGGGGAGCTAAAGAAAGAAAAGAAAACCCACACAGCCCAAACAGCTGTTACAATGATGTCTGTGGAAGACAAATATTCTGAAGGCAAAGAACATAAAGCAACAATGGAAACTATATCTACTCACTTCAGTGAACTGGACACTCAATATATGAATAGGAAAATTGGCAGGAAGCCCCTAAAGATTTTTGCACCTTCCTTCTATTTCCCAATATACATATGGACATACTGTACACACAGAGACGGTGGCATTAGGACATTAATTAAAAGGTAAAGGCTCCCCTCACACATACACTACATTGCAAAAGGTATTTGCTCACCCATCCAAATAATCAGTCAGGTGTTCCCATCACTTCCATGGCCACAGGTGTACCTAGGCATGCAGACTGTTGTTACAAACATTTGTGAAAGGATGGGCCGCTCTCAGGAGCTCAGTGTGGAACTGGGATAGGAGGCCACCTGTGCAACAAATCCAGTCGTGAAATTTCCTCGCTCCTAAATATTCCACAGTCAACTGTCAGCTGTATTATAAGAACGTGGAAGTGTTTGGGAACGACAGCAACTCAGCCACGTAAACTGACGGAGCAGGGTCAGTGGATGCTGAGGCTCATAGTGTGAAGAGGTCACCAACATTCTGCAGAGTCCATCGCTACAGACCTCCAAACTTCATGTGGCCTTCAGATTAGCTCAAGAACAGGGTGCAGTGGACCAACGTCATATTGAACCCCATGGATTAGGAATGGGATGTCACTTACTGTAAGTTTCATTCTGTGACGTTCTGGTGAAAGAGAAATTCCCTTGGGCTCCTGAACAAGTCTGAAAGCTTAGAACCGTGGTGGCAAACTTATGGCATGTGTGCCAGAGGTGGCACACCCCTCTCTGTGGGCACATGTGCCATCACCAGTTGCTTTTAATAATAATAATCTTTATTGTCATTGTAATAATATTGTAATAAAATTACAATGAAATTGGTTCATTTTTCTGTTTTTGGCCTGAAAATGCCCCCCAAAATGGCAATAAATGGCAAAAAAACAGGCATGCACAAGCCGGCCACGGTTTCTGGCACTTCATGCGCATTTCAATTTGGGCACTTGGTGCTGAAACGTTTCCCCATCACTGTCTTAGAAGACTAAAAACCTCTGGTCCCACTGACTGACTCAGACTGGATCCTGCAAGATAGGTTGTCATTGTGAGGTTGGGCTTTATATTCTGAGATAGACACACAATCTAGGTTGAGAACGAGGCTAAGCAATCGTTTAGGCTAGAAATGGCTCCTGGGAAAAAACAAGTGTTCTTTCTATCTAAGCCACGGGTGTCCAAACTTGGGAACTTTAAGACTTGTGGACTTCAACTCCCAGAATACCCATTGGCTGGGGAATTCTGGGAGTTGAAGTCCACAAGTCTTAAATTTCCCAAGTTTGGACAAAGTATAAATAAAGTAAGTACTGAAAAACAAGCCAGGCCCCAGCCTAGATACTAGAAGACTATTTTAGTACTACCTTAGTATGAAAGCTGGCTGGGTGATTTTGGACCCATGACACTCTCTCAGCCCAACTCAACTCATAGGGTCAATGTGGGGAAAATAGGAGGAGGAGGAGCATGTACATTTGTGCATTGAGTTCTTTATAGAAATAAGTAGCCGTTCCCGGCCATGCATTGCTGTGGCCCAGTCTGGTTAAATGGCCAACCAATCTGTGTGTAGATCAACACCTGCACACACAAACACATACACACAACCACCGCATAACCCCCAACCTACCTACTGTATTTCTTCCTCTCTCCCTCTACCTACCTACTGTATTTCTCCCTCTCCCTCTCTACCTCCCTACCTCCCTACCGTATTTCTCCTTGAATCTTATGGACAGAGTATTTATGTCATAAAGGATGACATAATATCTGTGGGCCACTGCTCTCTCTGTATCCATCTACCTCCTTTTTTACAATTTTTTACATTTCCGTTGCATGTACCTGGCACAGGTACACAATCTATATATATCATTGGTGCCGTATTTGAAAGGAACGTTGTGTGAAAATTTGGAAGCGATCAGTGCAGGACTTTCGGAGATTAGCTGTTTTGAACAAAGTCTTGTTACATTTTTATTTATATAGATAATAAATACTCATTTCAATACTGCATATAGGTGCCTAGGCTAATAATAGCCTAACTGCTGAATCTTTCTAAAAATATAGTATCTGTAGATAAGGGACAAAAAATCAAACACTTTCTCACTTTTGAGGTATTTTGCTATTTTAAAAACTAAATTTAATTACTTATAACATATGGGGTCATCTGTATTCAAAAGAGCATGCATATTCATATCATAAATAACACTAGCACAAGCATTCCTTACACATGTATTCATAAATACCCTAAACAAATGTGATTTACACCTTGCTCACATTTTGAGCAAGTTGCAGAGACGCTTCACATGTAAACCACACCTAGATCCTAATACTTCCGCAGTTACAACTTACTGTTGTTCAACATTTAAAATTGTCATCATTTCCCCCCTCCTGGATTTTACACAATTTATTTCAATTCCATTCTTTGACATATTGCTTATTCCCATGAAGATTTCTAAAATATTTCTTCCTGCATTCCTTCATTCCGGAGCACTTTATTACTTCATACAGATACGTTTTCTACTACAGTATATAATCAAACTAAAATCTACATAAAAGAAAAATAACCAACACATGTCCATTAAAAAGTAAGGAAAATTAAAACAGTTTCCCGTTATATATAGTAATATAATTACTACAGTGGGTAGTAAAAAGTCATTCGTCTTTACAAGCTTTGAGTATTCAATGTTTCATCCTTTAAGTATCTTGGATTTCAATTATCTAAAATATTAAAGGGATAAAAGAATATGTTAAAAGCCCCTTCGCAACCACATAATAGGGTGTAATATGATCATACTGGTTTGCACCACAATAATCCAGTAATATATATCATATTATCTTTAAAGTTTTAAAGACCAAAAGCAACATGTTAAAATTGGCCCTAAAAACCATTAGTAATCAGTATAAATGGCATATTATTTGTGAAACACAAGCATAGTGATTTGCTTCACAGGGTCACGTATAGTTTTATTTTACATAAACAATAAATTCAACCATAGGTGACATTACAATAATCCATGATGAATATCATTCTCACATGCAAAATGGATATTAGCCCTTTTTCCTTGACATAACTTTGTAGGTCATCTACCACTTAAACTTAGTTAATATATTCTTGATTATTCACCATATGTGCTTCCACTGACATTGTTGAACATAGAAGCACACCTGATTTATAAAATTATGCTTTTAAGTAATGTGCATCTGACTTCGATATCTAGACAAACATCTTAGTCTGTATAAACACATTTACCCATTCACAGTAATGCTATTACAACTGGTTAAATTTCACTTGTTCTTCTGCATTCTTTCTATACTTTCTCAATCACCTATTTAGATATCCTATAATTTCCCTTCAATAATTTGGTGAAAACAGCAGTAGGATTGCTTATTGTTTGTATATAAGAAATGCTCCAATACACACCTACAATGATTTTCTCTAAAGGTGGTTTCTTATCTAACAACCATTCATTCAGCATCTGCTCAAGAATGCTAAACGAGTAGTAGTTATGACCAAAACCTGTACTATAACTTTTGCACTGGCTCAAAGTCACCTGGTTGTGATTTTCAACTTTCTCATAAGCTACCAATAAGTTAAATAAATGGGAAAGTTGGCATGAAGTCAGAAGTCTCTGTCACATGAAGTTCTAAATCCATGTGGTCTTCATTTAATGACTGCAACCAGGACTGCCGGGATTGCCATCACTAAGTGGTGCAGATACACATTGTTGTTTTTAACTTAGAGCCACAATGTTTAATGGCAAGAATTCCTGATCCTTAATAGCGTCATTGAATGAGGATTACTTGTAATAGTTTCACTGAGATGTGAAGAGAATAAAAACCAGCATGGAAATAAGTGGTACCCAAAACTTAGAATGTGTTCTCTGAAGCATCACATTTTGATGTTTTCTGGAAAAATATGGGCCCCTTTAATATTGCACATGTTAATTGAAACCTACAGAAGTAATCCAAAAGACAATGTTGATCCTACTGAAAGCTTTAAGAGACACAATAATACTAATTGGCCCACATACTTCATTTTCATTCCCTTGGTATAGTCATCCACTAGCACGAACCAGGAGTTTATTCACTTCCAAAATCAGTCCCAATCCTGAATTTCAATAAAGCTAGTTTTTTTCTGGCAGCATGTAGATATCAAATAGCAAAAAACAAACAAATAAATAGACAGATAACCTTCTTTTAAAAAGTAAAGTGGCAGTAATTACCACACAGTATACTGCAGAATATAACATCAACCTCTCTGAGAAGGCCCTAACAATTCTCATAACTAAACTGACAAAAAAGCACGTTTTACTTTATTTTTGATGTCCAAACATCCAACCTTTCCATGTCAGATTTCAAAACTCAGGATGGATTGGATTCTAGAATTCATGTCCCTTATTAGGAGTATAATCCTAGTATTGGGTAGGCAATATATATCAGCCATGATAACAAATGGTCTTGGTTACTTTAAATGTAATTAGCAGCTGTAATTAACTCAGCAATAAGAGGAAGCCAGGAGAGCTCTCTCTCTCTCTCTCTCTCTCTCTCTCTCTCTCTCTCTCTCTCTCTCTGCTAGCTGTGACTGACTGACTGACTGACTGACTGACTGACTGACTGAACAAGGAAGAATCATGGATTGCAACTGTAAGCTAACTGTTTTTGGGTTAAAGACTGTATTTGATTCAATACTTACTATCACTGCTTGTGAAGCAGTAGTTTAGTTTTACATCACAAGTAAAGCTACTTGTTTTTACTACCAGTGTCTGAGACTCTATTCATGTGTCTACTAGCAACGTTTCTCTAGCTGCACATTCCTTTGCACAACTTTTTGTCTCCTAAAGGAGAGATCCCCAACACCCCTCCAAAGCATATCTCAAACTGTTTTTGTGATTGTACTTATGATAAACAATCTATTACTTCTCCTTAATTTATGCACAGATATTTATTTAGGTATTAAGAGTATCTTGTAATTACTTTTGTAATAACGCATGATCAGTTTTTTTTTTAAACAAAGAAAATTAATTTTACAAAATATTTTAAAACATTGTCAGAGGTTTGAATCTAATCAATGAAACAATGAAATTTCAAGTCAAAACTTATTAGCTGCTTAATAGACATACTATACTGTCAGGTTAATAAAAACCTTCACAAATTCATTACCACACCTCAATCGAGAAATGATACATCAACTTCACAGACATACAATTAAATACAAAGTAATAAAACTCAAGACTAGGTGATTCTATGTATTATTCATAATGACATTTATACCTAATATCTTTCAATATTAATTTCTTAGCTAATATTTCCCATATTTTTCTAAAAAAAACAAGGCTCCAAGTGTCCAACCAAAACTGTCAAAAATCATGGCATAGTTTTATACCATTTGACAAAACAAGTCTAAATCCTAATAACAAATTCTCCAAAGTTATCTTTCCAGGAACAAGAAAAAGAGAAAATCTTGGTGCTCCCTATGAGCATAACATTGTCTTCTTTGCATTATTGTTCCACAAAAATGTTTAACGAAACCTACTGGCACCAAAACATGTCTACCTCAGTCTACAGGTGATCATATTAAATAAACGGAAGTACTAATAAGCAAACCATAAGCTCTACCATTTGGCAGGATAGTCAATGTGTTATCACTCCATTTCTACAGATTAAAATCTGGGGAGAAAAAACCCTCCAAACTGATGGACAGACTAATCTGGTACACATAATGTTCTAGACCAGGCAGTGGTGGGTTTCTGCAGGTTCGCACCTACTCGCGAGAGCCGGTTGGTGAAATTTAGAGAGCCGGTGAGAGGAGGTTCCATCAGCGGACCCAGAAGTAAGTCTGCCCCGCCACTGCCGGTGACCCAACAAGAAAGGAAAGGAAAGGAAAGGAAAGGAAAGGAAGGAAGGAAGGAAGGAAGGAAGGAAGGAAGAAAGAAAGAAAGAAAGAAAGAAAGAAAGAAAGAAAGAAAGAAAGAAAGAAAGAAAGAAAGAAAGAAAGAAAGAAAGAAAGAAAGAATTTATTATCACAATTGAGCCCAAAATTTTGGTTGCTAAGCAAGAGCGTTGTTAAATGAGTTTCACCACATTTTACAAGTTGGCCACTCCCACCCAGTCACATGACTGCCAAGCCATGCCCACAAAATAGGCCACACCTACAGAGTAGGTTCTAAAAAATTTTGAAACCCACCACTGAGACCAGGGCTGTCAAACTCCTGGCCCTTGGGCTGGATTTGTCATAGGCTGGCCACTCCCACACCCGGTTTAGCGAAGGGGAGAAAAGTCCCGATATGTCACGTGACACCGCTGTGATGACTTGAGTATGACACTCCTGTTCTAGATTATCCTTTTCATTTTAGTTTACCAAATTGAGTGGGTAATTTGGAGCTTGGTGTGTTGGAATTATTTATAGCTTACGTGTGAAACCAGCCAACTAAGATTTAGTAACAAACCCCTTGAGTTGGACTCAACTCTTGGTGACTGTAAGGAAGTTTGCTATTATTTTCTTCTGGGGAGTTTTTCAATTTCTCAATCAAGCTTACAGTCCAGGTATTCCCTGGTGATGCCCAACAGATGGCTTCCGTGTTTTGCTTCAAATCCCAGACATGATTGGTCAGGTTCTGCCATCTGCTGGGAAGATCTAGTCTCTTATGACAGGGATGTCCAAACTTGGGAACTTTAAGACTTGTGGACTTCATAGCTGGCTGGGGAATTCTGGGAGTTGAAGTCCACAAGTCTTAAAGTTCCCAAGTTTGGACATCCCTGTCTTATGACATGTGAACCAGGAATTAAATTCTGACAATCAAGCTAGGATTGTTTGAAGAAGTGAGAAAGTGCAGCCTAGTTTATCTTTCCTGGTGAAAAACATCACCACCACCCTACTAGTATGAGTAGAAACAAATATATATTTATTTATTTTATTTTTATTTTATCGAATTTATACCTCGCCCTTCTCCTTGTTATGACCCAGGGCGGCATTTATAAACCATTTATATTAGCCAGGAATTCTTCTTTAGATCTGATTTTTTTCCCCTTTTATTTATTTATTTATTTATTTATTTATTATTTAAATTTATAGATCGCCCCCTCACCCCCATGGGGACTCGGGGCGGTGCACAGGAAATTAAAATCTAATAAATAACAATATACAAGATACAAAATATTAAAACTGAATTAAATTATCCCTGTGCTAAAACAATATTTAAAATCCCTAAAAACCTTAACAATACCCTTAAAATTCAAATTAAAACAAATTTATTTTTTACGGCTAGGTATAAGAGTTAAGCCAGGCCGGCCTGCTGAAATAAGTGAGTTTTTAACTTCTGGCGGAAGGAGCGGAGGTCCGTCGTTGTTCTAATTTCGGAGGGTAGGTCGTTCCAGAGGTTTGGGCCCACCACAGAGAAGGCCCTTCCCCTGGGCGTCGCCTGCTGGCATTGCCTGGACAGCACCCGGAGAAGTCCCTCTCTGTGTGAGTGAATCGGCCGAAGGGATGTATGGGGCAGGATGCGATCCCGCAGATAACTAGGTCGCGTGCCATGGAGCGCTTTAAAGATAGTAACCAACACCTTGAAGTGCACCCGAAAAACCACAGGTAGCCAGTGCAGCTCGCGCAGGAGCGGTGTTACGTGGGCAAATCTTGTCTTGTCACTTTTTGAAACTCTTTCAAATCAAGTTTTCTGGAAAGTTAACTCTGAGGGCCAATGGTGGGTTCCAGCAGAGTCTACTGACGGTTCACTCAGGAAGCATCACACGTGCTTGATGCATGTTGTGGGAGCATGCGCAGTACAACTAAAATTGCTCTGCAAAAAACAAAGCAAAAAACAAGATGGCATTGTCTATGGCGCCGCTGGGAGAACCGGTTTGAGGGCTTTGGGTTGCTGTTGGTTCCAGTGACTCAGGCCGCCAAGCTATTACCGGTTTGGCTGAACCGGTCCAAACCGGTAGGAGCCTACCACTGATGAGGGCTCAGGGAAGTTAAAAGGCAATATGAATTTAGATTTCCTGTTCAAGGGTGACATCCTTTTCCTAGGAGGCATGAATTATTGCATGAATCTAAAAGAACTCTTGAATTTGTTTTTAAGCTGTTTAAGGTGGTGAGTGGAATGGGGAACAAAATCTGCCTTGTAGGTAAAATTGTTTTGTACTTGAGGAGCAAAAGCAAATTTTCACTTAAGCAGAAATTCACAACAGACCTATCTATTTAGGTAATAGTAATGCATTTATTTGAAACCATAGGTTTTAGCAAAATGTATGTAAAATGTAAAATTTAGCAACATTAATATAACATTCATTATTATTCATATAATTAGTATCAGTTCATCTCTTCTAAGATTAGCTTCTGCCAAATACGTAAATGGACGTTGGGTTTTTAGGGGGAATTTTAGCACAGGCTCCGATTTAATTCTTTTTATCTATTTATTGTATTTTTATCATTGTTGGTTTTAATTTCCTGTGCACCGCCCTGGGTCCATTTCGATGGAGAAGGCACGGTATATAAATCGAAATAAAGTAAGCAGCACTGCCGGTCAATACCTGGTTTCATATCTTCCCTACAGTCATTGCAAACAATACAACTTAAAGTAAGATATTTAAAAGTAGGTCCTTTTCTCTTTGAAATTTAATTCTCAACATTAACTCTAAATTTCATGTGGACCCAACCATACATCATCAGAATAGCGAAACACCTGTTAGGAGACCGTCTATTCCCTCCTCAAAGAAGTAAAGTTACATTTAAAATCTCCACAAAGGTACTCATAGAAGAATACTATGTAATCACTACTTTTAGCACTATTGGGAAACATTTTTATCTTTCTAATCCAATTCAAGTCAACCTCCCTTCCCAAACAGTATGAGGAATTTGACACAAGTGCTTCCACTGAATGCATACAGTCAAAGAGCAAAGCCCTGATGGATCTGTTTTGTCAACTAAACATTCTGGTTGCTCACCGACCTCTTAATGCTGGCTTTTCTTTTCAGTCCTTTTCTATCTTGTGCTTTCTTAGGTTCATTGTGTATTTTAATTGGGTAGGTTATTGATAGTAAAAATTTAACTCAATGCCTTCACACCTATGTCCCTGATTGCTTGGGATTAATAGCATCGTTCCATTTTTAAATGAAATTAATCTGAAACATCCTGACTTAATAATTGCTTTAGAGGGCATGTAATATCTAAAACATAGCTGAATATTCCAGAATATCAAACATCAAACAAAACGTTACACTTATAGAGTAGGGTCTCAAATGGGAATAGCTACAAATGTTTTGTGAGAGCTACTTCATTAGGCCAAGCAACTTAATACTGAAATCTTTTCATAGATTAATACGAAAGTCCCTGGGTTCAAAGCTAAAGGGGGGAAAAATCATGTGAAAGAGCTTCTTTTTTGGATACCAAATCACAGTGCCGGCTGCAAATGATGGCTAAAGCTGCCATTGTCACTGGATTTGAGCTGCTGGCTCTCTGGAAGAGAACAGAGAAAGGCCATTGAAATGTGAAAACACTGGAAATCCAGGAACTCTGCTTCCATTCCTGCAAGACCTAGAACAAAGATGTGCCAAAATTCCATGCCCACGTGGGTGCCCACTCAATCCTCCCCCGCCCACCTGTGCATGCAATTGTGGCCCCTGTACAACCCCTCAAGCCTCCGGAGGCTTTCCTGTAGGCTTTCCCTCCCCCAGCCCCCTGGAGGACCTCCGGAAGCCGGAAACGGATCATTCCCGAACTTCCAGTTGGCCCATGGGGGCTGTTTTTCACCCTCCCCAGTCTCTGGGGGCTTTCCTGAAGCCTGGGGTAGGAGAAAATGGCTTCCCCTGGTCCTCCGGAAGGGCAAAAAACCAGCTGGCATGCATGCCGGAACTGATGGTGTGCCACCAAATATGGTTCCGTGTGTCACCTGTGGCATGCATGCCATAGGTTCGCCATCACGGACCTAGAACATGCTGCTGGCCTGCGTAGGACTCCCAGAATCCACCACTCTTCCTGCCTGCAGGGCATCCACTCTGCCTGATGTACTTCAGGAAAATGAAAAAGTAGAGCCATAACAACCAGGGCCAGGACCCACTTCACTCTACTTGCCTGGAACTTTAGTACCTCTCATTCAGTGCCATCATAACTTTGAATGGTTGCTGAAGAAGTGGTCATAAAATAGAACAGAACAGAACAACAGAGTTGGAAGGGACCTTGCAGGTCTTCTAGTCCACCCACTTGCTTAGTCAAGAAACCCTATATTATTCAGATAAATGGTTATTCAACATCTTCTTAAAACTTCTCGTGTTGGAGCATTCGCAACTTCTGGAGGCAAGTTGTTCCACTGATTAATTGTTCTAACTGTTGGGAAATTTCTCCTCAGTTCTAGGTTGCTTCTCTCCTTAATTAGTTTCCATTCAATGCTCTTCTCCTGCCCAGGTAATATTTATTTGTGTTTGCCTGTAACATCTAGAGTACGGGATTGCTTCTGAAAATATCATAACCTTGGTGGCAGCTAATCCTCAGCTTTTTCCATGACAATACGGTGCTGAGGCTTGAAATCTTGTCTCTCAATCCAATATTTATGCTGTGCGGCTAAAGCTACACATTTCGATGCGATCATGAATGCATAAACCAAACTTGGCCAATTTGACCTTGGATGGAGGTCTGTTGAGTAGAATTAAACAAGTAAATTTAGTGGCTCCTACTACACAATTGAAGCCATGTTCTTTTCATGTATGCTACATGTGTGACACATGTAGAAAAAGGACAAGACTTCAGTTCAGTGGTCACCATCTTGTATTTTTTTGATATCTTGCCTCTCCTGTCTTGGATCAATGTTTTTACTGTCTGGGGATTCTGGGCAGTCCAACGCTTCTGACGGGAAATCTAGTCTAAATCAAAGCAAGTTTTAAATATGTAACACCAAACATTTCAATTCCTGGTTATGTTATTTCTTTTCAAAATCCTAAGTCAAAATATTTGTATGTCAATGATATTTTTTTTTTTAGTTCTAAAAAGTAAAGTTCAAATTTATTTGAACGAGTCTGCATATGAATATGTTGCTGAAAATAAAAAAAAGTATTTTGTAACTATAAAACGAGATATGGTAATATTGTATATTTCACATGTTGAACTTTATAACAGTTCAACGGTTTTCTAAGAATTCCTTTAAACCATGCTGCCCTCTTGTGATCAATTTATTTAATATTTCATAGTAATACCCAAGACTATAAATAAAACAGCGGCTTCCATTGGATTATTGTTTAAAAGCCTAAATTCACATGGTGCCCCTTTGTGTAACATTGGGTTAGTGAAACTGATTAGATCTGAACTTCATTGGGCACCATAAGTATCAGCAAAATCAAGTCTTCCTTCTGAAAATAATTCATACATTAATGTTTAGACTGAAGAGAATACATACATTACTTTTAGGTATGAACATTTAAAAGCGACAAACACAAATCATTGAAAAGGAAAAATTAATCTGTTGCAGAGATATTCATTATAAGGGTAGGACAGATACATATAATATTCAATTCAATTCAATTCAAATTTAATTTGTAGAACCGCTCCCTCTCCCCACAGGGACTCGGGGCGGTGCACAGGGAAAGTAAAAACAATAAATATACAAATATAAATACATAATATAAAAACAGATTAAATCTATTCCTGTGCTAAAATCCGTTAAACTAAAATACCCAGCAGCTATAAATAAGTTTAAAACCCTATAGAAAGAGAGACTACCCTAGGCCGGCCAAGCGGAAAAAGTGTGTTTTTAATTTCAGACGGAAGGAGCGGAGGTCCGTAGTCGTCCTAATATCGGGGGGAAGGTCGTTCCAGAGGGCCGGGCCCACCACAGAGAGAGCCCTTCCCCTGGGCGTCGCCCGCTGACACAGTCTAGTGGACGGCACCCGGAGAAGTCCCTCTCTGTGGGAGCGAATCGGCCGTGAGGATGTAATAATATGATTTTGAATCCTCAACAAAGAAAAATTCTCATACAGTACATTCTCAGTTTATGGTGCAATATTGTTCAACGTAAGATTCACATAAACAGTAACCCATCATGTCAAGGTAATTCTAGAATACGTTCACTTTCTTATTGCCAATCAGCATTCTATAGAAGGCAGGTCTATAAGAAGTCCAGGTCAAATTTCAAATTGCAGGTCTACAAGAAGTCCAGAAAGAATTTCTATATCACCAAGTTATTCGCTCACAAGCTGTGAAGTTCCTTCTTAACAAAGAGAGGTGAATATCATCATGCAGCTTTATCTTTTTTCCCCAGTATCAACATCATATCAGTTTCTTAAAAATGGGAAACATTGTGTTCAAAAGCAGCAGTATTTCTTAGCTGTTCAATGGGGGTCCTTACCCAAAACCAGTCCCTGAATACGAATATGGGAATTATAATAGGTGGCATGTAGAGGTGTCCGTTTGTGAAGCATCTCTATGAATACCATCAAACTGCCATAGAGAGGGGAATTCCAAACATACCTGTGGTTCAAAAAGGAATCTCAAACTGGCCTGTGAATGTGCAAGTCTAAACTACCATCTCTCATTGGCTGTGATTTTTGATGAAGGCTGAGGGGAGGACAGTAATGCGGGCAAAGTTCAGAAGCAGAAAAAGAAAGCAAAAAAAGATGGCTGCAAATAAGAAACGCCTAATGAGGAATGCCTAATGGAGCTGAATAAATCACTGCTTTTTGGATTCTAATATTGGGTCGTTTATTATGAAGCAGGTATCGTTGGGGTACTTGACAAGGGGTACAGCAATCTGCTTTCCATTTTCTTCTTCTGCTATGAACATCCTACAAATATAGTGAAGGTCAGAAGGTGGAGCTGTTAGTCTACATTTTAATTCAGCTTCTAATGAGAAGTTTAAGCAGAAAACTCTATGATTAATCTACTGTATACATAAATGACCAGCAATGATCATCCACAGGATTGCCGTACAGTTGAGTTTTCTTGTGCGAAGTTTGCAGTCAATATGTGTATACCTGAGGAATGGAGCATGGGAGACTAGCAGAATTTTGTTGGCACCTTGACACACAGAGTTCCCTTCAAATAAATATAATGGAAAGAAAAGGCATTGCACACATTTGCCGCACATTTTGGCAACAATATTCCAGTCAACTTTCAAAGTTTTAGTAATGGCATTCAAGAACCTTAATGGCTTTGAACTCTGATGTTTGAAGAACTGTGGTGGAATATAGTGTAGATTTCCAAGAAGGGTTTGCATTTCAGGGGGCCAAGAGGCAGCAAAGTTTAGATAGCTTGGCTGGGAGAAAGAGAATTCAGATGGCTCCTCCTTAGCAATTTGCACAGTGTATGTATAATGATGCAAGTAGTTGCTTTAGTTTAGCAAGATTTCTGTATATAGGTGAAACTGCTCAGAAGTAATTCTACATGCGTTTCTTGGTTCTTGGGACCTGATAGAAATTTACTTTTCCATGTCTACCTGTTTTGAGCATTGAAATCTGTGTTTGAATCCCATGTTTGAGGACCCAACTGGCCCTGCTATGACTTATTGTTATAACATGTTGGGATGTCCTTGGAAGATGGAGAAAGAGCTGCAGCCAAGGCAACGGTCAGATAAAAGCCGCTTCGCTTGTAACGGGAATGTGAGTGCAGCAAACATTTCCTATTTCAGTCAGCTGTAAAAACAATGGGGAAGAAATGTACTTTCTGGCTTGCAAGGTTGTGTTAATGTAATCTTACAATAAATTAGGACTATTTCCTCTAGATCAGTGGTAGTCAACCTGGTCCCTACCGCCCACTAGTGGACGTTCCAGCTTTCATGGTGGGCAGTAATTTAATTTAATTTAATTTATTTAGACTTATAAACCGCAGCCTATCTCCCCGAAGGGACTCAGGGCGGTGCACAGGAAGTTAAAACAATTATAAATATAAATACATATACATAACCATACCAAATATATTACAATAAAAACTAATTAAATTTGATAAGTCCTGTGCTAAAAATTTAATAAAATCCCCTAATTAAAACCTCACCTAATTTAACACAACCTGTATACAATGGGTCCAGAGGCTAGGCTAAGCCGGCTGGATGGAAAAGGTGTGTCTTTAACCGCTGGCGGAAGAGACGGAGGTCTGAGATGGTCTGGAGTTCGGGGGGAAGGTCATTCCAGAGGGCTGGGCCCGCCACAGAGAAGGCCCTTCCCCTGGGGGTTGCCAACCAGCATTGCCTGGCCGACGGCACCCGGAGAAGGCCCACCCTATGGGAGCGAACCGGTCGAAGGGATGTATGAGGCAGGAGACGGTCTCGCACATAACTAGGTCCCGAGCCATGGAGCGCTTTAAAGATGGTTATCAACACCTTGAAGCGTAGGGGTTTTGTCCTATACTGAAGCACTTTCCTTTTTTAAACTGAATTGACTTCCCTACTTTATAAATCACCGTGACTGTGGAACCGGTGGGCGGTTAGAAAATTTTACTACTAGCGGTAGTAAAAATGAGCGGTAGGTATAAAAAGGTTGACTACCCCTGCTCTAGATATTTTACTTGTCTGGATCTACATCCCAAAGTTGCCATCTATGAAGACATAGCCTTTTACTCTTATGTTTGGGACTTAGCCGCTAAAGCCTGCCATGGCTTGTTTTTGCTGATTTGACAGTGTTATGATTAATGTCACACCTTTTCAATGGTTACTTATTGTATGTACTTTGTATATTTGTTTACTTTTTCAAGGTTGTCTGGAAAGCTGAGAAAACTGTCCTACCATGTTTTCAGAGGCATACTTTTCACCTGTTTGTTTTCAAAATGATCTCATTAGTAAGCTTTAAGGAAAACTAGACAAACCATGCCCCATTGGGCCATCGTTTCAGATATATTTCCTTACCTAAACAAGAGAACGAGAATGATGATGGGTGGGCAAAAATATCAGCGGGAGTGGGAAGGACTGTTGGCTTCCCCATTGAGTTTCCTTGTGGGAAGCTCGCAGTATCAAAATCCTTCCTTTCTCCCTCCCTCCTTCCCTTTTTATCATTCATTCATTCATTCATTCATTCATTCCTTTCTTTTTCTTTCCTTCCCTTTCCAGCTGGCAGGTAAATGCTCCCTCCCTCCTTTCCTACAAAGGGCCAGGGCAGTGTGACCACAAGAGGGACTAGAGCAGGGGTCTGCAAAGTCGGCTCTTTTAAGACTGGTGGATTTCAACTCCCAGAGTTCCCCAGCCAGCTATGCTGGCTGGGGAACTCTGGGAGTTGAAGTCCACCAGTCTTAAAAGAGCCGACTTTGCAGACCCCTGGACTAGAGGAAGATGCAAATTGACTTTCTCTTTGCAAGCTTCCCACAAGCAGCCAGTTCTTTCCAGGTTCCCCACTGACTTGTGAGACGCTGTCAGGGATCATTGAAAATAAGAGGCATGAGCATGGCCCACCAAGGCAGCACAGCGACAGGGCTGAACAGCAGCAATGCAGCACCACTGAAGGAGCCCAAAATCCCCAGATTTCATTTCCTGGGGAGTGACGGGCCGTAGCATTCTCAACACGAGGTATTTCTGTTGACCAAGTTCTGCCCTAGAGTATTTTGCCCAACTCTGAAGTTACAAAGGATCAAACAGATACAAGAGTTTTAGTAGCATATAGATATAATTGACCCCGGTTCTTCAGCAACATAAAAAGAGAAGGATGCTAGGATTTGCCTTTTACTTTTTTTCTATCTCTGAAACCATAGTTCGAGACATTCAGTTCTGTAGAATCTGTTAGGACAGGGGTCCCCAACCCCCGGGCCGCGGACCGCTGCTGGTCCGTGGCTGGATGGAAGCCGGGCCGCAGGGCTGGAGAGGAGGAGGGAGGGAGGAGGGGGGCAGCCCCCTGAGCAGAGCGCGCGGGAGAACGCAGGCGCGGCTGTTCGCGCCGTTGGAGTGCGGCTCTTCCTCCTCCCTCGTCGACGGAGGGACTCCGATTGCCTCCCTTGCTGGCATGCCCTGTTCGCGCCGTTGGAGTGTGGCTCTTCCTCCTCCCTCGTCGACGGAGGGACTCCGATTCCCTCCCCTGCTGGCATGCCGGCCACTCGTTTTCTTCCAGGGGCTGCGGAGGCTCCGCGGATGGGGGAGGGAACTGGCGGCCGTAGGGAGGTTGCTCCGGCGGCGCACAGGAGTCCCTCCGTCGACAAGGGTGGAGGAAGAGCCCCCACCATCCTCCTGCGTTCTCCCGTGCGCTCTGCCCAATGGGCTGCCCCCTCCTCCTCCTCTCCAGCCCTGCAGCCCTGCTCCTACCCAGCCACAGAGCCTGACCGAGCAAACGAGTGACCAAGCACGGCGGACGGGCTGAGGAGGCTGGGGGGGGACGACGACAGACACACATAGAGAGACAGAGAGAGGGAGGGAGGGAGAGAAAGAGAGACAGAGAGAAAGAGACAGAAAGGAAAGAAAGACAGAAAAAGATACAGAAAGAAAGAGAAAGAGGGAAAGAGAAAAAGAAAGAGAAAGAAATAAAGAGAGAAAGGGAAAGAGAGAAAGAAAGAAATAGCGAAAGAGAAAGAAAGAGACAGAGACAAAGAAAGAGAAAGAGAGAGAGAGAGAAAGAAAGAAAGAAAAAGAAAAAGAAAAGAAAAGAAAAGAAAAGAAAAGAAAAGAAAGAAAGAAAGAAAGAAAGAAAGAAAGAAAGAAAGAAAACTTATGACCACAGTTGAGGCCAAAAGTTTGGTTGCTAACCAAGATCATTGTTAAGTGAGTTTCACATTTTCCAAGTTGGCCACGCCCACCCAGTCACATGACTGCTGAGCCACTCAGCCGGTCCACAGAATTTTCTTTAAAATGAAACCGGTCCCTGGTGAAAAAAAGGTTGGGGACCCCTGTGTTAGGATATAAAATGCTATAAAATAAAAAGCATGCTACTATAAATTGAAACAGTTTGCTTTATGCTATAAATCATGAAAACTGCCAAGCTGATGAAAAAGCAATTGACCCCAATAGCCACTCTAATTAGATGAGATAAGCTAATGGAATGCTTCTCAGTATGTAATCACAATGAAGACAATAAGTGGATGACAACTTTTCCTTCACCACGAGTACCCTGGAAGGTCAGAATCAATTTAACCAGAGACCTAAGAAATGGATGTGGGCCAGCATCCAAATAAAAACAAAATAAACTTTAATAAGAGAGAATTTAACTGCAGCAAGAGCTATGCACATTCTACCACACAATTACCATACATAATTGTGGCACAGAGATATATCGACAGATATGAAAAACTGACAACAGCCAACATGAATGGCTATTTTATCTCTGCTAAAGAGAAGTGCACACCGACAGCTAGTCTCATATAGAGACTAAAATATAGTATTACAAAGCATATACAGTACCAGCTCAGTAAATCCACTATTCGTATTTCTACTTGCTCATTTCTCTGAACTAATGTATATAAGTAAAAAGGAAAGATTCTGATCTCACTTTTCACTAATGTGTTATAGGGATGTGTAGGAGTTCTTTATAGAAACAGTAGTTATTTATTTATTTTATTTATTTTATTTTATTAAATTTATACCCCGCCCTTCTCCTAAAAAAGGACCCAGGGCGACTTAATGTGAGGTATCCTTTCAGTCACCATGGATGAAAACTAATCAAGGAGAGAACCAATCTAGTACTAGAGAGAAATTGTTCCTGACAGAACAATTGATCAGTGGAAGCTTCCAGAATTTGTGGGGGCTCCAACACTAGAGGTTTTTAAGAAGAGATTGGACAACTATTTGTCTGAAATGGTATAGGGTTTGCTCCTCGCTCAGGGGGGTTGGACTAGAAGACCTCCTAGATCCCTTCCAATTCTGTTATTACGTACTCTCTGTGTAGGAAGTTAAAATTCACCCCTCTCGTATAAGAATGAAAAATCCTAGGAAATATTGAAAAGGCAGAATATTATATTTCCCTGGATAAGAAATGGAGGAACAAGTTTTTAAGAAGAAAAGAGACTCACTCTTAATAGCCCGCATCTTTGTCAATGGGCCATTAGAAAGCCTTGAGCTAGTCTACTCTACATAACAAAGGATTCGCCCTCTATAGAAACTCACCACAAGGCACCTGGGAAAATTACATCAGCCAGCAAAGCAACCAAACTTGGACTCAAAGCACAACCTAAAGAGTTGCCCCTGCATGGTGGGAGTCTGACAGCCAATCAGAATGCGAGATCAAGATCGAAGGCCAGAGAGGGCATAAAACCAGGAACCTTCAGCATCTCGGGCTCTTTTCTTCTTCACCCAAAATCATGTGATCACTTTTTCTGTTCAAGACCTCAAATCATGTGGTCCTGTCCACCATTAAAACCATCTTTCCAAGTAGCCTCCATGTCTCCGGTGTCTTTCCCCCCCACTTGGAACTGAACCCAGAAGGACATTTCTTCCAACATCTGTACTAGTGAGAAGACATGGGCAAAGAAAACTCCTTTCCATTCCTCAAGAGGACAGGAACCTTCTTTCAATTTTAGTGTCAGCTTGTAAAGCATCTCCATGACTACTATCAAGCTGCCACAAAGAAAAGAGGAGAATTCCAGGCATACCTGTGGTCAGGGTGGAATTTCAGAGCTGTCCTGTTGAATGAGCATGCCACATGCTGAGACCTCACTCTTGCCTCTTGTTGGCTAATGTGATTAATGAGTTAGGCAGATGGGAGGGGATGCAGGGGTAAAGTTCAGACACCATTACATTATTTTCAGATTTGGCTCCACAGGAGTCCATGCCAGAATGCTGATCCTAATAAATGATTGGATTTCTTTTGAACTTTGTTTCGAGGCTCGTAAATTCATTGGGTCATCTTCTGGGAACGTCACATTTAGCTTTGTCTTCCCAGAGAAGAATTGTGGGCCTGGAAGGTTCAAAGAGAATACTTCCTCAAAATTCCTCCTTCTGCACTGTAAACAGCTATGCTCCTCCAGCAGCCATAACAAATATTGGAAGGGTAAAGGAGAAGTCCAAAAAGCAATTTTTGATGGGTACAGGAAGGAAACTCCTGTGAAATCCATGGGATGACAGAATGCCTTTGGAAGGTTTTAAAAATTCTATAACGTTACTCTAATAACAATAAAGATCTTTCCAAAACTAAAAAGTTCTGATTTCCCAGTTTGCAAGCCACACAAGCTTGGCATTAATTTTGAAAGTTCCTCAAAGTAACTCTACATGATTTAATGCTCCTGTGATTAAAGCAGACTTTCTCTGACTCCCATTCTCTTACAATACAATACAATACAATACAATACAATGCAATGCAATGCAATGCAATGCAATGCAATGCAATGCAATGCAATGCAATGCAATGCAATGCAATACAATACAATACAATACAAGAGCAGAGTTGGAAGGGACCTTGGCGGTCTTCTAGTCCAACCCCCTGCCTAGGCGGGAACCCTATACCATTTCAGACAAATGGCTATCCAACATCTTCTTAAAGACTTCCAGTGTTGGAACATTCACAACTTCTGGAGGCAAGCTGTTCCACTGGTTAATTGTTCTGTCAGGAAAGTTCTAAGTTGCTTCTCTCCTTGATCACTTTCCACCCATTGCTTCTTGTTCTGCCCTCAGGTGCTTTGGAGAATAGTTTGACTCCCTCTTCTTGGTGGCAACCCCTGAGATATTGGAAGACTGCTATCATGTCTCCCCTGGTCCTTCTTCTCATTAAACTAGACATACCCAGTTCCTGCAACCGTTCTTCCTATGTTTTAGCCTCAAGTCCCCTAATCATCTTTGCTGCTCTTCTCTGCGCTCTTTCTAGAGTCTCCACATCTTTTTTTACATCGTGGTGACCACAACTGAATGCAGTATTCGAAGTGTGGCCTTACCAAGGCATTATAAAGTGGTATTAACACTTCACATGATCTTGATTCTATCCCTCTGTTTATGTAGCCTAGAAGTATGTTGGCTTTTTTGGCAGCTGCTGCCCACGGCTGGCTCATATTTAAATGGCTGTCCACTAGGACTCCAAGATCCCTCTCACAGTTGCTACTATTGAATAACTTCCCCCCTCCCTCACCAGACAATCAAGAACCACTTTGTGAATTGTCCTTTTTCTCCCATGAAGTGTCCTGCTGCCTCCCCTGGGTTACTAAGGTCGAACAGGCTTCACACTCAGAACAGAAACAAAGCCCCAGAGGCAGTAGCTGAGCCGCAGTGGCTAGTTTCTCATTGGCTTTTCCTCTAGCAAAATTAAGGGCCTGTGTGTGTGCATGCCACCGTCCACTTCATACATGCGCATATGTGTTCTGAAGCACCTCTTGTGAAAGATTTGCATAATCCTACTACATAGGTCAGGAAAACCTCCTACCAGATTTTCTTTAGGAAAACCAAGAACATTTCCTTTGGATCAGTGTCAGCCTCAGCATGGGAACCGCTATTTGCTGGAAAGCTAACACTGCCACAAAAACTCTTGAGCTGTCCTTTAGTTAAACATTGTTTTCTCATGTTATTTAGTTACACCACTAAAGTAATTCCTGATAGTTTACTTATTAATGACAGAATATATCATTTAATCAGATATATTTGGGCAATTAAAAGTATCTCAGCTTTTCTATGCAATTAAAGTAGCTAGACCTAGTTATAAACCTTTCTAAGATCCTCTTAGAACAAATTAACAGAGATCATTAAAATTATATATCTCTCTATATAGGTTAGTAGCTCCCATTACTCGTCCCAGCTTCTGCCAACCTAGCAGTTCGAAAGCAGGTAAAAATGCAAGTAGAAAAATAGGAGCCACCTTTGGTGGGAAGGAAACAGTGTTCCGTGCACCTTCGGCATTTAGTTATGCCAGCCACATGACCACAGAGATGTCTTCGGACAGCGCTGGCTCTTCGGCTTTGAAACGGAGATGAGCAGCGCCCCCTAGAGTTGGGAATAACTAGCACGTGTGAGGAGAACCTTTACCTTTACCTATATAGGTAATCCTCAACTTATAACAATTGACCCCCAAGTTTCTGCCGTTAATTGAGTTTTGCCCCATGTTACGACTTTTCTTGCCACAGATGTTAAGTGAATCACTGCAGCTGAGAAGCTATTAACCGATTTGTAAAGTGAATCTTGCTTGCTGGTTGACTTTGCTTGTCATAAGATTGCTAAAAATGGTCACATGACCCCGGGACACAGCAATGATCATAAGTATCAACCAGGTGTTAAGCATCTGCCTTTTGATCACATGATCACGGGGTTGCTGTAAAGATCATAACTCTGAAAAATGGTCATAAATCAATTTTTTCAGTGCCTGTAACTTTGAATGGTCACTAAATAAGAACATAAGAACAGCCTTGCTGGAACAGGCCACAGCCCATCCAGTCCAGCCTTCTGTCTCCCACAGTGGCTCCCCATTTGCTTCAGGGTCTTCCCAAGCAGATGTCTTCACCTGCTTACGATTCCCTGCAAATGGCATTGAGAGATATTCTGCCTATCTCTCCGGAGGGTGTCCTTAGGCATCCATCATGATAGCCATGGATACCCTTGTTCTCCATTAACTCCTCTCATCCTTTCTTAAATGTGTCGAGGCTGACAGCTTTCACCACTTCTTCTGGCAGGGAGTTCCATAGACCAGGGATCCTCTGGGTGGAACTGTTGTAAGTTGTCTTGACTTACAACCGTTCATTTAGCAACCGTTCTAAGTTTCAAGGGCACTGAATAAAGGGAGCATTTTTCATCCTTACGACTGTTGCAGCATTCCCATGACAAAAATCCAGATGCTTGGCAACTCATATTTATGACGATTGCACCGTCCCAGAGGTCATGTGATCACCTTTTGCAACCTTCTCACTTTTACTGCATTGGAGGGTTATAGGTGAATCAACTTGAATGGTGACTTTGCTTGATTCATTCATTTTCCTTCCAAGGACTGTTATAAGCTTGTATTGGCTGCAAATCTATGGCAGGTTGTTTTTAGGTAGGGAAACAAGGACCAGAACAACAAAAGCTTACCCAGCTTAATAAGAAGAAGATAATAATAATAAGGAAGGACAAGGAGAAGCAAGGAAAGAGGCAAGGATAATGAGATAATGAGAAAGGACAAGCATTGATCACTTCTGCAAAGGGAGGCTGCAGCTCAAATTAACAGATGAAACAACTCTCCATAAGGAAGGCATTCAAAGAGCGAAGCAAACCCAGTGGGTGAGACAAACAATCAGAAGCAAGAGACGTAGATTAGATTTTGCATTGCTAGTCCTCAGGAACCGTTTTCAGGTCTTTGAAGATGAAACAGGCTCTGAGAATTCAGGAGACCGAAGAGCGGGAGGAAAAAGGGGTGTATTCCTAAAGGGCAAAGATAAAGGGCTGACTACAACAAGACACACATTATTCTGTTTTATTCTGTTTTGGTAAGTTGCCAACCTTGACTTTTGTTTCAACAACAACTCCGAGAAATTGGGAGAGGTTAAGAGAAGGACAGCGAGGATGAGAAGGGACCCCAAAACTATGAAAAAAGACTAAAGAAGCTGGGTATGTTTAGGTTTAAGAAAAAATGACTCAAAATAGAATATTCAGGAACTTTTCAAATAGTGAAATGGATGTCACAAAGAAAGCAATGATATGAATGCAGAAAAAATGCTATATATCATATATCTGTCTGAGTATGTGTGTATACACACACACACACACACACACACACACACTTTATATATAGTTGCATTTGTGCCGACAAATAAATAGATACTAGTATAGATCTATTTCAAGCTATTTAGCTCTCATCAGTTAGCCATGCCCTTACTGGGATTCGAACTGGGGCTGTAATTACATGTTAGGCAGTTGTATTAGCCACTAAGCCACAGGCCCTCCTCCCTTATCAGCTGAGCCAGGGAAGTAAGTAAGTGTTTATGTCAAAGTGGCTTAGTGGCTAATACAACTGCCGAACATGTAAATACAGTCCGGGTTTGAATCCCAGTAAGGGCTAGCTGACGAGAGCTAAATAGCTTGAAATAGATCTATACTAGTCTCCCTTATTTATTTATTTATTTATCAGCACAAACGCAACACAAATGTAACAAAAGGCAAGGAAACAAATAGCTTTCTGCCTGGATGGTCTCCTGTGGTGAGCCAAAAGACAGAAAAGGGAAGCAGTTCTGCTCCCTCCCTTAATTGGGGCTTACCAGGGTGTTGTGACTTATTCCCCTGGCTCAGCTGATCAGGAGGAGAACCAGTGGTCTGGTGGCAATTACAACTGCCTCACATGTAATACTTCACTGGTTCGAATCCCAGGAAGGGTATGGCTAGCTG
The DNA here is from genome assembly GCA_039707465.1 of Rhabdophis nuchalis. Classification (NCBI taxonomy): domain Eukaryota; kingdom Metazoa; phylum Chordata; class Lepidosauria; order Squamata; family Natricidae; genus Rhabdophis; species Rhabdophis nuchalis. The sequence continues at coordinate 10,712,429 of CM077656.1, forward strand.
ATGAGAGCTAAATAGTTTGAAATAGATCTATATTAGTCTCCCTTATTTATTTATTTATCAGCACAAATGCAACACACACACACACATATATATGTGTGTTAGGTTTTTGAGCTGATTAATACATAAATAAGGGAGACTAGGACAGATCTATTTCGAACTTTTTAGCTCTCATCAGCTAGCCATACCCTTACTGGGATTTGAACTGGGGCTGTATTACATGTTAGGCAGATGTTTTAGCCACTATGCCACCAGGTTCTCCTCCCGATCAGTAAAATGAGTAAAATCTTCATCTAGAACAGTGTTTCTTAACCTTGGCAACTTGAAGATGTCCAGACTTCAACTCCCAGAATTCCACAGCAAGCGAATGCTGGCTGGGGAATTCTGGGAGTTGAAGTCCGGACATTTTCAAGTTGCCAAGGTTGAGAAACACTGATCTAGACCTTGAGAGGATTTGTCACAAGAACAAATGGGAATGGGCTTTGAAAACTATTAAGAACATAACATATAGAAAGTAGACAATTTCATCTAATTCAATCAGGGTTAAACTCAGCCAAATTTTAAAGATTAAATTTGACTAGATAGAGAAGCAGAAGCCGACAACTACAAACATTATTGAGACCTTTGGAGGTGATTTTTTCTGTTTCCTCTTTTCCCCCAACTCAACAATTCATTTCCTAAATTTTATTTAACGGCTTAAAAGTATTCACAATGTTTTTACTAAAGGAAGCAACACATGTTTTTGGCCACTAGGCTGCGCTAAAACATAACTCATCTGATAAAACTTTTTTTTTTACACTGACTGAAGCAACTTGCAAATTCAAATATTTGCTTGTATTAAAGTGCTAGTTTTGAGACAGACTAATTAGCAGTCATTCTTTAAATTTTTCAATGGAAACAATAAAGAAAAAATCTGTTTCAGCATCGGAGCTCCGAGTAGAATGGCTAGCTCCAAATCTCTTTAAACCTGTCTTCTTGTTTACAGCCCAAAGAAAAGTATTTTCCATCAATTTTTAAAAATTCTGTCATAAATTATGTATACAGTGACCTTTTCATTTTGCTACATGTAGAACTGTTTGTTCTTTCTGAGGCAAAGATTCCCATTAAAGAATTATACTTAACTGTGGAAGATTTTAGTCTAAGACCTTAGATATTTATATATCCCTGACAATATTCTTTTTACGGTTACTTTAGGCAGGTCCAATATAATTCAATGTCCTCACTTTGTTTTTAGAGAATCTGAAGCTGCTTCTCAAAGTCTTTTAAATTTCAGAAGTGGTCTTATTTGTTATTTATTATTAAATTTATACCCCGCCCTTCTCCTTGTTAGGACCCAGGGCGGCGCACAGGGATGTTAAAATACATACAAAATATATAAAATATATGAAATTTAAAATACTTATTCTAATAAATAAACCCTGCGCTAAAAACCGAATTAAAATCTAATAGTCAGTATGGAGGTTACGCTAGGCCGGCTAGATGAAATAGGTGTATCTTCAGACACTTGCGGAAGAGGCGGAGGTCGGAGATGGTGCGGAGTTCAGGGGGTAAGTCGTTCCAAAGGGCAGGGCCCGCCACAGAGAAGGCTCTCCCCCTGGGTGTCGCCAGTCGGCATTGTCCAGCCGACGGCACCCTGAGGAGGCCGTCTCTGTGGGAGCGTATCGGTCTGAGGGATGTATGGGGCAGGAGGCGGTCTCGCATATAACTAGGCCCCATATAACTATAACTAGGTCTGTCAATGTATAAAAGGAAATAACATATTCATCCACCTAAATTCATAGTATAGTATTTTATATGCTAGCTAACAACACCATCTCCTCCTTTGGGATCTGCATTACAGAAAGAACAACAACAATTTGTTGTTTTACATATACTTGGAAAACAACATGACAACAGAAAAGAGTAATAATGTGTGGTAAATCTGATCTGTGCATAAACACAATTGGAAATATGGAATATATATCCGTAGAAATCATCATTTAAAAATTCAATACACGTTCTTAACACATTGCTTTCCCTTCTTGCTTTTGATTGTACAATGAGCCTTTTACTTATTTTGAAAACGACAAAGGTGACCTCATTTAATAATAATAATAATAATAATAATTTATTACATTTATAAACCGCCCCCTCTCCCCGAAGGGACTTGGGGCGGTGTACAGGAAAATTAAAAAACTATCTAAAAACATACAAGACATACAAAGTTAAAAACGAATTAAATTACCCTGTACAAAAATTTAAAACATTAAAATTATAACCCATTAAAACCAAATCGATAATTTGCAAAAAACAGACTGAGGCAAGAAGCGTAGATTAGGCCAAACCGGCCTGATGGAATAAATAGGTTTTTACTTTTTGGCGGAAGGTGTGGAGGTCCGTAGTCGTTCTGATATCAGGGGATAGGTCGTTCCAAAGGGTCGGGCCCATCACAGAGAAGGCCCTTCCCCTGGCCGTCGCCCGCTGGCATTGCCTGGTGGATGGCACCCGGAGAAGTCCCTCTCTGTGTGAGCGAATCGGCCGAAGGGATGTATGGGGCAGGATACGATCCCGCAAATAACTAGGTCCTGTGCCATGGAGCGCTTTAAAGATGGTGACCAACACCTTGAAACGCACCCGAAAGGCCACAGGCAGCCTTAATTTAAATTAATCTTACATTTTATCTTACCGTACTTAAGACAGCTTCTCTACTTTTTTTCTCTTCACGTAAAAAAATTACGTGGGCAGCTGAAAAGGAATCAGTGTTTATTCTTTTTTGAGAATAGTCACTCACCCGCAATGCTTCATGTGTGGTGGCTTATCCATTCTCACTGCTAATTTTATCCTCAAATCAGAATCTTGGCTGTTTTTAGGGACTAACATTTTATGCAGCTCTGTTGACTTTGAGCTATTGGAAGTTGGGTACAACACAACCTACAAAAGATACAAAGAGATTGTTTATTAGTGCGATTCCTCAAAGTTCATTGCAACAAGAAATAAAAAAAGAAAAAAAGACGTGCTCCTCTTCCACCAACTCCTAAAATGCCAAACAGATTTGAATTTTACACACATAATGACTGGTGTACTGACAGTGGGGTTGTTTATACACACTGTTCTGCAGACGTGGGGTTCTCAACTGTCATTTTGTTGGCCATTTTGTTTGCCTGGAGAGATTCCTGTTATGGCTGTCACTGCTGTCTGTATTCCACCTGACGCAAATGTTGGCACAGCGCTCGAACCAATTTCATTGTAATTTTATTACAATCTTATTACAATGACAATAAAGATTATTATTATTATTATTATTATTATTATTATTATTATTATTATTATTATTATTATTATTATTATTATTATTATTATTATGTTGTTGTTGTTGTTGTTGTTTATCAGTCTGACAGGTTACAGTAAACTTTACTTGGAAGGTCTGGCCATCCCAGAAGCTGTCCATGCAACTTTTTTTTCTACTTCCTAAAAATTACATGGGATCCAAAGAAAGTCACAAGCTTCCATCTCACTGCGACTCATAGCTTCAGTCAAGACAGGTTCATTTTCTCAAAAATAGGTTGCATCAGAGTTCTGATTCTCCACTGGCCTACTTTAAAAACATATTGAGCATTGAAAGCTGAAAAGCAGTCCTTCGGTGACCCAAGCCCTTATAATAAGCATGCTATTCAATATTTCACAGATTTTATGTGCTTTTGCTGACAGTGAACATTAGAGAGCACTAAACTATAACTTTTTGCATGTTTTTTTTTTTTACTGTCTTGGATTAAATGGTTTGGAAGTAATTATCCTAAATAAATACTACCTTCATTATTCTAATCGATGCAGCTCATAGAACTATGCTAAGATAATATTTTAGATTTGGGTAGCTGAGCTTCAAATCAAATCAAATCAAATCATTTAATACTTATAAACCGCGCCCTCTCCCCATGGGGACTCGGGGCGGTGCACAGGTAGAATAAAAACAGTAGAAAACATACAAACATCAATAAAATATACAAACAATTAAAAGCAAATTAAACACAGCCTGTGCTAAAATCCCATTTAACTAACTAAACTAAAATTTACCCAGTAAAAACCCTAGACAGGGGGACTATCACAGGCCGGCCAGACGGAAAAAGTAAGTTTTTAATTTAAGACGGAAGGAGCGGAGGTCCGTGGTCGTCCTAATATCGGGGGGAAGGTCGTTCCAGAGGGCCGGGCCCGCCACAGAGAGAGCCCTTCCCCTGGGTGTCGCCCGCTGACACAGTCTAGTGGACGGCACCCGGAGAAGTCCCTCTCTGTGGGAGCGAATCGGCCGTGAGGATGTATGAGGCAGGATCCGATCCTGCAGATAGTTTCCCTTATTAAGTTATTCTGTTGTAAATGAAAGTAACGATTGATATTCGTTATCATTAGAAAAGATAAAGACATGCTAAATTTACACAGTAAAATTATAACACTTGGGTAACAGTCTATCCGTACGGGCCCAGCCCTCTGGAACGACCTACCCCCCCGATTTACGCACTACCTCGGACCTCCGCCTGTTCCGCCAATGTCTTAAGACGTATTTATCCCAACAAGCCGGCCTAGCATAGCCCCCCGTTTCTGACTTTTATTCTGATACATTTTAATTCGTAAGGTTTTATAAGGGTTTTTAGCACGGGATATAATTTAATTAGTTTTTAATAATGCATTTTTGTATTTCTGTATGTTTTTAAGATTGCCTGTGCGCCGCCCTGGGTCCTTGCCAGGAGAAGGGCGGGGTATAAATTTGAAAATAAATAAATAAATAAATATCCTCCATATTAATCTACCCAGGGTTCGTGCTCTGGAGAAGACACTCCAGCTTTGCATACAGTACATCAGATGCTGTTTTAGAACCTCTTTCCTGAGCACAATGCCATAGTCTTTTGGGACTGAAGGATGGCATTGCCAACGCCAATGATAACACTCTGAACTGCATTGTGATGTCCATCTTTTCTGGACTGTTTCACATGTGTATCTCATGATCTGAAAGCTGTAGTAATTTGCTAACTCAAACCAAGTTTTTTTTTTAATCCATTAGATGTCATTTGCAAATACAGTGGTACCTCGGTTCACGAACGCCTCTGTTCACGACCAATTCGGATTACGAACAGAAATTTTCCAAAAAATGTGCTCCGGTTCACGAACACCGTTTCGGTTCACGAACAGAAAAGTTCGTAAAAATGCTCGGGTTCACGAACTCCGTTTCGCTTCACGAACAGAAAAGTTCGTAAAAATGCTCGGGTTCACGAACTCCGTTTCGCTTCACGAACAGAAAAGTTCGTAAAAATGCTCGGGTTCACGAACTCCGCCTCGCTTCACGAACAGAAAAGTTCGTAAAAATGCTCGGGTTCACGAACTCCGTTTTGCCTCACGAACCGGAGTCGCGGACATTTTATCTACGACCAAAAAACAAGGTCAGAACGGATTAACCGGATTTACATTGAACCCTATGGGAAATTGTGCCTCGGTTCACGACCAATTCGGTTCGCGACCAGAGTCATTTCACGAATTAAGTTTGTGAACCGAGGTACCACTGTACACATTACTTCCCAACGTTAAACTGCAAAGTTTGGAACAAAAACCAAAGCAGATAATAAACATGACTGCAGTATTTTTTCAACATTAAACATGCCTTTTGTGTGAATAGTTCCTTTTATTATCTTAAAACAAACCGTTCCATTCACTCGAAAGAAAGTAGATATCAACATCATAGCAAAATATCATACTGTATCATTGCATGTATTATTGGAACGGTTTAAATGGTAAAAATAACTTCACTTTTCGGTGTCAAGAAACAGTACAAATTACCACAATGTTACTTTTCATCTCTGTATATTTTACTAGCCTGCTGCATTTTAACAATATTAAACACCAAAACTGAATTAAAAAGAATACATTTTGTCTTGTAGACAGAATCTGTTTCAGATTTGAAGATTTATCAAAGCCCTTTATGTCCTTCTAGTAGCTCAGCGCTTTCAATTGCCCCAATCACTTGAGGTTCTAAATTTTCAGTAAATAGTTGTGTAATGATAGACAAAGATACCCCACCTCTCGTGTTAGTTCTCTGTCAAGTAGGTTGAAGCAAATATAATTTATCTTATGACATTTTCCCAATTTGAATAGTTATTTTAAAACAATACTTTGAAAAACAAAATCTCTGAAGTAGTCAGTCATTAGTTAGGGTAAGCAAAATTCCTTCTTCCCCATGTTGCCCCTAGACTCTCTTCTCTGCTGACTACAAGCTATTCCATTATGTTAGAATACACCTAACTTACAACCCTACACGCTGTACAGTCAGCTTGTACTTAATTGGCAGAGTCAAACCTGGATGGAGCTGATGAACACTATACGACTATACAAGTATAATTTACCATATACTAGAGAACAGAAAAACATCATCAGTTAACTGTGGAAGCTTCTGATGTTTGTGGTTGGCCAAGGAAAACAAAAGGATGGACAAACTTGAAACATACTCAAACTAAAAACACAAAAGCCAAGGAAATACATACCAACTTAAAGAGTTCCAAGTTCTGTTAAGGATATCTCCGTTAGGAGACTGAAAAATGTGCAACGGAATGCAGCAAGAGATATGTTGCTAGGTATCCACACTATCAGTCACAGACACTGATTGTAAAACAAGTAGACTTTTACTTGCGGTGCAAAAATAAAGGAAGATTCACTTCTTCACAAACAAGTGATAAGTAGTCCTGAATCAAATACAGTCTATTACTCAAACAGTTGCTCAACTCACGATTCTCTTTGCTTTTGCTGATCTAACCGACATACAGAGTCTTCATCCAAGAGATCAGAGTCTAATAGTGATTCTGGCTCCCTCTTATGGCTGTTTGAGGAAGCAGCAGCCAATTACATTTCACTGTAGCATTTAAAGTTACAGATACCATATCCCAATCATGGCTTATATATATCGCCAACCCAACACTAGGATTACATCCCTAACAAGTTCGATGATGCAAGAGGCGGAGATTATCAGTTATTTTCTAAAAGATTATCTTAGGCTGCTATTTGAACAACCTGCATGAATCAGAACCAACCCCTGAAACAGATGGGTATCGGAACATGCTATTTCTTAGACGTGAGGGGATAAAATAAAGCTCTCTCAGGTTAAGGGGAAGAGGAGTGGTGAATCTTCACTTGTCAGATGGGAAGGAGATAGAACAAAAGCCCAATGAGTTGAAGACAAAGCAGCAATTTTATCCCAACAAAAGAAAAACAATAATGATCACTGAAGAATGGGAAATTATTTAACTATGTTCACAAGGCATGCCAGCAAACTATTTTAAGATTATCATTAGCATTTACAGAAAAGAACATCAGCAATATAAAGTATGCACAAGCACGTTCACCCTCCAAATGCTAAATTATTTATTGGCTACTTAAGGATTTGACAAGCAGCTTAAACAAATTAGAGTTTATTTTTTTAACTGAACAATCAAAACGAATAAGACTAAGTTTTCTTTTTATTGAAATAGGCTTTGTGCTCAAACAACCCCAGCTGTTCCCATGCTGAATTTACTTCCGTATTAAGCATGTACATTGAATGCCGCTTTGAATTAATTTTAAATATCTGGATTTCCAAAGGCCACAACATGACAGGGCGTGGAGGAGGAAGGCATTTTTTGGATGGTACGGAATTTAGTAATCCTAATCCCATCTCAAAAATACATCTTCGGAAGGTAGTTTTCAAAACTGCTAAAATATTTTATCCAGACTGTGTCATGCTTAAAGGAAACTAACAAAATTAAGAACGCTTAATTGATGTCCCATTAAATTGAATGAGTCTATTGTAAATGTGATTAAGTCAGACACCAATATATCAGTGGTGGGTTTCTGCAGGCTCGCACCTCCTCGCGAGAGCCGGTTGGTGAAATTTAGAGAACCGGTGAGAGGGGGGTTCCACTGGTGTACCTGGAAGTAAATCTGGCCCGCCGCTGCCAGTGACCCAACGGGAAGGAAAGGAAAGGGAAGGAAGGAAGGCAGGAAAGGAAAGGAAAGGAAGGAAGAAAAGAAAGAAAGAAAGAAAGAAAGAAAGAAAGAAAGAATTTATCATCACAATTGAGTCCAAAATTTTGGTTGCTAAGCAAGAGCGTTGTTAAATGAGTTTCACCACATTTTAAAAGGTGGCCACTCCCACCCTGTCACATGACTGCCAAGCCACACCCACAAAATAGGCCACACCTACAGAGTAGGTTCTAAAAAAAATTGAAACTCACCACTGCAATATATGGATCTGCTTGTCATAAGTGAACATTTTTATGGGCATAAAGTTAAATATACGTGCATGACAAAGCACGCTCTTGGATTTATATACGGTTTTTGCCAAATGAAATATCAAGTTTCTTCTCTCTCTCTTGACCATCCCCATACAACTCAGTATTGCTCTATTGCATTCATCTGTGAATGAACTGGATATTATTTATGCCTGGAAGCAAAAGTCTCATTCACTCACAGAGGCAAAAGTCACCATATTTTTTTAAAATAAAGACAAATATTGCTTGTTTCTTTTGAACGCAATGAAAGTTTCTTTCAAACAGCCTTCCTCTCACACTGGCATTACCTTCCTTTTAAAAAGTATATATCTACTAGAAAAAGTATGCGGGTTAAATATGTATCTTGGAACGTATCTTAGAATGTAACCCAAATACTAAGAATTCATATGATGGAGGGAGGGTAAGAGATTAACAGAGTTGGAAGAGACCGGGGAGGTCTTCTCGTCCAATCCGCTAATCAGGCAAGAAACCGTATGCCAGTGATGGTGAACCTTTTTCGGCTCGTGTGCCAAAAACGGGGGGAGCACAGAGGGGTCGTGTGTGGGCATGCCACACCCATAATGGTGTGTGCATGACAACAGCAACGCATGCACGCGTGACCTGCGCTACCCCCCATTTTTGGCTTGCTTTTTGCCCCCTCCCCAGGCTCCAGAGGCTTTATAGGAGCCTGGAGAGGGCGAAAACAGCCTCCCCTCTGAAACCCTCCAGAGGCCTCAGGAGCTTCCTTGAAGCCTCCGGAATGTGAAAAGCCAGCCCTACAGGCAAACCGGAAGTTTCAGTTTGCCCATAGGGCTGTTTTTTTGTGCTCCAGAAGGTGAAAAATGGCCTCAAAAGGCAACCAAAGTCAGCTGGCCAGTGCACACATGTGCGCTGGCCAGCTGATAGGGCAAGCTTCACGTGCCCTGACAAATAGCTCCGTGTGCCACCTGTGGCATGTGTGCCATAGGTTCCCCATCACAGCCTTATTCCAATGATGGCGAACCTATGGCACACATGCCAGAAGTGGCACACAGATCCATCTCTCCAGGCATGCCAGCTGTCACCTGTTGCTCTTCTGGGTTCCAGTGCTGGTCTTCATGCGTGTGGGAGCACCAGAAACCAGAAGACCAGGTGATTGGCGCACATGTCCATGTTGGAAACTGGAAGCTCAACTGCTCTTCTGGTTTCCAGCGTTCCCATGTGTGTGTGGCAGGAAGCTGCTCTTCTGGTTTCTGGCACTCCCTCATGCTTTTTTGGCACTTGGTGTGGTGCCGAAAAGGTTTGCCAACACTGCCCTAAACCATTTTAGACAAATGGTTGTCCAATCTCTGCTTAAAACCCTCCAATCCTGGAGCATTGGATGGATGGATGGATAGATGGAAAGAAGAACAAAGAAAGAAAGCACAATTATGATAGATTATAATGTGAATGGGCAAACCTCCTTCACTAGCTATGGCTTCTCCTGCTGCTCCAGAAGGAACTACAAATCCAAGAAGGTCCCTCCTTCAGAGCACTATAACTAATCAAAAACAACCATTGGGTCAATGTTCCTGATATCTGTACATACAGTAGTTTAAACATACAGTATGTGAACACGGCCAGTGAGAAACCAGTGATTTACCAGACAGAGGATAACTTCATATATTTGCCCACAATTTCTCCTCTAGTTTCCCAAGAAATCTCATTTTAGTTTATCTTTGCCTTTTTTTGTTTTGGCCATATAGGTACATTTCCCTATACAACAGTGACTCTCATTTTATTTTCTAACTAGCCGTTCCCGGCCACGCGTTGCTGTGGCTCAGTCTGGTTAAATGGCCAACCAATCTGTGTGTAGATCTACACCTGCACACACAAACACATACACACAACCACCGTATAACTCCCAACCTACCTACCTACTCCCTTTCTCCCTTTACCTACCTACCTACTGCATTTCTCCCTCCCTCTCTCTACCCCTGTAGCTGCCTACCTACCTACCTACCTACTGTGTTTCTCCTTGAATCTTATGGACAGAGTATTTTATGTCCGGTACGGTGCTCCGGAGGGCCCACCTGAGCTCCTTACCTGTCCTTTAAGGCTTCCGCGCTTCCGCACACACGCATGCAACCCCTGCGCGATGCTCCGCCAAGCAGCTGGAGTGTCGCAGAGGCTTGCGGCAGTGTCGCTGGCAGCTACAACGCATGCGCGCACTGCACATGTCCATGTGGGCGATGCCCTACCAGTTGGAGTGGGATCCGGAGTCCCCCACTGTGATAAACCCAAGACAACTAAAAACATAAGAAGAATCCTGCTGGGTCAGGCCAAAGGCACATGAAGTGCAGCATTCTGGGTCACCAATGGCAAGTTGGACTGGTGGACCACAGCCTCTTTCAGCATTGCTTCCGAGTCACCACAATGCTTATGATTCAGGAAGTAATGAGCAGGCATCCGAGTCCACTTTCAAACAATTCAAATTGGTTGCCTTCCACAACTGAGCTTTGTGCTATGAAACCCCATATTTCTTTCATCAATTCTGAAACTCCCTGTCTTTTCCTGACCAGTTTTACATTATGAGGGAACGTAAAACATTTTTACATCTTTGCTGCTTATGCCATAAATGATTATATGTACCTTTGTCAAGACTCCTTTGCTTTCAAAGCTGGAGCTATAATCTTTCCTCATAGGAGGCTAGTTCACCTCATAATTATTCCGGCCGTTCTGTTTCAAAACCTTTCCCACTTCTATAATATCTTTCTAAAGGAATTGTGACCAGAATTGTGTGGTTTCCATCCTAGATTTGTATAAGGGTGTTATTATAACAGCAGTTCTATTCTCATTCCCCCTACAAACGTTTGCAAGCATAGAATTTGCTGGTTTTGCAGCAGCTGCGCAGAGGTTGACATTTTCATCAAGCCATCTGCAATTATTTCTGATCAGCCTCTGTCAGAAAAGATGACATTAATGTCACTGTTGTGGGTTGTTGCTTTTTGTGCCTTTGAATGTGTTGATTTCTAGTGACCTGCTTGGACAAGTCCCTGCAGTTTTCTTAGCAATGTCTTCAGAAGTCACTTTTCATTGCTTTCTTTCTACAGCCGAGAGACAGTAATTGTCCCAAGGCCACCAGGCCGACTTTTGCGACTATAGCTCACAGTCACCCAGTTTCTAACCTGTATCTCTAACCATTACACCCACTGGCATTTTCTCTTTTACATGAAAGCGATTGAAACTGCCCATCATTATATCATTACAGCTTTTTCAGATATCTAACTTTTTTTTTTACATGGTTTTTATTAAATGTTTTAATCTTTAAAAACAGCCAGAAAACATAACAAGTATAAATAATAAAACAAAAACAAAAAAACAAGAGTGAAAAACAAACAAAACACAGAACATATAAAACAATACACAATAATTTTACAGCTTTCTATACCGACTTTCCTGCTTAGCTTTTGTAATTATCCCTTCTGCATTGGTTTCCTACTACTATATCCTTATCTTGTAATGTAGCAAACCCAATATTAACCACTTATAATGATATTCATTATTTGTATCACCATATTATCTATTTTCTGTTTTGGTTTCTAATTTCTAGCCACTTGTACATTTTATTCCATACTTTATGAAAGTCCGATTCTTCTCTTTCTTTTAGTTCTATTGTCATTTTGTCCATTTCTGCGCATTCCAGTATTTTCCTGATTATAGTTTCATCTGAGGGTGTATTAATTTTTTTCCAGTTTTGTGTGAAAGCAATCCTTGCTGCAGAGAGTATGTGTTTGATTATATATTGAGGTTCAGATATCTAACTTCATTTGCCATTTTTAATGTTAACTTTAGTTTCTTTGGACTAAATGTCACTAGTCTTCTGGGGGAGTATATAGACAAACACATTGACTCATTGAAAGAATTTGCTCCATATATAGATACTCTGTTATGCTTCTCTGTGCCACTCTCAAGTTACAGGGCAATTTTATCCTCAATATATCTTTATCTACAGAGCTTGTATAAGAGATAACTATGCAACTCATTTCTTACCTGCACTCTTATCATATATTTTATTTGTTACTAGCCATTCCCGGCCACGTGTTGCTGTGGCCCAGTCTGGTTAAATGGCCAACCAATCTGTGTGTAGATCTACACCTGCACACACAAACACGTACACACAACCACCGTATAACCCCCAACCTACCTACCTACCTACTGTATTTTTCCCTCTCTCCCTCTACCTACTTACTGTATTTCTCCTTGAATCTTATCTGCCTACATTTTTTACATTTCTGTTGTGTGTACCTGGGACAGGTTATATATAAGCTGATGCAATAAGGGGAACTGGCTTGGCTCAAGTGCTAGGCTTCTTGCCTTGCATGCAACATAGCCCCGGTTCGAATCCCAGTAAGGGGTATGGCCAGCTGATGAGAGCTAATAAGCTCGAAATAGATCTATCCTGGTCTCTTTATAATTTAATTTATTGATCAGCTCATAAAACTAATATATATATATATAATATAATTGGTACCATATTTGTAAGGAACGTTGTGTGAAAATTTGGAAGCGATCGGTGCAGTACTTTTAGAGATTACCTGTTTTGAACAAACTCATAGTTACGTTTTTATTTATATAGATTTGCATTCTAACATCAAGCATTCCAACTCTCCCATTTTTATTTAGATCTTCTTTCATTTGACAAACATACATAATATTACCCTTTGATTTTCCTTTACAATTGGCACTCTGTAGCTCTCTTGACTGACTATATTCATTTCCTAGATCTACCATTCTCTATCATTTTCCTTACCAAAAATGTCTCCCTCCACTATGAGTGATTCTTATCTGCTGGATATTTCTTGCATTCTTCTGCTTTCTTTGCAGTATTCATTTAAAAACTTCTTATCATCTTTTTGATGTTATGTGAAGAAGGATGGTTGCACTTGAACCAGTGGTGTGCATAACAGTTATACCAGTAATGGCAAACCTTTTTAGCCTCGGGTGCCAAAAGCACACATGCTCGCGCTATTGTGCCCGCTGATGTGCCCACACCCATAATTTAATGCCTCCCATGCCGTGTCCCCTGAACATGCACGTGTGACACCCCCTGCTGCCCCACGCATGTGCACATGGCTTTTTTTGGGGGCCCGGGGAGGACAAAAAAAGGCCCAACACACAAACTGGAAGTTCAGGTATGGACTTCCAGGTTGCCCGTTGGGCCATTTTTCTCCCTCTGGAGGATGCAGGGGGAGCAAAAACTGGCAAAAAATCAAGGCCAAAAATTAGCTGGCCAGCATGCTCATGTGCGCTGGAGCTGACAGGGCAACGCCTCGCGTGCCCTCAGAAATGGCTTTGCGTGCCACCTGTGGCACCCGTGCCATAGGTTTGCCATCCCTGAGTTATACAGTACTGGTACCTCACAAATCTAAACCCCTTTTCCCAATAATATTTTCTTAATCATTCATTGAGACTTTTCAGCTAAACCTAATTGATTCTGTGGGTAGAAAAGTGGTATCATGAGTCACTGATGCTGAAAATGAGCCACAGCCAATGAAGAGCTTTCCCCAGTTATCTACATAACTATGTAGACGGTGCCTGCCACCTTCATACTAGGCAGAAAATTCATTGTGTAGATGGCACACCTATATGTCGTTGTTGTTGCTGTTGTTGTTGTTAGTCGTGAAGTCATGTCCGATCCATCACGATACCATGGACAGCATTCCTCCAGGCCTTCCTGTCCTCTCCCATCCTCTGGAGTCCATTTAAGCTCACACCGACTGCTTCAGTGACTCCATCCAACCACCTCATTCTCTGTTGTCCCTTTCTTCTTTTGCCCTCAATCTTTCCCAGCATGAGGCTCTTCTCCAGTGAGTCCGTCCTTCTCATTAGGTGGCCAAAATGTTTAAGTTTCATCTTCAGGATCTGGCCTTCTAAAGAGCAGTCAAGGTTGATCTCCTCTAGGATTGACCAGTTTGATCGCCTTGCAGTCGATCGTAGGAGTCTTCTCCAGAATCATAGTTCAAAGGCCTCAATTCTTTGGTGCCTCATGGTCCAACTTTCCAGCCATCCATTGCAACTGGGAAAACCATAGCCTTGCCTATACGCACTTTTGTTGGCATACTGCTTTTTAATATGCTGTCTAGATTTGCCATAGCTTTCCTCCCCAGGAGCAAGTAATAGTTCTAAGTGTAAACCTCTGAAAAACGTGACTAGCCATCTACCGCAAGCCGATGTTATAGGCTGAAGTCATATGCTACCATCTTATCCTTGACTTTTGTTGCCAACTTCTGTTTTCCTAGCTAATTTTGTTCACCTATTTTGGCCCTACGAGAACGAACCTGCTCCCTAAGAATCAGGAGGTTATACACAGACAATGTCTGACCAGCAGTTATTCACATGATGTTCAATACAACAGATAACTCCACAGCCTCTGACAGCTGTCTGAGTGTCTACCTGGGATCACAACAATGAATCCTAAATTGATATCACACCAAGGGGGAAATAGAGCCAACGTTCCTCAGCCTGGGCGATTTCCTTCTCCTATACAGAGAACCAGCTGCACCATGAACTTGCAAAGTTCAGATGTATTTAGGAAAAACAACTAAGTAGACAGAAGTAATAAGCGTGTAGATTTCACCATTTGTCTGCTCTTCCGACTGGCTCAACAATAGCCAAGAAGGATGTTTGTATGCCTTGACACAATTTAGCCAATTTCTTTCGTTTAGTTTCTACTTCTATGCTCAATTTTTCTGCACTGCTTTTAAAAAAAGGGGTATTTACAAACTTTGCCCAGACTTCATACTATAACATGCTGAGATTCCTGCTGGATATCTACGTTTCATTTTCCCCATGGAAATAAATGAACTGATTTTATCTGCTGACCTGCACAGAGGGAAAAAGATGCTTCCTTACCCAAAGGGGTGTGGACTGAACCCTGACCTTCAGTAGGGGCTTTTAAAATAAAAGTTTATTGATGAAAGGGTAACATTTTCCATCTCTAACTGTGGATTGTTAATACATTCCTCTCATCTCCTGCTAATGAATGGAAAACCACTGTATTCACTTGAAAAGGAAGGAAAATATTCACTCTCATATCTGTTCACTTTTTCATTCCCTTTTCTTTTTTCATTGTGTAAGAAGTACTCAGTTGCAGCAGATGGCACCATCTACATGACCTTGTTTGAACCCCATAAAAACTAACTGGGGGCAACCCTGGTTATACCCACTTGGATGGGAAAGTATAAAGAAATTAGAATCTATATAAATAAAAATGTAACAAGAGTTTGTTCAAAACCGCTAATATTCGAAAGTCCTGCACGGATCGCTTCCAAATTTTTACACAACATTCCTTTCGAATACGGCACCAATGATATATATATATCGTGTAGATGTCACACCTGTGCCAGGTACATGCAATGGAAATGTAAAAAATTGTAAAAAAGGTAGGTAGATGGATAGAGAGAGAGCAGGGGGCCACAGGTATTATGTCATCCTGTATGACATAAAATACTCTGAGGGAGAAATGTGGTAGGTAGGTAGGTAGGTAGGTAGGTAGGTAGAGGGATAGAGAGGAGAGGGAGAAATACAGTAGGTTGGTAGGTAGGTTGAGGGTTATACAGTGGTTGTGTGTACATGTTTGTGTGTGCAGGTGTAGATCTACACACAGATTGGTTGGCCATTTAACCAGACTGGGCCACAGCAACACATGGCCGGGAACGGCTAGTACTAAATATAAAACTCCCATTTTACAACCTTGTAATATTAATCCTAGTTCAGATTCCAAATTTATTACTTATATCTTTGAAACTAAAATTCTCTGGAAAATAGACTATTTTTCTCAATTACCTGGATGCTCTGTAGATTCCTGGCAAATCTAGGTTCTAATAAGAGGCTGAATGAAACAATCTTAGGCTTTTTTCCAGCCCTGATTCATAACTGCTCCTTTGGTTGTTCCTCCAATACTGCCTTTTTTTATTTATTTTCAAAGGACCCGAATGATTTATCTCCAGAATAGGAGAGACGGGAGTAAACCTCTGTATGTATGTGACAAAGAGCATTTCTCCCTTATGGATGTAACTGAACATCTGAGACCATCTGGCAAACAGCCCAGAGTATTGCAAATGTCTAGCTTGAGGTTACATCCACAACACATGGTTTTGCACGAGAAGCAAATGTACTCGACATCTAGACTACAGTAATATTTTTAAGTTTTGCTTTCTCGGTTAAGAAAAGGATTAGAATACTTTTGACTAGAATATAATATCAGACAGCTTTAAAAGCAAATGGTTTGGTGTTTGTAAGAATTAAATAATCTTTGGAACAGATGTAAAAGAGTTAGTCCTCGAAACATTAAGAACTATTTAAATTAGCATCACACATTTGGTGTAGTAGCTAGATAATAGGATGTAATTTAATATAGCACAGTGGAGGAGTATTGTCGCCTGCAGAATTTGGCTTTGGCACTTCTGTTTAAAGCAGAGTGGCTTGTCTGAACTGAAGTTCCGAATAGTGAAGTTATATAGTCAGAGGTGGGCGTCACGTATTGTAACTACCGGTTCAGCTGAACCGATCTGAACCGGCGGCGGCCCACCACTGTATATAGCCAATGTATATTTCACCATTGCTCATCTACCACCAAATTGCTTTGGCCGTTAGTAGTTCAGATTCTTGTAGAGAGCTTAAGCTTACAATAAATCTATATGCTCATTTGAACTGCTTGAATCTCCTGATTTTTCTGGTGCTTGACAGTCATTTTATGATTGTGGCAGTTCCTTAACAACCACTGCATGTCCACAAGCCCAAAGATATTGGAGTAGGATAAAAGATTGGCTTACGGAAATTATAGGAACCACCTTTCAATTAAAACCAGAGGCTTATTTATTGGGGATCAACCCCGGAGGCATAGGGAAGATAGACTGGTATCTTTTCACACACATTACCACTGCAGCCAGAATAGTATATGCACAGTTTTGGAAAGGGAAAGAACTACTATCAGACCAACTAATTATCAACAAAATCTTCTGGTGTGCTGAATGCGACAGACTAACATATATTCTTAAAGACAAGACAGGAAGCAATATTTTATCAAAGTTGGGAAAAATGGTATGAATGGATAGAGGTAAAAAGATTACGGGATGAGCGATAGGGAAAAATATACAATGTAGATTTTTAATTAGTAAATAAAATAGATATATGGAGCAGTAACAATTATAAAGAATGAATAAATGTAAGATATAGATAAACAGAAATAACTAGAATAACTGGAAATGTAGTCAGATGATATAGGATGTTACCTGGTAACTGTATACATATAGGGGGTGAGTCACTCCCAGTTATATCTATGTAGTTTTGTCTTGTCAATGTCCTATTTCTGGGTTTTTTTTCTGTTACTAGTTTACAATAAAATTATATTTAAAAAAAACAACAACCACTGCAAAAAAGGTCCTGAAATTGGGTTGGTCACATGATGATTCAAGTTACAACTGTCATGATTTATGACCATAATTTGAAGGCTCCATTACAGTCGCAAGTCAAGGTCTACCTGTAACAAGTCAGTTAACACAGTCAGAAGAATGTCTACTACTTTTACTGCTCCAAATCCACAAGTTCTTAGGTCTTCGGAAGTCCTTCCCAGCATACTGGCACAAAGGATGTATTTATTCATTTCAATGAAACACTTAGGCAAAAATTAATCTACAGTAGATCAGTGTTTCTCAACCTTGGCAACTTGAAGATGTCTGGACTTCAACTCCCAGAATTCCCCAGCCAGCATTCGTCCAGACATCTTGAAGTTGCCAAGGTTGAGAAACACTGATCTAGATAATAATAATAATAATAATAATAATAATAATAATAATAATAATAATAATAATAATAATAATAATAATAATAATCTTTATTGTCATTGTAATAAGATTGTAATAAAATTACAATGAGGTTGGTTGATGATGACCTCTTCATTCGCTACTATTTATTTATTTATTTATTTATTTATTAATTATTTATTTATTCATTCATTCATTCATTCATTCATTCATTCATTCATTCATTCATTCATTCATTCATTCATTCGATTTATATACCGCCCTATTTCACCTGAAAGGGACTCATGGAATATATGGATAATATATGGATAATATTTGTAATTCCTACCTTCTGGACAGGGGTGTTGTTATTTTAAATCTATAATCACTTTTGCAAAGATTTCCGGAATACAATAAACCTATTATACCTTCTCGTGCAATCTAGCATACAATTGAAATCAAGAGAAATCTCCAGCCTATAAAAAAAATCAAGACTGGCTCTTATTTCTCAGTATTAAAAGCCCATATTATTCCAGCAATACGGTAGCTTAATTTGTATAAGACATCTCCTAACCAGTTATACTGATTTTTCCCCCCTGTGCTGCTTCAAGAAACGAAAGACTCAGAAATAGTTGTATCTTTTAAATAATCTCCTTTTGCTTTGGGAAGAGCAGATGTTACACGGTAAGGAAGAAATGAACACAAGCAGCGGCCGGCTGGATCAGACCTCAGGCCCACCTTATCCAGCAGCCTGTTCTCACAGGGGCCAACTAACTAGTGCACGGAAGTCTCCCAGTGGTCTCCCAGCAAATGGTTTTCAGAGGCAGTCACACCACCATCAAGGCTAATAGGTATTGATCCACATGGCTTTCATGAATCGATCGAAACCTTTTTTTTAAGCCAGTCAAGCTGATAACAAGCACCACATCTCATTCAGGCCACGTTGCTTGCTAAGACTGACAATGCCTCACACAAAGAATGTGTCTTCAAACCAAGTATGATTTACCGTATTTTTCAGAGTATAAGACGCACCTTTTTTCATCTAAAAAGAAGCTGAAAATCTGGGTACATCGAATACAGCATTTTTTTGCCTCCTGAAACCCCGACCCCTTCACCAAAATGGCCGTGCATAGCCTTATGGAGGCTTCCAGAGAGCTCCTGAGGGCTGGGGAGGGCAGAAATGAGCAAAAAACAGGGCATTTTTGCCCCCCCAGCAGCACTCTGGATGGGGAGGAACAAACTCAGACTCTGGCATCTCGATATAGCCAGTTAATTCCATCGCTGGCTATCGGGGGCGAGTCATTGGCCCCCGCGGAAAGGGCTCGCAACTTGGGCGTCCTCCTGGATTCACGGCTGTCCTTAGACGACCATGTGACGGCCGTGGCCAGGGGGGCCTTCTATCAGGTTTACCTGATATGCCAGTTGCGCCCCTTTCTAGATCGAGATGCCCTATGCACGGTCACTCAAGCCCTCGTTATTTCCCACCTAGACTACTGCAACACCCTCTACATGGGGCTTCCCTTGAAATGCACCCGGAGGCTCCAGCTAGTGCAGAATGCGGCCGCGCGGGGGAGTCTCTCGCTACTTCCACGTAACACCTCTCCTGCGCGAGCTGCACTGGCTGCCTGTGGTCTTCCGGGTGCGCTTCAAGGTGCTAGTTACCATCTTCAAAGCACTCCATGACACGACTCCTGGTTACTTGAGAGATCGCCTCCTACCACATTCCTCCCTTTGACCTGTCCGCTCCCACAGAGTGGGCCTTCTCAGGGTGCCGTCAGCCGGTCAATGCCAGCTGGCGATTCCCAGGGGAAGAGACTTCTCTGTGGCGGGTCCAGCACTCTGGAACGACCTGCCCCCGATATCCGTACCATCACGGACCTACGACTCTTCCGTCGGATGTTAAAAGCACATTTCCTCCATCTAGCCGGCCTGACATAGACTAGGGAATAATTTTAAATTTGATATTTATTGGTTTTAATTCTATTTATCCAAATTGTAGCACAGATTTAATTAATTTAATTATTTTTTATACTTTGTATATTGTTGGGTTTTTATCTTCGGTGCACCGCCCTGAGTCCCTTTTAGGTGAAATAGGGCGGTATATAAATCGAATAATAATAATAATAATAATTTAAAAAAACTCTATAAGCCTCCATAAGGCTATGCATGCAATTTTTTTGACATAAAAATGGCCCATTTTCGCAAAAAACAGGCCATTTTTGCTCATTTTTGCCCAGACCCCCACCCCCAGCTGCAAGCCCCCCCGAAGGCTATTCATGCCTTTTATTTGAAAAAAACAGGCCTGTTTTCGTGAAAAACGGGCCATTTTGGGGAGGTTTGCAGAGTACAAAACCACTTTTTTTTTTCCTTTCGGAAGGCTGTTTAGTTACTTGGCAACTTTAAGACTTGTGGACTTCAACTCCCAGAATTCTCTAGCCAGCATAGCTTGTGGACATAGCTGGCTGGAGAATTCTGGGAATTGAAGTCCACAAGTCTTAAAGTTGCCAAGTTTGGGAACCCCTGATTTAGAGGGATTAATGAGAATTACATTGGTCAAGTACTGTGCCATCAGAAACAAAGTTTTAGGTGCTACAGCAATTTCCTTCTCCAGCACATGGATAGATACACCTGGAAACATCTACCTACCTACCTACTGTATTTCTCCCCCCTTCTATCTATCTATATACCTACCTACCTATCTTCTCTCTCTCTCTCGCTCCCCCTACCTATCTACTGTATTTCTTTCTCCCCCTCTATCTACCTATATACCTCCCTACTTTCTCTCTCTTTCCCTCTACCTATCTACTGTATTTCTCTCTCTCTTTCCCTCTCTCACTCTCTTTCCCTCTCTCTCTCTATCCCTTTATCCACTTACCTACCTACCTAACTACACTCTCTCCCCCTACCTACTGTATTTCTCTCTCTTTCTCTCCCTCTCTATCTATATTTTTTTAAAAAATTGCCTCTTCAAAACCTGGGTGCATCTTATACTCCGAAAAATATGGTAAGTGTTCCATCATGTGCATCTTCTTTAAACACTGAATTGTCTATGTCTGTATAAGATGCGCCTCAACGCTGGAATCAAGTGTTGGAGGCTTTTCCATTAACATTGTTACTTGCTTTATTCAATTTTCTTTTCATAAGCATGATTTGCAAAGGATCATAACGTAATGTCAATACTTTAATCTTCTGGCTCCAGGGAATTCTCATTTAATGACCCTCTTAGAAATTGGCAACTCTGCTGCTAAGCGAAGTGGTCCTTAATTGGGAAATCAATCATGGGTGTGCTTTCCAGCTAGAAAGAGACAGTGCTACCTATGGTGGGTTATACACTTTCAGTTTGTGCTTGTCTTCTAGCCATTCCCCTGGCCTTTGGAATGCTCAAGGGCTTGCTTACTGTCTTGTTCACATTGAAAGCAATGTGACTACACCTCGGTCTAGACCTGGGAGCCATGTACAAACATCTTATAGTACTCGATTGAAATCTCTTCCTTTCTCTCCACTCTGTGGTGGTGAGGGGTGAAGGGAGAAAAAGTAAGCAATTTCTGTAGGCCTGTGATGGCGAATCTGTGGCACGCGTGCCACAGGTGGCACGCGGAGCTATTTCTGAGGGCACCCAAGGCGTTGCCCTGTTAGCTCCAACATGCATTCACACACTGGGCAGCTGAAGCCTCCTGAAGCCTCCGGAGGGTGGAAAAAGGCCCAACGGGCAACCTGGAAGTCCGTTTCCAAACTTCTGGCTTGTGTGTTGGGCCATTTTTTGCCCTCCCCAGGCTCCCTAGAAAGCCTCTGGAGCCTGGGGAGGGTGAAAAAAGTCGGGAAATGGGCTGTTTCCAGCCACCGGAGAGCCTCCGAGCGGGCGGGGACCGCTGTTTTCACCCTCCCCAAGATCCAAGAAAGCCGTGCGCACATGCGCGGGGCAGCTCACACGTGCATGCGCAGGGGGCATGGCACGGGGGGGGCATTAAATTATGGGGGTGGTTATGTGCTCTTTTGGCACCCGAGGCAAAAAAGTTTCGCCATCACTGCTGTAGGCAATGTCTAAGGAGATTCTCAGTCATCCAGGTCACGGTTCTCCAAAAGCTGCTTTTTTCAAGAGGCAATTGGACTTTCTGGTTTTTGTTTGAAGACGTTTCGCTTCCCATTGAAGAAGCTTCTTCAGCTCTGATGGATGATGGGAAATGGAAAGATTCATACTCCTTGCAGACAGCTGGTCATTTGCATTATTTAAGCAAGTCATTAAGGCCACCTGGAGGTTTATCTGTGTCGTCAGGGTCACCTGAGTGATGCCAATGGGTGTGGAGACTTCTTGGAACGGTGTGGTAGACTGGAGAGAGATGCTGTCGTATCCCTCCCCCTCTGTTGAGGCCATTATTGTCAAAATTGAACAGCCCCCTTTCAGGTGACCCTGACAACATGGCTAAACCTCCAGGCTGGCTTTAACAACTTGCTAAAATAATGCAAATGACCAGCTGTCTGCAAGGAGTATAAATCCGTCCATTCCCCACTATCCAGTCAGAGCTGAAGAAGCTTCTTGGATGAGATGCAAAACGTCTTCAAACAAAAACCAGAAAGTCGAGTTGCCTTCTGTAGATAGTCTTTGCTTTGCCTGACCTTTACTTACTACAAGTGTATGATCACATTGCTATCAACACATAAAAGAGCAAATCCCTTTCTCTCTTGAAAGGTCTCAAATGATTGTAAATGTGCCAGAAAGTTATTTTCATCACTATTGCAATTTTGAATGGTTGGTAAGCAAGGAATACCTGGATTTTATTCTAATAATTTCATGCATCAGGTTTTTAAAGTTTTGTTTTATCTCCAATGAGCTGCAACGTACCCAGATACTCCAAGGGGAAACTTGGTTAAAATTCAAATATAACTAGTCCTCACTCATTTCGTGACTGTTTGCAGTTACACAATGATGAAAACATAATCTTACAACCATTCCCTGAACTTCTGACTTTACAGGTCTGTAAAGCAAAAAATCTGAATTAAGATCAAAAGCACAGTCAGCATTTCATTTAGCAACCTTTTCATGACCAAGTGGCTGGTCCCAACTCTGGTCATTAAACAAGGACAATCTGTACCCGACGCAGTAGCATTTTGGAGGGCTAAAAAACCAAAACAATTCATCCCATTTTATTGTCTTTCCCTCATCAATATATTGCTAAACAAATACTGAGCACATAATAACTGGAATTTGTTACAACCAAAGGTATAATCTTGATTCACCTTTCCCAACTTCTTCTCCTGATGTTTTGGTCGTACAACTCCCAAATTCTCAGAAAGTATCATTTTGGCTGTAAATTCTGGGAGTTACTATTCAAACACATCTGGAGAAGCTTACTTCTTATTTTTGAGATCTTCACTAAAGATTATAAATCAAATAAAATAAATAAATAAATAAAAAATGATTAAAGCATAACGCACAGTTCAAAACCAGCTGTTAGTATCTATTTTTAATAGGTATAAAGTCACTTTTTACACGGAAAGTACCAGGTTCACCCTTTCAGAGATAAAGTAAATATGAATTACTGACAAATTCTATTTTACATTTATGAATTGCAAAGAACAAATATTATGCTATTCTCCATACCTTCTGGCTACAGTTCATTAATAATTTGTTATCTACACATTTTCACTGCCGGTCTGAAACTGATACATATTTATGGGGTTTACAAAGAAGTTCATAGCAGTTACCCTCTAACTGAGTATTTTATACTAGTAAAAAAGCTGTTAACACTCACCCTTCCTAGCTCTTTATCTTCGAGGGCCAGGACCCCTGTGCTTTCTGTAAAAAGTTTCACTTTGACGACTGGTCGAGGATGGGTTGTGGTAAAATCCCCTTGGGTTCCCCATCTGTAACAACAACAAAATTGTGACATTCATAATCCAAGCCAATTAAGGGTAAGTGGCCCTCTGGGCTTCAATAAACCAATGCAGGATTTTTCACCTCCCTACAGATGCTTTGAGTAGAAATTTACATCTGAACGTTACGTTTTGAGAGTGGCGGAAGCTTAAGGATTTTTCAGAGATCAGTTTTGCAATTAAAAACCATTCAGTGTGGCAGATGGCATGATGAAAGATTAATTACACACTGAGCATACAATAAAAAGTGGATAGATTTGTGTAAAGTATTCGGGATAAATGTGAATTTTTAAAGTTCATATCTAAAGATACGAACACCAATCGTGTTAAAGATGTTTTTTTCAAATATTCTGCAGCTGTCTGGTACAATGTTGTGAGTTGCGCCTAATGCGGTGTTGATGAACCCATGACACACGTGTCAAAGGTGACCACACACCAGCCCCTTTCTGCTGACAAGCCAGCCCTCTAAGTGTAATGGCTCCTCTCCTAACTCAAGAAAGTAAAGACTCTTGAAGCGGATTATTTCAAAAGGATCCTTTAATTAAGCAGAATGGTAACCATTAGAGGCAAAGCAGCATCTGAGAGCCTTTAGGCCAGTGATGGCTAACCTTTTTTGGCTCGTGTGCCAAAAGCGGGGGGAGCACAGGGGGGTCGTGCATGGGTGTGCCACACCCATAATGTTATGTGTGCAACCCCCTGCTTTTGACATGCTTTTTTCGCCCTCCCCAGGTTCTAGAGGCTTTCTAGGAGCCTGGGGAGGGTGAAAACAGCCTCCCCTCCCCACCTCCAGAGGCTTCAGGAACTTCCTTGAAGCCTCCAGAGGGCAAAAAATGGCCTCAAAAGAAAGACTAAATCAGCTGGCCAGCGCACACATGCGCGCTGGAGCTGACAGGGCAATGCCTCGTGTGCCTAACAAACCATTCTGTGTGCCACCTGTGGCATCCGTGCCATAGGTTTGCCATCATGGCTTTAGGCTATGCAAGTGGGATTTAACTGATAATGACCCCTCCCCTCTGTCAGAATGCAAATTCTGGCCAATACACAAGTGTGAAAATGTTTCCTTGACTCTTCTCACCTAAGAGTCGAATGAACCCCACATTCCCGTGACTATCTCTAGTTTGACATTAGAGTAAGATATCCCACATGGCCATTATAAACATTCCTCCAGAGGTGCTGGGACCTCCATCTGTCCCGTGACAGGAAACCAGTCGTAAATCTCAGTTGTTATAGGTGCTGCTAGTAATTTAACTCCGAGGCCCCCCTCCTCTTAATTGAATCACGTAAGGGATCTGACACGATGGCCTCTGAAAATCAAGCGGTCATTATCACATGCTTTTTGGAGGCTGCACAAGCCCATTGAGCGCAGGGCCCAGTCATTGCAGGGCCTCTAAAAAAAAATCACGCATGCTTTCCCGCTCTTTTGGGACCCTGCGAGGCCATATATATATATGTGTGTTTTCGTAGATTTTCACGGGTGTAGGTATGCTGGCATTGCTGGCTTCGGGGATTTTCCCGTGTATATAGCATGGAGATGTTATTGCAACGTTTCGACAAGATCTCACTTGTCAGACAGAAGCCTACCTGATGATGACAAGTGAGATCTTGTCGAAACGTTGCAATAATATCTCCATGCTATATACACGGGAAAATCCCCGAAGCCAGCAATGCCAGCATACACACACACACACACACACACACACACACACATACACACTATTTCCTTTTCTGCCTTTCGGCTCATCACCAGAGACCATCTAGACAGAAAGGCATGAGTTCCGTTGTGTTAATTTTTTATAATATGTTTGTTAGTATTATGAGCTGACCAATAACTAAATCAGAGAGCCTAGGATAGATCTATTTCGAGCTTTTTAGCTCTCATCAGCTAGTCATACTCTCAAAATAGATCTATCCTAGGCTCTCTGATTTATTGATCAGCTGATAATACTAACACACACACACCCACACACACACACACACACACACACACACATGTAATTGTTCCACAACACCCTGTTAAGAGGAGGGAGGAGACATACTGTTTCCTTTTCTGCCTTTTGGCTCATCACCAGAGACCATCTAGACAGAAAGCCATGAGTTCCGTTGTGTGATTTTTTTTAAAATATGTGTTAGTTTTATGAGATGATCAATAAATAAATCTATATTAGTCTCTCTGATTTATTTATTGATCAGCTCATAAAACTAACACACACACACACACACGTATATTATTTTTAATTAAAGAAAAGAAAAAGAAAAAATCATCCTTCATTACATCTTGTAGAAAGTGTGTCGATTGGTTACATATAGCTCTCGTGCATTTCTTCCACCATCATTATTCATATTAAATTACACACTATATCAAAAATTAGTTGTATATTTTAATATCCCCATACAAAGTTCTCCTTTAACCACATTTATTTAAATGTGCTTTTCCCTCTGATAGTTCACACTCATAAACATAGCCACAAAATGGCATTCATTGACTATTTCAAGAAACCTCCAATAACCTTATATTTTATAAACGTGTTCTACCTAAGAATCAAATAGAGCACTATTTCTACGCCCCCTTTTTTTTTATTAAACAATATCCTTTAACATTCCTTAATGGTTAACTAAAAAACATATATATCATATATCATTAAGCTATGTTCATTATTATTTCATTATTCTTATTCTAATTAGATATTTATTAACTAATAATCCTTCCAAAGCAATCTAAAACAATCTATAAAATTACTAAGTTTCTACTTATTAATCATCAAGGGGTGATTAATTAACCCTAACCCTAACCCTGGCCTTCTCTAAAGCTTTGAAGACCTGGCTTTTCCCTCAAGGAGTGAGGATAGATGACTGCACATTAGAAGTCTGACTCGATGCCAGTGTCTTTTTTCATTTTTAATGTTTTAATCTGTTTCGCTTTATAGTTTTAATAAAAAATATATGAATATGTAACCACTTTTCAAAAACCTTGCCAAGAAAAACTGCGGGGACGTATCTAGGCACTCTCCAAGAATTGGACATGATTGAACAGAAGGAAAAAAGAAACACTATATAACTCCTGTATTGCCAAACCAGACATCATTTGAAACATGGTGCCTATGTTATCCTGCACTTTATTCCTACATCCTGGTTATGTAGATCTGCAATTTGACAGCAGTAGCAATAGCACTTAGACTTATATACCGCTTCCCAGTGCTTTACAGCCCTCTCTAAGCTGTTTTCAGAGTCAGCCTCTTGCCCCCAACAATCTGGGTTCTCATTTTGCCCACCTCGTAAGGATGGAAGGCTGAGTGAATCTTGAGTAGGAGAGAATCGAACTGCCGAACTACAAGCAGCTGGCAGTAGCGGAAGTAGCCTGCATTCTAACCAGTGTGTCACCACGGCTCATATGTGAGGGTACGGAGGATGGACTTTGCACTACTCAAAACATGGTTTTTATAGAACTGTTGCATTGGCTATATAACATGGGTTTTCTTGAATTTTAAATTTGCTTTTTTAATTGTACAGCGAATAATTTCCCATAAACCTTAATCATAAAGAAAAGGTCTCTCTTTCGGAAGCCAGGAGAGCATTCATTGTAGAAAACAGTTTCATTTTAAGCTATTCTCAAGCCTCCATGAACAACAACAACAACAACAAAGTCAAGCCAACCTTGGGAAGTGTTGAGAATGTATGTTACACAAACCCGTTTTTTAATTTGCAAATATTTCTTGTACTTTTATTCAGAATACAAGGCTCTTTTCTATGGCTATGCTCACATATTACTGGATGCTTCAATTCTTGTGATGAAACTGGACAGATGACTATTTCTAAACCAATCAACTTCTGCCCTGAAGTTCTTTGTTGGGGATAACTATAAAAATAAATGTAAGCCATTTTCCTCGTTCCCCCTTTTCAGAGAGAAACTCCACTTTATCAGAGTCTGCAAGGAAAGAATGGTTAGAATAGGAGAGTTCTGTCAAAGAGGAAGATGCCTGGTGGAATTGGCTTACCAGCTGCCTACCCAATTTTGCATGGCTCAAAAATATTTGTATGATTCTTGTGTTAATTGTGGTTCATTTGCTGTGCTTCCTTGCAATGTTTACCCACCATTATTAGTTGTTGTAAGGATTTGATCCCAAAGACTAAATTATCGCATGATTCCTTTCAGTCAAAGGTTTAAAAAGACTCAAAGGTGAGAAATGAAGGAGTTGGGTTGGAATTAGGAAAGTTTGTTAAAGGAATTGCTGACACAGAAAGTTGCAGCTGTAATGAGTGTAACGCATCGTGGCTAACTACTGCCTAACAACAAGAAAGTTACAAGTAAGAAGGATACACCAGAAGGATGCTAGCTGAGGAACCTAGATATATAAACTTTAGTAACCTCTAGCTTATTATAATACCGGTAGTAAAAGACACACCTCTTTTGATTACAAAATATATTAACATAAACATGCAATGTATGAAGAAGAAGAAGAAGAAGAAGAAGGGTAAAGTAGAAGAATCTAATCAAAAGAAACATGTCAAGGAACCAATGTGTGATTCTTAGGGTGTTAACTTCCTTAATATAAATAAAAATGCAACAAGAGTTTGTTCAAAACCGCTAATCTCCAAAAGTACTGCATTGATCGCTTCCAAATTTTCACACAACGTTCCTTTCGAATACGGCACCAAGGATATATATATAGATTGTGTAGATGTCACATGTGTGCCAGGTACACACAACGGAAATGTAAAAAATTGTAAAAAAGGTAGGTAGATGGATACAGAGAGAGCAGTGGGCCACAGGTATTATGTCATCCTTTATGACATAAAATACTCTGTCCATAAGATTCAAGGAGAAATACAGTAGGTAGGTAGGTAGGCAGCTTAGAAATAGAGAGAGGGAGGGAAAAATGCAATAGGTAGGTAGGTAGGGGGATAGAGAGAGAGAAATACAGTAGGTAGGTAGGTAGGTAGAGGGAGAGAAGGTGAAATACAGTAGGTAGGTAGGTGGATAAAGAGAGGGAGGGAGAAATACAGTAGGTAGGTAGGGGGATAGAGAGAGAGAGAGGGAGAAATACAGTAGGTAGGTAGGTAGGTAGGTAGGTAGGTAGGTAGGTAGGTAGAAGGAGAGAGGGAGAAATACTGTAGGTAGGTAGGTAGAGGGAGAGAGGGAGAAAGGGAATAGGGAGGTAGGTTGGGGGTTATACGGTGGTTGTGTGTACGTGTTTGTGTGTGCAGGTGTAGATCTTCACACAGATTGGTTGGCCATTTAACCAGACTGGGCCACAGCAACGCATGGCTGGGAACGGCTAGTCATACTATATAAAATTTGTGCTTGTGCATTATTCTACTGTAGGTCAGGGATGGTGAACCTTTTTGGCAATGAGTGCCCAAACTGGAACCTGTGTGCAGATGCATGCGCCGGAGTGCCGGAAACTCGAAGACCAGCTGGCCGGTGTGCACATGCCTGTTTTCAGGCTGCTTTGGGGGCTGTTTTTCAGGCTGTTTTCAGGCTGGGTTTTTTGGGTCATTTTCAAGCTGGTTTTTGGCCTGGAAACAACCCCGAAAACAGCCCCAAAATGGTCTGTCTTCTTAAACCAAAAGAGCAGGTGGCGACATCACGTGTGCCCATAAAGAGGGCTCTGCGTGCCACCTCTGGCCCGGGTGCAGTAGGTTCACCATCACGGTTCTAGGTCTTGGCTCCTTTAGCTGCCGAGGCCCTTTTGCTAGAATACGCCAATAAAAGAAGCTAGAAAAGCCATTTCTCGTATCTGGCGGTCTTTATTGGCTTTGATGCTAGGCTAGAACCTATTTTGGGTACAACACATGTATAGTTAAATTTTTCTGTTGTCGTGGAACTTCATGGCTGTCCAGTGTATACTTTAGGAAAATGCTGGGGGGGGGGGGTAGATAAGGAGAATATGATACAAATTGTTGTTCCTTCATGTCAGTGTTTATCCAGTTGACTGCCTGGACAGTCGCTGCAGATTTCTTGACCAGGTTCATAAGTGGTTTTGCTATTGCTTCCTTTCAAGAGGTCAGAGACAGTGACTGCCCCAAGGTTAGGCGTAATGCCTAAGCCGGGACAGAACGTTAACAGATTAACAGAGTTGGAAGGGACCTTGCAGGTCATCTAGTCCAACCCCCTGCCCAAGCAGGAGACCCCACATGTGCCTCTACCTAGGATCGAACTCACAACCTCCAGCTTGTGAGGAAAGAGCTCTAGCTCTAGGCCATAGCAGCTTCCCCCACAGCCTCTTGATTTATAGTCTGGTTTCTTAAATACTAAATAAGTAACAACTGCTACAACTAACATTGAAAACAAACTACTTTAAGAAAAGACAAGCTTCTATGTATGTAAATACTATGGCCATAATTATGTTTTCCATAATTTGCAACCCCCCTTAAAGATAGTAATTAGCAAACGGTATCAACTTCATAAAATTTGAATCATGGAAGAGTCATCTAAATAGCAAATTTCTTCTTTAAGTAGACTGGTCTCCATGACACAGAATTAAGTCTATTTTACCTTAGCGTATGCATTGTTTTCTTATATATCAGGCTTGTCTGCAACTGTTCATGGAAAGCATGCATGTGTTTTTCAGATTACTAGTTTTGATTCCCCCCCAAAAGCATTTACCCATCTGTGAACTATCATAATATGAATTTATTCTGTTGCAAGGATTGGGTGCTTGAGCGACAAAATACGGCCGTCTCTTACACAAGGATGAAGCAATTACAAGACATCAATCACTGCAGATTTAATTCTAATAGAGTTCTGAGATGATGCTGAGAAAAAAGACAGGCATGCAGGGAAAAGAAAAGAAAATTGGTGGAGAAGGAAAGAAGCTTATTTAGGATGATATTCTGAAAGAGACAAGAGGGAGGATATACAAACCCAAAACATAGCGAATCTACATATTCTTCATATAATGTTCTAGGCTTCAGTTCTAGGCTGCATAAACAGAGGGATAGAATCTAGATCACGTGAAGTGTTAATGCCACTGTATAGTGCCTTGGTAAGGCCACACTTGGAATACTGCATACAGTTTTGGTCACCACGATGTAGAAAAGACGTGGAGACTCTGGAAAGAGTGCAGAGAAGAGCAACAAAGATCATTAGGGGACTGGAGGCTAAAACATATGAAGAACGGTTGCAGGAGCTGGGTATGTCTAGTTTGATGAAGAGAAGGACCAGGGGAGACATGATAGCATTGTTCCGATATCTCAGAGGGTGCCACAAAGAACAGGGAGCCAAACTATTCTCCAAGGCACCTGGGGGCAGGACAAGAAGCAATGGGTGGAAACGAATCAAGGAGAGAAGCAACTTAGAACTAAGGAGAAATTTCCTGACAGTTAGAACAATTAACCTCTGGAACAGAAGTTGTCTCCAGAAGTTGTGAATGCCCCAACCCTGGAAGTCTATAATAGATAGAGGCATACGCTGAACTGGCATCCAGCTTAATGAAGCTAGACTATTTTTGTGACACTTATCACCAAAACATTGCTGTCTTGAAATAAGCCCAACATCATCTGCTTTTCTTGACTCCATTGAGTTAAATAGTCAAATTCTACAATGCAAATGTTTACAGCATGAAATTGGAAACAGATATTCTCTTGGCTTCTGTTTACCATAAGGATTATTAAGGCCAGTTTCTGTTTCTTCTGCTTCACTGTGATACACTGAAAAAGTGTCTCTGTGCAATATATTCATTGTGGTGTTTTCAGCTACACTGATCAATAGGAGACACTACGGGATCAGTTTTATTGTACTGAGGCTCATCAGATATGTGTAGTAGTTGCTATACCTTGGGGTATACCGTATTTTTCAGAGTATAAGACGCACCAGAGTATAAGACGCAGCAAGGTTTCAAAGAGGAAAATATTTAAAAAAATGTTTTTGCACTCTGTAAACCTCCCAAAACTGGCCCGTTTTATTTTATTTTTTTAAAGGGCATGAATAGCTTTTAGGAGGCTTGTAGAGTGCTCTTGAGGGGTGAGGACCCCAAAAACGAGCAAAAACAGCCTGTTTTTTGTGAAAAGGGGCCCTTTTTGGTCAAAAAAAGGGGGAATGGATAGCCTTTAGGAAGCTTATAGAGTGCTATTGGGAGTGGGTGGGTGGGGGCAAAAATGGGCCATTTCCCACTCATTTCTGCCCTCCCCAGACCCCAGGAGCTTCTTGGTGAAGGGAGCGGAGTTTCGGGCGGCAAAAAAAATGCTGTATTCAGTGTATAAGACGCACCCAGATTTTCAGCCTCTTTTTTGAGGGAAAAAGGTGCGTCTTATACTCCAAAAAATACAGTAATACCCATTATACGGGGAGAACATCTATGGGGAATACGATCTAGAAAATCATTGTGATGTCCAAATAGGACACAACCAGTCACATGGTGTTTCCTCGAGGTCAATGTAACAGAAAACAGAAAATACAGAAATCTGTATTTCTGTGCTTTAAGAGTTCAAGGGAAGGCGGACTGTATATACAATTTTGACCATTTCTACATAAACCTGTCTGCAATGACTAAGCATCTGACATGGATGCCTCCCACACTAATGCACTGTATATAGTCAACTGAAATGAAAAAAGCCTATGAATTCAATTCTCAGCAGAGGGTTTAAACCTCACAGAATAACAAGCTTCCTGTAGCAGGTAGGTATACAACATTTTGGTGACATAAGGACTGCAAAAAACAAAGGACAAAAATTAGACAACAAGGAAGACGGACATGATGGGATGGGATAGATCAGGGGTCTACAAAGTTGGCTCTTTTAAGACTGGTGGACTTCAACTCCCAGAATTCCCCAGCCAGCATGGCTGGCTGGGGAATTCTGGGAGTTGGTCCACCAGTCTTAAAAGAGCCAACTTTGCAGACCCCTGGGATAGATGATAGCATACCTCCAAGGCAGAGCTAGAAATTCCATTTCTTTTCTGAATAGGAACCCAAAATTCAATAGTAGAATTAGGAAGGGCTCTAAGATATGACACATAAAATAGTACACTGGATTGGAAGATGCTCATGCTGTGTGTGTATTAAATGAAGGAGTTTGGACTTGAAGTATAAGAACAAGCCTCATATGCATTATACTATAGATCAGTGATGGCTAACCTTTTTTGGCTACCGTGCCAAAAGTGGGGGGAGCGCAGGGGGGGTCGTGAACGGGCGTGCCACATCCATAATGCTATGCATGCAACCCAGCACGCATGCGCGCAACTCCCCACTTTTGCCATGGTTTCTTCACCCACCCCAGGCTACAGAGGCTTTCTAGAAGCTTGGGGAGGTCGAAAACAGCCCCCCCTGCTCCTCCCCAAGGCCCTCCGGAGGCTTCAGGAGCTTCCCTGAAGGCTCCGGAGGGCGAAAAACGGCCTTATGGAGAACCTGGAAGTTTGGGAATGGTGACTTTTGGTTTGTCTGTAGGGCCATTTTTCGCCTTCAGGGAAGCCTGAAGCCTCCTGAAGGCTCCAGAGGGCAAAAAACAGCCTCAAAAGAAGGCTGAAGTCAGCTGCATGGGCACGGGAGCTGACAGGGCAACACCTCATGTGCCCTAACAAATAGCTCCGCGTGCCACAGGTTCGCCATCACGGCTATAGATACTAGGAACATTCTCTCTCTCTCTCTCTCTCTCCCTCCCTCCCTCCCTCCCTCCCTCTCCTGCCTGCCTGCCTGCCTGCCTGCCTGCCTGCCTGCCTGCCTGCCTGCCTGCCTGCCTGCCTGCCTGCCTGCCTGCCTGCCTGCCTGCCTGCCTGCCTATCTATCTATCTATCTATCTATCTATCTATCTATCTATCTATCTATCTATCTACCTACCTACCTACCTACCTACCTACCTACACACACACACACAACTGCTACACATATGTTGAGATGTTTGTAATGCATACAACAACAATTTAATATTTCAAATGTTATTTACTTATATTCTCCACAATAATACAAATCTAACAGCTGCAGTGTTTATTGAAGTAATTTTATTTTAGTGACATCTGCAAACACTGTGTTGAGCAGGATAACTTGATTTAGCAAAGAGTGGGGGGGAAATTCAAACAACTAAAAGATTTTCTAACTTTTTCATGGTACTGTGGGATTTATGTTGGTTTAGGAATCTGAAATTTTATTTTTATACAGAATGAAACAAGGAGAGGAATGAGCATAGTGAACTGAGAACTGAACTGTTAAGAGCAACGTGTAGGCATATCCTTATCGGTCCAGATGTTGAAGGGAACATTCCAGAACAATAGAGCCGAGAACTTTTCTCAAGGGTAGAGACTGATATACAGGTAGTCATCAAAGTTATGACCAGACACTTAATGATCATCAGAGGCTACAATGGACCTCCTTGGGGATACTTATGTCCTGGTTTTAAATTTCCGACAGCTGCCTCTCCTCAGGTCACATACCATTTGCAGCATCCCGTAGTCAAATGATTGCATTTTATGATGGCACTTACTTCCAGTTTTTGGCAAAACCAGCCGATAGCAAAACATGTGTTTGCTTAATGACCATGCCATTCACCTAGCAACCACAGTATATGCTTAGTGACAGCCGAAAAAAGATTATAACATAAGGTCGGCCATGTGAGGGACCAATTTACGGTCGTCACAAGTTACGATCATTATGGATAGGCTCCATTATGGCCATAATCTGTAGAGGAACAGTAACAAAGCTTTGAAGAAGATAGATGCCAGCTCTTTAAGGGTAGAAGAGGTCAGGAAATAGATATTAGAACTCTTATTTTATTGATACACTGCAGGCTACAATAATCTCGATAGCCTGACAGCATTTCCCTTTCCCCCCCCTCTTAAACTACAAAGAGGCAAAGTAGAACAATCTTGAATTCCTTTCTTACACCCTCTGGATTTCCTGGGTTAAATCCAAGTCATTTTCTTCATGGCTTCTGCTTACAAATAGTGCTCAACCTATGACCACAATTGAGCCAAAAATTCTGTTGACAAATGAGGCAGTTATTAAGTGAGTTTTACTCGGTTTTGTGATCTTTCTTGCCAGGGTTGTTAATTGCTGCAGTTGTCAAGTTACTAACATGAAGTGAATTTGACTTTGCTTGTCAGAAAATCGCAAAAAGTGGTCACATGACCCTGGGACACGACAAGCATCACAAATATGAACCAGTTGCCAAGCATCCAAATTTTGATCCCGTGACCACACAGTGGTGGAAAAATATGCAGTACTCATAAGTCTATATACTAGTGAAACTCTCGTTCCCATAACTTTTAACTGGCAAAACAGTGCACCATAGGGCAACAAATAATTTAGTCTCAAATTGGATAACTTACAGAATGACTCCAAACTCTGGGATTCCTAACTCCAAATGTAGAAAATGTAGAAAAGACGTGGAGACTCTGGAAAGAGTGCAGAGAAGAGCAACCAAGATGATTAGGGGACTGGAGACTAAAACATATGAAGAACGGTTGCAGGAACTGGGTATGTCTGATGAAGAGAAGGACCAGGGGAAACATGATAGCAGTGTTCCGATATCTCAGAGGGTGCCACAAAGAAGAGGGAGTCAAACTATTCTCCAAGGCACCTGGGGGCAGGACAAGAAGCAATGGGTGGAAACTAATCAAGGAGAGAAGCAACTCAGAACTGAGGAGAAATTTTCTCACCGTTGGAACAATTAATCAGTGGAACAAGTTGCCTCCAGAAGTTGTGAATGCTGCAACACAGGAAGTTTTAAGAAGATGTTGGATAGCCATTTGTCTGAAACAGTATAGGGTTTCCTGCCTAGGCAGGGAGTTGGACTAGAAGACCTCCAAAGTCCTTTCCAAGTATTGTATTGTATTGTGTATTGTATTATATTGTGTATTGTATTGTATTGTGTTGTGTTGCGTTGTGTTGTATTGTATTGTATTGTAAATGGAACGAAATTTGGGAAAGTTCTGACAGGGAGGGAGGGGAGGGAGGAAGGAATGGAGGAATGGGGAGGAACTCTTTCCTCCTCTGTCTTCCCCGCCCCCATGCCTTCCCTGACCTGCTCAGCACCTTTTGGGAGTCCCCATACACCCCCTGTGCACCTTCCCCGACTCATGCAGTGCCTCATGCTCATTCCCCAATCATCCCTGATTCACATCATTCATTGCTTACCTTTCCTGACCCGTGTAGCGCCTCTCCTGGATCCCTATGCACCCTTCTGAGCCACCTGATATCTCTTACACCCTTCCCCACCCACATGGCGCACCTTGCGTACCCATGTACCACTCCCGCCCCCTGCTTTCACGCCCTCCTTGCTTCCTCCCCACCTGGCAGCTGCCACTTACTCCCTGGTGTTCTTAGCCTTGTAACTTTCTACTGGCTTCTCCACCAACTATTGAGAAACCAGCGAGAGTCTTATGAAGGGATGGAGGGAGGGAAGGGGATTTGTTTAACAAAATGTAGCTTATTGCATTTACATTTTTGTTAAAACTAATTTTTCACCCACAAATATTGTCTAGTGATCTGCTCATTTTTATTCCTGAGTAGCCTAGTGCATTCCTCTGGATATGGATACTCAACGCAGCCCGATGTTGAAGTGCGCTGAATTACAGAATCAACACAATAGTTTCAAAGCAACTAGATACTTTGATGTCCTTATTGCACATACTTATTTAAAACAAGTTTTTGCTATTATACTTTAATATTTTACTCCCAGTTATTCTCAAGGGCACAAGAGGAGTTTCTTTGTGAAGAAGTTATGCTTAGGTTACATGTTTTGCCTATGCCAGGGATGTCCAAACTTGGGAACTTTAAGACTTGTGGAGTTCAACTCCCAGAATTTCCCAGCCAGCATAGCTGGCTGGGGAATTCTGGGAGTTGAAGTCCACAAGTCTTAAAGTTCCCAAGTTTGGACATCCCTGGCCTATGCTTTACTATACTGTATTTTCTACAGAGACTGTAAGCAATAGCCATAATGACAAGCAGTATGTGCTAGTAGTACCCAACATCTCATGGAATCTTTAAAGAAATACACACAGACACATATCTCAGCAGGTAAATCTAAATTTGGTTGCACTACCTGAATATTTAAATTAAAAGAAAATAGCTTGTCTACTGTCTGTAACTTCACCTACTTCACCTCTACAAATTATTAATATTTGTGACATTGGTTAGTGACCATAATACTAAAGTTTTAGTTCACCTCTGATATAAATGAATGAGTACCAACGAACCAAATTCTCTACCGAAGGCCATTCTCTGCTTTAAAAAATACACCACCTAGCATATTTTCAGGAAGACTGGAACATATCTTAAACGTTTACCTTAGGGGGAAAAACATATAACACGCTGTATAGTCCCTATTGAAATATAGAAAGTTCCATATGGTGAATGAATGCACATTTCCTAATATTTTTTTTTAAATACAAACAGCAAGAACAGCAACAAGCCCTTGAGCGGATGGGGATAAATACAGGATGAATCAATTAAACCTAAATCCAGTCTCTATCAATTATTTTACCAAATGTTACCACGCAGAAGTTTTAAATACGCCAGCACTTCCAGCATTCTGCATAATTCTGTTATCCTACTCTGACATTCATTTAAGCACTTGCCAAATGTTGCAGCCTTCATCATCATTCATGATAAAATATTTATGAGAAAGAAAATTAAAATGGTTTAAAAATCCAGTGGGCATTTCCAGTGCCCAAGCTCTCTTTTATTCCAGAATGACCGAGTTAATAATGGAGAGTAAAATGCTCAAGACTAACCGTACAGAGGAGATGGGGATCCCTGTTGTTTGAAAGCAACAGACGGATGGCCTTGCTCCATGAGCTCAACTTCAATGAAAGTGTTCTTCTGAGAGAAAAGGTCACTATCATATGCTGGTGGCCTTTTGAAACCCTTAAAAAAGCAGAAAACTGCTGGGAAGGCGACATAAAAGTATTTCACACACTTTTAGAAAGCTTTAATAAGGCTGAAATTGAAAGGAGCCGAACAGCCTTATTTTAAGATGAATCCTCAGCAATCACTCCGTAGAGTGTTTCTGAAATATATTTGCCTCCTAGATACTATTTTATAGGTCCAATTTTTAAGAGATCATGGATCATAGTTATACTCTAGCAAAGGAGACACAATATAGATTATATGGGTATGTCTAGTTTAATAAAAATAGAAGGACCAGGAGAGACATGATAGCAGTCTTCCAATATCTCAGGGGTTGCCACAAAGAAGAGGGAGTCAAACTATTCTCCAAAGCACCTGAGGACAGAACAAGAAGCAATGGGTGGAAACGAATCAAGGAGAGAAGCAACTTAGAACTGAGGAGAAATTTCCTGACAGTTAGGACAATTAATCAGTGGAACAGAAGTTGCCTCCAGAAGTAGTGAATGCCCCAACACTGCAAGTCTTTAAGAAGATGTTGGATATTGGCGTTCTGGGAGGGGGGAAGAGTAAAAATTAAAACAATTGCAGAGGCGGATGCCTTTTTAAGAAAAAACACTCCCCAATCCCGGAGGATGAAAATGGGGGAACGGAGGGATCCACGGCTCCGCCCTATGGAGGTCAGGGAGAGGATGATACAATTGCCAAAAGACTTAGATTTCATAAGTGACTTTTTTCTGTATAGTACAAATCTTATTTGGATGTTTATAAATGATTGATTGCATAGATTTTAAAATTGAAATATTTGTATCTCTTTCCACTTTGTAGAAAAATGAAAAATTTATTGTATTTTCTATTTCTTTTTATGAAGTCTCGGAGGGGGCCAACACCTCCGACATAGAGGTCCTCAATATGTCTTTGTAACTCCTTACAATCCCTTATTCTATTTTTATAACAATTTGTAAAACCCAATAAAACTTTTTCAAAAAAAAAAAGAAGAAGATGTTGGATAGCCATTTGTCTGAAATGGCATAGGGCTCCTGCCTAGGCAGGGGGTTGGACTAGAAGACCTCCAAGGTCCCTTCCAACTCTGCTATTGTACTGTATATATTTTTTAAAAGAACCAGTCCAACTAATATGATGCAGGGCAATCAGATGTGTCTGTTAATCTTTATATTTTTCACAATTTAGCATTCTGTCCAGTTTCAATAATATTTATTTTAACTATATAATCATCATAATCCCAGGGCTGTCCTAACGCACGGACCTGATGGGCACTTGCCCATGGGCCTGAGCATAGGGGCTCCATACTAATCTGTCTAGGTTAACCCTTCAATGCACCTTGTATCATATAAATATAACTACTGTATGGCTTACCGAGTATTATTGTGTTTTCCAAGCCTCGTGTATTGTTCAAATGTTTATCAAGTTGGTTAGTTGTTGCTGCAAAGAGGGCTTTTAATCTTTCAACATTGATTTTGTTGGACGTGCCAATAAAATAAATATATGTTTAATTTTATCAACCATTTACATTTTTATTCCTGTGAGCAGTTGTGAGTACACTGCTTTGCCCGGGGGCCCATCATGTTGTTA
The DNA here is from genome assembly GCA_039707465.1 of Rhabdophis nuchalis. Lineage (NCBI taxonomy): Eukaryota > Metazoa > Chordata > Lepidosauria > Squamata > Natricidae > Rhabdophis > Rhabdophis nuchalis. The sequence goes on from CM077656.1 coordinate 10,751,684, forward strand.
AGATGGCCCTGAATAATCATACCATATAATAAACAATGGTTGGAAGTTGTTTGTTGAGATTAAATTTAGTTAATATGATGAGAGGCCTGTAATTACTCTTAGAAGACCAGTCTCATCAGTGGTGGGTTTCAAATTTTTTAGAACCTACTCTGTAGGTGTGGCCTATTTTGTGGGCGTGGCTTGGCAGTCATGTGACAGGGTGGGAGTGGCTTGGAAAATGTGAAACTCATTTAACAACGTTCTTGCTTAGCAACCAAAATTTTGGACTCAATTGTGATGATAAATAAATAAATAAATAAATAAATAAATTAATTCTTTCTTCCTTTCTTCCTTTCTTCCTTTCTTTCCTTCCTTCCTTTCTTCCTTTCCTTTCCTTTCCTTTCCTTCCTGTTGGGTCACTGGCAGCAGCGGGCCAGATTTACTTCCAGGTACGCCAGTGGAACCCCCTCTCACCGGTTCTCTAAATTTCACCAACTGGCTCTCGCGAGTAGGTGCGAGCCTGCAGAAACCCACCACTGAGTCTCATTCAAAAAGAGCCAGTTTGGTCTAGCGGTTAAAGCACTAGGCTAGGAGCCAGGAGAGTTTTATGAGCCCCAGTGGTGCAGTGGTTAGAGTGCAGTACTACAGGCTACTTCTGCTGATCACTGGCTGTCCACAGTTTGGCAGATCGAATCTCACCAGGCTCATGGTTGACTCAGCCTTCCATCCTTCCCAGGTGGGTAAAATGAGGACCCAGATTGTTGGGGGCAAGAGGCTGACTCTTTAAACCGGTTAGAAAGGGCTGTAAAGCACTATGAAGCGGTATATAAGTCTAAGTGCTATTGCTATTGCTAAATCCTAGTCCTGCCTCAGGCATGAAAGTTAGCTGGGCAACTCTGGGACAATCATTCCCTCTCAATCAAATCCACCTCACAGGGTCATTTTGCAGAAAGTAGGAGGAGGAGGGATTATTTGGTGTCTTCATTACCTTGAATTATTTATAAAAATGATAAAGGCAGGATATAAATAAATAAATTGCATGATCCTGATCTCATCTCCCTTTAGCACCGTTTTAGGAAAAGTAAGATTTACTGTTTTTTCATAGATTTTCAGTATAAATCCTCTTCGGCATTAGAAATGATTGCAAGAGATTTGTGAGGCATGATTCCTGTTCAAAATGTCAACTTCTTTTATTAAAGGTCAGGATATTCATAGTTTACTTATATCAACAGTTTCGCAACCTGCATTTCTCTGCCCCATCTCTAACATCACCAGAAGCCATAGCTTTAGGCACTTCTTAAGCACGGGCACAATGTGCAAGTAAGGAAGCCATCTATGAATGCCACTTGTTATGTTCTCAGGTCAACCCAATCCACCATGGATGTCCAGTGAAAGCAAATATAGATCCCTACAACTTCTGTGCTGTAGTGCAAAACCCTGCAAATCTAGACAGAACGTTGACAATCCCTGGCTTTGATCTGGCACCTTTTCAACATTTAATTTGAGAATGAATTTGATTTTTGGAATGCTAATGACATTTTTAATACTGGAGTTAGTCTTCTCTTTAGGGAAAAAAATAGAAGTGAACAAACCAGGGGTGGGTTCTGGCCGGTTTGCTCAGAGATGCACTTATATTACTTTCAAATTGAGTTTTAAACTTGTTTAGCAAATGTCAAGTTCATGGTTGGTCCACAAGGAATTTCGTGACTACAATCTTCAAAACAGCATCTCACAGCACACATTAAAGAGCAGGAGACACTGTTGGTAGTATGTCTTAAAACAGATCTACAAAAGATTCTGAGTGATGTTTTAACAGAAGGGAAAGGCTTTTGAAGAAAGTAGATCACCCCAGAGGCCAATCAAATGAATCAGAAGCACAATTAATTAACTTCCTGTGTGTCATCCTTGGCATGAGAGTTCCCTCCTGGAGTCTTTTTGATAAATGCATCCTCCAAAAATGAGTTGAAAGGAGATCCAAGAGGAAGCCAACCACAAGTCCCATAATCTTCAACAAAGACTTCACCGAATGAGTTGGATATTATGCAAATTATAACTCACTTATCTGGAAGACTCCAGGTTGACGAAAGTTGTCACATAATAAATTTTATCAGTATTAATTTATGGAATTTTAATTTTAAGCTATGTGTACAAGTTGAATCTCAGTCAAGCAAAGTACGTCTGACTGAATGAACACATTTATGAAGATCCAGCCAGCAGATCCACCAACATAAAACAACAACAAAAAAGAAAGGCAGGAAGAAAGAAAAAAATATTACACATGAAAACCAATCGTTTCATCTTCATTATATTTTACCACACATCAGCTTATGTAAGTTTCAAAGAGAACACTTCCACACTGAGATACCCCATTTTCATTAAACCTGATCAAAAGAGTTCAAGGCAGCATACATTTGAATTGAAAACATGTAGGCATAAAGATAGCTAGACAGGCAGACAGATATTACCAATGAATTTATCAAACATTATCAAATAGATCAATAATATTATCGCCCAGCTAGATAGAAGCGTTTAACTGACCTTGCCTAATCTTGAAAAGGTAAACAGGGTCGGCTTTCGTTTTTATTTGGAAAAGAGGCTACCAGAAAATCCCTGCTTGAAGATTAGACTGGGGAAATTACAACACTCTATGGAAGTAGGCATCACCAAACATCTTACTTATTACATACAATGTCTATAAAGCAATTGGGGGATTGTAAGATTTTACTTATTTTACTTATTTTACTTATTTTACTTATTTTACTTATTTTACTTCATTTACTAAATAGGCTATGCCTATTTAGTAAATGAAGAATAATCATGATGAATTATGATTCATCTACCTTATTGTGTTTTTAGAGAATAAAAACAAAACGTAATTCTAGAAGGAATGGCTAAACAAGATGTGTTTTGCTGTCTTGGTTTCTATGTAGTCATACATTGAGTGGAATGAAATGAAATAAAGAAGGGCACCAACAATATTGGACTTCACCCTACAATGTTGCCTTCCTCTTGTTCCCAGTCCATGTGTCATAGAGTCTTCAGTGTTTATCAACTACAAACATTTTCAAGTAGTATTTTCTCCTCCATTATTCTGACATCATCCAAGGGCAGCTCCAGGCTACTGTATGTAAAATCTGCTCTACATTGTCACTTGTTATGATGGAGGACAAGTAGGGTGACAGTGTCTATAAATAAAGGGACATTTATTGGCCAATTCAAGTTGGTGTGAGCAACAACCTCATCCACGCAGGGTTTGTGTGTTTGTTTCAAAAATATTAAGAGGGTTCCGCAGCAATATGACAAAACCTGCCTCATTGTTCATATGGGCAACATAGACACATTCACAAAAGAGGCAGGGTTTTGTTAAGGTAACCATCTTAATTGTGTTCCTCCTGTAGATGCTGATGTTGGGCCTGTCTACTTTCCTCTGTTCTCCTATCAGGCCTTTTCTGCAACTCTTCTGCTGTTAACTCCTAGAAGAGATGTGCCAACCAGCCCAGCAGTCTATCTGTGACCCATCATTTCTGTAAATGAGTGACTTGTTACTTTTTGCTAACTTTTACTTCCATAAAGATAAATCCAAATTTAGAGCGAATTCCCCCACGAGACTGAAGGGACCCGCCTTATTAAATAAAGGGAGAAAACCCCATCATTTGAAAACCTTACTGTGGTCTTGAAGCCTCCGCTTGGTCTGTTTGAAGTTTCTCTCCTCCTTCTACTTCCATTGTACAGTAAACAATACGGCTTGGAGCTAGAGACTTTAAGCCTTGAACTTCCATTATAACAATCTGTACAAGAAAAAAAAAACAGTAAATGACATAACAGTTTGAAAGATGGACTCAGTACACAGAAGGCAATGTTACCATTGACTAAAAATGTAGGTCTCACTCAGATTTGTAAAAATGTACTGTTCTTGCCTCTTTATACAGTTCATTGATCATCTTCTTCCTCGCAATTTTGGATTAGCCTTTAAAATATGTTGACGGTTTTAAACATTGAGGAAGGAAATTGATAAACATTGCAAGCAAACAAGTATGCTCTATATTCATGTGTACAGACAACCGTCATGCTAAGCCTCATGTTGCGTTTTAAAAATCCAAAAATCCTATATGTAGCAGCTTATACTACATTAGGGTTATATTTGTCCTGTCAGTAAATATACTGCAATCTATATAAATAAAAATGTAACAAGAGTTTGTTCAAAACTGCTAATCTCCGAAAGTACTGCACCGATCGCTTCCAAATTTTCATACAACGTTCCTTTCAAGTACGGCACCAATGATTTATATAGATTGTGTAGATGTCACACCTGTGCCAGGTACACTCAATGGAAATGTAAACAATTGTAAAAAAGGTAGGTAGATTGATACAGAGAGAGCAGTGGGCCACAGGTGTTATGTTCTCCTTTATAACATAAAATACTCTGAGGGAGGAATACAGTAGGTAGGTAGGTAGGTAGGTAGGTAGGTAGGTAGGTAGGTAGGTAGGTAGGAAGGAAGAGGGATAAAGAGAGGGGGGGGGAAATACAGTAGGCAGTTAGGTAGATAGGTAGAGGGAGAGAGGGATAAATACAGTAAGTAGGTAGTTTGGGGGTTATATGGTGGTTGTGTGTATGTGTTTGTGTGCGCAGGTGTAGATCTACACACAGATTGGTTGGCCATTTAACCAGAGTGGGCCACAGCAACGCGTGGCCAGAAACGGCTAGTGCATAATAAATGATTATAATATTTAAGGATGTAAAAACTACTGTGTTTCCTTGAAAATAAGACAGAATCTTATTTTCTTTTGACCCCCGAAATAAGTGCTTGGCCTTATTTTCCGGGAGGTCTTATTATTTTTGAGGTGCAGGAGGCAGCAAGCATGGTCACTTCATGGCTGCTGCTGTGTTGCAATCTTTTCGGGGAGGGCTTATTTTAGCGCATGTGCTCAAAAGCCCAATTGGGCTTATTATCCCGGGAGGTCTTATTTTCAGGAAAACAGGGTATTATAATACCTCTGTTCACCAACAGACTATAAATATTGAGAGTGTAGCTGTGGATGCTTTTGGACATGGCCAGTGACCACAAAGCTCCAAATGTATCTTTTAGTACAAATATTACTCATTAGCAAGGGAGGGACAATGCTGGGACAAATATACAGGTTGTTATTTATTTTATTTATCCTTATTTATTCTTGGATTTGTATACCGCCCTATCTCCCCGAAGGGACTCAGGGCGGTGCACAGGTAAATATTAAAAACAATACAAAAATACAATAAAAATACAATAAAAATATATTAAATTTAAACCCGTGCTAAAAGCATCTTTAAAACCCATCTAAAATCCCTTACTAAAATCCCTAACGATTTGTTAGTTAAGTTTTGAATCCAAGAAAAACACATGAAGAAACTAGTAATATTTCAAATATATTAAAAACACTGTATCTAGATCTAACCTGATACATAGCAAATGAGCATTAGTATAAACTACTGCAAACTCAACTATCGTAAGACTTACTTTGATCTGAGCATAGAACTGTGAACTTTCACATATTAAAATAACACTCATCTCAAGTGCAAATCTGAATTGATTCCAGCTCATTTCAAGATACCTGGAAGTAACTAGGGGAAACCTAATCTTTAATTGACAGCAGAATGCTGCTACAACTGGTGATCAAAATTCCAAAATTCCATTTATTCATATTGCTGGGAAGAATTATGAACACAGTTGAGATGCTAATCTCATGTCTAACCAGAGACATATAAAAATATTTTCACACCATTAAACCCAAGATGTTAAAGGCCCTCCATATCAGCATCTCATTGCCCACAGTTGCACTTCTGAGTTGAATGTAGCGTTGAAATGTACACCACATGCTTGCCAACTTCAGAAATTGACATTATTGCCTTGAAGACAACACATTAAATTATGACTTTGAAGGTGATGGTTCCTCAACTCAGATTCTCAACTCAACTGTAATCAATATCATCATGCTATTAGGAAGCCATCGTATTCTTGATTACAGAAATGTGCATTGTGACCAAGTCAACTTGCAGAGAGATTTCCCTGGTTGAAAAAAGGCCACAGTGTCATTTCGGTTTCCTATGAAATGGGAGAAAAAGGAGAAACTGAACATCTTGAAAAACCTTTTTTGCAAGGAAACACTTCTTTTATGCAATTTTTCCAAAACCTTCAGAAAATTTAGTTCACTTACTACAGAAGTTAACAATTTCGGTACACTTTGAAATTAATTAAGTTAAATTCTTTCTTTCCAGCTATGAAAAGATAAATTGGCCAGAGTGCTTCTCCACCTACAGGTTCTAGAAATGTTCTACTAGTTTTCCAGTGCCAAAAAACCACATAACATACAATGCAGGCAGCCAGTTCTAAGCATTTTATTTTATAGTTAATACTTTTCTCTAAAATTCTACTGGCATTGTAGTACTGGGAATCTAAATTGAAGCACATCTTCAGAGATTAGGAAGGAAAATAGTTCAACAGATAACAAAAATTTGGAGAATACTGGCTTAAAATGACTCCTTGGTTGCACAAATAGACACATAATGATATCTTTTAAAAACAACTCTGACTTTCTCATTTATAATTGAACATGTCTATTCAACCTTTCTTTTTCTTTTTCTAAGAAAGATAATCCTATGCTAAAGATACATACATACATACATACATACATACATACATACATACATACATACATACATACAATTGTTCCACAACACCCTGTTAGGGCCCCAATTAAGGGAGGAGACATACTGTTTCCTTTTCTGCCTTTCGGCTCATCACCAGAGACCATCTAGACAGAAAGCCATGAGTTCCGTTGTGTGATTTTTTTAATATGTGTGTTAGTTTTATGAGCTGATCAATAAATAAATCAGGGAGACTAGTATAGATCTATTTCGAGCTTTTTAGCTCTCATCAGCTAGCCATACCCTTACTGGGATTCGAACTAACCAGGCTGACTGAATGGTTTAAAGGCCCCTGCCTGATATGCAATACAGCCATGGTTCGAATCCCAGTAAGAGTATGACTAGCTGATGAGAGCTAAAAAGCTTGAAATAGATCTATCCTAGGTTCTCTGATTTATATATATATATATCTCCACTGAGCTGTGGAACACACACACACAAACACACACACACGCAATTCTATATACTCTCTCAGGTCTAACCAGTTAGGAGCAAAACACATATAAGAGGAGAGACATGTTTCCTGATAATTTTTTGATTTTGATTCCAAACAGGGGGGGGGGGGGCTGCTATGGGTTCGCGAGAACTCATAGCCAACATTATGGCCAGTTTGGAGAACCTCCGAATCCCACCCCTGGCTGGCCCCGCCCACCACGCCCCACCCCTGACACATCACCATGCTCCTCCCAGGAGCCTCCACGCGGCCCATTTTGGATGCCAGGCAAGTGGAGGGTCCACAGGGAGGCTCATGGAGGGGGGAAAACGGGCCTCCCAGAAGGCCTCCAGAGCCCAGGGGCTCAAGGAAAGCCTCTAGAGCCTGAGAAAGGTGAAAACACCGCCACCACCCCTGGCCATGGTGCAGGAGGATGACTGGGCCATGCCCACCCAGCAACTGAGCAAAAAACCCGTTGCTGACATTTTTGAAGCCCACCCGATTCCGAATAATTCATCTTGTCACACTGCTAGGTTGTGAAGCAGTGCGGGTACCCTTAGAGTGATACCAATGTCAGCCCAAGAAATATGGTGTTGTTTTCCTTATGAAACATTCCAGACTGAATTCTATTCTTGACCGAACATCCCTTTTAATGTCTGTAGCTCAGTGAGCTTCCGACACCATTGACTTTGATTCACAAATAGATTGTGAATCTATTTCAGATTTATGAACTGTAAAACAGTTCATTTTTGCAGCATAATATAGAAGTCCTCAAGAAAAGGGCATGTGAATTTGGCCCACAAGATCTGTTTGCTCAAACTGCCAACAGAGTGACAAAAGAGGCAACCGCTTGATAGAACTCCATCCCATTACTACAAAATAATTTTTGTTCTTCTTAAAAATACAACCATTCCTGCTGGAGTTGGAGCTAGTGGCCTACCCTTCGCTTTCAGCAGTAGTGATTTTATTCGCTTGAAACGTGTACTGGAGGTGACAAGTTGAATAAAAAAAAAGAAATATTTTCTGAACTTTTTCTCATGTTAACAGAAGAATGCAACTTTGCATTTGTATTATCTTTGAACAATAAGCAAAGCGTAATGAAGATACTATAATTTTAGAACCAACAGATATATATCTATTGCCCCATACATCCCTACGACCGATTCGCTCCCACGGAGAGGGTCTTCTCCGGGTGCCATCGACTGGGCAGTGCTGGTTGAGGGCTCCCAGGGGAAGGGCCTTCTCTGTGGTGGGCCCAACCCTCTGGAATGACCTACCTCCCGAACTCCGTACCATCTCGGACCTCCGCTTGTTCCGCCAGCACTTAAAAACATACTATTTTCATCTAGCCGGCCTGGCATGAACTACTCCGCACCCTATTGTCTTATAACAAATCAAAGTTTTAATCTATGGGTTTTAAATTTATTTTACGCAGGGTCTTGATTTAATTTAGTTATTGTTTGGTAATATTTTGTATATATGTATATTTATTTTAAATTTCTGTTCGCCGCCCGAGTCCCTTTGTAGTGAGATGGGTGCGGGTTACAAATATGAGTAATAAATAAATAAATAAATATGTAAAACTTCAGTGCAAATATCAATAATTTAGATCAGGAATAGGAAAAGACTAAAACGTTAGGACATGGTACATGTTTCAGACTTTGGAGGCAGTTATTTAAGCCTTTTTTTAAAAATTGTGTGTGAAGCAATGAGAAATCATATGTCCCTGTTAAAAAAAAACACCATATTTTTCTGAAGCTTCTTCTCTGGTAACATTGTACTGCTAACAAGGGCCTACAAAACCTTTGCCAGACCAATTCTTGAATACAGCTGGTCTGCCTGGAATCCTCATTGTATATCGGACATTAACATGACTGAGCAGGTCCAGAGGTAAATCACAAGAAGAGTTCTCCATTCCTCTTGCTCACAATAGAATCCTTTAGGCCATGAGGGTCAAAATTCTGGCCTTGGACAACCTAGAACTATGTTGACTACGGTCTGACCTAAGCACAGTACACAAAATTGTCTGCTACAATGTCCTACCTGTCAACGACTACTTCAGCTTCAACCTCAGTAATACAAGGGCAAACAATAGGTACAAACTCAAGGTAAATGACTCCAAACTCAATTGCAGAAAATACGACTTCAGCAACAGAGTGGTCAATGCCTGGAATGCTCTACCAGACTCTGTTGTTACATCCTCAAATCCCCACGGCTTCAACTTTAAACTGTCTACAGTGGACCTCACCCCATTCCTAAGAGGTCCATAAAGGGGGTGTGCATAAGCGCACCAGCGTGCCTACCATCCCTGTCCTACTATCCCCATTTATTTGTACTCATTTCCTTTATTCATGACCATGTTTATACTTATACCTGTTATCCTGTACGTGTTTGACAATCTAAATAAATAAATAGAAAGAAAGAAAGAAAAGAAAAGAAAGGCTAGCTTTAATGCGGCCGCACGGGCAATTTTGGGTACCTCTAGGTATTCCCACGTAACACCGCTCCTGCGTGAGCTGCACTGGCTGCCTGTGGCCTTTCGGGTGTGCTTCAAGGTGCTGATCACCATCTTTAAAGCGCTCCATGGCACGGGACCTAGTTATCTGTGGGATCGTATCCTACGCCATACATCCCTTCGGCCGATTCGCTCCCACAGAGAGGGACTTCTCCGGGTGCCGTCCACTAGGCTATGCCAGCGGGCAATGCCCAGGGGAAGGGCCTTCTCTGTGGTGGGCCCAACCCTCTGGAACGACCTACCCCCCGAACTCAGAACTACTACGGATCTCCGCTCCTTCCGCCAAAAGTTAAAGACCTATTTTTTCCATCAGGCCGGCCTGGCCTAATCTACCTCACCTAGCCTGTAGTCTGAAGTCTAAATTGTTTTAATTGGGATTTTAAGGAGAAATAGTTTTAAGATTTTAAGATTTTAGCACAGGGGGATAGTTATTTAATTTGGGTTGTAAATATTTATGATTGTTATGTTTATATGTTTTTTTAATTTCCTGTGCACCGCCCCGAGTCCCTTCGGGGAGAGGGTGCGGTTTATAAATTTAATAAATAATAATAAAATAATAATAAAGCAAAACTCTAGAAATCCTAGACTTTAAACTGAAATGCAAGTCCAGACAACGTAGTTTTAGTACACAAGAGCAAAAGCATTAGCAGCATTGAGACAGGAGTAATTTTCTTTTCACTTCAAGAGATGTGTAATGTTTGCCATATTTATCAAAGGAGACAAGAAATGGTCACAATAATAAACAAAATTGTGCATCCCTGCACAATAGGAAGAGGATTTAGTTTTGTTTTGATGCTAATGTCCAAATGTTCCATACTTCTTATATCTACCCAGGCACTCTAGTAGCAACCTGAAGGGCTGTTATTTCTGAATAGGTCCTAAGATAATAGATTAAAAAAAAAGCAAAGTGAAACAATTTAAACAAAACGCAGCATCTGGTCCAACAATCTTCATCACTTTTCTCTTGTGTTAAGATAATTACTGTGCCTTAGAAAAGGTTAACATGACTTCAACATAAAGGATGCTCTATTCAAATGAGATTAACCTGACATTAAAGGCGCTAAGTTTGCATACTTCCTTTTCTAATCACTTTCGGAAATTGTTTTTAAACTCCTTTTGAGCTATTAGGGACCTTTGGAAAGACATGTTTTAAAGAATCAGGTGAACTGCCTTTAAATGCCTAGCAAAGGGAATTATAGCTATAAGAACTGAAAAAAAAATGGAGGGACATTAACAGAAACAGTGATTAAAACTTTGATTTCAGAAAGTTACAAGCTGACTAAGAGTCCAGATAAATTTGAAATAGGATTTTGGAATTAATTATACAATCCTTCCCATGGAAAAAAGGCTTTTCTTTTGATGCTTAAAAAAAATAAGAGAAGACTTTAAAAATTGGACACGAAAAAAAAATCTAGGGGATTAAAAATGAAAGAAATCAGGTTTTAGGACAGAGGTAGTCAACCTGGTCCCTACCGACCCCTAGTGGGTGTTCCAGCTTTCATGGTGGGCGGTAAGGGTTTTGTCCAATATTGAAGCCCTGTCCTTTTTTAAAATTGAATTGACTTTCCTACTTTATAAATCCCCATTAGTTTGGAACCGGTGGGCGGTTAGAACATTTTACTACTAACAGAGATACCAAAGTGGGGGGTAGGTATAAAAAGGATGACTACCCTGTTTTAGGACATTATTTAAAGATTAAAGATCAAGATAGTTAAAAGAAGGAATATAAAACTGGTTGATTTGAACCATGTTAAAGTAGATACATTGTTGTCTCTGATAATACTTAATGGACGTTTGCTGACATCAGGTCTGAAATGATAAAGCTTCATGTATTTGTTTATAAATAAGAACTAGGACAGGGGGAAAAGGGATTATTTGTTGTATTTTAAGAAGTGGCAAGTTATTAAAATTGTTTATACTTAGGATAAAGAAGAAAGTCATTTCTTTAAATATATTATCTTTTCTTTTCTTTTTATTTTTTTCCTTTATTCTATATTCCCATCCTATTTTTCTTTCTTTTCTGCATCTTTTCCCCATATTTCTTTTCATTTTTTTATAGCTTGTATAGTGTTTTACTGTTAGAAGTGTAACCTTTAATAAAATTATTAAAAAGAGAGATTAGCCTGATTTTTAATAATTTTGCTATTTAATAATTTTGCTGCAGCTTCTCTGTGGCGGGTCTGACCCTCTGGAATGGCCTACCCCCCGAACTTTGTAGCATCACAGACCTTCGCCTTTTATGCCGCTCATTAAAAACGCACTTTTTCCACCTAGCTGGCCTAGCTTAGAGTTAGATTTTAGTCCATATTTTAGTTTAGATTTTAAATTTGAGGATATTTTTAGTGGATTGGCTGAGATTTTAACATTTTTAGTTTAATTTTTAGCACAGGTTATTCTAATTTAATCGTATTTTATTGTTGTGTTCCATTTATTGTTATTGTCGTGGTATTTTAATTCCCTGTGCACCGCCCTGAGTCCATCTGGAGACAGGAGCGGTATACAAATCCAATAAACTGTAAACTCTATAAACTATAACCCTTCGAATGTCCTTCTACAAAACATCCGCGACCGCCTTCTGCCCCATACATCCCTTCGACCGATCCGCTCCCACAGAGACGGCATTCTCAGGGTACCGTCGGCTGGGCAATGCCGGTTGGCGGTGCCCAGGGGAAGAGCCTTCTCTGTGGCGGGCCCTGCCCTCTGGAACGACCTTCCCCCCGATCTACGCACAATCGTGGACCTCCGCCTTTTCTGCCAACATCTTAAAACCTATTTATTCCAACAAGCCGGCCTAGCATAACCCCGTTTCTGATTTTATAGGGATAATTTTTAAATTTTAGAGCTTTTAATTTTAGCACAGGGAATATTTAATTAGTTTTTTAATAATTTTGTATTTTTGTATTTTTGTATGTTTTTAACGATGCCTGTGTGCCGCCCTGGGTCCTTTTTTAGGAGAAGGGCGGGGTATAAATGTAATAAAATAAATAAAAAAATAAATTCTGTAGGTAAAATGTCCAACTGAATTGCTGGCAGATAATTCAAAATACCAAATAAATAGCACACTTCTAGGAATTTTTAAAGGAACCACAGTGAACAAGTCCAAGGAGTTACGAATATTCGTAAGTAATTTAAATGTCAACAAGTATTATATGAAAAAAATATATACTTACCTCTAATGTGAATGATAGCACCACGTCCGATTTTGACAGCTGAACCTCATTTTCATCTCCTATGTCCAAGAAAGCAGAATTCTGTGATCGCTTTAACTTCTGTAATTTAAACTCTGGTCCACCTTTAGAAACTGGAAGACTTTCCAAATTTGCCATCAGCAAATTCACTGAAGACCGTAGTTCTTCTATATACATGTGCTCCATTTCTTTTGCTATAAACTCTGGACATTTTCTTTCCTTGAAAATATTTTTGAAAGTTCAGTGTCACTTTAGGTTCTAAACTCCTAGACAGATAAACACAACCCTGATTAATTGGTATCTTGTTTATTGTAAATATAAAGTGTATCCTTTAGATCAGGGGTTCCCAAACTTGGCAACTTTAAGACTTGATGGCTGGAGAATTCTGGGAGTTGAAGTCCACAAGTCTTAAAGTTGCCAAGTTTGGGAACCTCTGCTTTAGATTATTAACCTGAAAAACTACAGAAGCCACTTTAAAGTGTCAATTTGATCGTAAAAAACAATGGATCCCAAATAATGCAATTCAATTTAGAAATGTTCATCAAATAGAAAAGGATTGTAAGAAACAAAAATGAAACATTCTGATAATAAATCCGAAGTAATGTAAGATGACAGATCATCATTTCTTTAGCTCAAACCTAGTAGTATAATTCAAAATTTAAAAGTACCTCCTCAGAAAAGAAAGGAATGACTGGATACTGAATCATTTTGCTTTTATGGCACTTTTTAACGCCAGCATTTTACTTTACAAGTCATCAGTACTTAAAACATTTTCCATTAAACAGAACAGTCAAAATATTTCTCTTTTGTATCACTGGTTCCTGGGTCATATAATAATAATAATAAATCATAATATAATACAAAACTGATCTGATTTCTGGGGTTATCTGCTGGAAATAGATGTCAACCATTCTATATGTCTGTAATTCTTCCCCCAATTTCTTGATTTGGCCTGATAAACGTTGCCATGAAATCTGAAGCAACACAGTCCAGTTAACAATCCAGCTGTTACTAGTTCAATTCAGTTCAAGAGAACTGAAGTCCAAGCAATATTAGCATATTTCTGGATTACCTGATGTTGCATCATCATATATAGAAATATTTCGTTAAAAAAATCCTATTGACCCATCTAACACCAATGGTCTATCTCAGGGGTCTGCAAAGTTGGCTCTTTTAAGACTGGTGGACTTCAACTCCCAGAATTCCCCAGCCAGCCTGGCTGGCTGGGGAATTCTGGGAGTTGAAGTCCTCCAGTCTTAAAAGAGCCAACTTTGCAGACCCCTGGTCTATCTTAATCCCCAAAGATATTTTAGGTGTCTCCATTATCCAAGTAGGGCAACGTCCATATGTTCTCTGGAACACTTCAGACTGTGCAGTGCTTATATTTCTTTTCTTTTAGCAATAGCACTTAGACTTATATACCACTTCATAATGCTTGACAGTCCCTCTCTAAGCGATTTATAGAGTCAGCGTGTTGCCCCCAACAATCTGGGTTCCCATTTTACCAACCTTGGAATGATGGAAGGCTAAGTCAATCTTGAGCCGATCAGGATTGAACTCCTATGAGTAGAGTTAGCCTGCAATACTGCCTTCTAACCACTGCACCACCCTGGGTCTTTTCTTTATGCAATTATGTATGCATGAGACTTAGCGTAAGATGTCAATTAATGCGATCACTTCCAAATCATACCTAGCAGTGGTGGCCTTTGAAATAGACAACTAAACTACAGTAATCCCTCGTTTTTCGCGGTTAATGGGGACCGGAACCTTCCGCGAAAACTGAAAAACCGCGAAGTAGGATTCGCAATACACTATACCGGAAACTTGAGTTAGTGGACATCGTTTAAAGCAAGCACTAGGGGGCACTTGCCTCCTACCAATGCATTTTTTTCCTGTATTTTTTAAAAAGCCGCGAAGCAGTGAATCCGCAAAACATGAAGTCGCGAAAAACGAGGGATCACTGTATTCATTTAGCTGACTACAGAAGAACATGAAGATTGGTTTTTGCCCTCTTTTGCCCTCACTCTTTTCCTCCTTTCTCCTTGAATGCCATGTCTTTTGATTGGCAAACCCAAAAGCAGAGATTGTCAAACAATTTATGATAAGGTCAGTTTACCAGTTACAAAAACGTGCCATCTATTCACCAGACCCACAGCCACTAGTAGTCATCTATCAGAAAACAAGGTTTATCCAAATGAACTGAAAAGGCAAGATGAGAAGGTCAAATGCAAGAATTATAAATCCACGTAGTTTGTTCCATCGTCTGCACGGGACTTTTGCCTAAATAATCAGCTTCAAACCTATTTAGGAAAATTTCTACACCTAAAAACAAGAAACTCAAACTTACTTTTGCCATTTGATCAGCCATTTGGAGACGCCCATCAAGCTCTCGTCTGATCTGGGCAGCTTGTTCATCTGCGTTGTCCAGCTTGCATGAAAATTACAGGAAAAAAGGGGGATGGAAAATGTTCACAATATTAAAAATGAAATACTAATCAAACACAACTTGTCTGACATTTTCATAAATAAAACAACTGACAGAAAATAATAACAGGATAATATCACTCTGGATTTTTTGTTTGTTTAAATCTTGTGATCTTATTATATGATCTATGGCTATGGTGGCGAACCTATGGCACGCATGCCAGAGGTGGCATGCAGAGCCCTCTCTGTGAGCATGCGTGCCATTGCCAGCTGTTCTTCTGGTTTCCGGCATGGTCAGTTGGTTTTCACAGGGGCCGGAGTGCTGGAAAATGGCCTGAAAAATGCCCCAAAAATAGGCCCTCCAAAAGTCATGCATATCAGCCATCTGGTCTTCGAGGTTTCTGGCGCTCCGGCACATGCACGCACATGTTGGCTTTTTTGGCAGCTGCTGCACACTGCTGGCCCATTTAAATATGAGCCAGCAGTGTGCAGCAGCTGCCAAAAAAGCCAACACAGTTCTAGGCTGCATAAACAGAGGGATAGAATCTAGATCACGTGAAGTGTTAATGCCACTGTATGGTGCCTTGGTAAGGCCACACTTGGAATACTGCATACAGTTTTGGTTGCCACGATGTAGAAAAGACGTGGAGACTCTGGAAAGAGTGCACAGAAGAGCAACCAAGATGATTAGGGGACTGGAGACTAAAACATATGAAGAACGGTTGCAGGAGCTGGGTATGTCTAGTTTGATGAAGAGAAGGACCAGGGGAGACATGATAGCAGTGTTCCGATATCTCAGAGGGTGCCACAAAGAAGAGGGAGTCAAACTATTCTCCAAGGCACCTGGGGGCAGGACAAGAAGCAATGGGTGGAAACTAATCAAGGAGAGAAGCAACTTAGAACTAAGGAGAAATTTCCTGACAGTTAGAACAATTAACCTCTGGAACAGCTTGCCTCCAGAAGTTGTGAATGCCCCAACCCTGGAAGTCTTTAAAAAGATGTTAGATAGCCATTTGTCTGAAATGGTATAAGGTTCCTGCCCACGCAGGGGGTTGGACTAGAAGACCTACAAGGTCCCTTCCAACTCTGCTATTGTATTGTATTGTATTTTGGTTTGGGTACTCAGTGTGCAAAAGGATTGCTATCACTGATCTATGGCTATGGTAAATAATACAAAACAGACTTTAATGAAAAAGATATAAAATATGGAAAGTTTGATCCGCCATTAGAAGCATCCCTACAAATTCTACAATGAAAGAAATACAATTTACCGCCCAAAATACTGAATTCTTCAATCAAAACCAAATAAAAACAAACACACATATACACAAAAAGGGACAGTGTGAAGTAAAATTGGTCCTGGCTGGAGAGGTGGCACCAGGGCAATACGGCAGAGGAGTCAAGGCAGGTGACAACTCTCAGGGTGAAGGTTGTAGTTGTGGAGACTGTGCAAGGCCTCATGGACATCTTCTCTCTTCCCTACTGTTTAAATGGCTAGAAAACTATTCTTGAGAAGGCATCCAGTATCTAGAGTCATGACTATGTTGATGATACCCAACCAAGTCAGGTTGTGGGAGAGATTCTGTTGGATAGCTTAAGCCACTGCCTGGAGGAGAAGCTGGACTTGAAGTGAAATAACATGGAAGTAATGCCTGCACGTTGATGTTCCTAGCTATACCAGTACTAGTACTAGCTGTACTAGTTACAGTTGTATTACAGGTCTAATTTAGTGCTGGTTTTAACAGGGCCACTTATCCAGCCTGAGTGAGCTTGACCTATTAGTTGGTTCAGAGAGAAAGCACTCTTAGTCCCCCACTTCTGAGAAGTGGGGAGCTGAAATCAAGAGGTGCTTTTTTCAGAAACAGTGCTAATCCAATAAACAAGTGTCCCCATAGAGAGCCAATTGCTGTTTTCCTTGACAGCATTCAGCTGGAAATCACATTGATCTAGGCAGCATTTCAACTATAGCAGCAAATTTTTAGCATTAATTCTTACCTTCTTTTTATTTCCCCCCTGCTATTGTATCACAATTTACTTGGACTTGGCGATTTTTAAAAAAAATTCTTCTAAATTTTTTACTGTATTTTAAGGTTTATCATAGAGGTGCAGTTTAACTATTTGCAGGATTTAGACTATAGATCAAGTGGTCGTCAACCTGGTCCCTACCGACCAGGAATATAGATGTATATTCCAATAAAGTATGCATAAACAGAAGTTTACAATGGACCTTGGAGCCTTGGAAAGAATACGAGGGGTTTTTTTTGGGTGGGGGGTTGAAGTCACTGAATTGGTTGCAAGCTCTACAGAGCCTGGTCACTGAACAGTACAGCAGTGGCCATTTATCCATTCATTGCAGATCCCTAAAGAGTATTGCAGCTAGACTAATGGTAGTCAACCTGGTCCCTACCGCCCACTAGTGGGTGTTCCAGCTTTCATGGTGGGTGGTGGGGGTTTTGTCTGATACTGAAGCCCTTTCCTTTTCTTAATTTAATTGACTTCCCTACTCTATAAATCACCATTACTGTGGAACCGGTGGGCGGTTAGAAAATGTTGCTACAAACAGAGATACTAAACTGGGCGGTAGGTATAAAAATGTTGACTACCTCTGCTATAAATTGTTGATGTATAAGTAGTCCTTGATTTATTACCATAATTGGGACCAGACCGTCTATCACTAATTGAGGCAGTTGTTAATTAGTTTAGTTTAGTTTATTTACATTTATATCCCGCCCTTCTCCGCAAAGGACCCAGGGCGGCGCACAGGAAAATTAAAAAACATACAGAGTAAAAAAATAAATACACAATTTAAAATATAAATTGAACCGTCTTATCCTATGCTAAAAACCCAATTTTAAAATACCCAATAAAACTATCTAAAAGTCCTCATGGGAGGTTAGGCTAGGCCGGCTTGTTGGAATAGGTATGTCTTTAGACATTGGCGGAAGAGGCGGAGGTCGGTGATGGTGCGCAATTCGGGGGGTAGATCGTTCCAAAGGGCTGGCCCCGCCACAGAGAAGGCTCTTCCCCTGGGTGTCGCCAGTCGGCATTGCCCGACCGACGGCACCCTGAGAAGGCCCTCTCTGTGGTAGTGTATCGGTCTAAGGCAGTGGTCGGCAAACCGCGGCTTGCGAGCCACGAGCGGCTCTTTGGCCCCTCGGGTGCGGCTCTTCCTCTCTCCTTCCCCCCTCCCGGAGGCAGCAGAGGGCCCGGCATGTCGGTTGGGGGGGCTCTGGCTGCCTCCCCCTGGAGCGATCGAGCGAGCCAACGGACAGGGGGAATGCCCGGGGCTGTGGCTGTGCTGGAGCCGTCCAGGCACCGCGCGCACAGGGAGGCGGGCGCCGCGCGCACAGGGAGGCGGGCGCCACGCGCACAGGGAGGTGGGCGTGCACCACCCGGATGGCTCCGGCGCAGCCGCAGACCAGGCGCTACCCCCGCCCATTCGCTTATTCGCTCACTCCAGGGGGAGACAACCAGAGCCCCCCCAACTGACATGCTGGGCCTTCCACTGCCTCCGGGGGGGGGAGGAGAGAGGAAGAGCCGCACCCGAGAGGCCAAAGAGGGACCTGGTGGAAACGTCGCTGGCTGTCCTGCCCGATGCGCTCAGATGGCGGGAGCTGCCTGTCGCAGGGCTCGGGGCCAGCAGCAGCAACAGCCGCCTACAGAGAGCGTCGAGCCATGCTCTCCGGGGCTGGCCGCCGCGTGCGGCTGGGACGGAGGTGGGCATGAGGTGGCCGGACAGCCTCCGCGGTGCTTGAATGGCCGCGGCCTCGGGTTCTCCCCCCGCCCGCTCACTGTGTGAAAACCCGTGCCGGGCTTTCCACTGCTTGGGGGGGGAAGGGAGGGAGGGAGGGAGGGAGGGGGAGACTGACATACAGAGAGAGGGGGAGGGGGAGGGAGGAAGAGACAAACAGAGAGACACAGAGAGAGAGGGAGGGAGAGAGGGAATCAGAGAGAGGGAGGGAGAGAGACACACACACACATACACAGAATGACAGATGGGTGGAGGGAGGAGAGAGAGACAGATAAAGAGAGAGATAGACAGAGACAAAAAGAGAAAGAGAAAGTGGTAGAGAGAGAGAAAGAAAGAAAGGAAAAGAAAGAATTTTGGTTGCTAAGCAGGACTGTCGTTAAGTGAGTTTCACCACATTTTCCAAGTTGGCCACGCCTACCCGGTCACATGACCACTGATCCACACCCACAAAACAGGCCACACCTTCCGGTTCTCAAAAGAAATTTCAATCGTGGTACTGTTGATATTTGGCTCTCTTGACTAATAAGTTTGCCCACCACTGGTCTAAGGGATGTATAGGGCAAGAGGCGGTCTCGCAAATAACTAGGCCCCGAGCCATGGAGCGCTTTAAAGATGGTCGTCAAGACCTTGAAGCGCACCCGAAAGACAACAGGAAGCCAATGCAGCTCGCGCAGGATCGGTGTTATGTGGGAGCATCTAGTGGCTCCCATAATCACCCGCGCAGCTGCGTTTTGGACTAACTGTAGCTTTCGGGTGCACCTCAAGGGAAGCCCCATGTAGAGAGCATTACAGTAGTCGAGTCGGGACATCACAAGAACTTGAGTGACTGTGCGAAGGGCAGCCCGATCCAGTAAGGGGCGCAATTGGCGCATCAGGCGTACCTGATGAAACGCCCCCCTGGCCACGGCTGCCACATGGTCTTCCATGGACAGCCGGGGTTCCAGGAGGACACCCAAATTGCGCGCCCTCTCCACGGGGGCCAGTGTTCGCCCCCTATTGCCAGAGTTGGAATAATCTGGCTGAACCGGGGTGCCGGAAACCACAGCCACTCAGTCTTGGCAGGGTTGAGCTTGAGTTTGTTACCACCCATCCAGATCCGTACGGCCTCCAAACACCGGGACAGCACTTCGACGGCATCGTTGGGGTGGTCTGGGGTGGATATGTACAACTGAGTATCATCAGCGTACAGATGGTACTCCACCCCAAAACCACGGATGATCTCACCCAGCGGCTTCATATATGTGTTGAAAAGGAGGGGCGAGAGGACCGACCCCTGAGGAACCCCAAATACGCCCTCCCGTCAACACATATTGCGACCGACCAGAGAGGTAGGACGAGAACCACCGCAAAACGGTGCCTCCCAGCCCCAACCCCCCCAGTCGGCGCAATAGGATACCATGGTCGATGGTATCAAAAGCCACTGAAAGGTCTAATAGGACTAGGATAGAGGAATAACCTCTATCCCGCGCCCTCCAGAGATCATCAACCAACGCGACCAATGCCGTCTCGGTACTGTGACCGGGTCGGAAGCCGGACTGGCGCGGGTCTAGATAATCAACTTCCTCCAGGTGTCGCGGAAACTGTTGGGCTACCACACTCTCAACAACCTTCACCAAAAAGTGAAGGTTGGACACCGGACGATAGTTCTCTAATAATGCCGGGTCCAGGGACGGCTTCTTGAGGAGGGGCCTCACTACCGCCTCTTTCAAGATGGCAGGTACGGACCCCTCACTCAAAGATGCGTTGACAATGCCCTGGAGCCAGCCTCGTGTCGTCTCCCAGGATGCCAGTACAAGCCAGGAGGGACACGAGTCCAATAAACATGTGGTCGCCCTAAGTTTCCTTGACAACCTGTCCATATCCTCGGTGGTAACAAAGTCAAACTCCTCCCAAGGAGGAACCTCAAGACTAGTCTCGGACAGTCCCGCAGGACCACTGGCGATGGAGGGTAGCTCATTCCGAATCCGAGTGATTTTATCGTGCAGATAAATCCCAAATTTCTCTGCTCGCCCTTGTAAAGGGGCTTCCCGCGGCCTCTGATGAAGGAGGGAGCGGGTCACCCCAAACAGGGTGGCAGGGCGGTTATCTGCGGATGCAATAAGGGTGGCACAGTACTCCCGTTTGGCCACCCTAATCGCCACCAAGTAAGCCCTAATATGGGTTCTCACTAGTGTTCGGTCGGCTTCGGAGCGAGAGGATCTCCATCTGCTCTCTAGGCATCTCTTGTGGCGCTTCATCCCCCGAAGCTCCTCAGTAAACCAGGGAGCCTGGGTGGTTCGACGCCGCAAGAGAGGCCGCAAGGGCGCGACTCGGTCCAAGGCCCCCGTGGCCACATTCAACCATGCGGCCACTAGGTCCTCAGTCGAGTCGCGAGGCAGGGTCACAGGAATTGGCCCAAGCTCCCTCTGGAATCCTTCCGGATCCATTAGAAGCCTGGGGTGGAACCATCTAGGAGTATCTGGTTCCGCCTCCCCGCGGTGAGGTGAAGCGATTGGAAAGTCTAGCCGAAGGAGAGCGTGATCTGTCCATGAAAAGGGAGTGATGGCTAAATCCCCTATCCCCAGATCACAACTCCACTGTCCCGAGACAAAGATCATATCCAGCGTTTCCCCCCCCCCCTCATGAGTAGGGCCTAAAACTACCTGGGTCAGGTCCATGGCCGTCATGGAAGCCATGAACTCCTGAGCTGCTCCAGAGGCTTCGCCCGCCGATGGCAAGTTAAAGTCCCCCATGACTACCAGTCTGGGGGTCTCAACTGCCGCCTCGGCTATCACCTCTAGGAGCTCGGGCAGGGCTGCTGTTGTATAGCGAGGAGCCAGGTATACAACTAACACGCCCAACTGCCTCCCTAGGCCCCATCTCACGCAGAGAGATTCACACCCAGTTGTCTGAGGGACTGTGGTCTCCTTCGGTTCAGTGAGTTGTGCCTGATTTTATGACCTTTTTTTGCTGCAGTTGCTAAGTGAATCATATGATTATTAAGCAAATCAACATAGCAAATGGAGCTTTCTCTATTAAGTTTGCTAGTTGGAAGTTGGCTGAGAAAGTCCCTTCGGGGTCCCTTCGGGGAGAGGGGGCGGTTTATAAATATAATAAATTAAATTAAATTATTAAAAGTCACAAACGACATTGCAACCATCATAAATGCGTGCCAGATGCCAAGCTCCCAAATTCTGTTCCTGAAACTGGACAGCTGTTGTGATGGTTGTAAATACAAAGTCCAGTGGTATGACACTTTCTTCAGTGCTGTTGTAACTTTGGTTACTAAACCATCAAAAATCAAAGACTGCTTGTTTAGAAAATCAAAGACTGCTTTCATCTTTATTTTATTTTATTAGCGTATATTGTTTCTTCTGTTTTTGCTTTGGAATAATTGTTATATTACTTCTATTACGCTACTTGACTACCAAAATAAACCCAGTAATGGAATTCTTTTTTTTTTTTGGTAACAATAATTTTATTGGTTTTACAAATTTTTAAAGGGAAAGGGGGTATATAGAATACGAATAGAAATATTTTAGGGCTTCCATGTCAGAGGTGATGGCCGCCTCCGAGCTTCATACAAAATTCTTTCAATATAAGGTGGAAAGAGGTACATAGATATCATATCATAAATTCCATGCAATCAATCATTTGTTACTATTAGCATCCGTTAGGAATTACAATGTATAAAAGAAAAAATCATTTTTGTGATCTGAGTCTTTTTGCTATTGTGTCTTCTTCTTCCTTCCCACCAGTAGGCGGAGCCATCGCCCCTCCTGTTCCCCCATTTTCATCCTCCAGGATTGAGGAGTGTTTTTTAAGAAAGGCTTCCACCTCTTCAACTGTTTTGATTCTTACTCTTCCCCCCTCCCAGAACACCAACATTCCTTCAGGCATTGACCATTTGAACCACACCCCTTTTTTATACAGCTCTTTGGATAGGAAGGAATATTTCCTTCTTATCTCTCGAATCTTTTTCGGGATCTGCTTCAAAATAGCAATTTCTTTCTGCTGGTATATCAATGGGCCATCTCTCTGTGCTCTCAGAATCTCATCCCTTGTTGACCTTCTTACAAATTTAATATGTATCTCTCTGGGTACATCATTTATTCTGGCATATGCTGAATTAATTCTATAAATCAGGTCAATGTCCCCCCAGATATATTCTTTGTTCTTTTTAGTGTAGTCTGCTAAAATTGTAGACATTAAATCTTTTAAATTTTCCGAATCTGGCTCGGGAACATTTTGAAACCTTAAAAGTATAACTTGTATAAAGTCCAGAGAGAAAATTTCTACAATGCAATCCAGTAAAAAAGAAGGCACACAATGGGAGAAATCCCGAGAGTCACTTGAGTTGGCTTGCGTATAAATTTTAGAGTCCTATTAAATTGAAGGAATGTTCACATTTCAAAAGAGAAAGTTTCTTGCTGAGAACAAAGAAGCGCCATTTTTCCGCCTCTTTGGCGGTCATGAAGAATTAGTAAGAATCCATTTCTGCTGTTACAAGATTCAGATAGAATGTTTCCACCGCAATTCCATATATGGTAGTACTTTCATTTTCAAATAGTTAAAAGTCAGATGTTACTTTCTCTCTCTCCCCGAGCCCGGGGAACATTTTAGAGCGCCGTTTATTTCCGAGGGGGGATTTTTACAAATTCCCCCCTCTATTCTTCCTTTTAAAAAGTTGAAAGCATCTAAGTAAAATAAACTCACAAGCCACTCAGTCGTTGCGGAGCCTCGGTACGTTCCTCCAGCTCCGGCTTTTCAGCCCGCTGTTCAAATTGCTGCTGTTCCGGCACTCCTTCGGCGAGAGGACTCTTCCCCCCGCATTCTGTCCTCCAGCTCCTGGGGCGAAGCGGGAACGCCCCCCGACTGCCGTCGAGGTGGGGGTTTCACCGCCAGCCACCCATATGGTGGGGGCTCCCTACAAGAGCCCCCCTACCCCTGAAGGCGCCCGCTGGAGAAAACAAGCGGCGGACGTGTCCAGAACATGTCCGTCACGTCTGGAAGCCGGAAATGGTCTCCCAGTAATGGAATTCTAAGTTTAAAAAATTATTTATCAAATTTATTGGCCGCCACTCTTACCACAGGGTAACAAAATAAAGAATGGCTGCTCCTTAAAAAAAAAAAACCCTTAGAGATTAAGCATATGACCTAAAACCACCAATTATTTATTTCTTTAAAACATTTATATAATTGTATCAAACGTATGTCCCATTGAGACAAAAATATAATTTAATCTCTAGACTTTTTATGCCCCCAAATCAACCCAGTATGATCCACAGGCAGGAATAATGGAGGTGTAATCGAAAGGTATCATGGACTATATGAGACAGGGGAAAGGAAGGTACACTACAGTGTTCCCCAAGAATTGTTTATAAAAAAAAGTGTCCATTAACAAATTGTTCTAAATAACTGGCAAGAAGCATCTTAGCCCTTGTCCTCTGTGTTCTTCAGCAAATAAAAATGACCCTTGGTCATCATTTAGTTACTAAAACACTAATTAACAAACTTTATTCATGGTTTTTCTCATTTTAGGCAATTGTCTTCCAGTGAAAAAAATAAATATAGGTATGGTGGTTAGATACACAAATCAAAACAAAGACATGGGGAAAAAAACGCTTCAGTGAAAAGGGAAAATAAGGAGTAGAAAGACCTCTTCAAGGTCAGAACATAATTATAAGCTATAAACAGGCATTTAATGCAGTTTGATCCAACTGAACTTGAATCTGCTTAATAGGGCTTGAAAACTCTTTTATTTATTTATTTATTTATTTGTTTGTTTGTTTGTTTGTTTGTTTGTTTGTTTATTTATTTATTTATTTATTTGATTTAATTTATATACCGCCCTATTTCACCTAAAAGGGACTCAGGGCGGTGCACAGACGGTAAAAACCCAACAATATACAAAGTATAAAAAATAATTAAATAATTAAATCTTTGCTAAAATTTGGATAAAATAGAATTAAAACCAATAAATATCAAATTTAAAATTATTCCCTAGTCTATGTCAGGCCGGCTAGATGGAAGAAATGTGCTTTTAACATCCGATGGAAGAGTCGTAGGTCCGTGATGGTACGGATATTGGGGGGCAGGTCGTTCCAGAGCGTCGGACCCGCCACAGAGAAGGCTCGTCCCCTGGGAGTCGCCAGCCGGCACTGACCGGCTGACGGCACCCTGAGAAGGCCCACTCTGTGGGAGCGGACAGGTCGAAGGGAGGAATGTGGTAGGAGGCGGTCTCTCAAGTAACCAGGACCCGTGCCATGGAGCGCTTTAAAGATGGTAACTAGTTTAAAACTGAAGGATAGGGCTGATGTTTTCTAAAACATATATCTTCTTAAAACTTATATCTATGGGTCTTAAGGCAACAATATCCGGAGTATTCTTTCTGATAAAAGTACCCGTAGTTATGTCTTCTCAGACCAATGGATGATGTAATTTTGGGAAATAGCAGAGTTTTCCTGGAGTGCTAAATCATATTTAGAAAACCATATTTTCTAAATATCTGCTAAAGAATCAGATAATATTTCCTTTACATTCTACATCCACCGTCTCTTTTGCCCCAATTCATTTCAGTCTGCTTTCCTACAACTTCATAACATCATTTTTCTTGGTTGCCTTTCATATGGTTTTAAGAATAATTCCAAAAATACTGCAAGCAAACTATAAATACACATATTCAGTTGCTTTTTTTTCCCCGTGGGAATAAAAAGGTTTTAAAACACTGCATCAGTAATTTTTGTAACATAAAAATAGAATATAAAATGTTAACAAGCTGCAGAATCTCACATAGGTCTGTGCAAACTTTAAAAATAATTCAGAGAAATTGATACTGTCCCATCCTGTTATTAGTTTATGAAAAAAAATTAAGAGATTGGATTGAGAAACTAGAGGAAAGAACAAGCTTTGCCTCAAATACCTGTTTATTATTAAAATTGATCAGGCAAATGGTCAGGATAATACCATCAGACCTTATTTTAGTATCAATACTGTGACTGTTGTTCATTTTGATTTGTATGGTGATTTTATATGTGGAATTAGAATATTAGTAGCACTGTCATTCCGAAAGTAGAAGTCTAGACAATCTCATAATGAAATTAAGTAAAACACAGATATTCTTGCCCCTTCCAGATTTCATTTTAGAATGAATTTCAGTAGTGTCATTTAGCCCAGGGGTCCCCAACCTTTGCAACTTTAAGTCTGAAGGACTTCAGCTCCCAGACTTCTTCAGAATAATAAGATTCAGCATATTCACAAGTTTACATGATTCTCTTTGATACATGATAAAGATATCAAAAACTTCTAGATTCGCAGCGGTCCAAATGGAACAATTTTAACCGTAACTCATTAAAATGAGGCAACTTTATCAATTGTATATTGAGGTTGTAAGGATTACTTGAATTAAGAATGACATGGTAAATTACGATTAACTAAAAATGAAAACAAAACTTTATCAATTGTACACTGAGGTTGTAAGGATTCTTTGAATTAAGAATGACATAGTAAATTACGATTAACTAAAAATGAAAACAAAATTTCTATGTTTTGTACACGTTCCTGGGTAGGAGGGAAGAATCTGGGGAAATTATGCGGGATGGTTTAGCATTACGTCTCAAACCAACCAATCCTGAGGGGGAAGCACAGCAAAAAAGGCAACCCAACATTTATTTCCCAAGAATCCCACTGAGGAAGGTTAATATTCTGAAGCAGCTCTTTTATCTTTACACATTGGCCACAGATTGTTTGCATCCAGTTCCACGACTGAAGCGCATAAGTAGGTGAACAGCCCCCCGAAGTACAATTGTGACAAACATTACATTAGCCTGCTCTATTGCACTCTTGCCACTGGTAGGGTGCCCGGCTGTACACATTTAATTAAACCAGCCATAGCAATGAAACTAATACAGTTTAATCTGCTAAAATCCCAAATAATGGAAAACAGGGTGAATAATATCTGCTCAAAATGAGAATCAGCAAATTAGTTTCTACACTTCATTATGCAGAAAGCCCCCCTCCCTTTTTTTTCCCAACATAAAAGTTAAAGCTGTAACAGACTCTTCAATTTACTTTTCAAGGCAAAGTAGGCAAGCACAATGCAAAGTTCTATGGTAGAGTCAGTGGTGGGTTGCAGGCGGTATGCCCTGGTACGGGCGTACCGGAGCTAGCCCGGAGCACTGGATACCGTTCCGGTATGATGCTCCGGAGGGCCCGCCCACCCGAGCTCCTTACCGGTGCTTTATGCTTTTTGCGCTTCCTCGCACATGCATGGCACATACAGCATCTGCGCGACACTCCACTGGCAGCTGGAGCATCACGGAGGCTTGCGGAAGCCTCACTGACAGATAGGATGCCTGCGCACGTTGCGGGCGTGTGCATGTGGGAGATGCCGGGGCTGCTCCAACCGTACTGGTTGGAATGGAATCCAGAACCCACCACTGGGTAGAGTTTACAGCAGGGGTCCCCAACCTTTTTTGCACCAGGGACCGGTTTCATTTTAAAGAAAATTCTGCGGACCGGCTGGCATAGAGGAGGAGCGGGGGGGGGGGGACTGGTGGCGCATGCACACGCGGGGGGAGGGGGAACAGGCGGTGCATGCTCACACGGGGGGGGAGTCGGCTCACTCGGCCCTCTAGGGCCTCCAACGGCGCAAACGGCCAAACCTGCGCTCTCCCGCATCCGGTGTGCGCTCTGCCCCCTCCTCCCTCCTCCTCCTCTCCGGCCTTGCGGCTCAGTTCCTATCAAGCCATGGACAGGCACCGGTCCATGGACCGGGGGTTGGGGACCCCTGGTTTACAGGATCCAAGGAGAATTTTTTGCAACAGTATACTGCAAGGAGTTTGAAAATATCTGCCGTATGAAATTAAGATTTTATTACTTCCGTCAACAGATAGATCCAACTTATGCCTAAACCAATAGATATAAATGATAAATTGGGCTCATTCATAACTGCTGCTGGTTAGAGTGTTAATGAGTAACCAAGGTGTAGTAAACAATTCTACAACTACACATTTATTGCAGCAATTTTTATCAGTTCCTCTTAAAACTAAAGAAGTAATTAAACATAGCTAAGTTATATACAAAACCAGGATGGCAATACATCTTAAATTGTGAAGACTGCCAAATTATAGCAAGCTCCTTGTCTTTGGTGACTGACGAGTGCCTTGCTATGCAGGTTTTCAATAGCACAGTGAGAGCAGGCTGCTCCATATGGAAGCTCTATTGTGACCAATTGTTCTCAACAGAGGTAGTTGCAACAATCTGCAGTTTTAATGTTTGCAATCTGCAATTTTAATGTTTGCACACATTGACCTTAACAAAGCTTTCACATGGGGATCTGTTGTACTAGGACGTTCATGTTTGATTTAATAAAGGATATGTTTGCATCTTCTGTCTCTAGAAGAAAGTATCCACAATGTTTTAAGCAATGAAAACTATTCTTTAAAAATAGAACTGGCATACACAGTATAAGACAATGTGTCCCTTTTCTGTATGAAAGTCATCTTTAAAGGGTGAATAAAAGAACCCATTGTGCTGAATGTTGAATGGGATAATTAGAGATCAATGTTCCGATGGCATTGTCCCCAGATTCGAACAAAAACATTTCGCTCCTGCTTATTTATTGATCAGAAACCATGAAAAGAAAAGGTTGAGAAGTCAGGGAAATCAAATTCTTAGTGCCGGGTTGCTATGGACTCTCCCAGGCATAAGGTAAAAAGAGCATGAAAGAAAGAAAAAAATACTGAGTTTGCTTCTGCCAACTCAGAATTCAGTTTTCTTCCAATAATGATTTCCTTCCTTTGACCAGCTAGGCAGGAAACTATTAGGGAGGCAGAACCACTTTCTTACTTAGAAACAGGGGTGGGATTGAAAAAGTTTAGCAACCTGTTCTCTGCTCAGTTGCTGGGTGGGTGTGGCCATGGGGGCGTGGCCTCCTCAGCCTCTTCACAGCTTTCCCCAATGCATACATACAACCTCAGGTGGGCAGCTGGGGCTTCTCAGGGGTTCAAGAGAACCTCTAGATAAGATTCTGTGCAGTTCAGAGAACCCCCGAATCCTATTCCTGGCTGGAATAGAGAAATAGAGAGAGAAAGACAAAGAAAGACAGAGAGAAAGAGAGAGAGAAAGAGACAGAAAGGAAAGAAAGAGAGAAAAAAGAGAGAGAAAGAGAGAAAGAAAAAGAGACAGAAAGAGAAAGAAAGAAAGAGAGAAAGAGGGAAAGAAAGAGAGAAAGAAAGAAAGAGAAAGAAAGAAAGAAAGAAAGAAAGAGAGAAAGGGAAAGAAAGAGAAAGAGAGAAAGAGATAGAAGGAGAAAGAAAGAGAAAGAAATAAAGAGAAAGAAAGAGAAAGAGGGAAAGAAAGAAAGAAAGAAAGAAAGAAAGAAAGAAAGAAAGAAAGAAAGAAAGAAAGAAAAAGAAAGAAAGAACTTACGGCCACAATTGAGCCCAAAAGTTTGGTTGTTAACCAAGATCATTGTTAAGTGAGTTTCACATTTTCCAAGTTGGCCACGCCCACCCAGTCACATGACTGCTGAGCCACTCAGCCGGTCCGCAAAACTTTCTTGAAAATGAAACCAGTCCCTGGTGCCAAAAAGGTTGGGGACCCCTGCTCTAGAGGGCCTCCAGAGCCTGGGGAGGCTGTTTTCGCCCTTCCAGAGGCTCGAGAAAAGCCTCTGGAGCCCGGAGGGCAAAATCACCCCCACCCCCCACTGCGGTGCAGGAGGTTGACTAGGCCACGCCCACCGTGGCCACACCCATGCAGCAACCGGGCAGCGAACCCCTTGCTAAACTTTTTGAAGCCCACCCCTGCATACAACCACTAACAATGTTCATAATTGCCAAAAGAACGAACGCTACTCCTCTCGAAAACAAGGTTTGCACATTCATTTGTCAACATGAATGTGCTTAAAAAAAGCCATGCATAAATATAAATGGAGCCATAGGTATGGATCTAACAATGAAAGATGTGGAACAACCCTCAGTAACCAATGACTCTAAGCACTTCTGGGAAGCTCATAGGAATCACGCCACTGAAGGATGTTCCATTGTCACACCGGTTTGTGAAATATCCAAGAACAGCCATTCTTATACTGTAATTTAGGTGCTTTATTTTGTCAGAAATAAATAGCTTTGCAGACTAAGGCCTTTTTTTTAAAATCCTATGAGTCTTCAGCGTATAGAAAAAGTAAATTAAATTTTCACCGAACAAAAATTGAACCAGACAGTCTAATTCCTTTCATGAAAACCCTATTCCACAATTTATCTTCGGGAACTGTAGAATTTTTGTCATGAGATATTCCCATAGCAATATGTGTCATCAATACAAAACAATTTATTCCCAAATTGCAAGCTCTACTTGATCAGAATATGGGCATAATGCAAAAAGGCTGACTTCAGATTTAAGCTAAATAATTGCACTAAAAAACATGTGGCTAAGATTGTAAAACGGTGGGGATTTTTTGTAAGAAGAAGAAAAGAAGGAGATGAAGTTGCTAAAAAACAGTAGCATTCTTATTGTAAAAATGACCTTTTATTTACCAGCCTCCTAGGAAGCATTAATAAACTGTGATTTGAAGAGAATTTCTCCTAATACTGCTACATTGGGAACTCACATTTTTAGAATGTTTTTTTTTTTAAATCTATTCAGACTACATGCACTTAACAGCATGCACAGGAGTTATGTTCACACTTTTGGTGAAAAAGCTATTACTCAAAAAGAGCAAAGCAGTTATTTCAGAAAGCACAAGATGGAATTGCATGATCCTCAATTACAGACTGAAGCAGCATGTGTGCCTTCGTTCCTTTTGACACTTGGCAGTTTTCATATTGTGCATGGGCATCTGATGAGTCAATATTTGGTTTTAGCTAGCCAAGCACATATGCAAGCAGATTGCCTTGGAGGAACACACAGATTTATACAGTCAAAGTAAAGTCACGTAAGAGGCAGGTAGGTAAACACACTCCTCCTTTGCAGAAATGAGTCATATATAAAGTATGGGGACGGATGAACCTGGACAGCTTTCAACCAGATGTTTTAAGGTCAAATAACTGTAGCATCATTTCCCCAAATGATTAGAATCCTTGAGTCATCGGCATATATTTATTTTCTTTGCAACTGGCTTGCTCTCATAATGGGAATAATAATAATAATTAATAATAATTTATTATATTTATAAACCGCCCCCTCTCCCCGAAGGGACTTGGGGCGGTGTACAGGTAAATTAAAAACCAATTAAAAACATACAATACACACAAATTAAAAATGAATTAAACTACCCTGTACAAAATTTAAAAACCATTTAAATGGTTGAATGATTTAGGCAAACAAAAAATCTACATTTTTGCACTACAGGTGGTAGCAAGGCAGCTGTTAATGAATTGTGCATTCATTTTATGACCTTTTTTGCCATAGTTGTTAAGCAAATCACTGCAGTTGTTAAGCGGATTATGCAGTGGTAGGATCCTGCTGGTTTAATAACCGTTTTGGTGATTGTGTGTTTTGCGCGCGCACATGCACTCTGCACGCACCCATGCCTGATGTGCGCACAGTTTTACCCAAAAGTACCTTCCATGTGACTCCTGGGGAGTAACACAACTGAGGCGCGGCAATCCGCTCTGCCACGCAAATCAGCTGAGAGGATATAAGTAAGTTAAGTGCAGGGACAGACGGGTGGGCCCACCTGATTGCTGGAGTGAACCGGTTCCCTCCCAGCTAATCGTTGGAGCTACTGGTTCGCCTGAACCAGTCTGAACCGTCTGAATCTCACCCCTGGAATTATGCAATTATTAAGCAAATCTGGTTTCCCCCATTGACTTTCCTTGTCAGAAGCCAGCTGGAAAGGTTATAAATGGTGATCCCATAACCCTGGGACAGTGCAACAATCATAAATACATGCCAGTTGCCAAGCACCTGGATTTTGATCACGTGACTATGGGCATGCTACAATGGTCGGAAGTGAAACCTAAGTCATTTTTTCTCAACACTGAATGGCCACTAAATGAATGGTTTTAAGTCAAGGACTACCTGTATAGGCTATTGGAGTGGTGCAACTTTTAACATTCCTCTTTTTCCCCCTATAATTGCCAATTTTATAAGAGATACCCAAGTATGTTGTTTTTTACCAGGGATTCTTTTACACATGAATGTGTTGTAACTCGGGTCTCCAACCTTTGCAACTTTAAGTCTGAAGGACTTCAGCTCACAGAATTCTCCAGCCAGCTTTGCTGGCTGGAGAAGTCTGGGAGCTGAAGTCCTTCAGACTTAAAGTTGCAAAGGTTGGAGACCCCTGCTTTAAGAGACTTTGAAATGTAACTTGGAACTCCCTCACAATCCTGCTGTTTTATTGTGCCACTGAAAGCAGGGAGTCAAACCTGCCCATTTTTCAGAATCAGCAAAGCTGGCTGGAGAATTCTGGGAGCTGAAGTCCTTCAGACTTAAAGTTGCAAAGTTTGGAGACCTCTGTTGTAACTGACATTTAACAATTAAGACTGCTGCAGATAGCTGATTTTTTCGTTATTATATTACAGAACTATCAATATTACAACGTAATATTGTATTATATGACAATGTATAATAATATAATACAGTAAGACAGCGGAGTAAGGGGCAGTGATTAGCAGGGGGCATTTTGAAACAGTAAGATGCTAGACATCTTTAAGGGTGTGGATATTTATAAAGTATTTGCATTCATGTTCAATGAAGGATGTATGAGAGAAATACATGAAGTAGCGAGGCCAAATATGTCTCAAGGAGGTATTCTCAGTACCTCCCCAGCAGTAATAGATAAACTAGTACAGGTTTATTTGCTATAAAACATTTACCAGGAATGAAATCTGTGTTATTCTTCTACACACCAAAAATGGAAAAGAAAAAAAACCCTTCAGCTAATGGGGAGGAAAGATTGTCCCTGAATATATGCCAGATCTGTTCTTGATCATTTTTAAGGTTTTGTTTAAATGATGGCCTTGAAGCAGAAACTCTTGT
Source organism: Rhabdophis nuchalis (assembly GCA_039707465.1). NCBI lineage: Eukaryota > Metazoa > Chordata > Lepidosauria > Squamata > Natricidae > Rhabdophis > Rhabdophis nuchalis. The sequence goes on from CM077656.1 coordinate 10,784,618, forward strand.
TTGCAATTTTCAAGGACAATGTTATTCAAACCAAAAGAGAAAATACACACCATTTATCATATTATATCAATTCTTGATGTTTTCTTATTTTTACATAATATTCTGCCATAATAAACACAATGGAATAAACCACACACTCACACAATCCTCCTATTACCAACAAACTATTTGCAGCCCTTGGGGATGGATGGATGGATGGATGGATGGATGGATAAATAAACCGAGTGTAACAAACACCCGAGTGCCAGAAATCTCCCCTTCAAATGCACAAAGTGATTACCTTAAACGGTAGATGCATTCCTATGTCTTTGATAGATGTATTTATAGGAGCGCACTCGAGGAACAGAAAGGAAAAAAAAAATTGCTTTGAAATGATGTTAGAAGGCCAAACAATGCAAGAGGTACAGTAATATCACCTAGAAATAAGGATGAAGTCATCCAATATGACTGATCCACAATTAATGGCCATTGCTGAAGAATTGGAATTTCAAGAGGAATAAACAGATGTCTTTATAAAGAGCTACAGATACTCAAAGCGCTACCGTATTGAATTCTATAGTTTCTTTTATGCATGTGTACTTCTAGCCCAAGCCATGACAGGAGAGAAACCACAGGGGGAAAAGATGATAGGGGGAAAATGGGGTATTTCTTTTGTGCTAGGTTTCTATGTGAAGGAAATATTCAGCTTTCATTCCCATTTGTGAAAAAAAAAAGAAAGAAAAACCCGTCTTCTTTCTGCACAACTATAATTGGGCAGGAAATTACAGCTGCTTGTACCTCCTCCAAAAGCCCAGCATATGGGCAAACAGGGATTAGGGGACTAATCATTAAAAAAAAATGATTGGCATTCAAGGAAGGATAAACTTCATTGCCCTTGAGTATTTATTAGGTTTCAGTTCTGCTGTCCAAAGCTCTCCCAATGCAAATTCTACAAGAGAAGTAAACATCTTCCGGGTAGATATAAGAGGACGAGAAAAAGACCTTACGAACTGGTGATCTACCCTGTTTCCACGAAAATATGACCTGACCGGAAAATAAGACCTAGCATTTTTCAGGATGCTCATAATATAAGCCCTACCCTACCCCCCACCCCCAAAATAAGCCCCAGTTAAGAGTGTCAGCCAGATGGATGCATTTAGTACCCTATTTCTCCAAAAATAGGACCTAACCAGAAAATAAGCCCTAATGCATCTTTTGGAGCAAAAATTAATATAAGACCCAGTCTTATTTTTGTGGAAACATGGTAATAAGAGGAAATGAATGGAACATTCCATGGATACGGGGGAACCAAGATGAATTACTTACTTGACAGGCGTTATAGATCAACTGATGCTCCAATTTCTTTACTCCTAGAATCTGCTGGAACATCTCATATAGTTGTTCTTTGCTTAAGATGAGTTCAGATACAGCACTTAAAGCCATCCTAGTGGATTGCTTGTACAGATCCTCTTCCCCCCTGTAAATGGCATCGTATTTGGCTATCCAAGAACTGAGCACAGTCTCTTTGCTTAATCCATCGATCTCAGGCAAGCTCCGGACTCTTTTTTCTATGTTCTTCTTAAAAACATCTCTGAAATCATTTGCTGAGCATCCACCGCTGTGGACCATCCTAGCAACTCGGTCACTCTTGAGGAAAACCTTTTGAACAAAAGAAGAAAGACATTAGAATAAAGGTAGGTAAGAAGAAGACGCAAACAGCCCCATACATCCCTACGGCCGATCCGCTCCCACAGAGAGGGCCTTCTCAGGGTGCCGTCGGCCGGGCAATGCCGTCTGGCGACACCCAGGGGAAGAGTCTTCTCTGTGGCGGGCCCTGCCCTTTGGAACGACCTTCCCCTTGAATTGCGTACCACCTCGGACCTCCGCCTCTTCCGCCAGTGTCTAAAGACACATCTTTTTCAGCAAGCCGGCCTAGCCTAACCTCCCGTTGGGATTATTTTAGATAGTTTTATATTGGGGATTTTAATTGGATTTTAGCATAGGATTATAATTTAATTTAATATGTTTTTAAATTTTGTATTTATTGTTTTGTATGTTTTTAAATTCCTGTACGCCGCCCTGGGTCCTTTGTGGAGAAGGGCGGGATATAAATGTGACTAAAATAAAAATAAAAATAAATAAATAAACAGGTTTTTAAAGACTGTTGTGCTGTGGAGTAATTTTAGTGCTCGGATAAGGAACCATCTGGATATTTCGTACCAGCTAAAAACATCCTTGAAGCAGGCAGTAACAAACTATTTCCAGAGCATTAAAACAAGGAAAATCTTGTCAGTCAACAGCTATTGATTTTTACTTATGCTGAGCAATTTTTTCAATCATCATGTTTCAGATAACTATGTAACTACAACTTGCAACTGATCCAAATTATTCTTCTCATGTATGTCACCATTTTTCTAAAGAAATTACATGTCTGAACCAAAACTGAATTTACATCCCTCAATGATTTTTCTATGGTTGAGTCAAAGCATAAATTTAAGTATCATTGGGAAGATACCTAACCAGGTCATTCCATGGATTCAAATTAGTTTCTTGAAAGGTACTTCAATAGTCCTTCTAGGATATCCTATTAGGTTCTTCTTCAAGACATTGGTGGAAAACAAAGGCCGGAGTTTTCTAAAGATACCCGCTGTAAACATAATTAAAGAATAAGGATTATATGTTTAGGCTGCTGAATCTGACATGCTTTCAGTAATAAGTAACAGAACAAATAAACTAGACCTGGTACTTTTAGATATTCACCTCTGGGAATACTTTAGAAGATGGTAATAATCATTTGGCCTAACCTGGAGAAAGTTTGACCATGGGCCCTCTCAAGAATGTTGTCAGCCTTTGATTTTGTTCTGCTTTGCCTGCAAAGGCTGACATGTTGAAAAGGGGGGAGGGCTGGGGGTTGCTAAGCTACTAAGGGGGCAGGAGATAGAGGCGGTTACACTTGTTATCACATTCAGCTAACGAACTGCATTCCATTCTGATGATGACCTGAGAAGGAGCTGCACCTGATGTCGTGGCTGACTTTGCATTGGACAATATGCTGGGGTCAAAGGGGGGAGGTTGGGTTATGCTTTGTTACGTATGTTGCGCACCTAAATGTTTCATTCCTTGCTTGACTTCGACTGAAGTCTAATCATTATCAGTAAAAGTAGCTTTGAACTTTCTAAATGAAGTCAAATGTGTTCTTTCTTGATGATTGATGGAAACAGTCATGACACCCACGCTTACAAACCTTACATAAATTTCAAGGATGAGGCTTGGATAGATAAACAAGTTTATTGCAAACCCAAAAAATCATAGTATGAAAAAGGAACACTTCTCTCCAAAGGATTAAATTCTGGCTTTTCCAGGAAGTCATGGGATCTGATGTGGGAGTTGGGATCTTCACCTGTAGTATGGGGATTTTGGTCCTTTCTCAAGCTCTTTTACAATGGACTACAAGTGGTCCTCCGGTTATGATTGCAAGGGAACCTGCCCATCATGGTTGTAACTCGTGATGGTCCTAAAGCAAGTCTGTCATGTGACCAATTGGATTTTACCACATTTTTTTGAGCCGCCGTTGAGCAAATCATCACAATTATAAGTGAATCCTATGGTGGTTAAGCAGACCAAGGGCTTGTTATGTGCATGGTTTTTCTGAAAATTTGAAGTAAATGCCTGTTTTCAGCAAAACTGTCAGAAAATACAATCACATGCACCCGAAGCATGTTCACATGACTATGGAAGAAGAAACCATCAAAACTTTGAATCTGTGTTGTAAGTACTCTTCAGGTAGGTCCCTTAGAACTTCAAATGGTCGCTAAGTTACCAGTCATAAACTGAGGACTATCTGCACTTGCATCCTACTTCTCACACTACTGCTCTGGACAACATTTACAAAATGATCATGTCTTGTTCTTCTCCAAGCCTCCCATTACCCATGAACCTACAACATGTACATGATTGCTTACTTCTTAAACCAGGGGTCTCCAATCTTTGCAACTTTAAGTCTGAAGGACTTCAGCTCCTTCAGAGCTGAAGTAAAGTTGCAAAGGTTGGAGACCCCTGTACTTAAACAGAAAAAATAAGAAAGAAATTTCAAGAAAAGTACTTTTTTATCTCTAAACATGCAAAAAAAAAAAAGGTGATTAGCTGTCAATCACAGCAGAGGTAGCAAGGCTGACATGGAGTCTGAAGGCCCCTTCAAAACTAATCCATTTTTAGGGCGATCAAACTTAGAAAAATGAATGGTGGCAGCATACCAATCTTCGAAATATATAACACAGGATATGGCAGCAGAGTATATCCTGTCTCACAAGGATAAACAGTGTAGACCCAGTCACACAAATATTACCCAAACTATTTTAAATGTTGATTTTCCAATTTGTGACTTTGTGTTGTTCTTAATAAAAGTATATTTATAATCTTGGTTGTAGCTAGCAAACAGCTAAATGTTTATGGAGATTCTCAGTCATCCAGGTCATGGTTGTCCCAAATGTGCTTTTTCAAATGGCAATTGGACTTTCTTGGTTTTGCTTGAAGAAATTTCACTTCTCATCCCTAGGCTTCCTGAAAAAGCACTTTGGGGACAGTTAACAAACAGGTTACTTGCATTTGAGTTTTAAGTCAAGGTTAGTGTTACAGAGAGGTTTTGACACACTGGCATTCTTCATGTGTTTATTTTGATGTTACAAGTTTTGCTTAGACATAGATCCAAACACCCATGCTTTGCTATGAAACGATGTGATCGGGTTTGATAAATTGACACTTAAAGATTGAAAATTAATGTAGAATGTGTAACTCCTTAGCATCACAGCGTGATGCTATAAGGTAACTGGCAGTTGAAACAGAGTTCTTTTCAGGTGGGAAGGGAGAGTAAAACGTCTAATTCCTTAGCATCGATGCATGTTAATATAATACTGTATAAGAAATACTGATGACCTGATGGTCATTTTGAAAAATCCTTTCTTAGCGAGAACCTAGAAGCCAAGAGGAACATATGTGCTGAATTTCAAAATTGTAGGCTTTGCAGTTCTGGAGATTTCATGATGAGCTAGTGGTATTTGGCTTGTATATTATTATTGGCTGCCAATCTATATATATGGTATATATAGATTGGCTGTCAGATTGTACTGGTGATAATATCCAGTTGAGAGAAGAACGTGAACTTCAGAGTGCCAGAATACTATTAAAACAGTTCTGAACTATCCAGTTTAGTTTTCAGCAGCTTTTTTATTTCCTTTTCACTGCTCAGGCACTGCCTATCTTTGATTTAGTTGTAAAAAGGTATATGAACATTTAGAAGCATTTTTGAAGGACAGTTTAGAAGCACACATGAAGCTCTTTGAATCTGCCTTGAGACCCTCTATGTGGCTTCACATAGTGCCAACAAAAGTGTGTATAGTCAAGGTTATGGTTTTCCCAGCTGCAATGGATGGCTGTGAAAAGTTGGGACCAGAAGAAAGGCTGAGCACCAAAGAATTGAGACCTTTGAACTGTGGTGCTGGAGAAGACATCTGCAAGTCCCTTGGACTGCAAGGTGATCAAACCAGTCAATCCTAGAGGAGGTCAACTCTGACTGCTCTTTAGAAGGCCAGATCCTGAAGAGGAAACTTAAACATTTTGGCCACCTAATGAGAAGGAGGGACTCACTGGAAAAGAGCCTGATGCTGGGAAAGATTGGGGACAAAGAAAGAAAGGGACAACAGAGAATGAGGTGGCTGGATGGAGTCACCAAAGCAGTAGACGTGAGCTTAAATGGACTCCAGACAATGGTAGAGGACAGGAAGGCCTGGAAGAGCATTGTCCATGGGGTTGCGATAGGTCGGACACAACTTCACAACAAACAACAACAATTGCATATGTAACTAATCAAAGACCTTGAAAAATCACAATTTGTTGACAAGAAACTATGCACCCATACTCATTAATTACATAACATCCTTTTCACTCACAGTAATTCAAAGAAAAATAACAATGAGTAGAAGAAATATACGGTGCCATAGCAGAAGAGGAATGGGAAAAAATGGCAACGCCATCTCGAGTCTACCTGAAAGGCTAGGCAAATTCATTATGTAAGGAAAAGACAAAACGGGGGGGGGGGGGGGGGGAAGGTTACATGGCTACTTAGCATAATATAATATAGAATCTTACGCTATGTTCTGAAAAGCAGAGTACGTAGCAAGTATGCTGCCCTTGATCAAATTTGGATCTGCAAACACTATGTCCAGTGTAGGAGATTTGGGGAACTAAGTTAAAAACCCTTAACCCAAATACTCTTTTCAGAAAAAAGAAAACATTGGCTCCGATATAGATGGCATCAAACCGGGCAAATATTCCATTACAAAAAAGCTTTTCCATGAAAATTACACCGTCAGTTTAGCCACAGAACAGCCAGGAAACCGAGGAATGTCGAATAACTTAGGAAAAGACACTGGGAATAAGCAGAGCTCTACAAAAGCTACAGAAAGGAATTCCCTGAAATACACTATGGCAGCGATGGCGAACCTTTTTAGGCTTGCGTGCCATAAAGGGGGGGGAGAGCATGGGGGGTCGTGCGCCGGCATGCCGCACCCATGATGCAATGTGTGCCCCCAGTGTGCATCGCACATGACAGGCGCTTCCCCCCCCCCCATTTTTTGCATGCTTTTTTCGCCCTCCCCAGGCTCCAGAGGCTTTAAAGGAGCCGCCGCTTTTCCCGGAGGCCCTCCGGAGGCTTCAGGAGCTTCCCTAAAGGCTCCGGAGGACTAACAACAACACCACAAGCAAACTGGAAGTCACTTCTGGAAGTCACTCTGTGGAGAAGGGCGGAATATAAATATGAATAAAATAAATAAAATAAATAAAACTTCCGGTTTGCTCGTAGCATTGCTTTTAGTCCTCCAGAGCCTTCAGGGAAGCTCCTGAAGCCTCCGGAGGGCCTCCGGGAGGGGCAGGGGGGCTGTTTTCACCCTCCCTACGCTCATAGAAGGCTTGGGGAGGGCAAAAAATGGCTTTAAAAATGGCTGAATCAACTCGCCAGCTGACAGGGCAATGCCTCGCATGCCCTGCCAATGGCTCCGTGTGCCACCTGTTATCTTTGAAGTCTTGTCCCATTACGTCACAGTCACACTGGTCTCACTGACTTCACAAGTCATGTGGTATGTTATAGCCAATGAAATGCCTGGCTACTTCATCCAATCACATGCATGTTCTAATTTGAGTAAGTCTATTAAGGAGGACTGTACCTTCCCCATTCTTTAGTCCCCTCTTTTTTTGCCACTAAAGCTGTCAGAAGCTCAATTAGTGCTTTCGTGTATTATGTCCAGTACTATACAAATGTATCTCTAAAAAAATTCTATGCCACTGTCATTTAGAGTGGCAGAAGAAGAAGCTTTGAAATGTAACAACTATATACACAAAATGCCGTGTAGTTTCTGAGCTCAGAGTTGATAATTATCTTTTAATGAAGGTTGAAAACAACGTTCCAGAAGCTGTTATCTATATAAATAAAAATGTAACAAGAGTTTGTTTCAAAACCGCTAATCTCCGAAGCTACTGCACCGATCGCTTCCAAATTTTCATACAACGTTCCTTGGAAATACAGCACCAATGATATATATAGATTGTGGAGATGCCACACCTGTGCCACGTACACACAACAGAAATGTAAAAAAATGATAAAAAGGTAGGTAGATGGATATAGAGAGAGCAGTGGGCCACAGGTATTATGTCATCCTTTATGACATAAAATACTCTGTCCATAAGATTCAAGGAGAAATACAGTAGGTAGGCAGGTGGGTAGGTAGGTAGGCAGGTTGGTAGAGGGATGGAGGGAGGGATAAATACGGTAGTAGGTAGGTAGGTAGGTAGGTAGAGGGATAGAGAGAGGGAGAAATACGGTAGGTAGGTAGGTAGGTAGGTAGGTAGGTAGGTAGGTAGGTAGAGGGATAGAGAGAGGGAGAAATACAGTAGGTAGGTAGGTAGAAGGATAGAGAGGGAGAGGGAGAAATATAGTAGGTAGGTAGGTAAGTAGGTAGGTGGAGAAATACAGTAGGTAGGTAGGTTGGGGGTTATACGGTGGTTGTGTGTACATGTTTGTGTGTGCAGGTGTAGATTTACACACAGATTGGTTGGCCATTTAACCAGACTGGGCCACAGCAATGCGTGGCCGGGAACGGCTAGTGCCTAATAAATATCATTCTCATGGTTGAGGTTTCTGAACTACTTGCTCAAGGGTGATGATTATCTGCATTGGTATCAACACTCCCCCCCCCCCAAAAGGACACAGGGTCAGGGTCAGGCCTGGATGCAGTGTTTTACATTGGGCCCTCAGGCCTGCCACATTTTCTACTGTGGGAAAATGGGAGGAGGGATTGTATGGAGTATGGAAGACATATAGGCTAAATAAAATTCCTTTCCCAGAGAGTCAAGGACATCTTGCCCTACACCTGGAGTGGTATGACTGGGAGGCATCTCCAGTTGGGATGGTACCTGATTGGACCACATGATGGACATATGGGTGCTGGGCAGGGACTTGAACTTTCACTTGGGTGGGGGAAACCTGAAAACTTTCAGATTCGGGTTTTCCCAGATGTGCCATTATGACATCTCTAATAAAATGGAACTTTGAGGAACCTCAAGCCCCGGAGTCTTCTTTCGTTGGGGGTCTTACTTGGAACCTTGACATTCGGCTTATTTGAACAACGGCAATTTGGTACCCTTGAATATCAAAGTACTGTAGACTTTCTGCACTTTCAAAAAAAAAAAAGAGAGTTAGGGTGTCTTCTCTACTTTCAGTTGATATAGTTGTCTCCTTGGTGGGGTTTTGTGGCGGTCTCCGTTGCAATTTCTCACTTCCAATAGGATCAGCAGATGTTCACTTGTGCCAGTTTGCCTTTGAGCATTCCGCTATATAAGAACTACGTAACCTTAGCCATTGCTCTTTGTGTCTTTGTGTATGTAAGAGACCAGTGACTCATTAGCACATGCTTGCTTCGTAAAGGAAAGCAAGAAAGATATTGGCTCCTCTTCAGCTATTGGGATTATTGGGTGAGATTTCCATCATAGTTGTCATACAGATAACATTTACATTATACAAGTGATCTAGTACATTTTCAGGTCAACAATATCCTGCCTTCTCACTCCCAACCAAGAAATTGGATATTTGTAGTAGGAGATTAAAGAACCACCACCATAAAGTATATTCTTCCTATTCTTAAATAACGTATAAATTGCATATGGAGGCCTAACTTTTAAAACTGCTGCTGAATCCAAGTCTCTTGGGCGTTAAATGTCCATAAGAACAAAAGCAACCAATGGACTATGCATTTTCTTGAGTGTACTGATTAAATTTTATTAAAAATAAAAAAAGATGATATATTTAAATAAAATTTTAAATTAGCACACCATTAACTAAAATTATGAAATAGAATTAGAAAAACAGTGGCTAATTGTAGCATCCTCATGATGCTACATGTAGCATCCTATGATCAAAATTCAGGCCCTTGTCAACCGCCATGGATTTATGGCAGTCGCACTGTCCCAGGGTCATGTGATCACCATATGTAACCTTCCCAGCCCGCTTCCAACAAACAAAGTCAATGCCAGACTTACTTAAAGATTGCGTGTTTCACTTAACAACTGCAGGGAGTCGATTAACAACTGTAGCAAAAAAGGTCATTACTTAGCAATGGAAATGGTTGGCTCAGCTGTGATCGTAAATCAAGGACTACCTGTACATTATCATCCTAAATCAGGGGTCTGCAAAGTCGGCTCTTTTAAGACTGGTGGACTTCAACTCCCAGAGTTCCCCAGCCAGCTATGCTGGCTGGGGAATTCTGGGAGTTGACGTCCACCAGTCTTAAAAGAGCCGACTTTGCAGACCCCTGTCCTAAATCAATGTAAAAACCATTCTAAATTGTTAGGAATTTAACAATTATAGCTGGAGTTCTTCAAAACCCCAAAACTTTAAAATACCAAACTCCAATTTCCAAAATCACATTGGATGTTTTTAATATTGTCACAAAGCAAGCCAGCTAAACAGAATCAAAGGTTATGCTTTATTTCACACACTTTAAGCCCAATCTTTAACAAGGGGATCAAGATCGAAATAATCATTTGCCCCCAGATTGAGCTTTTGAGCCTTTATGAATTCCTGCAGGTACTTCTGGATGGATGGCTTCATTAGGAGAATTGATAGCCGAAGAGGCTTCATTCGATAGCTGAACACCGAATGGTTCTGCTGTGGCTGTAATCCTTTCCACATTTCCAAGCATGTTCCACTTGCACACAGGACATGTTTGGTGCTTTAAAAGCCAAGGGTCAACACAGATTTTGTGGAAAAGATGCCCACAACGTAAAATGCGGGCTACATCTTTAGACTTGTACGTTTCTAAACACACTGCACAGTTGTCTCCATTGGATCCAACTTCTTTGTCGTCCTCTTTTAACGTACGAAGCTCAAGGCGGTTGATGGCTTTAGTAATATCAAGCTCCTGCTGGCACCTCTGTATCAAATTCCTTGTTCTTCGTAGCTTCCCAGCACAGTAAAAGGTGCAATACGCCACGGCTACAGAGGAAAGAATAAAAATGGTGCCCATATAACGGGTCAACCATGGGTTACAGTGCTTCCCAACGTCAATGGTTGCCATCACTTGGATGCCATTCTGAATTAGATGCAGAAGGTCCGTGCCTTTCAGATTGCCAATCATAACAGCCACGGGGCCTTCCTTCCCAAAGTTAAGCATGGGAAACACGTTGTTACCCGTCCCAGGATAATTATAGATGATCACACCAACGGCTCCTTTTTCCGCAGCCACACTTATTTTCTTCGTAAACGAACACTGCCCTCTTATGATGAGCGCTATCCAACATCCTGAATTCCCCGCCTTAAAATTTGTTACGGAACTACAAGCGTTTTGATGGGGCTCTTCTGCGGCTATCACGATGCCCGATACCTTCTTCAGGGGAGAGGCTTTGGCGAACACTCCGTTCTCTGCAATCTCCCACACCGTCCGATTCCCAACTTGAAATGATATGTTGATATTGGCAATCCAAAAGCTGTCCGCTTGTGAACTCTGCAGGTGGATCCCAAGACAGATGCCAAGGTACAGAAAGCACAGTGGTTTTACCTTTCTTCTTTCAATGACAGCCCCAAAGAAGTTCATGCTGACATCCGTGAAGAAGTTCCAGAGCCAATAACTCAAAAGGCAACAAAAATCATCAGCGCATCAGAACTGAACGATATTTCCAGCGAGATACCAAAAACCCATCTCAAAAATTCTGGAGAAACAAGCTTAAGGGTCTGTCTGCAAGTATGTTGCTCAGATGAAGATTTCTTACAGTGACAGATTTTTTTCCCCTCTCCCTCCAATGAAGTCATTTATTGTTAAGTAATGAAATTGTGACATCATTCAAACACTCTAGTGCTTTATCTTATATAAAGTGACACTGTTTAAAAAGCAAATGAAACTTTCTGATATAAACACAATTTTCACAAGCCACAAGGGAAACAATCTGGGATGCTCTGTACTGAATTGTCTTGTCCTATAATGTGAATATGGTGAGAGAATGCAAAATATGGCATTTTAAAGTTCAATAAAGTACCCTTAAAATTGCTTAGCTTTTTAAGAGCAAACAAGAACAGCTAACCCTAACCTAGCTGTTAACTTGTAGTTTAGCAGCATATAATAGATATGCTGACATATACGCCAATATTGTTCTATAGTTTTGATAAAAACTTAGTTTTTAGAGGGTTTTTTTTTTACCAGATGCAGAAATCACTCCCAATCTTCCAACCCTAATTCCGTAAATGTTAAATTGGCAAAATATACAACTGGTAAGATCTGAACATATTAGGGCTATGCAATTCCTTGCAGGGAAGTGTTTTGGAATGCCCAGAGGTATGTACAAATACTTATTCTTAAAAGATTTAGTCTGCATTTTTTCCCCTTCTCAATGGCTGCTTGGAAACCATTCCTTAACCTCTTTGTAAACATAGGCATGCACAATGCCCTTTTGCTTTGCTGAAAAGAACCAAGCAATACAAGCAAGACACATAGCCATGCTAAAACAGCACATGGATGCTCTTCTAAAGTAGTCTTGAGGCTGGAAAAAGATGTGGCTGCTTTAACTGTTTTCTGAAAAAGCTCCTTCATACATTCTATTGCCAAAGGTATTCGCTCACCTGCCTTTACTCGCATATGAACTTACAGTAAGTGACATCCCATTCCTAATCCATAGGGTTCAATAGGACGTCAGTCCACTGCGCACTGTTCTTGAGCTAATCTGAAGGCCACATGAAGTTTGGAAGTCTGTAGCGATGGACTCTGCCGAACGTTGGTGACCTCTTCACACTATGAGCCTCAGCATTCGCTGACCCCGCTCCGTCCGTTTACGTGGCCTACCACTTCGTGGCTGAGTTGCTGTCATTCCCAAACACTTCCACGTTCTTATAATGCGGCTGACAGTTGACTGTGGAATATTTAGGAGCAAGGAAATTTCACGACTGGATTTGTTGCACAGGTGGCCTCCTATCCCAGTTCCACGCTGAGCTCCTGAGAGCCACCCATTCTTTCACCATGCCTAGGTACTTGATTTTATACACCTGTGTCCATGGACGTGATTGGAACCCCTGGTTGATTATTTGAATGGGTGAGCAAATACTTTTGGCAATATATATGTATGTTCCCATGTTTTCTGAAGCACCTCTTTGCAAGACGTTTCGCCGATCACTAAAAACGCACTTTTTCCACCTAGCTGGCCTAGCTTAGATTTTAGCTTAGATTTTAGATGAGATGAATTTTAATCGGATTGGTAGGGGATTTAATATTTTTAGTTAAACATTTTAGCACAGGCTACCTAATTCAATTGTATTTTACTATTGTATTGTATTTATTGTTGTTTGTTGTGGTATTTTAATTTCCTGTGCACCGCCCTGAGTCCATTGTGGAGATAGGAGCGGTTTATAAATCCAATAAAACTGAAACTGAAACTGAGATGAAAATATTTGTGTGTGTGTTTCAGAGGTGGGTTGCTGCCGGTTTGGCATGGATTGGCCGGACCAGTAGCAGTGGCAGCGGGAGGCTCTGCCCACCCATTTCTGTGCATGCGCAGAAGCGTTGCATGTGGGGTAGCGTGCCTGAACCGTTAGTAAAAAAGATTAGCAACCCATCTCTGGTGTGTTTGTATGTATATAAAATAAGAAGACAGGAATGATTCTTTGGTTGCAAATTGAATATCTCACATCACTATTCTTTTCATGTCTGAAAGGAGGATGCTTATACATATTTCATATGTAGCAGCAGAGATTTCTGCCAACTGCTTTTCCTGTTTTCATGAACACACGGCTTTTACTGAACAGAAATTGAGAGGCTTTTTTTTCCCTTTTTCTTTTTTTTACAAAAAGACAGAAGTTTAGAGTTGGCTCGGTGGACTGTGTTCAAATCTGGGAACTGCCATGATATTCACTGAAACTGCCTTTTCTGCTAATTCAGAACATTGACAGCTGACATTTCTCAAGATATCCCTATACGTAACATTTTTAAAGGATAGAAAAGAACAACTTAACAGGATGTTCAGGTTTTAAAGAGGCAGGGACTCAAAACATAAATGAGGGCGATTAAAAAATTATGGAAGAATGGACGGCAGCATATGTTTTACCCTTGAACCAGTAGTGGAATTCAGCTGGTTCGGGTCAGTTCGGGCCAACCAGTTGTTAAATTGCTGGCTGGCCCCACCCTTTCCAGGAGTCCCCCCCCCCCCGCGCCCTGATTTTGCTCCCAGGTAAGTGCAGGGAGGCCTACTACGTCCAAAACAGGGTGCGGGGGGCGTACCCTCTCTGTGGCCCGTTTTTGCTCCCAGGAGGCTGCAGGGAGTCCTACTAGGCTCAAAACAGGGCAAGGGGGCAGTGCACCCCCCACAGCTCATTTTTGCTCCCAGGGGGGTGCAGGAGGCTGAGTGCTGCCTGTCACACCCCCTGACCATGCCCACTATGCCCACGCCCACTCAGCCAGTCATTAGGGTGGATAACTGGTTGTTAAATTATTTGACCCCACCACTGCCTTGAATTTTGTAACAGGAAGAGTTTTAAATAGTTTACAGTATACTGTAGACTTGTACAGTGTACTTGTGTGCAGTAAGAGTTTCACAGACAATCTTTCCATTTTTAGCAAAAGCAAGTTGTTAATTTCAAACCAGGCAGAAGTTGGCAAAGCATTTTTCTAAGCACAAGTTTTTGGGTTCAATATTTTTCCTAATCTATGAGATAAGACTCATTACATGCAAAGCAAGATAGTTCAAGCCGTGGTTTGTCATAATTGTGATGATTATGGCATACAGCTCATGAAAACCCCAAATCAACAAAACCTGGTTCAATGACCGTGGGATTACTGTGCTTGATTGGCCAGCAAACTCGCCTGACCTGAACCCCATAGAGAACCTACGGGACATTGTCAAGAGGAAGATGAGAGACATGAGACCGAACAATGCAGAAGAGCTGAAGGCCGCTAGTGAAGCATCCTGGTCTTCCATAACACCTCAGCAGTGCCACAGGCTGATAGCTTCCATGCCACACCGCATTGAGGCAGTAATTGCTGCAAAAGGGGCCCAAACCAAGTACTGAGATCATATGCATGCTTATACTTTTCAGAGGTCCGATATTGTTCTATGTACAATCCTTGTTTTATTGATTGCATGTAATATTCTAATTTTCTGAGATTGTGGATTTGGGGTTTTCATGAGCTGTAAGCCATAATCATCACAATGATGACAAATCATGGCTTGAACTATCTTGCTTTGCATGTAATGAGTCTTATCTCATATATTAGTTTCACCTTTTAAGTTGCATTACTGAAATAAATGAACTTTGGCACGATATTCTAATTTTTTGAGTTTCACCTGTATATCTAGTGCAGAGAATAATCATGCATACACAGGAATCTGTATTTATATCCCTATGTATATCTTACAGAAGTGGCCTCTCTCTGTTGCTTTGGATAATTGTATAAGTGCAAATAGGGCAGATCCTATGCTTTAGCAATCAGCGGGCAATACACAGTTTGTGGAAAATATGCCTGCAAGTTAAAATCCGGACTATGTCTCTTGGCTTGTACATTTCTAAGCAAACCACACAAGTCTCTTCTGCCAGGTCAAATTCATCCTTTTTTAACATCCACAATTCAAGAGAATGAACCGCTTTCTGGAGTTCCGATTTCACCATTTGGGCTCCCTGTTCTTCATGTCTTATCATAATCTGTTCTGGAGAACAATAGAATAGTGCATAGGCTACAACTATTCTAACAAGTAAGAAAAACATAGAGATATATTCAAGAGCACTGGATTGCTCTCACTCTGATTTGGACAGTTTTCTGGATACCATGCTGAATGTGTTGCTGTTTCTTCAGGTTGTTCATCATGATAGCAGTGTTCCGATATCTCAGAGGGTGCCACAAAGAAGAGGGAGTCAAACTATTCTCCAAGGCACCTGGGGGCAGGACAAGAAGCAATGGGTGGAAACTAATCAAGGAGAGAAGCAACTTAAAACTAAGGAGAAATTTCCTGACAGTTAGAACAATTAACCTCTGGAACAGCTGGCCTCCAGAAGTTGTGAATGCCCCAACCCTGGAAGTCTTTAAGAAGATGTTAGATAGCCATTTGTCTGAAATAGTATAAGGTTCCTGCCCACGCAGGGGGTTGGACTAGAAGACCTACAAGGTCCCTTCCAACTCTGCTATTGTATTATTGTATTATGACATCAGGACTATCGCCTGCATCCTCATGAATCAAAATAATATCTTTTCTTTCTGGAAACAAATGGTTCTAGAGCAGTGGTTCTCAACCCATGGGTCGAATGACCCTTTCACAGGGTTGTCTGAGACCATCGGAAAACACATATGGTCTTAGGAACTGAGAAACCAATGTTATGGTTGGGGGTCACCACCACATGAGGAACTATATTAAAGGGTCACGGCATTGGGAAGGTGGAGAACCACTGTCCTAGATAATGATCCCAGCAAAACCTTTATCTGATACAATCTTGATTTTCTTTTGAAAAAATGCAGATTCTTCTCACAAGAATTGCAGTGCAGTCCCCATATTTGTTGGTATGTGGGAGCAAATATCCAGGCTGCAAGCATCTTACAATACAATACAATAGCAGAGTTGGAAGGGACCTTGTAGGTCTTCTAGTCCAACCCCCTGCGTGGGCAGGAACCTTATACCATTTCAGACAAATGGCTATCTAACATCTTTTTAAAGGCTTCCAGGGTTCTTAAAGACTTCCATCTTCACCTTCAGCATCTGGAATCATCAACTGCCCCGCCATCCTGTTGGAAAGAAGGTACTTTTCCAAGAAAGCTAGAAAACTGTTTTGTGGGGCTGGTCTCTCCAATAAATTGTTAGATTCATGGAATTTACAAATCAACTGGGAAACAACCACACTCAACGTGTAGTCCTCAATGGAACTGCATCTACATGGAGGGAGGTATGCAGTGGAATCCCCCAAGGCTCTGTTTTAGGCCCAGTACTCTTCAACATCTTCATCAATGACTTGGATGAGGGAATAAATGGGGAACTCATCAAATTTGCAGATGACACCAAGCTGGCAGGAATAGCCAACACTCCAGAAGATAGGCTTAAGTTACAGAAGGATCTTGACAAACTTGAACACTGGGCACTATGTAACAAAATGAAATTCAATGGTGAAAAAAGTAAGGTTCTACATTTAGGCAACAAAAACGAAATTCACAGGTACAGTATAGGTGGTACTTTACTCAATAGTAGCAACTGTGAAAGGGATCTTGGAGTCCTAGTGGACAACCATTTAGATATGAGCCAGCAGTGTGCAGCAGCTGCCAAAAAGCCAACCCAGTTCTAGGCTACATAAATAGAGGGATAGAATCAAGATCACGGGAAGTATTAATACCACTTTATAATGCCTTGGTAAGGCCGCACTTGGAATACTGCATCCAATTTTGGTTGCCACGATGTATAAAAGATGTGGAGACTCTAGAAAAAGTGCAGAGAAGAGCAACAAAGATGATTAGGGGACTGGAGACTAAAACATATGAAGAACGGTTGCAGGAACTGGAAATGTCTAGTTTAATGAAAAGAAGGACCAGGGGAGACATGATAGCAGTGTTCCAATATCTCAGGGGTTGCAACAAAAAAGAGGGAGTCAAGCTATTCTCCAAAGCACCTGAGGGTAGAACAAGAAGCAATGGATGGAAACTAATCAAGGAGAGAAGCAACTTAGAACTGAGGAGAAATTTCCTGACTGTTAGAACAATTAGTCAGTGGAACAGAAGTTGCCTCCAGAAGTTGTGAATGCCCCAACACTGGAAGTCTTCAAGAAGATGTTGGATAGCCATTCGTTTGGAACAGTATATGGTTTCCTGCCTAGGCAGGAGATTGGACTAGAAGACCTCCAAGGTACCTTCCAACTCTGCTGTTGTATTGTAAATCACCTGTAACTTTTGAGTAAAACAATTCAATAATAAGGGAAATGCTGAAGCCCAGGTTCCAGCACCACAAAACCTCTTTTTCACAGTTATTGTGAAGCTCCATTCTTCCTTGAACAAATGGCAACCGGAAAATCCAGTGTTGATTCACTTGAGAAAACTACCAAGGTAATACAAAACATTTCAATGTCAAACATCCTGCTGTCCAGTTTTTAAAAAAAAAACATGCAGTAAGCTCATAAATATGTTTCGGTAAAACCCCATTTAACTCCATTCTCCTAGGAACTCCTAGCAAAAAGTAAATGTTTTCCCCCATTGCTCACAAGTGTTACAACAGTAATCTGGAACAGAGCTGCAGTCATTGTGACCTCAGAACTAGCTCCATGGGAGATTCCCTCTCAACTCATAGACACCCATTACAAGAACACAGAAATAGGAAGCTTGAGATGGGCTGAATGGGCAGCTTAACACTGGGTTGGCATTGTTCCTCAATACTCCTGCTACCTTGACTACTATTTTGAATTCTGGCACAGGTTGGCAAAGAGGATTATTTGCTATCGAATTAACTTAGCTGTGTGTTTTGTGTTCCACCCACAAAATTAGGTTGTCTATAACAGAGGTCTCCAACCTTTGCAACTTTAAGTCTGAAGGACTTCAGCTCCCAGACTTCTCCAGCCAGCTTTGCTTCAGACTTAAAGTTGCAAAGGTTGGAGACCCCTGGTCTATAACATGGTTATTGTTACAAGCTTCCTTTTCATTTGGCATCTTTATGCTTTTCTATTGTCCTTTAAACATATTTCCTAGTTGTATTTCTTTTTCCTTTCTTTTTCCTTCTCTTCCTCTTTTCCTTTTCCCCTTTTCGAGGTGGTTGTCAGAACACAACCACAAGATTTTAGACAACTTGCATGACACTTGCCAAATGTAAGACAGCAGCATCTATAGTCTTAACAATTCATTTGGTAGTTGTGGCATAGCTTCAATCAGCTTTCAGATTATTGAGGTTACAACTCCCTACACCACCAGCAAAATTATGGGAGTTGTAGTCCCAACCAATTTGGAAAGTGCCACGCTGAGGAAAACCACCTAAAGCCTTAATAGAGAATCCCATTCGGTACAAGGTAGGTTTGTCTACTTAGACCAGTGTTTCTGAATCATAGCAACTTCAAGATGTGCAGATTCAATGCCCCAAATTCTGCAACTACCAATAGTCTCCCTTAATCATTTTCTGAATAGGTCTGCATTTTGATCAATGATTTATCTGCAATCAATATTTTTAGTTCTGAATAATTAGCAAATATTTCATAATCACATCCTTGGTTGCCTCTTCAGCATCATTACACACAACAAGTTTTGTATGTACAATATATTTTGTTTTGAAAAAAGAAAGGGTTATTCCCTACCCTTAGAGAGATATTTCAAAGCAAAAGACTATGGAGGTCTATAGCAGGGGTCTCCAACCTTTGCAACTTTAAGTCTGAAGGACTTCAGCTCCCAGACTTCTCCAGCCAGCAAAGCCTGGTCTATAGGAAAATCCAATTCTATACAAAGCTATATTTAATTTATTGTGTATGCTTTCCCAACTGTTTCTTTACATCTCCTAATCTAATCTATTTTGATAATATTAAATGTAATTAAATAGAGTGAAATAATCAACTGTATCAGGAAAATTTAAACAAACAGTTCAGCAGTTTGAATAATATATAATAATCCCAAGGTGATAAAGAATATAAAAATCAAAGTATAAGGAATTGATGCAAACCCCCAGGCTAATGTAGGAACATATGTTGAAGACTTCTGATGGAGTTATATGCTATAGCAGGAAAAGTATGTTCAGTTCTTTTCCCAACACATTTAATATGGCATTTGCAATTAGATCAAAAAGAAACAAAACATTGATCTGGAAAAAAAAAACACAATTCTGCATAACCACAGGTAAATAAGGCCAAAAAGGAAAGGAAAAGCCCCACTACCAGATATTTTTGTACCAAAAATAAAGCAAAACATAATAACTAATATCAAAGAATTAGACTACAATGTATTGAGGTCATAGCTTTATGCTATTCTATAATAGTTCAAACAAATTAAACACATTCATTGATTTCTGTAGTTTCAGCACATAGAGACAAATTACAATTATGTAGCAGCACATACCAGATGTAATTGTGCTGTATTCCAGTGGACAACAGCTGGATAATATGTAGAAATGACCTCCAGATATTACTATGTTAACGCATCCATTAAGTCTCACCATTTGTACCCTGCTAGAGCTGAATGGAGTGGAAATTTAACCATGTCTCAAAGCAACAGTTTGGTTTTCAATGTCATTTAATAAAGTTAGGAGGAAATAACCAATCTGGTACAATAATTAGCACACTCATATACTCTCAATAAAAGTAAAAAAAAGTTAATAAAAAGAGCAGGTAATGATGGTCACAGCAAGAAGGTCCCATACCTTTTATTGGAACTTGACAAAAATTTATGAACCATGTCCATTGTTCGCATATAGGTTTGCCATTTTTACTTTCCTAAATATTACATTTCTAATAAATGCATTTTGCGTTCAAAGTAAACTGCATTCTGCCTTGTTTATTCACGCTATAATACACAGATTTACTGCAACAGTAATTACATAGCAGTTTTCTCCTAAAAATAATTCGTTGCTCAAAACCCAGTTACCCTTTGGCAGTTAAGATCGTGACAATCTAGAAAAATGTTCTAAGTGAATGTCCAGGCACTTATCTGAGCATCTTAACAAATTTTCTTAGGTGGATGATTTCTTGCTGTGGGACAAGGGGCAGTCAAGGTACAGACTAATCATGTAGAAGCAATTGGGATGACAAGATGGCTACAACTTCAGTCATACCAATTAGAAGTCACTGAGATTTTTAAAAATCCCCTCTATCTTCCATATTCTTATCAAGCATGCATTCTCCTTACTCTGAAAAGGTGTAGGCCAGGGATGTCCAAACTTGGGAACTTTAAGACTTGTGGACTTCAACTCCCAGAACTCCCCAGCCAGCATAGCTGGCTGGGGAATTCTGGGAGTTGAAGTCCACAAGTCTTAAAGTTCCCAAGTTTGGACATCCCTGGTGTAGGCTATAGGTCAGTGATGGTGAACCTATGACACTGGTGCCACACGGAACCATTCCTTAGGGCCCGCGAGGCGTTGCCCTGTAAGCTCCAGCGTGCATGTGTGCACTGGCCAGCTGATTTAGGCCTTCTTTTGAGGTCATTTTTCGCCCTCTGGAGGCTTCATGGAAGCTCCTGAAGCCTCTGGAGGTGGGGGGAAAGACTGTTTTCACCCTCCCCAGGCTCCTAAAAAGCCTCTGGAACCTGGGGAAGGTGGAAAAAGCGTACCAAAAGTAGGGGGTCACACACATAGCATTATGGGTGTGGCACACCCACGCATGAGCCCCCTGCGTTAGCCATCAGGTTAGCCATCACTGCTATAGGTCTTTGTGAGGAAGGTCTTTCCACACTGCTATTACTTGGTAATAACAATTGAGTTATATCAACAGATAATAGTGTAATGCTCTTTTTTTTCACATGATGCAGCTGGACCTATTCCTATGTTTAAGAAGGAAACTTCTGGATGAGTCTTTGGCCGCCTGATTTCTTCCCAGTTTCTGCTAGTCAAATGATCAGAGGTAAGTTTTAGAGAAACAGCCATCAACTATTCACTAAAGAATTACAGATTAAAAGTTTAGGATTTTGAATCATATTAACTACTTGTTTTCTCATTAAAATAAATGTTTCTCTTAAGAACTCAGATTCTGTTTCTTTTATTGACGTGTGCTCTGGGCTAATTCCACCCACGTTCCCCGTTTAGTAAATGTTTGGCCTCAGTAATTTTCAGTCTTCTCAAGAGGGCCGTGGGAATAGCTAGTCTGGAAATACATCCAATAGTTGACTTTCATAAAATGGACATTTTGGAAAATGCTATTGCATGCCACTTTAACTAGAAAAGTATGCAGCCATTATGCAGCACTAATTGCAAATAATTTCTCTCTTTTTAAGGTTGTTTAATGCCTGTGCTTATTGGACAGATTGTTATTAGATAACAAGAAGCATTAGTTCGATGTGAATAATAAACACAGTCTGCAAAGACAATCTCACCCATACATTTCTGAGACTATTTAAACACACGCATAGTGCAAAATCAGTATGTCCCAAGAGGGGGAAAAAAGCAACAAAATTTCACATTAAGTGGTGATGTCCATAAATGTAGAGCTTTAATTATTGATCATAACCGACACTAGCCTCCAAATCATCACCCACTCTCCAAGTCAGAGAGCTCTCAAGAGTTAAGAGAGAAGAATGTTCTTACATACGATCCTGAAAAGGAAAGGAGCCTTGGCAATCTGATGAAGATAAAGTATTGCATCTCTCTCAGTTGCCTTGGATAATGGCGTAATTGCAAATCGGGCAAATGCCACGCTTTAGCAACCAGCGGTCAATACACCGTTTGTGGAAAACATGCCTGCACGTCAAAACCCGGACGATCTCTCTTGGCTTATACGTCTCTAAGCAAACCACACAAGTCTCTTCTGCCAGATCAAATTCATCCTTTTTCAACTTGCGCAATTCAAGGGAATGAACCGCTTTCTGGAGTTCTGATTTCATCATTTGGGCTCTGCGTTCTTCGTGCCTTACCATGATCTGCCCGGGAGTACAGCATATTAAGACATAAGCAACGAATGTCAAAATGAGAGAGTAAGCACACAGGTATATCTTCCAGAGGCACTGGGTTGCTCCCATTTCGATCATGGCCGTGACTCGAATCCCTTCCTGAATCAAGCGAAGGATCTGCTTTCCTTTCAGGCTGCTAATCATGACAGCGGCAATCTCACCAGCGTCTTCACGAGTTAAAATGAGACTCTCTCTCTCAGCACACGAATGGTCGTAGATAATGACCCCAGTAGCACCTTTCTGTGCTGCCGCCATGACTTTATCCTTAAAAGTACAGCCTCCTCTTGCAATGAAGGCAATCCAGTCCTCTGTATTGGGTGGTATGTTGAAGTTCGTCTCCACCCCACAGGCATTTTTAGCTTCGCCTTCTGGGATCACCAACACACCCATCATCTTCCTGGAAGGCAGGTTCTCTTCAAATGAAGCTGGGTGATAGATCTCTGACATGGCCCACTTCCCCCAGTGAAGGGTTAGATTCATATAATACACGGATGGGCTTACGGCTTGGGAATCCGGTAGACCAAACATCAGGGAGAAACCCAAGGCCAATTTCCAGCAAAGTGAGATTTTCCTTCTGCAGTGATGAAAAGGCTTCATTTCTCCCTTTTGCAAGTAGCCAGGATATTTCGTTTAAAAAAAAATCCTGAAGATTTCTTCAAAGCGTAGATAAGTAACATTTCTTGTCCTGGTATATTTGGAGGAGAGATGATTTTGTAGGATCAGCCAATCCTTTCAACTGCCATGTCAAGTGATGCACTTCCTAGTATCACAAACTAACATAAACAATGGCCTAGCTAATTTGAATACTGCAAGCTTATTGGCTAACACTTTAAAATTTACCAAAGCTTTGTCTCTTAAGGCCAGTACTATAACTATTTGACTGATTTCATAACCTCATTTTAATTTTATAGCGGCCTGAACTATTAAAAATTGAATGTTAAGTCATTGCACGCAAAATATGCTGCATTTTCTACATCTATTTCACTTTCTAAATGTTTACACCAGCTATTGATTTTCCTGCCTGAGGATAATCACCATGAAGAGGATTGCATTGCAATTGTGATGGAAGGTAGCCTAGGTTCTGGGAAGGAGGCAACTAATTTGTGTGAGAGAAAGAGAAGGAAGAAGCTCCTCCCTCATAGTCCCCAGCGTATTTCTCATTAACAGAGTTGGAAGGGACCTTGCAGGTCATCTAGTCCAGGGGTCTCCAACCTTTGCAACTTTAAGTCTGAAGGACTTCAGCTTTGCTGGCTGGAGAAGTCTGGGAGCTGAAGTCCTTCAGACTTAAAGTTGCAAAGGTTGGGGACCCCTGATCTAGTCCAATCCCCTGCCCAAGCAGGAGACCCCACATCTGCCTCTACCTAGGATCGAACTCACAACCACCTGCTTGTGAGGCAAGAGTTCCACCTCTAGACCACAGCAGCAGATGCAATATCCTTAATGTAGGTAGTAGGGTGCCTCAGTTTGACAATATTTTGTTTATAGGAGTGGAAAAATAAAGAAACCTGATTGGAATTCCTTTGTGTGTTCCTAGGAACACTGCATTTGTACATGAAATCTAAGCTAAATTGTCTAAATAGACATCTGGGGCTTAGATATTACTGTACTCTCACTGTATTTATCCACTTTCCTACTAGCTACATTTTTGGTAAAATAACCGTTAAAGACATGACTAACCTGATAAACTCTTGATTTTCATTTCTTATCCATATCATCTTAATGCATAAATTTTAACTGCTGCTCTTATTAATAATTGGAGGGTTAAAATGGCACACTGGCAGATGACATTAAAAGTAAGGCTACCGTTCTAGGCTGCGGTTTTCTTTAAATTTCAGTTTCTGTATAATTTTTGCTGCCATCTAGTAATTGTCTGAATTGTTGTAGACCTGCACTGAATATAGAGGATAACCTTGAGGGAGAGAGGGAAGAGCTGTTGTCAGATGAATGAGGCTTGAGCCTGGACTAATAGCGCGGTTTGTGAAAATGACTCCGAGATGAAGATAAGAAGGAAGAAGGGAAGCGCATTCGGACTTGTAAGTTTCTGTTACTGTAACCCTATAATAAAAGTAATGTTAGTAACTCATAACTTTGGGTTCCTAGTCTGGTCTGTCTTGAAGGACTGACATATTCACCCTTTGCAAGATTTCGGGACTAGAGCTGCTCTAATAAAAGTAACTTTAGGTCTACATGATGTGTGTTTCATAGTTTAACCTACGATATAGGACTGAAAGATTAACATCAGGCCAAAAAACAAGAAATTAACACTACCCCAGTCAAAAGAACTGCCAAAGAAGGCAACGGTAAACAGTCCAATCAATTATGATTGAGTTGTGAGTGCGTGTTTGTAATACACACATACATACAGATATATATATATATATATATATATATATATATATATATATATATATATACACGATAGACAGACAGACAGACAGACAGACAGACAGACAGACAGACATAATCTGCCATCCCATCAAATCCATAATTTCTATCTAAAATCCTTGATATCTTTCACCAACAAGCAGAATCTTCATTAAGACAAAATGCCATAATTACAATTTACATGTTTTAAATATGTTTTGTGAGCACTAAATCAGAAAATATGGATGGAACAGTGCAATACAGAGCTGCAATATGTTTTAGGCTTTTATGTGTGAGGTCTCCTTGCTAGGCTATTGTGAACTGTTCCTGTTCTCTCTTTCTTTGAAAACTACCTCAACTGTAGGAATTACCTAAAATCATTCAACAACAATAATAGTGATCTTAACCCCAATGTTACAACTATTATTAAGAGGAAGACTGAGAAAGATGATAAAATAGCTGATGGAGAGCCAGTCTGGTGTAGTGGTTAAGGTACTGGTCTAGAAATCAGGAGAGGCTGTGAATTTAGGCATGAAAGATAGCTGAATGCAAAAGATTAACAAACATTTGGGTACAGATTAATCCCTTCAGAGTTTATAAATTTGTTTATGAAAGCTTGACATCTTAATTATATATCAAGCTTGATATAATGTTAATAGCCAGCCAGCCAAATATTATTTATATTACATCTTCTTTTATGAGCCATTAACATTTAGCAAAATATTAAATATTTAGCAGCTTAATGGTTTGTAAATACTAAAATTATAATTTTAAATATTCTGCCTTCGTGTAAGAATTTTCGACAGATTATACTTGTAACAATAAAGCTTTGTGTCAGGTCTGCCTCTGACATTAACCAAGAAAGAAACCACACAACTCCATTTCAAAGAATCAAGAGTACTTTTACTGGTTATGAAAAGAAAGCAGCTAAGTAAAGCAAAGTCTGAGACCCAAGCGTGCGAAATCATACATATCAATATATGTCCAGCCCCCTTCCCCCCAACAACCCCCACCGTATTGTCCAATCCGCAAATCCCTCAGGTGTCATGTGGGTTGCATCTCCAAGAGCATCATCAGGATGGCATGCAAGACCGTTGGCCTTGAGCATCTCAAGGTATCAGCCATCGGTATGTGAAGTAGATGGTGAGAACATACTCCCTTCTCCAAATCTCCCTCCTGCACCATATAGTCCATAGCCCCCTCCCTCCCCGTTTCAATGGCAGCTGAAGCAGAGGCTGACACTTTGAGACAGAGGGAGGGAGTAAGAAAATGACAGAGAGAGGAAGGTTTTAGGGATATTGTTTTAATAATAATTTTAATAATAATAATTTATTTCTTATAAACCGCACCCTCTCCCCACAGGGACTCGGGGCGGTGCACAGGAGAAATAAGAACAATGGCTATATACATATTTCATTAAAAATAAATTAAATTAAGTAACCTGTGCTAAAATACCCATTAAAACTATCTAACTAAAAATCCCCCCAAAAAACCCTAAAAACAGAGGAGTTTTAATGTATTTAAATTTTTAGCACAGGGATATTAATTTAATTTGGTTTTATATCTTGTATATTGTTGTTTATATATGTTTTTTAAAATTTCCTGTGCACCGCCCCGAGTCCCTTTTGGGAAAGGGTGCGGTATATAAATCAAATAAACTATAACTATAAAAAGGAAAAGGCATTTAAAACTGAGAGCACCAATAAGGCACTGCCAAAAGGAAAAACAGATTAGTAAATCAGACTACTCTGTGTTTTATTTGTGTTTTACTAATTAGCAAGGTTACATAACTGCATTTGGATCTGTAAATTCTATTTACCAACCACCTGATTTAGGACAAACTAGACTGGAAACAAAGTCATTATCAGAAGAAGGCAACACCAGAGCACTTCCATGCTGCTGGCAAGAAAATTTCATGGATGTATCCATGAGGTCCATAATAGTTAAGCTTAACTTGAAGAGATGTTTTTGCTGTCTCTGATGATAAATATCTAACATTGGGGTGTTAAATCTGATTTCAGTAAGGGTGGAATCTGGGTTGTGTTTGACCTTGTAATGCCAGGGGGGGAGCAGCTCGACGTCATTTATCTCAGGGGCGCCTATGGTGGCCTGAGGGCTCAGCAGAGAAAATGGGCTCCCAAGCTCTGTTTTCAGCTGCCATGGCTTCCTGCAACCCTCTGCCAGTGAAAACAGAACTCGGAAGGGCCGTGGGCAACCCTCCTGAGGTCTGTTTTTGCTAGCAGAGACACCACAAGATGGTCCTTTGATGCTTCCAAGGCAAGCCTGCGGGCCAGATCTAAGCACCCCGCAGGCTGGATCCAGCCTCCAGGCCTTGAGTTTGACACTCCTGGTCTAACATAACCACAGATTCTAAGCTAGGGTACACCATCTTTTGAAGCAGACCAAGATTCAATGTACATGCAAATCATGTTTTTTAATTGATGTTGGGCATACTTGAGTTTGGTA
Organism: Rhabdophis nuchalis; assembly: GCA_039707465.1. Classification (NCBI taxonomy): domain Eukaryota; kingdom Metazoa; phylum Chordata; class Lepidosauria; order Squamata; family Natricidae; genus Rhabdophis; species Rhabdophis nuchalis. The sequence continues at coordinate 10,811,545 of CM077656.1, forward strand.
CTGTTCCTTCTCAAAGTGAGTTTTATCCCAGATCAAAGCAACCTCAAAGGACATAACAGATTGAAACTACAGATTGAAAGAAGGGAATCAAAATGAAGCATGTAATCAGTCAGATGGACTCATTTTTTGCAGTCACCCAACGGTGATCTCACTGAGGCAGAGATAAAAGAAATTGGACTCTCCTGAGATAATAGTACAGTAGCAAGTCAGAATGTGAGAGTCCCTTGCAAGAAATTGATCAATTTTTTCCAACTCCATAAGAGGTAATGGTTCCTATTATTACAGAGGAGAAAACCCAAATACCTAAACAAATCCAAGTTATTATTTTACTCTTTTATGATGTATTAAAATAAAACATTTACAGGGTTGAATGCCATGGGGACCGCTATTTGGTAATCTCATACTACAGCTCTTCGATTAAAAGACATACATTTAGAACTCCAAATGTATCAGGATGAATTGAAACTCCAATGCCTCTTCCTAGAAATAAATCAATTAGGGATCCCCTGTAACCCTATCAGACTTTTAATGCTTATTCGGAAGAAAAGGGGCACTGTTTTTTTTAAATTAAAGAAAATATATTCTAATTATATTACTAAATAAATTGGGAAAAGCTATAAGTAGAGGCAAAGGCATCTAAGTGCTTTAGAAATGCTGTGCTTTCAAGAATAAATACATGCTACTAGACTGTTTTATTTGAACTACTAGACTGATCTTTCAATTAGTCACATCTCAGATTGAAGAGCATCGAAAAATATCCTTCTATCAGCCCTTCAGTTGGTTCTAAACCTGTTTTTCCTTTATTGTTTTTCTGAGGGGGATTTTTGTAGAAGAAATATCAAGAGATTCAGAACCTTCAAAAATAGATCTGGTTCTACCCTGTTTCCCTGAAAATAAGCCCTCCCCAGATAATAAGCCCAACCGGGCTTTTGAGCGCATGTGCAAAAATAAGCCCTCCCCCAAAAATAAGCCCTCCCCAAAATATTGCAACACAGCAGCAGCCATGAGTTAGCCACGCTCCCTGCCTCCTGCATCTCAAAAATAATAAGACCTCCCTGAAAATAAGGCCAAGTGCTTATTTTAGGGGGTCAAAAGAATATCCCTGTCTTATTTTCGGGGAAACATGGTAACACCAGTCTCATCAGGAATACCCAGTTCCCTGTTTTGTCCTTTGTGTATATTGTAAACTTAATGTCAATACTTAGGGTTGACCTTCCATTTTTCAAGTCATAGACGGTATATGATAAATATCATTATTAAGATTTGAAAGAAAAGCCCCTAGGATAATAGTCATTATGATCACCATGAGTAGAGATGAGTAGAGTGCAGGTTTTTATATCCAAATCTGGCTGCAGAAAAGGCACTAGCAATGTCTAATATAAAGCATTATTTCAGTTACAATGCACTGCAAAACAATGTAAGCTGATCCAATACCGAACAACCGTATGTAGTTTAACATTAACAAAACATTTTTAAAAAATTGTACACCTATGCTAATAGTAAACATGGTGGCTGACCAAGATGGTCTGAAGTGGAATATAATGAAAATTTTATTCTGCATATGCTACTCCGTAGAAATATCCTTTCAATAACACTGTTCATTTTCAACCATGTAGCAGGTAATAGTTAATGAAATATTGATTACATACACAAGTTATTAATACACTTATTAGAACAATGACCACATTTTATTCTATAAAGTCTTAAGGGTGTATTTTTCTCTGGAATTTCTCCTCCCTGGCTACTTTGATTGTTCCTTGCTCTGCAGAAAAAAGGGAACATAGTCTAAGTACTGCTTAAATTTTATTACTACTTCTTTAGAAAGTTACCTGGACTATTGCAACTCTCTCTACATGGGGCTCCCCTTGAGGTGCACCCGGAGACTTCAGCTAGTCCAGAATGCAGTCGCGCGAGCAATTATGGGAACCGCTAGGTTTACCCATGTAACACCGCTCTTGCGCGAGCTGCACTGGCTACCTGTTGTCTTCCGGGTGCGCTTCAAGGTGTTGATTATCATCTTTAAAGCGCTCCATGGCTCGGGACCTAGCTATCTGCGGGATCGGATCCTGCCTCATACATCCTCACGGCTGATTCGCTCCCACAGAGAGGGACTTCTCCGGGTGCCGTCCACTAGACTTTGTCAGCGGGCGACGCCCAAGGGAAGGGCTCTCTCTGTGGCGGGCCCAGCCCTCTGGAACGACCTTCCCCCCGACATTAGGACGACCACGGACCTCCGCTCCTTCCGTCTCAAATTAAAAACTCATTTCTTCTGTCTGGCCGGCCTAGGATAGTCTCTCTGTCTTTGGGGTTTTATTGGGGTTTTATAATATTGCTTAGTTTTAATGGGAATTTTAGCGCAGGTTTAGATTTAATTTATTTTTAATGAAATGTTTATATGTATTTATTGTTTTACTGTGCCTGTGCACCGCCCTGAGTCCCTGTGGGGAGAGGGTGCGGTTTAGAAATATTAAAATTATTATTATTATTATTATTATTATTATTATTATTATTATTATTATTATTATTATTATTATTATTATTATTATTATTATTATTAGAAAACTCACCAACACGAATGACAGGATGCCTTTTTCTTTGAGAGGTGGCAATTGTCACTTTAATGGACTCTTCTGACATTGTGGACAGCAGTTTTGGGCTCTCATTGGCAGGATGCTGTCAACATATATGGTCCTTGCAATGGCCAACAACTTTGTGCTGTTATAAATGTCATCCATTCACGTTCACTTTGAATCTTACCAACAATGCTAAAGACAGTTAGATCTTTCTGTTTCTTTTGGTCACTATTCAATGGCTGACAAGGAACAAATGAACCTTAGGAAGTGAAACATCAAAACTTGGTCATGCCTCCACTGCATGGAGGGATGGCTTTAACGGGATTCTTTAAAAAAAACAAAAAAACAGTAGGGGAAAAATAAGAAGGAAAATGGACAGTCTGTCTTTTCTTTTGCAATATTAACTTTTAATAAGGACTTTAGTGATTGTTGGGGGATCTCTCCGTTGGGAGACAGAAAAGCTGTGCAGCGGAATATGCAGCTAGAGAAACGTGTGCTAGTAAACACACAAATAGTAACCCATAAACTGTTAGTAAAAAACAATTAGCTTTACTGGCGTTGTAAAGCTAAACTACTGCTTCACAAGCAGTGATGGTTGGCAGTTAGTCAAAACAAAGGCCTTAACAAACTAACAATTGCTTTCAGTCAGCAATTAACAATTCTTCCTTCTTCCTTCTTCAAACAGTCAGTCACGGCACAGAGAAAAACAATCCGGCAGAGAGAGTAATATGTGCTCTCCTGACTTCCTCTTATTGTGGAGATAATTACAGTCTCCAATTGCATTCCAACATTCCAACATCCTTAAAGCAACAATGACCATTTGTCATCATGGTATTATATATTACCTACCCAACTCTAGGAGTCTACTCCTAACAGTGATGATTTAAAAAATTGTCCAAAAACCTGCAAAGACTGCTTCAGGCAGCATTAGGAGTCAAAAACTGACTTGAAGGCACAACTGCATGCATGTACACACACAACTATACCCCAATTTATTCTGCCAATGTACGAAAGTCTAGTTGTGTGTACAACAAGATGATACAATATCACCTATCCTTTTCTCAGCCCGCCTTGAAGAAGTATTTCATAAACTAAACTGGACAAAAGATGGAATACAAACCAATGGTGCCTATTTAAATCACTTAAGATTTGCAGATGATGATGTTCTCTTCTCACAAGACCCAGGATAGACACAAGAGCTGCACGAAGCAGAAGAACCATTTATCTTAAAAATAAATCTGAAAAAGAGGTTTAATAAATTCACTAAAGAAAGAATTTTTTTTGTATCTGGAGAAGAACTAAACATAGTAGACCACTACATATACTTGGATCTCAATGGAAGATGATACAATAAAGGAAGTTGAACAGCATGTTAAATGTGGTTGGGAGGCATTCGGCAAGCTAAGCATAATTTTCAAGAACAACGTTTCTGAAGAGGTTGAAGAGAAAAGTTTTAGCCTGAAGAGAAAAGTTTTTGTGGTCAGTTGTGCTACCTGCTCTAACGTCTGCTGGTGAAACATCGACACTAACTGCACAATCGATACAAAAGCTATGAGTGGTGCAAAGAGCCATGGAAAGAGACATACTCGGGATTACAAGACAAGATAGAAAGACCTGTATGTCAGTGTTTCTCAACCTTGGTGACTTTAAGCCCTGTGGACTTAAACTCCCAGAATCCTCCAGCCAGCATAGCTGGCTGGGGAATTCTGGGAGTTGAAGTCCACAGGACTTAAAGTCGCCAAGGTTGAGAAACACTGCTGTATGTGGATTAGAGAACAAAAGATACGATGTCATCAAGAATTGAAATGGAAATGGGCTGGTCATACAGCAAGAAGTGATGGCAGGTGGACCAAGGCAGTCATAGAATGGATCCCACTTGATAATAATAATCTTTATAGTCATTGTACTAAAATATGAAATTGGTTTTAACCTCACTGGTGCAAAATTATAACAAAAACAAAAAAAGAAAAAAGAAAAAACTAGCATGTGCATGGAGTGATTGTGGTTGAATTTAAAAGTCTCACGGCCGAAGGATAGAAGCTATCTTTAAACCTGTTTGTTCGGCTGGCTATACTTTGATATCTTCTGCTTGATGGTAGAAGTGCAAAGAGATACCAACCAGGGTGTGAATCATCTTTGAGAATCTTCCTTACTCTGCTAAAGCAGCGAGATCTGGCGATGTTATCCAGTGATGTCAGAGGGCAACCGATGGTTTCTTGTGCCGAATTGATCACTCTCTGTAGTGCCTTCCTCTCCGCAAGTGTTAAACCAGCATACCACACTGTGTTACAATATGTGAGAACACTTTCTATGGTGGACCGATAGAAAGAGGTCATCAGCCGTTGTTCCACCTGATTTTTCCGTAGGACTCTAAGGAAATGAAGTCTCTGTTGGGCTTTTCCAATCACCAGAGACGTGTTGTTTTTCCAGGTGAGATCTTGGCTAATAAGCACTCCTAAGAATTTAAAAGAGGAAACCCTCTCCACACAGCCCCCCTCAATATACAGTGGGGCAGGTTCCTCTCTGTGCCTCCGGAAATCTAGCACCATCTCCTTTGTCTTGCTAGTATTTAGATGTAAGTTGTTTCTTGAGCACCATGCTTGATAAAAAGCATCCAGGAAAGGGACCTAAAACATGATGGGTTGATTATATCAGCAGTTGGCAAAAGAAAGTTCAGGACCGTATTGGTTGGAAACATGCAGGAGAGGCCTTCATCCTGCAGTGGACAGACAATGGCTAAAATGATGGTGATGATGAAGTGCAGTTGCTGATATGAGCTTCCGTTAGCTGAGCCTCTTGTTCAACAAGCTGATTAGTAGGCAAATACTTATTCATTGAAGGCTGCTTCTAACACTTTCATTGAGGACTGCTTCTACATCTAAGTGCAGTTTGGATGTTGACCAGTTAAAACTGTTTTATAGAGATGCAAGTAGTCCACAACTTACAGCAGTTCATTGAGTGACCATTCAAAGTTACAGTGGTACTGAAAAAAGTGACTTGACCCGTTTTTCACAATTGTGACTGTTGTCGAATCCCCGCGATCATGTGATCAAAATTCAGACGCTTGGCAATTGACTCATATTTATGACGGCGGCAGTGTTCCAGGATCATGTGATCACCTTTTTGCAATCTTCTGACAAGCAAAGTCAACGGAAAAGCCAGATTCACTTAGCAACCAAGTCGTTAACTTCACAACTACAGGGATTCACTTAACAACAATGGCAAGAAATGTTGTAAAATGGGGCAAATGCCTTAACAAATGTCTTGCTTACCAACAGAGCTCAATTGTGGCCATACGTTGAGGACTACCTGTAGTTACACGGTCTAACCAAATTAATGGAGCCACAAATAATCATATTGTTGATAACTTAATGCACAAATATTGTTATACCACTTGCAGTATATCTCAAATATCAGGATCCATTATAGAAACTAAAACAACGTAAGGAAAATCTTCCACTAAAGTTGATTCTTGGCAGCTTCCAAAAAAATTAAGAACAAAATACTATAAAAAATATTTACTGTACAGAGCATAGAGGCTGGTAATGATGGCTCCTGTTAAGTGGTCTTTCGGGTGCACTTCAAGGTTATGACCCTCTTTAAATTGCTCCATGGCTCGGGGCCTAGTTATATGCGAGACCGTCTCCTGCCCCATACATCCCTATGGCCGATCCGCTCCCACAGAGAGGGCCTTCTCAGGGTGCCGTCGGCCGGGCAATGCCGTCTGGCGACACCCAGGGAAAGAGCCTTCTCTGTGGCGGGCCCTGCCCTTTGGAACGACCTTCCCCCTGAACTTCGTACCATCTCGGACCTCCGCCTCTTCCGCCAGTGTCTAAAGACACATCTTTTTCAGCAAGCCGGCCTAGCCTAACCTCCCGCTGGGGCTATTATAGATAGTTTTAAATTGGGGTTTTTAATTTGGTTTTTAGCATAGGATTGTTTCATGTAATTTAATATGCTTTTAAATTTTGTATATTCTGTTTTATATGTTTTTAAATTCCTGTGCGCCGCCCTGGGTCCTTTGTAGAGAAGGGCGGGATATAAATCGAATTAAAACTAAAACTAAACTAAAAACTAAGAGGTTTTTTTAAAAAAAAAATCCAATTAAAGCAATAAAAATAATGACTCTATGATAAATATCTAGTGCTTGCAAAGACATTTAGCAGAATATATGGTGAACTCTTAACTGCTGTTTTGCTTCCTAAGCCTTCAATACTATGTAGTCTTCATACAATAAAAGTGAAATAGCACAAAATTGGTCAATAGTCATAGCAACCCTTTAAAACAGTTCCTCATGTTGTGGTAACTCCCAACCATAAAATTGGTGTCTCGGTTCCTAAGACCATCAAAAATATGTGTTTTCTGATGGTCTTAGGCGACCCCTGTGAAAGGGTCGTTCAACCCCCAAAGGGGTCGCGACCCACTGGTTGAGAACTGCTGCTCTAGAAGCATCTGACCTCATAGGACAGGAAGATGTCCTTAGGAAAAAGCAGTCCTGCAGATAAACTTGACCCCCCCCCCTTAAACCTAAATATTCCGCCAATCTTAAATGCTCCCCATATCACAGAATTCCATGCTACTTCTCATCCAAATCAGCTCTCTGTATTTTCACTGTTTGCTAATTTATTAATGGCTTCTATGGTTAAAGGTCAGCCTTCTGACAAACTCATGAAGAGCCCCATTTGCTGAGAGATGCTACCAGCAACAGTAAATATGTTCAACACCATCCCAGGGGTCTGTGCTTATTATATTAATCATGTGCAAAGTTACTTTGCCTCCTTGAAGAAATAAAGCCACTCCAAAGAAAAGAGGGGATAAGATTTTGTCAGCTGCCATAATAAAAGGATCTTCTGCAAAGTATGAAGGACAGAGAAAGAGAGAAAATGTGCACAATATGGAATTAAACATCCTTTCTCCCTCAAAGTAGGTTTTTTTCTAAAAGGAAAAGGAAAGAGGCAGTTTTTATTAAGCACCCTGATGGGAAACATTTAATTAAAGAAAAGCAATTCTTATGAACCTATCAGATATACTTATTTAAAAGATAATAAAACATTATATATATTTTTACATGATTCCTCCCTTAAATGGGGCTTACCAGGGTGTTGTGACACAAGTATATACTTATTTCCCCCGCCTCAGCTGATCAGGAGGAGAACCTGGTGGCTTAGTGACTAATGCATCTGCCTAACATGTAATACAGCCCCAGTTCAAATCCCAGTAAGGGTATGGCTAGCTGATGAGAGCTAAATAGCTTGAAATAGATCTATACTAGTCTCCCTTGTTTGTTTATTTATCAGCATAAATGGAAACACAAATGGAAACATAGTAATGAAACGAATAGCTTTCTGTCTGCATGGTCTCTTGTGGGGAACCGAAAGACAGAAAAGGAAAGCAACTTGCTTCCTCCCTTAATTGGGGCTTAACAGGGTGTTGTGACACAAGTCACATATATATTATATAGGTGTTGTACTTTGAGCGGCAAACAAATTTAATAAGCAACAATGCGCGGTGGCACAGCGGTTAGAGTGCAGTACTGCAGGCTACTTCTGCTGATCACCGGCTGCCAGCAGTTTGGCAGATCGAATCTCACCAGGCTCAGGATTGACTCAGCCTTCCATCCTTCTGAGATCAGTAAAATGAGGACCCAGATTGTTGGGGGGCAAGAGGCTGATTCTGTAATCCGCTTAGAGAGGGCTGTAAAGCATTGTGAAGCGGTATATAAGCCTAAATGCTATTGCTATTGTAGGTTAAAATGATTAGTCAGTGATACTACCGTTGCTCGGGGGATGCCCAGTTGAGGGATCCTTTCATGTCCCTGGCATGAACTGAAGCAAGTGATGGGAGCTCACCCTGCCCTATAGGTCTCGAACACAGGCTTGCTACTTGTCAAGCTAGTGTCCTAACCATGCAAGCCACCATATAATGTATATTAAGCAGTTTTGGCAAACTTCACAAAATATGTAAAGAGAGGGGGGAAAGGGATGTTTTACACTGAAAAGCTAGTATTTCTCAACCTTGGCAATTTGAAGATATGTGGATTTTAGCTCACAGAATTCTCCAACCACGTGGGGAAATACTGGACTAGACCAAGGGTCTGCAACCTTTGCAACTTTAAGTCTGAAGGACTTCAGCTCCCAGACTTCTCCAGCCAGCATGGCTGGCTGGAGAAGTCTGGGAGCTGAAGTCCTTCAGACTTAAAGTTGCAAAGGTTGCAGACCCCTGGACTAGACCACAAGCTTGTATTTGCTAAAGTGAAATATCCAGTTTTTTTCAAAATTAAAAGGTTTTGGTGACCCCAGCAAACCAGGCAGTGTGACCAAGTCCTGAAGAAGGCAGTTATTTCAGAGTAAACAAAATTGCTTCAGACTTTGTGGCATCCAATGTAAGTTGAGGAAGCCATTAATTTTATCAAGCCATGATGTTTCAAGGATTGTCTCAATCAGAAGGAAACAAACCCAATCCTCTGTTCCAGACTGCATTTTTTTTTAATCAATCCCTTTCTTGTTCAGTGAGGTCTTAATGTTGCCTCCAAAGGGGAATATGAAATAATAAGAACATTTGTTTTGACAGTTACAACTGTTTCCTTAGATTCTAAAGAGAATACTAACTTGTAAAAGATTCTGATTTCCCACGCTGCCCTTCAGTGAAGTGCCACCATAAAAAATGTAAATTGAATAAAGCTTTGTTACCCCTCTCTGCCTCCAGTCTCCTACCAGTAAATATCACTGCTGTCACTACAGACTATTCAGAGAAGGTAATTTGTTTTCCATTGGAGGCTATTAAAAAAAAATCACATTCATTCCTCTCCCTAGATTGTATAAATTAAACCCTTCTGGACCATTATTTCTGTTTGGCTTTTAGCCACAGGCACATCAACTCAGTTCCTTATTTGTCATGCTTCCCTATGTGGTATACAGCAGTGATACTACATACTACAGTATGTAGAGGCAAGAAGGACCTACCCCTGGGAGTCACCAGCTGGCATTGACCGGTAGACGGCACCCTGAGGAGGCCCTCCCTGTGGGAGCGGACAGGTCGGAGGGAGGTGTGTGGTAGCAGGCGGTCTCACAAATAGCCAGGACCCATGCCATGGAGCGCTCTGAAGATGGTTACTAACACCTTGAAGCGCACCCGGAAGTCTACAGGCAGCCAGTGCAGCTCGCGCAGGAGAGGTGTTATACGGGAAATCAGCATAGGGAAATCAGAATCTTTTACTACATACATAACCTTTTTGTCCTCGCGTGCTGAAAGCCCACACCCATGATGCTAGCTGAGGCTGCCATTGAAACAGGGAGGGAGGGGTCTTGGGATTTGGGTATGGGACTGTATGGTGCAGGAGGGCGTTTTGGAGAAGGGAGAATGTTCTCACCATCTACTTCGCATACCTCTGGCTGGGGCCATGCGGTGGTCAAGGCCAACGGTCTTGCATGCCAACCTGATGATGCTCCTGGCGATGCAACCCACATAACACCTAAGGGGATTGCGCATTGGACAATGGGGTGGGGGTTGTTGGGGAGAGGGAGCTGGACACACATTGATATGTATGATTTCACGTGCTTGGATCTCAGACCGTGCTTTACCTCGCTGCTATCTTTTCATAACCAGTAAAAGTACTCTTGATTCTTTCAAATGGAGTTGAGTGGATTCTTTCTTGGTTATCGTTAGAGGCAGACCTGACACATAATGCAATGTATGTGCAACACCCCTGTGCGCATGACACGCCCCGCCCCCGCATGTGACCCCCACCCATGACCCATTTTGGACAGAGGTGGGTTTCGGCAGTTGTTACTGCCAAGTTTGCTCATGGCCGAGCCACACACGTGTGCTTGATGCACGCTACGTGCGCATGCGCATTACAATAGAACTGTTTGGGACCCAGGTCGCAAAACCACTACTGGTTCGGCCAAACCAGTAAAAACCCACCACCGATTTTGGGCCTAGCAGGCCTCCCTAAAGTGTCCTGGGACCAAAAATAGGCCATGCACTGCACCCCTGCACTTCCTCACACATGCATAAATGCACCTCCCATGCATGCATGCGCATCTCCCACATGCGTGACAGACCCGAAAATCAGCTGGCTGGGGGAGCCGAACTGGAGCTGAGCTGAGCTGCGCAGTGGAGCTGAGCTGGGCAATAGCTCACATGCCTGCAGAGGGGGCTCCGTGTGCCATCTGTGGCACGTGTGCCATAGGTTCGCCATCACGAACCTATGGCAGGTATATAAAGGTATATAGGAAAAAATATTTTTAGTGGTTAATTTCAACGGTTTGTTTTCAGGCATCTCTAATACCAAAAGGAAAAAAAAGGTAAATGTTTCTTTTCCCTGTCCAGTTGTTTCTGACCCTAGAGACATCTCATAACCTTCATTTCCGTTTCCTAGCTGGGGGAGCCAGCATTGTCCAAAGACACTTCTCAGGTTATGTAGCCACTATAGAGCGAGGTGCACCAAACGTTGTTACCTTCCTATTGAAGTGGTACATATTTATCTACTTGCGTTTGCATGCTTTCAAACTGCTAGGTTGGCAAGAGCTGGGGCAATGGGGAGCTCACCCCGTCATGTGGCACTTGGGTCTCGAACCCAGGCTGCCAGCTTTCCAGATGACAAATTCAGTATCTTGAACCGCTGAGCCATCGTGCCCTCTCTCTCATTCCAAGTATGGAAATAATTACTATGTCAAGTACCCTAACGATGCCTGCTTCATAATAAGTGACCAATATTATAATACAAGAAGCAGTGATTTATTAACAGCTTCATTAGGCATTCCTCATTAGGCATTTCTTATTCGCAGCCATCTTTTTTGCTTTCTTTATCTGCTTTTGAACTTTACTGTCCTCCCTTCAGCCTTCATCATAAATCATATTAGCCAATGAGAGATGGTAGTTTAGACATGTGCATTCACAGGCCAGCTTGATATTCCATTCTGACCACAGGTATGCATGGAATTCTCCTCTCTATGGCAGTTTGATAGTAGTCATAGAGATGCTTTACAAATTGACATCCTACATTATCAGATGTACGTATCTGTCAGCCTGACAAACTGAAAACTCTTATTTTGCGGGTGGGATTGGACAAGTTTATGAAAGTAAAGCAAAAGATCATTAACTACTTTGACTTGCTTCCATAAGCTTCTCAGTCCCCACCAACATGGATAGAAGAATATATTATATATTTGAAAGTTTCAAAAATTCAAGTACGATTGATTGACTGGAATGTTTTTTATTTCACTGATTCCCTCACAAACGTAAGGACAATCATTTGACATCCTTTGCCATTTATTGTGTACAATAACATTTTATAATGAAGGTAAGAAAAGTGTTCAGGATCTCCTGTGACCTCCATTCTCAGGATGAATTTTAATCAAGGGTTTGCTACTATAGTTGTAATCCAGCACTAAGAACAAAGATGCAGAACCAAGAAACATCTCTACATGCTCATCCTACTCTCCTACCCATCTGCTCCTCTTGTTGAAAGCGTAGCAAACATGTCCCTAGTACTCTGAACCTTACATCCAGCTCTTTAAAAGCATTAATCCCAGTACCCCTTCAAGGAGCTCATTCCTTGAACACTATAATAAAAGGCCAAAGCACTAGGAAACACAAGGGTAAAACAAATGCTCTTTGAAGAAAGAGGTAAATCAAAATAAAATGTGAAAGATAAAAGGTTCTATATGTCTTTCATAAAAAGGCACAGAAAAGGCTGTACTTACTAAGGAAGATAAATCTATCTCAGCTTCTACTTCTGTTCTACTATCGCAGCACTATTGAGAGTGTCCTGACATACAGAATCCTTGCATGGTATGGGAGCAGCTCTGCAGCAGACAAAAAAGCTCTACAGAGAATCATTAAACCTTCCCAGAATATCACCGGGCTCCAGCTACCAGCTCTGGATGACATCTTTGCATCTCGCTGTTTGAGGAAGTTGCATAGCATTCTCAGAGACTCTTCCCATCCTGCTTACAATCTTTTTAGACTGTTGCCTTCTGGCAGAAGATACATAACAATTAAACCTAGGACCTCACGTCTTCTGAATAGCTTTTATCCCAGAGCTATAATTGCACTCAACAATGAACTAAAGGGAGCTATTGGACAGCACTACTTAGTCTGTTGGGTGGATGTTTGGGTGGTTTAGGGGCTGGCATTTTTGGGTGGGTGGGGTGTGTTTGGGGATTGTTATGAGTGTTGGGCCTGGTCTCTGGGTGAATTTCGTTCTATGTGTAAACTGTGTATATATGTAAAATGACAATAAAGTAAAGTATAACTGTACATTTCACTAAAAGCTAGAATAAATCAGCTAGTACAACTCCTCTGATCCAATGTGACAAGTCTCCATGTTAGATTTTCAATAATTTGTTGAAGTCTAGTAGAATAATGCCTGTCTATATGTTAAAACTATCTCACATTTTCTCATTCTGTGAAAAAATAAGTGTTAACGCTTTAAGAGTTACATTCATTTTAATGAATAAATGATTCCCAAACTGAATATGTCCATGTCTCTCATCTCTAGGGAGTTGTTCTATCCAGCAGACACAAAGAAGATAGACCAAAGCTATTTAACCTTCACACATGGACAAACTATGAAGAAAAGTGATTCATGGGGCAGAGTTCCTGCTAAACACCAAACTTAGAAATAAGGATAGTTCTTCAGAGGAGGCTGAACAAGTCTGTGTCCCATTATAAAATAATTGAAAAGAAATTGGATAGGGAACGTATATTTTGCCAGTTGTGGAAAAGGAAAATATTCTTCTTGTTCAAACAGATCCTAATCCAGTCTCTAAGAGGCAAAACTCAACAAGGTTCCTGACAATCAATATTGGCTTGGGATAGAGGCATGTGAAAAAGCAATGCTATCGGTGGCTCCGTCATATTAGCACAATTTCCCATATATCTACATTAGTTGCACATGTTAGAATACCAGAAGGGGGATGTTGTTAACTAATAATTCTAGGAAGAATTCCTTATTCTTCGTTTTCAAATATTGAAACAACCTTTGATGCAGATAATGACTTCATTCCAGAAGTTCGGACAAACACCTATCAGCCTAATACTAGAAGCCTAAGATTGTTTAGTCCAAATATTAAAAAGGAATCCTTGATTTAATAAAACTGCCCTAATTTACTGTTTTTAATTTAAAAAACATTATTTAAAATGTTTTCACTAGGTACAGTAGCTCATGGAAAATGAACACATGCGTGAGCGCGCACATACACAAAAGTACACTAGAGAAAAAGATGTTACTTACTTCATAGTAACTTCGAACCGCGTTGCAAAAAGCTTCATCGGCCACAATCTGCGTCTCTCCATTTAGAAATGCCTGAAACCGGTCTTTCACCACTTGTAGCTGTTGTTTGTTCAGCTGAAGGAAGAAGAATATTGTTAGCAAATTCACCCATTTCTCTCTCTCTCTCTCTCTCTCTCTCTCTCTCTCTCTCTCTCCATCCATCCATCCATCCATCCATCCATCCATCCATCCATCCATCCATCCATCCAGTTATTTGCGGGATCGTATCCTGCCCCATACATCCCTTTGGCCGATTCGCTACCACAGAGAGGGACTTCTCCGGGTGCCGTCCACTAGGCAATGCCAGCGGGCGACGCCCAGGGGAAGCACCTTCTCTGTGGTGGGCCCGACCCTTTGGAACAACCTACCCCCGATATTAGAACTACCACGGACCTCCGCTCTTTCCGCCAAAAACTTAAGACACATTTGTTCTATCAGGCTGGCTTGGCCTAATTTCATGTCTCTCGCTCCTATCTGGAATTCTAAATTGTTTTATTTGGTTTTAAACGGGATATAGTTTTAATCGTTTTATCAATTTGTACAGGGTTATTTAATTTGTTTTTAATTATGTATGTATTGTCAATGTTTTTTTAGATGTTTTAATTTTCTTGTAAACCGCCCCGAGTCCCTTCGGGGAGAGGGTGCGGTCTAGAAATTAAATATATTATTATTATTATTATTATTATTATTATTATTATTATTATTATTATTAATCACTCTATCAAAATTTATAGCCTTGTCCTCAGTGGTGGGTTCTGGATCCCATTCCAACCGCTACAGTTGGAATGGGCCCGGCCTCGCCCACAGGGATGTGCGTGGTGCTGATTTTTAATCAGTTTGTAATTTGGGGGGGGGAGAGGGGGGGGAGTGTCTGTCATCTTGGATCTGGTCATTAAAATATTTTTCTGACGTTTAGCACATCAGAAACAAACCATGACAAATAAATGCTAAACCTTCTGTCCATTTCCTCTAAAACGTGAATAGCTCAGATTAAGCAAGGACAATATTTTCCTTTCGAAAATCAAACAGGACTGTTTGCTGATGGAAATTCATTACCGTTTGTCAGACTCATATTACCGGTATGTTAAACAGATTCATTGTTCCCAGAAATGCTTTATGATTAGATATTGTCACCTGTTTGGCTTACCTATTAGCTTAATCATTTACATTTTCACATTAAAATCTTAAGAACTAGCTCTAGCATTGGCCTTTTCCATCCCGTACTGTAGGCAACCAAACGATCCACGTTGACTGTAATCAAACAATTTTATCAAACAATCATTTGTTGATTTTATTCATCTTCTAAAATATATAGAACAATATTTCTCACCTTGGCAACTTTTAAAATGTGTGGAGTTGAACTCTCAGAATTCCCTGCTAGTCGTGAACTTTAAATTGTTCAAAATTATGAAATTAAAAACAGAAAAATGTATATGCCAAAGCACTGTTTTTCAAACTTGGCAACTTTAAGATGTGTCAATTTTAACTCTCAGACTTAAAAATGCAGTTGAAATCCATACATTCTAAAGTTGCCAAACAGGAAAAACCTGCACTAAAGTACTGCTCTATATTGGGGACATATCTACTAGTTTTTATTTTACTGCAGGAGAAAACCATGAGCTATATGTGTGTGTGTGTGTGTGTGTGTGTGTGTGTGTGTGTGTGTGTGTGTGTGAGTTTTTTATGAGCTGATCAATAAATTTAAATTTGAGAGACCAAGATAGATCTATTTCGAGCTTATTAGCTCTCATCAGTTGGCCAGAGAGGGAAACAGTATGTCTCCTCCCTTAATGGGGCCCTTACAGGAAGTTGTGAAAACAATTATCTATATATCTATATATCTATATCTATATCTATATCTACTGTATATCTATATCTATATCTATATATGTGTTAGTTTTTATGTGCTGATCAATAAATTTATTTAAATTTGAGAGACCAAGATAGATCTATTTCGAGCTTGTTAGCTCTCATCAGTTGGCCACACTCCACTGGGATTCGAACCGGGGCTGCAATGCATCCAAGGCAGAAGCCTAGCAATTCAGCCTAATTGGTTCTACCCATTTCATCAGCTAATTCAGGAGTATTTAGTATAGATAATTGTTTTCACAATTATCTATACTATACTGTTTAGGCTGGAGTGCTAGGCTTCTGCCTTGGATTCATTACAGCCCCGGTTCGAATCCCAGTGGGGTGTGGCCAACTGATGAGAGCTAATAAGCTCGAAATAGATCTATCTTGGTCTCTCAAATCTAAATTTATTGATCAGCTCATAAAAAACTAACACATATATCTAAAAAATATTACACAACGTAACTAAAAAATGGTTCTCTGTCTAGATGGTCTCTGGTGATGAGCCGACAGGCAGAGAGGGAAACAGCATGTCTCCTCCCTTAATGGGGCCCTTACAGGAAGTTGTGAAAACAAAAATATATTTATATATATATATATATATATTTCCTTGCATAAATCAGTCTATAGATCTTTGCAGTTTCTTCAGATACATATTGTTTTAAATAAACAAATGAACAAACGAACAAATAAACAAATAATACAATTCCCTCCAAAGGCCTACCATATTCAAATATTGCTGACAAATTATAACTTCTTCTGTGACAGAAGGTGAAACAATTAAAGTTACTGTGATTAACATTAACTAAATTCAATCCATTTGATATACACTTAATTAATCAAAAGTATATCTTCCAGTAAGCTTACTTTGTACTGTGAAGCCAAATGCACCCCTTAGTGTCCCCCCCCCCACACAATTGTGTATCTCTGTGTTTGCACAGAAGGCCTGCCACATGCAATTTTTCTTTCAATGAAAATAAAGCTCCCTCAGGCGGAGCTAAATACCTCATGGCTTACATGGGCACATTTCTGCAGCTTTCTTGGCATAATTCAGAAGTCATTTTGTAATGCCTTGGTCATGGATGTGGTTTTTTGTTTTGAATAGTCCCCATTCAAGGACTAACCAGGATTCTACATAGCCAAGGTTTGCTGCATGTTTTAAAGCAGGGGTCCCCAACCATTTTGGCACCAGGGACCGGTTTCATTTTAAAGAAAATTCCGCGGACTGGTGGGCATGGCTCGGCCGGCGTAGAGGGGGAGCAGGGGGGAGGGGGAACAGATGGCGCATGTGCGCGTGGGGGAGGTGAGTTGGCTCACTCGCCCCTCTCGGCCCCCAACGGCGTGAGCAGCCGCACCTGTGCTCTCCCGCCCCCAGTACGCGCTCTGCCCAGGGGGCTGCCCCCTCCTCCCTCCTCCTCCTCTCCGGCCCTGGGGCCCGGTTCGTATCAAGCCACAGACCGGCACCGCTCCACGGCCCGGGGGTTGGGGACCCCCGTTTTAAAGGACCTGTCCTATCCAATATGAAATCCATTGAATTTTAATTGGTGAGCTGGCTTAGCAGTAAGCAGTTTTTCAATGGGTGGCCAGAGATTCTTCAGATCGTATTAGCTGGGCCCCTCCACGCACACACATACACCGAGCACTTTGCCTCTGCAGCTGAAAATACAAGCTGTCATTAACATAAATGGAGGAGAAGAGGCTTTAGATAGGTTCCATCAAAATTTCAAAAACCTCATTGCTGAAATGGATACGTCTATTTGCTGAATGGCTTGCAGAACACCTGGCCATCTGCAAAGAAAATGACTCTCATTATTGTTAAAACTGCTCTTCTGTAACCAATGAAAATGAGACATAATTCTTCCCACAGGGCTGTTTTATAAGGCTTCTATAAATTGGCATTTAGGTCTCAGAATCAGCTCAGTCACTTAATTTCTTGACTAAGTTCTTCTAGGTCAGGGGTCTGCAAAGTCGGCTCTTTTAAGACTGGTGGACTTCAACTTCCAGAATTCCCCAGCCAGCTATGCTGGCTGGGGAATTCTGGGAGTTGAAGTCCACCAGTCTTAAAAGAGCCGACTTTGCAGACCCCTGTTCTAGGTTTTCTGCCCCTGACTCCAGTAAAATGGTTTCTCATGAAGAATACTGTAAATTCCCCAAAGCACTCAAATCCCATCTCTGCGTTGTCATTCAGTTCTTCAACATTATATTACCTTTAATCTGGAGATCAGATTAGTGACTAGTGTCAGCTTGCAAACCATCACCATAACGATTATCAAGCTGCCATAGAGAAGTGAGAATTCCAAACATTCCTGTGGTCAGAATGGAATCTGAAGATGACCTGTGACTGCGCATGCATAGATTTCATTTCAATGCTAATTGGGTAACGTGATTTATGACAGGCGGAGGGGAGGGGGCACAGGGGGGTAAAGTTCAGACGCCATCAAATAATTTTCAGTTCTGGCTCCACTGGAGACTCAGCCAAGATGTTAATCCTAATAAATGGATGTTTTTTTAACTTTATCTTGAGGCTGTGAATTAATTGGGGTTTTCTCTTGGGAGTTGTGTCAATGACTGGGTAGTGACCTCTATGCCATATTATTCCTCCTCCTATTCCACAAGCCCATTTCTAATCTGATTCTTCTATGTAATGAATAGGAAAACTATAGAGAAATAACAACCAATGACCCATGCAGGAACGATCAGTTTATACAGACTGAAAAAAACATATGCTGTTTTAGAGTCCCTTGTCCTTGAACTCTTTGCTGCCTAATAAAAAAACTTGTTTTTCAGGTTTTAACAGTTTCATTACCTTATAACAGGGGTCTCCAACCTTTGCAACTTTAAGTCTGAAGGACTTCAGCTCCCAGACTTCTCCAGCCAGCTTTGCTGGCTGGAGAAGTCTGGGAGCTGAAGTCCTTCAGACTTAAAGTTGCAAAGGTTGGAGACCCCTGCCTTATAAGATAAAATACAAAAATATAAAAGCAAATAGTAGGAAACAAAAGGGAGGAAAAGAGGAAGGGAGAAGTGTAGAGAAGAAGTGAGAAAAAGGGGAAAAAAGCAATTAACTTGACTCCCTCTGGTGCAGTAGAATAAGGCATTAACATCAAATCTCTTTTTTTTTACTTCTCCATAATAGTATAAACTAGCCATTTCAATAACAACAAATCTATCTAATCAGTATTCGATCTAATCATATTCACTTTAAGAATTTTCTGTATTAGAGTATGAATCCTACTCCAATATTTCTTTGCTTTACCACATCTCAACCATAAATGGTAAAAGATCCCACTTTACATTTACATTTTCACCATTCATTTGAAATACTTTCATACATTCTGGATAACTTGCCTGATGTGAACTACTAGCGATACCTCATCTTATAGAAATTTTCTTTTGAATTATAACTGAATGTAAATTTGAAACCGCCTACATACTCTCCCATTGTTCTAGCAACAACATTATATCCAAAATTCCTTGCCCACTGAATCATACAATGCTT
Source organism: Rhabdophis nuchalis (assembly GCA_039707465.1). Classification (NCBI taxonomy): domain Eukaryota; kingdom Metazoa; phylum Chordata; class Lepidosauria; order Squamata; family Natricidae; genus Rhabdophis; species Rhabdophis nuchalis. The sequence continues at coordinate 10,830,743 of CM077656.1, forward strand.
TTACAGGTTCACTTTCCAAATTCAATTTCAGTAACGTTTTATAAACCTTAGCAATAATATTATCACTACGACACAGTAGGATTTCCAATTCATTTTTAGCAATGCCAAATCCTTAATTGTTTTAATGTAATTTAAATCTTTTTTTTAATTGCAACTACCCTGTTTCTCCAAAAATAAGACCTCCCCAGATAATAAACCAATAATAATAATAATAATAATAATAATAATAATAATAATAATAATAATAATAATAATAATAATAATAATAATAATAATAATAATAATTTTAAATTTATAACCCGCTCTCTCTCCCCGAAGGGACTCGAGGCGGGGCACAGGGAATTAAAAATACAATTAAAAACCACAAATAAAGTACAATGTTAAAACGAATTAAACTAACCCTGCGCTAAAATCCCATATAAAACTAAAACTAAACCCTAAAACCCCCTAAAAACAGTTTAATTACCTTAGGCCGGCCAAGCAGAAGAAGTGTGTTTTTAATTGTTGACGGAAGGAGCGGAGGTCCGTGGTTGTTCTGATTTCAGGGGGAAGGTCGTTCCAGAGGGTCGGGCCCGCCACAGAGAAGGCCCTTCCCCTGGGCGTCGCCCGCTGGCATAGCCTAGTGGATGGCACCCGGAGAAGTCCCTCTCTGTGGGGCGAATCAGCCCTAATTGGACTTTTGTGTGCATGGGCTAAAATAAGCCCTCCCCTGAAAATAAGCCCTCCCCAAAAATATTGCCACACAGCAGCAGCCATGAGGTGACCATGCTCCCCACCTCCTGCACCTCAAAAATAATAAGACTTCCCTGAAAATAAGGCCAAGTGCTTATTTAGACAGGTCAAAAGAAACACAGTACGTAAACCAACGATAGACATGACTTTCCAATTCTAACTCTTCCTTAGACTTGAGGGTGGGGTCACCAAAATTAAAGGATATTGTTTTACCATAGGTCCACCAGTCTGGTTTTGCCACCATTTCTTTTCTAAAAAAGGCTTCTGGGGTGGGGGAACACCCAAAAAGGCATCTTTGTAGAAAACCAAACCTTGTTTAAAAAAAACTTTTTTTTACTATAAATTCCAGGTCTCAAAAGCATATTTAAAAATAAAATAAAATCAGAAGCATAGCCCGTGTTTTTTTCATCCACTAAGTAATATGAAAAGAAATTAAAGAGTAAGAAGAAATGCTATATGAAGCTTCTAGATAAAATGTTAGTAAAAGGTAAGCCTCAATTTACAACGATAATTGAGACAAGATTTTCCATTGTTAAGAAAGGTGGCTGTGCCCAATTTCATGTGCTTTTTGCCACGACTGTTAAGCAAATCATTGCAGTAAGTGATTCATGCAGTTGTTAAGCAAACGTGGCTTAACAGAATACAGTTTAGAACCATGGTGACGAACCTATGGCACGTGTGCCGGAGGTGGCACACAGAGCCATCTTATTGGGCACGCAAGCCATTGCCTGTTGCTCTTCTGGGTTCCGGTGTGCTGTCCAGCTGGTCCCATCTATCTGGTCCCATCTATCTATCTATCTATCTATCTATCTATCTATCTATCTATCTATCTATCTATCTATCTATCCATCCATCCATCCATCCATCCATCAATCTAGTTATTTGCGGGATCGCATCCTGCCCCACACATCCCTTCGGCCGATTCGCTCCCACAGAGAGGGACTTCTCCGGGTGCCGTCCACTAGGCAATGCCAGCGGGCGACTCCCAGGGGAAGGGCCTTCTCTGTTGCAGGCCCTATCCTATGGAATGGCCTACCCCCCGACCTCAGAACAACTCCAGACCTCCGCTCCTTCCGCCGAAAGCTCAAAACATATTTCTTCCAACAGGCCGGCCTGGCCTAATCTATTTCTTACACCTCCGGTCTGTACATTTAAATTTTTAATTGGGTTTTTAGGGGTTTAGAGTTTTAGGTTTTTTAGGTTTTAGTGCAGGGTCAGTGTAATTTAATTTAATTTTAGATATTTATATTGTTGTATGTTTTATGTTCTATATTCCCTGTTCACCACCCCGAGTCCCTTCGGGGAGAGGGAGCGGTATACAAATAAAGATTCCATTCCATTCCATTCATGCGTGCAGGAGCACTGGAAACCAGAAGACCATCCACCCGGTGTACATGCGCACATTGTGAAGATGATCGTCCGGTTTCCGGTGCACACAGGTGCACATGTCAGCTGGTCTTTACATGCGCATGCATGCCAGAAAATGGAAACCCAAGTGGCCAGTACACATGCGCATGCCAGAAACTGGATCTTCCCAGTGTGTGCATGCACATCGGGCAGCTGCTCTTATGGTTTCCGGCACTGGTGCCCTCCAGTTTCAGCACTCAGTTTCCCTAAAAGGTTTGCCAATGCTGGTTTAGAAGAAGGGTGTCAAACTCGATCATGTTACGGCTGGATCATGTCATATTGTGACTTTTTTTGCCTTTGAGAGTCAGGGTGGGCATGGCCTGCACATGACATATCCGGCCTGCAGGCCGACAGTTTGACAGGCCTGGTTTAGATGGTTGCAAATGGCAATCACATGACCCAGGATGCTGCAAGCCTTTAAAGCACATGCCAGTTGCCAAACACCCAAATTTTGCTCATGTGACCCTGGGGATGCTGAAACAGTCGTAAGTGTGAAGAGTCACTTTTTTCAGTGGAAGATTGCCTCTCCACAATAGGAACAGAATCAAACAGGGTGTGTGGGAATCGGCAAGATATTTAAATGACCTCATCTTCCCAAAACAAAGAACAGCTTTCTTCAGAGCCAGATTTAACATTCTTCCTTCAGCACTTCTCCAGGACAGGTATAAGAGAACACCTATAGCAGAACGGGTCTGTATATGTGGTAAAGGAGAAGTGGAAGATATCTCACACATTCTACTGCACTGTGAGCTATACAGAGCTTGCAGGTCTGCATATATCCTCCCCTTATTAGAGAGATTACCAGGGAGGGCAGGCAATTTTTATCTAGACTTCCTCCTCCAGGACACGAACCCAGCTACCACGCATGCAGTGGCAAAATTCTGTGCTTCCGCAATGTCCATAAGGAAAAAATTGGTTACAGAAGGATAGTTGTCATCTTGCACCAATCATTTGGACATATCTCTAACAATAGCTATTTGTCTGAAATGGTATAGGGTTCCTGCCCACGCAGGGGGTTGGACTAGAAGACCTACAAGGTCCCTTCCAACTCTGCTATTGTATTGTATTGTATTGTATTGTATTGTATTGTATTATAATTTCTGGACCATTGTATTTGCTTACATACTTTTTTGCACCCAGGTAAACCAGCAAGTGACCTGAACAAATTGAGAACATGTATGCTATTTTCCACTTGTAACTCTAACATTTTTAAAATTATATCTTAAAAGTTAGTACTTTTTAACGTATGGTTAAATGTAATGTGTATTGCTGATCTTTGACCGTAATAAAGATTTATTTTATTATATTCACTGCTATTGTAACTTTGAACAGTTGCTAAATGAACACTTGTAAATTGAGGGCTACCGGTAGGGGTATGAGGGAGGAAATCAGTTTCAGTGTTCTGTTAACCATGTCCATTCATGCATACTAAATATACTGTAAAAAATACCATTATTAGTTAGAAAAATGTAACTTACTGCAGCCCTTCTATGCCTTAAAGAGGATTAGATTTAAACAGCTGAGTCAGTGCACAGGAATGTCTGTAGCCTTGTTCCTTGATATTTTATGAGCTTGCCTGTGCACTGAATACACAATAACAATGAATATTGAAAACAAAAGCAAGTTAGATGCCTACCAGCTTCATCCAAAGGATAAATGGAGCTGCCTCATGAGTTGATAACTTTATAAGCAGCCTTAAAATGCTAAGACACAAAAACGTGGCTCAAAACAATTAAGATCACTGAAGTCACCTATTGGATGAAACTAAGCACACATAAAACAACACAGCACAGGCTAAGAGCCTTAATGAAGGAACAGTAAAAGCTTCATCCAATGATTTCCTTTCTATTGCTGAAGGTTAGCTGTGGGAATCACCATGGATGTCTAAAATATATCATTACTGGTGGCTTCTTGGGGACTGTTGCAACTTCTTATTTTTATATCAGCAAGGAAGTGTAGATTGGGGCAGAAGCCAGAGTTGGGAACAGAGTTTGGCAAGAAAAACAAAATGCACAGGTACAGTATAGGTGGTACCTCGCTCAATAGCAGTAACTGTGAAAGGGATCTTGGAGTCCTAGTGGACAACCATTTAAATATGAGCCAGCCGTGTGCAGCAGCTGCCAAAAAAGCCAACACAGTTCTAGGCTGCATCAACAGAGGGAGAGAATCAAGATCACGTGAAGTGTTAATGTCACTTTATAATGCCTTGGTAAGGCCACACTTGGAATACTGCATCCAGTTTTGGTTGCCACGATGTAAAAAAGATGTGGAGACTCTAGAAAGAGTGCAGAGAAGAGCAACAAAGATTATTAGGGGACTGGAGCCTAAAACATATGAAGAACAGTTTCAGGAACTGGGTATGTCTAGTTTAATGAAAAAAAGGACTAGGGGAGAAATGATAGCAGCCTTCCAATATCTCAGGGGTTGCCACAAAGAAAAGGGAGTCAGCCTATTCTCCAAGGCACCTGAGGGCAGAACAAGAAGCAATGGGTGGAAATTAATCAAGGAGAAAAGCAATTTAGAACTAACTAAATTTCCTGACAGTTAGAACAATTAATCAATGGAACAACTTGCCTCCAGAAGTTGTGAATGGTCCAACACTAGAAGTTTTTAAGGAGATGTTGGATTACCATTTGTCTGAAGTAGTGTAGGGTTTCCTGCCTAAGAAGGTGGTTGGACTAGAAGACCTCCAAGGTCCCTTCCAACTCCGTTATTCTATATTTTAAAACTATTGTTTTAAAGTCAAAGAGCACCAAGGACTCCTCATCTTAAACCCGAGCTACAACATCCCCTATCAGAAATGCTACTTGTTGCAAGAAAAAAGTCATGTCACTCATTTGATTTTCCAGGTTCATGGTCTTCTTTAAACACCAAGATCTTATGCCTTAGTGACTGCCTATCTAGCTATTTGAAATCTTCAATTTGTAAGTCATTAATCCCAACACAAATTTAAGAGTGCTGATTTTTACTTAATACAGCATCATCCAGTACCTTTTTGCTTTAAAAAGGTATATTTAATGGCTGTAATAGCAAACTTGTTTTTCCAGAATGAAGAGTGTATTTCTTTTATGCTCCATTATAGCAGTTCTACATATCACAGTCTCCCACCTATCCTGCTTTCTTTGACAAGGTAGTACCTAGTAACTATTCTTGATTAATGTGCTTCCAAGAGTGAGACCTAGTTCTAATATCAATAACATTAATTAGGTTGTCAAGAGACAAAGTCTAAAAAGTGAACTAAGCTTGTGCAGTGCAATTTCAAAATGTGCTCATTTATTAAGAATGGCAATCAATAATAAATTAGTAAAATTAAGATCAGAACTCATGAAAAACTAATCTTTAGAATAAACAGAACAGAAAATACACAAAAAGACATAAATCCACAAAACATCAAAACTTTAATAGAATGTACATCGGGAGCAACAATGGAGGAGAGTTTTGGCAATACAGAGCTTTCCCAGAGTGGGGCCCGGATTAAGAGGCTGCGCAGTCCCAAACTGCAAGAAGGAAGAAGATCAGGGTAGCTCTTACGATATCTCTAGTAAATTAAAAAGGTATAGCTTTAGTCTGGCAAAACTCTGTCCGTTAGGTGTAAGCAAATGAGTATTAATCTCTGTTCATCTGAGTGTTTTGGTCTTTTGTTTTCTTTTAATTGTTTCTTTTGACTGGTATGTATGATGATGTTATTTGTGTTTGTTGATGCTTGGTTTGTCCAAGTGCCAGGCTTACTGGAATTCTCTGGTGTTTTTGAACTTGGCTTGGTCTAGACCAGGGGTCTCCAACCACGGCAACTCTAAACTCGGCAGACTTCAATTCCCAGAACTCCCCAACCAGTTTACTGATTGGGGAATTCTGGGAGTTGAAATCCGCCAGGCTTAAAGTTGCCAAGGTTGGAGACCCTTGGTCTAGAAGGTTCACAGTTTCCCAGTTGAAACAATGATTGTCAAGAGACAATGGAAAAAGCAAAAAAGAACAAAAAGGCCAGAAACCTCCTCACCAGCAATCAGCATCAACATGAATAGAGATTAACACTAAGATTAACATTAGACCAACAATCAAGAAGTAAACAATGCCCCAATCAAGGTTTATGGTTTATGGTTTATTAAATTTATATACCGCACCCTTTCCCAAAAGGGACTCGGGGCGGTGCACAAGCAATTTAAAAACATATATAAACATAACAATATACAAAATATAAAACCAAATTAAATTAATATCCCTGTGCTAAAAATTTAAATATGTTAAACAATATCCCTATATCAACTGTCAAACAAGCTAACAGTAAACTGGCACTGATAATGTTACATAGTTACATTAATGAAAGGTCTGCCAGAAAACAACCAAACTCAGAATAATAATAATAATAATAATAATCTTGAAGGCGCAAAGAGGGAGTCCTATGATTTACCAACAAAAGGAGGTTACCATCTTGAAGCAGATTCCAAGAAAGATTAGAGAAGCTAGAAGGAAATTTTCCTTCTTGTCTAAAACATTGTTTGATCATGGGATCTGGTTCAAGTGGGTGATACCCGAAGGGATGCTGGTGTTCTGGGAAGGAGGTAGAGTGAAGATTAAAACAGTTGCTGAGGCGGAAGCCTTTCTTAAAAAACATTCCTCTGTCCTGGGAGAAGATCCAGGGGGGGCAGGGGGAGCCATGGCCCCGCCCGCTGGGGGCCCGGGGGAGAAGGTGGAAGATACAATTGCCAAGAGACTTAGATCTAAAAAATAACTTTGCCCTGGGTTTTTTTTGAGTAATATTATATGATATTTGTAATCTGGATTTTTGTAATTGACTGACAGTATATAACTGAAAAATTTAGGAATATGTACTTGCTCCCAGCTTGTAGTGTTATGTGAAATGTTTCTTTTCTTTCTTTTTAATAATGTAACTTGAGGTACCGGAGGAGCCGACGACTTTGACGTGACTACTCTCAAAATTTCTATGTATCCCTTACCCAACCCCACAAAAAATGTAAACTCAATAAAACTTTTTCAATATAAAATAATAATAATAATAATAATAATAATAATAATAATAATAATAATAATAATAATAATTTAATTTCTTGACCACTCCCTCTCCCCGTAGGGACTCGGAGCGGTGCACAGGGAAACTAAAAAACCATAAATATACAATCAATAGACAACATCTTAAAAACAAATTAAACCATACCTGTGCTAAAATACCCATTTTAGACTAAAATTCCCACTAAACAACTAAAACCCCATAGAGAGAGACTACCCTAGGCCGGCCAAGCAGAAAACATATGTTTTTAATTTTAGACGGAAGGAGCGGAGGTCCGTGGTCGTTCTAATGTTGGGGGGAAGGTCGTTCCAGAGGGCTGGGCCCGCCACAGAGAGAGCTCTTCCCCTGGGCGTCGCCCGCTGACAAAGTCTAATGGACGGCACCTGGAGAAGTCCCTCTCTGTGGGAGCAGATCGGCCGTGAGGATGTATGAGGCAGGATCCGGTCCCTCAAATACCTTCCAATAATTGGTTTATTCATGTAATAATCAGTCTTTATTTATTTTTTATTTATTTTATTAAATTTATACCCCGCCCTTCTCCAAAAGGACCCAGGGCGGCGCACAGGAATTTAAAATACAATATAAAATCAAGTAAAAATTTAAAAAACTTATTTGATACCCATCCTGCGCTAAAAACAAATTAAAATCCCCAAATTTAAAACTGTCTAAAATAGTCATTTGTACATTTGTCATTTGTATTCATCTGCTGATTTGGGACAGTATGTTTCTTAATTATTTGCTTTTGTTCCAACTATTATATGGATAATTGCTTGTTCTTACTCTTAATCTTACTTTTTAAAAAATTCATAGGCAGATAACTTCATTACAGAAGTACTATGCTGCTAGACCGCAGTACTATTTAACCCTTATATGAAATTCCTGGAATGATCCTTAGGAATTTAGGAGCAAACTATTAAAGCATTCATAGGCTAAATTAGGCACCTGGTCAAAATCCTTTTGGAATCACAGGGGTGGCCATGCCTACTCCAACTATGCAAATGGGAAAACCGTCACGAATCGTCACATGACAGCAACATGACATGGTAAGTTTGACACTTACCATGTCATGGTAAGTGTCTTTCTGGACCGGGACGCCCTCCGTACAGTCACTCTAGCGCTTGTGACATCCCACCTTGACTATTGCAACGCTCTCTACATGGGGCTCCCCTTGAAGTGCATCCGGAGGCTCCAGTTAGTCCAGAACGTGGCCATGCGAGGGATTTTGGGAACATCTCGAAGTTCCCATGTAACACCTCTCCTGCGCGAGCTGCACTGGCTACCGGTGGCCTTCCGGGTGCGCTTCAAGGTGCTTTTTACCATCTTCAAATCGCTCCATGGCTCGGGGCCTAGTTACTTGCGGGACCGCCTCCTGCCACATACCTCCCACCGACCGATTCGCTCCCACAGAGAGGGCCTCTTCAGGGTGCCGACTGCTGGCCAATGCCGGTTGGCAACATCCAGGGGTAGGGCCTTCTCTGTGGCAGGGCCTGCCCTCTGGAACGACCTCCCCCGAACTTCGTACTATCACGGACCTTCCCCTCTTCCGCCGCTCACTCAAGACATACCTCTTTCAGCAAGCTGGGCTGGCATAGAATTTAAATATAGGAACGATAGAGCCTCAGTTAATTTAGATAGGTTTTAATGGGATTTTTAGCACAGGTTTATTATTTAATTTCTTTTTAACTTTTGTAGATTTGCATTTATTACTGTATATTTTAATGTCCTGTGCACCGCCCAGAGTCCGTCTCGACGGAGATTGGTGCGGTCTACAAATCGAATTAAACTTAAAGTTAAACCCATGAACTAGCACTTAAGAATTGTTTCCACCCTCAAACCACGTCACTGAAGCAACAGTGAAGTCATAAAGATCAATCAGAATAGGTGGTTTGTTGGGACTATGTTTTAACTACCGAGAAGGCCCAAAGATAGAGGTAGAACAAAGCAGACATGGCCTACAATTTAGGTTCCCCTGTGCAAAAATATTGAGGCATTTTAAGATAGAATGAATTGCAAGAAGCCCCAACAGTAGAGACTATATGGAACTTTGTTGTTTTCCTATCAATATTTCATTACCAGGACAGAGAACGTAATCAATGCATGAAAACAGAGAACATCAAGAACGCAGTGCGGAGAATTCTTAAACTAAATCTGCTCAAATACACATTGGCTGAAGACAGTTCTGCATTTCCTGATAAGAAAAGTAAACTTCTCCCTACATGACATTTCCCAGAATTACTTCAAGACAATTGGAAGTACTTTTAAGGAGGACATGGGACTGTTGCATTAAGCCAACTATCACCAACTCCAGATTTGGTATCAATAATTCCTGGTATAGCATCAAAAGTCTCCATGCAGAAACTGTGCCAAATAAATACGCTTTTATTGGGAAGGCTTTAAATACAATTTGTTTCACAATTAAACTACTGCCTTTAAAATGCAAATGCAAAAGTGCTCCATGGCTCGGGACCTAGCTATCTGCGAGATCGGATCCTGCCCCACACATCCTCACGACCGATTCGCTCCCACAGAGAGGGGCTTCTCCGGGTGCCGTCCACTAGACTTTGTCAGCGGGCGACGCCCAGGGGAAGGGCGCTCTCTGTGGCGGGCCCGGCCCTCTGGAACGACCTTCCCCCTGATATTAGGACGACCACTGACCTCCGCTCCTTCCGTGTAAAATTGAAGACCTATCTCTTTCGACTGGCCGGCCTTGAATAGTTCTCTCTGTCTATTGACTCCAAATTTTAGTGGGTTCTTAATTTTATATTTTTAGCACGGGTAAATATTATTTAATTCTATTTTAATGTATGTATGCTGTATTTATTGTATATTGTTTTTAGCTTTGCCTGTGCACCGCCCCGGGTCCCTGTGGGGAGAGGGTGCGGTTAATAAATTTCAATTTCAATTTCAATTTCAAATAAAGAGCAGTCACACATTCTGCAGAAGCAACCCCCCAAAAGCTTCCCTACGGGTGTTCTAATTTCTAATTATTCTTACAAGAATATTTCAAGCCAATGGACTACAGGTGGGCAACTCACAACCACTTGGACCAGGGCAACTCTTCCCATTTCTTCCAGCGAACTGATCAGCAGGCAAAATGAAGAGCACTTTTTTTGCAGCTTAGCTACCATTTGACTGCAAGCAGGGGGGAAAAGTGACATCTCTCAGATTTGACTGATCTTGCGCGAGCTGCACTGGCTACCTGTCGTCTTTCGGGTGCGCTTCAAGGTGTTAGTTCTCATCTTTAAAGCGCTCCATGGCTCAGGACCTAGCTATCTGCGGGATCGGATCCTGCCCCATACATCCTCCCGGCCGATTCGCTCCCACAGAGAGGGACTTCTCCGGGTGCCGTCCACTAGACTTTGTCAGCGGGCGACGCCCAGGGGAAGGGCCTTCTCTGTGGCGGGCCCAGCCCTCTGGAACGACCTTCCCCCCGACATTAGAACAACTACGGACCTCCGCTCCTTCCGTCAGAAATTAAAAACTCATTTTTTCTGCTTGGCCGGCCTAGGTTAGTCTCTAGCCAGGGATTAGGGATTGTTAATTTTAAATGGGAATTTTAGTGCAGGGATAGTTAAATTTAATTTGTTTTTAGTGTATTTATGTATATATTTTATGCTGTTTTAATTTCTCCCTGTACACCGCTCCGAGTCCCCTAGGGGAGAGGACGCGGTTATACAAATAAATATTCGTATTCGTATTCGTAAAATGATGTGAAGATTGGCAAGACATATTATGAAACACCGTTGGTGCATTGCAACATTGAGTTGATTTCGTGGTTAGAAAACTAAAATTTGAACTATTCAAGGTAACTGCAGTATGTAGCTGGAAAGCCTATGCATATTTTTTTTTAGAAATAAAGAAAACTAAAGACTGATCTTCCCAAGTGAAAACAGAAGGTTTCCCATGCTAATTTTGTTGAGAAAATATATTCAGAGTAACTCCCCAAAGGTATAGAAGAGAATTAATCAGGATGTTATAGTTAATGAACACATCCATGTATTTAATTTGATAACAAAAATAATTAATGCTGATGAACACAGATGTTTCATAAGAGTGGGAAGGACCTAGCCCATTTAATGTTTGAAATGAAAGAATCTATTACTGTCTTCCAGATGATGTAACTAAAGACTTCGATTTTACTAACTATTTTTTAGAGGGTTCTAGTGTTTTAAACTTTTTAGCACAGTTATTAATTTAATTTGGGTTTTAGGGGTTGAATATATTTATTGAGATGTATGTACTATTTGTATTTTACTTGCTGTGCACCGCCCCGAGTCCTGCCCGGAGAGGGGGCAGTATAAAAGTCTAAATAAATTAAATTAAATTAAATTAAATGCAGTATGCCTGGCCTAACTCACATCACCTAGCCCATAGTCTGCAGTTAAATTGTTTTAAATTGGTTTTTAGGGATATTGTCTTAACATATTTAATTTTTTTAGCACAGGGATATTAAATTAATCTGGTTTTATATTTTGTATATTGTTATGTTTATATATGTTTTTAAATTGCCTGTGCACCGCCCCGAGTCCCTTTTGGGAAAGGGTGCGGTATATAAATTTAATAAACCATAAACCATAACCAGTATCGCTTGGAACGATAGTACAGTATCTCACTTTTTTTCTCCCACTAAAAATATTAATTTCTGACATTCTTTCTACAAATGGAAAAGTTAAGAGACACAAGGGATAATGTACCACAAATGCTTTTTATGAATGCTTTAAAATCTTTCTATCATAATAACTAAACCTTTGACACAAAGAGCATTTATCCCAATTTTTCAATGAAATGAATTTTGTGTTTAGCAAAATTGTGTTTATTGTAAAGACCACAAATGGCATGTGGAGTAGTTTCTTTATTGTGTTTACATATTGACAGAAACCTTGACAAATTAAAGGAACAATATGCATAACTATTATATGCACTCTCTGAATTCCTAGGGAGGGTGTGCCTTCACCCGTTTTCTGCATATGAGACTCCAGGTTTTGCTGTCTCTCTGGCCCCTCCCCCCTTGAACTCTACACTCAACTCCACCACACCTTTATGTTTTACTTCATGTTGGAGAAAATATATGTGGCAATGAAAATAATAAATACGAACTACCCTGTTTCCCTGAAAATAAGGCCGCCCAAGATAATAAACCCAATCGGGCTTTTGAGCGCATGCGCTAAAATAAGCCCTCCCTGAAAATATTGCAACGCAGCAGCAGCCATGAGGTGACCACATTCGCTGCCTTCTGCCCCTCAAAAATAATAAGACCTCCCCGAAAATAAGGCCAAGTAGCTGTCTTATTTTTGGGGAAACACGGTTTAACATTGTTAAAAATGCAAAATCTGATATATTTTAACATTACAACTTGCTCATAGCAGCAGGTGACAGGAGCATCTGGCTTTTCATTCCTCCTTCTATTTGGTAGCTAGATCAATTTCACAAGAAATAAAATCAATATTTTTTTAAAAATTATTAAAAAATAACAAATATCTGTTCTATTCTAAATATTAAAATGCAAACATTCCAGTGTAGAAGATGAACTATAAAGCAGCCTACAACGTGCAAAATAGCTGCTTGAATATTTGTTTAAAAAGCATCTGAAAGAAAACACATTTCAGACACTCCACACAATTGCACTAATCTGTTGAAAATGAAGTGCGCTCTCAGCCAGAATATCACATATCACAAAATATTCAAGCTATTACACAATGCCAGAATATTCAAAAGTAAACATTGTCATGCTACATATCCATATGGATAAAGGCTGCCATTCAACATTCAAATCTATAACTTATCTCAAGAGTCAGAGACATTGAAAATTGGCACAGTACCGAAAACAGATTTTTTTTAACTAAAAGCTAGTGCAACTTCCTGTCTAAATATACTGTATTTATCTACTCTCTTTCTGCAGATTCAGAAGACTTCAAAAAGCAAATAATCCTCTATTTAAAAATTTCGGAGCTTGGAGGCGCCAAATCTTTCCTTAGGCTAAGGGGACATGGAAGACCCTGCACCAGTGGTGCAGTGGTGGGTTTCTGCAGGCTCGCACCTACTCGCGAGAGCCGGTTGGTGAAATTTAGAGAACCGGTGAGAGGGGGTTCCACCGGCGTACCTGGAAGTAAATCTGGCCCGCCGCTGCCAGTGACCCAACGGGAAGGAAAGGAAAGGAAAGGAAAGGAAAGGAAGGAAGGAAGGAAGGAAGGAAGGAAGGAAAGAAAAAAAGAAAGAAAGAAAGAAAGAAAGAAAGAAAGAAAGAAAGAAAGAAAGAAAGAAAGAAAGAAAGAAAGGAAGGAAGAAAGAATGAATTTATCATCGCAATTGAGTCCAAAATTTTGGTTGCTAAGCAAGAGCGTTGTTAAATGAGTTTCACCACATTTTAAAAGGTGGCCACTCCCACCCTGTCACATGACTGCCAAGCCACGCCCACAAAATAGGCCACACCTACAGAGTAGGTTCTAAAAAATTTGAAACCCACCACTGCAGTGGTGGGTTGCTAATATTTTTACTACCGGTTCAGGTGCACTCCCGCACCCGTTTGTAATACTTCTGCATATGCGCAGAAACATCCGGGCGAGTGGGCAGAGCTACTGGTTCACCCAATCTGGGCCGAACTAGGAGCAACCCACCTCGGCCCTGCATCCACATTTCTTCATCCACTTTTCTCTTTTGAGTCCTATTCTTTCTTTGAGAAATATCAAAACATCTCCTCTTCCAGAGGGAGAGACTGACCTAGTCTCTTTGTAAGAAACAACTGAATAAGAAGTCATGGGGATGGGGATGTTGAATGAGCCTACTGCATTCACAACAAAAAACTAATAAAGCCAAACATGCTTCAAAACAAATACAAACATTAAAGCAAAGTCCATTATAATAAGTTCAAGTTTTTTCCTTCTTAACAACCAGAAAGAATATATGAAAGCAAATTGAGAACAAATAGAAATGCAGGCTGACTCTATTTTGCAATTCATTCAGAGATAGGAACATGGTTATTACATACGGTAGTTAATGGAACCTATGTCTGTAGTACAATAAAGGTTCTTTAAGAATACAACAAGGAAAGCACATTTCCAGTAGTACGCAATACTATAGCAACTTCTCAACAATACTTAGGGCCTTTTCATACTTGTATCTAACCATTATTCAAGCCTAGACTAGCACCATTTTGTTCCCATAAAGTTCTATTTACCTCATCGCCAGTCTTAAGTGAAACAATAATCTTTGGTCATAAAAGTGGCACTTTGCCGGGTATTCTAATACTACCCCCAAGGACAGCCTCAAGGCACATAAAATCCATTAGGCTCTGTCATCCATTACCTTGTCATCCATTAGCAAATAGTCAACAGAGGTATAATTTGGATTGGTGGTGAAAACAGCAAATTTCATACAGGTACAATTTTTTTGCCAACTTAAAGACCTAAAATCTCATCAGGGATGGGATGGGATGGAACACGTTGTTCCCTTCTCTAAAGGCAGGTGAGGAGAAAGGAAACGTGTTTCAAACATCGAAGGCTAGACTTCCAGGCTCACTCTATACCGGCCCTCATTCTTTCTCCTGGGTCATTAGCTGCGGTTTTTCAAAAAGCTCCTTAAACACCCTTTCAAAATTGTCCTCCTCCAAAAATAAAATAGCCAGCAATTGTCCTAAAATACGCTCTTCAGAGAACATTGAATGGGGACTTAAGCATTTGATATGGATGCCTAGGTATTTGGCTGTTTCCTAGTCCACGGGGAGCTGACACCTACAAATTAGCTGCTAGTAACACCTGGAAGCCTAAAATAGTTTTCTAAATCCAGGGGTCGGGCAGCCCAACAGTCGAATTCTCTGCACACACACACCTGTGCAGAGCGTTCCAGTGTGAAGAAGCTGCAGGCCTTCTAGTGAAGGTCTCTGAAGTACCTTTATTTTTTTTAAAGGCATGGACTTGAACTCCTAAAACTAAAAAGCAGCAAATCTTCCTAATTAAGCCTGTCTCCTCTTTGAGAGACAGTAAACAGCAACTGTATAAAAGTCAGGAGGGGCTCCTGAGAAATTGTTTAAAAGATACATTTCAATCATCTCTTATGATCAAAAGCTGTCCCAACCAAGGCATCAGGCATCTTTTATTTTTAATCCTTTAAAAAAAATAAACCATACCCTCTCCTGCAGACTACAGATCAATATAGTATGGTTTTCCTGTCAACCTCCATTTCAGAATTTAAGAGAGGCAGAGTTTTTAAAGAAAAAAGTTTAAATGTTACTTTTCATGAGATGTTGCTAACGCGAGAAAAGCTCAGAATCATACAGCTTTGTTTATTTACAGCCTGCCTTTATTGTTTTTACAAATCATTCCAGGCAGCAAAGCTACCCAACACTCATTCTTCTTTTTATTTTCCCTACAACAACAATCCTGCGAAATGAGTTGGACTGAGAATGACTGGCCTAAAGTCACTCGGAGCTGGCTTTCAGCCCTACGGTGGGACTAGAATTCACCATTTCCTGGTGCCTTAATCATTGGAGCAAACAGACTCTCAGTCATCTCAAAATAATTGATTCCTGAAACATGTTACTCAGACTATAAAGTAGAGAGGCTACAAAAGATATGAGATGCAAGGAAATACACTACTCCTCTGCCTATCCTCCAGTTCTACTCTTTGGACCATAAATCCGTCTGTCTTACGTAAGATATTCATTCATCCTGCAACTGGCCTACTAACTCAGATAAGGTGAATTTATAGTTATTGAAAGAGGTGGCAAAAATGTTGTGGATCCTCCTTTAAAAAGTTAGGTTCGCAAGCATTAAATTAAATTAAGGCTGTGGTGGCATCCAAAAAAATAATCTTTAATAACATAGATAAACAAAAGTAGTTTTTCCCCCAGAATGATGGAAAAGTGGAGCATTGCTACAATGGAATCCCAAATGTTTTTATATGATGGCGTTATAGGTTAATAGAGGACTAAAAAAATGCTGTGACAGCTCAGAATTTAGAAAATGGATAATTAACTTGCAAAATTTAAAGTCCACTTCGACAGCAATTTAAAAGCCTGAAATTTTAGAATTTATGTCAAAAGGGCTTTTTTTATTTAAAGTAGAACTGCTGGATAGATTGGACTAAATAATCAATCAGTGGGAATCTGACTCTTAAGGTTAGGAATTATAGGAATTGAAACCTTTCACATTTGGAGACATCAGGTAGAGGAAAATTGATAGTCATTATACCATACAAGCCAGGTGTTACAACCTTTGTTCATTCCCCTTTTAAGAAGAGAGTTTCAGTTCTGAGAAACAATATAGAAGGAAACTGAGTTCTGACTTAGGAACCAGCTCCCAGACAACTGTTCACGAAATAAAATAAGAGTTCAAGAGATTTATCTCTCAGTCCCACATAAAAAGACATTTACTTTGGCAAGATTTAATATCTTATCTGCAAAAATGAGGGAAGGAAAATTTCATAACATCCTTCAACAAGAACGCTTCTGTGCACAGTTAGTTACAGACTGAGTCAGTCATACAGGTTTTTTAGAATATTTATTGTACCACACCTTCAGTAGTGCTTCCTCTAATTCAGGAGTCTCCAACCTTTGCAACTTTAAGTCTGAAGGACTTCAGCTCCCAGAATTCTCCAGCCAGCAAAGCTGGCTGGAGAATTCTGAGAGCTGGAGTCCTTCAGACTTAAAGTTGCAAAGGTTGGAGAACCCTGCTCTAGATAAGAGTTAATAGAACTCAAGAGAGCAAAGCTGGCTGGAGAATTCTGAGAGCTGGAGTCCTTCAGACTTAAAGTTGCAAAGATTGGAGACCCCTGCTCTAGATAAGAGTTAATAGAACTCAAGAGAGCAAAGCTGGCTGGAGAATTCTGGGAGCTGAAGTCCTTCAGACTTAAAGTTGCAAAGGTTGGAGACCCCTGCTCTAATTAGATGCTTCTCTTGGCCCCAATCAGAATTGTGCATTTCCTAATAAACAACCAGTCTAGAGAAGTGTCTACAAAAGTTGTGAACTTCTGTATCAGCAATCATAAGTAAAGATGCTGGGTCGTACTCTGCCTCATGTACTCTACAGATCCTTAATTTCTGATATATTGACAATTACAACTAATTCACCATTTTACTTTCCTCTTCTTTTTCTTTATATTCATTATTTAACCTGCTGTTTTCATTTGTGGTTTTCCTAGTGTGACTTTTTATTAATCTTTTGGTTTGCATTGTAACTTTAATAAATACAATGAGGATGCAATTGCAAGTTTTAGTGTAGGAAAATAAAGAAAGCACGTAATTATTTTTGTGGCCCGCAATTAATAAAGGGAAATCATTACAGTGGTGGGTTTCTGCAGGCTCGCACCTACTCGCTGGTGAAATTTAGAGAACCAGTGATAGAGGGTTCCACTGGCGTACCTGGAAGTAAATCTGGCCCGCCGCTGCCAGTGACCCAACGGGAAGGAAAGGAAAGGAAAGGAAAGGAAAGGAAAGGAAAGGAAGGAAGGAAGGAAGGAAGGAAGGAAGGAAGGAAGGAAGAAAGAAAGAAAGAAAGAAAGAAAGAAAGAAAGAAAGAAAGAAAGAAAGAAAGAAAGAAAGAAAGAAAGAAAGAAAGAAAGAAAGAAAGAAAGAAAGAAAGAAAGAATGTATCATCACAATTGAGTCCAAAATTTTGGTTGCTAAGCAAGAGCGTTGTTAAATGAGTTTCACCACATTTTAAAAGGTGGCCACTCCCACCCTGTCACATGACTGCCAAGCCACGCCCACAAAATAGGCCACACCTACAGAGTAGGTTCTAAAAAATTTGAAACCCACCACTGAATCATTACATGCAAAAGAAGAACTTCTCTAAACCGTATAAATGTGGTGTTCAGGAAGGCAGCATGACTATTTCATTGATACAATCTTAATCTTTCAAATAGTAGTAAAACCTTGTGAAGGAGAAGAAAGATCACCAAAAAATAGACAAGTTTTTATTCTAGGTTAATTATATTCTAATTGGAGATAGCTGCTGATTATTATTCTGTTCTTCAAATGATCCTCAACCTGCATTTCAATTGTGTTACCCAGAAAACTATTAGTCAGTGGAAGTAAAAGAAAAAAGTTTTTATTAAACAAACATAATGTTGCCTTATAGAAATAAGAATGAATTACATTCCAATCTTGTCCATCATACACCAATTCTTTTTATGTTTATGTGTAAAATATGTATAATCTGTGATTTTAGTAGCTATACACATATGTATATGTACAAATACACACACATATATGGCAGATATTATATTAAAATGCTAATTTTAAAATATATTATTTAGAGTCGATGCAGAGGTTTGCAAAATAGCAAAACAATTTCACCAAAGATAATCTCCCTTTCAATTCTAAATGTACTCTACCAGCCCACACGCAAGTTCAAATTCATACAGTTTGAATCGCTAAGATGTTTTCCCCTTTCAATGGAGTTTTAAGATGAAGATAATCTTTTATTCATTATACTTTATATAATATGCTTGTTCAGCAGCAAGATCTCCCAAGTGAAGCTTCTGCATTAGGGAAACAGCTTTGAGAATGTTAGTTTGTGGGGAAAAGCAAAGGGAAGAAACCCCTCCCCCCAGAGCTGAAAGCAATTCTAAAATCCCTTTACAATTGGAAGACAACAGAAGGGAGAAGCCAAAGTGAAATAAATCTAATCAGAAAAAGACAAGACTTTGAATAGCATTCCAGATGCACACAAAAATCTAAATAAAATAGATGTATATTCCAATGAAGTATGCATAAACAGAAGCTTACAATGGATCTTGGAGCCTTGGAAAGAATACGAGAGGGGGTTTTTTTGGGTGGGGGGTTGAAGTCACTGAATTGGTTGCAAGCTCTACAGAGCCTGGTCACTGAACAGTACAGCAGTGGCCATTTATCCATTCATTGCAGATA
Organism: Rhabdophis nuchalis; assembly: GCA_039707465.1. Lineage (NCBI taxonomy): Eukaryota > Metazoa > Chordata > Lepidosauria > Squamata > Natricidae > Rhabdophis > Rhabdophis nuchalis. The sequence continues at coordinate 10,849,771 of CM077656.1, forward strand.
ATAATAATAATAATAATAATAATAATAATAATAATAATAATAATAATAATAATAATAATAATAATAATAATAATAATAATAAATAATAATAATAATAATAATAATTAATTTATAGACCGCTTCCTCTCCCCAAAGGGACTCGGAGCGGTGCACAGGGGAATTAAAAATACAGACACAAAAATACGTAAATAGATAAAATAGAAAATTAAACAATTTATCCCTGCGCTAAAACCCACAATACTAAAAAGCTAAACCCCTTAAAAACCCAATTAATAAACGGAAGACTAACCAAGGCCGGCCAAGCAGAAAAAGTGTGTTTTCCGTTTTTGACGGAAGGAGCGGAGGTCCATCGTTGTTCTAATTTCAGGGGGAAGGTCGTTCCAGAGGGTTGGGCCCGCCACAGAGAAGGCTCTTCCCCTGGGCGTCGCCCACTGGCATAGCCTAGTGAACGGCACCCGGAGAAGTCCCTCTCTGTGGGAGCGAATCGGCCGCAGGGATGTATGGGGCAGAATCCGATCCCGCAGATAGCTAGGTTCCGTGCCATGGAGCGCTTTAAAGATGATGACCAACACCTTGAAGCACACCCGAAAGACGACAGGCAGCCAACGCAGCTCGCGCAAGAGCGATGTTACGTGGGCAAACCTCGAGGTTCCCATAATTGCTTGCGCGGCTGCATTATGGACAAGCTGAAGTCTTCGGGTGCACCTCAAGGGGAGCCCCATGTAGAGAGAATTGCAGTAGTCCAGTCGGGATGTCACGAGGGCATGAGTGACTGTGCGAAGGGCGTCCCGATCCAATAGGGGACGCAACTGGCGTACCAGGCGAACCTGGTAGAATGCCCTCCTGGCCACGGCTGTCACTTGATCTTCCATGGACAGTCGGGTATCCAGGAGGATGCCCAAGTTGCATGCCCCATCCACGGGTAAGATGTTCGTCCCCTATGGCCAGTGATGGAGTCAACTGGTTGTACCGGGATGCCGGAAACCACAGCCACTCGGTCTTGGACGGGTTGAGTCTGAGTCTGTTACTTCCCATCCAGGCCCGCACGGCTTCCAGGCACTGGCACATCACATCTACGGCATCGTTGGGGTGGTTTGGGGTAGATATATACAGCTGCATATCATCAGCGTAGAGATGGTACTCTACCCCAAAACCACGGATGATCTTGCCCAGCGGCTTCATATATGTGTTGAACAGGAGAGGCGAGAGGACCGACCCCTGAGGCACCCCACAAGTGAGGGGTCTCGAGGTCGACCTCTGCTCTCCTGCCAACACAAATTGCGATCGACCGGAGAGGTAGGAGGAGAACCACCGTAATACGGTGCCCCTCACCCCCAACCCCTCCAGCCGATGCAATAGGATACCATGGTCGATGGTATCAAAAGCCGCTGAGAGGTTTAATAGGACCAGGATGGAGGAACAACCCCCATCTCTGGCCCTCCAGAGATCATCCACCAACGCGACCAATGCCATCTCGGTGCTGTGCCCGGGTCGAAAGCCGGACTGGCGCGGGTCCAGATAATCAACTTCCTCCAGATGACGGGGAAACTGTTGTGCCACCACACTCTCTACAACCTTCCCTAAAGAGTATTGCAACTAGACTAATGGTAGTCACCCTGGTCCCTACCGCCCACTAGTGGGCGTTCCAGTTTTCATGGTGGGCGGTAGAGGTTTTGTCTGATACTGAAGCACTTTCTTTTTTTTATTTAATTGACTTCCCTACTTTATAAATCACCATTACTGTGGAACTGGTGGGCGGTTAAATTTTTTTACTACTAACAGAGATACAAAAGTGGGTGGTAGGTATAAAAAGGTTGGCTACCCCTGAGCTAGACCAACAGTCTATATAGTACAGTGCTTAAAGCAGTTGAACAGCTCAACAATTATCATTAGGACACAAACCCAAAACTTTCCCAACCTAACCTGGGAATGTTGGGAATGGATTTGTGATCTTGGCACACAAAGCACATCCTTGATAACCACTGTCTTTCATTCTCTATAATTGTCACTGCCTTAAAAGACTTTTTCCCACCCTGCCTGGTAGAAAAAGGACAAAGCACTCAAAATAAGAATGATTGTAATCCAGGTTTATATTACTGAAGTTTTCCTAGGAAGAAATTATATGTTGTGAATTGCAAAATCTATATAAATAAAAATGTAACAATAGTTTGTTCAAAACCGCTAATCTCTGAAAGTCCTGCACCGATCGCTTCCAAATTTTCAAACAATGTTCCTTTCAAATACGGCACCAATGATATATATTGTGTAGATGTCACACCTGTGCCAGGTACATGCAACGGAAATGTAAACAATTGTAAAAAAGGTAGGTAGATGGATACAGAGAGAGAGCAGTGGGCCACAGGTATTATGTCATCCTTTATGACATAAAATACTCTGAGGGAGAAATACAGTAAGTAGGTAGGTTGGGGGTTATACGGTGGTTGTGTTTACGTGTTTGTGTGTGCAGGTGTAGATCTACACACAGATTGGTTGGCCTTTTAACCAGACTGGGCCACAGCAACGAGTGGCCGGGAACGGCTAGTAAAAAATAAGGAGCTTGGGCGGTGGGGGGGGGGGGAAGCAATGTTTCATAATTGTCTTGAATTGCAGATTGAATTATTTTACCAGCTTACTAATGCAGAAGATATGCTTCCATTTTTTTCACCGATGTACGACGTCAGGAGCACTACCACATTGCAATGGTTTTCACTTCCCCAAGTCCTCAGAAAAAAGAGTGGAAGGAATCTGTGCTTTTGTTTCTGAGGTCTTGAAATGCTGAAATGAGGGGTGAAAATGACAAGCCTGCCCCAAGCTACTACAGATCCCACAGGAAAGATCCTTCTGTTGTCCCTATTCCGCCTAAAAGGGAAAGCAGAGAGAGAAAAGGAAACCCCCCAGTAGTTTGGCATTTTATAGCCAGCTGTTCTGTGCTGAAGGAGAAAATTGACAAACCTTTCTTAATTTCACCTCTTTGTAGGCTCCCCAAGGGGGAGATAAAAAACCCTCGAACTAAAACTCCTGGAGGAGAATTAATGCAAGAGGGGTAGAAAAAGACCTAAACTTGACTTAAAACAAACATGCCAACCACAGAAATATGAAGAACATCACATTTGATTGAAAATAAGCAGCTGAGCTGGTTTTCTAGGAACAGAGGTCCTGATCTAGCACAGAGTCCTTATGAGTGAACATCCTTAGTTTTGACTTGAGTTCAACACAGGTAGCCCTCAATTTACAGCAGTTCATTTATTTGTTCCCAGTAATTTTTTTATTTATTTATTTATTTTGGGGGGGAAAAACACAAATAAGGCAGACATATTCAAAAAAGAAAAACATAAGAAGCCATCTTTCGTTACAAATTACAAATCATAAAAATTATGCCAATTAATCACAACATTCCCTACATTTTTTCCATATTAATTTTACAATTATTAATTCTCAGCCTCAATTTAATTAATTGTCAATGCATCCTTTTATATGTAAAATCAAAAACATAAAATGACACTCCACCAGCAAGAAATCACCTTTCCTTACAAATTAGAAATCATAAAAAGTTATATCAGTTAATTACCAAAAATCCAAACAATCAATGAAATTTGAGTTGAGATGTAATAATTGCAAAAAATGGGTCTGGAAGAAATATATGGATTTTTGTAATGAACAGCAGTTCATTTAGTGACTGTTCAAAGTTACAGCGGCACTGGAAAAAGATACTTGTGACCATTTTTCACAGTTGTGACCTTTGCAGCATCCCCATGATCGTCTGATCAAAATTCAGATTGCTTGGCAACCGACTTCATATTTATGATGGTTGGAGTGTCCCAGGGGCCATGCCAGATTCACCGAACAACCTGGCTACTAACTCATCAACTGCAGCGATTCACTTAACAACGGAGGCAAAAAAAGGTTGCGAAACACACTGAACAAATGTTTCAGCTTAGCACCAAATATTTTGTGCTCAATTGTGGTCGTAAGTTGAGGGCTACCTGTAATTTATAATGGCGACTTTATCTAACCTTTTAGAGATCCCAGAATTCCCTTCAAGTGAATCACTTGCACAGCATTCCTGATTACTCTGCTCATTGCTCCTTTGAATATCATACCAGTCTGTCTATTATGGCCTAGTTATATGCGAGACCGCCTCCTGCCCCATACATCCCTCAGACCGATACGCTCCCACAGAGAGGGCCTCCTCAGGGTGCCGTCGGCTGGACAGTGCCGGCTGGCGACACCCAGGGGAAGAACCTTCTCTGTGGCGGGCCCTGCCCTTTGGAACAACTTACCCCCTGAACTTCGCACCATCTCCGACCTCCGCCTCTTCCGCCAGTGTCTAAAGACACATCTGTTCCATCTAACCGGCCTAGCGTAACCTCCATTACTGACTTTTAGATAGTTTTAAATTTGGGGATTTTAATTTGGTTTTTAGCGCAGGATTTTATTAGAATAAGTTTTTAAAAAATTTATATGTTTTGTATGTATTTTTAGTATTCCTGTGCGCCGCCCCGAGTCCGTTTGGAGAAGGGCGGGGTATAAATTTAATAAAATAAAAAAAATTTAAAAAATTATGTAAATAAAATTAGATGCATCATCTGAATGAAAGATGAAAATACTGGCAAAAACAAAGCCATCCTTATGGCTGCAGGGGAAGCATCTTAAGTAATTTTTCCAGATGCTTTCAGCTATATTTCATGGATATTGTTTGAGGGAATATCTGTCAAATAATTGGGAATAAAAGAATGATGGGAAGGGGAGAAAAAACCTGAGTGAGGGCAGGATTTGTGGAAAGATCAAACAACAGAAGGGGCATAGAGTAGATAAAAGACGATGATCTAGAATACGCCATTTCCAAGTACACAGTAAGATTCTCCTTCCCTCCCTCGAGAAACAAAGGAAAACTGCCTTGTGGATCAATCTTCTGATTAAGCTACAAATAAAAACAAACTTATTTATTTTATTTATTTATTTTTTCATATTTATATCCCGCGCCCATCTCCCACAAAGGGACACAGGGCGGCGCACAGGAAAATTAAAAATACAAATATACAAATATACAAAAATACAAAGACTCTTAAAACTATATTAAACCCAACCCTGCACTAAAACATAATTAAAAGTCCCAAATTAAAACTTTGATCAACTAAAAGTCAGTTCGGTGTCGGGTAGTTCATGCCAGGCCGGCTAGATGAAAAAAGTGTGTTTTTAGGCACTGGCGGAACAGGCGGAGGTCAGAGATGACACGGAGTTCGGGAGGTAGATCGTTCCAGAGGGTTGGGCCCACCACAGAGAAGGCCCTTCTCCTGGGCGTCGCCAACCGGCATTGCCCGGCCGACGGCACCCGGAGAAGACCCTCTCTGTGGGAGCGAATCGGACGTAGGGACGTATGGGGCAGCAGACGGTCTCGCAGGTAACTAGGCCCCGTGCCATGGAGCACCTTGCTTATGCCAATCAAAATAGCTACACACTGAAAAAAACCCACATATTTAATTTTAATTGTTGAGCATAGTAGCATTCTATATGTATTTTTTAGTCTATAAACAATTAGCCAGAGCCAAGGTGGCGCAGTGGTTAGGGTGTAGTACTGCAGGCTACTTCAGGTGACTGCCAGCTGTCTGCAATTTGGCAGTTCAAATCTCACCAGCTCAAGGTTGACTCAGCCTTCCATCCTTCCCAGGTGGGTAAAATGAGGATCCAGATTGTTGGGGGCAATATGCTGACTCTATAAAACCGCTTAAAGAGGGCTGTAAAAGCACTATGAAGCTGTATATAAATATAAGTGGTTGTGCTAGTTCTAACTGATTTCATGGTACTGAAGTTTTCCCATAAAAGTCCCTTAACCTTTTCCCAAGTAATGAAAACCTGAATTTTCTTCAGAAATTTACTCTATTTCTGGTATCACTAGGGTCCTCCAGCTTTCTTCTGCAGCCCAAGAAATTATCAATTTTCCATAAGAGAGATATCTCATCACATTCCTCCCTCTTTACTGTGTACAGATCTTCAGAATTTAATTTACTTCTGAAACCAAGGAATCTATCATCATTATTCTTCTCTTCTCCCCATCTATGTCCATGTCTATATTGCTTATAGCTAATCTTCCTTCACATAACCATTTAAAATCATAACGTGATGCAATCAAGATTTTAATTTTTTTATACTTCTGAATGCAGGCTTGTTGCTATGCCAATATACCAGCATAATTACAGATACCAAGAATGGTTCTACATATATGTATATTGCTATATCTTCATGATATGATCGTGTTGTTCAATTTACATTCTTCAGAACTGATCTGCTGACAAATATACTGTAAACAGACCAGGAACTGGCACTTTGAAAAGAGTTGAAGACCACAACTTAGCCGTTTGGCTTACACAGATCTTCTGATCTCATTCCTATTCTCAAGCTTCCTTTCACCCAAAAAACTGGCTAACATTTTGCTACTGAAATATGGCTATTTTAAAATCTAGCTTCAACTTATATTGTGGTAGGGTGGGAAATATTGCAAGAAATAAGCGATATGGATTTCAAAGAATCTCATCTCAATCTTTTAACTGTTTTTTTAAACTATTATTTTTGCTAAAGAAAAATCATTCTTTTGAAATTTGGTCAATTTACAGTACCAAGATATTATACATAACATGCTTGGTTGCATGCATAGCTCATTGGAGGAAAAATCCTATACCTCTTCTCTTATTTCTTATTTTTCATCTTGTATCTCTTAGCATGAAGAAATGATTTTTATAAATTCACCATCTATACATTCACCATAAATTCAAGATGGCGGCGCGCTTAGGCACTGCGGCTTTGAGCTCCTGGTGTCACAGTAGAGTTAGGCAAAAACTAGTCTATACCCGCAGGGAGTTATTAAGTTATTATTAAGTTATTATTAAAGATTGGATCTTCTAGTCGACTCAATATTACCAGCGACTTCCAGCAGTCTCATAATATACAGAGTGACATAGTAAGACTGCCAGGCTCTCCATGGATCGTTGTTTGGCCTAGGAGGCAGCGAAGAGAGGGGAAGCAGAAGCGGGGATGCAGAGCAGGTTTGCTAGTTCGATTACGGAAGCAGCCTCACAGACCAGCATTACCAAGCATTTCCTAACCAACTCTAGATCCTTTGTCCACAAAACCGATGAACTAGAGCTATGGATGGCAGCGAATAAGCTCATTCGTGACTGCTGTGTGATGATCATCACAGAGACCTGGCTTCATCCACTTGTACCACATGTGTCTGTGGAGCTAACTAACCGCACCACACACCGCTTTGACAGAAACAACAACTCTGGTAAAAGCAAAGGTGGAGGACTGTGTATTTACACACATAATAACTGGTGTACTAACAGTAGAGTTGCTTATACACACTGTTCTGCAAACTTGGAATTCTCAACTGTCATTTGTCGGCCATTTTATTTACCTAGAGAGATTTCTGTTATAGTTATCACTGCTGTCTATATTCCACCTGATGCAAATGTTAGCACAACGCTCAAACCAATTTCATTGTAATTTTATTACTAAGACAATAAAGATGATGATGATATCATCATCATCATCATCATCATCATCATCATCTAGTGCAAAGAGAGTTGGGGAGGAGACGAGAAGGGTATTCAGCTTCTGGTCATTTTGAAGACAGCTAAGTGAACAACAACTGGGTAACTTTTTCAGCGAACTCCAAACTTGCAAAAATGTCCATGACTACAACACTATAAATACCAGCAGAGTGAAGACATCTTGAAAGACTTCCAAATTCATTTAAACATGCACAATAACAGATGGGAAACAGACAAAATGATGGTCTAGAAATCTTTTATTTCTGCTTTCTTTTATTTCTATTCGATACACTACTTGAGAATTAATTTCCTTACTCTGTAAATGAATCTTCACTAGAAGATACCAACACACATTGCTAAACTTCATAATATTTTGAACAGGGTGGATTTGATTTAAATCAAGTTGATTTAAATCACGATTTAAATCATGATTTAAATCACTAGTAAAAAAGCTTGATTTAATCATAGTTTTCTACATAAAGACTAATTCTTGCTGGTATAACTTATAATATGCAAGTAGATGAAGATTTTTAGAATAACAACTTTTCATATTAGTTTTTTTTATCCCCAGTTTAATAGGTTAATCATTCATATTTGGACAACTTTTCTGTTGTACTTAGGAAGGAGAAAAATAATCATTACCTTAATAATAACAATTTAAATAGATTTATTCAACTGAAACAATAACATTACAGCATATGTTATTTGCTTAAACAAACATCCATGTTTGTTAACTAATTTGGCTAAACAATATATATATTCACTGAACTTCTTGAAACTTAGCACTGAAGGGGTTGGTTCTGTATTCATAGGTTTGTAGAAGTTAGGATTAAGGTCTTTTTTTCAACTCTGTTCATGTTATAACATTTTTGCTGTGAAGAAGAGGCACGTGATCTCTGCTGGGTCAAATTCAGTTTTGAGAACTGCAAAAGTAAACCAAGCATCTGTGATAATATCTTGTAGGCAGAGGAACTGCCCAATAATCTTACAAAAATCTCTGGAAGAGCATGACATTGTGAATGGATTAATGGAATTTGTTTACCAAAAAATTAAACATATGCAGCCTTATTCCACATAATTAAAAAACTAATCTTTATTTCATGATGGAATAACCTTTGGATGGTAATATATTTTCCTCAAAATCAAAAAAATCTGATTTAAATTTTAAAAAATCCGATTTAAATTTTAAAAAATCCAATTTTTATCCACCCTGATTTTGAATATACTGGACTGGATTTTATGTTATATGGGTTTGGGGCTGCAGGAGAACCCATTAATAGCATTGATAACTAAATTTGAAAACATGCTTTCAAATAAATTGCAACAATGAGTCTGCTAGTTTAAGATGTTTAACTTTAAAAATGATACTCTTGTTTCAGCTTGTTAAAACAAATGCACTTGCTGCCTAGAACTATTAGTCCCTCTTCCCTGATTATAATCATATGGGCATTATTTTAAGTTTTCATCACATTTATTAAATTCACACAGCTAACATTTTTTTGTGAAAGCTTGGAACCAAGATACTATTTCCACAAAGTGAGTTAGATTTCTATTAAGAGATTATCAGCAGGAAACAGAGATTTTGAAACCCACTTGTTTAAACATGCAAAGTTTCTGGAGTATAATCATCAGTGGTGGAAGGCATTCCTATCAAAATGGAGAATGAAACAGAGATTATGGTGCGCAATAAAATATAGTTCCTTTTCTTCTGCATTGTCTATTCAAAAAATGTTTCTCTGTATCAGTGATGGCTAACCTTTTTGTCGTGTCAAAAGCATGCATGCCCGCACCCATAATGCAATGCACGTAACACCATCCCGTGATCAGCCCCCGCACATGTGCATGCACCCCTGCGCTTTCCCGCATATGTGCACGCACCGCCCATGCCCTGTTTGGGGCCTAGTAGGCCTCCTGGAAGCAAACATGGGCTGGGGTGGGGGGATCACCCCCCATACTCCTCCTGTGCACCCCTACACCCACACATACATGTGTGACCCCCTGCCCCTGTGCATGCAACATCCCGCAAGTGACCTCCCCCCATCCCTCCGCGCATGTGATCTGAAAATCAGCTGGCTGGCAGGAAGCGCCCGTACATGCGGAATGGAGCTGAGCTGGGGTGATGTCTCACATGCCCGCAGAGGGCTCTCTGCATGCCCACTGTGGCACCTGTGCCATAGGTTCACCATCATGTTTTCTTTTGCTTATTCTGACTTACAACAGTTCACTAAGGTTTCACTTAGACCAGGGGTCCCCAACCTCCGGTCTGTGGCTTGATAGGAACTGGGCCGCAGGGCCGGAGAGGAGGAGGAGGGAGCAGCCTCCTGGGCAGAGCACGCGCCGGATGCAGGAGAGCGCAGGCGTGGCCGTTTGCGCCGTTGGAGGCCCTAGAGGGCCGAGTGAGCCGACTCCCACCCCGCGTGCGCATGCGTTGCCTATTCCCCCTCCCCCCGCTCCTCCTCTATGGCAGCCGGTCCGCAGAATTTTCTTTAAAAGGAAACCGGTCCCTGGTGCAAAAAAGGTTGGGGACCCCTGACTTAGACAACAGTACTTCCAATCTTGACAGTGGAGAGCACTGTGATTTTCATTAAAATCACTAGGGAAAAAATAATATTTTTCCCTAGAACAGGGGTCTCCAACCTTTGCAACTTTAAGTCTGAAGGACTTCAGCTCCCAGACTTCTCCAGCCAGCAAAGCTGACTGGAGAATTCTGGGAGCTGTAGTCCTTCAGACTTAAAGTTGCAAAAGTTGGAGACCCCTGATTTACAACATGTCATGGCTGTTATGCTGCCCTAGAGCATATGTCATCCTCCCCAACCTGGCCATTCTCCAGATGCATAGACTTCAAAGCCTACAATTCTAACTCTTCTTGCAATTCTGATACAGATAAGTTTCAATTAGTGTGGTTAATGAATCCCACAAAATGTCCCATTACTCAAATTTACATTATTTGAAGTTATGGAAAATAAGGTAATTGCTTCTAGCTTGACTGAAATTTAAAAAAATTAAAAAATGTTTATTTGTTTATTAATAAAATACCATATAACAGTAAAAGGGGATAAATTGTAGTTCTTGAAATGATCTTTTTAAAATCTTTCCTTAAACGGAACCTTTCTCCATTTTGCACAAACGCCTAAAATCCCAACGACCATTGTGCAAGGGCAAGCTTTGTATACTAACTGAATTTTGATTATATACAACCTGGTAGCAATTCATAAATGATGCTACATTGAAAGGTGCGATATTTTAATTCACACTCATCTCAACCTACTAAAGGTAAAGGTTCCCCTTGCACATATAAAATATATAAAGACATATTTTATTTTCTTGAATTTAAAATGTGAAGCAATTGTTCTGAAAGAAATCCTCATTTTCTACATTTCTTCTTTATCTCTAGGAATCCTAGGATTGGATGGAATCTTAGTGATCTTCTACTTCAATCCCCTGCCTAGGACCGAAATCTCCATGCCATTTCAAACCAATAGTTGTCTAAAGGTAAAGGTTCCCCTCGCACATATGTGCTAGTCGTTCCCGACTCTAGTGGGCGGTGCTCATCTCCATTTCAAAGCCAAAGAGCCAGAGCTGTCCGAAGACGTCTCCGTGGTCATGTGGTCGGCATGACTAAACGCCGAAGGTGCACAGAACGCTGTTACCTTCCCACCAAAGGTGGTTCCTATTTTTCTACTTGCATTTTTACATGCTTTCGAAATGCTAGGTTGGCAGAAGCTGGGACAAGTGACGGGAGCTCACTCCTTTATACAGCGCTAGGGATTCGAACTGCCGAACTGCTGACCTTTCTGATCGACAAGTTCTGAGCCACCACGTCCCTATCTACGAGCAAGTTACATTTGAAGACAAGCTAAGTTGCTGAGAAGCTGTTGCAGAGCCTTCGTAGAGAGAAGTGGGGGAGAGAAAGCAAGAGCGAGACTCATATGCTGTCGCAGTCTCAACTACTTTTAAGTTTCCTGGCTAAGTTTTTTGGCTGTGGATCACTAGAGCAAAAGGGACTATTTGAATGGAAGAAATGTAAATACTACTTTTGATTGTTTTGTCTTTGGAAGGCCAAGAATCAATCAAGAAAAATAGTGCTTTTAAGCTAAACTTGGTTCTCTGTGCCATGCTTATTTTGCTGTCACTTCCATTGATCTGACTTCCAAGCAGAAATGTGCTGAAAGCATTACTTGAAAAGAACACGCAGCGAGCCAATCTGCTGCCCTTAAACCTGAGCTTGCTTTCTGATGTTTTCCTACTAGTTGTAGATAAGATGCATGTAGCTGGTGCCCACCCTGCTGGGAATTTTGGGGATTATTCAGGAGGTTTTGGTTAAGATGGGATTGTCCTAAGACAAAAGAATTTTAAGGAAAACATGATTTTCCTTCAGGGAGATCTCTTTGTGATAATGTTCTTAAATGAGAATAGCAAACCAATAGAATGGGGGCAATTTGGTCTCTAATGGATCACACATTGAGTATCTTCTACTTCTCAAAAATGTTCTCCCCTGCTTTTTTTTAGATGACATGCATAAAATATAGGTACACCTGCATTCAAACAATGAACTGTTATTCCTGAGCTATTCTATATCTGTCATGATCATCTTTCTATAAAGGATAGGCCTTAACATTTAGAGACTCAAGAGCTTATTCAGAAAAAGAATAACCCAAGTTATCTGGATAAAGCATACCTTTGAGTGTGGTTACTTGGACAACAATATGGTTGTGGGTCACCTCTATCTTCTTCTGGGATATACACTATTTTGCGAAAAGTATTTGCTCACCCATCCAAACAATCCATCAGGTATTTTAACCACTTCCATGGCCACAGGGGTATAAAATCAAGTACCAAGGCATGCAGACTGTTGTTACAAACATTGCTGAAAGAATGGGTGGCTCTCAGGAGCTCAGTGTGGAACTGGGATAGGAGGCCACCTGCGCAACAAATCCAGTCGTGAAATTTCCTCGCTCCTAAATATTCCACATTCAACTGTCAGTTGTATTATAAGAACGTGGAAGTGTTAGGGAATGACAGCAACTCAGCCACGAAGGGGTAGGCCACGTCAACTGAGTGGGGTCAGCGGATGCTGAGGCGCCTAGTGCGAAGAGGTCGCCAACATTCTGCAGAGTCCATCGCTACTGACCTCCAAACTTCATGTGGCTTTCAGATTAGCTCAAGAACAGGGCGCAGTGGACCGAAGCCACATTGGATTAGGAATGGGATGTCACTTACTGTAAGTTCATATGCGATTAAAGGCAGGTGAGCGAATACTTTTGGCAATATAGTGTATTTTCAAATTAACAGAATAACAGTTGAAAGGGACCTTGGAAGTGTTCTAGTTCAACCCTCCCTCCCACTGAGGCAGGTAATCCTAATTTTGACTAACCTTTACAGCTCTGGCCTTCTTTGGAAGATTCCCATCCATACTAACAAGACCCGGTTCTGTTTAGGCAAGGTCACTTAAGTGCCAACAATGATGATATAAAATCACAGTGACTGACTGATCAGTTCAAGTAAATTAAGATGGGCTAAGGTACATTTCTCTTGATTTCCAGGTTATAGGGGGCTAGGACCCAAATATCTTCCTATGGACACACCAGTTTCATTGTACATGCTTAAGAAATATATCCTGGAAATATCTATCCATCTACATTCAAACATAATGATAATTATCAAAAGAGATAACTGCACTTGTGTTCTTTCTTATTTATTTTTAAATGAGGCAGAGGCATTCTAGTATTTTCCAGCTTGTCAATTTTTTTTAATTTGCCATCAATTGCTAAAACTGACAGAAGGAAACTGATTTCTACTCAGAGCATAAGTTGGATCGTTTTCATGTTACGCAGTACCTCAACATTTCATAAACTATGTGAACTGATATAATGCATTCTTTGTAAAATGTAAATTAAAAGTATTAAGTTAAAATGTAAATTAAGCACACCGATGAAATTCCAGCAGGTGCTTCTGAAAATACACTGATTTTGTCTTATCAAGTAGCATTGCAAAATAGTACACATGGGGCTTATAGTTTGTTGCAATCTATTTAATTGGAAATAGAATTGCCTATATAACTTTCAATGCTATCGGTCCACTTAATTTAGGGTTATCACACATCTGGTTAAAGAAGAACATGCCTTTTTGTCTTTTGTCTTCATGTTCTTGAACCAAATATTGTCTGGGTTTTTCAGTATCTTAACAAGCTACGTTTGTTAACAACCCTGGACAGCTTTCCTGAGCGGCTCAATGTTTCCCTCTAACTCTAAAAGTTCTAACTGCAAGTTAACAAACTCACCTCTGTGACCAAGATCACGTGAAGGGTTAATACCACTTTATAATGGCTGGGTAAGGCCACACTTGGAATACGGCAACAAAGATGATTAGGGGACTGGAGACTAAAACATATGAAGAATGGTTGCAGGAAAAGGAGGACTAAGGGAGACATGATAGCAGTGTTCTAATATCTCAGGGGTTGCCACAAAGAAGAGGGAGTCAAACTATTCACCAAGGCACCGGAGGGTAGAACAAGAAGCAATGGGTGGAAACCAGTGGTGGGTTTCAAATTTTTTACAACCTACTCTGTAGGTGTGGCCTATTTTGTGGGCGTGGCTTGGCAGTCATGTGACAGGGTGGGAGTGGCCACCTTTTAAAATGTGATGAAACTCATTTAACAACATTCTTGCTTAGCAACCAAAATTTTGGACTAAATTGTGATGATAAATTCCTTCCTTCCTTCCTTCCTTTCCTTTCCTTTCCTTTCCTTTCCTACCCATTGGGTCACTGGCAGCGGCGGGCCAGATTTATTTCCAGGTACGCCAGTGGAACCCCCTCTCACCGGTTCTCTAAATTTCACCAACTGGCTCTTGCGAGTAGGTGCGAGCCTGCAGAAACCCACCACTGGTGGAAGCTAATCAAGGAGAGAAGCAACTTAGAACTGAGGAGAAATTTGCTGACTGTTAGAACAATTAATCAGTGGAACAGAAGTTGCCTCCAGAAGTTGTGAATGCCCCATCACTGCAAGTCTTTAAGAAGATGTTGGATAGCCCTCTGTCTGAAATGGTATAGGGCTTCCTGCCTAGGCAGGGGGTTGGACTAGATGACCTCCCAGGTCCCTTCCAACTCTGCTATTGTATTGTATTATTGTATTGATTAGAACTGTCTCCCCTCTTGCACTGTTGCCTGAAATAGATAAGACCACAATCAGTTACATGCCCAAAGCTTTTGCCTACTAGGGGAGCTAGACCAGGGGTCTGCAAAGTTATTATTTTTTATTTCTTTTATCAAATTTATACCCCGCCCTTCTCCTTGTTAGGACCCAGAGCTGGCTGGGGAATTCTGGGAGTTGAAGTCCAGCAGTCTTCAAAGAGCCAACTTTGCAGACCCCTGACCTAGACCATTCCTATCATTAAAAAGCCCGTCTTTCAAATCCTAAAAAAAGTCTACACACAGGCCCAAGTACATTTTTTGTTTAGTTTTTGTAGTCTTTCACTGTAATATTTTGTCAGGGATGCCAAGAAAGTATGTCAATTTCCTCCCCGCCTTTGTCCTCCTTTTCAATTGTGTCTTTTCCGATAACTGTGCAAATTGTTCTACTAGTACAGCGATTGTCCCCCTAATTCAGTCTTTTGGAAAAAATAATCTTATTTCTGTGATTCCTTTTCTGTTTTGGCGAACACAAAAAGAAAAGCTATGGCTCAGCATAATTAATGCTTCCCACGCTAGCAGCTGTTGGTTTTGAAATCATATGATTATATATAATTGGCTCTCAGCTTCAGACAATACAAAGGTATATTATCTTAGTTAAGACTTTTAGTCAAACATTTCCTTTGCTATGAAAAGGCTTTCAAAGTTCACAAGATTCACTGCAATCTACCTTGATGTATATGCCAATTAGAGTTGGTGTTCTTGCTGAAGATCTCCGAGGCATTCAGTTTGGTGGCCTAGTTGCCGATTTATCATCCCCAATTGTTTACAATTTTATTTCGTGAAAGTGAGTGGCAAATATGTTTTATTAAATAACTGTTGTTAAATAAGCTTCCTTCCCACTTAAGATTTGAATGCTCTACCCCAATGAGATCGCCTTCTGCCACCGAGAGCTTCCCACCGGCCAGTACGCTCCCATAGAGAGGGTCTCCTCATGGTGCCGTCGGCTAAACAATGTCAACTGGCGACACCCAGGGGGAGAGCCTTCTCCGTGGGAGCCCCTGCCCTCTGGAACGAATTGCCCCCGGAGTTACGGGTTATCCCTGACCTACGCACCTTCCGCCGTGCTCTCAAAACTTTTCTTTTCCAACAAGCCGGGCTGGCTTAAATATGAATGTTATTAATGTTAATTGGGTTTGTTGGTTTTTAACTTTGGTTATGGTCCAAATTATTTAATATGTTTTTAAATTGTTTTAACTTTTGTATATCTGTGTTTTATTTTGGCTGTACACCGCCCTGAGTCCTTCGGGAGTAGGGTGGTTTAAAAATATAAATAAACTAAACTAAACTAAACCAATGATAGAAATGAAAAGCAGCTACTATTTCATAGCACAGTCTGATAGCCATGGCTAAGTGAATTAATGCAAACAATCTGCTCATATCATACCTCTTCCTGTTATCCTACTTGGAAATCCTCCATTCCCTTCATTCTGGGAACTTTTTTCTTTTCTTCCATTCAATTGTGTCCAATGCTTAGGGACCGCATGTAGAGCAGGGGTGTCAAACTCAATTTCATTGAAGGCCACATCAAGATTGTTTTGACCTCGAGGTGTGTGTGTGTGGACTGCTTGTCACTTGTGGTGGGAGTGTCTGTAGTAGCCTGAGCACTCTGCCAGCTAAAATGGAGCTCAGGAGGGTCACTCCATTTTTTCTGGCAGAGGGCTGCAGGAGGTCATTGTAGCCAAAAACAGAGCTTGGGTGGGATGCATGCAGCCCTCCCAACCTACATTTTTGCTAGCAGGAGGCTGCAGGAGGCATCAGAGCCAAAAATGGAGCTTGGGAAAGCACCGCAGGCTGGTCCTTCGCTGTTTCGGGGGGGGGGGGGGGCTCTGCAGACCAGATCTAAGCACTCTATGGGTAAGATCCAGCCTGCGGGCCTTGAGTTTGACACCCTTGGCCTAGAGAAGTCCCTGAAGTTTCCTTGGCAAGGTTTTTCAGAAGTGGTTTACCCTTTTCTCCTCTCTAGGGTTAAAAGAAAGTGACTGGCCCAAGGTCACCCAGCTGGCTTTATGCCCACATCAGGACTAGAACTCTTAGCCTCCCAGTTACTAGCCTGATGCTTAACCACTTAAATTATAGCAATAGTTTCATAATCTATAGTGTGCACATTTTAGATCAGGTTACAATGGGCATTAAACCAATGGTGGGATTTTAAAAAAAATTGCTACCTGTTCTGTAGGCATGGCTTGGTGGGCATGGCTTGGTGGGTGTGGCAGGGGAAGGATACTGTAAAATCTCCATTTCCTCCCAACTCGAGGGGAAGGTTACTGCAAAATCCCCATTCCCACCCAATCAGCTGGGATTCGGGAGGCAGAGAATAGAAGGGGGCGAGGCCAGTCAGAGGTGGTATTTACTGGTTCTCCGAACTACTCAAAATTTCCGCTACTGGTTCTCCAGAACTGGTCAGAACCTGCTGAATACACCTCTGCTTTAAACACAGACTTAATATTAAGCATGAAAATATTTTCTTGCAAAAGAAAAACCAAGATGGGATATCTGTCGGTGCTAGTAGGATAACATGAACCTATAAAATGGACTCTTAAATGGATTACAGTCTTAAATGGATTATGGTCTTTGCACCAGAAAGCCTAGCAATGTAATCTGATGTCATCATAATGAAAATGTGTTTATTTCAGGGAACTCCAAATGTAATTATTGGTGAGAACTATTCTTTTTAAAATAAGCTCATAGGTTACTGAACTTTCTGAAAAAGATAGTACGATTGGACATAACTATCTGAGGTCTAACAATATATTGTAATGGAATTATGACTAGAGAAAATAACACCCAAACATTATATTGCACTGCTCAATTCAGAGATTCTGAATCCTTGAATACCTTTCTGGATAAAAACCAGCTTTCATAAAATGAAAGGCATGTGGTTTACCACTGGATAGAAATATCCCTTAAACAGAATCTATCAAACATGACCAAAATCACCAGAAAACCAGAGTAAAACATCTTCTTGCTAAGAATCATAACAGCATTAAAGCCCAAGGGTCACCCCACATAAACTGCATCCATCTTATTCTTCATTCTTTTCCATTGTCACACACTATATTTAAATATTACCAATAATATTTAATCAATGAATTACAAGCTACCTTTCAAAGGTATTTTATATTTGACCCATATGTGTAAGGCTCTTTTTGACTGAATCTGATAGATAATTAAGTAAATAATTCAACAAATATATCTAGATCCATAATCTATTCTTGCCAGTGGCATAGGCAATCTCATGAGGCAAGCTGAATTTTCAACTGAAGGCATACCTTCCAGAATTTCCAGAATAAAATGAATATATTAATGAATACATTGATGGATGCATAAGTAAAACGTTGCAGAAATAAGGGAAGAAGTTTAACATCTGTTTTTCAGGCAAAAAAAACAACTTTAGAAGACAGATTTCAGCACTCGATTAATTCATTTAATGTCACTACTTAACTATGTCTTTAAAGATAGGGTACATACTATGCTATTAAGCAGACAGGTGTTTCAGCTAACAGTGAAAAGAACTGCAGAGTAATGCGTCAATATATCCTGGGTTAAATAGGCAACCATTGCTTGCTTCTCAACACTTCAAAAACGATACAAAAAAGAAAGCGAAAGTTGCTACCAAAATCTAGAAAATGACTCTAATTTTATTGATTTTCAAGTTCAGAACGAATGGAGTTCATTCCAAAAGCCAGATCTTACTTCCGTCTACTGAATGTCTTCAATCTGAGCAAAATAGGTCATTCAAAAGGTTTCTAAATACATTTAAATTGATGCAACCTAAATCAACAAGTATATATCGTGTGGCATGCCAAATTACTGCTGCATTCATTGTTTGAACAGTATTTTTTAAATTAAGCACATCAAGTGAAATTTGATAATCTACCATCAATTATCTCCCCTTGCTTATTTGATATGCTGATTGAAGTCTAAACACTCATTAACAGTAATAGTATTTTTTAATATGAAGTAAGCATGTGTTCAGCAATGAAAAATATCTTCCTCCAGATAAATTCTAGTTTAAAGAAGGCTATGAAAAGAGTAAAGTTCCTTCCTGTTGAATATGTCTTCTATAGGTAGTCCTCATTCATTTAGTGACCGTTTGAAGTTACAACAGTACTGAAAAAAAGTGAATTATGATCATTTTTCACATTTACAAGGATTGCAGCATTCCTCTGGTCACGTGATCAAAATTCAGATGTTTGGCAATTGATTCATATTAATGATGGTTCCAGTGTCCTGGGTCATGTGATCACTGTGAAACTCCCAAGAGAAAACCTCATTAATTTACGAACCTCGAGACAAAGTTCAAAAAACATCCATTTATTAGGATTAACATCCTGGCTGAACCTCTGGTGGAGTCAGAACTGAAAATAATTTAATGGCGTCTGAACTTTACCCCCTATGCCCCTTCCCCTCTGCCTAGTCATAAATCACGTTAACCAGTTAGCAGTGTAATTGAATCTATACATGCGCATTCACAGGCCAGCTTGAGATTCCATTCTGACCACAGGAATCCACATTTCTCTATTTATTTTATTTATTTATTTTATTAGATTTCTAGACCGCCCCTTCTCTACACACGGGGCAGTGTACAGGTAAAAATTAAAACTACTAAAACCATAACAATACATATAAAGTTAAAATCAAATTAAATAGTCTTCTGTACAAATTTATAAAAGTTAAAACTAAACCCATAAAACCGAATAAAATAATTTAAAATTACAGACTGGGGCGAGAAGCATGAAGTTAGGCCAAGCCAGCTAGATGGAACAGGTGAGTTTTGAGTTTCTGGCGGAAGGAGCGGAGGTCCGTGGTCGTTCTGATATCAGGGGGAAGGTCATTCCAAAGGGTCGGGCCCATCACAGAGAAGGCCCTTCCCCTGGGCGTCACCCGCTGGCATTGCCTAGAGGACGGCACCTGGAGAAGTCCCTCTCTGTGAGAGCGAATCGGCCGAAGGGATGCATGGGGCAGGATACGATCTCGCAAATAATGGCAGCTTGATAGTAGTCATTGTGATGGTTTGCAAGCTGACAATCCCCTTTGGCAACTTTTTGACAAGCAAAGTCAATGGGGAGTCCAGATTCAGTTAACAACCATGTTCCTAACTTACAACAACAACAGCTATTCACTTAACAACTGTGGTAAGAAAGGGGGTAAAATTGGGCAAAATTTACTTAACAAATGTTTTGCTTAGCAACAAAATTTTGAGCTCAGTTATGGTCGTCGGTCAAGGACTACCTGTATATTCCAACCTCCTGAAGTCAAAATGCTGCCGAGTAATTAAAAAAAGACAACTCTGAACTTTAGGTAAGCTGACAAAAGGAAAATTGGTCAAAGAATTGGAAGCTTTAAAGCAGGGGTCTCCAACCTTTGCAACTTTAAGTCTGAAGGACTTCAGCTCCCCAGAATTCTCCAGCCAGCAAAGCTGAAGTCCTTCAGACTGAAAGTTGCAAAGGTTGGAGACCCCTGCTTTAAAGGGCATATTTTATAAAAGGGGAAAAAAGTTCACAAAGTTCCTTGCCAACTGAGATATTATCATATAGATGAATAATCTCACAAAATGGAAGTATAATGTAACCTTTTTTCAGGAATATTTCTCTCCTTCAAATCATTGCTAAAAATTCAGGCAGCAAATTACTGTAAGTCATTTGTGACCATTCCGTGCTTGAAAGAAAACACAAAAAAAGGATTTTGCTCTTAAGGAGAGTAAATTATTCCAAGGAGGATATGCTGATTCCTTTCTGAAGTCACAAAGGAAATGTATTAACCAAATGCTTTCCATAGAAGCTGCAACGTTTGCCAGGATCCCGCAGCCGTTCCCTTGAGTGTAAAAGCAACAGCACACTACACAAAATGCCAAGTTACACACATTGGCAAAAGGCCCCAGGCAGTGTGGTGTTGAAGATGTCAGAGCACAACTGCAGAGATCCAGGTTGAAGTCCAGATTTGGCCATAGGTATTTACTCGTTGACTTTAGCCACACTCTGTAGTAACTGTTCAGAGTTGTTCCTGAGTAAAGCTCCCTGTATAAGAAATCTTCAGCTCTCTGAGAACATGAAAACATGACTTTTTTCTCTCTAGAATTTGCCTCTCATGTTTGCAGGATGCACGTATGATGAGATGACTTTTTTTCCTTTGTCAGTTGGTTTGTGTTAAAGCCTAAGGCTGAGTATGGCGGAGAAATGACTACTTCAAGGTCACCCAGCTGGCTTTCTTTCCACTAGAACAGGGGTCCCCAACCCACAGACCACGGACCGGTGCCGGTCCATGGCTTGATAGGAACCGGGCCCCAGTGAGCGGCACAACTCTTAGAGGAGGAGGGAGGAGGGGGCAGCCCCCTGGGCAGAGAGCGTGCCGGGGGCAGGAGAGCGCAGGCGCAGCCGCTCACACCGTTGGGCGCCCGAGAGGGGCGAGTGAGCCGACTCACCTAACCCACGCATGCATGCGCTGCCTGTTCCCCCTCCCCCCGCTGCCCCTCTACATCGGCTGAGCCATGGCCACCGGTCTGCGGAATTTTTTTAACTTGAAACCAGTCCCTGGTGCCAAAAAGGTTGGGGACCCCTGCACTAGAAGACTAGATTCTAGGTTTCCTCACTCCTATCACAGTACTCTGGTCTTTAAATGTATTTGGGACATCCACGTTCTATATGTTCAAATATTTTCACTACCGCCATTTCCAGTGGAACTGGCCTGCCCTATGAAAGCCACGTTTCAGTGTGGCTTCTCACCATTTTCCATATATGAACATAGAATAATAAGGTTGGAAAGAATCTTGAAGGCCTTGCAGCTCAAGCAGGAGATCCTAGACCATTCTGGACAAATGGCTGTCTCTTCTTGAAAACCTGCAGTGATGGATTATCCACAACTTCCAAATTTAAGCTGTTCCATTGTTCTCACTGTCAGGAATTTCCCCCCCCTTAGTTCTAGGTTGAATCTTTCTTCATTACTTCTTGTTCTGCCCTCAGGTGCTTTGTAGAATAGGTTGGCCCTTTCTTATCTGTGATAGCCCCTCAAATACAATACAATACAATAGCAGAGTTGGAAGGGACCTTGGAGGTCATCTAGTCCAACTCCCTGCCTAGGCAGGAAGCCCTACACCATTTCAGACAAATGGTTATCCAACATCTTCTTGAAGACTTGGAGTGTTGGGGCATTCACAACTTCTGCATACTAGAAGATACTAGTAATACTAGAAGACTGCTATCATATCACCCCTAATCCTTCTCTCTAGATGTCCCCGAGTTGCTCATCATATGGTGTAACCTCTTTATCACCTTTGTTGCTCTCCTCTGCATTCTTTCTAAAGTCTCAACATCTTTTTTTTGCATTTTATGAGATAAAAGGCAATGTTTAGTCATAGTGGACCTCATCCTGAAGATAAGATCTCCTACTAGAGACCTGGATGCCATCCACCTTGGTATTCTTCTGGAAAGCAACTCAAATTAAAATCCTCCAAAAGACCTATAATCTTCTGCCACCTAGGGGGGGGGATGGGGGGGGGGGGTTGGTGCCTTGTTATCATCACAATTGTTTTATTTTATTATCCTGTTAATATTATTTCAATAATTTAATGTTTGCATAGGATTTTACTAGATTTTGTGCGTTATTGTTAATTGCTTTGAGATGGTACCTATAGATAGCAAACACAATACACCTAGCTTTATAAATAAGAAGTTATTTGCATGCAATGAGGGGTGGCTACAGATTGTACATTATTTTCAATGCATAGTTAAATATATTGGTTAAATATATTAATTAATTATGGTAGTTTTGTCAGCTGTGTCTATGTGGTGCTGGCTCTCCCTCTACACCAGTGGTTCTCAACCTTCCCAATGTGGTGACCCTTTAATACAGCGCCTCATGTTGTGGTGACCTTCAACCATAAAATTGGTGTCTCGGTTCCTAAGACCATCGAAACTATGTGTCATAAGGGTCATTCGACCCCCAAAGGGGTCCCGACCCATAGGTTGAGAACCACTGCTCTACACACTTGCTTCTATACAATACAATACAATACAATACAATACAATACAATACAATACAATACAATACAATACAATACAATACAATACAATACAATACAATACAATACAATACAATACAATACAATACAATAGCAGAGTTGGAAGGGACCTTGTAGGTCTTCTAGTCCAACCCCCTGCGTGGGCAGGAACCTTATACCATTTTAGACAAATGGCTATCTAACATCTTTTTAAAGACTTCCAGGGTTGGGGCATTCACAACTTCTGGAGGCAAGCTGTTCCAGAGGTTAATTGTTCTAACTGTCAGGAAATTTCTCCTTAGTTCTAAGTTGCTTCTCTCCTTGATTAGTTTCCACCCATTGCTTCTTGTCCTGCCCCCAGGTGCCTTGGAGAATAGTTTGACTCCCTCTTCTTTGTGGCACCCTCTGAGATATCGGAACACTGCTATCATGTCTCCCCTGGTCCTTCTCTTCATCAAACTAGACATACCCAGCTCCTGCAACCGTTCTTCATATGTTTTAGTCTCCAGTCCCCTAATCATCTTGGTTGCTCTTCTCTGCACTCTTTCCAGAGTCTCCACGTCTTTTCTACATCGTGGCGACCAAAACTGTATGCAGTATTCCAGGTGTGGCCTTACCAAGGCCACACACTTCTGAACATTAATACAGCCATAAAGAAGCTGACCCCTGTTTTATCCATATTTTAGAAGTAATAGAAAAGTACCCAAACTGCCTAATGGCATCCATACAAGAAAATAAACTGTATCTAGTATTTCAGTAAAAATGCATCCTGTCCCTAAAATTAATTCTCTGGCTAAACAAATTGAAGGAAGCAAACTCAACAACCTCCTAACTAAACCACAGGGGGACCAATCTGGGATATGAAAGCCACATATCACCTTGGACTTTATTTCCCTAGCTCTTAGCCCTTTGGAGACAAACAGTTCGTCCTTTTGGCAAGAGTGGTCTATTCCTTGCTAATAACGTTATAGGTTGGAAAACAAACAGAGAGAGAATAGGGTAAAAAAAAAAAGGAAAACCTACTACAGGTGGTCTGAAAGAGAGAATGGTGAGCCTGCCCATTTCTGCTGCTGGCGTCACTTATTCAGCCATTGACAAGCAATGTGACCCCAAGATGACACTTGCTGCCTTTTAGTTTACTTTATTGTCATTACACATGATATAACAAAATTAAATGCCATCTTCAGTGTACATTATAACTATAAAAATAAAAATCACAAACACACATCAGTCACATTGTATATAATTAAAATTGAAAAGCTGATATTGTATTAATATTGCACTATACTGCAGAATTCAATATAGTTACTGCCCTGGGATGGAAGCTGTTTTTCAGCCTATTTGTCGTTGCTTTTATTGTCCTGTACCGTCTGCCAGATGGTAATAGTTCAAAAAAAAGGGTGCCCGGGATGAGATGGATCTTTAAGAATGTTTTGAACTTTCTCAAGGCAGGGGGAGCTATAAAGCTCTTCCAAAGAGGGGGAGTGTTAGGAGTATACTCCTAGTGTTGGGTAGTCAATAGATAATACCATGATGACAAATGGTCATTGTGGCTTTAAGACTGTTGGAATGCAATTAGAGACTGTAATTATCTCCACTATAAGAGGAAGTCAGCAGAACGCAATCTCGCTCTCTGCTCATATCTCTACTGTTTTGCTATCTGATCGTTTGCTGTGACTGACTGTGTCTCTCCCTTCTGGGAGAGAGAGCGGGTTATAAATTAAATTATTATTATTATTATTATTATTATTGAAGAAGGAAGAAAGAATTGTGGATTGCTGACAGTAAGCAATTGTTTTTGTTTGTTAAGGACTTTGTTTTGACTAACTACCAACCATCACTGCTTGTGAAGCAGTAGTTTAGTTTTACAACACCAGTAAAGCTACTTTGTTTTTATTAACAGTGTCTGGGTTACTATTAGTGTGTTCACTAGCAACGTTTATCTAGCTGCACATTCCGCTGCACGGCTTTTCTGTCTCCCAACGGAGATATCCCCCAACAGGGAGAGGGCAACCAATGATCCTCTGGGCAATGACGTTGACCCTCTGGACTGCTGTCCTATCTCCTGCTGTGCAATTGGCAAACCATACACAGGTGCAGTAAGTTAAAATACTCTCTATGGTGCAGCGGTAGAAGGTCACCGGCAGTTTTTCATTCCATTGCTGTTTCCTGAGAAATCTCAGGTAGTATCATCTCTGCTGGGCCCTTTTGACCAGTGCTGCGATGTGAGTTGTCCCAGGTCAGGTCCTCTTTTATGATAACACCCAGAAACTTAAAACTGGCCACTTGGTCCACTCGGATCTCCATTGATAAGCAAGGGACCCAAATAAAGAATTGATGCAGAGAGAGGGTCCGTTAATTTATCAACAAAAGGAAGTCGCTATCTTGAAGCAGATCCCAAAAAAGATTAGGGAGGTGAGGAGGAAGTATTCCTTCTTATCTAAAAAATTGTTTAACCATGGGATTTGGTTTAAGTGGGCGATGCCAGAAGGGATGTTGGTGTTCTGGGAAGGAGGAAGAGTAAGGATTAAAACAGTTGCTGAGGCGGAAGCCTTTCTTAAAAAACATTCCTCTATCCTGGGGGAAGATCCAGGGGGGGCAGAGGGGGCCACGGCCCCGCCCGCTGGGGGCCAGGAAGGAAAACAAGAAGACACAATTGCCAAGAGACTTAGATCTAAAAAATGGTTTTGCTTTTTATTAATACAGTATAACTTTTTATCTGGATGTTTGTACATGACTGCCAGCATAGAATTTAGAATTTATGATATATGCATTTATTTTCACCTTGTAGTATTATTGGAAAATGTATTACCAATGTCTTATTAAGAAGCCCTGGAGGGGCCAATGATTTTGACGTGAAAGTTCTCAAAACTTGAAAAAATTTGTAAAAACCAATAAAACTTTTGCAATATATAAAAAAAAAGAATTGATGCAGAAACCAATATATTCTTCCACTGATGGAACATAACATGTACAGATAAGTCCTTGATTTACAACCATTCGTTTAGTAACCATTTGAAGTTAAAACGGCACTGGAAAAAAATTGACTTATAACCAGTTTTTAAACTATTATTGTAACATGGTCATGTAATCAAAATTCAGATGATTGGCAACTGGCCCCTATTTATGATAGTTGCACTATCCCAGGGGTCTGCAAAGTTAGCTCTTTTAAGACTGGTGGACTTCAACTCCCAGAATTCCCCAGTTGAAGTCCACCAGTCTTAAAAGAGCCAACTTGCAGAGCCCTGCACTATCCCAAGCCATGTAGATTATAAATGGCCATTTACTGTAAAAAATGACCAATTACTATATAACCTTCACAGCTAGCTTCCAACAAGCAAAGTTAATGCTTGATTAACTTAATGACTGCAATGATTTGTTTAACAACTGTGGCAAAAAAGGTCATAAAATGAGTAAAACTCACTTAACAACTGCCTTAGAAACAGACATTTTGGGCTCAAGTGTAGTCATAAGTTAAGGACTATTTGTACCTCTCAAAAATCAGCATTGAGGCTGCTGTTATTAGTCTTGTACTTAAAGACATGTCATGCAAATGAAGAGTAACTAGAACAAATGATGCTAAAATACAAGGACAGACACTGAAATCCTCAGCATCAAAAACATAAAAACAAAATTAGCAATTTTTTTCTTTTGCCAGGTGAGTGTAGGATTGCAAGTAGAAGTCAAAGATTTTTTCCAAGTAGGAGAGCAGAGAACTGAGTTGCAGATAAAAATAAATATTTGCTTTTCATCCACCTCTTCTACCTCTGGGACATTAATCTGTCAAGGAAGCAGCTTTGTTCCATTTATGGAACAATTGAGGAACAGAAAATAGCAAAACAATAACCCTTTTTTCTAAAATTGTTTCCAATTTTATCTATCTATCTCCTAATAGCCAGTGATGACTGGACAGTTTGCTTCTCAAATATTCCCAATATTGTTCCTGGATGTTCACAACTAATAAGTACACAGCCAACAAAAGCAACTCAAGAGCAATGAATTACTTAATGCTCATCAAGTCAGACATGATTCTAATGCTTACTTGAATATATTCTGCCATGCAGTCATGCCCACAGAGTTTTCTTGACAACTGTATTGCAAGAGTTTGCTATGGTGCTCCTACTAGGTTCAGCAAGTAATCACTATAATGTTTATGTGGCAAAATACAAAGCAATAGGGAGACCTTCTCCTCAGGTAGAAGTATTGGGCAAAATCTAACTGGCAGCATGCAGCCTAACCTTTACTGCAAGTAGTAATATTGTCTGAACTTCATTTCACGAGTCTCCATTTTCTCTCACGGCTTGTAGACAATGGTTAGAGAAAGACAGTAAATGCACAGATCTCTTAATGTCTCTGATCCCATCCACCTTTCCCACAACATTAACAGCAGACTTTCCCTAACCTCCAAAATCAGTCATTGTGCAAGACCTTTATGCCATAGAATAGGGGTCACTAACTTTTCGGACCTCAGGGACCACTCAATTCATAATTTTAAATCCTGCGGACCACTAATAGGATCAGCCTAACGACCAGCTGGGTGGGCATGGCAAGGTGATCATGTGACTGGGTGGGCGTGGCCAACCCAATGTCACTCACGTCGAGGGGCACCTTGCCAGCCTCTACTTGCTACTCCTCAGCTGTCCGCCTAGGCTCCTTAGAGCCCCAGGAGAAAGAGTTGGCAAGACAGATGGCTCAGTTCAAATTGGATCTGACCGAGAACGAGGCTCAACAGAAGCACCTCACTTAGGACTACGAGCATAGGCTTTCCAAGCAGAGGGAAGACCTGTGGGAGTGCAAGGTCAGTGTCAGCGCCAGGAGGCTCCGAGGGCTGAGATGGCCGGCCAGTTCCAGGCCGTGATGCAGTCCCACAGGAACGAGGTCCTCCTGCTCTTCACCTTCGGCCAAAGCTCTGCACCAGGAGGCTGAAGCAGACCCCAAGTTGGAATTTCTGCCCCCCTCTGTCCCACACAAAAAGGGGGAGACTCTCTGTAGCAACACAAACATTCATTGCAAGAATCCGGCCCAGGGGCCGTAGTTTGAGGCGCCCTGATTTAGTGCAATATAAAAATGCAAATAATTTTTCTGTGGACCACCAAAATTTTCTCGCGGACCATCAGTGGTCCACAGACCAACAGTGCTCTGCAGACCACCAATTAGTGACCGTTGCCATAAAACAGTGATGGCGAACCTATGGCATGGGTGCCACTGGTGGCACGCGGAACCATTTCTTAGAGCACGCGAGGCGTTGCTCTGTCAGCTCCAGCGCGCATGTGTGCACTGGCCAGCTGATTTAGGCCTTCTTTTGAGGCCTTTTTTCGCCCTCTGGAGGCTTCAGGGAAGCTCCTGAAGCCTCTGGAGGTGGGGGGGAGGCTGTTTTCACCCTCCCCAGGCTCCTAGAAAGCCTCTGGAGCCTGGGGAGGGCGAAAAAAGCACACCAAAAGCAGGGGGTCGCATTATGGGTGTGGCACGCCCACGCATGACCCCCCCCCCTGTGCTCCCCCCGCTTTTTGCACAGGAGCCAAAAAAGGTTCGCCATCACTGCCATAGAACATGTATGAGTGAATTCTTATTTGAAGTCAGTGAAAGAGTAGAGATGGAGATCAGGTTTCTATGGTCAATCTTGTTCTTCCCCTTTTCTTTCAGAGCTGCACAACTGACAACCTCCACCCCTTCATGGGTGTGGGGTGTAAAGTACCAGACTGAGCTGCAGTTGATCTGTTGGGGTCCCTGTTTTTCAGCCTTCCTGGGTTCTTCTTCCTTCAACCCATCTACATGTGAGCCAGTCAGTCTCAATATTTGCATGCGTGTTCCCATCTCACCTGTGGTCACAATCTGAGGAATCCGTAGCCCTCATCAAAGTTAATAACAGCCTGTGCAACAGAAACCAAAGACGATAAAGGACAACATCACACCGTAATTATTATGCTGGGTTTATTTTTCAGTTAAATGAAACAAACTGTTCAGAAGAAAATCTGTTTAGCTATAATACTAAATGCGGAATGAAACCCTCTGTAGCCATTTCTTATCTCCCCTTTAGCTCTTCAAATATTTTGGACCACAATGTTGGTAGCTTGCTGGGAAACCAAGCTTGACTTGAGCAAGTTGGTACTTTAGTTTACCCGACGACTATCAGCTCGACCACTGAGTAATTGGATTCGCTTTTTAGAAAAATACTATGCATTCTCTGAACATCGGAGCTGACTCCATAAAAGCAAGCTAGCTTAATTGCTTAGATAGTGCCAGTAAATGTTAGGAAAAGTGAATTCATGTAATTGCTAAACTGACTTTTCTTTTGAAAATTGCTTGTCAAATGCTAAGTGACCACTGATTGCAATGAGCCATATCCTTTGAATTGCTAAACACTTTTAAGTGTTTTATCCGCAGGCGGTATTCAATTGGCACGAAAACTACATGAGCTACAGTCCCTTATTCTGAGATGCCCACCTTTTCTCGGTAGCCTAAACTCATCAGTTCAAGCGCCTATTCAGGAACAAAAAAGTCATTGAAAAATACTGCCATTTATTCATAAGACTGTAGTTAGCCTCTGGTGATAAATTGTAATAACATGTGGGAATGACCTTGGGCGAGTGGATAAGAGAAGCTTCCTAGGAAATGGTCAGATAAGAGAAGGTACATAATGGGTAGAGGAAGATAGCAATAGCACTTAGACTTATATACCGCTTCATAGTGCTTTACAGCCCTCTCTAAGCGGTTTACAGACTCAGCATATTGTCCCCCAACAATCTGGGCTTTCATTTTACCAACCTTAGAAGGATGGAAGGCTGAGTCAACCTTGAGTCGGTGAGACCCAAATGACCAAACTGCTGGCAGCCAGAGATCAGCAGAAGCAAGCCTGCAATACTGGATTCTAACTGCTGCGCCACCGAGGCTCAAGATGATTAGCGGGGACCTTCTCCCCAAAGTTCTCAGACTGTAAAGGAGACGAGGAGATGGCAGGTGATTTAAATTTTCAGATTTTCAGGATCCTGCCAATGTGGCCCTATAATCAAGTAGAAATAACTCATCTGATTATGTTTCCTATTGGTATATCTGGGAAGGCTGACATGTTTTATCCTAAATTCAGCTAAAGTTGAGAGCTTAATGCACACAGTCATATACTATATGTGAAGTTCCCAAAAGATTATCTAATTAATTTACGAGCCTCGAGACAAAGTTCGAAAGAAATCCATTCATTTATTAGGATCAACATTTTGGCATGTTTTTCTGCGGAGCCAAAACTGATTTCCGCTTAATTGTGTTTGAACTTTACTCCTCTATCTCATCCCTTCTGTCTGCATCATAAATCACATTCACCAACAAGGTGCTACAGCAGGTTATGGGCAGGTGTATTTCACATGCCAGCTGCAAGAATATGAGACCTGACTCTAGCCAAACGTATGCATAGAATTCTCCTCCCTTCTCTATGTCGACTTAATAGTAGTCATGGAAATGCTTTACAAGTTGACATCATGCTTAGTAGCACCAACACAAACAGTTTCCCATCAACATTTCAATGGTTGTTTTTTTTTAAATTTCCAAATCTCACATAGAGCCTTGGGATTTCCTAGCATCAGAACAGCGGTTTTGAACAAACTCTTGTTACATTTTTATTTATATAGATTTTTCTTTTCCTTTTTTTTCTTTTTTTCTTTTTTATAGTATTGCTTTTTATTGTTGTAGATATAAATTTAATAACATTACTGTTTTAAAAAGAGAGAGAAATCTTGCAAAGGCTGACTGACTTTTTACCTTTCCTTGTACCCTAAGGAGTCACACAATCTGAATCTTTCCTAATTCTTTCTCTGATTCCCAAGCTCAACCCATTGTTTTTTTGTACATGCTGTTGCAATCGCCTCTGAACAGTTTTTCCAAGGTTATCTCCATGGCTCCCTACACTATCATTTTTTTCCATCCAAGAGTATGAACTGCTTAATTTTTTTAATGCACCTTTCTGGTAGCCTGACTGGGAGGTATTTGCACTTGTCTTCCATGAGAGCAACTACTACTTCTAATTTAATCTGTGGTGGAATCATACAAGCAGCTGTATGGCATTTTGACTGTCTCAAAGAGCACAGAATGCTTTTGCAAATTAGATTAGATTAGATTAGATTTATTTAATTTATATACCGCTCCCTTTCCCAAAAAGGGACTCGGAGCGGTGCACAGGAAATTAAAAAAGCATATAAAAAACAAGACAATATACAAAATTTAAAATCAAATTAAATTATAACCCTATGCTAAAAATTTACAATAAATTAAGACTATTCCCCTTAAAAACCGATTAAAACAATTTGATGTCAGGCTAAAGGCTTAGGCCAGGCCGGCCTGTTGGAAAAAGTAGGTCTTGAGTTTCAGACGGGAAGAACGGAGGTCCATGGTCATTCTAAGTTCGGGGGGTAGGTCGTTCCAGAGGGTAGGGCCCGCCACAGAGAAGGCCCTTCCCCTGGGCGTCGCCCGCTGGCATTGCCTAGTGAACGGCACCTGGCGAAGTCCCTCTCTGTGGGAGCGAATCGGCTGCAGGGATGTGTGGGGTAGGATGCGATCCCGTAGATAACTAGGTCCCGTGCCATGGAGCGCTTTGAAGATGATAATCAGCAAATTACTGTCTGTGCTGAGCTTAATGTCATTAAGCCACAAATCACGATTTATAAGCCACAATGCCTGGGCTTACTGATCAGCCTATGTCATTATAGGGATAGTTTGACTTTGGCAAAATACAACAGGGGACCCAATTCACCCTTTTCTGCACTCTTGGGAATTGTTGTGGCCTGCCAGCAGCCAGCAGATTTGGACAGTGAGGAGGTTGGTGAGGAACACAGGCCAATCCTGGAATCTGAGGAAGACTCTGACGAGGGCTCTGCGTTGGCGGCAGAGATGGGGCCAGGGCCGTCTGACAGTTATCAGCTACCTTCAGAGTCAGACGTCAGGGAGGCAGACGAACAGCTGGAGCCTATTCCCAGTTTGTGCATGCACAGAGTTGCCAGACGAAGGGAACAAGGGTCAACTTGGGAGTAAAGCCAGAGATGGATGATGAATGGCCCCTCCCAGAGGAAATAAAAGAGGATGGAAAGGGAAGGGGTGTTTGCAGGAGACAATTAGTTCATTCTAAACTAAAAACTCACTACTTCTGCCTGGCCGGCTTGGCTTAATCGACCCATTTACCTCAAGCTGAATATTCAAATTGCTTTATTAGGGATTTTTAGGGGTATTCGTTTTTAGATAGTCGGGGATTTTAGCGCAGGGTCTAGGTTTAATTCATTTTAAATTTGTAATACAATGTCTGTTGGTTTTTATATATGTGTTTTTTTAATTCCCTGTGCACCGCCTCGAGTCCCTTCGGGGAGAGAGAGCGGTTTACAAATTAAATTATTATTGTTGTTGTTGTTGTTGTTGTTGTTGTTATTATTATTATTATTATTATTATTATTATTATTATTATTATTTATTCCTGCATTCCTTGCATTCTTGTCAAGTATTGCGACATCTCAAAGATTTATTTTATTTATTTATTTTATTAAATTTATACCCCGCCCTTCTTCTTGTTAGGACCCAGGGCGGCGCACAGGCATTATATAAAACCATAAATACAATATACATCAATTAAAAATATATTAAATTAATTCACCCGTGCTAAAACCCGTTATTAAAACCGTAACCAAATTATAATTTATATTTAAAAGTCAGACGCGGGGGGCTATCCTAGGCCGGCTTGTTGGAATAAGTACGTCTTAAGACGTTGGCGGAAGAGGCGGAGGTCCGAGGTAGTGCGAAGGTCGGGGGGTAGGTCGTTCCAGAGGGCCGGGCCCGCCACAGAGAAGGCTCTTCCCCTGGGTGTCGCCAGCCGGCATTGCCCGGCCGACGGCACCCGGAGTAGACCCGCTCTGTGGGAGCGGACCGGACGAAGGGATGTATGGGGCAGGAGGCGGTCTCGTATATAGCTAGGCCCCGAGCCATTCTCCAAACGTGATAAAGATCAGTAATTGTGAACTATCATGGAAAGATGGTGGGCCGGGACTTTGCTGGAGAAGAATTCTCTGTAAATTAAATAAAAGGGGTTTATCGGGACGAGGACTCAGCGTCATGCTACTGAGGAAGCCTAGGTCAAAACAGGAATTATCATGTTAGTAACCACCCACATTTCTTTGGTCAAATGATCAATCTAGGAAGGGGCTGCACAGATGATGTCTCTCTTATGAAAGCACGGGGTATTTTATAAAGCCAAGCAATTTGAAGACACGATCCCCTGTCACAAGTCAACAAAGAAGCTGGAATTTAAAAGGCAGACATTTAAATAGTAGCCGGGACAGGAGATCCATTGGAAACAGGAAGCCTATTGTGTAGTGGAATTGTTCTAAATCCCTAATCATGATGCCTATACTTTTAAAAAAGGGTCTTATCCCTTGATTCATATGATTTCTACTATGTTTAACTGAACAGATCCTCGCGCAACCGTTTAAATTATATGTTGGTGCAATATTTTATGAATAGACTTCTTTTGTATTGTGCTTTGGCATTCAGCCACCCCAATGTTTTAAATAGAGCCATTTGTCAAAAGGCCAACGGTTTTATCACAGTGAAAATTGTGCAATCAGCCATGAGCAAGATCTGATAGCAAATCAAATGATTTGGATCAGTTAAGATGGCCCTTGAGCAAACAAAGGCTTTCCAATTCAGAGATAATAGTCTTCACTTTTTTTCAAAAATGCAGAGATTTTTGGTTATTATCTTTTCAGATTATGCTCTTATCAAATGCACATATTGTTCATCTACAATCCAATTTTTAAATTCTGGCACGGCATATTTTATTTCCTTGGTTTATGTAATAATGCATAATTTTACTCTACTGCCTGTTAACAGAATTCTAGGCTTATGACTTTTTTTTCAAAAATCCAAGGCAAAATCCTGCTTTCAGTTGAAGTGGCCGACCACAGGTTGACAATAAGAAAAAAATAAGACCAAAGGCATGGCTATCTGAAGACTTTTATAAGCACCATATTTTTTGGAGTATAAGACGCATCTTTTTTCCTCCAAAAAGAGGCTGAAAATCTGGGTGCATCTTATACATCGAATACAATTTTTTGCCTCCTGAAACCCCGCCCCCTTCACCAAAATGGCCATGTGCATACCCTTATGGAGGTTTCCAGAGATCTCCTGGGGGCTGGGGAGGGCAGAAATGAGCAAAAAACAGGGCGTGTTTGCCCCCCCCAGCCCCCAACAGCACTCTTTAAGCCTCCAAAAGGCTATGCATGCTATTTTTTGACCACAAAACGGGCCGTTTTCATGAAAAAATGGGCCGTTTTCCCTCCTTTTGGGCCCCCCCCCACTCCCCCCAGGAGCACTCTGCAAGCTCCCCCAAGGCTATTCATGCCTTTTATTTGAAAAATAAAGGGGGGGCCATTTGGGGGCGGTTTGCACAGTGCAAAAAGGGGTTTTTGTCCATTTTGGAAAGTAGTTTAGTTAGAGTGATTGATGAGAATTACGTTGGTCAAGTACTGTGCCTGCAGAAACAAAGATTTGTTCCAAAGGTGGTCAGTGATTTTCTTCTCCAGCACATTGGTAAATACACCTGGAAACATCTACCTACCTACCTACCTACCTACTCTCTCTCTCTCTCTACCTACCTATCTACTGTATTTCTCTCTGTCTCCATTTCTCTATTTTTCTCTCTCTATCCCTCTACCTACCTACCTACCTATCTACACACACTCCCCCCCTCTATCTACCTACTCTCTCTCTCCCCCTAGCTATCTACTGTATTTCTCTCTCTCTCTATCCTTTACCTACTTATCTATCTACGCACATTCTCTCTCCCTACTTACCTACCTACTGTATTTCTCTCTCTCTCTATCCCTTTATCCACCTACCTACCTAATTACACATTCTGTCTCCCTCCCTCCCTACTTATCTACTGTATTTCTCTCTCTCTCTACCTACCTACCTACCTACCTACCTACCTACCTACCTATTCTCTCTCTCTCCCTACCTACCTACTGTATTTCTCTCTCTTTCTCTCCCTCTCTATCCCTCTATCTACCTACCTACTTTTTTAAAAAAAATTGCCTCTTCAAAACCTGGGTTTGTCTTATACTCCGGTGCATCTTATACTCCAAAAAATATGGTATATTCTAACTCTGGTTTCTATTCACCACAGATACGCAAAATAGGGAACAACTTGAAAGATACCTATAATTATTCATCTGCCTTTCTGTCAATGTTACAAAACATTTAGAAACCGAGTTCTGTAACATCAATCAAGTGCAATTCAAATCATTATGTTTTAGAACCTTACGAAGATTCAAGTAAGTAGGACAATACTAGTACTTGCTGTGACATTTAAATAGGTTAGCCCAGTGGTGGACAAACTCATTAGTCAACAGAGCCAAATATCAACAATACCACGATTGAAATTTCTTTTGAGGTGTGGCCTGTTTTGTGGGAGTGGCTCAGTGGTCATGTGACTGGGTGGGCATGGCCAACTTGGAAAATATGAAACTCACTTAACAATGGTATTGGTTAGCAACTAAACTTTTAGGCTCAATTGTGGTCATAAATTCTTTCTTTCTTTCTTTCTTTCTCTCTTTCTCTTTCTCCCTTTCTTTCTTTCCCCCTCTCTCTTTCTCTCTATCTCTCTCTTTCTCTCTTTCTTTCTCTCTTTCTTTCTTTCTCTTTCTTTCTTTCTTTCTTTCTCTATCTATCTCTGTCTCTCTCTCCTTCGTCCGCCCATCTCTGTCACTCTGTGTTTGTGTGTCTGTGTCGCATTCACTCACTTAATCACTCATTCTGTGTCTGTCTATCTTTCTCTCCCTCCCTCTCTCTGTCTCTCCGTCTCTCTGTGTGTGTCTGTCACTCTTTGATTCCCCCCCTCGCTCCCTGTCTCTCTCTGTGTCTGTGCCTCTCTCTGTCTGTCTGTCTGCCCCCCACCCCCCGTGGAGCCTCCTTAGCCCAGCCCGCCGCGCTTGCTCGCTCGTTCGCTCGCTCAGGCTACTTCCAGAGGTGAGAAGGCTCCGTGTGGGGTGGGGAAGGAACAGCGTTCAGTGGGTGACCCACTGGACGCTGGTTCTCTCCAATCACCCTGGAAGTAGCCTGGCCCACCCGCTTGCCCGCCCGCCGCGCTTGCTCGCTCATTCACTCGCTCAGGCTACTTCCAGGGGCTGAGAAGGCTCCATGTGGGAGGGAAGGAACGGCGTTCAGTGGGTGACCCACTGGACCCCCGTTCCCTCCCCCCGCCCGCGGAGCCTCTGCACCCCCTAGAAGTGGACACGTGGTCAGCATGCCGGCTGGGGAGGCTCTGCGGGGGGAGGGAGAGAGGGAATCGGCAGCCGGTAGGGAGGGTTGCTCCGGCGGGTCCCAGGAATCCCACCGTCGGCGAGGGTGGAGGAAGAGCCGCACTCAAGGAGCCAAAGAGCCGCATGCAGCTCGTAAACCGTGGTTTGCCGACCACTGGGTTAACCTATAGTTATATCCTTGAAAAATTAAATTTTTAATTAAAATTTTAATCTTTTTCCAACATGAGAATGAAGTTAAAAATATATTTTCTCTAGTTAGAGAAGTTCTCTAACTTCTCTGCCTTTTCTGCCCTTACTCCCACCCTCTGGAACATCATGCCCCTCAAGGTGAGATCCTTTTGGCCTTCCAAAAGGGCATTAAAATTTGGCCTCCTACACCCTGAGGTATGACATGCTCTGCTTAATGACTGCAATGGAGAGAGCAAGGATTGTGGTTGCTAAGTGAAGCAAGATCACTCAAGAACCACCACAATGTGCAACCATAATTCTGGGCTCAATTATGAATGTAAGTCAATATAAATAGTTTATATTCCTGACCCTTACAGGAAAACTGGAAACCAAATAACAGTTTTTACAATTTGCAGACAATGAGGCATAATTAGCCTTAAAATTATCCTTTACATTGTGAAGTGGGAAACAAGTGACAAATATAATGTAAACATCTAGTTTAACAGATCAGTTAGGGGGAAAGGTGTCCATTAAATTTGAATACCTGTTAAATATGAAGATGCATAAGTGACATAATTTACCGTAATTGTTTCATTACATGAATTGATGCAAATGACATAGAAACATCAATTACATAGTTATGCAAATACAGACAGTAGCTTTCAGAAGCTGGAAAAAAAACATTTTAGAGTGCACTAAAATTCAGTCCATTTTATCCTGAATTAAAATCCATAAAATTATGCTTTTACTGTATATACATACTTATTCCATGCTGTTTCTTTTCAAGTAGCATGCAAACTAGAAAGAAAGAAAAAGAAAGTAGCAGGCAGAAAAAGAAAAATGAGATTTTTTTTTAAAACTAAATGTAGTTTCTATGAAGCCATTCACTTTTATGTCTCTGTTCCTTTGTCCTCAACAAACTATTATCATTTGCATTGTATCCACCTTCCATTACCTTGTGTTCCTTAAAACTCCTCACATCTCTTTTTCAGGATCTCATCACTTCCATGTAACTGTAACTTTCTTGGTGTTCTCCTTCCTCTTATTATCCAATTACCTTTCAGTGATTGAATAATTCAATATTCATTCATTCTCTCTCTATTACTCAACCACATCAAAATACTTTTTTGCCCTGCTGGTCATTGACTTTTGTATTCAGTCCAAAATTTTACCTTATTCTGCATCACCTCTGCTTTCATTCTGGCTCACATCCAGTGGTGGGATTCAGCCAGCTTGCACCAATTCGGGAGAACTGGTTGTTAACTTTCTAAGCTGTTCAGAGAACTGGTTGTTGGAGGAAATCTTACTTTGTTTTTTTCCACTTCACAGGGCTAATTCTGCAGGAAGGAAACATTCTGGTGGTTGTTTCTAGCCCAGGGGTCTCCAACCTTTGCAACTTTAAGTCTGAAGGACTTCAGCTCCCAAACCTCTCCAGCCAGCAAAGCTGGGAGCTGAAGTCCTTCAGACTTAAAGTTGCAAAGGTTGGAGACCCCTGTTCTGGCCTAATCTTTATTGCCCTGCTTACAAAACTGCCTCTCTGGTTAACCCTTATGACATTGTAACAGCTAAGGTGACGTGCCCATCAACGTGAGTGACGTTGAGTTGGCCATGGCCACACAGTCACATGACCACTGAGCCACGCCCACACAGCTGGTCATTAGGGCAGGGAACCGGTTGTTAAATTATTTGAATCCCATCACTGCCCACATCCCTGAAAAGAAAACAGATGTAGTTCTCATCCATCAGAAGTTTGCCTAAGCTTTTTTTTTTTTTAAGATTAAGCGACAGGACAAAAGAAATGAGTAGCTATTATCTACAGATTCCTAGATAAACAGATATGTATTAAAATACTTAAAGTGTAAAATAAAAAATAAGTTGAGCGGCGAAACTGCTTGTCCCCAAAGTAGCAATAATGAGTGGAATCCATGGCAAATTTTCTGCTGTGCTGAATTGTGAGAAAAGATAGAAGGAAGTTATCAATTAAGTTCCCAGAGGAAAAAGCAATGTTGACAGGTCTAAACACCATTTAGTACATTTGAATTTCAAAATCCAAAACGGTTAATTAGAAAAGTAAGTGGAAGCACACCTTTTTATCAATGCCTGAATTTGTGGAGCTAGTTATGATTAAAGTAGTAGAAGAGCAGATGTGGGTTCCTCCCGGTTCAGCCGAACCGGTAGTGGTATTTTGGCCTGGGTCGGAGAACCAGCAGTAACCCAGGCTGGCCATGCCCCCAAACTGGTTCCCTGGTTGCCGCTGCAGGTATGTTGTTTAGTAGTGCGCATGCATGCACAGTTCACTGTAAATTGTTCTGCACATGTGTGAAGAACAATTTACATTGAACTGCGCACATCTGGCGCATGCAAAGCGAACCGGTAGTTAAACTGGGAGCCACCCACCTCTGTAGTAGGGCCAAAGGTTTCCATCAGTTACGTTAGGGGTAAAACACCCCCATTGGAAAAAAACCAGGCGGAATAGTGCAATACACCAGACAGCAAGAGATAAGTTGCTTAAACCGCACAAAAACTCTACAACACTGATAGTAGAAAAAATAGTCTTTACTCTTGATGTAACTAAAATACTTCTTCCAAACAGTGATACTAACTCCTCTAACAATAAACAGTCCTTCAGCAAAACACAGTTATTTTACAGTCAGTCAAAACAATGATTCTCTTCTGTCTTCAGGTCAGCTCCTTCCTCAGTGGCAATCAGGAAGCAATGGAAAGCAAAAGGGAATGAATTGTGTTTCCAGCTGCCTTTTGTGATTGAGCTGGCAAGCACAGCCAATCAGATTCCACATACTCTTTAAAGGTACATGTACCTTTTGATAATCCTGGCTTATATATATTGTCAACCCAACATCAGGATAAATATCCTAACAAGTTAACCTATAGATGTGAAATCAAGGAAGAGCCAAAGTAAAAGCTGAAGAGATTTGGGTCAAAATTGTAGCTACTGCAGTCATTTATAATTTCTTAGTTTGAAAAAAAGAGGAATTGAGGGTACTCCTTTTTATGCACCATTGTTCCCATGAACAGGGAAATATTGTTAGAGAAACACGGTAGAAGGGAACCTCTTAGGATGCTGTACTTCCCAGAAGCCATACTAAATGACTCACCGTCCAAGATGGACATGAGCAAATATGCCAGAGCTTAATGCACACGGAGTTACAGCCTTTTCCTAATAGAAGGCACACAACTTAAATTACCAGTTCCTGAAATTTTGCTTTGGGCATTTCCAATACTCTTCACAGATGTTCAACTTTTACAAGTAGTTCTCATTTAGCAAACGCCTCATTCAGCAACCATTTTCAGTTACAACAGTGCTGAAAAAATAACTTTACAATCAATCCTCACATTCACAACCTTCATACATCCGTAAAGAAAATGAAAGAAGAAGTAAGATCATCAGCATAGTTGCCTAATGACTGCTTTGCTCATGATAATGGTTGTAGATAACCATTGGGTTTGCTAAATAAGGACTACCTCTATACTTATTTTTCGGTTCAAATTTCATTCTTGAAATGATTTTTTTCTTTAATTTTAAATGCATTAAGTATTTAAGTACATTGCAATGTATTATATTACCTGGAAGAGAGCCTAGAAATTTGCTTTAAATCTCTACAAGCTAACACATTCCTCTCAAAAAAACCAAACCGGTGGATCTTTTTCCTTCGTGAAAGACATTCAGGGATAAAAGACTATCACTGTCAATATTCATTTTGAAAGATATAATGCATATTTTATATCCCCCAAAGTAGCCATTTGTATGAGGCTAAGAAGCACCTTGGTATCCTGCCACGCAAGGCCTTTAAATACATAATTCAAAAATTAATGAAGGGATCGGAGACGTCGCCAGCTCCACCTGCATTCAGCTCTGTGCCTTCAAAGAACAACAAGCAAAAAAGGCAAATAATTGCCTAAAAAAGCATAAAGCAAATCTGCCCCTTCCCCCACCCCTCTCAATTCCTAGAAAGTCATGAGAATAATTATGGTAGGTGACAGATTCCAATTTATTTTATTGTTATTTAGTTAGTTTGTCACTCATGTACAAGATAACAGGAATAAGAACAAACATGAATAAGAACTCCATGGCTCGGGATCTAGCTATTTGCGGGATCGGATCCTGCCTCACACATCCTCACGGCCGATTCGCTCCCACAGAGAGGGACTTCTCCGGGTGCCGTCCACTAGACTTTGTCAGCGGGCGATGCCCAGGGGAAGGGCTCTCTCTGTGGCGCGCCCAGCCCTCTGGAACGACCTTCCCCCCGACATTAGAACGACCACGGACCTCCGCTCCTTCCGTCTAAAATTAAAAACATATCTTTTCTGCTTGGCCGGCCTAGGGTAGTCTCTCTCTATGGGGTTTTAGTTGTTAATTGGGAATTTTAGTATGTAAATGGGGTATTTTTAGCACAGGTATTGTTTAATTTGTTTTTAATATGTCTGTATATTTATTGTTTTAGTTTTTCCCTGTGCACCGCTCCGAGTCCCTACGGGGAGAGGGAGCGGTCAACAAATTATTATACAGGAAATGGGTACAAATAATTGGTAACAGTAGGATAGGGATGTCATGCTGATGAGCTTATGCGCGCCCCTACAATGGCAAGGACGCTATATTGTGTTTTTTTGTGAAAAAAAGTTTTATTGGTTTTAAAAAAAATTTAAAATCAGGAAAAGGGTATAAGGTGTTAAAAAGATATTTTGAGGACATCTATTTCAGAGGTGTCGGCCCCCTCCGAGGCTTCATACAAAAAAAAAGGAAATACAATACATTTTTCATTTCCCTACAAAGTGGAAAGAGATACAAATATATCATTTTATATTCATGCAATCAATCATTTGTTTCTATAAACCATCCAAATAAAGGTTATACTATATAGAAAAAAAAGTCATTTGTGAGATCTGAGTCTTTTAGCAATTGTGTCTTCCTCTCCCTGACCTCCGGTGGGCAGAGCTGTGGCCCCTCCCGTTCCCCCATTTTCATCCTCCAGGATTGGGGAATGTTTTTTAAGAAAGGCTTCCGCCTCTGCAATTGTTTTAATTCTTACTCTCCCTCCCTCCCAGAACACTAACATTCCCTCGGGCATCAACCACTTGAACCAGACCCCTTTTTTATATAATCTTTTTGATAAGAAGGAATATTTCCTTCTTATTTCTCTAATCTTTTTCGGGATCTGTTTCAAGATGGCAATCTCAGTCTGTTGGTATATCAAGGGACCGTCTCTCTGTGCTCTCAGGATCCCATCCCTCGTTGACCTTCTTACAAATTTAATATGTATCTCTCTGGGTACTTCATATATTCTGGCATATGCTGAGTTAATTCTATAAATTCTATAAAGGACGCTATATTGTTAAATGTCTCTCTGAACTGCCATGTCTCATAGTTCTAAAATTTTGCTTTGATGAGCTGCTTTTACAGTGATATTCTTTATAAACTACTTTCATTGGGCTGCGTATTACACAAACATACAAATGCGCTTTTCTGTACAGGATTTAGGAGATGGATATTAATTTTGTATTTAATCTTCAGTACATTTCACCAGATGAACCACAGATGAGTTGTTTGGATCTGCAGGACCAATTTAATTCTAGAATTCTGTTCTGTAATATTATCTATATACTTTGCTATTTGTCCCAATGCATAGCAATGGCAATAGCACTTAGACTTATATATCCTCCCATAGTGTTTATAGCACTTTTTAGATGGTTTTACAGTGTCAACGTATTGCCCCAAACAACCTGTCTTCAATTTATCAACCTCAGAAGGATGGAAGGCCCAGTCAACCTTTCGTCTTGTCAGGATCAATCTCTAGAGTTTGCCTGCAATATTGCATGTGCCACAATGTAGCTCTTTGGATTACTGGATTGTTTCTATCTATATAAATAAAAATGTAACAAGAGTTTGTTTCAAAACCGCTAATTTCCGAAAGTACTGCATCGATCACTTCCAAATTTTCATACAATGTTCCTTTGAAATACAGCACCAATGATATATATATAGATTGTGTAGATGTCACACCTGTGCCAGGTACATGCAGCGGAAATATTAAAAAATGTAAAAATGTAGGTAGATGGATACAGAGAGAGCAGTGGGCCACAGGTATTATGTCATCCTTTATGACATAAAATACTCTGTCCATAAGATTCAAGGATAAATACAGTAGGTAGGTAGGCAGCTATAGGAATAGAGTGAGGGAGGGAGAAATGCAGTAGGTAGGTAGGTAGGTAGGTAGGTAGGTAGGTAGATAGAGAGAGGGAGAAATGTGGTAGATAGGTAGGTGGATAGAGAGAGGGAGAAATGCAGTAGGTAGGTAGGTAGGTAGGTAGGTAGGTAGGTAGGTAGAGGGATAGAGAGGGAGAGGGAGAAAACGGTAGGTAGGTAGGTAGAGGGAGAAATACAGTAGGTAGGCAGGTGGAGGGATAGAGGGTTATACAGTGGTTGTGTGTACGTGTTTGTGTGTGCAGGTATGGATCTACACACAGATTGGTTGACCATTTAATCAGACTGGGCCACAGCAATGCGTGGCCGGGAATGGCTAGTCATAAATGATTCTCTGAATATTTGCGTAGCGTTTATGTGTTTAATGCATTTATAGATAGAATGTAAAGTTTCCCCTGTCCAGTCATGCCTGATTTGTTGTGTGTGTGTGTGTGTGTTGCTGATCTCCATTTCTTAGCAGAGGAAGCCAGCATTGTCTGAAGATACTTCTGTGGTCACACGGCTAGTATGACTATATGCTGAGGTGCATGAAATGCTATTACCTTCCCACCAAAGTGCTTTCTTATTTATCTACTTGCATATTGAACTGCTTGGTTGGCTGATCTGGGACAAGTAATGGAAGCTCACTCTGTCACAGAGCACTTGGGCCTTGATCCTGGGCTGTCAGCTTTAGAGGTGATAAGCTCAGCATCTTTAATTGCTGAGCCATTGTGCCTTCTTATTTACACATAAATGTATATGGAATGATTCAGTGCCATTATAAGGATGCATATATACTTCCACATACAAACAATAATGTGTCCTAGGCTAAGAACCAAATGATTAGTTTGGTTTGGCAGTGAATAGTTAATATAATGTATAGTGTAGCAAGGAGGAGAGATCTGAAAATGAACAAAAAACCAGGTTAACTGTGTTAAAGGGAAAATAAAGCAAACAATTGCAAGTTTAAAACAAATGGAGAAAAAAATAAAGCCCTCTGATGAAATTGTATGCAAAAGACTGCTGGAGTCTTTTGCATAGACTGGAAAAAAAAACACTGGAGAAATTTTAGGATGAGCAAATGCATGTAGAAAAGTAATAGCTAGGAAGTGAGCTTTTGATAAAAATGAAATGCTTTTAGAAAGAAGCAAAATTGGTATCATCTATCCATCCGTCCATCCATCCATCCATATTTGCGAGACCGCCTCCTACCACACACCTCCCTCCGTCCTGTCCGCTCGCACAGGGAGGGCCTCCTCAGGGTACCGTCTGCTGGCCAATGCTGGCTGGCGACCCCCAGGGGAAGGGCCTTCTCTGTGGCGGGTCCGGCCCTCTGGAACAACCTACCTCCCAACATTCGCACCATCACGGACCTGCGCCTCTTCTGCCGGGAGCTTAAAACTCATTTTTTCCATCTGGCTGGCCTGGCTTAGACTTTATAACAAATTGTGGGGATTTTATTAAGGGTTTTTAGATGCTTTTTAAGATGTTTTTAGCACGGGTTTAAATTTAATATATATTTTATAGTAGTTATATTGTATTTTGTATTGTTTTTGTATTGTTTTTAATCTTTGCCTGTGCACCGCCCTGAGTCCCTTCAGGGCGGGATAGAAATCCAATAAACATAAACATCCATCCATCCATCACTTCTGTCTACTTGTTATATAAATATGAGAGTTGAGCATGGCAGAAAAAAATATAAAAGTAAATTAAATGTAGTGTGTCCTTAATGATGCTACAAAATAAGAAGCAGTTAAGAATGCATAGATGACATATACATCCCTTCGACCGATCCGCTCCCACAGAGAGGGCCTTCTCAGGGTGCCGTCGGCCGGACAATGCCGACTGGCGACACCCAGGGGAAGGGCCTTCTCTCTGGCAGGCCCTGCCCTTTGGAATGACCTACCCCTTGAATTTCGCACCATCTCCGACCTCCGCCTCTTCCGCCAGTGTCTAAAGCAGCGTTTCTCAAATAGTGGGGCGCGCCCCCCCAGGGGGGCGCGAGGCTCCGTAAAGGGGGGCGCGTTTGATAGTCAGGAGCCGCACACCCGGAAAGACCGATCCTGCCGCCGCCGCCGTCTTGGCATCCCAGGCCCACTCCGCGGCGGCGGCGGCAGCGGCTGTAGGTAAAGCCCGAAGGCGACTGAGAAAGGCGTCAGAGAAGGAGCAGCCGGAAGCCGTGCCTCTTGAGCACCGCTAGGCTGGACGAGGCAGAAAGCGGACGCGGGGATAAGGAAGGGGATGCGCTTCGGGACAATCAGCGTGGAAAGGTGAGGTCGAAGGAGGAGGGGGCAGCCCCCTGGCAGAGCGCACAGCCAGGCGGCCGGGGCAGGCGGCGGGCGGGGATGGGGGGCGGGGACGGGGACGCCGGTGAACGAGCGAACAAGCAAGCGTGGGCGGGCAAGGAAACTGCCTGCCCACCGCCTGCGGTTACTCGCTCGCTCACCTACCCACCGGACGAAGGAAGCT
This sequence comes from Rhabdophis nuchalis, assembly GCA_039707465.1. Classification (NCBI taxonomy): domain Eukaryota; kingdom Metazoa; phylum Chordata; class Lepidosauria; order Squamata; family Natricidae; genus Rhabdophis; species Rhabdophis nuchalis. Next base: position 10,894,627 of record CM077656.1, read on the forward strand.
GGCGTCCTGTGGGTGAGCGAGCGAGTGAGTAACTGTGGCCGACTGGCCGGCGGGCGGGTAAGGAAAGTTGCGGCAGCGCCCAACAATCCGCTGGCCCGCTGGCCGCGGTTGCTCGCTCGCTTGCTCACCCATCGGACGCCAGCTTCCTTCGTCCGGTGGATGGGTGAGAGAGCGAGCGAGTAAATACAGCCAGCGGGCTGGCGGGCCGGTCAGGCTACTTCCAGGAGCTAAGGAGGTTTGTGTGTGTGTGGGGGGGGGGAGACAGACAGACAGAGAGAGGCACAGACACACAGAGAGACAGGGAGGGAGGGGGGAACCAGAGAGTGACAGACACACACAGAGAGACAGAGAGTGGGAGGGAGAGAGAGACAGAGAGAGAGAAAGAAAAAAAAGAAGGTGGGAGAGAGAGAAAGAAAGAGAGAAAGAAAGACAGACAGAGAGAAAGAGAAAAAAGAGAGAGAGACAGAAAGGAAAGAAAGAGAAAAAAGAGAGAGAGAAAGAGAGAAAGAAAAGAGACAGAAAGAAAGAGAAAGAGAGAGAGAAATAAAGAAAGAGAATGAGAGAGAAAGAGGGAAAGAAAGAAAGAGAGAGAGAGAGAGGGAGAGAGAGAGAGAGAAAGAGAAATAGGGAAAGAGAGGGGGAAAAGAGGGAAAGAAAGAGAAAGAAAAAGAAAAAGAAAGAAAGAGAGAAAGAAAAAGAAAGTGGGAGAGAGAGAGAGAAAGACAGACAGAGAAAAAGAGAAAGAAAGAGATAAAGGAAAGAAAGAGAAAAAAAGAAAGAGAGAGAGGGAAAGAAAGAGACAGAAAGAGAGAGAGAGAAAGAGAGGGAGAGAGAAAGAGGGAAAGAAAGAAAGAGAAAGAAATAAAGAGAGAAAGAGGGAAAGAAAGAAAAAATGAGAGAGAAAGAAGAGAGAAAGAGGGAAAGAGAAAGAAAGAGAAAGAAATAAAGAGAGAGAGAGAAAAAAAGAGGGAAGGAAAGAAAGAGACAGAGAGAGAAAGAGAGAAAGAAAGACAGAAGGAAAGAAAGAAAAAGAAAGAGAGAGAGAGAGAGAGAGAACTTATGACCACAATTAAGCCCAAAAGTTTGGTTGCTAACCAAGACCATTGTTAAGTGAGTTTCACATTTTCCAAATTGGCCACTCCCACCCGGTCACATGGTTTGACATGTCCAATCAAAAAATGTTTATAGTTTAATTAAGGATTTAATGCACTTTAAATCTTTTCTGCTACAGTTAATAAAGCTATTCTTTGTTGTAAATTGATCCACATTTCTTTCTTTTTTTTATTCTCTTATACGTTAATAAGGATACAGTGTTATGCAGAGGTGTACTAACAATTTTATAGACAAATGATACTATTTACAGTCGCGCGGGGGGCGCGAAATGTTTTCTTCTTCCTAGGGGGGGCCTGACAGAAAATAATTGAGAACCACTGGTCTAAAGACACATTTTTTTCATCTAGCCGGCCTAGCGTAACCTCCGCTATGACTATTTTAGACAGTTTTTAAATTTGGGGGATTTTGATTTGGTTTTAGCACAGGACGGATATTAAATAAGTTTTTAAAAATTTTATTCGATTTTGTATGTATTTTTAAATTCCTGTGCGCCGCCCTGTGTCCTTTTGGAGAAGGGCGGGGTATAAATTTAATAAAATAAAATAAATAAATAAATATTAATGTTCAGAGACTAATCCAGGCAGTCACCAGGAATCAAAACTGAGCCAAAGGCAAACACATGTATATACACAAAAGAGAACTAAAGAGGATCAAACAGCAAATGAAATGTTAAGAGGGAAGAATAAATGAGGTAGAGAAGAAGGGGAACACAAAATTGTGGCTGGATAAGATCCTAAAAATGAGAAAAAGACGAGACAGTTAAAAACAAAAAATCAACGTATGACCCAGATGATGGTAGAAACAAGGATGGTTCACAAGGATCGAGTGGCATTGAGAGGAATCGTGTGGTAAATAATTTTGCCCTCTTTTATTTTCCTCTTCCATTTTTCATGTCTCTAATTTCTCTTTTGTACTATTTCTTACTATTTTGCTGTGCTTTGCATAATGTTGCTTATTATAAAAGGGGATAATGTGATAAGTAGGTATGTTAACATGTGCCAGTGATCAAGGCACAAACTGGACCAGAAATCAGAATTATTTTCTATAGCTTATTGTAGTAAATGTGGATGCCATAATACTGCACAGAATTATAATTTTCAGATGATGATAATAATAATGAGTCAGTTGTTGAGATGGGCTTTATAGAAATCAAATAAATGGATATTAATTAGTCTGAAAAGGATGTGATGTCTTTCGTGTCTAGTAAATTGTCAAAGCTTTCTCTTTGAGTAACATTGATTTTTCCCCCCATGTTACATAAACCATGAATCCATTCTCTTTTTTCTCAGAACTATCAGGCTGACACGGACCGTGTCTATAAATTTGCATATTTTACCCTTTTACTCTTTCATGTTACTGTCATCCCTTTATATACCATTTTACTTTACATCACACTATTATCGTTCTTGCAGTTTCAATATTAAGATTAAGTATAGTTTTATCTTTAGAATTTAGTGATACGGTGATTTTACATTTCACATTACACTTATAGTAACTGTCCCAAAGGCGCTTTTTTCAAGAAGCAACTGGAGTTTCTGGTTTTCCTTTGAAGATGTTTTGCTTCTCATTCCAAGAAGCTTCAGAGCTGAAGAAACTCCTTGGATGAGAAGCGAAACATCTTCCAAGAAAAACCAGAAAGTCCACTTTGTCTCTTGAAAAAGCATCTTTGGGACAACCATGACTTGGATGACTGAGAATCTCCATAGACACTTATAGTAACTATTTTTATCCATCCCATAGATTTTATCCCATAACTTTATACAAATTACACAAATTTCTTCTGTTGTCTTTATAAAATTAATCTGACAGTCTTGTCGGTCATTGCCATCACAATTTTATGGTCAGTATAACCAATTTTAGTATTATATAGATTGGATCACAGCAGCTGGCTGTTGTTTTATTCTTGAATGTTGTGTTTTATGATGAGATGGGTATGCTGGCCAATAACTATAATGGTATATGGTCATGATGGCGAACTTATGGCATGCATGCTGGAAATGGCACACAGAACCATCTCGCCGGGCACCCCAAAGGTCACCCATCGCTCTTCTGGATTCCAGACCACTGGCCAACTGATATTCACATGCGCATGCACGCCAGAAACCAGAAGACCAGGTGACCATTGTGCATGCGCATGCTGGAAACCGGAAGCTCAGCTTCCTGGCGCACACTTGCACACTGAGGAACTGCACCCCCCCCCCCCGGATGTGCGCTCCCGTTCTGGCACTTGATGCCAAAAAGGTTCGCCAACACTGATATATGGGAATGACCTTGGCAGATGGAGGAAGAGCTGATTAGGGAATGGTCTGATAAGAGAGGGCACAGCTCACAGTGGCATAATGGGTAGAAAAACTGGCTCAGAAGGGCGTCCCCTCTCTTCCACGTTATCAGGTTGTAATGTACGGTGGGAAATTTGTGCTTTCAGACTTGCAAGATTCTGTTACAAAGCCCTACAATATAGAAGAACTGGCTCATCTGGTCGTGTTTCCTGTCTGGTCTACCTTGGAAGATGACAATGACCACAGTAAGAATACTCTGTTCCTCCTGTTTCAGGGCACAGGGCAATTTCTTAGTTGTTGTGTGGCTGGAGACAATGACTGTACCCTCTTCTTTCTTGAGTAGAAAACCCAACCGTCTTTCTGCCTTCCCTCTAGGACAGTGGTTCTCAACCTGTGGGTCGGGACCCCTTTGGGGGGTCGAACAACCCTTTCACAGGGGTCATCTAAGATCATTGGAAAACACATATTTTTGAAAAAAATACTGAAAACATAAAATGATTGTATGGTTGGGGGTCACCACAACATGAGGAACTGTGTTAAAGAGTCGCGGCATTAGAAAGGTTGAGACCCACTGCTCTAGGACACCTTCGTAAGGAAGGGGTGACTTGGAGAATGCAGGATTAGCAAAACAATTTTCAGGATTAGTGGTTTTGCTTATGTTCAGAAGAGACAAATGTGTTTGGCACCAATTAAGTTATGATAGTTTCCTAGATGGAAGGGATTATCATGCAAAGATTTTTTTTCTTGCTTTTGCATAAGTACATGGGCATAGAGATAGCTATAAACTGTTACAATGGGCAGGAGAATCCCAATCTTCCCCTTCTCTCAATTAAATTAATCTATGTTCCAGATGTATGCTTGATTTAACACCGATAGAACCAAACGGCTTGCATTATGGCTTCATGTAATACATGAATCTAGTTTTTAAGCCCACTATATTTAATTCAGCTTTGATTATTTAAAACTGACATTCATCATAAGGAACAAGTTCCAGTAACTTCTAGGACTATATTGTACAGTAGGTAGCCTTCTAGAATTCCTTAAACAATTTCAGTAATTCTATCTCTCTTTCCATATTCAAACAAGCATTTTCCCACTGAGAATCTTAACCAGATGATTATTTACACATTTGGACTGAATATATTAACGTATTTAAATATGTTTAAAATTAGGACTTAAATTAGCTTAATTGTATAGCATTATGAAAATATGTATGCAAGGTTAGCTTTAATAAGACAGGATAATTAATTTGTATTTCTTTATACATTTTTAGCTGTTTTTTTCTCTTTAACTGTAAAACAAAACTATTAAAAGGGGGGACAGTTTTGAATTATGTTTTGAGAATTGCTGAGACTCTGATCCACATCACAGCATCTCCTAACAACACAATTTATATTAATATACTTACTTGCAACATTCTTCAAATACCTTAGATAAATCAGACAATAGTTTCTTTCCTGTTTTGCAACTTTTATCTAAGAACTTCCCACCAATTCTTTTAAAAAAATGTGGCTACACAGCCAGAACTGCATCCTGTAGTATGCACTAACAATTTGAAACATGTTCCTGATTCACGAAAGCATAAATATCTCCTCCAGCCACTACATGTAAAATTTGCAATGGAATGGCTAATAATGCAACTATTCTCAAGGAATCGTGTGGAACTGCCTTTATTGAAATGTGGACTTTTAAAAAAAAGCAACTTAAAAAAGAGAGGCAGTTTGCTGTAGAGCCAGGAGTTCCCAAACTTGGCAACTTGGCTGGAGAATTCTGGGGAGTTGAAGTCCACAAGTCTTAAAGTTGCCAAGTTTGGGAACCCCTGCTGTAGAGGTTAAGGCACCAGATTACAATCTGGGAGTTCTAGTCCTACTTTAGGGGCAAAGCCAACAGAGTGACCATAGGCCAGTCATTCTCTCTCATCCCTACTAGAAGTAAATGGCAAACGACTTTTGAAAGACTTGCACGAAAACTACAAGGATCTATCTAGGCAGGTGCCAGTTGTTAATACTGACTGGATGGTGCCAAAATAAAAAGGAAAATGAAAAAAGGCATCACCTTGGGATTTAGGACATCTCAAAAGCCATTCTTCAAGCTGTCAGTCAAACTTCTGATACAATTTCTGCAGACATCGTAAGAATAATTTGTTTCTGCTTCCTAAAACCCTGACTGTTTTCTTTAAGAAGTAAGAATGCCAACAAGGAAGCCAGGTTTGTTTAGCCATAAATTATATAAGGTGGTTTTATAAAAACTCAGTGTAAACATTTAATTTTCACAAAATGATTTGGCAGAGTTTTGTAAATAAGGAGACACTGTGCCATGAAGTTAAGCTTCCTGGGAACAGAATTCAAGGTCTCTGCATTGGCTGTGTTCTTTTTGTGTGAGAAAGTAACATCTTAAGACCTGACCGGTCTGGTTGTTGGTTCCTGCAGCTATGGGACTGAGCACTGCAGTCTGAAATGCACAAATATGGAACAGTAACATTTGACCAATCCTAAAATAGGAAAATGTCCCAATGTAAATTTCAAATTCTTCCTCTAATCAGCAGCTATAAACAAGCTACTAGCATTATTACTTTAATTGTTTTTTGGAGGAGGAGGAGGAGGAGGAGGAGGAGGAGGAGCAGGAGGAGGAAGGAGGAGGAGGAGGAGGAGGAGGAGGAGGAGGAGGAGGAGGAGGAGGAGGAGGAGGAGAAGAAGAAGAAGAAGAAGAAGAAGAAGAAGAAGAAGAAGAAGAAGAAGAAGAAGAAGAAGAAGAAGAAGAAGAAGAAGAGCTTTATTTTGATCATTGACCAATAAAAATTACAATCAATACAATGGACAAACTATTTCATAACATTAGCAACCATTTTTGGGCATGGTTTACACACAATGTAGCAGACGTTTGCTATTTATAAAGAAATAAAATTATTTTGATTATTTAATAATAAAAACTATCAGAGTGCCCTGGAAATTTAAATAAAAGAAGAGTAACCACCTGGTGCCAGATGTTCCTGTAGAATAGAAAAGAACATGATCTGTAATTTCTATGGAACCTGTATCCCAGGGGCAATAGTGGGTTCCATAGGGGTTTTTCCCATATTTCCGTTTGAGACGCAGGCTTTATATTTGTGTACCACCGAGCGATGTGCAATTGGCGCAGCATAAAAACTCAATTAAAAATAATAGCTTCCAATCTGATCTAGGCTATTTCCTATCTTGACCTCTGCTGCTGTGGCTCCAATTTGTGATTGACATGGTATGTGGGAATGCTGCCTAGGAGAGGGCATAGCCTGCAGCTGAGCAAGAGGCTCAGGTGGGATTCTTCTTACCTTTTGGAGCTTTAAAAGAGATGGTGGGACTTTCAGACTTGCAGGATATATAATGTAGCCTTACCAAAAAGTCGAATTAGCTCATCCGGTCATGCTTCTTACTTGAGCTACCTGAGAAAGTTGACAATTAATGCACGCCTATCTCTAGCCTCTGCCACTGGTTTAACTTTGCTTTCCAAACAAGTTTTGAAGGCAGACAGCTGGACGTCCACCTTTGGAGAAGCTGCGGGTTTGCGATACCTTTGAAAATATGGAAATAATATCCACTGCCATTTGCATGTTCACTACGGCTATAATTCTACGGAACAGAATCTTATTAGAGCCGCGATGGCTCCCTCAGGCACCAGCTTGGATGAGAAGGAAGAATCGGCTCGGAAAAGGTGGCTAAGAGGAGCACCAAGAGGATATGGAAGGCTCTGTGGAAGAATTGGACAGTCGAGGCGAAGCTATGGTGGGAACGTTGAGGGAATCTGTTGGAAGGTGGCTGGACTTGTGGCTGGACAGCTGCCTAGGCCAGGGGAAGAGGCACAGCTGCAGCTGGTCAGCACAGAGAAGGAGGGGTTGCCACCAGATCCCAGGGTGCATAAAGCTAAGTGGACGGAGGTGCAATGGAGATTGGCAATGCAACTTCAAAGGAGGAAGCCTTGACCCTCCCAATGAGATGCACAGGTCAGGGCAGGGGTGGGCAAACTTTGCAACTTTAAGTCTGAAGGACTTCAGCTCCCAGAATTCTTCAGCTTTGTTGGCTGGAGAATTCTGGGAGCTGAAGTCCTTCAGACTTAAAGTTGCAAAGGTTGGGGACCTCTGCTCTAAAGCAGTGGTAGTCACCCTACTGCCCACTAGTGGGCGTTCCAGCTTTCATGGTGGGCGGTTGGGGTTTTGTCCGATACTGAAGCACTTTCCTTTTTTAATTTAATTGACTTCTCTACTTTATAAATCACTGTTACTGTGGAACCGGTGGGCGGTTAGAAAATTTTACTACTAACAGAGATACAAAAGTAGGCGGTAGGTATAAAAAGGTTGACTACCCCTGCTCTAAGGCCTGCCCATGCAGAGTTGGGGCCTGGGGAATGGTCCTTTTGTAGGAGATAGGTGCGGGATATAAATCAAATAAAACTAAAACTAAAACTAAACTATGAGGTTGGTTGTATGAAATAAACAATCTTAATCCCACTCATACTGTGTGTGTGGGGGGGACAGGATTGGGAAAGGACAGGAACATACTTCTCATCCATCAGTCCATTTCTCTTCACAGATTTTTCTGTAAACGAGGCACACTTTTTTATACATCTTTTAAAAATATGTAATGGCTGCACAATCTACAAACAGATGCGAATGAGATTATCATGTGAAGCAAGCAGGAAGAATTGAGCTACTAAGGAGAGTAGCTTCCAACTGGCCCCTCTAATGATGATGATATCCCAGGACAGCCAATTATGGATTTACCCTTTGTAAAAAAAAAAAAAACCTTTAATAGATTCAAACTTCTGTAAACGCCCTCCTACTACAAAGGCACTATATGAGGCAATGTGGCATAAGAAGCAAGAGCAATACATTTTCTGAAAGATTTAACAATCTTCCTAGCAGACAGAACATTAAGCAAGGAAAGATTGTTTGCAGGTTCCCTGCCCAGGCACTGAAAGCTGTGCATCCCATAATAGCTATGGCCTTGCTTTATTTTCAAAATAGGAAGAAGGGAAAATAAAATGTCTGACCTGTAAACCTTAAAAAAAAATCTGCACATGGAATAGAATAGAATAGAATAAATCTTCATTACGGTCAGAGACCAGCAATACTCGTTACATTTAACCATATATTAAAAAGTACTAACTTTAAGATATCATTTTAAAAATGTCAGCATTATAAGTGGAAAGTAGCATACACGTTCTCACTTTGTTCAGGTCATTTGCTGGTTTACCTAGGTGCAAAAGCGTTAAGTATGTATGTAAAAACCATGGTCCAGAAATTGTTAGAGATATGTCCAAATGATTGGTACAAGATCACAACTATCCTTCTATAACCAATTTTTTTCTTATGGACATTGCGGAAGCACAGAATTTTGCCACTGCATGCGTAGTAGCCGGGTTCGTGTCCTGGAGGAGGAAGTCCAGATAAAAATTGCCATGGACAAATAATATGTAAGGAAGACTGGCTCACTAAGCCATGTTCACTAGATGCTATCATCCAAATGAGTTAGATAATGGCTGGGGTTCAAGTACCGCACAAAGCCACAGTTTCTTTAACAAAGCAAATCACATGATGACTCAGTGCAATGTGTGAACCCACTTGGGGCTAGTTAACTACAGATTATGACAGCAGATACCTGACCTGCCAAAGGGGCAAAATCCAAGAAGGCAAAAACTGGAGTGGCATTTCCATGGAACAATCCATCATAGGACTCGGCGGATACTGACAGTGTCTTTCCTCTTCTAGTGAAAAACACCCTCCTATATAATAAAATGATTGATGTATAATATAACCAACTGGGAGCTGAAATCCAGACATATCTCACATCTCGTGTCACCCACTGGAGCCTTGGGCGTGTCTCTTCTCTTAGAAACCGCAAAAAGCTGGCTATTCTCTCAGGCCCTAATACAAAATAGTAGGCGAGCTCTTGCCGTTATGTATGTTTCCCTGCAAATATATCACGTTTTTATTTTATTGCTCTGACTATTTACTACGTAAAAGCTCCCAGAACTGGTTATAATAAGGGGTTTCTTTTAATCAAATAAATTAATGTTTTGCATTTTGTCAGCTCTCAAAAATAACAACCCATAAGTTGTTAATTCCCCAATACAAGCTAAACACAGTGTTCATCAACAGAAATAGACCAGCTTATATTCTATTGTATTCGATTTATTAATTCATTAAACCAACTTCCCTTTAAGTTAAGCATGATATAATATTAGGCCCTATAATATAACTCTGGCTGCTCTTTAGAAGTCCAGATCCTGAAGAGGAAACTCAAATACTTTGGCCACCTAATGAGAAGGAAGGACTCACTGGAGAAGAGCCTCATGCTGGGAAAGTTGGAGGGCAAAAGAAGAATGAGGTGGCTAGATGGAGTCACCAAAGCAGTCAGCGTGAGCTTCAATGGGCTCCAGAGGATGGTAGAGGACAAGAAGGCCTGGAGGAACATTGTTTATGGGGTCGCAATGGGTTGGACATGACTTCGCAACTAACAACAACATTAGACCAAAGGAGGAGATACTAAAAAGATCCAAAAATACCTAAGTGAAGAGAAAAAGTAACTATTTGTCACGACAAATAAATTTTCAAATTAACTGGATATTTTATTTGCAAAGTGCTTCCTAAATGAAATGAGAAATAATTAGTTGCAGGAATGAAGTCAGTTGAAATGTGAGCTATTTAAAGAATGCAAATCACTAGCCCAATGCTCTGTGAAAACTGCTACTTCAAAACTCCATTTTTCTTGGTAGACCTGTTACTTCCCAATTATGAGCAGAGCTGACCTCATTTGGCATCCAAAGGAAGATAAGTGAATTAACACTCATTGCATTTCAAAACAATTAGCATTAGTTCATTAGCAAACCCTAAGTCGTAAAATAAAGTGTTGCAGTCCCACAGAAAGCATTTGGCAAGCTTTTATCAATACAAATAAAAAAAAAGTATTCTGTCAAAAATGTGTTTTATTTTAAGCTGATGCAGGGCTTTCACTTCAATACCTACCAAACATTTCACAAAAGATAAAAAAAACAGTTTAATCACATTAGAAAGCTTTTAGCATGAACCAACTAGAGCAGAGGTTCCCAAACTTGGCAACTTTAAGACTTGAGGACTTCAACTCCCAGAATTCTCCAGCCATCTATACTGGCTGGAGAATTCTGGGAGTTGAAGTCCTCAAGTCTTAAAGTTGCCAAGTTCGGGAACCTCTGAACTAGAGGGTCACAGAGGCATTCAACAAATTGCAAGATGGTAAGCATCACCTGAATTGTGAAGAGCTGTTGTTTGCCTTTCTGTATAGTTCCCTAAAGCTACCATAAGTGGTCTGGATGGCCATTAAAAGAACAGAAAGCACTGGAGTTTCTTTGTGACCTTCTATAATTGCACGTGGAAGAACTCTGAGACATAGGAGGAAGAGCTGTGGACTACACAACTGAAATGTAGAAGATATCTCACCTTACAGAAACTGAGGGCATGAGAAGCATTTCAGAAGGAACTCCATTTTCTGGAGAATAAATGAGAGGAGTAAAACTCTTGAGATATGCTAGATTATGGTAATGTAACCTTACAACAGAAATAGAACTACCGTGTTTCCACAAAAATAAGACAGGGTCTTATTTTCTTTGGATCCCTGAAATAAGAACTTGGCCTTATTTTCAGGGAGGTCTTATTATTTGTGAGTTGCAGGAGGCAGTGAGCGTGGTCACCTCATCGCTGCTGCTGTGTTGCAATGTTTTTGGAGAGGGCTTATTTTCAGGGGAGGGCTTATTTTAGTGCATGTGCTCAAAAGCCCAATAGGGCTTATTATCTGGGGAGGTCTTATTTTGGAGAAAACAGGGTAGTATTCATTGTTGTACTTCTTGTCTGGATTATCTTGAAGGGGTAACATCAATTTTGCAAGCCTCGGAGTACTACTCTCTCCTTTCCTTTTGTTCTCTGGAAAACTAAGGAGGGCCCCTTCTAAAATGTTTCCCATACCTTCCTTCCTTCTGTGGTCTTTTGACAACCATTACATGCTAACTGTCCATTCTGTTGCTCTTCCTCTTGTCTCCCAAGGTCATTCCTATATATACCATCACAGATTGTGAGCTGCAGGTTTTATCTGTGTAAGTAAACAAAGTAAACTTGGTATCCAGCTTCTTAATTGGTTGCATGGAGGGGAGACACAACTGAAGGCGAGAGGCACCCCAGGTACATAAGACAGCTTGTAGGTAGTCTTGGAACAGTCAAGTTACTCTGTGAGATGGCATGCATTACTTGTAATTCCTGGGAAAAAACAGGGAGCCCTGGGAAGGGTAAGGATGCATTTAGAAAAGAGTATGTGGCAGCCATAAATAGCCTGGACAATGATACCTGAACTGAGGAAAAAACGCAATTATTATCAGCAAATTCAACCCTAGAGAGAAGATCAGGCTATCTGTCTTACTGGCAGTTTACACAGCACCAAAAGATATTGCATTATCCTCTGTATTTCACCATCGGTTTGAGGCCGATGGGTAAAGGAGAAACTGAACTTCACATCTAACAGCATCGAGACTTCACCAACATACCTAAGAATTGTGGCCTTTCCAATAAAGATTATTAGGCAGCTCATAGGATCAGAACATGCTGAATAAGCAGATAGTTTCAGATGCAGAAGATAGTCACTACCAGCAATAAAATAAATGCTTCTCTTTTTTAAAAGGATAAACACAACCAGGGCCTTGGTACATAATGTAATATCTAAGGAACTGTTGAGAATCCTTGTGGAAAAAGAAGGAGTGCAGCAGTCCGATGTGCTTGGTGGCTAAAGATCTGGCATAATCTTGAGCTGTGTTTACTGGAAAGGTACCAACACTTCATGGGACAGAAGGGGATCATTTTAAACACTCGTAAACAGATTGTTGTAAACATTCCCAATGGCTGACTTATGTAGGAGATCTGTTAAGATTTCCTCTGGGATTCTCTGAGAATATTTATGTCTAAGCAGCAATGCAAAGCTCCAGGCATCCGTGCAGTTTACCAGGTGCAGGATGGTAGCAGAAAGTTAGTGAACTCAGGATATAAAATACTTTGCTTCATATGACAGGCATCAGCTTGTTTATTTTCATAAAAATAAAGATATGAAAGTTGAAATGAGCACCAAGTTGCGTTCTGGTTCTATGAGAAGGTGTTTCCGATTCCTGTGGTGTCCATGCCTACTTCAGTGGGGTGTTCACTTCCTTCAGGAAATGGTGTCAATGTTAGAAAAATTCTTTAAAGCAGGGGTCCCCAACCTTTGCAACTTTAAGTCTGAAGGACTTCAGCTCCCAGACTTCTCCAGCCAGCTTTCCTGGGAGTTGAAGTCCACCAGTCTTAAAAGAGCCGACTTTGCAGACCCCTGGACTAGATGACCTGCAAAGGTCCCTTCCAGCTGTGTTAATCTGTAATCTGTAAAATATATTACCAAGCAATGAACAACTGTAGAAAATATAAATAAAAGATTCTAGCCAGCCTCTAGATCTCCTGGCTTAGAAGGAAGACTCCATAAAAATGAAAGGGTAATTCTGGCTACGAAAAATTAAAACTAGTTTTAGCTAACTAGGAAAGAAAAAGGTCAATTCTGTACAATGAAAGTGATATTGGTAAGAGAGATAGCACAAGATCAGCAACATTCAACAGATAGAATCAAATCCATACTTCTTTATATTCCAATGTTCCATTTTGACACAAATCCATTAAGGCTTATCAAGATCTTGATGACACCCAGCTTTCTATTTTTAATGAATCAGGATCGTCTGAGAAGGTGTCCGAAGGCTATTTTGGAACACTGATGGGCTGAGTGAATGTCAGTAAATTTAAGCTATTGATTAGTGGTTTTTATTTAGGAACTGGGAAAATGCTTTATTCTGGATGAAATTGCAATCCCACTGAAGTAAAACATCCAGGCCTTGTCCTTCTGGAGTCAAAGCTGTAAACTAAAGGCAGATGCTTCTTCAAAGTATGCAGTTGCATTGCCATGCAATGTTTAATTGCATGGCAATACCCTGGCTTCAGTTATTCCCATTCTAATAACTCCCAAATGGAATATTACAGGGCATCCATCCCCTGGATATAACTTCCGAAGAAAACAAACCAGTTGCCAATCTGTTATGAAGTGGAAACCCAACCTCAACATCAATCATGAAAGCATTGCTTTAACAATACGTTACTGCAAAACTTAAATTCTAGAATAAATTAAATTCTAGTACAGGAGTGTTAAACTCTAGGCCCGGGGGCCAGATCTGGTCTGCGGGAGGCTTAGATCTGGTCCATGGGTCCACCCTGGAAGGACCAGCCCATGCGGCCATCCCAAGTTCCGTTTTTGCTGGCAGAGGGCTGCAGGAGCTCATCGCAGCCAAAAACGGAGCCCAGGAGGACCTTTGTGGCCAAAAACAGAGCCTCAATGGGTGACATCAAGCTGGCCACCTGCACCCTGGCCACGCCCCCCCCCCCAAGGTCACAACACAAGGCATGACTAAGGAAACTTGACCTTCAGTGGCCCTCAATGAAATCTAGTTTGACACTCCTGTTCTAGTATATATGACTAGAAATGACAAGGAGACCCGTTCAAATACGGCCTTTCCAATCCCAGTTAACGTGTGCACTGAAATCCAATCTTGGAGTTTCTTCACCAATCAATTATGGTCAGTGCTATCTCTGATCAGAGCACCCTAGAGAAAAAGTTCACAGGTTTCACAACACATCTTTGGCGCTGTTATGGTTTGGATGTGCATCTTGAATAGACATTGCACTTGCTGCCAATCTTGTGCAAATTATGCAGTTGCTCTGTATTCGGGATTGAAGAAGGAAACAGACAACCATATCAGATATCCATCAGCAATGTCACATATAATTAAAAAAAATGTCCCCATGTCCAAAAGTCAAAATTAGGCTTTCTCAACCTTGGAATTTTGAGTTCTGCGGACTTCAATTCCCACAATTCTCCAGCCAACAATTCTTGGAATTGAAGTTTACACTTCTTAAAATTCCCAAGGATGAGAAATACTTGTCTAAATATTCTACACCCCAATATTGTTTCTGCAGATTTCAAACCTGCAATGTATGCATGGGCTCTTCTGTTCTTGATCCTTTACCTGGAGTGCTATTGTGCCAAGGAAAAAGCTGGTGTCGAGATAGAAATGCCTTCTCTTATGACCTCTTTTATCATTCAAGGAGTCTAGGTCAGACCTCAATTCCAGCACTAGAAATTGAAATAACAGTGCTGATACTCCAACAGAAGGTCAAATCATTATCAGCCAGCGATATTCTGATGTTGGCTTAAACAAAATTTAAGGATGCCATGATCAATTGCTCACCTAATCGGAAGTGAAACTTAAAAACACAAACAAGTTTTCATATCTGTGGACATACATTACAGATGGACCAAGGATCACCTTTCAATTTTAATTATAATATTGGGGAAAGACTGAAGGATTAGAAACGCTTCAAAATCATTTATCACCAACTTTACAAATTCACTTTTATAATGCTAACGTCCAAATAAGTGCATGTATTTCAGAAAAAAAAGATATTCGATTATTTCATAAGATATTTTGACACACACACACCATAGAAAAGTAATATATCACTTCTAATATAGCTATGCACTAGATCATTTTATATTAAAGTGATCAGCATGTTGCAGAAGAACAAAAGGTTCCTATGAGAGCTGAATTAGCAGACCCTGCCTCTGCCGTTCTGACCTTTGACAGTTGTTGGGCAAATCCTGAAGTTGCAGGGTCCCATAGTCATGTGACCACCCTTTTCAATGTCCTGCCGGCTTCCCCACTGACTTTGCTTGTCAGAAGTGGCAATGAAGATCACAAATGGCAATCCCGTGATGGCGGGATATCGCTACATTGTAATTGCAGTCCAGCTGTCAAGCATTCAAATTTTGACTACTTGACAGCAGGGATGCTGCGAAAGCTGCAACTCTCAGGATCTCTCATAAGCCCCCCTCATTTAGTGTTATTGTAAGTTCAAACAGTTGCTGTATTAAGTGACCATTCAATGAGAAAAACCTGAGAGAGAGACAGAGATAGACAGAGAGACAGAGAGAGACAGAGAGAGACAGAGAGAGACAGAGAGAGAGACAGAGAGAGACAGAGAGAGAGAGACAGAGAGAGAGAGACAGAGAGAGAGAGAGAGACAGAGAGAGACAGAGAGAGAGACAGAGAGAGAGACAGAGAGACAGAGAGAGAGAGAGACAGAGAGAGAGAGACAGAGAGAGAGACAGAGAGAGAGACAGAGAGAGAGACAGAGAGAGAGAGAGACAGAGAGAGAGAGACAGAGAGACAGAGAGAGAGAGAGACAGAGAGAGAGACAGAGAGAGAGACAGAGAGAGAGACAGAGAGACAGAGAGAGAGAGAGACAGAGAGAGAGAGAGACAGAGAGAGAGACAGAGAGAGAGAGAGACAGAGAGAGAGAGACAGAGAGAGAGATACAGAGAGAAAGACAGAGAGAGACAGAGAGAGACAGAGACAGAGAAAGAGAGGGAGGTGTGTTTAGGTGCACCCCAAAGCTGCTATCAAGTGTTTTATATAACAGCTCGATAGTAGTTTTGTGTGTTGTGTTTGCAGACCTCAGACCGCATATGGCATTTGGAGTAATTTAAAAGTGTGTGTGTGTGATTTAAATCAAGTCGATTTAAATCACGATTCAAATCACTAGTAAAAAGGCTTAATTTAAATCCACTCGACCTAAATCGTAATTTTTAAAGAGCAACGGTCATCTCTGCTACTCTTCTGACCCGCGGTTGGCTCACCGACCGTCCCAATGTTGCAGAAAATACAGCCTCTCGTGCTGCATAACTAAGCTCCATTTCATGCTGAATAAACTATTTATGTATCTTAAATATAAATCTATCTTTAGATAGATTTTACTACAAAAGCATTTTATTAAAATAAATTTGATTGAAAAAATAATTTTATCAATTTTTTTTTAAATACCTTTTTATCTACCCTGAGGTGTGTGCACACACACACACAGCTGTTTAAATCAATGTTTCTCCTTTAACAACTTGCAGGAGCATTATGCCCCCCTGGACATAACCCTGCTGGTTAGCTATTTGATTAACTCCAAGCTACTCTGTTAATTCAAAACACATAATATCAGTAGGCTTTGCATTCACAAAACAATTCTAAGATTATTTTTTTGTCTTTGATACCAGCAAGCAATCTCTGCTTCATTCACTATTTGAGTCACCGTCTCTACCCCATTATATCTCCCCAACCCATCAGATCTGGCAGAAGAGGCATGCTATGAATTTCATCTGCTAGGGAACTACCAAGTCCTTCTATGCCGCCTTAAGGAATATCTCCTTCCCCCACTTCCCCAATGTTAGGTAGGGTCTGCCTCTTTTGTTTTTCCACAAGACCCTTAAAACCTGGTGGTGTCATCCGGCTTGGAGACCTTTAAGAATGAGCAAGGGGTATTGAAGTGGTCCGAGCGTTGTTAGCATCTGTTTCCTCTCTTAGCCTTTGTGATTTTTTTTAAAGTACTAATTGTTTTTATATGTTAACTGTTTCATGTCTTGTTGTATGCTGCACAAAGTAATTCTTTTGAGAGATCAACATGTAATTAAATTTGATGATTAAATAATGTGGCTATCCATCCTTGCAAAAGATCTGGATTCCAATAAGGCTGCAATAGTGCTCAAAACCCTTTCAATGAACCTGCACCTGGAATAGCAGAAAAGAGTTTGGATTGTTCTGAGAAAATAGGTTCTGAAGAATATCAATATATACATCCCTATACTAGCACTTAAGCAAGATTTTAGCTGAAGGATGAGTGTCTGCAATAGATACCATTTCATTGCAAGACAAATATTAATGTAGGCAGGACAATTATAAGCGCCCAAGGCTATTAAATTTGAGCTCATTAATTAGGGAATATAAAAGCCATTGTTCCTGAATTACAGGTATTATTTATTCTGAGCTAAAGTGTCAAAAGTTTTTTCACCCAACAAGATGAGAGTTTTAATTACTTTGACAATGAAATTGCATTATTTGATTTATCACACCACTGACTAACAAAGTCTGTTTTTTTTAAATA
Organism: Rhabdophis nuchalis; assembly: GCA_039707465.1. Taxonomy (NCBI): domain Eukaryota; kingdom Metazoa; phylum Chordata; class Lepidosauria; order Squamata; family Natricidae; genus Rhabdophis; species Rhabdophis nuchalis. Next base: position 10,912,063 of record CM077656.1, read on the forward strand.
ACTGAAAATCTTAAAACAGTTAAATAAAACTTTAAAACCCAATTGAAAAACCAAGTGAAACTTATTCTTAAAATCGGAACTTAAAATCAGCAGTTTAAAAACCCCTACAGGGCTTAAGGGCTTGAAGAAAAACAAAAACAGAATTGAGACGTCACATCGTTCATCTCTGCAGGGAATCTACTGCAAAGAGCTAGAGCAGCATCATAGGAAACTCAGCCACAGCCACCATCAGATATGCTCCAGCACATACACAAACCTCTTGAGATGACCCCAGTCAATGTGCAGGTTTCGGAGGGAAGGAAGCATTCTCAAATAGCCTGGGTTTAAGCCAGGTTTCCCTCTACAAGTCACGGTCAGCATTTTGCATTTTGCCAAGACAGGAATTGATAGCCAGTGCAAAGCTTTAAGCACCAGCCTTATTGGACTCTCTGGGCTCTTCCTGAGACCAATCTGGCTGTCAGGTTTTGTGCCAACTGAAATTTCCAGACCAGAGACAAAGACAGCCTTCAGCAGAGCATTATGTCGATAATCAAACCTGGAGATTGTTAGCACACATAGCACTTTGGGGCTTATCTTCTTCTAAAAATGTTCATTTTATTTTTGTCATCCTCTGCTTCCTTAGATTAATATTTACTTGACATGAATTATTTGATATTAGTTTAGAATCAAAGATTGGCAGCTCTTAAAAAAATGATACCTGGGCAGAATTTGGCTGCTGGAAAGATTTGTTTAGAACAAATGGGGTAAATTTGATACATTCGTAACACAATCCAAAGGCTAGAGAAAGGTTACACTACTCCTCTCATCTAGCACAGCACCTTCTCTTACACGAAGTCCCTTTTTCATATTGTCTAGCTTGTCTGGTGGCATCTGCCCAAACTTGTTTCTACAGCAGGCCCTCTCTCTGAGATACCAGGGAAGGAATGGCAGGTGTATGTAAAGTATACAGAGTGAACGATCAATCTAAACATCATGTTTCTAAGTTCATTTCTTCATGTCCTCTCCCTGCCCTGCACAACCTCACCTCCTATGTTGGGATTTTAGCTTCTGAAAAGCAAGAATTCAATTTACTTTGAGGAAATGAAGTTGAAGGTAACACTTATATGCGAGACCGCCTCCTGCCCCATACATCCGTTAGACCGATACGCTCCCACAGAGAGGGCCTTCTCAGGGTGCCGTCGGCCGGACAATGCCGACTGGCGACACCCAGGGGAAGGGCCTTCTCTGTGGCAGGGCCAGCCCTTTGGAACGACCGACCCCCTGAACTCCGGACCATCACCGACCTCCGCCTCTTCCGCCAATGTCTCAAGACATATTTGTTTCAACAAGCCGGCCTAGCCTAACCTCCCATGGGGACTTTTAGGTAGTTTTAAATTGGGTTTTTAAAATTGGGTTTTAGCGCAGGATAGGTTTATTTAATAGTCTTTTAAATTATATTTATTGTATTTTGTATGTCTTTTAAATTTCCTGTGCGCCGCCCTGGGTCCTCTGTGGAGAAGGGCGGGATACAAATTTAAATAAAAAAAACAAAAAAAACCCACAAAGACAATCGAATTGACATTAGAGTTTGAAAATCATGTTGCTGTTCCAAAGTTTTGAAGAACACACTAGTTGCCGTTCAGGGAATAATAAAATAACAGAATATTGAGAGAGGGAGAGAACCCTTTTACTGTGGCTATCAAGAAATTCACCATCTTGGAAGATTTTTTTCCTTCCAAATTCTTCCCCATGTATGAATTTTGTTCCATTACATTGCAAAGTTAAAAGCTTTTTTTTAACTGATCATATGTTTCACAGGGTACCCAAACTAAACAAATGACTTGCTCTAAACAGTACGGTTCCATTGCTTTGGCCCAGTAGAAGACAAATACTGTGTTCACTACAAGGAATTGCTTCAAGAAAAGTGGGAAAAGCAGGGAGGAGAAAGGAATTCTGAGCAGTTAGGAATTCCATGCAAAAAAAAAAGGTGGGGGGCTGAGTTATTCCAGTCAATGCCACTTTTGAGATGTGGCTATGCCAAATGAAAGCTAAACCTCTTAGATTACGGATTTTCACCACACTTTAGGGAAAACTCTATTCCAAGAAGGTTGAACCAACTGCCCCTCCATCCTGATTGTTAACTACAGCAGGGGTCTCCAACCTTGGCCACTTTAAACCTGGAGGACTTCAACTCCCCTGGCTGGGAATTCTGGGAGTTGAACTCCTCCCAGCTTAAAGTGGCCACTGAACACTGTACTTTTTTGAGCAGATCCATGCATCAACTAGATGCAGTGTTTCTCAACCTTGTCAACTTGAAGATGTCTGAACTTGAACTCCCAGAATTCCCCAACTGGGAATTCTGGGAGTTGAACTCCTTCTCGCTTAAAGTGTCCACTGAACTACAGTATAGTTTCTACTATTGCAGTCTTCCCCACAATTGCATTCAGCCAGCCCACTGTACATTTTTTGAGCAGATCCATGCATCAACTAGAGCCGTTGTTTCTCAACCTTGTCAACTTGAAGAGGTCTGGACTTCAACTCCCAGAATTCCCCAGCTGGGAATTCTGGGAGTTGAACTCCTCCTATCTTAAAGTGGCCACTGAACTACAATATAGTCTCTACTATTGCAATTGCAGCCAGCGAATGCTGGCAGGGGAATTCTGGGAGTTGAAGTCCAGACCTCTTCAAGTTGACAAGGTTGAGAAACACTGAACTAGAGCAGTGGGTCTCAACCTTCCTAATGCAGTTCCTCATGTTGTACTGACCCCTAACCATAAAATTATTGTATGTTTTCTGTATTTTTTCTGAAATTATGTGTTTTCCAATGGTCTTAGGTGACCCCTGTGAAAGGGTCGTTCGACCCCCAAAGGGGTCCCGACCCACAGGTTGAGAACCACTCAACTAGACCTTCCCTACTTCAGACCAAACAGGAATCTTGTGTTATTTATTTTTCCCCTCAAAAAAAGCCTCTGCCCTCCATTCTGGTCCTTGTCAACTGAGCTCAGGGCATTTACTGCCTAACAAGTAAGATTATTACTTACATTCTATCATCAATGGTGGACATGCCCACAAGCCCAAAGATATTGGTGCAAGATAAAAGATTGGTTACGGAGATCATGGGAATTACCTTTCAACTAAAACCAGAGTCTTATTTTTTGGGGATAAACCCCGGTGACATAAAAAGGAAAGACTGGTTTCTTTTTATACATATTACCACTGCAGCTAGAATAGTATACGTACAGTTTTGGAAAGGGAAGGAACTACCATCAGACCAACTAATTATCAACAAAATCTTCTGGTGTGCTGAATGCGATAGACTAACATATATTCTTAAGGATAGAGAAGAAACCGTATTTTATCGAAGTTGGGAAAAATGGTAGGAATGGAGAGAGGTAAAAAGATTACGGGATAAGCGATAGGGAAATATGTACAGTGCAGATATGTAAATAGTAAAAATGTATGGAGCAGTAACAACTATAAAGAACTAAAGATTAATTAATGTAAGATGTAGATAAACAGAAATAACTGGAAATGTAAGTAAGATGATATATCATGTTACTTTGTAACTGTATACATACAGAGGGTGAGTCACTCCCAGTTGTATCTATCTAGTTTTGTCTTGCTAATGTCTTTTTTTTTTGTTTATTTCCCCCTGTTATTAGTTTATAATAAAAATAAAAAATATATAATTAAAAAAACAACCAAGTAAGATTATTCTGGAAAAAGCTTGTTTATCCGACCCCCGAAACAACCGCGACTGACAGCAACTGCCTTAGCCTGGGTTCTTCTTGCAAACGCGGAGACGCCTGCCTGGCTGAACGAACCAAGAGCGAACTCAACCTGTTGCGGGAAGCCAGGAAAAGAAACCGAGGCGTCCGCCGGTGGAGAGCCTGGATTTAGACTCCCCTCTGCTTCCTGATAACCCCCCCCCCCCGGGCATAAAAAAAAGGGGGGAGCCTATTTCAGGGGTTCTCAACCTTTCCCAATGCTTTAACCCTGGAATGCAGCTCCTCGGGGGGGGGGTGACCCCCCCCCAGCATAAAATTGGGGTCTCGGGTTAGGGTTAGAAAACAGGTGCATTAAAGAGCTGCGTGTAACCAATCGACGCGCTTTCTGCAAGATCTAATGAAGGATTCTTTTTCTTTTGTTTAATTGAAAATAAAATACAAATGTTTATTAAAAAACAAAAGAAAATCGGTGTTTCCCGATGGTCTTAGGCAACCCCCGGGAAAGGGTGGTTCGAGACCCCCGGGAAAGGGTGGTTCGATCCCCGGGAAAGGGTGGTTCGAGACCCCCGGGAAAGGGTCCTGAGACCCCCGGGAAAGGGTCCTGAGACCCCCGGGAAAGGGTGGGTCGAGACCCCCGGGAAAGGGTCCTGAGACCCCCGGGAAAGGGTGGTTCGACAAAGGTTGACAACCGCTGGCCTATTTGTTTGGACCAAGGCAACGGATTTTGGAGGACGGGGAAAGAGATCCGGCGCCGGCCGGATACCAGAAGTTCCTGGAAATCCCAAAAAACAACCATTCTTCCGGACTCGCCGTTGCAGTTGGCCCCTGGCCTCTTCTCTCCCCCTCCCCACCCAAGCCGGGTCAGGAAGCCGAGGCAACACGGGGACCCCAACCAGCCGCCTCCGCCCGGCGTTTCCTTTTCCAGCCTCTCCAACCAACCCCCCCCCCTCTCCCTCCAGGTGGAAAGGATCGCCAGGGATCCGGCAGGGACGGCAAAAGCCAAAGCGGCCAGGCGAGGCTTGGCAGACCGCGGCTCACCTTCTGCTGCCGCCGGGCCATGTCGGTGGGCTGCTTGGCGTTGAACGGGTAGGCGATGCACCGGACGATGAAGGCGTAGAGCTGCAGCCGGAGCCGCTTCTCCCGCTCCTCCCGCTCCAGCCGCTCCTGCTCTTCCCTGCCTTCGCTCCGCAGCGACGGGCTGGGGCTGGCCGAGCGGGGCGCCCCGCCGCCGCCGCCGCCGCCGGGGGTGCCTTGCCGCCCGGCGTCGCGGTTAGCAGCCGGCAGGGCTCGCGGGGCAGGGTTGGCAGGGCCCCCCAGCGGCTCCCGCCTCTCGTCCTCCAGCACCTCGTCCGACTCTTCCTCGCTGGACGACGGGTCGAGCATGGCGGCGGCGGCGGCGAAGGCAGCCCGGGGCGGGAGCGCACCTCTTGGGGCCGGACGCCAGGACCACAAGAGCCGAGCCGCCCCTTGGAAGCCGAAGCAGCCGGACCCGTCGAGCTTCCCCTCCCTGCCCGGACTCTTTCCTGCCAGCCGCGGCGGAGGAGGAGGAGGAGGAGGGCGGAGTTTGCCGAAGGGGTCGAGCTTGGGGTGGAGGGGGGGACGGACGGACGACAAGCTCCGGCCGGCTCCTATCAGCGCCCGGCCCGGCCCGTCGCTCCTTCCCCTCAGCGGCCGGCAGGGAAGCTCAGCTCCGCCCAGCCCAGAGCAGCGCCGCCGCCGCCGCCGCCACTCGCAGGTGGGCAACCTGTGGCGCCCACAACAAGCAACACGTGGAACGGAATGCTAATGCGCGCGCCGTCTCCGTTCCCGCCTGCTGGCTGGCCGGCCGGGAGGGAGGGAGGGAGGGAGGGAGGGAGGGGCGTCCTGGCGCCTCCTCGCTGCTTTCCCCGGGCGAAGGGGGGAAGAGAGACGCCCGTGCAAAGAGCTCGAAGCTGGAAGAGAAGCGAGTCGCATGCGAGGAGGCGAGCTGGATCCCAGAACGGCGTGAGGCAGGAGCGCCCCGTTTGGAAGAGCCCCCCCCCCCCCTTTAACAGGTTAACAAGAGTTGGAAGAAGGGACCTTGCAGGTCATCTAGTCCAGGGGTCTCCAACCTTTGCAACTTTAAGTCTGAAGGACTTCAGCTCCCAGAATTCTCCAGCCAGCTTTGCTGGAGCTGAAGTCCTTCAGACTTAAAGTTGCAAAGGTTGGAGAGCCCTGATCTAGTCCAACCCCCTGCCCAAGCAGGAGACCCTACATCTGCCTCGACCTAGGATCGAACTCACAACCTCCTGATTGGGAGGCGAGAGATCCACCTCTAGGATGGGGAATTCTGGGAGTTGAAGTCCAGGCATCTTCAAGTGGCTAAGGTTGAGAAACACTGCTTTATGCAGATTAACAGATTAACCAGAGTTGGAAGGGACCTTGCAGGTCATCTAGTCCAACTCCCTGCCCAAGCAGGAGACCCTACCTCTGCCTCCACTACCTAGGATTGAACTCACAACCTCCTGATTGGGAGGCGAGAGATCCACCTGGGGAATGTCTCTAGGCTGGGGAATTCTGGGAGTTGAAGTCTGGACATCTTCAAGTGGCCAAGGTTGAGAAACACTGCTTTATGCAGATTAACAGAGTTGGAAGGGACCTTGTAGGTCATCTAGTCCAACCCCCCTGGCCAAGCAGGAGACCCTACATCAGGCTCTACTTAGGATCGAACTCACTACCTCCTGATTGGGAGGCGAGAGATCCACCTCTAGGCTGGGGAATTCTGGGAGTTGGTCCGGACATCTTCAAGTGGCCAAGGTTGAGAAACACTGCTTTATACAGATTAACAAGAGTTGGAAGGGACCTTGCAGGTCATCTAGTCCAACCCCCTGCCCAAGCAGGAGACATCTGCCTCTACTACCTAGGATTGAACTTACAACCTCCTGATGGGGAGGCGAGAACTCCACCTCTAGGCCACAGCAGCAGATATTGTCTGCTTGTTGTTGTTCCTGGCCTTTCATGGGAGCCTTGGGGGGTCCCCTTGGCTCTTCTCTCTTTCCCATTGATCCTTGGCTTTGGGTAGAGCAGCAGTCCGCAACCTGTGGGTCGCGACCCCTTTGGGGGCTCGAACGACCCTTTCACAGGGGTTGCTTAAGACCAGTGGTCGTCAACCTGGTCCCTACCGCTCACTAGTGGGCATTCCAGCTTTCATGGTGGGCGGTAGGAGTTTTGTCCGATAAGGAAGCACTTTCTTTTTAAAAAATTTAACAGATAACAGATGAGCAGTGTTGGAAGGGACCTGGCAGGTCATCTAGTCCAACCCCGTGACCAAGCAGGAGACCCTACATCTGCCTTTACCTAGGATCAAACTCACAACCTCCTGATTGGGAGGCGAGAGATCCACCTCTAGGATGGGGAATTCTGGGAGTTGAAGTCCGGGCATCTTCAAGTGGCTAAGGTTGAGAAACACTGCTTTATGCAGATTAACAGATTAACCAGAGTTGGAAGGGACCTTGCAGGTCATCTAGTCCAACCCCCTGCCCAAGCAGGAGACCCTAACCCTGGCCCCTACCTAGGATTGAACTCACCACCTCCTGATGGTTAAAGTCGCCACGGTTGAGAAACACTGTTATAAACAAAAGCCTTTTCTCATCACCCAGGACCCTCTCCTGGTAGACTGCTTGTTTATTGAGCAGCTACAGCTACATACACTGGGATCACTTCTGACTTTTCCATAGTGGTTTCCACTGGAGTTTATTCCTTAGCCTGAATTGCGTTTGGGATTGTAGGAAAAAGGGAGGTTTGCTAGATCGGTGTGTTCCTTTTAGCGCCTCTATCTCTCTCTATGTCCTCCGTGCACTGTGAATAGAGGTGTCCAAGGGTCCAGAATTCATTCTGCATTTCTGAGCCATTAAATAAAACGATGTTAGTTCAGAAACAGAAAATGGGGTTTTTGAATCTTCTGGGCAGTTAGGATATCAGTTTTCCACCACCAGTGAAATTCAGAATCCCAGTTCTGCAGCCTAACCAATCCCACCCATTTGTTTAGGCTGGGGAATTCTGGGAGTTGAAGTCCACAAGTCTTAAAGTTCCCAAGTTTGGACATCCCTGGTTTAGGCTTTCACATTTAATTCAAGAGCTTCCCTTCGTTCCCAGTTAAAGGGCAATGCCAGAGCAATACTAAAATAATATTTAAAAAGCTGATTGTTCTTTGCTGGTTCGATGCCATTTCCTGTAAGGCTTTGCATTATTCACTATACAAAATAGTAGAAAGAAGATGTGCTCTTTTCACGCCCACATTGCAAAATAAGATGACCAAACTCTTTATGTCTGAGATGATTCTGTTAGAAGCATCCATAATTTTCTGGAAAAAAATACCCGAGTTATATTATTAATACCAAATAAAATCTGTTTATATCCTAGGAGGAGGACAGCACCCAGGTGACCCGGGATGACTTAAAAATAAAAATATGAAAAGTAAATAGGCTTGCATTTGAATTAGAGATTACCTTCTTATCTATATATTACTAAAACTCGGGCCATGATGTTTACCTAAGCGAAATGGTGTGTCGTATGGCAACAGTTTTTGAGTCGTGTTGCTACAAATAGGCTAACTTATACAAAGTGTCCCGAGAGAGTGAAATTAAAGACATTGGGACTACTTTAGTGCAATTGGCTGTTGCTGGGCTGCTGTAGTCACATGATAAATAAATGAGCAAGTTTATGTACTTGTAACAAAGCAAGTAATTTCTGAAATGGTTTCTGTATAATAAGAAAATGTTTTTTCTCCTGTGCTTGTTGAGATATGCTAAATAAACTCGGGATGAGTATAGGTGGAATTTACCACAACCTTTGGCCTAACATTTGAAGTCTCATGAAATTAACTTCAGTCACAACATCCTCTAGTGATATTTGAGTAGCAAACTATGTCCTTAAAACTAGCTTAAGACCAGCCCATTCCATTACAGTTTCCCAATCCCTTAATATAGTTCCCTCACCCAGCAGCAGCCATTTACCTACTTGCTGGGAGGGAAGGACATTATTGATATACCCCTCCAGCTTCGCACAAGCAACCTTAATGGGAAAGCTGGTAGGAAGCTGGAAGTTGTTCCTGTTCTACTGCTTTTTTGGCCAATTGCCATTCTATTTCTCTGCTTAGGTAAAGAAATATCTCTATAATGATGACCCACAACAGGGTACAGGTTGTCTAGTTGTTAAGAAAACAACTTGGAGATTTGACCTCAAACAGGCCTGTAGCCAAAATAAGAAGTAGTGGAAATTATCCCTCTATCCAAAAGAGAATCGCTTCTAGCCTGCTACATTGCAGGTATTTGAGAAATAAGAACTTCAACCTGTTTAAATAAAGCTGCATTTGATGTAAAACAGTCACTGAAAAATGTAATGTATGGCATTATTTATATATAAGATTATATATAAGAATCATTCCTAAAGCTGGACAGTGATCCAACATCTTTCTCATGGTAAAGCAGCATTTCTTAATCTTAGCAACTTTAAGATACGTGGACTTCAATTCCCAGAATTCCTCAACCAGTATGTTGAATTGAAGCCCACATATCTTAAAGTTGCTAAGGTAGAGAACCTCTGCTATAGATAGTTAAGATGAGCTTGACAGAGAAAAGCCAAATGTAGCCGAGAGCATGCCACACAAACAAAGCTGCAAGATTCTGGTACTAAGGCCAATTTTCATAAAGAAAATTTAACCTGTAGTTTCAGCTTTCACTTGAAGTTACTTTCTTGGTCTGGTAAATGGGATTGATATCAGTCTTGCTAGTCTCACTATGCTTTATTCCCTTATCTCTTCTACCGCTATCTCAGCTATATTTCTCTCAGATTACTTTGGACCAGTTGCACTCCTTGCATCTCCCTGGGAATAAAAACTGGTTTATCTCCATCAATATTATCTTTTTTTACTCTTCACTCAAGATGATTTCATTGTAATTTTTACAATGACAATAAAGATTATTATTATGATCTTGCACTACTTTTTTGACTTGTTCCGGGCTTTGACTGGTGTCAGCTTTGACCGGTGTCAGCTTTGACCATGGTAAACTGTAGTTTATGGCTTCCTATGATTATCAACATTACTCACAATTTTAAAGGTCATTGAATTATCCTTGTCGGAAAATTAATCAGGGAAAAAAATATATACCAAGAGCAAAGTATTTTCAGATGACCCAGAAGTTCACAAAATCGGCTAGTGAAGAAAAAAAAAAACTTAAGATGCTGGTAAGGGCATATCAGAGAAATAGCTTATTATTCTGTTTTGAAAACAAAAATGCAAAAGCACAATCTCTTTCACAATCTCTGATGGTGTTATAACTGTAGAAACTTTAATGCAGAGATTTTGCATCTTGTAGAAGGGTAAAAGGTCCAGGAGCCACATCAGAACAAACATTTGCTGACAGATCTTTTTTCAGTAAGTTACCCAAGCAGAGCTCATTGGCCTTTATGAGTTGAATGACAGGTGGAGCTTTTCCATGAATAAAAATGAAATATCAAGAAATATTTAGGCTAAGAGAGCATTTAGTGCTTAAAAAGTAAAACCATGTCTTATTTCATTGAACTTGTCAGTGACAAAAGACAAAATATTCTTAGAATTTAAAGGGCAATCCTCATATATATATACCAAAGTAAGGTACCCCGAGCTCAACCACACGAACTCCGAGATAAGTGGAAGGATCAGTGGTGATTTGGCACCTCAAGCTAACAAAAAGAAAGTAAAACAACCTAGGAAGAAAACTAAATAATGTGATATTTCTGGATAGATTCAAACTGATTATCAGTTGATTGGTTCTAAATTCTCCTAAGCTGCTGAATGCCCTAACTGTATTAACTGATTTCTTGAGTTTGTTTATTAAGATATCTAAGTAGTACAATTCCCCCCTTTTTTTAGTTTTAAGCATATAACAGCACTCAGGAATTGTAATTCAGAAAATAAAGAAAAACCTCATGGCCTTGATAATGTTAATACAATTTCAAACTCAGCATCTTAATTTAAAAAGTTAGAAATTTATGTTATGTGAATTTGGGAAATAAGTTTTCAATTGATTCTAAAGTACATGATTAGTATAATTGAACTTCCCTCTAAGGCAGGGATGTCCAAACTTGGGAACTTTAAGACTTGCGGACTTCAACTCCCAGAATTCCCCAGCCAGCATAGCTGGCTGGGGAATTCTGGGAGTTGAAGTCCACAAGTCTTAAAGTTCCCAAGTTTGGACATCCCTGCTCTAAGGATACCTGAACAGGAGATAGCCACATTTACAGGGAACTGGCTGATAGCCCAGCATTTCCCGGGTATTTATTTATAGCGGAAAATGTCTGGATCAAACGTAATTTCTAATGCTGGATTTTCCCCCTTACCAGAGGGAGTCCCCTTGTGGAGTACTGTGAAGCCGTTATCATGGAAACTCCACTGCTGTACAATAGAAGCCATTTAAAGGCACAACAGGCTGCATCTTAACAGAACACACACCCCTAGAGGTGTTAGGTTTTTTTTACCCCCACAGTATTTGTCTCCAGAGAGTAAGACACCTGTGTACCAAGTTTGGTTGAAATTGCTAAAGGCATTCCAGAGTGATGTTGGAAAACACACACACACACACAGCCAGAGATGGATGGATGGATGGATGGATGGATGGTGTGGCTAGACAGAAAGACAATCAGTCAGTTTTGGAATTTTATTGGTTTCTTGTCGGAGGCTTGCCTATTTTCAAGAACTGCTGTGATGGACAGAGCCAGAAATCGCTGCTTCTCAGAGAGCAACTGCGGAGTTTATTTTCAGAGTCTTCTTAATCCCCTAAAGCTTTCCTATAACTTTACTTTGATTTTTTTTCCTTCCCTGTTTCTACAGTTTCTACAGTGCACTTAAAAGGTGCACTTTTAAGCAAAGCACTGGACAATACTAGACAATCACCATTTTTATTTCCTATGAATGCCTATGTGGGCATATTTATGAGCATCAGGGGTGGGTTCCTCCCAGTTCCAAGCTCTTCTATAGAAGAGGTTCCACAAATCTACAGTGCCGTTTAGAACCGGTTCCAGCTCCCTCCCCCACCATCTGCCCATCATCAAGATGAAGAGCGAGAGGAGGAATTCTGGGAGTTGAAGTCCACAAGTCTTAATGCTGTCAAGTTTGAACACCCCTGGGTTTTTTTCCCTAAAGTGTTAGGGGTGCAAGGGTCTTGTAACTTGACAGCTTTAAGACTTGCGTGCTTCATATGCTAGAGTTTTTGAGCCAACATTTTGGTTGCTCAGCAAGAGCGTTGTTAAGTGAGGTTCACCACATTTTACAAGTTGGCCATGCCCACCCAGTCACATGACTGCCAAGTCACTCCCACCCGGTCACATGGATGGCAAGCCACTCCCACAAAGCAGGCCACACCTACAGAAGAGGTTCTAAATTTTTTTGAAATCCACCACTGATGGAGCATCCTCATATTCCGCTTAGGTGGTTAGCTTGAAAAATGTGAAAGGAAAAGACTTATCGATGAATCCCTTCTGGGGGTTGTCCAAATCAGGAGCACATTTAACAAGAGGATTAGAAGACAGCCTCCATTATCAGAATATTGCAAATCTTCTCTACCTATTCTTCCGCATTGAGGCAGGAGGAAGGGGCCAGCATGAATCTCTTCCCAATACTACTTTCTTTCCCAGAGCTCCAGGAATGCTTTCACACTTTTTTGTTGTTTTAATGGCTTCTGAATATATTTCTCAAGGTCATCACCATGGCTCCCTATACAGACAACAATAACTACAGAGGTTTTCCCCTGAACCACAGTGAATGGCAGCAGGAAGTATAGCTGATGAGGTTACATTGCAATCCGTGACATCACTGACAGCTTTTATATATTAAATGATTACTTTGCTACTGCAACTGGAGGTCACGGCATGGTCTCTGATTGTCCCTGGTCTGCTACCATTCCATTTGCCCAAATAGATTGCAACACCTGTGCCTAAACTCTTCTCCTAGAGAGGCTGTCCTCTCGCCACCTCTCCACGAAAGGGAAATAGCCAGTTGCTTATGCTGGAAATAGGATTACATCTTCACTCAAATCAATATTTATTACAGCCATAGACCAGCAGGAGGCAACGAGGTATAGTTATTAGGAAGAAATGTAAAAACATAATAGATACAAAGCATTGCAAAGCTGTGTATAAAAGCCGTGTAATTCTCTCAACTAAGAAACTGAAAGAGACATAAAAAGTATACAAGATAAAAAGTGAGATTCTAAAAGGAATTTAGAATAGAATAGAGCCTGAAGGGACCTTGGAGGCCTTCTATCCAACCCCTCTGCTCAAGCAGGAGACACTATACCATTTCAGACAGCTGGCTGTCCAGTTTTTTTTCTTAAAAACCTCCAGTGATGAAGCACCACAACTCCTGAAAACAAGCTGGTTAATTGTCCTCACTGTTAGGAAGTATCTCCTTAATTCCAGGTTGCTTCTCTCTTTGATTACTTTCCATCCATTGTTTCTTGTCTTTGCTTCTGGTGCTCTTCTTGTGGCTTGTGTGTGTGTGTGTAAGTGGTGCTGTGGCTTTGTGAAGATTTGGGAACATTAGAAAGGTACAAGGTAGCATTAAAGAATTCCATCTATCTCTAGTATGTGAGAAGCTACAGGAGGCTCCAATATGGCAACCTAGTTGCTCATTGAATCTAGTTCATGATGGTTAAACCATCATCTGATGGATTTTGAATGTTGCTACCCAGAACCTACCCAGAACCTGTTTTAAAAAAATATTCTCATAGGGTAGAGCTTTATATTATAGATGTCTTTTACTTCCTTCTTTTTAAAATAGATAATTGTGTAACTGGGATGCTAATTTTATAATTTCTGCTGGCAGTTTTGGACACATATCATCAATTAGAATGTCCTCTTTAAGAAAACAGTTCTTAGTCATCACATCTCAACATGCATAAGTCTTTGCAGTAGCACAGGCCATGAAATTTAAAGGCTTTTCTTTTCTTTTCTCTTTTCTTTTCTCTTTTCTTTTCTCTTTTCTTTTCTCTTCTCTTCTCTTTTCTTTTGAATCTTTGTGGTGCAGTGGCTAGACTGCAGTACTGCTGGGTAACTGCCCACAGCCTAGAGTTCAATTCTGACAGGTTCAAGGTTGACTCAGTCTTCCATCCTTTCGAGGTTAGCAAAATGAAGACCCAGATTGTTGGGGGTAATACACTGATGTTGTAAACCACCCAGAGAGCTCTGTAAAGCACTATGGGGTAGTATGTGTCTATTGCAATTCACTGTTGTTGTTTTTACTCAATAGATTCAATCACTTAAAAATATATAACAGTATAATGTATTTTAAAATAGTTATTATTGTAGTTTCATCTGTTGTTGAGACTTGGGAGGTGAGAAATACCAAATTGTTTAAATATTACTTTGGATTTCTAGGGGTAAAGCCATATGTGGCATCATTTCAAAGCACCTTATTTTCTTAAATACTTAATTATCTGTTTAATAACAATAAATCTTTATAAAATCACTCATCTTTTTCTATTATATATTTAAAGAAGAAAAAATTTCCCTGAATTCATGTTTTACAACATTCTTTCAAGTATTTAAGAAAAGAAGGTGCTTTGAAATGAAGGAACACTAATTTTTAATTCAACATATAAAAGCTCAATAATGGTGATATACTTGGCTATGTTTGATGAAGAATTAGTAATTATGCACGTAAGGATTGGTGCACAAAAACTTGTGACCAAACGACATGCTACACAAAATTGAAACTGGAGGTATGTTTTATTTGTTTTTATGCAAAAAATAAAATAAAATCATTTTTAAAAAGCCATACGTGGCAATGGTAGAGTTGTACGAAGAAGAACAGGCAGATTTATATAAACACCCTTTCTGCTGTAAAATTATTTTTGTTAATATTCCAAACCCAGAGAGCACATACATTTTATTTATTTATTTATTCAATTTATATAACCGCGCCTATCTCCCCGAAGGGACTCAAGGCGGTGCACAGGAAATTAAAACGAAAATATAAAACATAACAATAGACAAAACTATAATAAATAGGACTACAGACTAAAATCTCATTAAATTTAGAGTACCCTGTGCTAAAAATTGCCTAAAACCTACCAACCCATTAAAACCAATTAAAACAATTTAAAACTGAGTCTACGAAAGCGGTTGCGGGGACTAGGCCAGCCCAGCTAGATGGAAGAGATGTGTCTTCAAATGTTGGCAGAAGGAGCGGAGGTCTGTGATGGTCCTAAGTTCGGAGAGTAGGTCGTTCCAGAGGGCTGGGCCTGCCACAGAGAAGGCCCTTCCCCTGGGAGTCGCCAGCCGGCATTGCCCGGCAGACAGCACCCGGAGAAGTCCCTCTCTATGGGAGCGAATCAGACGAAGGGATGTGTGAGGCAGGATACGGTTCCGCAAATAACTAGGCCCTGTGCCATGGAGCGTTTTACAGATGGTTATCAACAACTTGAAGCGCATACACATACACATAGGAAACCTTACTTAATTTCACACATGGATACCCATTCATCAGTTGCACCTCTTAAAGCAAAGAGCAGCTCACGAAAGCTTGCAAATTTAAACGTTTCAATCAAATTTCTCCTGATTTTAGAATATATAAAAGGATGTTATAAGGATGAACATATTCATTGTGCAAAAGCAGTAGTAAGAGGGATGATTCATATTTCCAGAGCTTTTTATTTGGATGCATTCTATCGCCATGCTGTAGCTCTGAGGTCAATCAACCTGGTTTCAGCAGACTAAGGCAGGGCAGGTCTGCTAGTTTCCTTAGGAAATGGAATACAGTCATTCCCCTTTGACCCCAGTCCATGCTTTCAGCTTTTCAGGATTCTCATTACTGACACATTATCCTCTAGTGTGGTCTTTTTCAAATTCAGCAACTTTAATATGCTCATTGGGGAATTTTGAGTGTTGAAGGCCACACATCTTAAAGTTTGCAAGTTTGAAAAACACTAATGTCACCCAGCCATTGTTGAAACAATCAAAAGTCTGTTTCTTTTCTATTGATGCAAAAAAAAGGTCAGGGGTGGAGAATTCTGGGAGCTGAAGTCCTTCAGACTTAAAGTTGCAAAGGTTGGAGACTCCTGGGTTAGGTAACTAAAAGGCAATACAATTCAGGTTGGCCTTGACTTACAACCATTAGAAATTACAATTGGACTTTAAAAAGTGACTTATGCCCAATCCATGCACACGAATATAGCATCATCCCACAGTTGGGTGATCAACATTTTGACTTCTTGGCAACAATGGTTTCAGTACTCTGAGCTCATGTGGTGATCATTTGTGATCTTCCCAACCAGTGTCTGACAAGCAAAATCAACAGGGTCACTTGGTGGCTTAATGACCAAGTGTTTCACTTACTAACTTATTTGATTAACAATCCTAGCAAAAAAGCTTATAAAATTGGGTGAAACTCACTTTATAACTGCCTTACATAACAATGGATATTCAGTTCACAATTGTGGTCATAAGTCAAGCAGTACCTGTTTAAGTAACTAATAGGAAGCCTCCCTAAATTTATTTTAGCTGACATGAGCATCATGATTGGCAAAGAAATATATCTATTGCATCAGCCTTCCCTAACATGCTTAGGAATCATAAGAAGATACCATTAATACAATTTCTGGGGCTAAGCAAACTTACTTCTGACTGATCCAAAATTAGGTAAAATGAAAGCCTTAACCTTTGAGTAGCAGGTTATGAATGCCTGCCAACCAAATTGAACACACTATTCAATTTCCTTTATTGTATCACCATCCAGCGAGATCCGTTGGCCAACGTCCATGCAATGCTCTATTACACCTAGTTCTTCTCCAGCTATAATTTTTTTCCTTTCTTTGATGAACTTATTAAATATTAACCTGGCTCTTTGTCAGATTTATTTTTAAGCCTAATTGTTCTCCTAATTGTTCTCCTCCTTCTCTCACACACACATTTACTGTGTGTGTGAGAGAGACAGGAGAACAAGTATAAACAAGTTTGGCTACGTAACATCTTTTCTAGTACTTCAATTAAAAAAAGAAATTCTTCTTTCCTTATCAAATAAAGCAGAAGAAATATCTCCCCTCTTATAAATCAACCTTTAAAGCTTTGTCATACCATCTTGGTCAAAAAGAAATCCCATTAACAGTGACCAAAAATCAGAAGGTATTTTAACCCTCATCTAACAGATTCATTGCATCAACCTTTTCCTTTTCAAAAAGCTTCAAAAATTCCTCCTGAATAGTGTCCCACAAATTGATTTCTTACCGTTCTCCCTTGGTCTTTCTCTATAAAGTGTGTGAGTAATTCCTCTTCGCCTCTTCTCAGAAAGTGTTTTCGGGGTCCCACCTATTCCAAATCTGAAGCAAGAAGACTTTCCAATTCACTCTCCTGATTTTTTTAATTATTAAGACATCAATTGCTTTCATTTGTAAATGCATTTTAGCATTGTTTTCCATATCCCTTTTATATTCTGGCATTTTAAAATCAATTTTCAGATTCCACATCTTTTTTTTTTTCATATCATTTTTATAATCAGTTTTTTTGAACTGCAAATTCACATTCACATCAGTCTTGGTCCCTGTTTTATCCAATAAAATGTGTTGTATCATCTATATCAGGGGTTCCCAAACTTGGCAACTTTAAGACTTGTGGACTTCAACTCCCATAGCTGGCTGGAGAATTCTGGGAATGGAAGTCCACAAGTCTTAAAGTTGCCAAGTTTAGGAACCCCTGATCTATTGCAGGGACAGTTGATTTAATCTGTTTTTATTGTACTTATTTATGTATATATTTTATGTGTTTTAATTTTCCCTGTGCACCGCTCCGAGTCCCCCTGGGGATAGGATGCGGTATAGAAAAATAAATCTATCTATCTATCTATCTATCTATCTATCTATCTATCTATCTATCTATCTATCTATCTATCTATCTATCTATCTATCTATCTATCTATCTATCTATATCCTCTGCTATAATATCAAACAGCTTCTGAGTAATTGTTCCCGAACAACCTTAATTTCCTCTGTTGTCAAACAGGGTTGCTCCATTTAAGTAATGGGTCTGTTCTTCTTTAAGAGTAATGTTTTGTTCTTTCTGGTTCCCCGTAGCCAGACTTCCAGTCCCCTCTTATCATCTGTTTATTTCCTAATGAACAAATCTGTTCCATGGGAGGATTTCTTGCAATTAATTTGAAAGACTTTCCAGACTATTTTTATAAATGTTTAAACACCCCATGGAAAATATTCTTTCAAGTCCATCTAGCCCATTAACTTTCCAGAGTTTTATTCCTCCTTTTGCGATCTTCCAAAAAATTAAAGCTTCCGTTATTAATACTTAAAGTTACATAGAGCTTCTTTCATCCAAGGTTTGAAGGAAAATCTCAAGTGTGTTAGAATACAGCTCATCTTTCAGAAGATTCTTAACACCAAAGAAATCAATAATAAGCAACTTCCTAAAGAAAGTAAGAGATGAAGTATTGTAGGTAGACCCAGTGTCTTTTTGAAAGGCGCTGAGTATATCTAAACAGCATACTGTATTTTTCACTCCATAAGACGCATTCCTCCCCTCCCCACCAAAAGTGTGCATCTTATGGATTGAATATTGTGTCACAAACCATGAAATGTATTACCTCAGGGGTCCCCAGGGGTGGGTTCCTGCCAGTTCTAAGCTCTTCTAGAGAAGAGGTTCCACAAATCTACAGTGGCATTTAGAACCGGTTACAGCTCCCTCCCCCCACCCGTCCGCCCATCATCCGGATGAAGAGCGAGAGGAGGAATTCTGGGAGTTGACGTCCACAAGTCTTAAAGCTGTCAGTTTTGAACACCCCTGGGGTTTTTTCCCCTAAAGGGTTAGGGATGCAAGGGTCTTGGAACTTGACAGCTTTAAGACTTGCGCGCTTCAAATGCCAGAGTTCCTGAGCCAACATTTTGGTTGCTAAGCAAGAGCGTTATTCAGTGAGTTTCACCACATTTTACAAGTTGACCACGCCCACCCAGTCACATGACTACCAAGCCAGTCCCACCCGGTCACATGGCTGGCAAGCCACTCCCACCTGGTCACATGGCTGGCAAGCCACTCCCACAAAGCAGGCCACACCTACAGAAGAGGTTCTAAAAAAATTTGAAACCCACCACTGGGGGTCCCCAATGGTGGATTGCTCCCAGTCCTTTGGTGAATAGCAGCCATGCCAGAGCTGTGGGGTCTTTTACAGTGCTGTACCCCGCCTCTTCTGCCTTTGTCATTGCCTGCCTCTTCTGTCTCTTTTTCTGCAGTACCGGAGTCAATGGCCCACGAGAGGACACCTATCTGTGGTCCTCTCAGGCTTCCCCTGATTTTTTTTTCTTGTTTTCCTCCTCTAAACCTAGGTGCGTCTTATGGTCAGGTGCGTCTTATAGTTCAAAAAATACGGTAAATATTTCCTTCCCCTCCTTTGATGAGATGTAGTGAATAGGTGGAGCCCCAGAAGAGAGGGGGAGCATTCCAGAGGAATAAGAGGCAATGTATTTATTATTATTTTTTATTTTTCAAATTTATACCCTGCCCTTCTCCTTACAAGGACCTTGTAGTTCTGTTATAGCGCATGAGCGAAAGAGGATGAAGACAGACCCTCACTAAAAGTTCACACTGTAGATGCAGATAATAGAATTCTCAGTCTGGCAAGTTTTTGATTATACGTGAGAAACAATAAAGAACTCAGCTTGGAATAAATGCCATGGTTTGGGGTCCGACACCCCAGACTTCTCAGACCTGCTGTGGAACAATCTCTTTGCAGGAAGAATCCTTGTCTTCTCCTTACTCTGGAGAGAAGTTCTGAAGAGTCCATCCCTTCAGTAGCTTATAATTCAGCCACCCAATTGGCTCTGGAAAAAGCAAAGTCATGCTCCATCCACCATTCTGCACCCGAAACCCAATCAAAGAGAGGAGGTGATGATCTTGTCTGTACATACTGTGGTGCAAAAACTCTATAACACAAGTTTTTGCATCCCAGCATCTCTCTTCACAAGACCTTATTTCTTGTCTCCTGACGATCTTCATCGTCCTCTGAATCTCTTCCAGTACAGTATTTATGAATCCTCCAAAGTGTGGAGTCTAGAACTGGATGCAGTTCAGACAGAAGTGACAAAACCATTCCCTGAAAAATTAAATAGCTCCTTAAGGAATTACTTTCCTTTAGGATCTGTTTAACTTTTCAGGGAATCTCTTGGTTTTTTTTTTAAGATTGGCTTTTATCCTTTTTATGTTGAAGATATAATAATTTGAAGGACCTTTTTTTTAATATGCTATGAGTGTGACTGTCTTTAATTTGTTATTATTAGACATCAATGGTATGGTGAATCGTGATCTCTGAAGGCAGCTAAGATTAAGGATGTTCATATTTTATTAAAATACACCGTGTAATATGAAAACTTTCAGTCTATGGAGAACTTTGGATATACGGCGTTTGGACTGTTACAAAAAAAAGAGATATTAGTGGAAGGGATTCTTCTATCTCAGGCTCTGTGTTGGCTTGAAAGAGATTTATCCACTCTTGAGTTTTTGAATTTTTGAAAAAGAGAAAAGACAAAGGAATTTGGTCCTGTATAATTTAGTTTTATGATTTAAAAATGGAATCATAACATTGAAGAAAATTGAAAAACATATTTTATATGCATGTATACAAAACTATTAAATATTATATATAAATATTATGTGCGGTTTTGTAATTTTATTCAGCTTTGTTTCATTCTTTTTTTTTAGTTTTTGTTTTCTTTTTTTCTGTTTCCTAAAATTTTCTTTTTTTCTTTATCTTGTTTTCAAGTTAGTTAACTATAAAGTTTTTGCTTTAAATCTCTTCACTATATAGCTTCTTTTGTACAATAGGATACGTTTCTTTTGTAAACCGTATAGTTAGTAATATTACGGTTTAATATAGCACTGTAGTTGCCTTGCTATTTTGGTACAATATATAGTAAGATTAATTGTAGCATTTTTGAAGGTTCATAAAGTATAGAGTAAAAAAGAAAAGAAAAAAAACTGGATTCAAAAACTTAGAGTCTTACAATAGTAAAATAAAATAGTATGATTACTTACTATGCTTTGGCAATTATGTTTCTGTTGATGCAGCCTAAATAATATTTACCTTTTTTGCACCAATGTAATTTTGGGACATGGTGGCTCAGTGGCTGAGACGCTGAGCTTGTCAATCAGAAAGGTCGGTGGTTCGAATCCCTAGTGCCGTGTAATGGAGTGAGCTCCCGTTACTTGTCCCAGCTTCTGCCAACATAGCAGTTCGAAAGCATGTAAAAATGCAAATAGAAAAATAGGAACCACCTTTTGTGGGAAGGTAACAGCGCTCCATGCGCCTTCAGCATTTAGTCATGCCGGCCACATGACCAGGGAGACGTCTTCGGACAGTGCTGGATCTTCGGCTTTGAAATGGAGATGAGCACCACCCCCTAGAGTTGGGAATGACTAGCACCTATGTGTGAGGGGAACCTTTACCTTTTACCTAATTTTAGTTCATATTTAACTTTTTTTCATAAGTATCATTATTCTGCATTTTAATTTTTGTTTTCTATGTGAATAATTATTCCCTTGTCTGTTGAATTTATTTCTGTTTCTTTCTCTAATCTATCAAGATTATTTTTTTTCTTTCTGTCTTCTATGATAATTGTTAAGCTAATTGTATGATGGCATGTAGAGGTCTGATGAGTATTTCTTTCACTTTTTCATTCAAGTCATTAATTAAAATATTGGAAAATAGAGCTCCCAAAGCTGACCCTCTCCAGTCTGATTGGAAACCATTCCTAAGTAGTCATTGAGGACTATTTTCAAAACAATTATGAATGGGCTTAATTGTCATGTGGCCAATTCCATGCTTAACTAATGTGCTAACAAGCAAGCCAAAGAATACTTGTCAAATGCTTCATCATAGTCAACTTATATTATGTCTATCCACAGCTATTTAAGGAAGGCACCTAAGCAAGACATAAGATAAGGTCAGTCTGTTAACATTATTCTACATATGCTAATTTTTGTTAATTACTACATTGCATTCAAAATAATTACAACTGGGTGTCTTACAGTTTGCTAGTTTTTCCATTTTGCTACTTACAATACAATAGCAGAGTTGGAAGGGAACTTGGAGGTCATCTAGTCCAACTCCCTGCCTAGGCAGGAAACCCTATGCCATTTCAGACAAATGGATATCTAACATCTTCTTAAAGACTTCCAGGGTTGGGGCATTCACAACTTCTGGAGACAAGCTGTTCCACTGATTAATTGTCCTAACTGTCAGGAAATTTCTCCTCAGTTCTAAGTTGCTTCTCTCCTTGATTAGTTTCCACCCATTGCTTCTTGTCCTACCCTCAGGTGCTTTGGAGAATAGGTTGACTCCCTCTTCTTTGTGGCACCCTCTGAGATATCGGAACACTGCTATCATGTCTCCCCTGGTCCTTCTTTTCATCAAACTAGACATACCCAGCTCCTGCAACCGTTCTTCATATGTTTTAGTCTCCAGTTCCCTAATCATCTTGGTTGCTCTTCTCTGCACTCTTTCCAGAGTCTCCACGTCTTTTCTACATCGTGGCGACCAAAACTGTATGCAGTATTCCAAGTGTGGCCTCACCAAGGCACTATACAGTGGCATTAACACTTCACATGATCTTGATTCTATCCCTCTGTTTATGCAGCCTAGAACTGTGTTGGCTTTTTTGGCAGCTGCTGCACACTGCTGGCTCATATTTAAATGGTTGTCCACTAAGATTCCTAGATCCCTCTCACAGTTGCTACTATTGAGCAAGGTACCACCTATACTGTACTTGTGCATTTTGTTTTTCTTGCCTAAATGTAGAACCTTACTTTTTTCACAATTGAATTTCATTTTATTAGATAGTGCCCAATGTTCAAGTTTGTCTAGATCCTTCTGTATCTTAAGCCTATCTTCTGGAGTGTTGGCTATTCCTGCCAGCTTGGTGTCGTCTGCAAATTTGATGAGTTCCCCATTTATCCCCTCATCCAAATCGTTGATGAAGATGTTAAAGAGTACTGGGCCTAAAACAGAGCCTTGGGGGACTCCACTGCATACTTCCTTCCATGTAGATGCAGTTCCATTGAGGACTACACGTTGAGTGCGGTTGGTCAGCCATTTGCGAATCCATTTGGTGGTGGTGCTGTCTAACCCACAATTTTCTACTTTATCTAATAGTAGGTTATGGTCTACTTTATCAAATGCCTTACTGAAGTCCAAGTAAATTATATCGACAGCATTCCTCTGGTCCACTGATTTTGTCACTTTGTCAAAGAATGCAATTAGATTAGTCTGGCATGATCTGTTTTTGACAAACCCATGTTGGCTTTTGGCTATCACTTTGTTTGCTTCTAGGATTTTAGAGCTTCCATACCAGAGATGGTGACTGCAATCGGGTCCTCATACAATATTATGTTAAACAAGTAGTGTTAGGAGATATATGCATTTGGCACATTTTTAAGATTCATACATTCAATCTTTGGTTTTACATTTTCATCATTTTCAAGAATTACAATAGTTCAAAATTAGTTATTTTTGAGATCTGAGCCTTTTTGCTATCGCACCTTCTTTCTCCCTTCCCTCAGAGGGCGGGGCCGTGGCTCCTCCTGTCCCTTCTTCTTCATCGCCCAGGATTGAGGAATGTTTTTTAAGAAAGGCCTGAGAATTGGATTTTGAAGTAGTGATATAGAAAGGGCATTGATACATTTGAACTTTGGTACTGGAGGAAACTGCTGAGAATACAGTGCATAGTCAAGGAAGCAATCCATTGTCATTTATCAAATCAATCCAAAGTTCTTATTCAAGGCACAAATGACCTGGTTCAAATTATCATACTTTGCACACCTGATGTGAAGACTAACCTCTCTAGAGAAGTCTGTAATACTGGAAGAATGGAAGTTTGCGGCAGAGGATACTGTTTTGAGTAGAAGGTTAATGTACTTGTATCCTTTCATACTAAGGATACTCCTCTGGGGATGGAGGATATTTGGTTTTTGGTGTGTCACTCATTAGAAACATGGGTTTGTGATGGATATTTAGATTAAGGTGGGACTTGTCCATCTCATTGAAAGGTTGTAA
This sequence comes from Rhabdophis nuchalis, assembly GCA_039707465.1. Lineage (NCBI taxonomy): Eukaryota > Metazoa > Chordata > Lepidosauria > Squamata > Natricidae > Rhabdophis > Rhabdophis nuchalis. The sequence goes on from CM077656.1 coordinate 10,935,808, forward strand.
CTGTCATACACTATTCAGAAAAGTGATAGAGAGAATATAGTAAGTGTGATTTACATTTGTACCAATAATTGGACAATCTTGAAAATCAAATTTAGGTCACCAGTAGTACACTGAAATCCAAAGAGCAGTTATCTTGGAAGGAGATTAAACTATCAGGTTCATAGAATCTGTCTAAGTGTCCTGTGGGAAGCCTTAGGGCAATACCTGAAGGAAACAGAAAGGAAAGCAGTCACAGATTTGTAAGCTGTAACTTGCTCGTTCTGAATCTTCCAATAGAAGCAAAAACAGTCAGAAGAGAACAAATGGCTCGCCAATATAAAACGTTTTGCATCTAAATTACATCAGTGGTGCAGAGCTACTTGCTTGAAGGTTCTGAAGCCAGGAATGTCGGGACATCCAGCTTCGCTGAGTCAACCTTATCTTTGAAATATCCTCTGAGGGAGTTTAGAAATAGAATAGATAGATGGTAGGTAGGTAGGTAGGTAGGTAGGTAGGTAGGGTGGGTGGGTGGGTGGGTGAGTGGGCAGATGGATGATAGATGGATGGATGGATAGATGGATGGATGGATGGATCATAGATGGATGGATGATAGGATAAATAGGTAGGTAGATGGATGGATAGATGGATGGATAGATAGGGTCATAGATAGGTGGATGGATGGATGATAGGATAGATAGGTAGATAGATGGATGGATAGATGGATGGATAGATAGGGTCATAGATAGGTGGATGGATGGATGATAGGATAGATAGGTAGGTGGATGGATGGATAGATGGATGGATAGATAGGGTCATAGATAGGTGGATGGATGGATGATAGGATAAATAGGTAGGTAGATGGATGGATAGATGGATGGATAGATAGGGTCATAGATAGGTGGATGGATGGATGATAGGATAGATAGGTAGGTAGATGGATGGATAGATGGATGGATAGATAGGGTCATAGATAGGTGGATGGATGGATGATAGGATAGATAGGTAGGTAGATGGATGGATAGATGGATGGATAGATAGGGTCATAGATAGGTGGATGGATGGATGATAGGATAGATAGGATGATAGATGGATGGATAGATGGATGGATAGATAGGGTCATAGATAGGTGGATGGATGGATGATAGGATAGATAGGTAGGTGGATGGATGGATAGATGGATGGATAGATAGGGTCATAGATAGGTGGATGGATGGATGATAGGATAAATAGGTAGGTAGATGGATGGATAGATGGATGGATAGATAGGGTCATAGATAGGTGGATGGATGGATGATAGGATAGATAGGTAGATAGATGGATGGATAGATGGATGGATAGATAGGGTCATAGATAGGTGGATGGATGGATGATAGGATAGATAGGTAGGTGGATGGATGGATGGATGGATGGATAGATAGGGTCATAGATAGGTGGATGGATGGATGATAGGATAAATAGGTAGGTAGATGGATGGATAGATGGATGGATAGATAGGGTCATAGATAGGTGGATGGATGGATGATAGGATAGATAGGTAGGTAGATGGATGGATAGATGGATGGATAGATAGGGTCATAGATAGGTGGATGGATGGATGATAGGATAGATAGGTAGGTAGATGGATGGATAGATGGATGGATAGATAGGGTCATAGATAGGTGGATGGATGGATGATAGGATAGATAGGTAGATAGATAGATGGATAGATGGATGGATAGATAGGGTCATAGATAGGTGGATGGATGGATGATAGGATAGATAGGTAGGTAGATGGATGGATAGATGGATGGATAGATAGGGTCATAGATAGGTGGATGGATGGATGATAGGATAGATAGGTAGATGGATGGATGGATCGTAGATGGATGGACGATAGGATAGGATAGGATAGGATAGGATAGGATAGGTAGGTGGATGGGTGGGTTGGGTGGGAAGGTGGATGGATGGATGGATGGATGATAGGATAGACAGGTGGGTGGGTGGATAGATAGGTAGGTAGGTAGGTAGATAGCATCTCCTCTCCAGCCTCAGAATTAGAAATCTATACTCTCCAGCATAATGTTTGTGGAGATTCTAAGAGTTGTCCCAAAGATGTTTTTTCAAAAGGCAACTGGCTGTTTTTCCTCCAGGGGAAGAAGAACAAAGCAGGGAGAGTACTGAGTACCAGATGACTGCAAAGAAATACAATCTTTCCATTCCCCCCCACCCCACTGGATCAGGACCTATCCTTCCAGCCCGCTCTCCTCCCCCGCCCTCACTATCACAATTGATGACGCTTCTTGGATGAGAAGTGAAATGTTTTGTTCTTCTTCCTCAGAGAGAAAGCAGTCCAGTTGCTTTTTGGAAAAGCACTTTTGAGACATCTCCAGCATAGCCTCCTTGAATCCCAGAGCATACTTGACAACCAGAAGACCTGCGAGCACAAAAGGTGTTATTGCTAAGATTGGCAATTTAATGCTGTCCTTTGAAATCCGGTTGTGAGCTATTGCTCTGTTTCTGATACTTGTAGGCAAAGCAAATGAAATCTCTGAGCCCAACTTTTATATCTGCAATGTAAATAATTGTGCAATCATCCCAATATCTTAGCAACTGTCTTGATAAAGGAATTGGTTTCTCTTGGTTCACATAGGCTGAATATGGCACAGATAATTCCACCTGTCTTACTGCGTAAAGAAATACCTCCAAATCCAATATTTATAAAGTGGACTTTCAGCGAGTACATTATATGGAGTTATATTATCCCTGCCAATTTTCTGTTCTCTATAAAAGAGCTTTGAGGTGCTTTTTTGTCACAGACGTTGGCCCAGTAAAATGCTACGACTGTGCTTATTTGTGCTTTTAGCATTTTAAAAATGTTTCTTTAATACTAAATAGAATTGGGTTGTTGTTTTTAAAGCACATTATTCCTGCTTTGAGTTAGTGGTGAAAAGTATGGCCTTGCATTTCAATCCAGACTGAAACTCCCCTATATATCGGTCTTGTGGGAATTAATGGGAAACAAAATCAACAAAGTCAAGGAGGTGGAATGTAAATTATGTCAATGCAGTCAACACATGGAGATCACTTGACATATTTCTCCTTCCCTCGGGAGCACAAGTTCATTGCCACCAACTGCTGTCTTGGATGATGATCGCAAGAGAGAAAACTCCACCTGATTCAAAAGTCTATAGATCATTCTAGTTCATCTTAGTACGATGTGTCATCCTGAAAGGAGCTAAGCCAGTGGTTCTCAACCTGTGGTCCATGGACTGCTGGGGGGGAGGGGTGCGATGTCATCACAGGGGGATCCCCGAAGGCTTGAAGAAAAAAATATTATTTAAATCTTGAGTTAAAACTGGGGGGTGGTCCGTGGCCATGGTCTGTGGCCACAGAAGGTATTTAAAGGGGGGTCCACGATGAATAAAAGATTGAAAACCACTGGGCGAAGCTATGGGATCGGGGTGGCATAGAGGCTTAATGACCCTGGACATGCTGAGCAATTGCCAGCACTCCAGTGGTTTGAGTCCAGCTATGCAGGATGGGTTAAACACCTGCCTCTTGTCCCTAGTTCCTGCCCATCTAGCCGTTTGAAGCCTTGTTTATGAGTAGTTAGATAGGAACTGCCATTTTGGTGTCATGAGAATGCTGTCTGTGTTCTGCACAGGGCACTAGATCTCTCCCGACATGATTGGTGGAGAATCGGTGGAGGAGAGCCCCAGAAAAGCCAACTCCCTCTGAGAATGCTGCAGGCAGGCTAGCCAGCAGTTCGCCCTCTTAAGGTGTACCAGTGCAATAAATGGACTAGCGACTGTCAGCTGGCAGGACTTCTATTGTGTACATAACATTGTAGTTCCCCTGGCCTTGTATGCTATATCTATGTAAATAAAAATGTAACAAGAGTTTGCTTAAAACCGCTAATCTCCGAAAGTCCTGCACCGATCGCTTCCAAATTTTCACACAATGTTCCTTTCAAGTATGGCACCAATGATATACAGTATTTATAGATTGTGTAGATGTCACACCTGTGCCAGGTACATGCAACAGAAATGTAAAAAATTGTTAAAAAGATAGGTAGGTAGATGGATACAGAGAGAGCAGTGGGCCACAGGTATTATGTCATCCTTTATGACATAAAATACCCTGTCCATAGGATTCAAGGAGAAATATAGTAGGTAGGTAGGTAGGTAGGTAGGTAGGTAGGTAGGTAGGTAGGTAGGTAGAGGGATAGAGAGAGGGAGGGAGAAATGCGGTAGGTAGGTAAGGTAGGTAGGTAGAGGGATAGAGAGAGGGAGAAATACGGTAGGTAGGTAGGTAGGTAGGTAGGTAGGTAGGTAATTAGAGGGAGAGAGCGAGAAAGTAGGTAGGTAGGTTGGGGGTTATATGATGGTTGTGTGTACATGTTTGTGTGTGAAGGTGTAGATCTACACACAGATTGGTTGGCCACTTAATCAGACTGGGCCACAGCAGCGGGAACGGCTAGTTTTATAATAAATAAGGGGTTATGCAAATAATTGCAGGAAATATATTAAAAAAATGTCTTGTTTTGTCTTAATGTATTGTTCGAGTTCAGTTCCTGGTCCTGATGCATGACAACTTTTATCTTCAAGCAGAACAATGTAAAGGGGAAAAAATGCAGTTATGGTTCTTCCTCTTCAACTAAAGGAAGGAAATCGAGGACCATTTAAAATATTACCCCAAAAAGTAGGATTATGTGTGACTAAACACTTACCTCTAAAAGAAGCAACTGTATAGTTAAGCAGTTTTCTTACAGAACCTCTGTTGCTATTGAGGAATTTTAAATTCAATTTTTTTCTACTTGTTAGACAGAGAGATTGTGAATGGAAGTTCAATTTTGTCTGATTTGAAGCCCAGTTCAGTTTCTACCACAGAGGCTTATCCAGTGATGGGATTCAATTTTTTTTACCACCGGTTCTGTGGGCGTGGCTTGGTGGGTGTGGCAGGGGAAGGACACTGTAAAACCTCCATTCCCTCCTCACTCCAGGGGAAGGTTGCTGCAAAATTCCCATTCCCTCCCAATCAGCTGAGACTTGGGAGGTAGAGAATAGATGGGGGCGGGGCCAGACAGAGATGGTATTTGCTGGTTCTCTGAACTACTCAACATTTCCATTCCTGGTTCTCCAGAACTGGTCAGAACCTGCTGAATACCATCTCTGGTCTTATCATAGTCCTTAGCATCTGTCACATTTGCTTCCACTTTTGATTTTAACAATGTATATGCCTTATTTTAATTCAGACTTGGGCACATTTACATGCCCCGGGCCACATCCGGACCTTTGATGGTTCCTGTCTGTCCCACAAGAGCTTCATCGGAAATTAGAAATCAAATGTAAATAAGCATGCCGCAGGGGACAGGAGAAGAAGCAAGGCGGGCCTAGCTATGCACAGTCGCCCTGTGTGCCTTCTGTCGGCTGGCAGCTGCAGGAGAAGCAGAGAGAAAGTATTTTTCTGCATAGGTGCAGCACTTTCCCCTTGCTTGGAGCAACCTGGGGAGTAGAGGTGATGGCGTTTGAGGACAAATCAGGTTACATTGCTCTATGACCAGTGGTGGGTTTCAAATTTTTTTTAGAACCTACTCTCTAGGTGTGGCCTTATTTTGTGGGCGTGGCTTGGCAGTCATGTGACAGGGTGGGGGTGGCCAACTTGTAAAATGTGGTGAAACTCATATAACAACGCTCTTGCTTAGCAACCAAAATTTTGGGCTCAATTGTGATATATTCTTTCTTTCTTTCTTTCTTTCTTTCTTTCTTTCTTTCTTTCTTTCTTTCTTTCTTTCTTTCTTTCTTTCTTTCTTCTTTCTTTCTTTCTTTCTTTCCTTTCTTTCTTTCTTTCAGATCATAAGAACATAAGAACATAAAAACATAAGAATAGCCTTGCTGGAACAGGCCACAGTCCATCCAGTCCAGCTGGATAAAATGTGGTGAAACTCATTTAACAACGCTCTTGCTTAGCAACCAAAATTTTGGGCTCAATTGTGATGATAAATTCTCCTTCCTTCCTTCCTTCCTTCCTTCCTTCCTTCCTTCCTTCCTTCCTCCTTTCTTTCCTTTCCTTTCCTTTCCTTTCTTACTTTCTGCCTTCCTTTCCTTTCCTTCCCATTGGGTTACCGGCTGCAGCAGGCCAGACTTACTTCTGGGTCCACCGGTGGAACCCCCTCTCACCGGCTCTCTAAATTTCACCATCCGGCTCTTGCGAGTAGGTGCGAGCCTGCAGAAACCCACCACTGTCTATGACCCATACCTGCAAAGGAAAAGGCAAGAATCAGCCACACCCCATAGGAAACCCAGGATTTCCAAAGCAGACCAGCCAAAAATGGCCAACTGGAGATCAGCAGGTGACAAATGCTATGGCAGGCAGACCCAGCATCTGATTGATGCTGGTAGCTGCAGCCTGCCTTGTTTGTTCCCTGTTTTCCCCCCCCCCCCTCTGATAATCAGATTATCAGCAGGCGGAGGCATGCATGTGATTACCAATATGGGTTTTATTGTTTTTCCTTGAGATGTATATTATCCTGTTTTTCTATGAATAATTATGCCTTTTCCAAAACGATGCCTGCAGAAGCAAACTCTGTGGTGTTATAAATTGGATGCACAGTGTGAAATTGCCTGTTCACTTCTCTTTTTTAATTTTGAAATTTACCTACCAGAAAGAACACGACACTAAAACATCACTCGCAAAATCCACGATATTTACATGGATCACAAAATCTTTTGCTAATCCCGTGTGTGTGTGTGTGTGTGTGTGTGTGTGTAGTGTGTGTGTGTGTGTGTGACAGAGAGAGAGAGAGAGAGAGAGAGAGAGAGAGAGAGAGAGAGAGAGAGAGAGAGAGAGAGAGAGAGAGAGAGAGAGAGAGAGAGAGAGAGAGAAATGCTGCATAGCCTTATAGTAGAAAATACCTTTGAAGATGACATCATAAAGGAGCAGTATAATTTTCATTGCTGGTATTATTCATACTTAATGTGGTCTAATATAGTACAAGAAAACATTTATTTTACCGTGGGGCAGGAGGAGTAAGTACATAGTTTTATTATTTTTTACTTGCTCTACTCTTTTATTTTATTTTCCCCCCAAACAGTAACAGTTAAATAAATCTGGATAATATTTGCATTTAGCAGTTCTTGCAGTTTGTTCTTAAAATGTGCTATCAATGGATGCTTTTCTCCCCTCTACCCTTATAAAATTTGATAGAATTTTCATTTTGAAGCCTTAACAGAGGTAAAGGTAAAGATTCCCCTCACACATATGTGCTACTCGCTCCCGCTCTAGGGGGGCGGTGCTCACCTCCGTTTCAAAGCTGAAGAGCCAACGTTGTCCGAAGACATCTCCATGGTCTTGGAACGCTGTTCCCTTCCCACCAAAGGTGGTTCCTATTTTTCTACTTGCATTTTATGCATGCTTTCGAAGTGCTGGGTTGGCAGAAGCTGGGACAAGTCACGGGAGCTCACTCCATTACATGGCGCTAGGGATTCGAACCGCCGAACTGCCGACCTTTCGAACTGCCGACCTTAGCCACCTTAACAGAAGTAATATCGTAATGCTCTGTTCATCAATTATTAGGACACTTGACATTTCCAGTTGTCTGTATGTGTAGGAGAGAGGCATAAGAGTATTTGTTTCTCTTTTTAAAATATCAGGGTTGGCAAAAAGGCGTTTCATTGAGTTTGTTGTTTCATTTGTTTTTCTCTAACATAAGAAGCTGTGAAGCCTGGAATGGCATCCATACGTGAGCAAAGGATTTGTTTCCTTTGGTTCTTAAATTCCAGCTATTTTGAGGGGGGGGGGGAAGGACACCCTCCTCCCTTTTGCCTATTGTGGTCTGTGCATCTTGCATCTCTTGTAGATCAGCTTGTCTTACACCAAGTCAGGATCACTCAGCCGTGCATCCTTTGGTATTCTGATTGGCAGCAGCTATTCAAGTTTTCAATCATGGTTTCGGAGCTACATTTGAAAGGCTGGAAAGTCAAACTGGGACCGGCTAGACTCAAAGCATATGTTTTACCAAAGGGGCCCAAACTTCAGTACTGCTCTCTGTTTGTTCCACCTCAGAGTGAATAACAATTGCACATATTTTGTTTTTCTCAGATTTCAATCGGGGCTGGATTTTTGCCAGGGACTGCTGAGCATTTTGATGTTAGATCATTTAAACTTTCGGACTGTACTTATTATATTAAGGAGTAGGCAAGTTTGGCAGTGCTTTTCTGTAAATATTTTACTATTCAAGAATTGTTGGGTTTTGTGTCTGTTTTAAAAGCCTACAATTAATTGCTTGGAGCTACTAATTTTCTGCTTGGCTGGCAACATGCTAATATGCAAAATGTTTTCCAAAGCAAAGGTCTTTTCATGTTTTAATATTTGACTTGGATATAAATATGCAACTAAGAACACAATTAATACGGCTTTGTTATATTCTTTGCAAGGCGTAACAGGCATTCAATCACTAACCAATTATGTTTAACAGGTTTATTTCAGGTTCAATTAGATTAAACATTTTAAAAATAATTTCAATTTTGTGGTTTGCAAGACTGAGGAAACATGGCTGTAGAATACATTTGGAATTATACAATGCATGCAAATTAATATCAATTACATGGCCAGAGATATGCATTGCCCATCTATATCAAAATGTTGTGAAAATTATATAAATTGCATTTGACTGTTACCTAAATTACAAGTATAATTGAATTAATTCACTTCATTGGCAGCTTCTTACTCCCTATGAATAAGGGCACCAATCTGCTGTCAGTCAGAAGTCAGTCAAGTTCTCCCTTTCGCCTTGCTAGGTTTAGTGTCTAAATAATATGCATACTCTGATCCTGCAGGTGCAAATCCATAGATCCCATCTAAGACTGAGTTTCTGCATCAGTAAGCTTTACTAAGATGGGCAGTATTGTATCTGTGGATTCCACTATGGCCCCCCAACCCTTTCCTTCTTCCCACCAAGTTTAATAAATTTCCCTGTTTCTGGACGAAAGATTGATGCACCAAAGAGCCGAGATGGTGCAGCAGGCAGCAGTGGTGGGTTTCAAATTTTTTTAGAACCTCTTCTGTAGGTGTGGCCTGCTTTGTGAGAGTGGCTTGCTGGCCATGTGACCAGGTGGGAGTGACTTGCAGGCCATGTTACTGGGTGGGAGTGGCTTGGCAGTCATGTGACTGGGTGGGCGTGGTAAACTTATAAAATGTGGTGAAACTCACTTAATACAATACAATACAATAGTAGAGTTGGAAGGGACCTTGTAGGTCTTCTAGTCCAATCCCCTGCGTGGGCAGGAACCTTATACCATTTCAGACAAATAACGCTCTTGCTTAGCAACCAAAATGTTGGCTCAGAAACTCTGGCATTTGAAGCATGCAAGTCTTAAAGCTGTCAAGTTACAAGTCCCTTGCACCCCTCACCCTTTAAGGAAAAAACAAGCCAAGGGTGTTCAAACTTGACAGCTTTAAGACTTGTGGACTTCAACTCCCAGAATTCCTCCTCTCACTCTGCCTCTTGATGATGGGCAGATGGGCAGGGGGAGGGAGCTGGAACCGGTTCTAAACGGCACTCTAGATTTGTGGAACCTCTTCTCTAGAAGAGCTTAGAACTGGCAGCAACCCATTCCCGTGGTGCAGTGGTTAGAGTGCAGTACTACAGGCTACCTCAGCTGACTGCTAGCTGCAGTTCAGCAGTTCAAATCTCACCGGCTCAAGGTTGACTCAGCCTGGTGGATAAAATAGGGACCCAGCTTGTTGGAGGTAATATGCTGACTCTAAACCGCTTAGAGAGATGATCCCATAGACAACAGCCATTCAAATATTAAAGGACATGTTCTTGCACAGGAAGTGGAATCTCAAATACAAAACCCAAAGAAGGTATAAAAACACACCCACTCTCAACTCCATTTTGTCAGCTGTCCCAGAACTGCAGAGAGTGTGTATGTTGGTTCTGTCCACCAATAAACAGAATCTTTCTTTCCAATGAGCCTCCATTTTATTCCCAGCTTGGAACTGGAACAGGGTTTTTTTCTTACTACATTAGTCTCTCTCCCTGCTCTGTGAAGACAATGGAGTTTTCAGAAAAATGCTTTACAAGTCTCATCTCCAATGGAGTCTGTTTCTGAATATGATTCTTTTTCAAATTCACTTTTAACATTCAAATTGTCACCAAGAGCTAAGGTGGTGCAGGGTTAGGCAAGTACTGGGGAGAGCCAGTTCCATGCTTTCCTCAGCCATGGAAAGCAACTGAATGGCTTTGGGATGGTCCCTCTCTCTCAGCCCTACACCAACTTCACAGGGAGGTTTTTGTGTGGAAAATGGGGTGAGGGAACACCATGTCAGCTTGAGCTAAAGAAAGTCAGCCTCAGTGCTAGAAAACCAAAGCTATTCTTTTCACGTACTACAACTGAAGTGAATATGGTGAGACAAGTAACTTCGCTTACTCCTTGGAAATGGAAAGTCAGAAGCTTTAGAGTCACCACGTAAATGCAACTTGGCTGTGAAGTTTCCAAAGGATTCCCTAATTAATTTATGAGCCTCGAGACAAAATTCAGAAGAAATCCAGTCATTTATTAGGAGCAACATTTTGGCCTGTTCTTCTGCGGAGCCGAAACTGATTTCCGGTTAATGGTCTCTGAAGTTTACCCCTGTGTCTCCCCTCCCCTCACTCTGTGTCCTAAATCATATCCACCAATGAGGTGCTGCAGCAGGCTGTGAACTTTGCGCCTCACTGGCCTGCTGTAGAAAGCTGAGATCCGACTCTGGCCGAAGGTATGCATGGAATTCTCCCTCCCTTCAATGCCAACTTGATCATAGTCATGGAAATACTTTACAAGTTGACATTGGCATTTGTCTTCTTGGGGGAAAAAAACAGTTGGAAGCAAACCCACATTTCAACCAATTCAACCATGTGCCCTAATCTAGCGTGTTACAGAAACCAATGGAGAAATTAGTTGTGACTGACAAGCTTTAGATAACCAAGCCTACAGGCTCATGATTAATTTTAGGTTGAATAGTGCTTTGACTTATTGTGCTTGATTACCTCCTACACCTGTGATGGCAAACCTAAGCGCCTTTTGTCAGGGCACGCAAGGTTTGCCCTGTGAGCTGGCCAGTTCGCATGCACGTGCTGGCCAGCTGACTTTGGACTTCTTTTGAGGTCATTTTTCACCCTCCGGAGGCTTCAGGAGCTTCCCTGAAGCCTCTGGAGCATGAAAAACGGTCCTACGGGCAAACCGGAAGTTCAGGAACGAACTTCCGGTTTGCTCATAGGGCTGATTTTAGCCCTCTGGGGCATTCCCTGAAGGCTCTGGAGAGCAAAAATGCCACTACAAGCGTAGGGGAGGGGTTTGCACACAGCATTATGGGTGTGGCACGCCCGCACACAACCTCCCCTGCGCTCCCCCTGCTTTTGGCACGCGAGTGACAAAAGGTTTGCCATCACTGTCCTACACTGTCTCAAGGATTTCCTAACAAACAGGAGTGTCACCGAATTCTTCATAGGGATGAGTAAATAATCTATTCAATTTGGGCTGCATTATACTACATTTGTTAGCACTTGTCAGCGTTCATAATTTCCTTTTCCTTTCCCCATTAATGGATGCCACGGGGCATTCAAATTTCAGATGGATTTGGGTCTGAGCCACAATGATTAACATATCACTTTCTCCGTACATCTCAGCTACTTGATCCAGCCGTGCCACATTAAGCCTTTATTCATTATAAACATAACATACACTTAATCAGCGTGGATTTGATGATTAGAATCCATTCATGCAAGGAGCATGAAAGGATAAGGAATAAAATATGACTCCAGCAGGGGGGAAGCGCACATACTCATACTCAGATAATCTAATCAGGGCCATATGGCCTCATTATTTGCTCCATGCCTTCCTGCTGTTAGGCCCCATGCTACTTAAAGTTCTGATTTGCTCTCCACTAAGCTGCCCCTTACTTAAGGTTATGACTCTCTCAGTGGTCACTTCTCATTTTAATAGTTTTCCTCCCTTGCCGGTGTCTGCCTGTCCTAATGTTTCTAGTAAGATACAGTTAAAATCTTGCTTTTTAACACATATTATTTCAGGCTGCTTCGTAAACAGTACCCTACCTCCACCTAGCCCTTGTTAATCTTATTAATGGCCTTTGGATACTATTGCGAATTTTGTTTCTTTGCCCTGACTGATTTTTCCCTCACCATCCATAATATGCTTCTGTTGTCATTCAGAGGGAAGAAAATACCTGAGTTGGTGTGCTTGAATTTAGGGATGCTGTACCACCTCAGCCGATTCAATCCAGCTACCAAAAATAAACATTTCTGATGGCATTGTTGGCATAACAGTGTAGGAAGTTAAAAGCCCCTCCTCTCCTAGAAAAATGAAATATCCTGGGAAATATTGAAAAGGCAGAATATTATATTTCCCTGGATAAGAAAGGGAGAAACATGTTTTTTGGTAGGAAACAGACTCACTCTTAATAGCCTCCACCTTTGTCAATGGGCCGTTAAAATGCTCGAGCTAGTCTATTTTACATAACAAAGATCTCTCCCCTTCAGTTCCAGGGTGATGGGATTAAGGCATGATAGTATTAGCCCCTTTACCCATCTCACCACAGGACACCTGGGAAGAAGCAAGACTCAACCAAACTTGGATTCAAAACACAGCCTAGAGAGTTGCCCCTGCATGGCGCCATCAATCAGAATACAAGGTCAAGATCAAAGGCCAGAGAGGGCATGAAACCAGGGACTTTCAGCATCTCGCTCTCTCTTTTCTTCTTCGCCCAACATCTGGAAGCATCTGATCCCCCTTTTCTGTTCAGGAGCTCAAGCCATGTGGCCCTGTCCACCATTAAACCATCTTTCCAAGCAGCCTCCATGTCTCCAGTGTCTTTTCCCCCACTTGGAACTGAACCCAGAAGGACATTTCTTCTAACAACGGCACATAGTACATTGACACATGCACACACAAAGCATTTCTGTGTTTCCTTTAAAAAATGTGCAAATGTATATTCACAGAACAGATGTTTACTGTCAACTTGGAGCTCAGATTCTTATACTATTGGATAAAGAAAATAACCCCAACTCTGGCATGATCCTGCTTTGTAGAGATCTAGAATCATAGAATGTAACGGTTGGAAAGTAATTGGAGATCATCTAGTGCAGAAATCCACTTACAATACAATACAATAGCAGAGTTGGAAGGGACCTTGGAGGTCTTCTAGTCCAACCCCCTGCGTGGGCAGGAACCTTATACCATTTCAGACAAATGGCTATCTAACATCTTTTTAAAGACTTCCAGGGTTGGGGCATTCACAACTTCTGGAGGCAAGCTGTTCCAGAGGTTAATTGTTCTAACTGTCAGGAAAGTTCTCCTTAGTTCTAAGTTGCTTCTCTCCTTGATTAGTTTCCACCCATTGCTTCTTGTCCTGCCCCCAGGTGCCTTGGAGAATAGTTTGACTCCCTCTTCTTTGTGGCACCCTCTGAGATATCGGAACACTGCTATCATGTCTCCCCTGGTCCTTCTCTTCATCAAACTAGACATACCCAGCTCTTGCAACCGTTCTTCATATGTTTTAGTCTCCAGTCCCCTAATCATCTTGGTTGCTCTTCTCTGCACTTCTCCAGCATTTTTGAAAGAAAGCCATCCAGCCCAGAATCCACCACTCCTTGAGCCAAGGATGGTAAATTTGAAAGAAAGAAAGAAAGGAGGGAAGGAAGGAAGAAAGAAAGAAAGAAAGAAAGAAAGAAAGAAAGAAAGAAAGAAAGAAAGAAAGAAAGAGAAAGAAAAGGCAGTGTGATTAGAAAATAGAATATTGTGCTTGTCATGTGAAGAAAGCTTTTCGCATGGTGTCATAAATTGAAGCTGCCTAAAACTGCAATGCAGACACTTTTCGGCTGCATTTTAAAGAAGTTATGCTATAGTTTAAAAGAAAAAAAATCACAGCTGAGACAGAAATAAATGGAGGGGGGCAGTATCTGAACACAGATTACAGCATGGAGTCACACAGAGTCAGTTTTGGAGTAGTGCAAAGCTGCTGTGTGGAAAGGCCTTATTTCAAGAATGTAGAAACATGATACAAGTGGAAATAATGGCCATGGGGGAAGGAAGGAAAGAAAATTGACTGATTGTTGATATACCTCTGGATTCCAAAAATATTCGGAAACTTTGTTTTATGAGTTTCACAGTCTCAGGGGAGCTTTGCAAGCAGAGAATCCATAGAATTCTCTCTACTAGAGCAGCTGTGTCCCTATTGCAAAGCTTCGCACAGGCTGTTTCCTAAGGTGTTCAAAACAAAACAATTCAAATTGTCAAAAACTGGTTCAATCCATATTATCAGAAACGATTCAAAGCCATTTGAATGGCAGGGAAAGAAGGAATCTCTCGGTCTGCTAGCAAAAACCAAGAAGCCTAGATTAGTTCTCTTTCTCCCTGTATTTTTTCCCCTAAACTGCTAATGATAAAAAATAATAATAATACTCAGGAACTTCAGGAAGCAAATGATAGAGAAAATTGCATTGGAGTCTCAGGTGAGACAAATTAAGAGGCAAAATCTTTATTGTAATTTCAGATGTTTTCTTTCCAGTGGATATTATAAAAATATAATGAAGCCATTATAAAGAAGATGAATACTTGAACTTAAGGCCTGATGCAAAACTAATAACATTAGTGAATGATTGTCTGTTGGTTGTTTAGAATTAGATAGATTGATCTGGCCCATTAATTTATGAAGGAAATTACTGCAGAGATTTGGGAGACAGGAAAGTTTCCCCCTCCATGCCTCTATTGCTTTTTGTTTAAATTAAACAGTTATTGGCTAATTTAACTTGTGCTATGTGAAGATTGCCTACAGCCATCAGAATTGATTATTACTTGGCACTGTGCATTAAGCTCTCGGTCAAAAGGGAAGAAGAGAAATTTTTAAAAAAGAGAGATTGAGTCATGAACAGCCTTTGTTAAATTCTATTTACAGCAGTCCAATCTGATTCCAAGGTTCTGATATCAGTAACCATTGTCAACTGTAATATTTTGACACCTTCTGAAGCCTCGATGAAATAGAATTATATTATCACTTAAAAAAATTAGATTTCAATGTAGAAGTTATGAACTGGCAATTTTGTGTGCCTATATACTAAAAAGAGACTTATCTTGCCAAATTATAGCTGGCTGGGGAATTCTGGGAGTTGAAGTCCACCAGTCTTAAAAGAGCCGACTTTGCAGACCCCTGCCTTAGTGGATAAGAGAAACCTTTTCCCCCCTTTTGCATTATACCCAACACGAATAGACTTGGAGTTATGCCTTACTGGTGTCCCTTATATTTGATTTTCCCCACACTGTGGCTATAAGTTCCATTAATTAAATAGTATTATTGAATCTGTGGTGTTATTTATATTTGTCTCTCTGTTTGATAGATTGAGTAAAATATGAAAGGGTGAAGATTTATTTTTAAAATAATGTCACCATGTGTTTTAGTAAAAAAAAATTATGAACAAAGATTCTGTACAATGGAAAATAGCCAATTTTCATGAATTCTGGGCCATCTCTGGGATGCAAAGTTACATAAATCCTTTGTTGGGAATTAATTCATTCTTTTTTATTTTTTAAAAATCCCAGGCAATAAGTTAGGATATGCAATATACTGCATATAAATACTATACTGTTGTGGCCCAGCCGGCTCCGGATGAGCTGCTGATGGACTCCTCTAGTGAGGAGTCCTATGAGTCTGCTCTGGAGGAGGAGGGCGACCTTGAGAGAGCAGAGAGCCCGGCTGGTCACCAGGAGGCACCTGAGTCTTGGAGTAGTGGGGAGGATCAAGGCCAGTTTGTCCCTGATGCTAGAGTGAGAAGGGCTGAAAAAAGGAGGCTTCAATTGCATCAGAAGCGAACGCGAAGGAGTTGAATTAGTCCCAGCTGCCTAATGACTGGCCCCTCCCAAGAGGGTTTAAAAGGAAGTCTTTGCTAAGAAAGTCCTTGCAGAGAACAACGTTGGATTTCTAGGTTTGTGTTTAGTCGTGTATCTGTTAAGAGTCATTCAGGCAAGCAACCAAGAGAGTCAGTGGTAAGCAGCCAGTCTTGTGTTAGTCGGAGAAAGGGGGGTGGGGGTCAGAACACTATACAGTGCTAAAATCAGGAATAGTAATGTTTATGGTTGACTTTGGAGTAGACCTAAGGAAAGATCCAATCAAGTATGCAAGGAAAATGTTCTCTTTTCCTTTTTTTCCCTCTTAGTTTTCATAGCAAAGACATGTAAGTTAAACATACCTCCTGGCTCTACCTAATATATTTTGTCCCCATTTCCTTTTTGGTCTATATCAGTGGTGGGTTCCGGATCCCATCGCAACTGGTACGGTGCAACGAGGCCATGCGTCAACCACATGCACACATGCAGCATGTGTACTTACCGCCCACGATGCTCCGTGACATCTCCGTGATGCTCCAGCTGCTCGCAGGTGCCATACGCTCCGTGTGCATGCGTGGAAGCCCTGATTAGCTCAAATACAGGTAAGGAGCGCAGGTAGGCAGGCAGATGGGCCCTCTGGAGCACCGTACCGGAACAGTACCTGGTGCTCCCAGCAGGCACCGATACGCCCGTACCAGGGCGCACCAGTCGTATCCCACAACGAATCTATATCCTCAGAATGCCTCTGAATGACCAATGGCCAATTAGAATTTTGATTCCAGAGCTTCCACCAGGTGGGGTGAGAAAGAGTGTTCAAAATATTATTTTTAAAAAATTATGGATAGGGATAAAATGACAGAAGGGGTAGAAGCAGTGGTGGGATTCAAATAATTTAACAACCAGTTTGCTGCCCTAATGATTTCTTCCAACAACCAGTTCACCAAACGGCTCAGAAGGTTAACAACCAAAGTTCTCCTGAAGTGTTTCAAACTGGCTGAATCCCACTACTGGGTAGAAGTTATAGGGACCCTAGGAAGAGTGACCATGTCATACTAGAATTCAACCTAATGCAGACCCAAGTCAAACTAGTGTTTTAGACTTTAACAGAGTTGATTTAAACAAACCAAGAGAGAGATTGGGAAAGATTCCATGGATGAGAATCCTAAAGGGAAATACAATTCAGGAAGTGTGAGAAAGTCAGAAAAATGAGATCGTAAAACTCCAATCAAACACAACATCACAGAGAAAGAAAACAAGAGACCCCAGATGAAGCCAGCATGGCTGCATAAAGAATTCTCTGACAAACAGAGGAAAAAAGCTAAGTATTAAAAAAAATGGAAAGAGGGAAAGCATAAAGCAGAACACTAGCAAACAGCAAGGATGGAGTCGGGAAAGCGAACGCTCAGAAGGAACTAAGACTTGCAACAAATGCCAAAAATAATTTTAAAAAAGTTTTTCAAACAAGGAAAAAGTCAAGAAAGTGATGGGTCCACTGGGAGACATGTCCCACAGAGAGGGACTTCTCTGGGTGCCGTCCACTAGGCAATGCCAGCGGGCGACGCCCAGGGGAAGGGCTTTCTCTGTGGCGGGCCCAACCCTCTGGAACGACCTACCCCCCAAACTCAGAACGACCACGGACCTCCGTTCTTTCCGTCAGAAACTCAAGACTTACTTTTTCCAACAGGCCGGCCTGGCCTAACTCTACCTGGCCTTTAGCCTGACATCAAATTGTTTTAATTGGTTTTTAAGGGTAATAAAAAATTTATTGTAAATTTTAGCACAGGGTTAATAATTTAATTTGATTTTAAATTTTGTATATTGTCATGTTTATATATGCTTTTTTAATGTCCTGTGCACCGCCCCGAGTCCCTTTTTGGGAAAGGGAGCGGTATATAAGTTTAATAAGTGAAATGAAATGAAGAAGAAAATGGGCAGCAGAAAGAAAGCCGAACTGTTTAATACCTTCTTTGTCTCTGACTTCATGCAAAAAGAAAAAAAATACTCTAACCTACCACTGGAAGACACAACAGGAATGCAGGTCAAAATAGTCAATAAGTTAAGAAAGTGCCTATGCACCCTAGATGAGTTCAAATCATCAGGACCAGATGGATTACATCCCAGTGTTTTGAAGCATGAGGTCTCAGAACCATTGAGCACAATCTTTCAGAGCTCCTGGAGCACAGGAGATGTCAGTCTCTGCTTTTGCCTGCAGCGCCTGACATAGTGAAACGGGGTGGGTGGGTTGCTAAGCTACTAAAGGAGCAGGAGAGGGAGAGAGACGGTCGCAGTCCTTATCATATCAGCTAATGGACTGCATTCCATTCTGATGATGACCCTGAGAAGGAACTGCACCTGATGTCGTGGCTGACTTTGCATTGGACAATATGCTGGGGTCAAAGGGGCTTAACATGTTACGTATGTTGCGCTCCTAAATGTTTCATTCCTTGCTTGACTTTAGCTGCAGTCTATCATTTTCAGTAAAAGTAGCCTTGAACTTTCTAAATGAAGTCAAGTGTGTTCTTTCTTGATTTATGATGGAAACAGTCCTGACAGGAGAACTGCCAGAGGACTGGGAAAGAGTTGATGGGGTTCCAATCTTCAAAAAGGTGGATCCAGGAAACTACAGATCTATTAGTTTGACATCAATACCCAGGAAAAGCCTAGAAAAGATAATCAAGCAGCAGATTTGTGAGCATCTAGAAAGGAACAAAGTGATTACCAAAAATCAGCATGCTTTGTTAGAAAGATATCATGCCGGACAAACCATATTGACTTCTTTGATCAAATGATTTATTTATTTATTTATTTATTTATTTATTTATTTATTTATTTATTTATTTATTTATTTATTTTTGAATTTTTATACCGCACCTTCTCCCAGCGGGACTCAGGGCGGTGTACAGGCCTCAATAAAAATCAACTATTATAAAATCACTAATATAAAACAATTAAAATACAATTAAAAATCTATTAAATAGTACGCCTGATTTTGATGAAAGCCCTATCTAAAAACCCTCTCTAAAACCAATTTAAAGCTACACCAGGCCGGCTGCACGAAATAAATGGGTCTTCAAAGCCCGGCGGAAAAGGCGCAGGTCCGTGATCGTGCAAAGGTTAGGGGGTAGGTCATTCCAGAGGGCAGGAGCAGCCACAGAGAAGGCTCTCCCCCTGGGGGTCGCCAGCCGGGGCACCCTGAGGAGGCCCTCTCTGTGGGAGCGGACTGGTCGGTGGGAGGTATTAGGTAGCAGGAGGCGGTCTTGCAAATAGCCAGGTCATTAAATTAAATTAGTGATTAAATTAGTGAATCAGGGAAACACTGTAGATATGGTATACGTAGGCTTCAGTTAAGTGTTTTTGACAAAGCAGGCCACAACCTGCTACTTGATAACAGAAAAATGTGCCATCTCCAGATGGATTCGCAGTTGGCTGACCAACCACACTCAGTGTGTAGTGCTCAATGGAACTATATCTATATGGAGAGAGACACACGGTGGGGTACCTCAAGGTTCTGTTTTGTGGCTCTTCAACTTCTTCATCAATGATCCCTATGAGGAGATAGAAGGGGAGCTCATCATATTTTCAGACGACACTAAGTTGTGGGGAATTGCTACAAGTTTGGAGGATAGGCTCAAGACTCAAAAGGATATTGACAGACTTGATCCTAGGGCCATACCTAACAAGATGCAGTTCAGTGATCAGAAAAAAGGCGGTGCTGTACTTAGGCAGGAAAAACCAAATGCGCAGATAATAGAATAAGTGATACCTGAATCAACAGTAGCCACTGTAAGAGAGATCTAGGTTTCCTAGTAGATTATTACTTAAGTATGAGCCAGCAGCTGCCAAAAAGGCCAATGCAGTCCTAGACTGCATCAACATAGGAATAGCATCAAAATCATGAGAATTGATAGTACCGCTTAATACCGCACTAGTGAGACCATATTTGGAACACTGAGTCCAATTCTGGTCACCATGATACAAAAAGGATGCTAAGACCCTAGAAAAAGTGTCCAAAAGATCAACTAATATAATAAGGGCTCTGCAGGATAAACCATACTAGGAACAGTTAAGGGAACTAGGTACGTCTAGCCTAACAAAGAGAATTAGGGGTGACATGATAGCTGTCCTCTAGTACAGGGATCTCCAACCTTTGCAACTTTAAGTCTGAAGGACTTCAGCTTCCAGACTTTCTGGAAGCTGAAGTCCTTCAGACTTAAAGTTGCAAAGGTTGGAGACCCCAATTTTTTTTTTTAATTGAAAAAGTTTTATTCAAACAAATTTTCCCCCTTTTTACCCCCCGACATATAATATAAATCACATACAAATAATATACCCCCTCCCTTCCCCCCCCGTCTTAAAATAAATTTCTCATTCAGATATTGTATCCCCTCACCTCCCAACAATCATAATATAAATTTCTCTTAAAGTAACAATATCCCATTAACCCCATCTTCTAAATTAATTGAACATATATAAATCATAATATAAATTTCTCTTAGAGTAACCGTATCCCATTAATCCCATCTTCTATATTAGTTATACATATATATTTCCCCACCCTCCACCCTAACCCTCCCCCACCTCCCATTCAAACCCACCCCCTTGACTTCCGCTATACACCACTCTAGTAATTCCAAACATCCCATATAATATTTGCTCTGTTCATAATGTATCCCTTGCTTATCACCCTATCAATCTAAACAGTCTTACCTAAAGGCTACATAATACTTCCTAGTCTGGTATTTATTCTGTATATAATCAATCCATTTTGCCCATTCCTGTATATAATTCTCCTGTTTCTGATCTTTTAAGAAAGCTGAAATTTTTGCCATTTCCGCAAACCCCGCCACTTTCTGAATCCATTGATCAATTGTCGGTAAAAAATCTTTTTTCCAGTGCTGAGCAATCAACAACCTAGTTGCTGTGGAGACCCCTGTTCTAGTACACAAGGAGCTGTGACAGAAAGCTGGGAGTTGGCTTCTTCTCCAAAGCTCCTGAGGATAGGACAAGCAATAGGTGGAAAGTCATTAAAGAGCGGTCCATCCTAGAATTAAGGAAACATTTCCAGACAGTGAGAACAATTAACCAAGGAAACAGCTTGCATCCCAAAGTTGTGGATGCAATATTGGTGGAGGTTTTCAAGAAAAGAGTGGACAAGAAGCTACCTCAGGAAGACCTCTAAGGTAGCTTCCAATCCTATGATTCTATGATTCAATCAAAGTACAGACCTCCACAGAAATCCATGCTTGCCATTTGTGATAGACATGATACCTTCTGTTTTTAGCAAGCTAAAGACGGAGATTGTAACATGCAAACTGGAAAGTGTTAGTAGTTGGCACTTTTGAATTTCACAAGAGAGCCTCTCCATTTATCATATTGTCAGGAAAACAGAATAAACAGCTACAATATGAAACTTGTTGAAAAAAATTGCTAGAGGCTTCTCAAGATATCAGGGAGAATATTTATAGTACTCAGAGAGCCAGACCTCTGTGTTTGCTTCCATCTGTTCTGTCTGAATAGATGTAAATAAATAAATAAATATACTTTTAATATCCAGTCACTTCTCTCATAAAACAATGTGAAACTCAGTAATAGAGTATTTACTAGCAATTTTCATATTTGAAAACAGGCCTACGTCTAGATTTCTCTGAGGTCAAAATGTTTTATATCATAATATTGGAAACTAAACAGCTCCAGAACTGGTCAGGACCTGCTGAATACCACCTCTGCCCCCACAGTCAGGGGGTTATAATTCAGATGGTTGTAATGGAATGTGTGATGGATGTGATGCTGTTTCTTAGGAATCAATCAGGCAAGAGAGGCAGGAGCCCCCAGTGACTTAAAGGTCAGAGGAAGGACCAGTGGTGGATGCCTGCCAGGAGCGCTGGGTACTATTCCGCTACGGTGCTCCGGAGGGCCCAAACACACACCCACGCTCCTTACTGATATTTGAGCTCTTTGGTGCTCTTCAACGCTTCCGCGCACAGAGTGTATGGTGCCTGTGCTATACTCCGCTGAGCAACTGGAGTGTTGCGGAGGCCTCATGGAGCATCACAGGTGATAAGTACGCCTGCGCGCGCTGCTTGCGTTCATGTGGTGGACGCCAGGCCCCATTGCACCGTACCGGTTGCAACAGGATCCAGAACCCAGCACAGGAAAGGACTCACCTTAATGGATCAAGCAATTAAAAGTGGCAGTACTTCAGACGGCAATAACGTATTAAGGAAATTCCAGTCCCAATTGGGATTGTAAGTTGCTATTTGGATGCTTAACCTACCTGCATTCCAAGAAGTGGAATAGGGTTTCCTGCCTAAGCAGGGGGTTGGACTAGAAGACCTCCAAGGTCCCTCCCAACGGTGTCATTCTATTCTAAGGTTGGTACAATCCACAGATCTCCTTTTTCCTGTTACAGACTTTCTCAAGCTTAGCAACTTGAGATATATAGACTTCAGAATGCTGGCTGGGGCCCAAGTATCTTACATTTGCCAAGATTAAGAAGCAGTATCCTATTATTACATTATTACCTTCGCTAAGAAGACAATAAAATAAAGGTGACGGGGAGGGAAATAGCTTTCTGAAAGGGAAACAAATTGTATGATAAGTGTTTAGTTCAAATTATATCTGAGTAGTAAACAATTAATTAATCTTGTATACATATCTGAATTTTGGTAGCGTAATTATACCCTAAGTCTCCCATTTGTCTTCATGGTTAAGCTTCCCAGAGATTTACATGCACAATTTTTTCACTTCAATACACAGTTTTTGAAGTAGCAAGATATACTTGCCAGGCATTTCACTAGCACTGATATTTATAAGAAAAACAGTTTTAGATGTTTTTAGATAATTGATATCACTTACTCCAATTTGGCTTTTGTCCAGAATCTGTAACAGGGATGGCAAACCTTTTGTGGCTCGCATGCCAAAAGCGGGGGAGTTGTGCACAACACTTTGTACACATGCGCACGCAATCAGCACCCCCCGCTTTAGGTGCTGTTTTTTCGCCCTCCCCAGGGTTCAGAGGCTTTCAAGGAGCCTGGGGAGGCAAAAACAGCTTCCCCTGCCCCCCCCCCCGAGGCCCTCTAGCGCATGAAACACTGGCCCTATGGGAAAACCGGAAGTTCAGGAACGGACTTCCGGTTTGCTTGTAGAGCCAATTTTAGCCCTCCAGAACATTCAGGAGCCCTCGAGAGGCTTCCCTGAAGGCTCCGGACGGCTAAAACTGGCCCTACGAGCAATCCGGAAGTCCATTCCCAAACCTCCAGTTTGCCCGTAGGTCTGGTTTTTTGGGGCTCCGGAGGCTTGAGGGAAATTCCTGAAGCCTCCGGAGAGTGAAAAATGGCCTCAAAAGAAGGCCAAAGTCAGCTGGCCAGCATGTGCATGTGCGCTAGCCAGCTGACAGGGCAAGTCTCGCGTGTCCTGACAAATGGCTCCATGTGCCACCTCTGGCACACATGCCATAGGTTCACCCTCACAGATCTATAACAAATTGGGCCATCGCGTTGGTGAGGATAATTCCAACATATTCCTGCAATACGTTTGGTGCCTTGAAGGAAAAAAACAAAACACCCTAATACTAAACTTTAACATTTGGTTATATAATAGTTCTCCCATTAGCAAGACCATTAATATGTGCAAAATAAATAAACAATTTTATAAAGTAGCCGTTGCTAATTACAGGTAGTTCTCGAATACCATTTGCTTAGCAACCATTAGAAGTTACAGCAGCTCTGAAAATAATGAATTGTAGTGGATCTTCGCACTTAGCCATCATTGCAGCATCCTCACAGTCAAGTAATCAAATGTTGCATGCTTGGCAAGCTTATGACAGTTGTAACATCTTGGGGTCATGTGATTGCTCTTCCCAACTTTCCCAGCCAGTTTCTGACCAGCCAAGTCAATGAAGGGAGCTGGATTTGCTTAATTAATGCATGACTTACTTAACAACTGCGGTGATTGGCCTAACAACCATGGCAAAAAAATGTAAAATAGGGCAATACTCACTTAAAACTGCCTTGGTTAACAATGGGAATTTCATTTCATTTCATTTCATTTAATACTTATAAACCACTCCCTCTCCCCATGGGGACTCGGAGTGGTGCACAGGTAGAATAAAAACAGTAAAAAACATACAAACAACAATAAAATATACAAACAATTTTAAAAGCCAAATTAAACTCAACCTGTGCTAAAATTCCATTAAACTAACTGAACTAAAATCTACCCAGTAAAACCCCAAGACAGGGGGACTATCCCAAGCCGGCCAGACGGAAAAAATAAGTTTTTAATTTAAGACGGAAGGAGCGGAGGTCCGTGGTCGTCCTAATATCGGGGGGAAGGTCGTTCCAGAGGGCCGGGCCCGCCACAGAGAGAGCCCTTCCCCTGGGTGTCGCCCGCTGACACAGTCTAGTGGACGGCACCCGGAGAAGTCCCTCTCTGTGGGAGCGAATCGGCCGTGAGGATGTATGAGGTAGGATCCGATCCCGTCCCAATTCTAGTCCCAATTATGGTTGTAACTTGAGGACTACCTCTATACAGCTTCTAGACATTTAGTCACATAATAAAGTTTTGTCTAGTATGTGGGAGCACACTTTTTCAATTAACTGAAAAAGGAATGAATAAATGTTATAATTAGTTATTTTCCCCCCCTTTTACTGACATGTTATGCAGGATTTTTACATTCCGATCTGAAAATATAAGGTCCATCAACAGGTAAACAAATTCCATTCTGTCTTTGTGCTCATTCATTTATATAACCTGCAATATACAATAGCACCATCTAGTAGCCAATGACACATTTCATACTTATTTGACACCTGTCTGATTTTATGTTTCTTCTACACACAGTTTTATTTTCTTGTCGTCTCAAAAATTTATTTTAGCAGGCTCCAGTGTAATAATGGTCTGCTTTCTTAAAACTGTAAGGCACACTATCAAAATGTAATTTCTTTTTGTGGTAATTGGCTAGATAAACTGGATTAGGCACTCTGTCAAAGACACATATTTGTTAAATGTAACGTTGGATATATGGATTATTGCTGACAAAATTGTTTCTGTTGAAAGCAAAGTTTGGTTAGCTTTTGAGTGGCTTGACAGAGCCCATATAGCCACCTTACAGCTGTGATAGTCTGATCCATTAATGAAGAGACAAAACCTTGCTTTGAACAGTGATGAGAAATGTTAACCTTGCTTGGAAGTAGATTAGTTTAGATCTTTGAGGAGGAACCCATCCTCTCCATATGAGATTATTTTCATGCCAGAGACAACAAACATGGGCCTGATGAGTACCAGACCCTGTTGATTTTCCATCTATTGCATGATAGTTGAGAGGCATCAAAGGAAGAATGCCTTTGGAAAGGAACACAGGACAAGAAAAGTTGCAAGTCCTTGTTTCCAGCATAAATATTACCAGTGCAATTGTATTATGAACTAGCCGTTCCCGGCCACACATTGCTGTGGCCCAGTCTGGTTAATTGGCCAACCAATCTGTGTGTAGATCTACACCTGCACACAAAACATGTACAACCCCCGTATAACCCCCAACCTACCTACCTACCGTATTTCTCCCTCTCTCTATCCCTCTACCTACCTACCTACTTACCTACCTACCTACTGCATTTCTCCCTCTCTCTCTCTCTATCCTTCTACCTACCTACCTACCTACCTACCTACCTACCTACCTACCTACCTATTGCATTTCTCCCTCCCTCTATCCCTCTACCTACCTACCTACCTACCTACCTACCTACTGCTCTCCCTCTCTCTCTCTATTCCTCTACTTATCTACCTACCTACCTATTGTATTTCTCCCTCCCTCTATTCCTCTACCTACTTACCTACCTACCTACCTACCTACCTACCTACCTACCTACCTACCTACCTATTGTATTTCTCCCTCCCTCTATCCCTCTACCTACCCACCTACCTACCTACCTACCTACCTACTGCATTTCTCCCTCTCTCTCTCTATCCCTCTACCTACCTACCTACCTACCTACCTACCTACCTACCTACCTACCTACCTACCGTATTTCTCCCTCTCTCTATCCCTCTACCTACCTACCTACCTACTGCATTTCTCCCTCCCTCTCTCTATCCCTATAACTGCCTACCTACCTACCTACTACTATGATATAATACAAAATATCATAAAATAATACCTGTGGCCCACTGCTCTCTCTGTATCCATCTACCTCTTTTTTGTACATTTTTTATATTTCTGTTGCTTGTACCTGGCACAGGTGTGACATCTACATAATCTATATATATCATTGGTGCCGTATTTGAAAGGAACATTGTGTGAAAATTTGGAAGCGATCGGTGCAGTACTTTCGGAGATTAGCAGTTTTGAACAAACTCAGTTACATTTTTATTTATATAGATTGAGGAAAATCTAATGCAGGGGTAGTCAACCTTTTTATACCTACCGCCCACTTTTGTATCTCTGTTAGTAGTAAAATTTTCTAACCTCTCACCAGTTCCACAGTAATAGTGATTTATAAAGTAGGGAAGTCCATTAAATTAAAAAAAAGGAAAGTGCTTCAGTATTGGACAAACCCCCTACCGCCCACCATGAAAGCTGGAATGCCCACCAGTGGGCAGTAGGGACCAGGTTGACTACCACTGATCTAATTGCATAAATTTCTCAATAGACCCAAAGCGTAGCCTGAAAGTACCAGATTAAATGGTGTTTATGATTAAATGATTACCCATGTATAATTACTAAAACATTGAACCATGTAATTTCTATTAAACTTATGTCATAGGGTACAGAATATTATACTGTATTTAATGGGAAAGTTATTTTTTTTTTAATGTTTCATTTGGGTCATTGGATATTTATGGCATTGCCTTGCTTACTCTCACAATTAAGCCTCATGAAACCTTCTATAGTACTAAGACTTTATGATTATCTATAATCATCCAGGAGGCAGGTGGAAGAAAAGTTGGGTTTCTTTTACGTCATCAAGTTTCTTTTACGTCATCATGTGCCAGCGGAAAGCAGGTTTTAGAATCTAGATCAAACCCAACCTGTAGGATTTACAGGTTGAATTTCCTTTCTATCACAAAGCGATTACAATACAATATAATAGCAGAGTTGGAAGGGACCTTGGAGGTCATCTAGTACTACTCCCTGCCTAGGCAGGAACCCTAGACCATTTCTGACAAATAGCTATCCAACATCTTCTTGAAGACTTCCAGTGTTGGGGCATTCATAACTTCTGGAGGCAACTTCTGTCCCACTGATTAATTGTTCTAACTGTCAGGAAATTTCTCCTTAGTTCTAAGTTTCTTCTCTCCTTGATTAGTTTCCACCCATTGCTTCTTGTTCTGCCCTCAGAGAATAGTTTGACTCCCTCTTCTTTGTGGCAACCCCTGAGATATTGGAACCCTGCTATCATGTCTCCCCTAGTCCCTCTTTTCATTAAACTACACATACCCAGTTCCTGCAACTGTTCTTCATATGTTAGCCTCCAGTCCCCTAATCATCTTGGTTGCTCTTCTCTGCGCTCTTTCTAGAGTCTCCACATCTTTTCTACATCGTGGCAACCAAAACTGAATGCTGTATTCCAAGTGTGGCCTTACCAAGGCCTGATAAAGTGGTATTAACACTTCACGTGATCTAGATTCTATCCCTCTGTTTATGCAGCCTAGAACTGTGTTGGCTTTTTTGGCAGCTGCTGCACACTGCTGGCTCATATTTAAATGGTTGTCTACTAGGACTCCAAGACCCCTCTCACAGTTACTGCTATGAAAGGGACCTTGGAGTCCTAGTAGACAACCATTTAAATATGAGCCAGCAGTGTGTAGCAGCTGCCAAAACACAGCCAACACAGTTCTAGGCTGCATAAACAGACGGATAGAATCAAGATCACGTGAAGTTAAACTCCAAATTAAACTCCAAATTTCATAGCATTTTGAAAGGGTTCATTTCCCTAACTGGTGCCATGAAATGGATTGATCAATATCATTCTTCACCTAAGATTGGAAAAGGGCTCACTCAATCCTAGAACATTTATTCTGTAGGAAGATGTTCTGATACTAATTCCCAGCATCTTTTTTGTCTGAAACTCAGGGCAGCCTAGATAATATTTACCTAACTGTGATTCTGCGAGGCTCTGCAAAACCAGTATATTGCTTCAGTTTATTGCACTGATTATGTAGAAAAAGAAAGTTATGAGAAGGTATTGTTTTTACAGTGTACTATCACTATCTTGCATTTAATATTATTGTAGACATGAAACAATGCATTGAACAAGGAGAATGCTAAAAACAAAACAGCTTTCTAGATTGCATGTTATAGCAGTCTTCCTTGTCCACAGAAGTTCAGAAAAAGATATAGACTGCTGGTTAATTAGCACAAAGAACTTTAACAAGCTGTCAGTATATAAGTATTCCTTCAAATGAATGGGGAAAGGTAATCAATGGAAAATCATTGGATGCCAATTAGTAATTGATAGCTGGAGAGTTAGAAGAACTAATTACTAGGAGCCAGCATGGGGCTTAGTTTCTTACAAGTAGATTGTGCCTAACAAATCTTAGATGAAGGTTAGATAATACATGACTTAGCAATAGCACATATGAGAAGGACCTGGATATCCTGGTAAACCACAAATGAAGCATGAGTCAGCATGCAGATGCCAAAAGAACTAGATGCAGTCCTACCACATAGTGTTGAGACCCAGAGAAGTGGTAGCTTTGCCCTCTGCTGCACTAATCAGAGCACATTTGAAATATTTTCTACAGCAGCTTTGCTGGCTGGAGAATTCTGGAAGCTGAAGTCCTTCAGACTTAAAGTTGCAAAGGTTGGAGACCCCTGTCCTACAGTACTTGTTGCCCCAATAAAAGAAGAATGCTGAAGAACTAGAAAGAATTCAGAGAAAAGCAGAAAGTAATGCATTATTTAACCTTTTAAAAAAAAATCCATGTAATGTTCCCAATAGAGATGTCTCAAAATCCTTTCATACTGTTAATATACTTGTATATATAATATCAACATGATTTTCATGCCTATTTTTTGTAGAAATTAACTACAAAATAAAACTTTTTTAAAAAAAAATTAAAATCTTGCATAGTTCCATCTCAAAAAATAAAATTAGGTCATTTACAAATATAAGTATATAGTAAATCTGGACCCAGTTGCTTCTTTTATCATAAATTGATATTTATTCTGTTTCCTTTTTAAAATAACAAGTAAAACACAGTAAACCCTTTATTGAAATTTATGTTATTTTTATTAATTACATAGACTAGGGCAAATAATTTCTGCAATGCCACTACTTTAAACTTCAGTTTTTTTGAACTAACCATTTACAAGTATGAATAGCAAATCCTTTGGGGAATATTCGTGACACTGGTGCAAGGAAATATTAACTTGACATTGGTACAGATCTGAATTCATTTGCTTGATATTGATTTAAAAATAAAAAGCTGTTAGCATTGACAATGGACTTTATTATCCACATACTGAGAATTTGCTTCAGCTCAAAGTTGAACACAGGTTAAGCATGTTTAATTTTTCTTTGGATTGTAATTTATGAAAAGAATGGCTGCATCCTGACACGATTATTCACATCTCACAATGATGTATTTCTGGCAGCATTGCCATCTGCACCAATCTGGATGCAACATCTGTTTGGTGTGCTTAATCTATGAACTTGTTTTTAAAGTAGGCATCCCAAAGCTCACCTGATGGTCCGAGCAATTAAATGTTCCCCTGGAACCATCTTTCTCAAAGGTCTGCCATTTCAGTACTTCTGTTTTATGGCTTTAGGAATTGGCACATCATTTTCCCTGGAAAAACAAGTAGCAGATCATTCTGTTTAATCCCATCTCTATTAGCCTTCTGGAAGACTCATAAAACATGTTTTTCCCCCCACCATCCATGGGGATTTCAGGGAAGTCTACAAAGTCCCTGTATGAGAAGAAGTCATCCTTCCTTAGGTTTATCTGTTTACTTCATCTGTTTATTTATTTTTATTTATTTTAGATTGCTATGACCTTTTTAATTATTGTTGTGTTGTATGCTGCTCAGAGTCATGTGTTTGTAAGATAGGTGGCTATATGGATTAAATAAACAAGCAAATAAATAATCTTTCTTCCTAAACAGAAAGAGAAGTCCCACAATCTCAGTGAGATTATTTTAATAAACGCCCTGGCAAATAGAAATTCAATGTTCACTTAGTGTGAACAGCTGGTTTCATTTCCCCTTGCCTCTTTTAAATTTACCTCAGGGATTTCCATTATGGCTGGGTTGAATTCCCATCCCATTGCTCATAAGGTCTAACTTTCTTTTGGTGGCTCTGTTTTTTTTTTTTTTTAGCTACTATTTAACTGCTGTTCAGAATCTCAGATTTATGGACAATGGAAGGCTCCTGTATTGCTTTGGGCAACAAAATACAATTTGAAATGCTCCCTTTCTGACAAGTCAAGGGGGTACTTTTAAATAGGCATGAATTTTAAATAAATTCACGCAGTTAAGAAATTGACTCACAGCTTGCCATCAAAGAGGTGCCCTAGCCAGCTGGAAGGGAAAATATTATGCAACCAGACAGGAAGCTGCCAAACATGGCTTCAAATCCAAGCTCTTTGATGCAGAAACCATATCAACTGCAATCAATGAAAGATATTTTTTCCCATCATCTGAAAGATGATCAGTGTTGTACTATACCATTCCTTTTGCTCCACCCTCCCCTAAGCTGTGCTTAGCACTGTAAGACAAAGAATTTGAGTTTAACAGACTGATTTCATTTTTTTCAAGAATATATTTAGCCTGGGAATACATTTCTGTTAGCTTGGGCTGCATATCTGTAACCTCTCATTGGCAAAGGGCAAAATTTTGGTAAATTATTCCCCATTTAACTTGGCTTTGACTCGTATCTCAGGAGTATTTTAGCATCGCATTAGCACTTTATTATATTGCTTTCCAAAATTTCATTTAACAAATAAAAGTCTATGATTGAAACCCAAATAAAATTATTGCTGGACGAGACCAAATTACATGCATGAAAAAACCTTCACATTTTCTTCAATACAAATAAATCTAATATCCAATATCTGTATAAGTATTCTTTGAGGGATCCGGTAGACATTTTCTGATGAATAAAATTGATTTTTCAGTAATGTTTTGAAACCTGAAACTATTGTGCAGCAAAATCTGGAGTATTCCAATTCTTTGATCTGCCATTCAGATATGTAATCGAAGCTAACCTTCATTCTGTTTTTTTAATTTCTTAAAAATCGAATTGTTGCATTCACTTCAAGAACTCTACCTGTTAGGATAAAGGCCCTGGGTCCTAACAAGGAGAAGGGCGGGGTATAAATTTAATAAAAGTAAAAAGGAAAGGGAAAGCTTCCTCTGGCACATATGTGCTAGACCTTCCTGATTCTAGGGGGCAGTGCTCATCTCTGTTTCAAAGCCGAACAACCAGTGCTGTTCAAAGACGTCTTCATGGTCATGTAGCCAGAATGATTAAACGGAACACTGTTACCTTCCCTCCAAGTGGTCTCTATTTTTCTACTTGCATTTTTACATACTTTTGAACTGCTAGGTTGGCAGAAGCTGGGACAAGTAACGGGAGCTCACTCTGTTATGCGGCATTAGGGATTCGAACCGCCGAACTGCCAACCTTTCTGATTGACAAGCTCAGCATTTTAGCCACTGAGCCACCACATCATGAAGGATACAGGATGCTAAAGCATAGGGGCCATATGGTTTGTCAATATGTGTTTCAATTGTAATTAGTGTTAAGTAGATGCTATAGGCCAGGGATGTCCAAACTTGGGAACTTTAAGACTTGTGGACTTCAACTCCCAGAATTCCCCAGCCAGCTATGCTGGCTGGGGAATTCTGGGAGTTGAAGTCCACAAGTCTTAAAGTTCCCAAGTTTGGACATCCCTGCTATAGGCAAATCATATTCACAATACAATCTATCAAAGTCTTTCAAGCAAGCATTATAAATACACATGGTGTAAGGTTTTTCATCCCTCATTTGTCCCAGGCATTTATAGAGAACATCTTTCCCACTACCATATCAATTTCTTAGGTGATTCTGGACCACAATTTATCTACTAATGCTATCTATTAAGAACTCATTCTATCTCCTTTCAAATCTAGAAGCAAAGTTCCTTGTTTAATACATTTGGATCTCAAAACCTGTCAAAACTTCAAGAGAGTTACATATTTTGGAAGTAGCCCCCCAAAAAGTAATATTCAGAAAATACCTCACGCCAGAAAAAATGCATGTTAGAATGAAAGCCCAATTATAAAGATGAAAAACTGATCGGTTAATCAAATTGCAACCTCAGTTTGGCTAAACATACTTTAGATAGAGCTTTGGCCTGCTATATACTTTTTTCTACCTGTATAAAGTATCTGATAGGAATTAACACTGGAATCTCTCTTAAAACAGTCCTCCATGGACTGTTCATTTTAATTGCATAAATCTTACTCTAGTGATTTTGTTTTTGTCATTGAATTATATCAACAGAAATTGCTTTTATACAGTTAGACATATTTAGTTCAAGATATTGTGGTATATTGTTTTAGGAAATCTAAGTTGTACTTTGCATTTTCTTACAAATAGTACCCTATTGATATTGTACACTCCAAAGGCAAAAATTAGACTTTTTCTAACTGATAGAGTAACCAAGCTCATATGTTGTACAACATTAGTACGTTTTGACAACTCTGCATAATGAGACAAAATGCTCATGATATCATTGGCATACATATAGTCCCTGACTGACAGCTACAGCTCAGACTAGAATTTATTTTCCTAAGCAAGTAGGTTGTTAAGGGTACCACCCAATTTTACAACATTTTGGTTTGTTAAGCAAACTACTGCATTTGTTAAATGCAACCATCATAAAGATAGCCAGTTGACAGGGGCCCAAATCTTGATCACATGACTATGAGAATGCTATGCCTGTCATAAATCACTTTTTTTCAATGCCGCTGTACCAAAGAATGGCCATTAACTGAATAGTTAATAGTTGCAAGTCAAGGGCTGCCTATATAGGAACAATTTACAGTATATTCAAGATCAAGGGCCACCACATCTCAATATATTGAGACAATCTAATGAAAGCTAATTGTTTAAGAACCACATTAAATATCAAAGCAGACCAGAAGTAAAAAAAACCCATTTGTAATTACAGTACTCT
This sequence comes from Rhabdophis nuchalis, assembly GCA_039707465.1. Lineage (NCBI taxonomy): Eukaryota > Metazoa > Chordata > Lepidosauria > Squamata > Natricidae > Rhabdophis > Rhabdophis nuchalis. The sequence continues at coordinate 10,968,807 of CM077656.1, forward strand.
AGAACAGGGGTCTCCAACCTTTGTAACTTTAAGTCTGAAGGATTTCAGCTCCCAGCAAAGCTGGGTGGAGAAGTCTGGGAGCTGAAGTCCTTCAGACTTAAAGTTGCAAAGGTTGGAGACCCCTGCTCTAGAAGTATGAAAGATGAAAATATAAAACTGTTATCCAAAAGATGATCTCAGAATACGCTTCATGAATTCAATATGAACCATATCAAAGGCTTTTTCAAGGTCCAATGAAATTAAAACAGCCGATTCTAATGTATTTTTCACAATATAAAAAGAAAAGAAATAGGCAAATGGATGTTGTCAGATACATTTCCATTTTGTATATATTCAGAATGAACTGATAGTATTATTTGTTATGGTTTCCTGGCTACTTAATATTTTAGAGTCCACATTAAGCGAAGATTTGGTCTGGTGAGATTTTTCTCAAGCTTTCATAGTACTAGAATATTGAACTCATAAAGTGAAGGAGAAAATAAATATTAGGTGATAGATCTCTAGCAATATAGGTGCCGATGCATCTGTAAAGTTGAAAATCTATTTGACTCAAGAGGCTTTCCCTAGTTTAGAAGATTGCATTATCTTTATAATTTATTGCAAAGTCAACGTGTTGCCAGGTATTTTTTTAACTTTCTGAAAAATTTCTTCCATTTCAATATTTTCCCCTAAAATAATAGTTTGCTGCTCAGTCATATATGTCTTAAAAATATACCTATGTATGAAAACCATAAATCTGGTAACCACTTCCAAAAATGCTGCCAAGAAAATTGTAATATCCCAAACCATCACCAAGGGTCAAAGCTGACAGAGGCACAAAGTTAGTTAAGCATAACAGCTACCTCAGTTTTTAGCATCTACTACAGAGGTGGGATTCAAATAATTTAACAACCAGTTCTCTGTCCTAATGACCAGCTAGGTAGGTGGGGCTCGGTGGTCATGTGACTGGGTGGGCGTGGCCAACTCAACATCACTCAGGTCGATGAGCACTTCACCTTAGCTGTTACAATGTAATAAGGATGACCCCGAGAGGCAGTTTCTGTAAGATGAGGCTAGAAGCAACACCAGAATGTTTCCTTCCTGCCTTCCTTACAGATTTCAAAGGGCCAAAGGGCCCTGCCCTTTGGAACGACCTACCCCCTGAATTGCGCACCATCACCGACCTCCGCCTCTTCCGCCAGTGTCTGAAGACACATCTTTTCCAGCAAGCCGGCCTAGCCTGACCTCCCATGGGGACTATTTTAGAGAGTTTTAAATTGGAAATTTTAAAATTGGTTTTAGCATAGGATTGAATTAATTTAATATGTTCTTAAATTATGTATTTATTGTTTATATGTTTTTTAAAATTCCTGTGCGCCGCCCTGGGTCCTCTGTGGAGAAGGGCGGGATATAAATATAAATAAAATAAATAAAAAATAAATAAGATTTAGCCCTGTAAAGTGGAAAAAAACAAAATGAGATTTCTTCCAACGACCAGTTCTCTGAATTGCTTAGAAAGTTAACAACCGGTTCTCCCAAATAGGTGCGAACTGGCTGAATCCCACCAGTTCTAATACTAATACAGATTTGACCAGTCCAGCTCCTAGGCCTCAAAAGTTATTCATCAAGTAACATATATATTTTTTGCAACTTAGTAATATATAGTTCTAATTTTCCAGCTTATTACAAAATATATGAATCCATTTATAGTCCAAGTGATTGCTTTAACTGTCATGTCTTCATGAAGACAAATAGGTCAATTTGCCAGGGTTACAGACATCTCCATTAAGTAACTCCATTTTAAACTCACCCCCCTCCCCTCCAACCTGGAAATAATTTTCTATATTCATAAAATAGCAGTGACTATGAATGAAAAAGAGAGAGAGAATACTGTCATTCATCTGATCAGCACAGGGCCTGTAAGAATTCCGTATCAGTAGATGACCTTGTCAATTATATTGTCTCTAATCAGAGATAAAGATGATTACTAGAAGCAAAAACATATTTAACTTTCTTGTTTCGTTTCACTCTTTGGGTCAAACTGAATATTAGGTTTAGCATGAGAAGGAATATCTGGATAAATCATTATATTACTTCTTTGGTATTTCTGATTGATAAGGTTTTTTTTTGAAATTTTGTTATTTATTTTTTAATAAAACAAAAAAACAAAAAGGAAAAACCATCATTCTACATTGTATCCTTTGGAAAGTATGTCGACTGGTTACACATAACTCTTGTGCATTTCTAGAACCATCATTACTCATGAATAATCTCGTTTTATAGATTTTAAATCAAAAGATTCATTATATATCTTAATATCATTACACCAGAATTCTCCTCTAATATTCCATATTTGGTCTATCTTCTTCCTCAGATAAGTCTTACTTAAACATAACCACATAATGACACTCTTTGTGTCAAACTGAGTATTAGGTTTAGCATGAGAAGGAATATCTGGATAAATCATTATTTTACTTCTTTGGTATTTCTGATTGATAGTTTTTATGGGATATTGTAAAGGATGGTCTTTGATGCTGACATTCAAAAATATAAGAATTATAGAGGCAGTGCTCCATAATGGATTTCCTCTTATCCTTAATCTGTTAGTTTTCAGTATCTCAAGTTTAAGTTCATTGTCAATGAGAAGATTTTCTGAATACATTCATTCATATACAAAGTACTCTGCCAAATGCATTGTTTTTAAGTTCTTTCTAATACTGTAAGTCTCCTCTGAATTTTAAATAGTCTGTTTGCAGACATGTGTTGAGTTTATCATGAAATTGTTCCTTTCCTTCTAAGGCCTAAATTCTGTTTTCATGAGAAATAACAGCAGTTCTCTTTGGTGTTTCCAAATCTTTATCAAATTTAAAATTTTAAGTGGTCATAATTTTAAGGTTGCCATAGATTCAAGATGTGCCAGTTTAAGAGAAAAATATGTATCTAATGTCCATCAACTGTTACAGAATGACTGAAGTTTCATCATGAATTCAAGACTCATTATTTCATTTCTCTGGGTTAACATGATCAGGCAATATAGCTGTATTTATTGACTTGATGGCATATAATCAATCAATCAAAATAAAGTAAAATAAAATAGTATGCGAGACCGCCTCCTGCCCCATACATCCCTCAGACCGATACGCTCCCACAGAGAGGGCCTCCTCAGGGTGCCGTCGGCTGGACAATGCCGACTGGCGACACCCAGGGGAAGAGCCTTCTCTGTGGCGGGCCCTGCCCTTTGGAACGACCTACCCCCTGAACTCCGCACCATCTCCGACCTCCGCCTCTTCCGCAAGTGTCTGAAGACACACCTATTCCATCTAGCCGGTCTAGCGTAACCCCCATTACTGACTCTTAGATAGTTTTAAATTTGGGTTTTTAAATTCGGTTTTTAGCGCAGGGTCTATTAGAATAAGTTTTTTAAAATTTTATATGTTTTATATGTGTTTTAACATCCCTGTGTGCCGCCCTGGGTCCGTTTGGAGAAGGGCGGGGTATAAATTTAATAAAATAAAATAAAAATAAATAAAAATAAAACTTTTGGAAGCTAGACCTCAAACAAATAAGAGGAAGTACTTTTTCACCCAGAGGATCACTGGTCTATGGAACTCCCTGCCAGAAGAAGTGGTGACAGCTGTCAGCCTCGACACCTTTAAGAAAGGATGAGAGGAGTTCATGGAGAACAAGGGTATCCATGGCTATCATGATGGATGCCTAAGGACACCCTCCGGGTTGGAGAGATAGGCAGGATATCTCTCAATGCCATTTGCAGAGAATCATAAGCAGGTGAAGACATCTGCTTGGGAAGACCCTGAAGCAAATGGGGAGCCACTGTGTGAGACAGAAGGCTGGACTGGATGGGCTGTGGCCTCTTCCAGCAAGGCTGTTCTTATGTTCTTATGTTCTTAAAATCTGATGAGGCAATCTTTGCCCCCGCCAGGATTCCAACAGAGTAGATCAGTTTATTCAGGTTGTATTCCTGTCCATTATGTGACATAAATCTTTTGGCTCACGATAATTCAGGGGAACTTAGTTTCACATACTAACTTCGACTTAGCATTTAGTTAATTGCACATAGCCTTTGACTTAAAAACAGTTAATAGACCATTTAACTCCTGTTCCAAGTTATGAGAGAATTAAAAAAAGCTTCTTATGATTTATCCTTGGAGTTATGACTGCTGCCCTCCCCATAGTCATGGGATTGCATTTGGCAACAGCTCACATTTGCAACCAGTTGCAGCGTTCTGCAATCATGTGACCACAATTTGTAACTTTTTTTGCCATTTTCCAGCAGAAAATTGCAAGAGACCCTCACTGGATATGCTGGATTTGCTCAGGACTATCCAGTGGAGACCAATGCACTACCTGGAAAGAGAGATGCCAGATGCTCAAGCTGATTTTAGAAAAAGCTAAGGGAAAAAAAAGACGTTATTACTAATGCCTACTAGATAATTGAAAAAGCCAAAGAATATTAAAAAATAAATCAGTATGAACTTCATTTAATTTAATTTAATTAATTTGCGGGACCGTTTCCTGCTGCACACCTCCCTCCGTCCGATCCGCTCCCATAGGGAGGGCCTCCTCAGGGTACCATCCGCCGGCCAATGCTGGCTAGCGGTGCCCAGGGGGAGGGCCTTCTCAGTGGCTGGGTCATCCCTCTGGAACAAACTACCCCCCGAACTTCGGACCATCACAGACCTTCCCCTCTTTCGCCGCTCACTTAAGACATATCTTTTCCATCAAGTCAGTCTAGCTTAGCCAATGAGTAAATGTATTTTAGAATTTTAATTGGGATTTTTAGCACAGGCTTTTGGTTTAATTTATTCTTAATTCTTCTGTATTTATTGTTATTTATCGATTTTAATTTCCTGTGCACCGCCCTGGGTCCATTTCGATGGAGAAGGGCGGTTCTATAAATCTAAATAAATTAAATTAAATGAACTTCATTGATTATACAAAGGTCTTTGCTGACCACATCCACCTAGGAATATGCTTAGGAAAGTGCAAGTCCTCGAACGTCTGATAATTCTCATATAAAAGCAATGCACAGGTCTGGAAGCCACAATCGGATGGAACGTGGTGACTATATTGGCTCCTTATTTATTTAGCTTTTATGCTGAGTATATATTGCAGGAAATGGAATATGATTCTAAAATTGGGAGGAATCTATAACCTGTGCTGTGCTGTTGACACTACTATAATAGCAGAAAATGGAAATGATGGAACTTCTAGTAATGAAATTCAGGGAAGCATAATGAAAAAAATAGGATTGAAATTAAATATAAACAAGACCATCTCGTAACATCAGAATCGGCAACTAGCCATAGAACTGACTGAAGAGATTCACATGGTGGATAACATCTGCCTTTTAGGATTCTATGAACAGTAAAGGGTCCAGCAATCAAAAAATGTACCACATGATAGCCTTTGATAGAGTAGCAATGAAGACCTTGAAAAATATACTTAAATATCTCAATTTGTCTATATACAGATGTTAATTTTTTAGATTTTTAAGGGCTGAAAATAAAGAGACCAGGATGGATCCATTTCAGGCTTATTAGCCTTCTTCAGCTGGCCATACTCCTTCTACTGGGATTTGAACCGGTGCTTTCCAGCATTTGAGGCAGGCCTCTCTATGCCTTGAGCTATCCGGTATCCCTGATACATCAGCCGTTAAGACGTTAAGTCTCCTCCCCTTAAAGGGACCTCTGAACAGGAGCTGTGATAATATTCTCTCATTTAAGAGTCCTGTAAATTGGCTGATGTATCAGGGATACCGGATAGCTCAAGGCATAGAGGCCTGAGCTCAAGGCCTGCCTCAAATGCTGGAAAGCACCGGTTCAAATCCCAGTAGAAGGAGTATGGCCAGCTGAAGAAGGCTAATAAGCCTGAAATGGATCCATCCTGGTCTCTTTATTTTCAGCCCTTAAAAATCTAACACATATCTAAAAAATGTCACACAGCAGTAATCTAATTGGTTCTCTGTCTGGATGATCTCTAGGTTGAGTCGAAGGGCAGAGAGGGATGACGTTAAGTCTCCTCCCCTTAAAGGGACCTCTGAACAGGAGCTGTGATAATATTCTCTCATGTTAATTTTTGTATATACATAATTATGTATACAGTGTATAAATAATTATGTATACAGTGGTTTTCCCTGTGCCAATCAATGGACAATCAATCTTGAAGAAGAAGGAGAGAAAAAAGGAATGATGCTTTTGAATTTTGACGATTCCTAAGAATACCTGGATATACAAGAAACAAACAGTTCACAGAAGAATCACTTGAGAGTTCTCACTTAAGGCACAGATGACTGGGCTCAAATTATCATATTTTGCACTTGAGAAGGCTATAATCCTGGAAGGAAAGAGAAGAGGAAAACTAGCAGCAAAGTGGATGGACTCATGTGGAATACAATACAATAGCAGATGGAACAAATGTGTCTTTAGGCATTTGCGGAAGAGGCGGAGGTCAGAAATGGTGCGAAGTTCAGGGGGTAAGTCGTTCCAAAGGGCTGGGACCGTCACAGAGAAGGCCCTTCCCCTGGGTGTTGCCAGTCGGCATTGTCCGGCTGACAGCACCCTGAGAAGGCCCTCTCTGTGGGAGCGTATCGGTCTGAGGGATGTATGGGGCAGGAGACGGTGTCGCATATAACTAGGTCCCGAGCCATGGAGCACTTTGAAGATGGTCGTCAGAACCTTGAAGCGCACTTGAAAGACCACAGGAAGCCAGTGCAGTTCGCGCAGGATTGGTGTTATATGGGAGTGTCTGGGCGCTCCCGCAATCACCCGCGCGGCTGCATTCTGGACTAACTGCAGCTTTCCAGTGCACCTCAAGGGAAGCTCCATGTAGAGGTCATCTAATCCAACTTCCTGCCTAGGCAGGAAGCCCTATACCATTTCAGACAAATGGCTATCCAACATCTTAAAGACTTGCAGTGTTGGGGCATTCACAACTTCTGGAGGCAACTTCTGTTCCACTGATTAATTGTTCTCACTGTCAGGAAATTTCTCTTCGGTTCTAAGTTGCTTCCACCCACTGCTTCTTGTTCTACCCTCAGGTGCCTTGGAGAATAGTTTGACTCTCCAAAGCACCTGAGGGCAGAACAAGAAGCAATGGGTGGAAACTAACTTGGAGATAGATCATCTTATAGAAAATCTATTTTTGACAGCAGTTTAATGGCACAATCATCAGCCAATCAATCGGTTCTTACAGTAGTGGTTTATCCTAGTTTGAAAACAAACTGTGAGAGTTTGGGCATACAGTAAATGATTATCTATTCAGCCATCAATGGACTGCAGTAGGATTCTGGGTTAGGATGATTATTAGTTACTTGTCTTTTTGGATCCCAATATCCTTCTCCTCCTGCTTCTGCACTTTGATCTGCCCAGAGTCACTACTTAGTCCAAGTCCATGGCCTTGAAATTCAGTAAATGAAGGGAAAATTCATATCCTATCCATTATCATTATCGCTATCATTATCCTCTCCTCACATCTTATCCATGAATCATGGTGGCGCAGTGGTTGGAAAGCACTATTGCAGACTGCTGACTGCTAGGAGTTCAATTCTGACCTGCTGGCTCAAGGTTGACTTTCATCGTTCTGGGATCACTAAAATGAGGACACAAGATTGCTGGGGGCAATATATTGACTCTGTCAACTTCTTAGAGAGTGCTGTAAAGCACTGTGAAGCAGTATATAAAGTTAAGTGCTATTGCTATAATGGGTACTACAAGTTCTAAAATTTGAAATGTGCTCTGTGCAATTGAATTGGCTTAGCAAATTTAAACTAAATCCTACTAATTTGGAAATTGCAACAATTTATGGAGGAATTTTGCTTGACTCTAAAAGAAAAGGAAGAACATTTTATTTTATTTAGTCCAACTTTCGGGGCAAGAACATTTTCATGTTTCATGCTATTTTAGGAAGGGAAAACATTTCATACTAATAACAGTTCTCTTTCCATAGCTAAATCTTAATGGATTTCAAATAGACTATAATATTGACCCGTCCTGCCATGTTCCTCTGAGAAGGACATTTTCTTCTTTAATTAAACCCATCAATTCATAAATAATGTATAGCTTGTAGCTCAGAGTCTAATCATATTTACTTACAGAGCACAGAGCCGTGTGACACGATAATAGGGCTATGCGTATATAGGCAAAATTGTCTCCATATTGTCCAAGAAATGTTAAGGCTCAATTTAAGTTATTTTGTGCTATGCATCTGTTGCAGAGGAAGTTTATACACTCTTGTTGAGAAACACCACATACAAATGAGGACAATTTCTCAGCAGCATTTCTGCAGAAACATAATCAATTATATATTTGATTTCATTTTGCTTTACCTTGCCTATAAAACATGCTTTGGAGAAAAATAAAAACTTCACATAGCTTAAAAGTACAAATATAAACTGGGTGAAACCAGGTTAAAAGCAGTGACTGTGAGAGGGATCTTGGAGTCTTAGTGGACAACCAGCTAAATATGAGCCAGCAATGTATAGCGGCAGTCAAAAAAACCAATGCAATCCTAAATTGCATTAACAAAGGGATACAATCAAGATCAAGTGAGGTATTAATATCACTCTATAAAGCCTTAGTAAGACCACACCTAGAGTACTGCATCCAGTTTTGGTCACCACGCTATAAAAAAGATGTTGAGACACTAGAAAGAGTGCAGAGAAGAGCAACAAAGAGGATTAGGGGACTGGAGGCTAAGACATATGAATAACAGTTGCAGGAACTGGGCATGGCTAGTCTAGTGAAGAGAAGGACCAGGGAAGACATGATAGCAGTTTTCCAAAATTTGAAGGGCTGCCACAGAGAGGAGAGGGTTGAGCTATTTTCCAAAACACCTGAAGGCCAAACAAGGAATAATGGATGGAAACTGATCAAGGAGAGATTCAACCTAGAAATAAGGAGGAACTTTCTGATAGTGAGAACACTCAACCAATGGAAAAGCTTGCCTTCATAAGTTGTGGGGGCTTCATCACGTGAGACTTTCAAGAAGAGATTGGACTGCCATTTGTCAGAAATGGTGTAGAATCTCCTGCTTGGGTGTGGGGTTTGGCTAGATGACCTAAAAGGTTCCTTCCAACTCTGTTAATCTGTTAAAACTAAATGGCAATGGAAGACATTTGCAGAACCTTCACAGAAAATGAATGGTGGATTTTAGAAATGTGCTTTCAATCAGAGATCTGCCTTTCGAGGTAGGCCAGTTCAAGGAACAGACATTGCAAGAATTATTGTTACACTACTTAATAAGAAATCTTGAAAACTTGACAAAGCTTCTTTCTGCCCTTCTTGATAATGATGAGTTTCTTTGTCAGCTCCTCTTTTTTCTCAGAGCTGAACTGATGTCTTCCCTCATTCCTTCTTGCCTATGTTCTTATAGACCCATCCATTGTCTTCTCCATTCATGAATTCCAAGGTTTTCCATTATTCCTTGCTGATTGATAGGGCAGGGAACATGGGAAACAGTTGCAATGGAGAGGACTGGATCAAATAAGTTCAGAGGAGCTCACAGTGGTTCTTTCTCCGAGATAGAAAAAGACAGAAAAACTGGGCTTCTCTGGGAATTGCCAGGAGCCAGATTTTAATTTATTTGTTTAAAACATGCCTAGGGCAGATTCCAATCATCAATGATAGCCAAGCTGTGTCTGGCCCAAAGGCACAAGGCAGGCGCTAGGAAAGGCTTCATCATTTCTTTGCTCAAATAATCAAAGGTATATTCTCTTTCTTTACGTTGCCACTCTACCTTGTCACTCTACAAACAGAAAAACAGATTCTGAGTGGGAAAAGTAATGGGCCAGAAAAGAATTCAGCAAGCACCTCACCTTCTCAGGTAATTTTTTCAAAAACCTGCAGTAATATACAGAGAGAAATCCAATGTTATCGGAATGTTTTGTATTTCAAGTCTAACCAGCAGGCCTCATAGCAAAGATCGGGGAGATAGAGTCTACAGAAGTGGTAGTCAACCTGGTCCCTACCGCCCACTAGTGGGCGTTCCAGCTTTCATGGTGGGCGGTAGGGATTTTGTCCGATACTGAAGCACTTTCCTTTTTTAAATTTATTTTGACTTCCCTACTTTATAAATCATCATTACTGTGGAACCGGTGGGCGGTTAGAAAATTTTACTACTAACAGAGATATAAAAGTGGGCGGTAGGTATAAAAAGGTTGACTACCCCTGGTCTACAGTATAAAGTTGTCATTAAGTTGGCTTCCTTAAGGTCCTGTCTAATGAATGGATGGCAATCAGGATGCTTTCATGACTTCATCATATCCCAGTTCAGAGGAAGAGGAGGAGGAGTTGGAACTGGCACCATCCAATGGGGCGGACATTGTTACCTCCGAATGAGAGTCCAGGGGCTGAGGACAAGGCAATCCCAGAGCCGTCTGCCATGGAGAGGGGATGTCTGCAGGAGCAGAGCAGCTGCAGAGAACCAGCAGAGATGACAGGCTCCAAACTGTCATGGATTAGGTGAGGGAAACAGCAGGAAAAGCTGCTTCTCTCACCTAATCCATGGGCAAGGAGAGCAGAGCGAAGGGAGACCCAGAGGAGATCAGCCAAGGAAGGAAGCCCCGCCCCTCCTCACAAGGAACAGCTGGGGAAAGGGGATTTAACCAGACACTGGAGGAAGGTGTGTTTGTTGGGTACACCTACTTGTTTTGATGTGCACCTTCCTGCCATTCCTGGATCCTGTTTCTTGAACTTTGGACTGTGTTTTTGGCCTCTGAATCTCAGACTTTGCTTGTGGATGTGGGATTTGACTCATGGACTTTGGACTCTTGCACTGTGGCTTGGTTGTTGGAACTCTGGACTTGTGGGTATTGTTATTTCCCTCTTTGCCTCATGGGTCAGTTAGGACTTAGTTTGTAGAGCTGGGGAATTGAGACTGAGAGGGCATCTCTTCCAGATGCCTACACGGAGTTAGCAGAAGATACTTTTTCTATGCACACTGAGAGAGAAACATCTGCTGCTACCTAGGATTGAACTCTCAACCTTCCGAGTGGGAGGTAAGTGTTTTCACCACCAGGCAACCACACGGTGCTCTCACCTTATTAACAACATTTTCCACAAAAAGAAAACTGTTCCATAATAGGCAAATCTATCCTTTACACCAGGGGTCTCCAACCTTTGCAACTTTAAGTCTGAAGGACTTCAGCTCTCAGACTTCTCCAGCCAGCCAGTCTGGGAGCTGAAGTCCTTCAGACTTAAACTTGCAAAGGTTGGAGACCCCTGCTTTACACAATATTCTAAGGCTTCTTCACTCAATGAAATATTCCAACAGTATTTCATTTCATTTTTAAATAAACAACACGACATGGAAATTTTATGAAGGTCCAAGTCTTGCATCCTTAAAATTTCCATTGCCCAAATAGCCTGACACTTTCAACATCTTAGCATGTGCAATACGGCAAGTTCAATTCAGATAGAACAATTATTTCCTCCAGCAATTTTTGATATTGCTGTCATGTTTAACAGATGGTGCCTTTGTATTCTTGCATCCATCTTTCTGGAGAAATGCTTGGTCTGCAGCCAAGTGGTTTAGCTTTGTAGCTTTATCTTAAAGCTTTATATTTTAAAGTATTGTAGCAGAATCTCTGAAAGAAAAATGTTTACCAACAAAGCATATTCATAAAGCAGCTTAAGCTGAGCGCTAACATTAAAAAGGAAAAACAATTGTTTATTGTCTGCCACTTCTATGTTATCTGAAACTTTTTCCAAAGCAACATTTACATAGAGCAAATAGAAGTTTAAATGTTGCTGAGCAAACTAATTGTAGGCGAAATGTAAAAAAAAATTGACCTCACTTGTAAAGCGTCCATTTTTAAAAAAAGTATTTCATTCAAAATATGCTTAATGTCTTAATATTCAACACCTAGGCACAATATAGATACTCAGTGGTGGGTTCTGGATCCCTGTGCAACTGGTATGGTGCAATGGGGCCCAGTGTCTACCACATGAACCTGCGCAGAAGACCATTTGACGGCCGTGGCCAGGGGGGCGTTCTACTAGGTTCGCCTGGTCCATCAGTTGTGGCCCTTATTGGACCGGGACGCCCTTCGCACAGTCACTCATGTGCTCGTGACATCCCGTTTAGACTACTGCAATACTCTCTACATGGGGTTCCCCTTGAGGTGCACCCGAAGATTGCAGCTAGTCCAGAATGCAGCCGCGCGAGCAATTATGGGAGCCCCTAAATGCTCCCATGTAAGACCGCTCTTGCGTGAGGTGCACTGGCTGCCTGTGGCCTTTCGGGTGCGCTTCAAGGTGCTGATTACCATCTTTAAAGCGCTCGATGGCACGGGGCCTAGTTACCTACGGGATCACATCCTACCCCATACATCCCTGCGGCCGATTCGCTCCCACAGAGAGGGACTTCTTCGGGTGCCGTCCACTAGGCAATGCCAGCGGGCGACGCCCAGGGGAAGGGCCTTCTCTGTGGCGGGCCCAACCCTCTGGAACGACCTACCCCCCGAACTCAGAACGACCACGGACCTCCGTTCTTTCCGCCAGAAACTCCAGACTTACTTTTTTCAACAGGCCGGCCTGGCCTAATTCTACCTAGCCTTTAGCCTGACAACAAATTGTTTTAATTGGTTTTTAAGGGTAATAGTTTTAATTTATTGTAAATTTTTAGCACAGGGTTAATAATTTAATTTGATTTTAAATGTTGTATATTGTCATGTTTATTTATGCTTTTTTAATTTCCTGTGCACCGCCCCGAGTCCCTTTTTGGGAAAGGGAGCGGTATATAAGTTTAAATAAAACTCAAAACTCAAACTCAAACTTCCCTCCTGTGATGCCTCTGCGAGCCTCCGCAATGCTCCACCTGCTCAGTGGAGTGTCGTGCAGGAAGTGCCGAAGAGCTCAAATACAGGTAAGGACAACGGGCGGGCAGGTGAGCCCTCCAGAGCACCTTACCGGTGCCTGCTCCTGGCAGGCACCAGTACGCCCTTACCAGGGGGTACCACTTGCAACCCACCACTGATACTACTGTAATATTGATTACAATATTTACAGAGAAATCTCTGAAAACCTTTGATCACTTGGATACTCCTGGAGAGTGGGGGAATAGTTATCAAGATTCCTGGAAGAAATAGATTTTCTGGATCTATGGCTTTTAGCGTTCACATCTTTGCTTGGCAAAACGTCTTGGTGGTGCTTGATATTGTTGCTTATTATTAGATATTATTGGATCATTGGTTGCCCTCTCCCCTCTTTGGAAGAGCTTTATAGCTGCCATAAGAAAGTTTAAAACATTCTTAAAGATCCATCTCATCCTGGGCAGTCTTTTTGTTTTTTTGAACTATTACCATCTGGCAGACGGTACAGGACAATAGAAACAAGCACAAATAGGCTGAAAAACAGCTTCTGTCTCAGGGCAGTAACTATATTGAATAGGATTTAGGATTTATTAAATTTTTAGACCGCCCTTTTCCCTTGCAGGACTCAGGGCGGTGTACAGGCAATAATAAGATCAATAATATAGAGCATAAAATACAATTAAAAATACAATTAAAAATATATTAAATAGATTGGCCTGATCTAAATCCTGTTAAAAAACCCTTACTAAAACAATTTAAAAACTAAAACAATTAAAAAAACTATGGCAGGCCAACCGCACGAAGCAGATAGGTCTTTAAGACCTGACGGAACTGGCGCAGGTCCATGGTTGTCCATAGGTCACGGGGTAGGTCATTCCAGAGGGCAGGAGCTGCCACAGAGAAGGCTCTCCCCCTGGGGGTCGCCAGCCGGCATTGCCTGGCCAACGGCACCCTGAGGAGGCCCTCTCTGTGGGAGCGGACTGGTTGGTGGGAGGTGTTTGGTAGTAGGAGGCGGTCTTGTAGATAGCCAGGTCCCTTGCTATAGAGCACTTTGAAGATGATTACTAATAGTAATAGTACTGTATAGTGCAATATCAATGTAATATAAGGGTTTTCAGTCCAATTGTATAGAATGTGGAGGATGTGTGTTGTGGTATTATTTTTTATGTATAAGGTACACTGAAGATGGCATTTAATTTTGTTGTATGAGGTGCAATGACATTAAAGTCTAAATTAAATTAAATTAAATTTTATCAACTACAATATTCATCTGAACTGTTTGTGAAGATTAGGAGATGGAAGCGCTATATTATGATAATTCTACTCCTTTCTAAATGGGAAGGTCCAGACTGCTGTCACAGTGGAGACATGCCAGACTCTGGTTCATTCCATTATAGCAGTGGTCATCAACCTGGTCCCTACCACCCACTAGTGGGCGTTCCAGCTTTAATGGTGGGCGGTGGGGGTTTTGTCTGATACTGAAGCACTTTCCTTTTTCTAATTGAATTGACTTCCCTACTTTATAAATCACCATTACTGTGGAACCAGTGGGCGGTTAGAAAATTTTACTACTAACAGAGATATAAAAGTGGGCGGTAGGTAAAAAAAAGGTTGACTACCCCTGCATTATAGTGTGTCCCAGAATTCATTCTTCTTTTGCATTCTTTTTAACATGTAGATGAACTATAAGAGAGAGATCATTCGTATTTTCTTGATGCTGTCTAGTTGTATACTTCCACTTCTGGTTGAATGGATGATGAGATAGAAATCTTAAGTCCGCATATGAAAGTCATAAGAGTCTGAAGAATCTCAAAACTTAATATTAGCAAAATGGAGTGGTTATTTCTTCAGATGCTTACTGAGTGCGGGATTATGCCCTCTTACCTGGGTTGTGTTCCTCTGTGGAGATCAGGCCTGCAGTTGGAATTTGCTGAAGGTCTGCTAAAACAGGAAAGCAACAGGAAAGCAAGCAGGCTATATAATGATGACCTACAAGCTTCTATATCTTATCTGAAGCCATATGCAAAATTCGGATCCTCCATATTTGTTCTTTAATGTGAAGTAATATAGAGTGGTCTAGAGCGGCCATAAGCAATAAACCACAAACATGTCACAATTTGTGTCTAAAAGGAAGTGCTGTGACCAGGATAGCTCTTGTCTAGGTCTGTGCGTTGTGGTCTTACAACTCCCTGAAGATGAACTTACACACGCTTGATACATTTTGCACAGCTGATGGTAATTTGTTTTGCACAAGGTTGCCTTGAAGAGTAACCATTTTCCAAAAGTGCAATCTACAATAGCTGCACACTTGCTTTCTTATTTGTTTAATTCTATGTCCACAGTAAAGTGGAGTATTTAAAAAATGGTGGACATCACTACATTATAGCTTGCATGTCTGCAACCCTCCAATCCCCACTGAGGCCTTGTAGATGTGTTAGGACAGGGGTGTCCAAACTTGGAAACTTTAAGACTTGTAGACCCCAGAATTCTGGGAGTTGAAGTCTACAAGTCTTAAAAGTTCCCAAGTTTGGACACCCCTGTGTTAGGGTGACCTTGTTCAAATTGGCTGAAGCTTGTTATGATCTAGAGCAGGGGTCCCCAAACTTTTTTGCACCAGGGACCGGTTTCATTTTAAAGAAAATTCCGCGGACCGGCCGGCGTAGAGGGGGATAGGGGGGGAGGGGAAACAGGCGGCGCATGCGCACGCGTGGTGTGTGTGAGTCGGCTCACTCGCCCCTCTAGGGCTCCCAATGGCATGAGTGCCCGCACCTGCGCTCTCCCGCCCCCGGTGTGCGCTCTGCCCAGGGGGCTGCCCCGTCCTCCCTCCTCCTCCTCTCCGGCCCTGCGGCCTGGTTCCTATCAAGCCACGGACCGGCACCGGTCCACGGACCGGGGGTTGGGGACCCCTGATGTAGAGGACACCAGGCTGGGGAAGGTTGCTAAATTATCATCCTGAAATAAGTTCTATTCATATCAAGCCGACCTATTTTTGAGTTTTCTATATAGTTCTCCACAGATTGTTTGGATGTTAGCCAACTGGTATGGCTGCCTCTTGCTGTGAATGCACACCAATTTGTTGCTGAAGTTCACCCTTGGAGACAGATAAGTGACACACACCTGTCCCAGTTTGATTTGAAAATTGGCTTTCATAACAAATTGATTTTCAAACACATAGAAATAGATAACTGAGTTTCTTCTGAACCTAATTTTAGCTCTGTGTATGATTATATAACTGAGAATATAATGGAATCTGAATTTCTTCTTTTAAGTCTCATGAGAGCTCCTAAGACCTTATTTAGCTGGCATGTCAGCAATCTGTATACTCTGAGGAAGCAAATTTACAAGGAGTCCAATGCTAAAATGCCTATTTATTGCATAGATTCAATCACACATAAAAACTTATTTCCATGTTTCTTTTTCTTTCTGCGCTTTTGACTTTTCTTTCTTTTTTTACTTCACCTTTTTCTTTCTTCCGCTTTAATTATTACTTTTTTATTTTTTTATCTGAAAATCTAATAAAGTTATCTAAAAATATTGCAATCCAAAATTTTATAAATCTGTATAACTTCAGTTATTACCTTCTATTCAATGAGTGTATCAACTTGATGTCTTTTTCAGAGTTGGGTAATAATTTTCTTCTCTGAATTGCTTTATCTAATCCTCCTTTAAAGCAAAGCTTAGTACAAAAATAGTTCTTCTTTAGTGTTTAATCCATCAGTGTTTAACAATATGCCTCTTAAATGTAGTAGTTAAATGGCTAAGTTTCTTTTAATTCCAGCCTTTAGATCATAACAACAAGAGTAATTTCACTGTGGTGCAACTCATTATATATAATCTGTTGTAAGATTATTTTGTACTGTCTTGATGGAACTTTTAGCTGACTTCTTATGATGCAGAAGCCAAGAGGACTCAGTCAGCAACTTTAAGATGGATGGATAGGTGGATGGATGGACGGACGGACGGACAGACAGACAGACAGACAGACAGACAGACAGACAGACTGATTCTTGGTAGGAAATATTTTGTTTCATTTAATTTTTTTGTTTCTTCTAGGAGAGCCTTATTTTAAAAGTTGATCAAGTTTGCTGGGCGGTTCAGGCATGGATGTGCAGTCAGTACAGTTGGAATGGGCTCGGTGTTGTCCACATGGACGCACAGAGCGTGCGCATGCATCTTATAATGATGCTCCGGTGCGTGGAAGCACCGAAGACTTTAAAGACAGGTAAGGAACAGGGGGGAGGGGCAGGGAGCCCTCTAGAGCACTGTACCGGAACGGTACCCGATGCTCCGGGCAGGCTCCGGTATGCCTGTACCGGGGCCTACCTCCTGCAACCCACCACTGAATGTGCAGCTATTGTGCATCCTTGACTGAATAACAGTGTCTACTACTGGGGACTGTTAGGGGTAAAAACACCCCCGTTGGAAAATAAACAGGCGGAATAGTGCAATACACCGGACAGCAAGAGATACGTTGCTTAAACCACACGATAACCATCAAACACTGATAGTAGAAAAATGAATAGTCTTTACTCTTGATGTAACTAAAATACTTCTTCCAAACAGTGATACTAAACTCCTCCAACAATAAACAGTCCTTCACCAAAACCACAGTTATCTTACAGTCAGTCAAAACAATGATACTTCTTCCATCTTCAGGTTCAGCTCCTTCCTCAGTGGCAATCAGGAAGCAAAGGAAAGCAAAAGGGAATGAACTGTGTTTCCAGCTGCCTTTTATGATTGAGCTGGGAAGCACAGCCAATCAGATTCCACATAGTCTTTAAAGTTACATATACCCTTTAAGAATCCTGGCATATATATATATAGTCAACCCAACATCAGGATAATTATCCTAACAGGGACATTAATCTTCCTCCTCCAAGTGAAGAGCTTCAGGTGAAATACAGATACATGAAAAGGTGAGAGAAGGGAGACTATACTTGCCTAAACAGCCAGGTCAACCCAATCCATTTGGGTATTACTGGGATCACATAGGCTATAGCAAGATTACCCTCATAGGCTACACACAGCAGTTCTCCTCTCTGAAGAAAGAAGTGACCATCAAGCAAAGCTCAATTCAATACAGGTTTTTTTTGGCATGGAATGTCAGTGTTTTCCATTGTTTGTTCCCTGGTTTTTTTCTTTTGACTTCCAGGTTTAGTCTGAAGCGGTCAGGTCTCCATGCAGTTTCGTATCCAAATACTAATTAAAGCTAACCCAAGTTTCTGGATCAGCCCTGATTGGCTAGATGCTGTAGTGTACACAATATCTCTAAAGATCACTTCAAAAATGTAGCTTACCTGTTTAATCATCTTCCTGGTTATTTATCTCCTAACTTTCAGACAACTTTGAATATTAGTAAAATTTAAAGTATACCCCTGAAAGATAATTAAGTTGTTAATCTTTCTTAACAAATATGTTATTTTGGTCTATTTGGCTATCATAGTAACTGAGTGCTAGGATAACCAACATCTACAGTACAAGCGGATGGCTTCCCTCAACAGGGTGGAAGAGTCAAGAATCTTAAAAGGGGAAAATGTCCCTAGGTTTAGTCTACGAGCCCACCAGAAAGTTAATTTTTAGATTTAGACTTTCAGATTGGTTAAGCCTCCATTTTTTTTACTTTATAAGTAACACAAGGCAGCAAATAAATAAGTTATAATTATGATTTTGCCTTTTTTGATCGCACTCCGTGCACATCCCTCACTTACCCACTCTGAAATCCAGAAAAGGGATGTTGATGAGCTGCATGTAACTGAGCCACAGGTTCTCCTCTTCTCCAGCAGAAAAGGTGAAGATTTGGAGCAGTGGTGGGTTTCAAACTTTTTAGAACCTCCTCTGTAGGTGTGGCCTATTTTGTGGGTGTGGCTTGGCAGTCATGTGACAGGGTGGGAGTGGCCACCTTTTAAAATGTGGTGAAACTCATTTAACAACGTTCTTGCTTAGCATCTAAAATTTTGGACTCAATTGTGATGATTCTTTCTTTCTTTCTTTCTTTCTTTCTTTCTTTCTTTCTTTCTTTCTTTCTTTCTTTCTTTCTTTCTTTCTTTCTTTCTTTCTTTCTTTCTTTCTTTCTTTCTTTCTTTCTTTCTTTCTTTCTTTCTTTCTTTCTTTCTTTCTTTCCTTCCTTCCTTCCTTCCTTCCTTTCCTTTCCTTTCCTTCCCGTTGGGTCACCGGCAGCAGCGGGCCAGATTTACTTCCAGGTACGCCGGTGGAACCCCCTCTCACCGGTTCTCTAAATTTCACCAACCGGCTCTCGCGAGTAGGTGCGAGCCTGCAGAAACCCACCACTGATTTGGAGATAGGATGCATAGAGGGGTGTGTGTGTATGAGAGAGAGAGAGTGTATGTAAAATGAGGGAAAACAAACTGAAAATGAAAGAATGATTAGAAACCAAAGGAAAGGAATGAAAAGACACAATTTGGGAGTCACAGGATAGTTAACCTTTAGCATTAGCCTTCAAGCAGCCTCTGACAAGTGATTTTAGGGACAACCAATTTTTCGGCTGTAATGCTTCCAGCCACCTACTGTACATCCCAGTTGATTTTCAACAGTACTGCAGTCCAACAGTATTCTGACATTGACAGTAATTATTAGGAGTGATAGTTCATCTTTCTAGCATGTAGATACTGGAACACCTATCAGTGGAAAATAGGATAATCTTAGAGTATGGGGGAGAAAAAAAAGTGTATTGTATGAAAGCTTTTTCCTTTTTAAATGAGCCATTCAGGTGAAAGCCTTGGAGGAGTAAAAACCAGGAAAATGTTGTTTTTAGTTCAGCGTTAGGCACAAAACCAGCTTCATAACCTTGGCCAAATTGTTCATGTTCTCTCTCTCTCTCTCTCTCTCTCTCTCTCTCTCTCTCTCTCTCTCTCTCTCTCTCTCTCTCTCTCTCTCTCTCTCTCTCTTCTCCTCCTCCTCCTCCTCTTCCTCCTCCTTCTTCCTCCTCTTCTTCTTCTTCTCTCCCACCTCTAAGAAGATGACAAAGGCAAACTAATTGCAAAAAATGTTGCTAAGAAAGCTACAAAATTTATCATTTATCCATGCAGTTCTCAGGAATCAGGATTAATTTGAAGTCTCTCTCTCTCTCTCTCTCTCTCTCTCTCTCTCTCTCTCTCTCTCTCTTCTCCTCCTCCTCCTCCTCTTCCTCCTCCTTCTTCCTCCTCTTCTTCTTCTTCTCTCCCACCTCTAAGAAGATGACAAAGGCAAACTAATTGCAAAAAATGTTGCTAAGAAAGCTACAAAATTTATCATTTATCCATGCAGTTCTCAGGAATCAGGATTAATTTGAAGTCTCTCTCTCTCTCTCTCTCTCTCTCTCTCTCTCTCTCTCTCTCTCTCTCTCTCTCTCTCTCTCTCTCTCTCTCTCTCTCTCTCTCCTCCCTCCCTCCCTCCCTCTCTCTCTCTCTCTCTCTCTCTCTCTCACACACACACACACACACACACACACACAGCTTCCATTTTCAAAAATTGGCAGTATTGGATTTAGATTTTAAGACTAGTCTCCAGGTACATAAGGCAAGACATTTGGTTTTCCACCTCCTAACACTGAAGTTGATTTTTTAATGTAATATATTTTAACTTTTTTTTAAAAAAACGAAGCCTAAGGAATATGTTTATCTTTCACCAGGCAGCCCATGCTATTATAGTTCACTTTTAGGAGGGAGGAAAAAAAACACACCTCCATGTCAATCCTGCAGGCTATTATTGTAATATATCGCTGGCATTAGGGCTTCACTCCCATAATGGACTCTTTCACAAGTTTGATTTTTTTTTTAAAAAAAAAATCCCATTTATAATAGAAAAGTTACTCCAGGAGTTTGACAGATCCATTAAAAATCTATATAGGCCCATAAACTATTCAAAACGATTTGAGCAATATTTTCTTTTCTAGAAATAAAGCATCTCAAACAGTAGTGGAATCTCACTGCATTCCAAGTAGTTGAGAGTTTACACCCGGGATGGCGAACCTATGGCACGCATGCCACAGGTGGCAGGTGGAGCCATTTCTGAGGGCACGCGAGGTGTTGCCCTGTCAGCTCCAGCATGCATGCACACGCTGGCCAGCTGATTTTTGGCCTTGATTTTCATCAGTTTTTTGTCCTCTAGAGCAGGGTTCTCCAACCTTTGCAACTTTAAGTCTGAAGGACTTCAGCTCCCAGAATTCTCCAGCCAGCAAAGCTGGCTGGATAATTCTGGGAACTAAAGTCCTTCAGACTTAAAGTTGCAAAGGTTGGAGAACCCTGCTCAGTGGTGGCTTTCAAATTTTTTAGAACCTGTGGCCTATTTTGTGGGCGTGGCTTGGCAGTCATGTGACAGGGTGGGAGTGGCCATCTTTTAAAATGTGGTGAAACTCATTTAACAACATTCTTGCTTAGCGACCAAAATTTTGGACTCAATTGTGATGATAAATTTTTTCTTTCTTCCTTCCTTCCTTCCTTCCTTCCTTCCTTCCTTCCTTCCTTCCTTCCTTCCTTCCTTCCTTCCTTTCCTTTCCTTCCCGTTGGGTCACTGGCAGTGGCGGGCCAGATTTACTTCCAGGTATGCCGGTGGAACCCCCTCCCACCGGTTCTCTAAATTTCACCAACCGGCTCTCGCGAGTAGGTGCGAGCCTGCAGAAACCCACCACTGCCCCTGCCCTAGAGGCTTCAGGAAAGCCTCTAGAGGACAAAAAAGGCCTCCTGAAGCCTCCAGAGAGCTTACCAGAAATTGGAAAATGGGCTGTTTCTGGCCTCAAGAGGGCCTCTAGGAGGGGGGTGTTTTTGCCCTCGCCAGGCTCCAAGAAAGTTGTGCATGCATGGGCGGGGCAGCAGGGTGGAGTATCATGCATACATGCACAGGGGGCATGGCATGGGGGCATTAAATTATGGGGGTGGGCACCCGAGTGCGTGCAATGGTGCACAAGCACATGCTTTTGGCACCTGAGGCAAAAAAGGTTCGCCATCCCTGGTTTACACACAAAAATAGCATTCTATTTGATACTCCCAGTATCAACTGTGCAGAAAGCGCCCCTATGCTTTTACTCAGGATTTGGAAAGAGAAGTATTATAATAATTTGGGCATCTTGAACCACTTTGTGCCATTTATTTATTTATTTAGTATTTATTTATTACATAAATAAAATATATTGGTCACCCATTTTACCTCAGGATAACTCTATTGTCTTTTATTCTTGCTTGGGTTAAACTTGGTTATGATGTTTGCGATATCCCTTAAGCAGTGGTGGGTTTCTGCAGGCTCGCACCTACTCCCAAAAGCCGGTTGGTGAAACTTAGAGAACCGGTGAGAGGGGGTTCCACTGGCGTACCTGGAAGTAAATCTGGCCCACCGCTGCCAGTGACCCAACGGGAAGGAAAGGAAAGGAAAGGAAGGAAGAAAGGAAAGAAAGAAAGAAAGAATTTATCATCACAATCGAGTCCAAAAATTTGGTTGCTAAGCAAGAGCATTGTTAAATGAGTTTCACCACATTTTAAAAGGTGGCCACTCCCACCCTGTCACATGATTGCCAAGCCACGCCCACAAAATAGGCCACACCTACAGAGTAGGTTCTAAAAAATTTGAAACCCACCACTGCCCTTAAGTTTCCAAAGAATTGAATTGATTGATTGATGAGCTATACCCCCTGATTTGGAAGGAAGAGGCATCCTTTTTGTTTAAACCTCAGGCACCAAAATATCATCTGCCATGCCAGGATCCTCTGCCTACTCATTTGGGTTTTGCTGTTTTGTTATCACCATGCTTCTAGGCCCCAGGACCAAATAGTTCCACCAACATGCAAGGCAAAATGGCCCTCAAGACAGATAGATGTTCTTGTTTACAACAAAAAGCTGTTTTGCCAGTTCAATGAGCCTAAAATTAATGGCACCCACGCGCATACAGATGGCCTTGGGGAGTGCATCATTTTTTTTGCACTTCTGAGTCTTTTAACCATGATTTCTTAATCTGTTATGCACTTCAAAATTTAATGAATGTCTGTTAGCATTTGTTGATAATTAAGTAAGCTTCTGTGCTGCAACCAAGGTAATACTGCTAGGAACATTTTTTTTCTTTCTAAATGGGACCTGCTGTTACTTAATTGCTTGATTTCCTCGTGTATGTTTAAGAGCACAAATTCTAACAAGGATTCGAGCTGAAATAGAGTCTTCAAGATATGGGTACTCTACATAAAGGCACCAGATCCTTTACATCAGGGGTCTCCAACCTTTGCAACTTTAAATCTGAAGGACTTCAGCTCCCAGAGTTCTCCAGCCAGCAAAGCTGGCTGGAGAATTCTGGGAGTTGAAGTCCTTCAGACTTAAAGTTGCAAAGGTTGGAGACCCCTGCTTTACATGACATCCCACCTTTTCGCATGCTAGTGAATATAAGAATAGTTATCGTAACTACATCTTGTACACTGTTGCATCTGTTCTCTTGTGGGTTTTTTTTCTTCCTCTATGGGTTTTGCCTGATCTTGAATAAAATTGTTATTAAAATCATTGGAATAAGGGAAATGTCAACTCACAAAGCTTTCCTGACCTGCTCCTGAGTTGCCATAGGCAGGGGAATGGGAATCGCGCCTCACAGCTGCACCAAGGAATTCACACCTCAGTCAAAACAAAAGACACCATCTAGCCGGCGAGAACACCTATAGCAGAACGGGTTTGTATATGTGGTAAAAAAGAAGTGGAAGATATCTCACACGTTCTACTACACTGTGAGCTATACAGAGCTTGCAGGTCTGCATATATTCTCCCCTTATTAGAGAGATTACCAGGGAGGGCAGGCAATTTTTATCTGGACTTCCTCCTCCAGGACACGAACCCGGCTACTACGCATGCAGTGGCAAAATTCTGTGCTTCCGCAATGTCCATAAGAAAAAAATTGGTTATAGAAGGATAGTTGTGATCTTGTACCAATCATTTGGACATATCTCTAACAATTTCTGGACCATGGTTTTTACATACATACTTAACGCTTTTGCACCTAGGTAAACCAGCAAATGACCTGAACAAAGTGAGATCATGTATGCTACTTTCCACTTATAATGCTGACATTTTTAAAATTATATCTTAAAGTTAATACTTTTTAACATATGGTTAAATGTAACGTGTATTGCTGGTCTTTGACCATAATAAAGATTTATTCTATTCACCGTCTAGCCGGCCAAAGTCAAGGCCATCTTCATGGAGACCAGCAATGGCTAGAAGGAGTGACTTCTATGACCTGAAAAATTGCTTCATTGGCGAATGTGACACACTGGGGGGTGGGAGTGGGAAACAGGGTCAGAGGCAAGGTGCGAATTAGGTGAAGCAAGATGTGGCTTCACCTAGGTCGTGTTGACATGGCTGTCCTAGTAAATAACTGGAGTTTTCTTACTAAATGGCTTGAGACTGTTAATTTAGGACATTGAACCATGAGTAAATGAGAAGTAGGTCAGAAAGATTAGAGTGTCTAAATCAGACTATCCCTTCCTATAGATCAACAGAACAACTCCCTGAATTTTCAAATAGCAAAAGCACTTAGACTTTTATATATATAACGCTTCCTGGTGCTTCAGAGCCCTCCCTAAGCTGTTTACAGAGTCAGCCTATTGCCCCCAACAATCTGGATCCTCATTTTACCAAACTTGGAAGGATGGAAGGCTGAGTCAACCTTGAGCCTGGTGAGATTTGATCTGCCAAACTGCTGGCAGCCGGTGATCAGCCGAAGTAGCCTGAAGTACTGCACTCTAACCACTGCACCACTCTTGCTGAAGATCTAGGATTCGTGGTTCCAACATAGTTGAAATGAACTTAGCTAGGAATCGCTTAACTAAAGAGAAACCAGGGAGATAAAGTATATCAAATTCATTATACTTTTGATGATTTGGAACTGATTATCTTCAAATGAGCTTTTAGGGTTTTAAAAGTGGCTGGAAAAGAAGAAAGTCAAACACAGGACACTCCCATGTGGAGATGATGACCATTCCAAAAGAGCTTTTGAGTTCTGTAATCCTACAGCACTGGGAGGATTACATTCAGCTGCTCAGCAAGTACATTTCAGGTTCAGTGACTGTGTAATCTAAATTGCATAAAACCTCATTTTCCTGTTCACAATCCTGAAGTTCTGCAGACCTTGTAAGTGGTCCAATTTCTCACCCTCCAGGTGCCCTTCGGAGGAATGCTGGTTTAACAAGAGTGAGATTGATCAGAGTTCTGTCTATTTTCTCTTTCGAGGAAAGAGGGGAAGATCTATAGAATAGCCACATTGGTTATTCCCCTATTTTTATTGTATTCCTCTTACAAAGTAAAGGATCTTTATAGGGAAGTCTTTCATTTTGCTCAAGATTTACCAACTTTCCCCTCTAGCCTTTCGGCTTCAGCCATCCCTGCGGCCTCCTGATAAACAAGGCTTCACAACTCTCAAAAGGGATTTTTTTCCAAGGAAGAAAGATGGCTGGGTAGCCTACTAGATTCACCCGGTTACAGTTGCTTCTCTTTGTTCTTTGCAAGCAACTTGACAGGGGGAGAGCCTTCTCTGTGGCAGCTCCTGCCCTCTGGAACGACCTACCCCCCGACCTACGTACGATCACTGACCTATGCCTCTTCCGCCGGGCCTTGAAAACGCATTTATTCCGTGCGACCGGCCTGGTGTAGTTTTTAATCGATTTTAATCGATTTTATTTAGTAATTTTATTCGGTTTTAGAACAGGCCCCTAATTTAATTGACATTTTAAAGTATTTTACATATTCATGTCTTTGTTGTTTTTATTATGCCTGTTCACCGCCCTGAGTCCCGTAAGGGAGAAGGGCGGTATACAAATTCAATAAACATAAACAAATGTACACAGCATATATCAACAATGTAGATGTAAAAAGGTGGCTGCGTTAGCAATTTACTACAAATTTATTCTGTTTTGGGAGGGCTTAAGGCAGAGGTTCCCAAACATGGCAACTTTAAGACTTGTGGACTTCAACTCCCAGAAATCTCCAGCCAGCTCTGCTGGCTGGAGAATTCTGGGAGTTGAAGTCCACAAGTCTTAAAGTTGCCAAGTTTGGGAACCTCTGGCTTAGGGAGTTTGTTTTTCTCTCTCTCCTCCAGTTACTTGAACAGGTGTTGATTAAATGAGGCCTCCAGTTACTTGAACAGGTGTTGATTAAATTTTCTCCTATTGGTCAGTTGGGGAAACAGCATTGATTGACTCAATTATGACTCATTGTTTTCTCAGCGTTCCAAGATCAAAGGACTCACCATGGTCAGCAGGTCTTCTTCAAAGTGCTCTACTGAGATGGGGGAATGGAAAAAAAATGGCATGTAGCAATGCCCATTTGATATAATTTGTGACAAGAAGATACGCTGCTGTGCATTTCATCTGTGAACATGGCAGAGGCTCTGCAGTCCCAATCTAGAAGCACAGAATCAGGCACTGGGAATCTATTATAATAACTGTGGATGTAGTCATTCTGTGATGCCACTCAAGATGCTTGTGTTAGTTTCTGTCTTCAAAGCTGGTGGATGCTTCATAGCCCAGGGCTTGGCAGTGGGTTCTATTAACAGCCACAGCTTCTAATTTCCTTGTCTGGATATCACAGTGACATAGGGATTCTTTCACTGCATCTTTCTTTCGTCAGCTGTTTGATTTGCTTTGCGTACAGAGTGAAGACTCACATCCATATAGGAGAGAAGGCATAACTACAGTTCTATAGGCTTTCAGCTTTGTGGTGGTATGGATGTTGTGTTGACTGAACACTCTAATATGCAGTTGCCACAATGCCAGGCTGACCTGGTTGATTCTAGAGTCCATGTCTTTGTCCAAAGACCCATTGTATGAGATTATTATCAAGTATTTGCGGCTGTTTACATTTATCAGCTGTTGTCAACACTAAGTTTTGGTGCTGCAAGTTTGGTATTTGTTACAGGCTGGTAAAATACTTCAATCTTGTTGAAATGGATAGTCAGGCTGAAGAGCATAGCAGATACTCAATATCTGAATATTTGTCAGCATCAACTGTAAATCACTGTTTTTGCAAACCAGGAATTCACACTCATCAACAAAGAGAATTTCTTGAATTACTGTACCGAGTACATTTATACATTCAGGTGAACGTCGGTCTGAGCCATCCAATCAGTACCCAAGTCACATCCGGCAGGATTTTTCAAGAGGAAACTTCAGAAAGGAAAATAAGTCTTTGGTCTTCTACCAGCACCATCAAGGAACCATCTGAGATTACTGTAAATGGGCAACTTGAGAGTACCAGAGCAAATAGTGGCTCAGCAGGTAGTCCAACTGACTGGCGTTCAGGAAGCAATTCACATTTCCTCTTCTCAGAAATCAAATTGGAGGAGAGCTGAAGACCTCGTAAAACAACCACATCAGTCTTCCCATGGCACAGATAACACCTTATAGAGCAAAAGCAAGATTAGGCTGATCACAAAGTCCCTGTTAAGCAAACCGCAGGAATAGTCATGCTACATCAGCCTAGCATGGCAGCTGAGCTATTAAGTTGTAATTTGCACTGACATCTTAGAAGCTGATAAAGTCTTCCAGATGTCTGAAGAAGAAAAATTATAAATTAGACATACAGAGGTATGATATGGTGGTTTGGTTTGTGCTCTATGGGTAATAGTTAAAATTGTAGCATTTACGGAATGAAAATGCTATCTTGAAAATGAGAAAAAAGGGGACAGTTTCCATAAAATGTGATCTTGTTCTATTTGGATAAATGTTTAAACTGGTTATTATTACCCTGAAAGAGGAGGAATTGGTTGCTTTAAAAAGAGGCCATTCTCAACCATAGCATTTCAATACAATACAATAGCAGAGTTGGAAGGGACCTTGGAGGTCATCTAGTCCAACACCCTGCCTAGGCAGGAAGCCCTATACCATTTCAGACAAATGGCTACCCAACATCTTTTTAAAGACTTCCAGTGTTGGGGCATTCACAACTTCTGGAGGCAACTTCTATTCCGCTGATTAATTGTTCTGTCAGGAAATTTCTCCTCAGTTCTAAGTTGCTTCTCTCCTTGATTAGTTTCCACCCATTGCTTCTTGTTCTACCCTCGGGTGCCTTGGAAATAATTTGACTCCCTCTTCTTTGTGGCAACCCCTGAGGTATCGGAACACTGCTATCATGTCTCCCCTAGTCCTTTTTATTAAACTAGAC
This sequence comes from Rhabdophis nuchalis, assembly GCA_039707465.1. Lineage (NCBI taxonomy): Eukaryota > Metazoa > Chordata > Lepidosauria > Squamata > Natricidae > Rhabdophis > Rhabdophis nuchalis. The sequence goes on from CM077656.1 coordinate 10,996,734, forward strand.
ATACCCAGTTCCAGCAACCATTCTTCATGTTTTAATCTCCAGTCCCTTAATCATCTTTGTTGCTCTTCTCTGCATTCTTTCTAGGGTCTCCACATCTTTTCTACATAGTGGTGACCAAAACTGGATGGCGTATTCCAAGTGTGACCTTACCAAGGCATTATAAAGTGGTATTAACCCTTCACGTGATCTTGATTCTATCCTTCTCTTTATGCAGCCTAGAACTGTGTTGGCTTTTTTGGCAGCTGCTGCCCACAGCTGGCTCATATTTAAATGGTTGTCCACTTGGACTCCAAGATCCCTTTCACAGTTACTACTATTGAGCAAGGTACCACCTATACTGTACCTGTGCATTTCATTTTGTTGCTTAAATGTAGAACCTTACTCTTTTCACCATTTCATTGTTCTTTTTTAGACTTCTCAACTTCACCAGAAAACCACCTCCAAAGGATTATGCTGGACTACAGCTGGAGAATTATTATATATATATTACTATATAAGCATAAGGTCCAAAGCTTATAATGTTATCAATTATGAAATTGGACTTGAGTCAAAAAGTGGCAGTGATGATGTTTCTGCTTAATATTCTCCTGACGTAGGATACTCCTTGCTGTTCTCCTTGGATCCTCCTTGCTGATACTCCCATTATAAGATTTTTTTGCCCCTCCCTCCAATGTCACCTAGCATGCATGGTCCACCATGAGTTGTTTTATAGTAGAGGGCAATTTGATTTGTTCTGGCCTTCATAGTTTATTTTTTGTTTGTTTCCCAATATACCTGTGCACAATTTGATATTCCCTGAGCTAGGTAATATTTACTTCTTCTACTGCTCTTTTGCTTACAACAGGTTCATACATGGGCAACTTTACAGAACGCAAAAGTTAAAGCAGGGCAGAGGTGCATTCCTACCTATTTGATCCAGTTTGGCCAAATAGGTAGTAACTCCAGGGGACACGTGACTGAACCAGTTCTGTCCTCGGAGGCGCCATCTTGATTTTCTGTTCTGCACAAGCGCAGGACAATCTTTATTGAAAAAATGTAATTTTTATTACTTTTTAAATGTGCACATGCACAGACTGTGTTAAGTGTAAATGTGCACATGCGTGTGCAAAATTTTTCGGGTAGTAATGGTGGTAGAACCGGTAGTAATGGCGGCAGGAGCCCACTCCTGGAGTAGAGTCATGGCTGATACAGAGTACCTAGTAAGACTTTGGGCAGATGAGGTTAAAGGTGGTGTTGATTATCATCTTTAAAGCGCTCCATGGCACAGGACCTAGTTATTTGCGGGATCGTATCCTGCCCCATACATCCCTCTGGCCGATTCGCTCTCACAGAGAGGGACTTCTCCAGGTGCCATCCACTAGGCAGTGCCAGCGGGCGATGCCCAGGGGAAGGGCCTTCTCTTTGATGGGCCCGACTCTCTGGAAGGACCTACCCCCGGATATTAGAACGACTACGGACCTCCGCGCCTTCTGTCAAAAAGTAAAAACCTATTTGTTTCATCAGGCCGGCTTGGCCTAATCTATGCTCCTCGCCCCAGTCTGTTTTCTCAAATTGTTTATTGGGTTTTAATGGGTGGTAATTTTAATGGTTTTTAAATTTTGTACAGGGTAGTTTAATTCGTTTTTAAATTTGTGTGTATTGTATGTTTTTAGTTGGTTTTTAATTTTCCTGTACACCGCCCCCAGTCCCTTCGGGGAGAGGGGGCGGTTTATAAATATAATAAATTATTATTATTATTATTATTATTATTATTATTATTATTATTATTATTATTATTATTATTATTATTATTATTATTATTATTATTATTATTAAAGGAATGAAAAATTGACTTCAGAAATCACAGAGCATAAATTTGCCTAAATCTAGTTAATAAAGTTTTCAGAATGGTTTATCCCAAAATAAAAATAAAAATCCATACAACAAAACAACCAAAGAGAAAGACAATGCCGACTGGCGACACCCAGGGGAAGAGCCTTCTCTGTGGCAGGCCCTGCCCTTTGGAATGACCTACCCCCTTAACTCCGGACCATCACCGACCTCCGCCTCTTCCGCCAATGTTTAAAGACATACTTTTTTCATCAAGCCGGCCTAGCCTAACCTCCCATGGGGACTTTTAGAAAAGTTTTAAATTGGGTTTTTAATAATTGGTTTTAGCATAGGATCGGGATAATTTAATATATATTTTAAATTATTTATTTATTTTCTATTTTGTATATCTTTTTAAATTTCCTGTGCGCCGTCCTGGGTCCTCTGCGGAGAAGGGCGGGATATAAATGTAATAAAATAAATAAAATAAATAAATCATCATCACTTCAGAGAAAGAGTTGGAACCTTGGAGCTTGGAACCAACTTCCCGTGGAAGAAGTGGGTCAGTCATCAGTAACCGAGTTTGAAAATGCTTGGACTAAATGCATGTCCATCATCCAACAATATATTTAAAAATAAAATAAAAGTAAAATAAAATAAAACAATCTCAAAGGGAATACTTGATGGAACACTAGGTTTTTTTTCTGCCATCAGTTTTCCATGTGATCTATATTGTTTGTGTTATGTACGTGTGCTTGAGTGTGCCTTCAAATCAGTGGGTGATGCTCTTTTGAAAATGGCTTGCCATTACCTCCCTCCTCTGGTTGACAGGGAGTCAAGGCTGAGAGGAAGCCAATGACTGGGTCAAGGTCATCTAGCTGACTTTGTGCCTGGCACAACTAGAAATCACAGTCTCCCGGTTTCTACTCTAATGCTTAACCATTACATCTGAGTGGCTTTTACATTACCCGGGAATCTACCCTGTTTCTCTGAAAATAAGACGTCTCCAGATAATAAGCCCAATTGGGTTTTTGAGTGCATGCGCTAAAATAAGCCCTCCCCGAAAATAAGGCTGCCTCGAAAATATTGCAACACATCAGCAGGTGACCACACTCGCTGCCTCCTGCACCTCAAAAATAATAAGACGTCCCCAAAAATAAGTCCAAGCACTTATTTTTAGGGGCGGGGGGTTTAGCACAGGTTTATTATTTAATTTCTTTTTAACTTTTGTATATATGTTATTTATTATTGTATATTTTTTAATGTCCTGTGCACCGCCCAGAGTCCGTCTCGACGGAGATTGGTGCGGTTTAACAAATCGAATTAAATAAATAAATAATAAATAAATAATAAAGAAAGAAAAGAAAAGAAAAGAAAACCCTGTCTTGTTTTTGGGGAAACACGGTAAGATACATGGAGAATTAGTAATATTTCAATAAAGTATTTCATCTGCCTAAGAAATAAGCCAGCGTTTGAAAAAGGCTTGTTCAAATTATGTTTTAAAAAAACCCTAAATTGGTGCTTAAAAACTACAAGATTTTTTGGGTCAGGCATAACTGCTACAGAAGCTATTCTAGAAACAGAGTATTCCGATACAGAAAGCTCTTTCAAAGATGAAAGATCTCTGACCTCCGCCTCTTCCGCAAGTGTCTGAAGACACATTTATTCCATCTAGCCGGCCTAGCGTAACCCCCTGTATTGACCATTAGACAGTTTTAAATTTGGGATTTTAATTCGGTTTTTAGCACAGGTTTTACTAGAATAAGTTTTTTAAATTTTATATGTTTTGTATGTATTTTAACATTCCTGTGCGCCGCCCTGGGTCCGTTTGGAGAAGGGCGGGATATAAATTTAATAAAATAAATAAATAAATAAATAAAAAATAAATAAATTATGTTTTAAAAAAACCCTAAATTGGTGCTTAAAAACTACAAGATTTTTTGGGTCAGGCATAATTGCTACAGAAGCTATTCTAGAAACAGAGCATCCTGATACAGAAAGCTCTTTCAAAGATGGAAAAAAAAACCCCGAAAAAAAATCCCCCTCACAGTGATTTCATTAAAAATGTACTGGATCTCTTAGGGATCTCCAACCTTTGCAACTTTAAGTCTGAAGGACTTCAGCTCCCAGACTTCTCCAGCCAGCAAAGCTGGCTGGAGAAGTCTGGGAGCTGAAGTCCTTCAGACAAAGTTGCAAAGGTTGGAGACCCCTATCTTAAAGCACAGACAGGTTAATATATTATCTAAAAGGCAGAAGTGTTTGTTATGTCACAGTATTCGATCAATGTGACTGGCATGTTTGGTTGGTCAGTCAAGCAATTTGCAATGAAATCATTTGCAATACTTGCCATCTCAGATGATTTCCATTCTTTAAGTAGTAACTGGTTCCGTTGTTTAATTCAGAGTAAATTGGGAATTTAATTCAGAGTGCAGAGAGTTTGTTTCTGTTTCGACAACAGAAGCAAACATTCAAAAAAGGTTGGCTTTCCCCCTTCTCTTTAAAGAAAAAGAAAAACTTATCAGTCATCAAAATATAAAACTTAGAATAATTTAGAATAGAAGAGTCTCATGGGAAGAAAAGCAAGATTTATAATATATTTTGTACTGTATATTGCCATTGTCTCAATACAGGTTTTTCGTCGTTGTTGTTTTTCAAAAGCCTATTATAAAATAGCATGTCTTCTGCCTTTTTTTTACCAAAACGGTAGTGCTGGAATAAACAAGCAACAGCTTTAGCACTGTTTGATAGCCATAAGGAAGGGAAGGGGGGAAAAAAGAGAAAATAATAATGAAATATGTGGACGTGCACCCCACTGTTTGCCTGCGATATGCTTCATCTCAGAAATCATGCTAGTTAATATGTAATTGGTAAGAAGCAAAAGCTATAATCTGTTGCTTTTTTGTTTTTGATTTTTTTCTAATTTGGATGAGACAGCCTGAATGATATTTGAGAAACAGTAACATCGGGACATGGACAGGCATAGCTTTCAGAAGACTTGGTAGCTCATAAAAACTCATTTTTATGGACAACATCACCTGTTCCTAATTCTATCAGGAATTATCAGTTTCTCCAGCAAGAAGAGGTATAAGTTAGAAAACAATTTACTTATTGGGACGAGCTTTGCAAAAAAAGCAAAGATACTTTGTTAAGGAACGGGTGTCAAATGGGTGTCAAACTTGCAGTGTTATGTTGCTGTCACATGATGGTTCGTGATGTTTTTCTCTTTGTGGAGCTGGGGTGGGTGGGGCCTGTGCATGATGCATCCCTGCTGAACTAGACAAACCAATGGTCTATCACAGGGGTCCCCAACCTTTGCAACTTTAAGTCTGAAGGACTTCAGCTCCCAGACTTCTCCAGCCAGCTTTGGGAGCTGAAGTCTTTCAAAGTTGCAAAGGTTGGAGACCCCTGGTCTATCAGCTGTGGTCCTCTAAATAAAATAAATGTTAAATGCCTCAATATATTTTGTACAGATATTTTTGCATAGTGAGAATTTTCTTGGATGTTACAGGTGTAAATAAATCAAATTGAGCTTCGTAGAAGCTATAAGCCAAGAATCTGAACACAAATTAAGGCAGGGATAAACATCTTTTAATTATTGATGATAAGGTTTCTATTTATTGCTGATATGATTCCTCCAGAGACCAATACTGGGAGCTGGAGATGCTGGAAGTAGAAATTCAGCAACATTTAAAGAACCACAGATTTCATATCACCACATTGGCACATCAAATAAAGCAGGGGTCTCCAACCTTTGCAACTTTAAGTCTGAAGGACTTCAGCTCCCAGACTTCTCCAGCCAGCAAGAGAAGTCTGGGAGCTGAAGTCCTTCAGACTTAAAGTTGCAAAGGTTGGGGACCCCTGAAATAAAGGAATACTATACTTGCTTTGTGCAGATATTCTATTTCCTGGTCTCTAATACAGCATTCACTAGCAACCTTGTGGCTGCCTATTTCCTAGACCTACTAATTTTTATTGCTTACATACATTATTAAAAAATAAAGAGAAACTAGCATGCTGCTAGGTGAAGCACTTGCCTCAAGAACAGCCTGTATTTTCACCAATACCTCTGGGCTTCACATAAATCTAATAGACATTCTTAGGGGGGGCGGGAATGGTGATGAGCTGCAGGCTGTTGCTTGTTTTGCTTTCCAATAGAGGAATGTTTTATGACATTCATAGCACCAACCAACAGTAGCCATTTGGTGAGACTTTGCAAAGCACGGTCTCACATTCCAAATCTGCCTACAGTCTCCAAAAGTTGGGCGTCTGCTCAATTGTGTAGGCAAAATCCTGGATGAATTGCACCAAAACTATGTTTTCCTCTAAGTAATACAATACAATACAATACAATAGCAGAGTTGGAAGGGACCTTGTAGGTCTTCTAGTCCAACCCCCTGTGTGGGCAGGAACCTTATACCATTTCAGACAAATGGGTATCCAACATCTTCTTAAAGACTTCCAGTGTTGGGGCATTCACAACTTCTGGAGGCAACTTTTGTTCCACTGATCAATTGTTCTAACTGTCAGGAAATTTCTCCTTAGTTCTAAGTTGCTTCTCTCCTTGATTAGTTTCCACCCATTGCTTCTTGTCCTGCCCCTCTGAGATATTGGAACACTGCTATGTCTCCCCTGGTCCTTCTCTTCATCAAACTAGTTTGATGAAGAGGCCTAGTTACATGCGAGACCGCCTCCTGCCTCATACATCCCTCAAACCGATATGCTCCCACAGAGAGGGCCTCCTCAGGGTGCCGTCGGCTGGACAATGCCGACTGGCGATACCCAGGGGAAGAGCCTTCCCTGTGGCGGGACCAGCCCTTTGGAACGACCTACCCCCTGAACTCCGCACCATCTCTGACCTCCGCCTCTTCCGCAAGTGTCTGAAGACACACCTATTCCATCTAGCCAGCCTAGCATAACCCCCATTACTGACTCCTAGATAGTTTTAAATTTGGGATTTTTAATTCGGTTTTAGCACAGGTTTTTTATTAGAATATGTTTTTTAAATTTTTATTATGTTTTTTGTATGTATTTTAACATTCCTGTGCGCCGCCCTGGGTCCGCTTGGAGAAGGGCGGGGTATAAATATAATAAATAAAAATAATAATAATAAAAAATAAACTAGACATACCCAGCTCCTGCAACTGTTCTTCATATGTTTTAGCCTCCAGTCCCCTAATCCTCTTGGTTGCTCTTCTCTGCACTCTTTCCAGAGTCTCCACGTCTTTTCTACATCGTGGCGACCAAAACTGTATGCAGTATTCCAAGTGTGGCCTTAAAGTAACTGAGCGTGCTGTTTAAAATGTAAATGCAGAACTTATTATAAATGCAGGAGATGTTTTACAGATAGCCTAAATTAAAGCTACATTTTTTTTCTTGGATGGTATCCAGTAACAAAAGCAAGTGAATTTTTTCCCCAAAATATATTGGAAAAACTGGCCCGTGGATAGAAAATGTAAATCATAGAATTAATAATGTGCCTTTCATTTTAAATGGATCACATTCTGAATAATTGATCGCCTACTAAGGCAAGGTACTGTAGATCTGTACAATGCATTTGTATCAATACAGAACTATATTTCAAACACTTAAGGCTACAAAAAATAGATACTTCTCCTTGCAGTTAGAATCCTTTTTCAATTCTAGAAATGGGGGGAAAAAAACATTTCATCTGTAGGGAACGAAAATATATTTTTAGACAGAAAACATGAATCTCCACAAAGTCACAGAAATCTAAAGTTTATGTGGATTAACATTAAATTGCCAAATACCAATGTTAAGAATCCTTGTAGTCTAAACCATAGGCTAAATTCTTGAAAAAGGAGGAAAAAATAATAATACTTTGCAATGTTTACTCAAATTCTTTTCTAAATGGTATATTATAAACTTCTGGGAAAGAACCCAGCAATAGATTGTTACATTAATGGAGGAGAGGATCTCGCAAGCTATTAAGCATGTCAGATTTTTAATCCCACCCAAAATCCTGGCAAATTGCTAAGGGTGTATCGATGATTCAGATAAATTCTAAATAGATTTTAGCAACTTCAGAATTGAAACAAAATGGGATCCTTCCAAAAAAGCTAATTGGTGCCATTGTGAGTGATTAGAAGATGAAAAAAAAACCTAACACTTGCACAGACTCTCCAAAGAATTTGTGACATGGGAAGGGGAAAAAAAGAGAGGTGACTTTCCTCTTGACACTTCTGAGTTTCTTTTTGGCAACTGTTGTTTTTATTGTTTAATTAGTATGAAGGAGAAGGTATTTATCAAAGGTGCTGCCACAAGGCTTGCTTTATATATATATGCTAAGCTACTACCATTTATTGTGTTGTGTAAATCCATTTATTCTGGCTAACTTGGCACAACAAGCAGAAATTTAGTTTAAGCTGCTGTTCTTCCATGCAATTCCCAGCTGTTTCCTCAATTGACTTTGGAAACTTGAACATTGGGCACTGTCTAAAAAAATGAAATTCAATGGTGAAAAAAGTGAGGTTCTACATTTAGGCAAGAAAAACCAAACGCACAGGTACCATATAAGTGGTACCTTGCTCAATAGTAGCAACAGTGAAAGGGATCTTGGAGTCCTAGTGGACAACCATTTAAATAGGAGCCAGCTGTGTGCAGCAGCTGCCAGAAAAGCCAACACAGTTCTAGGCTGCATCAACAGAGGGATTGAATCAAGATCACAAGAAGCATTAATACCACTTTATAATGCCTTGGTAAGGCCACACTTGGAATACTGCACTCAGTTTTGGTCACCAAGATGTAGAAAAGACATGGAGACTCTGGAAGGAGTGCAGAGAAGAGCAACCAAGAGGATTAGGGGACTGGAGACTAAAACATATGAAGAACAGTTACAGGAACTGGGTATGTCCAGTTTAATGAAAAGAAGGACTAGGGGAGACATGATAGCAGTCTTCCGATATCTCAGAGGTTGCTACAAAGAAGAGGGAGTCAAACTATTCTCCAAAGCACCTGAGGGTAGAACAAGAAGCAATGGGTGGAAACTAATCGAGAGAAGCAACTTAGAACTAAGGAGAAATTTCCTGACAGTTAGAACAATTAATCAGTGGAACCGCTTGCCTCCAGAAGTTGTGAATGCCCCAACCCTGGAAGTCTTTAAGAAGATGTTAGATAGCCACTTGTCTGAAATGGTATATTGTTCCTGCCCACACAGGGGGTTGGACTAGAAGACCTACAAGGTCCCTTCCAACTCTGCTATTGTATTGTATTGTAAATTCAATCCAGATTTCAGTGGATTGGCAATACAGCTAGGTTAGGGCTCAGGTGAGACTAAGCTACCATAAGACCTTGTTGGTTGTTCTCTTCCTTTTGGCTCTTCCTATCTGGCACAGGAAAGGCAAACCTAGGGATTGTTACTCCTTGGACAGCAAAGGTGATTAACAAGTAAGTTCTGGAGTCCATAACACCAGACATGGCATTAGAAGGCAAAATCATGAAACTGTGTCTCAATTAATTTCGCCATGTCCTTTGGGGGAATTCATTGGAGAAAGCAAGTATGTTAGGAAGAGTTAGTGGTTGGATCAGAGGTGGGATCCTACTGGTTTAACAACTGGTTCACTCTCAGCTGATAGTCCAAGCTACCGGTTCACCTGAACCAGTCCAAACCAATGGAATAGTAGACTGGACAATACCAAAGCTGACACCAGCCAGAACATAGAACAACTCAAAGAAATAGTGCAAGATTGGAAGACATAGAGCGACCCCACCCATAGAATCACCAAGAGTTGGATGAGATTGGATAACATTAACATAACCACCTCCTCCTCCTCCACATCATCATCATCATCATCATCATCATCATCATCATCATCATCATCATTTGTTCCATTCTTTGTACCTTTCCTTTGCTTTCCCAGATGTTCCCATGCCACCTCCTTGGACACTTAACAGAAACCCTTTTATCTCCTTTGAATTCACTCATCGCTCTCATGCTATAATATAAAGCATCATGGTACAGGTTGTCCTTTTCTGCATACATCTCAGCTCCATAGATACCAAATATCAACAATCCTATGATGCAACTTAAAGATGTTTTAAATAATAAATGGAAAAGAAACTTTGGGGCACTGGGTGAGGAGGAGAGGAGGGAAAGCAGTATGTGTGTGTGTGCGTTTCAGCAAATTAGTGCAGAAACAGGATGCCTCCTTGGACCTTGTTAGGGTTGAGTGAACATAGATTTGTTTGAGTTGAAGATAGGTAATCAGCTTCATTGGTTCAACTGTAAGATGATTTAAAACAGCAATTGCTGGCCAGCAAAGAATATAGGAGCCCACAACAGCCACTGGCTGCTTGAAGGAAAGGTTGTGCCTGCACTGCAGCCAATCAGAGCTCTGCTACAATTGGCCTCTGGAGATTGGCCTCTCTCTGAAGGCACTGGAGATTGGCCTCTCTCTGAAGGGCTCAAGATGGTTAGTCTCAGAAAATAGCAGTTTTGAACTGAAGCTGAGAAGCACAGGTGAAAGATGCATTTTCAGCTGCTTGGAGTGGGGAAAGGACAACATTGTCTATTCCTACCGTGTTGAGTGAAGGAATAGAGGTAAGGCTATGTAAAGATATGCGCAGTAAGATACTGCGACCTCAGTAACTGGCTACCTTGAATACCTACGAGCTCACCTAATTAGCAGAACCAGATATGGGAAGAAAGGTAAGGTTACCAGAGTTGGTTTCTATAGCGCTTGAAGATAACCTAGTTATGGCTTTTGTTGGTTCAACATTATCTAGATCAGGGGTCTCCAACCTTTGCAACTTTAAGTCTGAAGGACTTCAGCTCCTAGACTTCTCCAGCCAGCAAAGCTGGCTGGAGAAGTCTGGGAGCTGAAGTCCTTCAGACTTAAATTTGCAAAGGTTGGAGACCCCTGCTCTAGAGTATGGATTTCTTTTTATGTCCAGCATGACTAACATTTTTAAAGTATCCTGGCATTAGAAACAAACTGATGAGGTTTTTGGTACCTACGGGGAATCATGTGTGAAGAATCTTAGCAAAAAACCAAAATCTGGAGGATTAAATATAATCTATGCAAAAAAAGGCTTCACACTGTTAAGTAAAGTTTGTTGTTCCACAAGGCAGCTCCTGTGGAGTTATGTTAACGCTCCCAGTAGAAAAGAGCGCATCATACCAAAAAAAGGGAAAAAAAAGAATCCAAATATGAAGAACTAAAGGGGGGGAATTTATATTTTCCAGTAAAATCCTCTGGAGTTGATCTTTAAAGAGAAGGGAACACAAGAGGGTGGAAACAAAAATTTTAGGGTCAAAGTACATCAAGTGTAATAGTTAAGAATATGGACAGTGTTTGCTTATCACTTATGGCAAGCAAAGTAAAAGAAATACTTATCGTGTGTGTGTGTGTATGTATATGTGTATACATATACCCTGGGTGTATGTATACACATATACATACCCGCCCTGGGTCCTGTTGGAGAAGGGCGGGATATAAATTGAATAAAATAAATAAATAAATAAATATAAATAATTCAGTGCCTTGGGTTATTTATTTAAAAAAAGGCAGAATAAACAAAACACTGCATGTGGCTCCCCTTAAGATGTCCATTATTTATTTGCATATCAGAATCCATGGTCTTAGATAAAAGGGTGCCAAGCACTTTCTTATATGAAAAGGGTTTTCAGCATTTTGACAACAGTTTGGTAAAGGGAATTCTGTTGAGATGATATTCAGTGTAACACCCCCCCCCCCCAAAAAAAAGCAAGACCAAACCCTTAACACTTGACTTTCTCACGATCCTAACAAGTTTTAAGTGTCCTACCATAGGGCTCCATAAAACAAACACAACAGAAACTTTAATTTTTAAAACTTTAATTAATAAACTTTAATTCTCCAAGGCACCTGGGGGCAGGACAAAAAGCAATGGGTGGAAACTAATCAAGGAGAGAAGCAACTTAGAACTAAGGAGAAATTTCCTGACAGTTAGAACAATTAACCTCTGGAACAGCTTGCCTCCAGAAGTTGTGAATGCCCCAACCCTGGAAGTCTTTAAGAAGATGTTAGATAGCCATTTGTCTGAAATGGTATAAGGTTCCTGCCCACGCAGTGGGTTGGACTAGAAGACCTACAAGGTCCCTTCCAACTCTGCTATTGTATATTGTATTGTATAATTTCATCTGTTTTCTGGGAGTTGATGGTAAAATGAAATGATGTAAACATTTAATAATACAATATGATGTTGGCTATGTAATAGTATATATGTTGTTATATATTTTGAAAATGGAAAATAAAACAAAAATATATATTAAAAAAAAGAAACTTTAATTTCATCCCTACAAATGAAAAAGCAAGAATAAAGCAAGCAGCAAAGTTCTAATACAGCATTAAGCTGTGATCTCTTTCAAATTTTGGTGATTAAGTCAGCATGAGAGATGATTCTAAAAACGTGGATTCTTCTTTTTTTTTTAAAGGATCATTCCTTATATAGGAGGGCAGGAGTGAAATCTATTTACCTTCGCTACCAGTTCGCAAATGTAAGCACACATGCGTGGAGTGTAAAAAATGGGACGGGATGACATCCATGTGGGCAGAGCCTTCTGCCACCACCATTTTGCCCGACCCCAATAGAATCGGCTGAATAGCACCCCTGCAGGAGGGCTTTAAGATCCTTCTGAAAGAAATTTCTACTGCCTTCCAAATCAATATTTAGAGCCAATATTTACAGAATCAAAGAAAATTACAACTTCGTATTGCATATTTAAACCAAGCAGAAGGATTTCATCTGTCTTCTTGAAACGAAGATGCTTTCAGAATATGTCACCAAAATGCTTACTATGGAAACAAATCAGTCTCCACAGGAAGCCCGTCCGAGAGCTTTTCTACCATCAAGATGATGTCAGTCAGTGTATATCAGTTATCTATCCCACTCTAAAGCTGATTGCCTGTGGAGATGGGTCCTATTTTGTGCAGATCTACAGCCAGGACTGATGTCAGATAAAACAGATATGAATGGAGTCCAGAGAGCAGCAAATACTCACAAACTACCAGGATCAAGGTCTGAGTAATAGTTGTCAGAGGCAAAATCTGGATAGGAAGGAGTCTTGGATGCCATAAGCATCCAGCAGTTTTCTAGATAAGTGAGGCAGTAATATACAAACTGTCACCAATCCAAAAAACCCTACAACTACTGTATGAGCCATGGTGAAGCAGTGGTTAGAGGGCAGTACTTCAGGCCATTTTTTTTGCTGACTGCCAGCTGCCTGCAGCTTGGCAGTTCAAATCTCACCAGGCTCAAGGTTGACTCAGCCTTCCATCCTTCTGAGGTAGGTCAAATGAGGATCCAAATTGTTGGGGGCAAGAGGCTGACTCTGTAAAACTGCTTAGAGAGGGCTGTAAAGGATGGTAAATCAGTCTATACTCTTGTTTCCCTGAAAATAAGACCTCCCCAGATAATAAGCCCAATTGGGCTTTTGAGCGCATGCACTAAAATAATCCTGAATCTATGAATTTCAAAGACATTATATATTAAATCACTACAACTCCTTTTTGAATGTGTGACTAAATAGCAAAAAAATGAAGAAATTTTGGTTGGAAACTAACCAAAAAGAGAAACAACCTGGAATTAAGGAGAAACTTCCCAACAGTAAGGACAATTAACCAAAGGAACAGCTTGCTTTCAGAAATCAAGGGTGCTCTATTCCTGGAGGTTTTTAAGAAGAGACTAGACCAGGGGTCTGCAAAGTTGGCTCTTTTAAGACAGGTGGACTTCAACTATGCTGGCTGGGGAATTCTGGGAGTTGAAGTCCACCCGTCTTAAAAGAGCCAACTTTGTAGACCCCTTGACTAGCCAGTCACTTATCTGAAATGGTATAGGTTCTCCTGCTTGAGCAGAGGGCTGGACTAGAAGACCTTCAAGGTTCTGTTCTATTCTATTCTATTCTATTCTATTCTATTCTATTCTAGTCTAGTCTAGTCTAGTCTAGTCTATTCTAGACTTGTTTTCAGATATGGCATCAAAAGTTAATCATATTGTTATCTCTCAAAACCTTTTTTTTTTTTTAAAAATACATATATATTTTATGCTCAGCTTTTGGTCTTTAAATATATTGGCAAATTTTCCCAAAAGAATTTTAGAGACCCAGGATTTTAATATTCAAGATTTCCAATAAAATATTTGATAGATTAAAGAGAACTGACACATGTTTTAGAGAAGGTTCAACTACTTGCAATTCTGGCCGGGAATGCCAGATGTTGTACAAATAGAGGATTTCTAATTGGAGAAGGAATTATTTGAAATAACACAGTTAATAACAGTTAATAACACAGTTAATAATAAAAGTTAAACTGAGCTTCAAGGAAATAACAGAGTCTCTTGCCAATGGCTGGGTGTCGGACATTTGGGAAGAAAAGCTATTTTGAGCCTATTTTTCAACCTATAGCTGAACCATCTATGAGATAGTTGACAAGCCATGCTAGTAGATATGCCTCTCCTTCTCCCCAACTGAAATGTTAACTCTATTGAGATGTTCTTGATGCTCCAACATTTCCAAAATATTAAGGTCGATTAAAGAGGTGGTGGAGGAAAACAAATCTTTGCTAACTTTCCAGTGCCCTACTATGCTGCCCCAGTGGTATTGGTAGTGTGTTCCAGTTACAAACACAAGAAGTGTAGGCCAAGACTTTATATTCCCAACAGGATCACTGTAGGCATTAAGGTTGTCCCAGTTGCCCTGGTGAAGCAAGCAGGCATCTATTCTTGGCAACAGCAAATAGGACGATGCTGGAGTTGGATGATCACTTTACTGACCTCAGCAAAGGCATAATAATTTCACACTGTGGAAGAATGCAATGGTAAACATTCCTATATTTCACCAAGAAGCCACAGAGATAGATAGTATAAACCAATGGATGATAAAGTGCCAGATGATGGACTCCTTATGTCGTATACTATTGAGAAAGAGCTGAGGATCTTTTCGAGCGCTAATGGTGTTTATGACAAGACTAGATTAAGCTCTTCAGGATGCCTAGTTGCTGATGTTACCATACAGAAAAAGGAAATCTAAAGCTGCAAAGACAGAAATATATGGGGACCTGGAATGCATGAAGCACAAATGTGGAAAAGTTCAAAGTAATGAAAAATGAATCAATTACACAGTGACATCCTAGGCAACAACAAATTGAAATGGATTGAAAGTGGACACTTTCAGTTAGAAGGTCATGCTGTTGCTACACAGACATGAAAAAGAAAGAAGGAATGGCCTTGTTTTTATAGCCAGGAAGGATTCAGCAGGAATAATATTGGTTACAATGCAGACAATAGCTGAATAACATCAATTGGATTTCCTTTGATATGGCATTTATGTTCCAACCACTGATGCAGAAGATGAGAGGTTGATGGGTTTATAATCAGGTTCAATCTGAAATCAACAAAACACGAAAGCAAGATGTGCAGTTTGCCTGGAAACAACAATGAGAAAAATGTATATGGCTTAGGAAACAGAAATGAAGCAGAAAAACAACTTATACTGTTTTCCTGCTGTCACTCCAATGATTTGGAGTGCCACACTTGGAATACTGCATACAGTTTTGGTCGCCACGATGTAGAAAAGACGTGGAGACTCTGGAAAGAGTGCAGAGAAGAGCAACCAAGATGATTAGGGGACTGGAGACTAAAACATATGAAGAACGGTTGCAGGAGCTGGGTATATCTAGTTTGATGAAGGGAAGGACCAGGGGAGACATGATAGCAGTGTTCCGATATCTCAGAGGGTGTCACAAAGAAAAGAGAGTCAAACTATTCTCCAAGGCACCTGGGGGCAGGACAAGAAGCAATGGGTGGAAACTAATCAAGGAGAGAAGCAACTTAGAACTAAGGAGAAATTTCCTGACAGTTAAGAACAATTAGTCAATGGAACAGAAGTTGCCTCCCGAAGTTGTGAATGCCCCAATCCTGGAAGTCTTTAAGAAGATGTTGGATAGCCATTTGTCTGAAATGGTATAAGATTCCTGCCCACACAGGGGGTTGGACTAGAAGACCTACAAGGTCCCTTCCAGCTCTGCTATTGCATTGTATTGTATTGTATTGTATTGTATTGTATTGTATTGTATTGTATTGTATTGTATTGTATTGTATTGTATTGTATTGTATTGTATTTATTCATGGCTAACATAGTCTTTAAACAACCACAATGGTGACTATCACTTAATGGAGACACCAAATTTTATATTTGGTGGTACAAAGAGGTGGGTCACGTTAGTTATAGCTAACAAAAAGCTGACTGTACTGATCATCTACTGCTCAAATGCAAGTTCCAAGTTAAGCTAACGTAGAAGAAGAAAGCCAATGAAAGCCAATTTACACAGTGTAATCTTGAAGGTATGCCCACCATTTTGAAAAATTTCAGGAACCCTTTTGAAATCTTGATTCTTGTTGATTGGGAACCAGAAGAACAATGGAATGAACTGAGAAACATTCTTAAGGCTGAATGGGAAAAGAGACTGCCAAAGACCAAGAAACTGAAGAAAGCAAACTGAATGTTAGAAGATACAATGGGAATTCCCAAGAAGAGAACAGAAGCCAAACCCTAGAAAGACAAAGATTTCAGAAGAAACATAATAAATGATTTCAGAGAGGTGTGAGAAGAGATAAGAAGTAGTATTACAATAACATCTGTAAAATAATTGAAGATGGAAACAGATACTGAAAAACAAGAAAAAAATATTTCAAAAGTTTTCTGAAGAAGGTTCCAAACTTGAATTGATGCCAATGGAGAGATATTAACCAATTCAAAGAAGAGTGAAAAAAGATGTAAACAATCTATTAAAATTCTGTATTATCAACATCTGTCCCCACATTGTCATATTTCGGGCCAATATAAAGATCTGGCTGCCTTGAGAAGTGCTGGGAAAGGTGGAAAGAAAGATAAAAGGACATTCAGTGATGAATGGATTGAGTTACAGTTGCAACGGAAGATGTTGAAGAGCCAAACTAGGGATAAACCAATCTTAAAGATTCATATTTGCGTTCTCTCACCCTGTTTCTCTTATAAAACTTTGTGACCTCTGCCTTTTATTGTACTAGTACAGGGGTGGGCAAACTTTCTCTGGCTGGAGAAGTCTGGGAGCTGAAGTCCTTCAGACTTAAAGTTGCAAAGTTTGCCCACCCCTGTATTAGGTCAAAGAAATCACCCAGGTTGAAATAACCAGTTCCCAAAGCAAAATGGTATGAAATGGGGTATTCAATCTGTGATATAATTTGGCCCTTGTCTTGGGAAGATGAAGAGATGGGAACTTCCGACTAGAAATGAGTACGAGGAGTACAAGTTGCAACACAATGTAAACAATGGCCAAAGGATTGTGGAGGCTAAGATCGATATAGTCATCCAGTTTTTCTTTAACGTTTCTGTTTATGCTCATATCGACAATATGGGGAAACAAGATACTTGCTTACATTCTATATAAATAAAAATTTAAAATAGTTTGTGCAAAATCGCTAATCTCAGAAAGTACTGCACCGATTGCCACCAAATTTTCACACAATGTTGCTAAGAAAGAGAGTAACAATCATACATACAGATTGTATGGCTGGCACACCTCTGCCATGTGCAAGCAGCACAAATGTAAAAGTACCACACCTCAGTTATTTTTCTCCCTTAAGCTCATCCCATCCAGCTACTTCTTATGATGCATCACGCACACGCCCCTCACATTTCCAATGGTCATTTCCTCAGCAAGTGAATAAGCCTCCAACATTCCCTCACACATAGAGAGAGAGAGGGAAAATACAGTAGGTAGGTAGGTAGGTGGGTGGGTAGAAGGATAAATACAGTAAGTAGGTAGGTAGGTAGGTAGGTAGGTAGGTAGGTAGGTAGGTAGGTGGTCCAAAGTAGGTAGGTAGGTAGGTAGGTAGGTGGACAAATACAGTAGGTAGGTAGGTAGAGGGAGAGAGGAAGAAATACAGTAGGTAGGTAGGTAGGTAAAGGGAGGAGAGGGAGAAATACAGTAGGTAGGTAGGTAGAGGGAGAGAGGAAGAAATACAGTAGGTAGGTAGGTAGGTAGGTAGGTAGAGGGAGAGAGAGGGAGAGAGGAAGAAATACAGTAGGTAGGTAAGTAGGTAGGTAGGTAGGTAGGTAAGTAGGTAGGTAGGTAGGTAGGTAGGTAGGTAGAGGGAGAAATACAGTAGGTAGGTGGGTGGGTGAGAGGGAGAGAGGGAGAGGAAGAAATACAGTAGGTAGGTAGGTTGGGGGTTATATGGTGGTTGTGTGTATGTGTTTGTGTGTGCAGGTGTAGATCTACACACAGATTGGTTGGCCATTTAACCAGACTGGGCCACAGCAACGCGTGGCCGGATACAGCTAGTTTTAACCATAAAAATATTTTGGAAATTAAAAAAAACTGAGTAGTACTTCAAATTGAGGTGGGTCATTTGTTGTTCAATCGTAAGATGATCTAATTTATTGAGACACTGAAGGGCATTCAGCAAAGAGGAGGCCTGCTCCAGAAAACCTTTTCATCGAGGTAAATTGCAAGTTTGGAAACCAAGCACAAGTCCCAATGCATTTCAGGACCACATTAAACCCATATTTTTCTTGAATAACACATTTATTCATTTGATTTGATTATTTATATCCAGATGTATTATTTTTTTCAAATAAGTCAAGGCGGTGAACATATCCAACTAGCTTTCTCTTCCTCACAACAACAATCCTGTGAGATGAGTTGTACTGGGAATGAGTGACTGGCCCAAATTCACCCAGCTGGCTTTCATGGCTAAGGTGAGACTAGAACTCTTGGCCTTTTGCTTTCTAGCCTGGTGCCTAGACCAAACTGACTCTCTCTTCCATTGTACTGAAGTAAAACATCAGGTATGCCATGAAATGCATTTGGTTCAGTGGTTTCAACATTTTTTAGAACTTCTTCTGTAGGTGTGGTCTGCTTTGTGGGAGTGGCTTGGTGGCCATGTGACCAGGTGGGAGTGGCTTGGCAGTCATGTGACTGGGTGGGCATGGCCAACTTGTAAAATGTGGTGAAACTCACTTAACAACGCTCTTGCTTAGCAACCAAAATGTTGGCTCAGGAACTCTGGCATTTGAAGCATGCAAGTCTTAAAGCTGTCAAGTTCCAAGACCCTTTGCACCCCTAACCCTTTAGAGAAAAAACCCCAGAGGTGTTCAAACTTAACCGCTTTAAGACTTGTGGACTTCAACTTCCAGAATTCTTCCTCTCGCTCTTCATCTGGATGATGGGCAGACGGGCGGGGGGAAGGAGCTGGAACCGGTTCTAAACGGCCCTGTAGATTTGTGGAACCTCTTCTGTAGAAGAGCTTAGAACTGGCAGGAACCCACCCCTGATTTGGTTCTACCCTGGAACTCCGGGGCTGTGAATTCAACTAGTATTAATTTCCATAAATTACTAAAATTAAATTAAAAATCCAGTTATACAAATAAAAATATTTTGATAATTTTTTGTAAAAAGAAATCATATATTTATTACTGTGGTGGCGTCTACCTCTAGGATCCAAATAGATTCCAATGATGACAGGTTGCTCTTTGGTTCCAAAAATTGATCTAAAAGAGAACTGATTTTTCCCCTTGGCCCCTCTTTCCAACTGCCATTGGTTTAATCTATGCATTCTGGACTCAATTATCTCCTTGGTTGCCAAGCTGTTAAAGTCTGAAAGAGAAATGCCCTGGCTTAGGAATTACCCCAATGCATTCAGGACGCTCATTTTTAAAAGTCACATCACATTAATTTGCTTTTAATTCCCAAAGTATTTTTAGTTCACGGCCTTTGAGACTGATGTGCCCAGATATAAATTAGTGCAGGTGCATGCTTTTAAAAAAATGTTTGATCACACCATCCATGGTGGGAACAACAGCCAACTGTGCCATTTCTAAAGAGGGTTTTTGTTTTGTTTTTGCCATACTTCTGAGATATGCTATTTCTATGATTAATAACAGCTGGGAAAAGCTGGGAGTATGAACCACACACACCCTTCCTGGTCCTGTTGTTTGACTATCTGAAAAAGAAAAAAGATTCATTACAGCAAAGGAGAAAAATGTATTTTTCAGAAACATTTCTAGAAATGATTTACAAGCATCTTAGAGCTGGCCTGTTGGATAGGCAATAACTTAGGTCAGAACTGTCTGAAGTTAATATTGGTTAAGGATTCTTTGGCAGGGAAAGGGACAATTTTGGACATGATGATGTAAAACTCTTGTCAAACTGAACCATCATGAACACCAGTGTGGGGTGATGGGTGATGTAGTCAGACAGCCCTTGGTATAGAATGGGCACAGCCTCCCCTCATTTGTTCCAGATGTGCCAATGATCAGTCACTGCAATAAGCAGGCATAAGAACCGACATTCAAGTATAAAACACTGTTATTCATGCATTTTTCCTTTTCTTATATCAGGCAATTGAAGGACATCTTTATAAGGTTTCACCAATGTACTCCTAAAACAACTGTGGGGAATAAGCTAGGCTAAATATAACCTATGATTAAGTTATTCATTGCTTAAGTCTGGCTTATTGCAGGAAGGGCAACTTAACTAATACATCCCTCCAGCTGATTCGCTCCCACAGAAAGGGACTTCTCCGGGTGCTGTCCACTAGGCAGTGCCAGCGGGCGGTGGCCAGGGGAAGGGCCTTCTCTGTGGTGGGCCTCCGGAACGACCTACCCCCCGATCTTAGAACAACTACGGACCTCCGCTCTTTCCGCCAAAAGCTAAAAACGTACTTTTTTCATCTGGCTGGCTTGGCCTAATCTATCCATCCTAAGCTGTAATATTAACCTAAAATGTTTTAATAGGGTTTGTTGGGAATTAGGGTTAAGGTTTTTTAAGGTTTTTAGAGTTTACATTTTAGCGCAGGTAAATTATTTAATTCTATTTTAAATATTGTATTGTTTGTACTTTTTAAATGCATTTTTAAAGCCCTGTGCACCACCCCGAGTCCCTTCGGGGAGAGGGAGCGGTCTATAAATTAAATAAATAAATAAATAAACAAACTCAAAAGCTGCATTAAGATTTTGAGTGGGATGGATGAGCTTCAAGTTAAATTAAGGGACTGGAGACTAAAACATAAGAAGAATAGTTACAGCGACTTGGTGTGGCTGGTCTAGTGAAGAGAAGGACCAGGGGAGACGTGATAGCAGTGTTCCAATACTTGAGGGGCTGCCACAGAGAGGAAGGGGTCAAGCTATTTTCCAAGGTACCTGAAGGCCAAACACAGAATAATGGATGGAAACTAATCAAGGAGAGATTCAACCTAGAAATAAGAAGAAATTTTCTGACAGTGAGAACAATCAACCAATGGAACGGAAGTTGCCTTCGGAAGTTGAGGGAGTTTCATCACTGGAGGCTTTGAAGAAGAGACTGGACATCCATTGTCAGAAATGGTGTAGGGTGAGGGATTGGACTAGACCTATAAGGTCCCTTCCAACTCTGTTAATCTAATATATTGTACTTATTGGGCGAACTATTATATGTATGGGGAAAAGCAGATTTTGTTGGGGGGGGGGGGAAGAGGAGTCGATTTTGACTTTTTAATTGTGAGATATATGTTTTAGGATTTATTTCTGTTCCTTACCTGAAAGGGTTGGAAATTGTGGTGTCATCAGTGCTGGGTTCCAGATCCCATCACAACTGATACACTGCGACGGGGCTGGGCATCCACCACGTGCATGCGCACCGTCCGCCCACAACACTCCAGCTGCTGCGTGCGCATGTGCAAACGGCCCAGTTGGGTCAAATACAGGTAAGGAACGTGGGCGGGCGAGCGGCCCCCCCAGAAGCAGCGTACCGAAACAGTGCCTGCTGCACCCAGCAGGCATCGGTATGCCCATGCCATACCGGGGCATACCGGCCGGAACCCACCACTGGGTGTCATCTGGAAATTTTTATCAGTCATGGTAAGAGGATGATTATAGGCCATAAAAAGGGAATTTGAGGAGTAGGAGGCTGTCCATTATACCTCAGTAAATAATCCACAATTAGTTTACATTCAGAAAACACATGAAGTAATATACTAGAGCTTATAAACCATAATATTTGGTTCTGCACAAATACTAAACCCAAACAAACCACATAGTGATTTTGCATATCATGCTCACTGATCTCCAGGCTAGATTCATCACTCATATTAAGGCACAGTATGGTTCATTTGGTTTTGGCTTAGCCTGTATTGAGTGAACCCAACCAATTGTGGTTTATAGAATGTGGCAAACAGATCATTACTTCTCTTGATGAGTAAGTTTCGTGTCCAAGCAGAATGCCAATGAGATGCTCTTATCACCTGCCAAATATTCTACTATAATTTGGCCCACAGATGCTACGTCAGGCTGATTGTCAATAATCCTTCAAATGGTAGCTTATGAAAAACATCAAGTATACAGCATAGATTCAATCTTTCATTCTCGGAATTTATTTTGGGGACCCATCAGAACCAAGCAATCCTAAATAGCATCTCAGACCCAAATATCAACCTGGCATCTGAACTATAGTTCCCCTTTCTCTTATATGGGTATCCATGAGTGGCCTTGCCTTCATTTAGACCAATAAATGCCTATGGATCTGTGTGGGGAGCATGCTGATTCTGTAATTAAAATTGCATGCTGGAAAGCCAACTGCCAGAGGAAGCTGGGTTCCCTCCTACTGTTGCATTCTGTCAGTTCACAGAAATTTATTTATTTATTTGAAAAAGGAAATGTCACTGCTTTCTCAGAAATAAAGGTAGAATTCTAGAATATGTGGCATGATATTACCTCAGGGAAAGACAGCACGGTGAAAAAGTACACAAGAACTGAAGTCTCTGGCATAGAAAGAACAATGCAGATCAGGTGAGGAGCTTCCCAAAGTTAGGAAAGGTCCATGGACTAGAACAGGGGTCTCCAACCTTTGCAACTTTAAGTCTGAAGGACTTCAACCCCCAGACTTCTCCAGCCAGCAAAGCTCGCTGGAGAAGTCTGGAGGCTAAAGTCCTTCAGACTTAAAGTTGCAAAGGTTGGAGACCCCTGGACTAGAAGATCATTTATCAATAAAATTGATCACTACGGAGTCATTGCTCAGTGGTGGGTTTCAAAAATTTTTAGAACCTCTTCTGTAGGTGTGGCCTGCTTTGTGGGAGTGGCTTGCCGGCCATATGACCGGGTGGGAGTCGCTTGCCAGCCATTTGATTGAGTGGGAGTGGCTTGCCAGTCGTGTGACTGGGTGGGCGTGGCCAACTTGTAAAATGTGGTGAAACTCACTTAACAACGCTCTTGCTTAGCAACCAAAATGTTGGCTCAGAAACTCTGGCATTTGAAGCAAGCAAGTCTTAAAGCTATCAAGTTACAAGACCCTTGCACCCCTCACCCTTTAGGAAAAAACCCCCCAGGGGTGTTCAAATGTGACAGCTTTAAGACTTGTGGACATCAACTCTCAGAATTTCTCCTCTCGCTCTTCATCTTTATAATGTGCAGATGGGCGGGGGAGAGGGAGTTCTGACCTCTATAGAAGAGGTTAGAACTGGCAGGAACCCACAACTGTCATTGCTTCATAAGTCATCTGATCTGGCAAAATTAGCAAGGATACAATATAGAGACAGTTTTGGACATGTATTTAACAGGCAAGAATATGATGGTACTAGCGTTGCTGTGGCCCAGTCTGGTTAAATGGCCAACCAATCTCTGTGTAGATCTACATCTGAACACACAAACACATATCCCAACCTATCTACCTACTCCCTCTCTCCCTCTACCTCCCTACCTTCTGTATTTCTGCCTCTCCCTCTCTATCCTCTCTCTATCCCTCTACCTACCTACCTACCTACCTACCTGCCTGCCTGCCTGCCTGCCTACTGTATTTCTCCCTCCCTCTTTCTATCCCTATAGCTGCCTACCTACCACCTACTGTATTTCTCTCTCTCTCCCTCTCTCCCCACCTACCTACCTACATACCTACCTACCTACCTACCTACCTACTTACCTACCGTATTTCTCCCTCCCTCTTTCTATCCCTATAGCTGCCTACCTATCTACCTACTGTATTTCTCTCTCTCCCTCTCTCTCCCTCTATCTACCTATCTACCTTCCTACCTACCTAAGAACATAAGAACAGCCTTGCTGGAACAGGCCACACCCCATCCAGTCCAGCATTCTGTCTCACACAGTGGTCCCCATTTGCTTCAGGGTCTTCCCAAGCAGATGTCTTCACCTGCTTGTGATTCCCTGCAAATGGCATTGAGAGATATCCTGCCTATCTCTACAACCCGGAGGGTATTCTTAGGCATCCATAATGCCTAAGGACATAACCTACCTACCTACCTACCTACCTACCTACCTACTGTATTTCTCGAATCTTATGGACACAGTATTTTGTCATAAAGGATGACATAATACCTGTGGCCCACTGTTCTCTCTGTATCCATCTACGTACCTTTTAAACAATTTTTTACATTTTCATTGCATGTACCTGGCACAGGTGTGACATCTACACAATCTATATATATATCATTGGTGCCGTATTCAAAAGGAACGTTGTGTGAAAATTTGGAAGCGATCGGTGCAGTACTTCTGGAGATTTAGCGGTTTTGTTACATTTTTATTTATATAGATGAGGCTAAGTAGAGTTGGCTTTTCATCAGGAAATAAAAAAGAGAAATTTGTTATGTGGAACATTACTGGCAGATATTGGTTACATGTATGTAAGTTCTATTAATAGAAAAAATAAAACACATAACATGTTAAAATCCATTAACTGGAGCCTCAGCAAAAAAGAGGAGCAAGATAGGTTAAGTATCGCCTGATGCTTTTTTCGTCTCTTTTTTGCTGGAGGTCGTTTAATTTCACACGTAGACACAAAAAGCAGTTCAGGGAATTTGCAGATACACACAATGTTCTTATATCCCTATGGATGATGCTTCTGAAGCTGCAGCTAGCTTGCTATTATTATTATTGGACTATGCAAGCAGTTCTGCTTTGTTACTGTTTAAAAAGTAATTTAATACTAAATAAATAGTGTTTAAAATACCATTTTCCCCTTAACTTGGGATTTTCAAATTGCAAACATTGGGCACAAGGGATTTAATAAAAACCATATTAGAATGATTTTAATTGTCGGTGAGGTCTGAGAAGGCAAAATTAAAACCTTCTAAGTTATTGCTTTGAGTAGAGGCACTTGTGTTGTTGTTTTTTGTTTTGTTTTTTAAACTTTGTCTCTTCTTCACAACATCTTTCAAAGCTTTCAAGAAAACAAAATAGACCTTAGCAATAATTCCTGAACGGTTAATCGTTTTATAGATTCTTGAATCAGAAATAAAAGCTGATTTCTGTTGTGCCTACAATTACAATGTCAGAGTGGCTGGCCCTACTAAAAAGAAGATAAAGGGATTGTAAAATATGTTTTGATTAGAGATTGAGAGACCCCAAATGAAGCCAGTTTTGTTTTAGATGACTTGTGTATGACTGAATACAGTACAGAATGATTCAAGATCACTATTGATCCACAATTCTGTAGCTTAATCCCATTTAGCAAAAACAATAGGATTTAGAATTATCTACCGCTTCATAGTGCTTTTACAGCCCTCTCTAAGCAGTTTACAGAGTCAGCCGATTGTACCCAACAATCTGAGTCCTCATTTTACCAACCTCAGA
Organism: Rhabdophis nuchalis; assembly: GCA_039707465.1. Lineage (NCBI taxonomy): Eukaryota > Metazoa > Chordata > Lepidosauria > Squamata > Natricidae > Rhabdophis > Rhabdophis nuchalis. The sequence continues at coordinate 11,022,136 of CM077656.1, forward strand.
AGGATGGAAGGCTGAGTCAACCCTGAGCCTGGTGAGATTCGAACTGCCGAACTGCAGCTAGCGGTCAGTTGAACTAGCCTGCAGTACTGCACTCTAACCACTGCGCCATCTTGGCTCTATTTATTTACTGTAAATGCAATCAATGAATCAGAAATGCTAGAAATCATATCTCAACATATGGATAAAAATAGAAAGGATGAAAGAGGTTGCTATGCAATTAGGATAGAAGAGCATATACAGTAGATATTTATGAACAGAAGAAAGGACCATGTATTATATAAACTAATTGTAGGCTATTATTATAATGTACTGCAGGCCATAGAATAAGATTTCAATATATAGGCATATTATTATCAAGCACTCTAAAAAGTACCAACATGCTTCCTTAGTTTGAACATTTAAGGTTTCAAGTTGAAACGAATGTTAGGAAAAGCAGCCACCAAGTTTGTAATGTCTTTTTTCACTTTTTAATGTAAATTTTCTTGATTGAGGAAAACCAACTCACCCAGAAGATATCAGCAACTTTGTTTTTTTAAAGTCATTTGATCCCCAGGTCTGTGGTAAGGATCTCTTTTCTTGAGCGGGGGTTATCTAATGTCTAAGTCAAGTCTAATACTAGAGAAATCAACAATGACATTCAATTTAAGTAGTTCCAGATTAGATGCAGTGATGAAAGCATCAAGGTAGAAACTGGGGTGACATTGAGTTCCTGCCTTGCTTTAGACCCAAAGCCAACTGAGTGACCGTGGGCCAGTCACTCGCTCAACCCCAGGAAGAAAGCAATGGCTTAAGAAAGCCTGGCAAAATAATAATAATAATAATGCCGTGATATATCAGGGCAGTTGCCAAGAGTCAAGAGTGGCTCAGAGGCACCAAAATAAATGACTGAAGTCCTGCCATCTGTTTCTCTCCATTTGCCAAGTTAAGGCTCCTGATGGGAGCGTAAATTATTACTGGAATACTGGGAAATAACACTGACACACAAGTTTGAGAGAATCCCAAGATCCATTGCACAGTAGTGAGAAGAAAATAGTGACTCAAGCTTTCTTCGTGCTTAGCAGTGGTGGGTTTCAAATTTTTTAGAACCTACTCTGTAGGTGTGGCCTATTTTGTGGGCATGGCTTGGCAGTCATGTGACAGGGTGGGAGTGGCCACCTTTTAAAATGTGGTGAAACTCATTTAACAAAGCTCTTGCTTAGCAACCAAAATTTTGGACTCAATTGTGATGATTCTTTCTTTCTTTCTTTCTTTCTTTCTTTCTTTCTTTCTTTCTTTCTTTCTTCCTTCCTTCCTTCCTTCCTTCCTTCCTTCCTTCCTTCCTTCCTTCCTTCCTTTCCTTTCCTTTCCTTCCTGTTGGGTCACTGGCAGCGGTGGGCCAGATTTACTTCCAGGTACGCCGGTGGAACCCCCTCTCACCGGTTCTCTAAATTTCACCAACTGGCTCTCACGAGTAGGTGCAAGCCTGCAGAAACCCACCACTGGTGCTTAGTATCATTTCCCCACTTGATTTCTTTCATAGGTTTTTTTTTAAAATAGTAAACCAATTATTTATATACTGTCTTTCATAGTTGAATATGAAGAGGTTTCAAATCTGAAGGGATCACTCAAAAATTAGCTGACGGATTGATGCACCCAGCTCACTATTGCTGCAGCCTTATGCATGTCCCACTGTGTTTAATAGTTCTGACTCCTCAGTCAGTGCATTTAAAACTGCTACCAAATGTAGTAATCAATTATTATCCTGCTTAGCGCAGGTTTTTTCCTATTTAATTAGTATTAAGAAGTGAAAATGCATTTTTTCCCTACTGTGGTAAAATATGAACTGTCCAACATGTTATACTTTTTTTTTTAAAAGAAACACGTTTTTAAATATATCTAATTTCCTAAGGTTGCTATGATTTTTTCCCCTTTAAGTAGAGTTAGTGCCATTTTAAGTCTCATCAATACCTACAATTTTGAAAGGAGATTGCATTAGATGGATGGGGTTGCAGGGACAAGGGTCAGTATCAGGAATCAAATGGGATCAGAAAAAAGAATGGACTGTGTTCCTGAGCTTCCTTTTATGGTAGAGCTGAGAAGCACAGCCAATCAGAATTCAACACAGTTCTTAAAGCTATACATACTCTTATATTGTCAACCCAATATAAGGCTGAATATCCTAACAGGGGTGGGTGGGGCGTGGCCAGCCAGGAGTGGGATTTGGGGGTTCTCTGAACTGCACAGAATCTTAGGGTTCTTGCGAACACTCAGCAGAGCACACCAGGTTATATAAAAGAGTCATAGAATTTGAAATTATGTGGGAGAAACCCACATAACCCTTACATCTCCCACAGGGCTTTTTCTTGACCCTGAATAATCCCATGGATTCCGATATACCCCTTTCTATCTCTGAATTCATACGACCCTGTTGTACCTGGGAGTTCATTGGGCGGCTTCCTGAATGTTCAGATGGGGAATCTATGAGCTAAATGGACATGGATTTGACTGCAAATACAGGTAATCCTCGGCTTACAATAGTTCATTTAGTGGCCATTCGAAGTTATAATGGCAGTTGAAAAAAGTGACTTATGACCGTTTTTCACATCTGCAACTGTTGGAGCATGTCCACGGTCACGTGATCAAAATTCAAATGCTCATATTTATGATCGTTGCGGTTTCCCAGGGTCATGGGATCCCTTTTTGTGACCTTCTCACGAGCAAAGTCAAGGGAGAAGGCAGATTCACGTAACAACTGTGTTCCTAACTTAACAACTGCCATTATTCACTTAATAACTGTGGCAAGAAAGGTCATAAAATGGGGCTCACTTAACAACTGTCTTGCTTAATAACAGAAATGTTGGGCTCATTTTTGGTCATAAGTCGAGGACTACCTGCAATCCATGTGTAGCTGGAACCGTTTTTATTTGAGTTCCTCTGTGCTAGTTAGGCAAAATGTCTGAATGCAACAATATTCTACATTTGGGTCAAGAGAGTATGTAGTTCTGCAACAGTGTGAGTGACATGCCTAACCAAGCATGTGTGAGTGACGCCTAACCGAGCAACCAAGATGATTAGGGGACTGGAGGCTAAAGCATATGAAGAACGGTTGCAGGAACTGGGTATGTCTAGTTTGATGAAGAGAAGGACCAGGGGAGACATGATAGCAGTCTTCCGATATCTCAGAGGGTGCCACAAAGAAGAGGGAGTCAAACTATTCTCCAAGGCACCTGGGGGCAGGACAAGAAGCAATGGGTGGAAACTAATCAAGGAGAGAAGCAACTTAGAACTAAGGAGAAATTTCCTGACAGTTAGAACAATCAATCAGTGGAACAGCTTGCCTCCAGAAGTTGTGAATGCCCCAACCCTGGAAGTCTTTAAGAAGATGTTAGATAGCCATTTGTCTGAAATGGTATAAGGTTCCTGCCTACGCAGGGGGTTGGACTAGAAGACCTACAGGGTCCCTTCCAACTCTGCTATTGTATTGTATTGTATAAAATAATTATTATGAAGATTAACATTTACAGCCAATGTAGATATTTATGTGAATCTGTAAAATGATTAAATGCTTATTAAAAATCTAACAATTAAATATTCCTACCACGTTCTTCCATTCATCTTTTCCTCAAGTTAAGACTTAAACATTTTGTACTCACAAATAATTTGATTTCAATGGTGTGGATCTCATTTTAATGTTACAAATAATAAGGTATTTATATTTATTTATAACTTGATGTTATAAATATTAAGATATTTATACTTATTTTCTGATAACTCTAAAATAATTAAGGTGCAATTAAAAATGCAATTTGACTAGATATAACTTTGTCAGAAGTAAGAATTATTCCTGTAAAAGATAGAGCAATGGTAACACCATATTTAGCCTCCAAATAACCTAAAACACTTTACTGGAATATTAAGTAAGACATTGTGTAAGAACTTTCTCTGTAGTTACAATAACAAGATTGTTTTGCACATTCTGGTTAAAGATAGTTGGCAGGTCACAAGAAAATGGTTGGCTGGTCACAGAAGATAGCTGGCAGGTCAGGCTGTCTAGCTGTCATGCTAAAAGTAATAATGCTGACTATAGTAGCAGCTGCCAAAAAGGATGGAGATACTGGAAATGGGTAAACAGGTGGGATGGAAGTTACGGGAGGAGGACCCTTACTTACCTTATCTCAGAGGGGGCCACAAAGAAGAGGGAGTCAAACTATTCTCCAAGGCACCTGGGGGCAGGACAAGAAGCAATGGGTGGAAACTAACCAAGGAGAGAAGCAACTTAGAACTAAGGAGAAATTTCCTAACAGTAAGAACAATTAACCTCTGGAACAGCTTGCCTCCAGCAGTTGTGAATGCCCCAACCCTGGAAGTCTTTAAAAAGATGTTAGACAGCCATTTGTCTGAAATGGTATAAGGTTCCTGCCCATGCAGGGGGTTGGACTAGAAGACCTACAAGGTCCCTTCCAACTCTGCTATTGTATTGTATTGTATTACCCAGAATTTAACCAATAGGATGAGTGGGCAGTAACAATGCCGAGCTTCTGAAAATGTATACAACTATCATGCATTTCTATGGAAGAAGTCCTTCTTAACTCCTCCGTATGAGCATGGAGGTCCCTTTTGCAAAAGCTCAATAAAGCTCTATATTATTGCTCAGCTGTCCCCAGGTAAATTTCACACCTAAGTGTTAATATCACAAACTTTCATGTGTTCCCATAGCTTTTTCCATTTCATTTGCGTCATTATGGATTATTTTTTTCACAATTTATATAACATGGTCAGATCACTGTCTCCTTCGGCTTCACTTTCCAACCGCTGCACCCCACCGCGGGGAGGTGGAACCTGATCTTCCAAGATGGTTCCGCCCCAGGCGCCTGATGGACCCAGACAGGTTCCAGACGGAGCTTGGGCCAATACCTGACTCACTGGCCCACGACCCGACTGAGGACCTAGTGACCTCCTGGAATCATGCAGCCACGGGGGCCTTGGACCAGGTCGCACCACTGCGGCCTCTCACTCAGCGTCACTCTACCTTGGCCCCTTGGTTCTCCGAGGGGCTGAGGGAAATGAAACGCCAGAAGAGATGCCTAGAGAGCATTTGGAGGTCTACTCGCACCGAATCTGACCGGACACAGGTGAGGTCGTATTTGCGGACCTACCTCATGGCGTTGAGAGTGGCGAAAAGGGATCATCTCGCCACCCTCATCGCATTTGCAGATAACTGCCCTGCTGCCCTGTTTAGGGTGACCCGCTCCCTCCTTCAACAGAGGCCGTGGGAAGCTCCTTTACAGGGCTGGGCAGAGGAATTTGGATGTTATCTGCAGGATAAAATCACTCAGATCCGAGGTGAACTAGCCTCCAATTGAGTTAGTCTGGGTAAGATGACAGAGACAGGTCTTGAGACCGTTATTTGGGCTGAGTTTGATCCCGTGACTCCCAATGGCATGGACAGGTTGCTGCGGCAGCTGAATGCCACATTGGACCCGTGCCCCTCCTGGCTTGTACTGGCCTCCCAGGAGGTTACACGAGGCTGGCTCCAGGGATTTGTTAACGCTTCCTTGAGTGAGGGGTTTGTGCCACCCGTGTTGAAAGAGGTGGTGGTGAGACCCCTCCACAAGAAGCCCCCACTGGACCCAGATGTTTTATCTAATTATAATCCGGTCTCCAACCTTCACTTTGTGGCGAAGGTTGTTGAGTGTGTGGTGGCACAACAGTTCCCCCAGCACCTGGAAGAAACTGCCTATCTAGACTTGCGCCAGTCCGGCTTCCGACCTGGGTACAGCACGGAGACGGCATTGGTCACGTTGGTAGATGATCTCTGGAGGGCCCAGGATAGGGGTTATTCCTCTATCCTGGTCCTGTTAGACCTCTCAGCGGCTTTTGATACCATCGACCATGGTATCCTACTGTTGGGGGGGTTGGGATTGGGAGGCACCGTATTACGGTGATTCTCCTCCTACCTCTCCGACCAGTCACAGTTTGTGTTGACAGGGGGCAGAGGTCGACATCGAGGCCCCTTACTTATGGGGTGCCTCAGGGGTCGGTCCTCTCGCCCCTCCTGTTTAACATTTATATGAAGCCGCTGGGCGAGATCATCCGTGGTTTTGGGGTAGAATTCCATCTGTATGCTGATGACACCCAGCTGTACATCTCTACCCCTAACCACCCCAACGATGCTGCCGACGTGATGTCCCGGTGTTTGGAAGCCATGCGGGTCTGGATGGGGAGGAACGGGCTCCGACTCAACCCGTCCAAGACCGAGTGGCTGTGGTTTCTGGTGCCGCGACATAGCCAGGTAGTTCCATCTCTGGCTATCGGGGGGGAATTACTACCCCCCGCAGAAAGGGCCCGCAACTTGGGTGTCCTCCTGGATTCCCGGCTGTCCTTAGATGACCATCTGATGGCTGTGGCCAGGGGGGCCTTCTATCAGGTTCACCTGATACGCCAGTTGCGCCCCTTTCTGAATCGTGGTGCCCTAGATACAGTCACTCAAGCTCTTGTCATTTCTTGCCTAAACTATTGCAATGCTCTCTACATGGGGCTTCCCTTGAGATGCAACCGGAGGCTCCAGTTGGTACAGAATGCGGCCGCGTGGGGGATCTTGGGAGTTTCAAAATAGTCCCATGTAACACCTCTCCTGCGTGAGCTGCACTGGCTACCGGTAGCCTTCCGGATGCGTTTCAAGGTTTTAGTGACCATCTTTAAAGCGCTCCATGGCAGCGAGCCTGGTTACTTGCAGGACCGCCTACTACCACATACCTCCATTCGACCCGTCCGCTCCCACAGGGAGGGCCTCCTTAGGGTGCCATCCGCTGGACAATGCCGGCTGGCGATGCCCAGGGGAAGAGCCTTCTCTGTGGCAGGCCGTGCCCTCTGGAATGACCTCCCCCCCTGACCTTCGCACTATCACCGACCTTCGCCTATTCCGCCGGACACTGAAAACATATTTCTTCCATATGGCCTGCCTGGCATATGTGCTACAGCTATGCTATTTTTAGAGTTGGGTTTTAAATTAATATTGGTCTTTTAGCACGGGCTAAATTATTTAATTGTAGTTTTAACTTTTGTAGAATTTTGTATTGTTTGCATTTTTAGATTTTTAAATTCCTGTGCGCCGCCCTGAGTCCCATTTTGGGAGATAGGGCGGGATAGAAATCTAATAAAGTAAGTAAGTAAGATACCATGGCTACTGTAGTCATAAAAACAATTAGACTTGCTATACTGTTAGATACCCGTGTTTCCCCAAAAATAAAACAGGGTCTTATTTTCTTTTGACCCCCCCAAAATAAGCCCTTGCCCTTATTTTCGGAGAGGTGTTATTATTTCTGAGGTGCAGGAAACAGCGAACGTGGTCACTTCATGGCTACTGCTCTGTTGCAGTATTTTTGGGGAAGGCTTATTTTAGCGCATGTGCTCAAAAGCCCAATTGGGCTTATTATCCAGGAGGTCTTATTTTGGGGGGGAAACAGGGTAGTTTCACCAGCCTCATCGCCTTCCAGATAGTTTCTGTTTGCAGCTCCCAAAGTTTACAACCGATTGCTGGCTGGATTTTTTGGGATTATAAGGTTGGATTTACCTAGAATCAATAGAGTGGGAAAATCCAATAAACCTCCTTTTTTTGTCTGAAGCCTTGGCTTTTTTTTAAAGTATTTTTAAAATTAAGTCTGTTCTCCAATTCTATATCCTAATTTGTTTACCAAAATCTCTATCACATCTAATAAAAATCCATTTGCTGGGTGCTCCTCTTTTAATCAGCCAAGTGATTTGAGGTAATAAAACAGGTTGTTTATAAAGTAGAAACTCTTTATAAAGTAAAATAGGCCACAAATCCAGGCTGTCTACATTAAAAAGCCTTCATTTTAAAAGAACTATGCCACTACTCAAATGATATGGATTATGTAACTTACATCATTGTATGATGATGTCATAATGCACTTGATATAATTGTGACTTCTACTGATGATTTATGCATTCCATCCAGGTTAAAATCTTATTCATCTGGGAAACCAATTGAGCTGCCCTATTTTAAGCAACAGTTTGCTAATTAAGCATACCATTTGATTTCACACACTGTGTTTACTCATAGTGTGGTTTGTGTGCTTTTGGTTTAGTAGGCATTACACAAATAGTGTTTGTGGTTATCATATATTGAAAACACTAGGATGAACTGTTCAAGCACAAAGCACGACCTTAGATCTAAGCTTCTTCCCACAGATATCTATATAAATAAAAATGTAACAAGAGTTTGTTCAAAACCGCTAATCTCCGAAAGTACTGCACCGATCACTTCCAAATTTTCACACAACGTTCCTTTCAAGTACGGCACCAATGATATATATAGATTGTGTAGATGTTACACCTGTGCCAGGTACATGCAATGGAAATGTAAACAATTGTTAAAAAGGTAGATAGATGGATAGAGAGAGCAGTGCGCCACAGGTATTATGTCCTAAAGGATGACATAATACTCTGTCCATAAGATTCAAGGAGAAATACAGTAGGCAGGTAGGTATGCAGCTATAGGGATAGAGAGAGGGAGGGAGAAATGCAGTAGATAGGTAGATAGAAGGAGAGAGGGAGAAAGGGAGTAGGTTAGGTAGGTTGGTGGTTGTGTGTATGTGTTTGTGTGTGCAGGTGTAGATCTAAACACAGATTGGTTGGCCGTTTAACCAGACTGGGCCACAGCAACGTGTGGCCAGGAACGTCTAGTTATAAATAAAAATGTGGTAGAAGGAAGAACATTTTGAGCTGGGGAGAGGGTAGGGAGAAAGAAAGGATAATTCATGAAATACAGTAAATGAAAATTTACTGTAGTTCAAACCATTATAACCAAGTGTGACGATTGTTGGGAACAATTGTTCAAGAAAATTAAATGGGACATACCTTTCCCATTCCTACTGTAGGCATTAAGAGTTTCTCAGTTTGTGGGGCTATTCACACTCGGTGTCTACAGAAAATAATCAAGATGAGAGTTTTCCTATCCATTATTAATCCTTGTCCTACTTGTACCGCTTCTGTCCCCAGCCATTCTCTATCACCTGACTTCCCTCCAAACTAGACTGTCACTGAATTTGTCACAGTGTGTAAGTAATGTGTAAGGTGTAAAATATTACTGGCAGAGCTAAGAAAGGAGCTTAGAAGACATCTTCACTGGTAGTACAAAGATACTGCCATGGCATATATTATACCGTGTTTGGATGCAAGCAGTGACAGAACCTCCAAGTAAGAACTACTAAACTGAACAGGTGTTACTTTTGGTAGAAATGCAGAGAAATACACTATTTCAGAATGGTGGTGAGGAAATAAGAACAGTTAAGAATGAAAGGGATAAGCAGAACAACTACCGGATCTTATGAACTAGCCTGATATAAAAGATCTGCTAGGACAGGGGTCTGCAAAGTCGGCTCTTTCAAGACTGGTGGACTTCAACTCCCCGAATTCTCCAGCCAGCCACGCTGGCTGGAGAATTCTGGGAGTTGAAGTCCACCAGTCTTGAAAGAGCCGACTTTGCAGACCCCTGTGCTAGGACATAATTTGAGGAAGAATATCCCAAAGAGGTATTTCACTTCTCATCCAAAAAGCTTCTTCAGCTCTGATTGGATGGTGGGGAATGGAAGGATTTATATGACTGAGAATCTGTACAGACTTTAAAGCACTACATTCTCTGAAATTTAACTGTATTCCATTATGTCTCTTAATAAGAAAGAGTAGCTGTTTTGGGTTCTTCACATTATTATTGGTAGAGCCAAAAGAGAATTATGGCCAATAAATTATGTTGGTAAGTGAAAGGAAGGAATACTTCCAAAAGGAAGTATTATAACATGTTACTAAATGTATTATAACATGTTACTAGTACATTTACTAGGGCCTTATTCTATTCCAGTGTTTCTTAAATAGCAACAGCAATTAGGCTTATATACGGCTTCACAGTGCTTTACAGACCTCTCTAAGTTATTTATGGTTGACCATGTGACAGCCGTGGCAAGGGGGGCGTTTCACCAGGTTCGCCTGGTGCGCCAGTTGCGTCCCCTATTGGACCGGGACGCCCTTCGCACAGCCACTCATGCGCTTGTGACGTCCCGTCTAGACTACTGTAACGCTCTCTACATGGGGCTCCCCTTGAGATGCACCTGAAGGCTGCAGCTGGTCCAGAATGCGGCCGCGCGGGCAGTTCTGGGAGTCACTAGATACTCCCACGTAACACCACTCCTGCGCGGGCTGCACTGGCTGCCTGTGGCCTTTTGGGTGCGTTTCAAGGTGTTGGTTATTATCTTTAAAGCGCTCCATGGCACAAGACCTAGTTATCTGCGGGATTGTATCCTGCCCCATACATCCCTTCGGCCGATTCGCTCTCACAGAGAGGGACTTCTCCGGGTGCCATCCACTAGGCAATGCCAGCGGGCGACACCTAGGGGAAGGGCCTTCTCTGTGATGGGCCCGGCCCTCTGGAATGACCTTCCCCCTGACATTAGAACGACCACGGACCTCCGCTCTTTCCGCCAGAAACTCAAAACCCACCTGTTTCAACTAGCTGGCCTGGGCTAATTCCATGCTTCCCGCCTCAGTTTGTAATTTTAAATTATGTGATTAGGTTTTAAGGTTAAGTTTTTAATTTTTATAAATTTGTACAGGGGATTATTTAATTCGATTTTAGTTTATATGTATTGTTGATTGTCATAATTTTAATTTTTTACCTGTACACCGCCCCGAGTGCCTTTGAGGAGAGGGGGCGGTCTAGAAATCCAATAAATAATAATAATAATAATAATAATAATAATTTACAAAATCAGCTTATTGGCCCCAACAATTTAGGTCTTCATTTGACCCACCTTGGAAGGATGGAAGGCTGAGTCAACCTTCAGCCTGGTGAGATTTGAACTGCCAAATTGCAGGCTGCCGGCAGTCAGCAGAAGTAGCCTGCAGTGGCTCATTGTCCCTGCAGACTTTCTCAAAGCCTGCAAGATTTTTTAAAATTGGAAAATTTAAAACAAATGCCACTTGTGTCATTATTAATTTTTACTTGTAAAAATTGGTTTGTTTCATTAAAAATATTTTATTGATGTTAATATCTAATAGGTTTAATATTGTTATTTTTACATGATTCAATAAGTATTAGTATTCCATGAGTGTGTCAATTCTAAGAAAAACTCTTTGGGGGTCCTTCATAATTTTTAAAAGTGGAAAGGAGTCCTCAGAAAAAAAAGTTTAAGAACATTTCTCTCCTCCCGCCAAAAACACACTTTGGAATACTTATCCACTTGTTCTGTAGTGGGTGCAGTTAGTGTGGAGAGATTCTTATAAATAGACGAGTAGTAGAAAGCATACTGCTCTGATCACCTCCTAATGTTGTTCTGGTTCCTTGCACCCAGAGGTAGTATTCAACCGTTTCTCTCCGGTTCGAGTGAACTGGTAGCGGTGGCTGTGGGAGGCTTCTCCGACCCACCCCGACATAATGCGTGAACACTGTGCATGCACAGAAGGTGGTGCGCATGCGCTGATGAGGCACATGAGCTCACATTTGTGAACCGGTAGGAAAGGTAGGTGAATCCTACCTCTGCTTGCACCTGACATTATTTGCGGGACCGTCTCCTACCGCATACGTCCCTTTGACCGGTCCGCACCCACAGGGAGGGCCTCCTCAGGGTGCCGTCTGCCGGTCAATGCCGGCGGGCGGTGCCCAGGGGGAGGGCCTTCTCTGTGGCAGGCCCGGCCCTCTGGAATGACCTACCCCCCGAACTTTGTACCATCACGGACCTTCGCCTTTTTCGTCGTTCACTGAAAACACACTTCTTTCACCTAGCTGGCCTAGCTTAGAGCTTAGATTTTAGATTTTAGCTTAGACTTTAGCCTAGATTTTAGACTAGAAATAATTTAACTGTATTTGGTAGGGGATTTTAAAAGTTTTTAGTTATATTTTAGCACAGGCTAGTTAATTTCATTTCATTTTAACACTGTATTGTATTTATTGTATTGTTTTATATTTGCCCGTGAGCCGCCCTGAGTCCCTTCGGGGAGATAGGGCGGGACATAAATCCAAATATACTGAAACTGAAACATTATCAGGGCAAGGCATGATAATGTGACATCATAGCTGTGACATCATAGCTAATAGGATTCTGCCCCATACATCCTCATGGCCGATTCGCTCCCACAGAGAGGGACTTCTCCGGGTGCCGTCCACTAGACTTTGTCAGCGGGCAACGCCCAGGGGAAGGGCCTTCTCTGTGGTGGGCTCAGCCCTCTGGAACGACCTTCCCCCCGATATTAGGACAACTACGGACCTCCGCTCCTTCCGTTTAAAATTAAAGACACATCTTTTTCGCCTGGCCGGCCTTGGGTAGTCTCTTTTAAGGTTAGGTTAAGGTTTTAGGGGTAGTTTTAGTTTATGGGTTTTTAGCGCAGGACTAATTTAATTCATTTTTAATTTTGTATTCTGTCTGTGGTTTTATCTGTATTTTTAATTGCCTGTGCCCCGCCTCGAGTCCCTTTGGGGAGAGAGAGCGGGATATAAAATTAAAATTATTATTATTATTATTATAACTCATACATTATTCCTCCCTCTGGAATGAATTTCTCCCTGAGATCAGGATGGACCCTACTCTGCCATTGTTCTCAAGTGTGATGAAAACCTGGCTCTTTACCCTTTGGCCAGGGAGTGAGATCCCTCACTTCATTCCATCTGGTTTGGTGTGTTTTTCATCTTTTATTTTTTGTTGATTTGATTGTAAATTCTTTGATTGTTGAGAGCTGCCCAGAGTCATTGGAGTCGGGCAGCAAGCACATTTAATAAATTATATTTGGTTGCACAGTCAATCTGTTTGTTACAAACGTTTAAAAACCACATAGAAATCCACATTGTTTGTTCTGAGATACAACCTTTTCTAACGCTAGCACTCAATTTTGTGTGTATAGGAATCTGGTGCCTACTGTAGTGGTTAAGTGTCATAGTTGGAAAAAGTAAAAAATCTGATCAATAGCAATGCAAGAGGAAAAATCTCTCTGCTTAAATAATAATAAACTGCATAATGTCCATTTTAAGAACCAATCACACGACTTTCCTGTCTATCAGTAGCAATGAGAAACAGGTATTTCAAACCCTTCTTAGTTTCATAACATGGTAAGGAAGGAAATTAAATAAAATATCCCTTTAATGAACCAGATAATAATAATAATAATAATAAATAATAATAATAATAAATTTTATTTATAACCCACTCTCTCTCCCCAAAGGGACTCGAGGCAGGGCACAGGAAAATTAAAAATAATAGACACAAACAGAGTACCAAATTTAAAATCACAATTAAACATATCCTGCGCTAAAAACATCTATAAAAACTAAAAACGGTCTCTAAAACCCCTTAACACTATAACTTAATTAAAATTACCCTAGGCCAGCCAAACGGAAGAAATGAGTTTTTAAAAGCTGTCGGAAGGAGCGAAGGTCTGTGGTTGTTCTGATTTCGGGGGGAAGGTCATTCCAGAGGGTCGGGCCCGCCACAGAGAAGGCCCTTCCCCTGGACGTCGCCCGCTGGCACAGCCTAGTGGACGGCACCCGGAGAAGTCCCTCTCTGTGGGAGTGAATCGGTCGCAGGGATGTATGAGGCAGAATGCGATCCCGCAGATAGCTAGGTCCCGTGCCATGGAGCGCTTTAAAGAAGGTAACTAACACCTTGAAGCTTTGGTTCCCATCTCCTTTCTATGGAGCCAAATAAAAATGTGCAGAAACATTGCACATTCCTAAATGTGTTATCCTTAAATATGTACATTATGTAGGGAAAAAGTTTCAACTGAATAAAAATTATACTCAAAGTAGATGGTATATGTTCATTAGCTTAAAACAAAGTAAGATGGCTAAAAGATTATTTTCAGATCAATCTGAGTCATGGTGATTTTTTTTTTGTATGTGTGCATTTTTGTTTACATTTTTATAATATGACTTTTTATTCTTAAGCTCAGAATTTTCACTTAGGTTCCATTTTGTTCTGGAGAAAAAATTACCCCGATAGGAGAAAATGGTTTTGCTTTATTTTTTTTTTATTTATTTATTTATTTTCGTATTTGTATCCCGCACCCATCTCCCCCCAAGGGACTTTTGTTTTATTTGCTTGGTTAACTAAACATAGATGTTGGAATACCTTCATTAATTAAATTCAAAGGGCTTTATCTGCTAAACACCTTAGTTTTGCACAGTGTGTTTAATTGAAAGCTGCTAGCCTGCCAATAAAGATAAGAGATTTGAACTTCTGAATTAGCCAGTCTTCCCATATTATCTCAAGACATTTGAGAAATACTGTTACCTCTGCCCTGAGCTCCTATCCAAAACCTGATATTTTCCTAAGGACATTATAACTGGCAAACGTTTTTGTGTTTTTTATTCTTTGGTTCAGGTATTTAGAAATAATGTGCCAGTCTATCTGTTAGACCAGGGGTTTCCAACCTTTGCAACTTTAAGTCTGAAGGACTTCAGCTCCCAAACTTCTCCAGCCAGCAAAGCTGGCTGGAGAAGTCTGGGAGCTGAAGTCCTTCAGACTTAAAGTTGCAAAGGTTGGAGACCCCTGTGTTAGACTTCAACAGCTAGGAGGTAGGCAAAGTCAACTTATCAATCTATTTAAATATTAAAAATTGTCTGAGCCAATTTTCTACATTGTTTGTCAACAAGTTTTTAATTCTACACCTCATAACCTATGAATTCTGAGTGCAAGTTTACATTTTTTTAAAAAATCCATGAATTGGTGAAAGAGGAGTAGCTATTCCCCTCCAAACAACAAATGAATCTTGCATAAATTTTCTGTGCGGATGTCAGCTTTTATTTAAATCCCTTTTAGACTCACTCCTAACCGTATGTGTCTGTAAATTCAAGGGAACAGAAGATACGGCTAATACCATAAATCTTCCTCCACAACTAACAATAACTTAAAGCCAAATGGCTCCAGGGTACTTAAAACTGCATCTCTGTGCTTAATACTCCACTCACCTGTAAGAAATATGCTTAAAAAGAATGGATGTGTGAAATATGGCAGAATTTATTCTCCAGCTTGATTATCAGGCTTTACACTAGATTAATTTTGATTATTGGAATTGTTGCTCAAGTATGTTTTGCTGGCCTTTCCGTTTTTGGGAGCATATCGATATCACTTTATTGGCTTAAAATTACAGAACAAAGGGACTGGATCTAATGGGTCCTCTATTTATATAGTATAAGTATCACATTTATTCCACATGGGTAAGGGATCAAAATTAAAAAGGAACCTGCAGACTTAAGTTAAGCCTCACTTTCTGCTGAGTTGAGTCAGAGGCCAGGGGAAATATCAAATGGACAATACAATACAATAGCAGAGTTGGAAGGGACCTTGTAGGTCTTCTAGTCCAACTCCCTGCGTGGGCAGGAACCCTATGCCATTTCAGACAAATGGCTATCTAACATCTTCTTAAAGACTTCCAGGGTTGGGGCATTCACAACTTCTGGAGGCAAGCTGTTCCAGAGGTTAATTGTTCTAACTGTCAGGAAATTTCTCCTTAGTTCTAAGTTACTTCTCTCCTTGATTAGTTTCCACCCATTGCTTCTTGTCCTGCCCCCAGGTGCCTTGGAGAATAGTTTGACTCCCTCTTCTTTGTGGCACCCTCTGAGATATCGGAACACTGCTATCATGTCTCCCCTGGTCCTTCTCTTCATCAAACTAGACATACCCAGTTCCTGCAACCGTTCTTCGGACATATTCAAGTTCACCTCAACTGTTTCAGTACTTGTTACTCTTCAGTATATTGGCTCAGTAGAAGTCACCAATTTAAGTTAGGTAGTAAATCTAAATAAGAGTTCCACCATGAAAGCAAATCTTCATTTTGAATGTGACATTTTCACGATCTACTTAAAAGGTGCCTAGGTAGACATTCCTCTGATTAAAATACAAGAAGTGAGAAAACTGTTCCACACATTTGCAAGCAAGTATGTGGGTTGCAGACACTTCATTCTGTCTGTTAAATCTAGCCAGCGAGACCTGTTTTTTTTTAATTGTGAAATACTTTCTGATCACTAGGATTGCCTGTTGAGATAATGATGGCGCAGAGTGTGTTGGTTAAGGAAGCAAGAAGAAAACAATCACTTTTCAATAACTAGGAACCACTTAGACAAAATAAAAAGAGCAATGAAGCACCAAGTCATTTCTGGCATATTCAACTTAGCCCTTAGAACAACATGTTAATAATTTTTTTAAAAAAATATCAGATTTCTTCTTTTCACTCACTATGAGTTGTTCTTCGTGCATGTAGATGCACACAGTTTATTGTCTTTTGAGCCATTTAAGATCTGATGGGGAGGAGCAAACATCAATTCAATTTTGTTCTGTAGTTTGAAGGTTATTCTGGGCTCACATCTCCTGCAGGAAAAGTGAGTGGAGACCATGATCCAGGAGAACTTCGGCCCAACTCTGCCTGTGCACCATTTGCAACCTTAAGTAGAATGGAGGGCACTGAAGGTCGTCCTTCTTGCTCTTATCATCTCTTGTATGGATGGCTGAAAAGTACTTTATATGGGGCCATTGAAACCCTGCCCTGGAAATTTTAACCAGCACAGAAAACAGGAGACTAATAAGTTTATTGGGCAGTGTTGATACTTCTGCTATGTTATTTGTGTAGTCTACTTTCAAGTGGACTACTAATAGCAATAGCAATAGCATTTAGACTTATATACTACTTTACAGTGCTTTACAGCCTCTCTATGTGGTTTACAGAGTCAGCATATTGCCCCCAACAATTTGGGTTCTCATTTTACTCACCTGGGAAGGATGGAAGGCTGAGTCAACCTTGAGCCTGGTGAGATTCCATCTGCCAAATTTCAGTCAGCAGATGTAGCCTCCAGTACAGTGGTGGGATATGACTGGTACACCCCGATACGGGAGTACCAGTGCCTGCTGGGAGCACCAGGTACCGTTTCGGTACAGTGCTCCAGAAGCACAGATGGGAAGTAACAGACTCAGACTCAACCCGTCCAAGACCGAGTGGCTGTGGTTTCCGGGTGCCCGATTCAACCAGTTGACTCCATCACTGGCCATAGGGGACGAACATCTTACCCCTGTGGATGGGGCGCGCAACTTGGGCGTCCTCCTGGATACCCGGCTGTCCATGGTAGATCAAGTGATGGCCGTAGCCAGGAGGGCGTTTTACCAGGTTCGCCTGGTATGCCAGTTGCGCCCCCTATTGGATCGGGATGCCCTTTGCACGGTCACTCATGCCCTCGTGACATCCCGACTGGACTACTGTAATTCTCTCTACATGGGGCTCCCCTTGAGGTGCACCCGAAGACTTCAGCTGGTCCAGAATGCAGCCGCGCGAGCAATAATGGGAACCTCCAGGTTTACCCATATAACACCGCTCTTGCGCGAGCTGCACTGGCTGCCTGTCGTCTTTCGGGTGCGCTTCAAGGTGTTAGTTATCATCTTTAAAGCGCTCCATGGCGGGGCGTGGCCGATGCTCGTGTGAAGAGAGGTGTTTTCTCCACCTCGTAGGGCTTTTTTTTTACTAACAAATGTGGATTAAAGTGATTAAAACGCGCCGTTGGGAGCTGGAAATGTCTACAGATGTTTTGGAAGGTCGGTGTGACTTGTAAATTGCTTTTTCAAAGTGATTGAACAACCCGAACTGCTCGAATTTCAAAGTTTTGTTTCTCCGTGGAGGCAGAGGGTTGGGCGAGCGGCCGAGGTAAGGGGGGTTACCCTTTGTCTTTGGCAAAGATCATTTGCATGCTTTTTGTCTCGCTACAAGGCTATAAACACAAGCTGAAGTTTAAGAAAGAAGGAAGTTGGTGATGGCATGTGGATTATAACTCCTTTGAACTTTCCAATTCTTTTAAAGTGGATTGTGTGAGCTGAATGTAGCGAGCAAGCTTTTTGGATTACACTTAAAATGGAGGCTTAAAAAGTTAAATAAACTGGGGAAGCTCTCCTAGGCTTTTTTTTTTTCTGGCTCCTTTGGTGCATTATAAGCCGGCTTAGCCTTATCTGATTTGGGACACTGTTTGCCCTTATTCTTTATAAAAGACCCTCTTGGCAAAGAAATATAAATATAAAGTTTGTTTTTGAATTGAAATGACGACTCAACAGCCTTCAGAGCTTGAACGGATTTTTGGAGCTTTAAATACAATTGGAGAAAAGTTAACTGGACTGACGGATCATGTGGCGAATTTGACATTGGAAGTTCAAAAAGCTAAAGAACAGATAAGTGAATTGAATGTTAGTTTTGTAAAGCAAAACGTGGAGGTGAAATTTATTAAAGATGAAATTGAACAAATCCATGCACACGATGCACAAATTGATCGTAAGATGGAAGGAATTTTTTATAAAAACCAGCAACAAGATAAGAGAATTAGTCTTTTGGAGGAAGACGCTAGAAAATACAATATTGTTATACGTAATATTCCAGAAAATAGACCGGATGATTTGAAGCAGAGGGTGTTAAAATGGTTGAATGATTTTGGATTTGAATATACAGCAGCAAACTTAGTAAGTGTTTTTAGAATTGGTTATAAGAGGCAAGGTGGAGCGATTAGAAATGTTTTAGTAAGATTTGCAAACCTTGGAGATAAACTAGAGGTCATGGCAAAAATAAGGGAACTGGAAGGTGTTCCTAAGTTTGAGGAGAAAGAAATCCAAGTTTTTCCGGATATTTCCAGGGAAGACAGAGCTTGGAGATATCATTTGAAACCAGTTACAAAGCTCTTGAGAGACAATGATATTAAGTACAATTGGAGGCCACTACAGCAACTAAAATTTTTTTATAAAGGAAGGATGCATACTATTACTCCAGAAACAGACGTATTAAGATTAATTCGGGAGCTTGGGCTGATTGAGAAAGAGGAAGATTTGGTAGAAATTAAAGATTATATGCTTAAGACGGGTGGAGTACAAGAGGAATCCCCAATTTCGGAAGAAAAAGGTGCAACTGGCGGCCAAGATCCCAAGAGTTTAAAGAGAAAAGAAATTTCCCCGGCAGTTTCTGAGTATAAGAAAATTCGTGAAGATACCGAACGAACGCCAGACAAGATGGAGGATCTTAGTAGAAAGCAGGAAGCTGAGTCCGGGGCGAAGCCAGAGTTGTCTTCTTTTTTTGAAAGTGGAATTTAAAGAACAGCCCGAAGAGGTGACCCGACCATCGGCATGTCCCACTCCCCCACACTCTTTATATAGAGGCGATATCTGATTGAGGATGTGGGGGATGAAGATTGCTCGTTATTTGTTGTGGTTGTTGTGTCTGATATTTGAGTATTATGTGTATGTTGTTTGTTATATATTGTCTGTGGAGTTTTATGTTTCTGTACGTTTTTTTCGTTTGGTGTTGGGTGTGCACATAAAGGAAGAGGAGGGGTCAGAAATAAAACAGTTACCGCTTAAATGCGGTTTATAAAAATAATGACATGGAATGTGAAGGGTACAGGAAATCATATAAAAAGGAAAAGGTTGGAACTTAAATTTAAAAGGGACTCTCCAGATATATTATTCTTGCAGGAAACTCATCAAAAATCTGAGGATGTTAATAGAATGAACATTAAAGGTATGCAAATTTATGAAAAATCTTTTGGGACTTCCAAAGCTAGAGGAGTTGCGATATTGATATCAAATAGGGTATACTTTGAAAAAAAACAAGTAATTAGAGATGAGGAAGGCAGATATTTAATAATTATAGGGAATATTAACGAGCAAAAAGTGACATTGGTTAATTTATATCTACCGAATGAAAAACAAAAGGGATTTTTGGACAAAATTACTAAGATTTTGGAAATAGAAAGTGAAGGGAAAGTAATTGTGGCGGGAGATTTTAACTTAATTAGGGATAGAATTGATAGTAATAATCCTACCCGCTTTAGTCAAACAAATAAAGGGGAAATTTTAAATAAATGGATGTTTCAAAATAGTGTGGTAGATGTCTGGAGAGAGTTGAAAGGCTCTGAAAGGGTGTATACCTTTTGTTCTAAAGTACATAATACATATTCAAGGATTGATTATATTTTTGTTTCTAAAGATTTGTTGAATAAAGTAGATAGAATAGATGTGGGAATTTTTAAGGATTCTGATCATGCGGAAGTTATGATGGAAATAGATTTTAATTTTGAGAAAAAGGAAAGAGGTTGGAGATATGATGAAAAATTGTACAAAAGGGAGGAGGATAAAATATGGATATTCAAAAAATGGAAGGAAAGTTGGGAATTGAATGATAACGGAGAGATTAAATTTGAAATTGTTTGGGATACCATGAAAGCAATATTTAGAGGAGAAAGTATTAAATTGTCAAGTAGGAAATATAGAGAATACAAAGCTAAAATTGATCAGGATACAAGACAAATTAAGATATTGGAGAACCAATTCTCACTTACGAAGGATAAAAATTGTTTGGAGGAATTGACCTTACTAAAAACTAAATTGATAGAAGAAGATATTGAATTGGTTAAAAAAAATTTAAGATATTTGAATAGGGATTTTTTTGAATTTAGTAATAAAAATTCTAGGATATTGGCAAAGATGGCGAAAAATAAAACTCAAAAGAGAGAAATTGGTTCTCTGATAGATGAAAAAGGTACAAGGTGTTATAAGAGATTGGATAAATGTGAAGTAGCCAGGAATTTTTTTCAAAAATTATATTTAAAGAAATCAATTGATTTAGAAAAATTGAAGAATCATCTTGGAAAATATGGTATGAAAATAGATCAAACATACAAAGAGTTGATGGAAAGAGATATAACACAGGAGGAAATCAACGAAATAATACAAGAGTTAAAATTAGGGAAGACCCCAGGAGAAGATGGATTACCTGCTGAATTCTATAAAGATTTTAAAGAACTAATAATACCAAAACTGCAAAAATTATATAATGGTATTCTACATGGAGGAGAAGTCCCGATGTCATGGAATAAGACAGTAATATCTTTAATTCCTAAACCGGATAAAGATCTTGAGAGGATCGAGTCCTACCGACCTATTTCTTTAATCAACCAAGATGCTAAAATATTTACAGCAATTATAAGTAATAGATTAAACAGTTTTATAGACAAATATATAAGTTATAATCAAGTAGGGTTTGTTAAAGGTAGATATATGAGTGATATAATTAGAAGAGTATTGAATATTATAGATGTAGCAGAGAATAATGGAGATGAATTAGGTATAATATCGTTAGATATTTTTAAAGCTTTTGATTCTGTACAATGGGATACTATAAAAGTAATTATCGAGGCATTAGGCTTTGGTAATAAATTTATACATGTTATTTCAAAATTATATCAAAAAAGCAGTGCAAAGGTAAAGGTGAACGGAACAATGACGGAAGAGATTAAATTGGAAGCAGGTACGAGACAAGGGTGTCCCTTGTCTCCAACATTATTTTTGTTAGTTATGGAGGTCTTGATTAAATTGATAGAAGTAGATGAAGAGTTGGAAGGTTACAAGGGATATAAGATAAATTTATATGCGGATGACACTTTGATTATTTTGAAGGATATAGAGAAAGATTTAAAGAGGATAAATAAACATTTGATAGAATTTGAAGAAATGACAGGTTTAAAGGTAAATTGGTCAAAATCTGAATTATTAATAAATAAAGATGGTAAGGAGTGGGAGAGTATGCAAGAACAATTTGGGATAAGAGTTAAGAACACACTGAAATATTTGGGGATAACACTCTCATTTAAAGTTAGAGAATTAAAAAAAATTAATTATGAGGTGATGTTGAAGGAAGTAGAGAAAAAGATAGATAAATATAAAGAGATAAAGTTGTCTTGGTTTGGTAGAATTGCAATGTGTAAAATGATGTTGTTACCAAAGTTTAATTTTTTATTTGAGATGCTACCATTAAATTTGACAGAGAAAGATATAGAAGAATATCAGAAGAAATTGGATAAATTTTGTAATGGTGGGAAAAGACCAAGATTAATGAAGAAACTGTGGTATCAAAATCAAAAAGAGGGTGGATTGGGAATTCCCAATCTACTTAATTATTATCGGGCGTATAATATTAGAACTGTGATAAAAATACTTAAAGGTGGGGATGGTCATTGGAGAGATTTGGAGTTAAAAGATATTAAGAGATTTGGGTCTACATGGTTCCTAGATAGAGCAAAAACAAAAAAGGTAATTAATAGTTATTGGTTAAAGGGGTTGAGCAAAACTTGGAATAAATTTGTTAAAAAATTGATTCCGGATATAACGTTTTTGGGAAAGACAATTGAAAGTTGGCCGATTAAAACTAATTCAAGTCGGAACAAAGTAATTGAGGATGAAAATATAGGAAATATAGTAGATTGGTTAAAAGCTTCAGGAACTGAAAGTAGGAAGAAAAAAATAATTCAAAAACTGGAGTTAAATTGGTTTGAAAAAATACAGGTAGAAAAATGGAATATGAAGGCAAGGGGAATATGTAACATAGATAGAAGTAAAACTAAATTTGAAATTTTAGTATCTCAAATTATTAAGGATGAAGTTGGGTTAAAAGGACTTGTCAGTAAGATATACAAGATTATAAATTTTGATGGAAATCCACAAATGGTAATGAAAAGGAATTGGGAAGAAGATTTAAAGATTAAAATATTGGATTTGGATTGGAATGAGAATTGGAAGAGTCGGATTATGAAGACTTTATCTATAAGGATTAAAGAACATAATTTTAAGGTTGTTTGGAAATGGTATTGGACCCCTTTAAGATTATCACAGATAGATAAAAAAATGAGTGATAAATGTTGGAGATGTAATATGGAATTGGGAACTTACGAACATATGTGGTATAAATGTGTGAAAATTAAAAAGTTTTGGCAGCAATTGGAAACAACGATGTGTAAAATGATGAAAAGAATAATAATATTGAGACCGGAAACTATACTGTTATTGATAATTAACGAACTAGAGTTAACAAAATATGAGAAAGAACTGATTAGAATTATGATTATAATAGGTAGAATTGTAATAGCAAGATATTGGAAAATAGAGGTAAATATTAAAATAGAAGAATGGTATTGTGAAATGTGGAAATTAGCCTTAAACGATAAAATGACGTGTGATATTAAATTTAGAGAGGGGGTTTATAAAAATGATATTTTTTGGAAGACTTGGAAGCCATTTGTGGACTATGCACTTGGAACTTTGGATGTCTCGACGCCTGTACCGAGAGAACGTGGATTTTGGAGATTTTAAAGACAATAGACGACACTTGAAACCAACTCTTCCTTTTGTTTTGTACAGCACCGGGTGATATATTGTAAAAATTAAAAAAAAAAAAAAAAAAAAAAATAAAGCGCTCCATGGCACGGGACCTAGCTATCTGCGGGATCGGATCCTGCCTCATACATCCTCACGGCCGATTCGCTCCCACAGAGAGGGACTGCTCCGGGTGCCGTCCACTAGACTCTGTCAGCGGGCGACGCCCAGGGGAAGGGCTCTCTCTGTGGCGGGCCCGGCCCTCTGGAACGACCTTCCCCCCGATATTAGAACGACCACGGACCTCCGCTCCTTCCGCCTGAAATTGAAGACTCATCTTTTCCGCCTGGCCGGCCTAGGGTAGTCTCTCTGTCTATGGGTTTTTAAATGTATACTATATGTATTGGGTATTTTTAGTTAATGGGATTTTAGCACAGGATTGATTGAGTTTAATTCGTTTTAATTTGTATGTATTTTGTATATTTTTCGTTTTTTAATTTCCCTGTGCACCGCCCCGAGTCCCTGTGGGGAGAGGGTGCGGTCAATAAATTCAACTTATTATTATTATTATTATTATTATTATTATTATTATTATTATTATTATTATTATTATTATTATTATTATTATTATTATTATTATTAAAACACACTTTTTCTGTCTGGCTGGCCTGGGTTAGTCTCCGTCTATTAGGATTTTAGGGGATTTTAGTAATTTATAATTGGGGATTTTAGCGCAGGCATAATTTCAGTTTAATTTGTTTTTATCTATTCTATTTATGTATTTTATAGTTATTTTAATTTTCCCTGTGCACCGCTCCGAGTCCCCTTGGGGAGAGGATGCGGTATATAAATAAAATTATTATTATTATTATTATTATTATTATTATTATTATTATTATTATTATTATTATTATTATTATTATTATTATTATTATTATTATTATTATTATTATTATTAAGGCCCACCCACCTGCCCACCCTCCTTACCTGTATTTGAGCCGATTGGGGCTTGCGATGCTCCGCTGAGCAGCTGGAGAGTCACGGAGCATCGCAGGTGCTGAGTATGCATGCGCGCATGCAAGTGGTGTATGCCCGACCCCGTTGCACTCTACCGGTTGCACCGCGATCCGGAACCCACCACTGCTGCAGTATTGCCCTCTAACCACTGCACCATCGCAGCTCTAAACTAAGCTAAATGGCTGCTGAAGGCTGCAACGAGAAGAGGCTTGACAATATAGACTTTTTCTCTTATACAATAGCAGAGTTGGAAGGGACCTTGGAGGTCTTCTAGTCCAACCCTCTGCCTAGGAAGGAGGCCCTATACCGTTTCAGACAAATGGCTATCCAACATCTTCTTAAAGACTTGCAGTGTTGGGGCATTCACAACTTCTGGAGGCAACTTCTGTTCCACTGGTTAATTGTTCTAACTGTCATGAAATTTCTCCTCAGTTCTAAGTTGCTTCTCTCCTTGATTAGTTTCCACCCATTGCTTCTTGTTCTTCCCTCTGGTGCCTTGGAGAATAGTTTGACTCCCTCTTCTTTGTGGCAGCCACTGAGATACTGGAACACTGCTATCATGTCTCCTCTAGTCCTTCTTTTTATTAAACTACACATACCCAGTTCCTGCAACCATTCCTCATATGCTTTAGCCTCCAGTCCACTAATCATCTTTGTTGCTCTTCTCTGCACTCTTTCTAGAGTCTCCACGTCTTTTCTACATCTTGGCGACCAAAACCGAATGCAATATTCCAAGTGTGGCCTTACCAAGGCATTATAAAGTGGTATTAAAACTTCATGTGATCTTGATTCTATCCCTCTGTTTATGCAGCCTAGAAATGTGTTGACTTTTTGACA
Organism: Rhabdophis nuchalis; assembly: GCA_039707465.1. Lineage (NCBI taxonomy): Eukaryota > Metazoa > Chordata > Lepidosauria > Squamata > Natricidae > Rhabdophis > Rhabdophis nuchalis. The sequence continues at coordinate 11,047,137 of CM077656.1, forward strand.
GCTGCTGCACACTGCTGGCTCATATAGGATTCCAAGATCCCTCTCACAGTTGCTACTATTGAGCAAGGTGCCACCTATACTGTCCCTGTGCATTTTGTTTTTGTTGCCTAAATGTAGAACCTTACTCTTTTCATCATTGAATTTCATTTTATTAGATAGTGCCCAATGTTCAAGTCTGTCAAGATCCTTCTGTATCTTAAGCCTATCTTCTGGAGTGTTGGCTATTCCTGCCAGCTTGGTGTCATCTGCAAATTTGATGAGTTCCCCATTTATCCCCTCATCCAAGTCATTGATGAAGATGTTGAAGAGTCCTGGGTACTGTTCTTCTGGAACAGCTTGGCAGACCCCACACTCATGCAACCCTTGGGGTTCTGGAAGGTGTTTGTACTTCAATGTATTCAGGTACTCCAGAGAACAAAAGTGTAATTAAATTGTAATTACTTGTCTTATGATATGTTAGGTTTTATTTTCTGTTATTGTATTTGTTTAAGTGTTATGTGGGATTTGCTTTTATGCCTGTACTGGCTCTGCATTTGTTCTTATATGTTGTTTAGATAATCTCCCTGTAACAATTTATAAATTAAGAAATAAATTAAATAAATTCATCCACCCACCAGTTTTTGTTTTATAATAATGTTTTTTTTTAACACCTACAATTCATTTGTTTATGTGCCTTAAATTTGCCTTCAGGTCACTAGTAATCATTGCTTATGTAGCAGTAACTATAGCATTCCTACCTCTGAAGTAACCTTAATGTGTACATAATGATGGACTTTTTTTGGGGTGTAGAAATTCTATGGTTTATTTTTTTATTTTAGGAAAGTTTTAGGCCTCCAAAACATACATTGGTATGATAAATAATAAAAATCACTGAAGAAAGCTTGGTCAAAAATATCTTCTAGCCTTTGCACATTTTATTAACAAAAACATGTCTATTAACTCCTCTGGCATGTCACACAGTTTTTGAATTATGTATAAAAAGTGAAATATAGTCAGCTAATTACTGAAGGTATATTATGCAATAACAGAATAGAATAACAGAGGTGGAAGGGAACTTGGAGGTCCTTGCCCTGCTCAGGCAGAAAACCCTATATGATTTCACCTAAATATTTGTCTAATTTCTTCTTAAAAACTTTCAGTGTTGGAGCATTCACAACTTTTGGAGGCAAATTGTCCCACTGATTAATTCATTTGTTAGGAAATTTCTCCTTAGTTTCCTTCTTTCCTTGATTCCACCCATTGCTTCTTGTTCTACCCTCAGGTGCCTTGGAGAATAGCTTGACTCCCTTTTCTTTGTGGCAACCCCTGAGATATCTGAAGATTGCTATCATGTCTCCCCTGGTCCTTCTCTTCACTAAACTAGACATACCCAATTCCAGCAACTGTTCTTTATATTTTTTAGCCTCCCATCCCCTAATCATCTTGGCTGCTCTTCTCTGCACTCTTTCTAGGGTCTCCACATCTTTTTTACATCGTGGTGACCAAAACTCAATGCAGTATTCCAAGTGTGGCCGTCCCAAGGCCTTATAAAGTGGTATTAACACTTCATGTGATCTTGATTCTATCTCTCTGTTTATGCAGCCTAGAACTGTGTTGGTTTCTTTGGCAGCTGCTGCACACGGCTGGCTCGTATTTAAATGGTTGTCTACTAGGACCACAAGATCCCTCTCACAGTTGCTACTATTGTGGAAGGTGCCACCTATATTGTACCTGTGCATTTCATTTTTGTTGCCTAAATGTAGAACCTCACTTGTTTTTCACCATTGAAATTCATTTTGTTAGATAGTCTGATAAAATTGTTAGATAGTTTGATAAAAATTATTTGGAGTTATGGCTGGGCTACGGGAGGTATTTGGCTGAACAGGGAAAACAGAAAACGAGCAAAACATACACACAATAGCAGGGAATGTTTTTATACATTGAAGAAATTTCCTGAAGTAACTGGTAAGCTCATGAGTTGAGTACAGTCACCTGAATCCTAAACTGGTCAGAACTAGTTCCCTATCTGCAAATAATCTCAGGCTGGAGCATTTCAATTTTGAAACCTTTTCATCTTCCTAATCATGTTTCCTTTTGGTAATGATTGGTGACAACCTGCCAAGGCTGAGAACTGCTGTTCCACACCAATAACTTTATATTTTAAAAGTAGTTACACTATTTACGTTTGTAACGCAAATAAATGTGTATTATATGACACTCTTGTGAAGTAATTGCACAGAATATTTTATTTACATTTAACATTGGTGATACATAAATATTCAACAACACGTTTAGTTTAAAAGAAAGATATTTTAGTACAAAAGCACAAAATAAATATATTAAAAAATGTTATTCTATCTTCTTTTAAAGGAATGTTTAGCTTGCACCCAGACTAAGAAATGGATGAATGCAATATAATTTTCTTTAACAGTTATAAAGATACTATTTGACATTATCATGTTTCTATAAAAAGTTTTTAAAAACTACCATTAATTTTGGTAGCAGTCATACATAAGTAGATTTTTAACCAAAATTACAATCAGAGGGCAAGAAATTATTTAATTCTTCCAAGATTATTTGTTTTCATTAAAATGGACCTAAACAGTACAATTGGAATGTAAGGCAGTAAGAATATTATGACTAGTAATTGGGTGGAAATTTCGCCAGAGACCCCAGCTCTCTAGGCTGGTAAAAAAACAAAGTTTCCAAAACCCAAGTTTCTGGGAGAAACACTTTCATGTAATCATGAGACATCATGATTGAGTTTTATTAATGAAAAAGGTGCTTAAATTTTTAGTCCAAAAAATAAAGCACTAAGAATTGGCTGAGATGTATTTTTCACAAGCAATTGGTTATATCAAATCTATATGATTTAGTAAACCTTTCCAATCTTAATTGAAGTATGGAGTTTCATCCTCAGAATAAAGTTTTTTTTAATATATCAAATAATGAATATAATGTGGAACAATATGAATCTCTCAATATCCTACTAGATCTGTCGTATTACATCCATAGCATGATAGATTGAATTTCTAAAGCTTTCATTATTTGTTTGGGGATTTTTCCCCCTTTTAGCCCATAAATGTCATCATTGGGGAGGAAAACTCATGGGGAGTATTAGTTGAGAGTATGAAATGTATCATATGAATACATAAAAGGTCAGCATCTTGGAAGAAGATGGGACTAGGAGACGTATGGACTAATAAATTAAAAACATTGGGTCCCTAGTATCTAAAGTTTCTGCTTCTCACACATTAATTATCTGTCTGTCCATGTATAATTCTTCTAGCATTATTCTAACAATCATATTATTTTCTTTTGTGACCCAAAAACAGGGACAAATTATCATTCATGATGAATATGCATAATGTTCCAATGCCATTTTCTAATTCTGGCGAAAACAATCGTAAACAGGAACAACTGACTGATCATTTGCACAGGCTTGCTTTCTCTTGCATTATTCAGGCTGTAACATTCTTGTTTTGTGGATTTCCAGCCAGCTGGACCAGTACTTAGGACAAGGAACTATGAAGCGCAACTTATCCTAGATCAGGGGTTCCCAAACTTGGCAACTTTAAGACTTGTGGACTTCAACTGGCTGGAGAATTCTGGGAGTTGAAGTCCACAAGTCTTAAAGTTGCCAAATTTGGGAACCCCTGTCCTAGATCATAGCTGTACTGTGCCATACAGATCTATCAACTAGCACCATCGTTGGGAGAAAGAAAGGAATCAACCTGCTCTTCGTCCTTTAATGTACACTGATGTTACTAGCAGAAGGAAAGGGTGCCCAGGTTGGATATGTATGGAGGTTGAACATCGGCTGAGCCCATGTCATAATGGCAAGCATCACAACAGCTACGCCAATGATGTTTATACCCAGTCCAGCTTTTACCTAAAGAAGGAATATATGTATATAAATATATATTAAGCAAATCAAAACTTAACAGAAAGACCAACTTTTCTAGAACAAACTTGCAAAAATTAAGAGAAGTGATATAATAATGATTAAAAACTATTATGTATACATGGATAGCACTAAATTTCGAATCCGAATAATCAACTGAACACTGCTGATTATTTCCTAAACTCTTGTTTTCTCATTTTTAGTTTTCATTGCTGGAAGGTGTGATGTGGATCACCAGATGAAAACTGATGGGGTATATTTTAATGCTAATGTAGGTAGGCTCTTCTGCCCAGGGAAGTTTCTTGCTGGTACCTTGATAATACTGCATTTCAGACCTTTGAATGAATACCACCGGGCTTCCTATAGAAGCAGGATATGGAGTTGAGGTCCGCAAGTCTTAAAGTTGCCAACTTTGAAGACCTCTGCCTGAGACAATGGATGTTTTGTATACCTCTGGAGATTGGTTTTTCCAGAAGGTAGTGGTAGCAAAACAGAAGGCACACTTCTTTGATCCCTTAAGATGTCAACATTTAATTGCGGTGACTGGAGCACAACCACTCTTGCCTGAATGTACTGGGCAGGCAGAAATGATCAGAGTAGGTGGTCTCACAAATAATATATGAAGGGCTTTCTAGATGACAACTTGAATTGCAGCTGGAAGCCAATTGATAGCCAGTTCAGTTCACTTGTTAGTGATATCACACAGGAGTAATAAGAACTGTCTGTTATGGCACAGAACCCTTCATTTTGGGCCAGCTATAGCTTCTGGATGATCTTTAAGGGGAGCTCACCTAGTGGTCCATTGCAATAATTCACCACAGTCAACTGCATCAAAAGCTGCTAACAGATGACATAGCACAAGGGTGATGCACCATTACATCCAATTTCTGTCAAATCAGTAATACATGAAAATTTGACCGAAACTGTCCAGATCATCTATGTCTTCCAAGATCTTCTTTAGCTGCCATCTAACCACCTTTTCCACAACTTTCCCCACAATATTGGAATATTGGAAACTGGATGATAATTGTGAAGGATTGGTGGTGGTGGGAGTTTGGACGGACAGCAATGGCCTCTTGAGAATTAAAGCTTCTTTGCTGCCACCACCATCGGCGCATATAACAGATGTCATTATACTTTCTCATGTATTCTCAATATTATTAACAACAATAACATTTGAAAATAGTTCACAAATTATTCTTTTCTTACTGTTAACTTACCATATCAATCACTTTCAGGTGGCCATAAGAAAATACAATGGCATTGGGTGGGTTTGCTACTGGTAGCAAAAATGCAAATGACGTACAGAGGGTTGTTGGTATCAAGATATAAAGCGGGTTAACTTGGATGGCTTCAGCCTATTAGACAAGAGAAATTCATCCAGAGTCACTGTGAGTGAGTTGAGCAGCCATATAAATTTGTTTAATAAATAAATATAATGAATAATGCAAATACACTCTTAAAATGTGATTTTAATGCATCTCGGTAAATACCATAGAACTTCAAGCTTCAATTATGCTTTTGCTTAAGAGTCAAATAAACGTTGATTGTTTTTCTTTTCAAATTTGTTATAGCTCACAAAACTAACAAAGAAAAATCCTATTATGAATTATTCACAATACTTTATTCTTGTAGTCTTGAATTAAGTAATCTTGTATAACTAACCATTCTATGCCATTAATTCCTATTGCAAAGCTCCTGTTTTAATTCCAACCCTTTAATGATCTTTAACTGCTATGAGTGCAGATAAGATGTTTCAAACCTAAATCAGATTACTTACCAGAGGGGCTAAGATAGGCAAAAATATAGTGATTGTAGCAGGATTGCTGGCTACTTCAGTTATTGTGGTCACAATCAAGGATGAAATGAGAATTATTAACCATATGGGTAGTGATCCTAATGGGGTTAATTTGCTTCCAATCCAGGCTGAGAGTTTTGACTCCTGGGAAAAACAATAATTGCTTAGTTATCTATAAATTTAATTAAACAATCTGTGTGAATGTAATTTTAACCAAATGGCTTCTTAATCCAAAAGATCAGTGTGGAGATGGAAAGAGACAAGACACCCATCCCTACAATATGATGTACTTTTCCTTCTAGCAAAATATATTCATAGCACATGGAATGTTCAGCCACAGTGAGTGGATCTATTTTAACCCCATAAGTAGTGTGCAACATTTTGTATAGATAGCCACAGCTGCTTAGATACAGATCTGATAAATTGCATCCATATCTGCAATTTATATTTTAGATATAAATATATTTAAATATATTTTAGAGATTCTTGATTTGTGTGGATGACCCTTAAATATGTTGATGAGTGTGAAAATGCTCAGGTGAACATTTGCTTGAGACACATTTTACAAATAGTAAAATAATAATTGGAGGTTTATAGAACAATCCTAATAATATACTGTACTTGTATCAATGGGGAAATGTTCAAGATAAGTATGTCTTGGATCATCTCTTAGATTCAAGCAGCTTTGATTTAAGCCCGCTATTTTTTAACCTCAGTCATGTCTAGTGCAAAGAATGATAATGAGTCCACATGAAGAATAAAACTATCGGTATGCTTCAGCATTAATACATACTTAGAATAGATCTAGTTTAACAAATAGTTCTCCAACAATTGCACATAGCTTAAACTTCTACATAAATCAGTGGCTCCCAAGTCTCAAGCTTTTTTCTGATCATGCCCAACCTAAGCATCTCTAAAATCCTGATGCCTCCCCAACCCCCCCCCCCCCCCGACATCTAATTCTTACTTTACTCAAAAAGTGAACTCTACTCACCTGGAAGAACCCTAAAAGGCCATTAACTGGGTTTAAACAAGGTTCAAATTGCCCCCATGTAGGGTGTGGGCCCCACATTGGGAACTACTGATCTAAATGTTAAAGCATTTCTTTTCACTAAACAAGGTCTAGCCTTCACATGAGGAAAAACATGCTCATTTGTAGCACCTCGCTGAAGATTTTACCTACATTGATTGCAAAAACACATTGAGCAACCAAATAAATTCCAGCATTGTATTTTATGAATCTGAGTGACTGCACAACATATCCAGACTTTTAATGACTGGAATGGGAAAATCCTGCAATATATTGCCAATAGAATATTCTTATGGGAGACTGGAGGTCAAAGCACAGGCCACATGATATATATGAAGCATGAGGAACAGATTGCCTTTTTGAGGAAAAGCTTGTGCATATTTTACTTTAGACAGCAGGTGCTTCTTGCTGATTTCAATAAATTTGGTGTGCCTAAACAATTTCAGGAATAACGTTTTGCCATTAGATAAGTGACACCAATAAACAAAACCATTGAAAGATCACTGCCATTCCTTGCACTTCTCTTGTAACTTCTCTTAGACCTTATAAACTGATGAAATGGTAAAAAACCTGCATTACCTCACAGCCATCAGCCAGCGCAAACCCACCGCCAACAAGGATGGCAATTTCCCAGGGCATGCACGCTTGGAATTCTTTCCAAGATATCAGTGGACTGTAGTCAAAAACAACTGAAAAGACAGAAAGGGTTTTTTTAAAATATATATATGTATATATATATATATATGAGTAACTATAGAAAAATTCCCTGCAGACATCCTTTTATCACTTTTCCATTTGATTCTAAACATATTTTCACCCAGATACATCTGGAAGGGGTTGGTAGGGAGGTGATGAAGGAAAGTCAAGGGATAAATATTATTAAATATTATTTACTATTAAATATTATTTACTATTAAATATTATGCCTACTAGTAGGATCTTTATGTTAATTTGGGTTACTTATATGTTTCATTCATGCTGTGATGGCAAATATGTTTAAAATTATGCTTTTTACAAGAATAAATAATTTTTTTTAAAAAAAGACAATGGAAAAAAAAGAAAAGTTAAGGCAATGGCTTCCTTGGCGTATTTTCAACCAACATTTAGAAATTTTTTTTAAACATACTCTCATGTACTTCTCTTCCCCCATTGGAGATGATAACAACACATCATGTGGTGTTAACACACCAAGGCAAATTGTCTACAATCTATATCTCCACCCAGGCTCTTGGCTCAGTTAGAACAAGAAACTGTTGAGTAAACTTCAATACCTGCATTTGCACCACAAAAATGATACATAATTGTCTACAAAGCCCAATGAGGTGGTGCATACATTTTACTAAGTATAAATGTAAGAAGTCCCTTTAGGGATGAGGTTAAGGTGCAAATGACACACAAGGATCCTACAATAGATAGATAAAATTATGTCATAGAAACTTGGGTAGAGAGTTTCTTTATTTCAGAGATGTGCTTTCTTCTCATCCACTGAATTTTCACTTTCTTGGAAGGGGAGATCTTGTTAGAAATAAATCTCACAACTGAATTGCAGTATGCCTATTCAAACAGCTGTAGGTCAGATGAATATCAGAAGAATGCAGATGTATGTATGTATGTATGTATGTATGTATGTATGCATGCATGCATGCATGCATGCATAGGGTTGCATAATTTTCTAAATTAAGCAATTGCAGCAAAAATGGGAAATATACTCAACTGTTTTCTCCATTTGAAGTTCTAGACAATCTTTTTGCAGGAATGATGAAGAAGAGGAGCCCAATTAGTAAAGCCACTGTTGAATCTGTAGCAAAGCCTGGATACCTAAGGAAAGAGATATTTACTTGGAAAATAAATATTACAAGTCTAGGAAAAGAATTTGGTGATTATCTTTCAGCAATACTATGCATCAACCCAATTAGGCTTAGTTATACTTCAGAATACTTTCAGAAAGTATTTATTTGAAGGTATTGGGTACTATGTTGGGTTAATAATCAAATATACTGTCTGGAATATTTTTCTCTCTGAAGAAACAGTGCAGCAGCCTAAAGGAAATCAGATGTCATTTTATAAATTTCAATCTTTTAAGTAAAGCACTTGTACAGTTCATCTTTTGACTTGCCTGAAAATATATATGCCATTTCCACCTACTGGAAATGCCAACAAATTCTGTTAATGTTTGTTAGAGAAATTACAGATGCTTACATGCAGTATGTGAATATATGTGGAGAGATATTACGTTTAGGAAGAAAAATTGATTGTTTTATAAAATAAATATCTGAAGCGTGATCTCTCCCACTTTTTAAGAATGGGCAAATCTGACAATATGATTTTCTTGTAGCTGCTTACTTTAACTCAGAAGTTTAGTTCATCTTATTCTAATCTTTAAAAAAAAAAAGTTTTTGCTAAAATTTGATAAACATTTCAGCATATGTATCAAAATTCACTCTTAGTTCTTCCAAATGTTTCTAGGACTCGGTGTTTGCAAACAAATTTCTCTTAAACACCATATCTTCCCAAATATGGTTCTAATTTTATTTATTTTCTTTAAACCTCAGATGAAAAACATTGTAAACAGATGGTTAAAAATTATGTTCGGCTTATAGCGAAAGGTAAAAAAACGGTAATTTTACTTAAAGTTGACATATTTGCTAAAAGTAACCCAAAATAAAAAGTGTCTTTATTTACAGCCTGTTTCTTTTGTGGGGAGGAGAGACGCCTGGATTTTCTTAAACTATAGTTATCGTATGATGCTAGGGGCTTAAATCAGCTTTATCACTGGGCATGTATTTCGACTTCAATTTATTTATCAAATGCTGGTAATGTTTTTTTTAAAAAATATTCATTATTGACACGAACCACAAAACTCCAAATTCAAATCCATTATTGGCACAATCCTCACAATCCATAATAAAATCGACAATTGCATTCCTCTACTCTACTCTACTCTACTCTACTCTACTCTACTCTACTCTACTCTACTCTACTCTACTCTACTCTACTCTACTCTACTCTACTCTATTATTTATTTATTTATTTTATTAAATTTATACCCCGCCCTTCTCCAAAAGGACCTAGGGCGGCGCACAGGAATTTAGAATACAATACAAAATCAAGTAAAATTTTTAAAACTGATTTGATACCATCCTGCGCTAAAAACAAATTAAAATCCCCAAATTTAAAACTGTCTAAAATAGTCATTTGTGGAGGTTACGCTAGGCCGGCTAAATGGAACAAATGTGTCTTTAAACACTGGCGGAAGAGGCGGAGGTTGGAGATGGTGCGAAGTTCAGGGGGTAGGTCGTTCCAAAGGGCAGGGCCCGCCACAGAGAAGGCTCTTCCCCTGGGTGTCGCCAGTCGGCACCCTGAGAAGGCCCTCTCTGTGGGAGCGGATCGGCCGTAGGGATGTATGGGGCAGGAGGCGGTCTCGCATATAACTAGGCCCCGAGCTACTCTACTCTACTCTACCCTACCCTACCCTACCGTACCTACCTTACCCTACCCTACCCTTTGGTATGTTGATTGGGGTATAAATATATTTTAAGCCAGAGTTCTGTTTGTTTGTTTGTTTGTTAGTTTGTTTCTTGCATTATAGACAGTTGACTGAGGTTCTGACCCTTTGATCTATTTATCTATACAATGTATAGACTTCCTGACTCCCAATCATTATGGGCAGTTTACAATTAAAAGTTAAAAATAAGTACAACAGGCACAAAAAGAATCACAGATGGCCCCCAAAACAACAACATCCAACAGAAATTCCACCAACGGGCTCAATCTTCATTCTGCTCCAGAGCTTGGTAGATCTTTACTATCTACCTGAACCATCCAGCAGTCCAGAGGCAAGCTGGACATGAATCTGGGACAGAAAAGTCATACTTCCTGAGCTCAGGAAACAACATTACTTAAATAGTGAAACCTGTAGCATCCTCACTCAGCCCGACGAAACCAAATGGGTCGGAAAAAATGGAGACAGGCAGTCCCTCAAATAAACAGGCCCTATTCCATGAAGACTTTTACAGGTGATAAATAACATTTGTATTGCTGAAGACAACGTGTAACCAGACTACTTAACAGAAGAGTGAGGCGATATATCTCAACATGACTAACGGTGCCTATTCTTATAGACATGACAAATTTTGTTTTATACCTGATCCTAGTTCCCGGTTTGAAAATAGCAGATAAAACTGTTGTTGTTACAGTCTTAGACAATTTAGCTATTAATAGCAATAGCACTTAGACTTATATACTGCTTTACAGTGCTTCACAGCCCTCTCTAAGCAGTTTACAGAGTCAGAACATTGCCCCCAACAATCTGGGTCCTCATTTTACCCACCTCGGAAGGATGGAAAATTGAGTCAACCTTCAGCCTGGTGAGATTTGAACTGCCAAATTACAGGCAGCAGGCTGGCCACCTCAGCTCTTACTTTAGATCAACTTATTACTAATCAAGTTTTCAAAATACGGTACTTGTATTCATTGCAGATTGAATTTTGATTGCCTAAAATATTTCTTGATATTGCAATAGACCTTGATATGTTAACAATATCTAAAACTCCTATATTATTGCTATTGTTATATGGAATTCGAATAATTCAAAACTCACCAAATTTTTAAATGTTTTATATTAATCTGTGCAAATAATTATTTTGTATAGAGAGTTGAGGCACCTTATATTTGTGAATCAATGACAAAGGGACTTAACATTGTAGGCATATTTCCTATGATCTTAAAATAAGATTAATTCAACAAAAACCTCTTGTTCTTGGTTTCTGGACTCCCTTGAGAACACTTTAAAAAGGTTAGCCTAATTTCATTAATTTAGAAGTACAAGGACATAATAATAATAATAATAATAATTTTATTTTTAAACCGCACCCTCTCCCCACAGGGACCCGGGGCGGTGCACAGGCAGAATAAAAACAGTCAATAAATACATACATTTCTAAAAAACAATTAAACCAACCCTGTGCTAAAAATTCACTAAAAATATGCTACCCCATTAAAAACCCCAAAGACAGAGAGACTATCCTAGGCCGGCCAGACAGAAGAAGTGTGTTTTTAGCTTGAGACGGAAGGAGCGGAGGTCAGTAGTCATCCTGATATCGGGGGGAAGGTCGTTCCAGAGGGCCGGGCCCGCCACAGAGAGAGCCCTTCCCCTGGGAGTCGCCCGCTGACAGAGTCTAGTGGACGGCACCCGGAGAAGTCCCTCTCTGTGGGAGCGGATCGGCCGTGAGGATGTATGGGGCAGGATCCGATCCTGCAGATAGCTAGGTCCCGAGCCATGGAGCGCTTTGAAGATGATAACTAACACCTTGAAGCGCACCCGGAAGACAACAGGTAGCCAGTGCAGCTCGCGCAAGAGCGGTGTTATGTGGGTCGACCTAGTGGTCCCCATAATTGCTCGCGCTGCTGCATTCTGGACTAGCTGAAGCCTCCGGGTGCACCTCAAGGGGAGCCCCATGTAGAGAGAGTTGCAATAGTCCAGTCGGGATGTCACGAGAGCATGAGTGACTGTGCGAAGGGCGTCCCGATCCAATAGGGGGCGCAATTGGCGAACCAGGCGAACCTGGTAAAACGCCCTCCTGGCCACGGCTGTCACTTGATCTTCCATGGACAGCCGGGTATCCAGGAGGACACCCAAATTGCGCGCCCCATCCACAGGGGCAAGATGTTCGCCCCCTATGGCCAGCGATGGGGTGAGCTGGTTGAATCGGGCAGCCGGAAACCACAGCCACTCGGTCTTGGTCGGGTTGAGTCTGAGTCCGTTCCTTCCCATCCAGATCCGTACGGCTTCCAGGCACTGGCACATCACCGCTACGGCATCGTTGGGGTGGTTTGGGGTGGAAATGTACAGCTGTGTATCATCAGCGTACAGATGGTACTCCACCCCAAAACCACGGATGATCTCACCCAGCGGCTTCATGTATGTGTTGAACAGGAGAGGCGAGAGGACCGACCCCTGAGGCACCCCGCATGTGAGGGGTCTCGGGGTCGACCTCTGCTCCCCTGCCAACACAAATTGCGATCGGCCAGAGAGGTAGGAGGAGAACCACCGTAAAACGGTGCCTCCCACCCCCAACCCCCCCAGCCGATGCAATAGGATACCATGGTCGATGGTATCGAAAGCCGCTGAGAGGTCTAATAGGACCAGGATGGAGGAACATCCCCCATCTCTGGCCCTCCAGAGATCATCTACCAACGCGACCAATGCCGTCTCGGTGCTATGCCCGGGCCGAAAGCCGGACTGGCGCGGATCTAGATACTCAATTTCCTCCAGGTGACGGGGAAACTGTTGTGCCACCACACTCTCAACAACCTTCGCCAAAAAGGGAAGGTTGGAGACTGGACGATAGTTGTTTAAAAGAGCTGGGTCCAAAGAGGGCTTCTTAAGGAGGGGCCTCACCATAGCTTCTTTTAGGGAAGTAGGCAAGGATCCCTCACTTAAGGATGCGTTGACAACCTCTTGGAGCCAGCCTCGTGTCACCTCCCAGGATGCCAGTACAAGCCAGGAGGGACACGGGTCCAATAAACATGTGGTGGCTCGCAGTCGCCCACGTAACCTGTCCATATCTTCGGAAGTAACGGAGTCAAACTCCTCCCAAACAAGATCTCTCTCGTGGCATCCCACTGGACCAAGAATGGGGGCTAGCTCATTCTGTATCTGAGCGGTTTTCTCCTGCAGAAAAGTCACAAATTCCTCTGCTCTACCCTGTAATGGGGCTTCCCGCTCCCTCTGTTGAAGGAGGGAACGGGTCACCCTAAACAGGGCGGCAGGGCGGTTTTCTGCGGATGCTATGAGGGTGGCACAATGATGACGTTTGGCCACTCTCAGCGCCACAATGTAAGTCCGTAAATGGGCTCTTACCTGTGTCCGGTCAGATTCAGAACGGCTAGACCTCCATCTTCCCTCTAGGCATCTCTTGCGGCGCTTCATCACCCGCAGCTCCTCAGTAAACCAAGGAGCTAGGGTGGTTCGCCGCCGCAAGAGAGGCCGCAAGGGCGCGACCCGATCCAAGGCTCCCACGGCAGCAGAGTTCCATGCGGCCGTGAGGTCCTCCATCGGGGCGCGGGTCAGGGATACAGGAAATGGCCCAAGCGCTGTCTGGAACCCATCCGGGTCCATCAAGCGCCTGGGGCGGTACCAGATTGGTAACTCTGGTTCCGCCTCCCCGCGGAGGGGAGCAGCGGTCGGAAAGTCGAGCCGGAGAAGTGAGTGGTCTGACCATGACAAGGGTGTGATGACTATATCCCCTATACCCAGATCACTCTTCCATTGGCCTGAGACAAAGATGAAATCCGGCGTATGTCCACCCTCGTGGGTGGGGCCCTGAATTACTTGGGTCAGGTCCATGGCCGTCATGGAAGCCATGAACTCCCGAGCTGCCACGGATGATTCGCCCAACGATGGCAGATTAAAGTCCCCCATGACTAAAAGTCTGGGGGTCTCCACTGCCACCGTGGCGATCACCTCCAGGAGCTCGGGCAGGGCTGCTGCTACATAGCGGGGAGCCAGGTATACAACCAGCAAGCCCAACTGCCTCAAATGGTTCGTTTTATTAATGCTTTAGGATTGTAATCCATATGATTGTTAGAGAATTTTGAGAAAGTGAATGTATTTTTAAATTACAAATAAAAAAATATAGATCTATCAGTATATGAACTATAGATTTCTTAAGGTTAGGGAGAAGAATCTTTCTGCTCAATAGATAAAGATAAAGCTAGCAAAGATGTATAATTTGTTTTCTTTAAGTGGGTGTTTTTCGTAATGAAAAGATGGAGAAATATTTCATGGGATTTGCTTACAAAATCATCTGAATGTTATGTAATAGATTATGGTTTGCTTTACTCCTTCCTTCTATATTTGTCTTTTTTTTAATTGTCTTTCTGTCATATTTTTTTAATTAGAAAAGCAGTGGAGTTTTAAAAAAACCATTCAGCATTATATCTTCATCTGTCATAAACTGTTAAAACTCATGTAAAAGAAACATTGTTATTTAGTAAAGCTGTTTAAAAAGGTATTGTAAAAATGGTATTGTCAGTAACTATAAAAAGGCTTGATAGCTTCTGGCAAACATCCCAGAAAAATCATCTTTGGCAAAAAAAAAACCAACAACAAACCTGTAGGATTATATGGGCCTACTTTGAGTTGACTCTGAGTGCATCCTCTGGACTGAAAAGCTTCACTTTTTTTCTTTTTTCTTTTGCCAAATTCTAGCTACAAAAGGATTATTCACGACTAACCAATCAGAGGCAGAAAAAAAAATGCAAATTCTTCTTGTGAACAAGAAACAAAGCGACCAACCTCACAGCAGGCACTGAAGATTTAAAAAGTCACTAAATAGTTTGAGATGTAGCAGCAACAGATTACAGATTAACAGAGTTGGAAGGGACCTTGTAGGTCAGGGGTCTCCAACCTTTGCAACTTTAAGTCTGAAGGACTCCAGCTCCCAGAATTCTCCAGCCAGCAAAGCTGGCTGGAGAAGTCTTGGAGCTGAAGTCCTTCAGACTTAAACTTGCAAAGGTTGGAGACCCCTGAAGTAGAGCATTCCAAGCATTAACCACTCTGTTGCTGAAGTTATATTGTCTGTAATTGAGTTTGGAGAGATTTACCTTGCCATTTAATATTTGTAATATTTGCCATGATTGATATAATATCTCCAACATACATTTTTCCTATTAAAAACTCAGAATACATGATGTTCATTCTTGATAAATGATCTTCTAGTCCAGGGGTCTCCAACCTTTGCAACTTTAAGTCTGAAGGACTTTAGCCTCCAGACTTCTCCAGCCAGAATTCTGGGAGCTGAAGTCCTTCAGACTTAAAGTTGCAAAGGTTGGAGACCCCTGTTGTAGGTCATCTAGTCCAACCCCCGCTGAACTAGGAGGCCCTACACCATTTCTGACAAATGGCAGTCCAATCTTTTCTTGAAAGCCTCCAGTGATGAAGCACTCACAACAATGCTTCTCCTTCATTGAATTATTCTGAATTCTCTGTCATATCTGACAGGGATAAAAGAAATCCCAGGGAACATGTAGAAACTTTTAAAATGACAGTTGTAACTTTCTCAAGACCTTGACAACTCTCTCTTTAGTAGCCCTATTTTAGCATTCAGAGCAATTTAGGTATAAAAACTGCCCAGTTTTCCTTTAGGCATTGTGGCATAGAATATATAAACCATATTCATAGATAATGAGGTATTCTGCAGAATACCTCATTAGTCAAGAAAAACTAATGGTAAACCTCACATGAACTATTCTGTATGGGGTTCTTATAATCGTACGTGTTGCCATGGAAATTTCATGGAACTAAATGTAAATAATTTTTGAAAATAACATCTGCAAAGAAGATTTTACTCACACACACATACAAAACTTCATATTTAGTAGCATATATAAATCAGCCAAACACCTGAATGGATTCTGGAGTGTTCACCTGAAATTTCATGCCAGAAGCAGAATATAATGGATATTCAAAAGTAGTTAAAAAGAAATCATAATTGGGGTGCAAATCTAACAGAGAAAAATAAAACCATAAGAAGGTATTGTTAGGATACTCAGCCTTATATTGGGTTGACAATATATATGAGCCTATGTTCTTAAGGAGTTATGTAGCTTTAAGAACTAAGTATAATTTGATTGGCTGTAATTATACCGCTCTACTATAAAGGAAGCTCAGGAACACAAGCTCATTCCCTGTTTGATCCCTGTTCGATTCCTTGTGATACTGTGTTTTCCTGATTGCCGTTTGAGAAGCTGAAGAAGAAGAAGGAGGAGGTTTTGTTTGCATCACTGTAAGATAAACTCTGTTTGATGTAGGACTGTTATCATTGTTTGAGAAGTTAGTCGGAAGAAGCATTTTAGTTGCTACAAAGTAAAGACTATTTATTTTCTTACTATCACTGTTTTAGAGTTTGTTTGTGGTTTACAGCAACGTATCTCCTTACTGTCCGGTGAATTACACTATTCTGCATTCATTAGCTAACACTGGTAAAGGAACCAGAGTTCTGACACTGGTTCTGAACCCAGAGTAGCTAACATGTATGATTATATTCCAGGTAAAGAAATGACTCTTATGTCATGTTTATCTAACACCTCCAGTGTTTTAAAAAAAACAAAATATAGTGACTCTTCAAGTTGATCTAAGCAAACTGGATATCCTATTGTAGATGCAAGACTAAATGGGTGAAAATGGGGAAAATAGAGATAGTCCCCTAAAATGTCAGTTATCCAGATACCTACAATATTTTAGCATATATATAACTGTCAATGACTACTTCAGCTTCAACCACAATAATACACAAGCAAACAATAGATACAACCGCAAGGTGTTGTAGGAAAGCCAAGACACACAGACAAGCTCTTCAAAGCAGCAAAGAGTTTATTGTGCACAGATTCAGAGATGGGCTCGTAGCCCATACAAAATGTCTGAACCCCCCAAATATTGACAAGGATTGTCTCTTATACCCTCGGTGACGTAGACATTCCTGTTCTCCTACATCTGCCCAAATATGGAGTTGGGGGACTCGAAAACCTACCGGTTGACACAGTTTGCTTAGGTCGACAAGATATATGCATTCAGAGGCTATTTGTGGCTAGCAAGGAGATAAATGGGGAAGTTGCTGGGAAACGATCGTGGGAGCAACCCAGCAAACAGGATGCTGTGTGGGGCAGGACCTTTTTGCAAATACAGCAATATATTGAGCGTAGCGTGCAATTTTTACTTCTTGACCAAAGTTTACTTGACCAATGTTTCAGGCCTAGGCCTCTGCATTGTCCGTTGCTACCTCAAGGTAAACCGTTACAAACTCAATTGAGAAAATACTACTTCAGAAAACGAAGTGGTCAATGCCTGGAATGCTCTTCCCGACTCTATTGTTGCATCCCCAAGCCCCTAAAACTTTAACCTTAAACTGTCTACCGTGGACCTCGCCCCATTCCTAAGAGGTCTGTAAGGGGCATGTATAGGCGCACCAGCGGTTTTACCGTCCCTGTCCTACTGTCTCCATTTATTCGTACCCATTTGTACCCATATTTATACTTGACAAACACTTGACAATATAAAACTTGACAAACCAACTAACTAAATAATAAAATAAAATAAAACAAAACTTGATTCATTCAATAATTTTTGGTAGCGGAATAAGAAGTTAGAATTTTGCTCCCCCTGGTCCTAGTCTAATATTTAACCACCACATTTTACTTGCTCTTACAATACAATAGCAGAGTTGGAAGGGACCTTGTAGGTCTTCTAGTCCAACCCCCTGCGTAGGCAGGAACCTTATACCATTTCAGACAAATGGCTATCTAACATCTTTTTAAAGACTTCCAGGGTTGGGGCATTCACAACTTCTGGAGGCAAGCTGTTCCAGAGGTTAATTGTTCTAACTGTCAGGAAAGTTCTTCTTAGTTCTAAGTTGCTTCTCTCCTTGATTAGTTTCCACCCATTGCTTCTTGTCCTGCCCCCAGGTGCCTTGGAGAATAGTTTGACTCCCTCTTCTTTGTGGCACCCTCTGAGATATCGGAACACTGCTATCATGTCTCCCCTGGTCCTTCTCTTCATCAAACTAGACATACCCAGCTCCTGCAACCGTTCTTCATATGTTTTAGTCTCCAGTCCCCTAATCATCTTGGTTGCTCTTCTCTGCACTCTTTCCAGAGTCTCCACGTCTTTTCTACATCGTGGCGACCAAAACTGTATGCAGTATTCCAAGTGTGGCCTTACCAAGGCACTATACAGTGGCATTAACCCTTCACGTGATCTAGATTCTATCCCTCTGTTTATGCAGCCTAGAACTGTGTTGGCTTTTTTGGCAGCTGCTGCACACTGCTCTTGTCTTTGTGTATCTTTTAGAAAGGTCCATAACATGCACAACTTCTATGATGCTGGTGGCATTCTGAACACCAGAGGGAAATGTATCTTTTGTTTAAAAGGCATTGACTCTTCCTCTGCACATTCCAATAGATGTTTAAAGATTGAATATTTGGTACTATCCAGATTTATCCTTATATAAAAATATAGGACCCTCTAAAAATTGTGAGGGACGGCTTGTTGACTTACTTTGGAAATAAAGACGACCAGCCAGGGATGAATCCAGGATCTCTTGTAAACCATAACAGGGCCATCAGAACGAAGAGGACAAGAGTGACAATTTCAGGGTAGCTGCAACAAAAACACCATGCATTAACCATCACCTTTTGAACTGATTTGCTTTGATAGTATTGTAATATTTCTTCTGTAGGTTAGCCAAATGCATTCTTGTTGCCTCACCAGCGGCCAACAGAGCTGGCAGCAGATCTGGACAGTGGAAAGGTTGGGGAGGAACATGGGCCAGTCCTGGAGTCTGGGAATGGATCTGATGAGGGCTGTGTGTGTCAGAGGCAGAGATGGGGTCAGGGCTGTATGCTAGTTATCCGCTGCCTTCAGAGTCAGACATCAGTGAGGCAGACAAACAGCCGGAGCCTGTTCCCAGTGTGCGCATGCGCAGAGTTGTCAGATGAAGGGAACAGCCAAAGAACAGGGGTCGACTTGGGAGGAAGGCCACAGGTGGACAATGAATGCCCCCCCCCCCGAGGAAATAAAAAAAGAAGCAAAAGGGGAGTGGAGTTTGCAGGAGACGATTAGTTCGTTAATTGGTTCGTGACTCTCCGAGACTCCTTGCCAAGTTCTGAAGGTATCAGCCTGGCAGTTCTCCAACCAGATAAAATCTGTGACCGTAAATTAATTAAAAGAGGTTTATCGGGATGCTGGGAAGCCTCGGTCAGAACATGCATTACCTTATTGGTCCAAGTTTCCTGTATTCTTCTTTGATTACTTGTGCAGAAGCTTCTTCTCTAGAGGTCTTTGCCTTGCCACACTGGAACATTTCTTTCAAGCTGAAATGAAACATGAATTGATCTAACTTGTTATAATAACTGTTCACCAGAAGATAGGTTCCACTTCTGATGACTGAACTAAATAACTTCTTGAGAACTGGGTTGGCTTTCTTCCTTTGAAAGATCTCATGGGCAGTCCAACACACTGTGTTGTGTGAGATCCAAAGCAAGAGAATGCCACAACTTCATGTACAAAAATGACCTGCTTGGGAGAACAATCTGACTTCATCATGAATAATGGACCAATGCTCTCTATCCTAGCTAAGCAGCAAGGCAGTTATTAGATCACTGGGAAAGTGATCTAAGTTATAATACTTAGCTCCAATAGTTATAATACTTAGCTCCAATAGTTATAATACTTAGCTCCAATAGGTAAAGGTCAAGGTTCCCTTTGCACATATGTGCTAGTTGTCCCTGACTCTAGGAGTTGGTACTCATCTCTGTTTCTAAGCTGAGGAGCCAGTGCCCTCCGAAGACATCTCCAGGGTCATGTGGCCGGCATGACTAAACGCCAAAGGTGCATGGAACACTGTTACCTTCTCATCAAAGGTGGTTCCTATTTTTCTACTTGCATTTTTTGAACTGCTAGGTTGGCAGAAGCTGAGACAAGTAACGAGAACTCACTCCATTATGCGGTGCTAGGGATTTGAACTGCCGAACTGCTAACCTTTCTGATCGACAAGCTCAGCATCTTAGCCACTGAGCCACCATGTCCCTTACTTAGCTCCGATAGTTTACTTTACTTGTTTGGTGTAGCATACTGCCTGATTCAGCTGTCATAGTCTTTCTGATGGTAGGGCTAGTGCTGATTTCTCCACTCTGCTTTGCATTATAATTTTCCATTTGCATATCGAGATAATATAATCCAAATTATATTTTTTTCTCGAACCCTCAAGCTATTTTCCTTCACTGAAGCATACTATATCCACTACATTCAGAATCGTAGCTGAGCAAAAAGATACATAAGAAACATACATATTTTCTATGCCTTCATTTTTCTTCTTCCTCTATTGTTCTCTTATATTTATTTTCTACATATGCTCCTTGGGGTTAAGGGTTTTTTATTTCTACTCATTGTAAACACATCCTTACTCGAGATGATAATACTTTGGACTCTTCGCCCATAAGAGTACTTACTTGAAACCCAGAAAAAGCCAAAGAAGCCAAATCCAGGAGAGTATTAAAATAATAACAGTGATTGGGATGCAAAGAAGAAACCAGGATCCAAAATTAATGCATTGGCAATCAGGATAGCGTCTGAAAAAATAAAAATTAAATTTGAGTTGGCTTTGAATATGAATCGAAAGATGTTTCTTAAACCAAGATCCACAATGGCTACACCGATGATAAACCTTAAGAGAAAATCTATCCAGCTTTTATCTTAATGGTTGACTAGCCTCCAGGAAGTAAAAATGGAATAGTCACTATCAGAAACTTAGAGCTTTGCACCAATAGGCCCATCCATGTGGGAAGTATTTTAGAATGCCCCAGTCATTGAAGTAGAGATGACTTCTTTTTAAATTGTCTTCTATCAGTTAATTAAAATTCTTCTAGATAACACTTTATATGAAGATGGTGTTTTATCTGTTATCAACATGCTTTATCGTGGATATGCTATTCTATTAATTTTTTTTTTACAGTAATCATTGTTAGTTGTGTTGATTAATGTATATGAGAGGAGAAATAGAAGAAAAGACCTTTCAATAGAAATCCATTATCTTCAGGCCTGGCAGTTCCAAATATTGAATTACATGGATCTTTGGTAAGCAAGCATAATTGTAGTCATAGCTTTAACATCTTATTCATGGTTAAGTCTCATATGATCTTCTCAGCACAGTAATTTTAATACCCCCTGACCTGCAGCAATCAGTAGATTAACAAATGCAGATATATATTTGTTTCATCATCTGAAAAGCTTTGGATGATTTTTATTAAACTCTTCTTGGAACAAACGATTCAGTCCAGATTTGACAACTATAAATTAAGAAAGGTAATGCCTTTTTATTGTATTAGCTCTTCTGTCTGAACTACAGGTGGTCTTTGACTTAAAACAGTTCATTTAGCGACTACTCAAAGTTACAATGGCACTGAAAATAGTGACAGTTTTCAGCATCTCCATGGTCACATGATCACAATTCAGATGCTTGGTTACTGACTCATGATGGTTGTACTGTCCTGGGGTCACATGATCACCTTTTGTGACCTTCAGACAAGCAAAGCAGAGGTGGGTTCCTACTGGTTCGGCCTGGTTTGGTTGAGTAGGTAGTAACTTGACAAGCCACATCCCTGAATCAGTTCTATCGGCATCACCATAGATGCCTCCACCTAGTTTTTTGGTTCTGCGTATGCGCAGAAGCAATTTTTTTACTACTGCGTATGCGCGTGTCCCTGAGTGGACCAGTAGTAGCAGATGCTGGAACCTACCCCTGAAGCAAAGCCAATGGGAAAGCCGATTCACTTAACTATATTACTAACTTAATAAGTGCAGTTATTCACTTAATAATCATGACAAGGAAACTCATAAAATGGGGCAAAATTCACTTAACAAGTGTTTAACTTAGCTACAGAAATGTTGGGCTCCAGTTGTGGTTGTAAGTTGAGGGCTAATTGTATGTTGTTTCCTTGAGACCGTTAAACCAATGAATTTTATCTGATATGGCAAAACACTCTGGCCGGCTAAGGTGAACTGGATGGAGTATCGTTTCAGGAAACGAGGTGATAAATTCAGTTGCAATAGAAAAGATCAAGTGGACACTAGATGAGGACCAGAGGGATGGAGTGATTAAAGGTGCTAGACTTGAAGTGGGAGACTGGAATTCTATCTTCCCTTAGGCTTAAAGCCATCCTGATGCCATTGACTCAGTCAATCTCTCTCAACCTTAAATTAGAAAGTTGATAAATCTTCCAGAAGAAGATTGATTTTCTTGAAGCATTTTGTCAACGATCTTCCAAACGATTTTGACAAAATACTTCAAGAACATTGCACGGTCCTATCCATTTTGCCAGCAGGAATCCTCACTGGCCATCTCAATATATATATATATATATATATATATATATATATAGCCAAAAGACAGAGAAGGGAAGCAGTTCTGCTCCCTCCCATAATTGGGGTTTACGTGGGTGTTGTGACACAATATATACTTATTCCCCTGGCTCAGCTGATCAGGAGGAGAACCTGGTGGCTTAGTGGCAATTACAACTGCCTAATGTGTAATACTTCCCAGGTTCAAATCCCATTAAGGGTATGGCTAGCTGATGAGAACTAAATAGCTTGAAATAGATCTATACTAGTCTCCCTTTATTTATTTATCAGCACAAACATAAAACACACACACACACACACGTAATTATTTGTAATTTAAATATAGATAAGGGGAGGGGAGACTCTGAACATCTCTTATTAGCTTAGACTGGCCTGATGGCATCACTCTTTATCAGGACATTTTCATGCCTTCAGAAGCCTTGGGATGCTTTTGGGGAGTTGGAGTATGGCAGTTTGTACAATGGGTCTCAACAAATATCTATCATTAGATAGACCTCTCGACTTGACTACTGTAATGCTCTCTACATGGGGCTTCCCTTGAGGTGCACCCGAAAGCTGCAGTTAGTTCAGAATGCAGCCACGCGGGTGATTACGGGAGCGCCTAGACACTCCCACATAACACCAATCCTGCGCGAGCTGCACTGGCTTCCTGTGGTCTTTCGGGTGCGCTTCAAGGTTCTGACGACCATCTTTAAAGCGCTCCATGGCTCGGGGCCTAGTTATATGCGAGACCGCCTCCTGCCCCCTACATCCCTCAGACCGATACGCTCCCACAGAGAGGGCCTCCTCAGGGTGCCGTCGGCTGGACAGTGCCGACTGGCAACACCCAGGGGAAGGGCCTTCTCTGTGGCAGGTCCAGCCCTTTGGAACGACTTACCCCCTGAACTCCGCACCATCTCCGACCTCCGCCTCTTCCGCAAGTGTCTGAAGACACATCTGTTCCATCTAGCCAGCCTAGCATAACCTCCATTACTGACTGTTAGATAGTTTTTAAATTTGGGGTTTTTTAATTTGGTTTAGCGCAGGTTTTATTATTAGAA
The DNA here is from genome assembly GCA_039707465.1 of Rhabdophis nuchalis. Lineage (NCBI taxonomy): Eukaryota > Metazoa > Chordata > Lepidosauria > Squamata > Natricidae > Rhabdophis > Rhabdophis nuchalis. The sequence continues at coordinate 11,070,804 of CM077656.1, forward strand.
TAAGTTTTTTAAAATTTTTAGATGTTTTGTATGTATTTTAGTATTCCTGTGCGCCGCCCTGAGTCCGTTTGGAGAAGGGTGGGGTATAAATGTAATAAAATAAAAATAAATAAATAAATTAGATTGGGACAGAAATGAATAATGCTAACCATGCCCAGTTCCTGCAACCGTTCTTCACATGTTTTAGTTTCAAGTCCCCTCATCACCCTGGTTGCTCTTTTCTGCACTTTTTCTACAGTCTCCACATCTTTTTTAGTGTGGTGGCCAAAACTGGATACACTATTCTAGGTGTGGATTACATAACCATGATTACCTACTTAAACAAACTACTTGCTCAGCCCATTTCCACTAATATATTCCCAGGCTAAAGAAGAGCCTATCTTTCCCCTTAGGGACTTGGGCTATTACAGACAGTGATATGAAAGAGAGTTGGAGTCTTGTCTTTGAACAACTCTCTCCCTTCTTGACTTTCTTTCATGGCTATTGTCATGCACTGTCATTTTCATTAAGGAAGAGCTACTGATGTCTAACTGCAATGACAAAATTGCTCTATCGGGACTAGCCTAGATACAAGACAATCTCCCTCCCTTCTTTATTATCTTAACAATGTTCTTAGGAGTTTAGGTTATTTAAGTTTCAAGAGAAGGACATCCTCCTCCCCCTCCTTCTCCGCAACCCCCCTCCAATAAGAACAGCAAAACTATATCATACCTACGTGGAGCTCAGAAGACCAGCTGTACGATGGAGAGCTAGAAAGCCTGAGGATATTAATGCAGTTTAGTAATGATATTTCTTTATCCTGGGCATTCACTTTCCCTCTGCCGTGCAGCTGCTCAATTCATTACCTTTCTACATGCCTTCCATGCTCACCTACTTCCAATTCCACAGCTCTCCCATCTTCTGCTTCTGCCCTGAATTAATTTTCCTTAGAACTACCTGTTTACTCAAGCTATTTATTAGATCCCACTCTATAGGTTGTGTGCTTGGTTGCAACCCCAAGAATGTGCACGCATCTTAAATTATGAGTTGAGAAAGCAGTAGCTGTTTGCATTCATTTTTCTGCCCTTCTCTGCCTCCAACAAGGCAAATCTGGATTCCTAATTATTACAGGCTGAAAGAGAAAAGAACGGGCAAAAGGAACAGATGAATAGGAAGGGATTTATTCATTAGTTCCTTGTAACCCTCCCCGTTTTTTGAACTTTCTTTTTAAAGCAAGAATTAGAAGACCAAGACATTTGGGAAATCCAGGCCAGAAAAAAAGCACCGAGTTATTTAATAGCTTTTGTGAACCAATTAATATGATCAAGCATATTCCTCCAATTGGAAACATCTAATGAAACTTTGCTTTTATATATGATAATGGCAGTGAGAATTTTATATGCTCTAAGGTGGAAGATTTACAAAAACCTACAAGAAAGGATGAATGGTGATATTGGTGATTGGTGGAGATGGTGAAATTGACAGCCTTGACGAAAGAAAAAACTGCCAAATGTAATTTATATTTGGAAACCATTACTGGACTTTTTGTAAGACGCAGAAAGAAGTAGAAAGCTGGTTTTGAAACTTGATGGCTAGTGTTATATGGGCTTATCAAAATAATGTAGGCAAATGTTAACAGAGTAAGTTTGATGTATTCCTATCTCTATATCTGTACCAAAGAAAGTCAGAAGTCCTTCTTTTTCTATTTTTCTTATTTTTCCCCTCCTTTTCCCTTTTCTATACTTTTATTCTTTTCTAAGCTGAATGTCTATGGAGATTCTCAGTCATGGTTGGCCCAAAGGTGCTTTTTCAAAAGGTAAGTGGACTGCTTTTTCCACTAGGGAAGACATTTCCCTTCTCATCCAAGAAGCTTCATTGGTTTCAGCAGGATGGCTGGGGCAATGGATGGATTAGTACTCTCTAATGATCAGACGACTCTCGCAAGGAATATAAATCCTTCCATTCTTCAGTATTCAGTAGAAAGCTGAAGATGAGAAGTGAAACATCTTCAAGAATAAAAAATGAAGAAAGTCCTTTTGCCTTTTGAAAAGGCATCTTTCAGCTCTCTTCCTTTTCTCTTTTTGTTTCTCTTTTAACACTGCATTTTTTGAAAATTTGTCTACAGTAATCCCTCGTTTTCCGCGGCTTCGTTTTCCGCGGCTTCAGTGCTTCGCGGAGTTGTAAAAAATACAGAAAAAAAATGCATTGGTAGGAGGCAAGCGCCCCCTAGTGGTTGCTTTAAACACGGCCACCAATTCAGGTTTCCTATTGAATCCTTCTTCGCGGATATCCGGTTTTCGCGGATGGGTGTGGCCCCGATTAGCCGCGAAAAACGAGGGATTACTGTATCTAATTGTCTCTCCCCAATGAAAACAGTAGCATTGTAAACTGCTAAACAATTATCCTAGAACCCCCCCCCCAAAAAAAAAAAACCACAATGTCACAATGGGGTTGGACTAGAAGACCTACAAGGTCCCTTCTAACTCTGCTATTGTATTGTATTGTATTGTATTGTATTGTATTGTATTGTATTGTATTGTATTGTATTGTAATGTTATATCATATCATCATCTTATATATAAATAAAAATGTAACAAGAGTTTGTTCAAAACCGCTAATCTCCGAAAGTACTGCACCGATCGCTTCCAAATTTTCACACAACGTTCCTTTCAAGTACGGCACCAATGATATATATAGATTGTGTAGATGTCACACCTGTGCCAGGTACACACAACGGAAATGTAAAAAATTGTGAAAAATGTAGGTAGATGGATACAGAGAGAGCAGTGGGCCACAGGTATTATGTCATCCTTTATGACATAAAATACTCTGTCCATAAGATTCCAGGATAAACACAGTAGGTAGGTAAGCAGCTATAGGGATAGAGAGAGGGAGGGAGAAATGCAGTAGGTAGGTAGGTAGGTAGGTAGGTAGAGGGATAGAGAGGGAGAGGGAGAAATACAGTAGGTAGGTAGGTTGGGGGTTATACGGTGGTTGTGTGTACGTGTTTGTGTGTGCAGGTGTAGATCTACACACAGATTGGTTGGCCATTTAACCAGACTGGGTCACAGCAATGCGTGGCCAGGAATGGCTAGTATATTAATAAACGTTTGCAGCCTGGTTTGCATATGCAACCCAAATTCTATTTTTTTGGGGGGGGGAATTAATATGAGTGGTATATGCACATATCATTCCCATTGATCAAGACAAACGCATATAAAGAATTAGAGGGGATATGGATTTTGCTATGGTGCCTTGCTTTGTATTCAACAAGATTTTAAAATGTTTGTGTCTTGGCTTTAGTTGATCAGAGGTAAGCTTTTCTTTTATTGCTTTGAAGTTCATATATTCTTCTGTGTGAAACTCGGTGTGCAGTGATGCAACTTTGAATGAATTACAAGTGGCAGATGGAAATCATTTTAGCAGATTAGAAATCCTTGGGATGGAGAGTGAAGGTGGCAGAATGCTCGTGATTGTTATCCATATCAAGGAAAAATATTGCAGTTTATGTCTTGTGTGTGCATTCAGATTATTCACCCCGAAGCTTTACCTAGGAATAACGTTTCATGAGGCCAAAATCATTTAGGAAATATTTTGGGAACAGCTCCAGCATTTTCAAGGGTATTGATAAAAATAGGGAGGAGGAGGGAAGGAATAGAGGAGCCAATTTGACAAATAATTATTTCAACCAAGATTACAGATTTATTATTCTGTCATTCTGAACACCTTTACATTTATTATGCTGTGTTTTTATGAATGTCATAAAGTCTTCTATGAGTACTGCCAGTAATATTTTATCTCCTATATGTATAGAGTGTAATCTAAGCAGTTAATCATTTAAAGCAGAGGTCTCCAACCTTTGCAACTTTAAGTCTGAAGGACTTCAGCTTTGCTGGCTGGAGAATTCTGGGAGCTGAAGTTCTTCAGACTTAAAGTTGCAAAGGTTGGAGACCCCTGATTTAAAGAACAGGGAGAAATTATAAAGGTGTGCTCTTTAGGGGACTGGGGGCTAAAACATATGAAGAACGGTTGCAGGAACTGGCTATGTCTAGTTTAATAAAAGGAAGGACTAAGGGAGACATGATAGCAGTCTTCCAATATCTCAGGGGTTGCCACAAAGAAGAGGGAGTCAAACTATTCACCAAGGCACCTGAGGGCAGGACAAGAAGCAATGGGTGGAAACTAATCAAGGAGAGAAGCAACTTAGAACTAAGGAGAAAATTCCTGACAGTTAGAACAATTAATCAGTGGAACAGCTTGCCTCCAGAAGTTGTGAATGCCCCAACCCTGGAAGTCTTTAAGAAGATGTTGGATAGCCATTTGTCTGAAACAGTATAGGGTTTCCTGCCTAGGCAGGGGGTTGGACTAGAAAACCTCCAAGATCCCTTCCAACTCTGCTATTGTATTGCATTGTATTGCTCTTAATATGAAATGAAATTGAGCATTCCTTCCCACAGATATCATAAGAAGTATAGAAATTATGCCTTGAACATTTAGAAACACATAAATAATGACTGTGGTTCATACAAACAGTAATTAATTTTACCATAATTGGATTTAAAAAATGTAATGTGATACAGAGAGGTAATCTACGAGAGCACAGTGAAGCAAATTACTTAAATGGATAATTATTCTGTTGGGAATGAATATGAACTGACATGCAGGTCTTTTGAGTTAGCTAGCTATAATGTGGGAAGCACTTGGTATGACGAGGGATGCAAAGAACGAGAAGGATTAAGAAAGGGCATTTTCCAATAAAAACAGCTTTGGACAAGTGAAAAGCTCCAAATTTGAATATAGGGCTCAGGCCTTCTGTCTGGTTAACAGGGATACATCAGTGAAGAAAACACTTCTGCTGACTTCTTCCCTATAAAACTGGAGTTTTATAATGTAGGACAGGGGTAGTCAACCTTTTTATACCTACCGCCCACTTTTGTATCTCCGTTAGTAGTAAAAATTTCTAACCCCCCACCGGTTCCACAGTCATGGTGATTTATAAAGTAGGGAAGTCAATTAAATTTAAAAAAGGAAAGTGCTTCAGTATCAGACAAAACCCCCACTGCCCACCATGAAAGCTGGAACGCCCACTAGGGGGCGGTAGGGACCAGGTTGACTACCACTGATGTAGGATCTCTCATTATCATTGACATCCAAATGGAGAAATGTTAAATTACTGGAAAGCACGCACTGATACACATTAACTTAAATGGATAGAAGAGCAGAATTTAAATCATCGAAATTTAGGAACAACACATTTTAATTAATTTTCTTACGTATTGAATTGTTCTGCAAATATTAAGTTGGTTGATGTCCCAGTGATGGTAGTCAGTCCTCCGATAGTGGACGAATAGGCGACACACAAACACATGATTTTACATATCATTTGGTCTTTTCTGTTCCGGTATCGACTTTCAGACTCGCTCAGTTGTGGGTTCTGTTTATGTAGAAATCAAATAAATACAATTAACAATTTTCGTATTAGCCTATTAAAAATTAGTATTTTATACCGCCCTACTCCCGAAGGACTCAGGGCGGTGTACAGCCAAAATAAAACACAGATATATAAAAATTAAAAACAATTTAAAAACATATTAAATAATTTGGCCCATGATAGGATTAAAAACCAACAAACCCAATTAAAATTAATAAAATTCGTATTTACGCCAGCCCGGCTTGTTGAAAAAGAAAAGTTTTAAGAGCATGGCGGAAGGTGCGTAGGTCAGGGATAACTCGTAACTCCGGGGGCAATTCGTTCCAGAGGACAGGGGCTCCCACAAAGAAGGCTCTCCCCCTGGGTGTCACCAGTCGACATTGTCTAGCCGACGGCATCATGGGGAAAGCCTCTCTAGGGGAGCGTCCTGGCCGGTGGGAGGCTCTCAGTGGCAGAAGGTGATCTCGTAGGTACCCAGGTCCTAAGCCATGGAGCGCTTTAAAGATAGTAACCAACCTTGAATTGCACCCAGAAAACCACCAATATAAACTCTGAAGATGGTAAATTAGCCAAGAATAAGACAATGCAGGTCTGATGATATTCGAATGTCTTATTTGCACAGTAAAAAGTCTTTTATATAGTAGCTTTCACTACAAACTCATAGGTTTGGTTTTCAAATAATAAATCAATAATTCACAATTTTCCCAGTAATTCAAATCTCAATATATTAACTGCTAGATGAAATGGCCAAACTAGAGTGGAAATGGCTCTTTGTTTCCTTTGAACATCATGGGAGATTCATTTTAATAGTAAAGTATTGCCACATATCTACTATCTCCATACTGATTGATTAAATTATTTCCATATTTTTAAAGGGAAAAAAAAAGACAAACAAGTTAAAGCATGGATGGTAAGCAGAGGAAATTTGTGACACATTTGCCACTATAATCAGTACATATATCAAAATAAAACTTTGGCTAGAAATAGGATAAATAGAAATTTTAAAGAATTAAACATGGAAATTAGGATACAGTAAATTGCATCCAAATCTTGAATTATACTGTATCTGCCCCTGCTACTGGTTTTGTTTGTATTTATTATTTCTGTGATTTGAATGAGCTGATTTGCTGGGGGGAAAAATCCTTGTCTTCATATAGGGATTCTGAATCACCATTTTACAGGTGTTTGAAGTAAATTTTGATGCTACTTCTTGCAAGAATAATAGAGTTGGGGCCAAGATTAAACTGAGGATGAACAATAAAGTGAATTAGAATTAGATAACAGAGTGAAATCATGGTATAATAGCAGAGCACGAATAGCAAGTATGATGCTACTGGAGGAGGCTGAAATAGGAACGGGAAAAGCCAATTAATAGCTGAAATCCAGAAGTGAAGAGGCAGACCTCAAAAACAACAATACAGCAAGCGATTGCATTTCAGGTGTGTTGAACTATACGCTACATCAACTCCAGCACATCTGCTATTGACCTTATGTACAGAGGCTGCGAAAATTGTTAAGAGCAGTAGTTCAATGGGCTGTTTGTGGAGGGGCAACATGTTACACTACCTGCCAGTCTGCCTCTGGCTCCAATTCAAGGAGTTGGTCATTACCTTTAAAGTCCTCGATGGCATGGGTTCAGACACCAGACAGGGGTGGGCTTCAAAAATTTTAGCAACGGGTTTTCTGCCCGGTTGCTGGGTGGGTGTGGCCATGGTGAGTGTGGCGTAGTCAGCCTCCTGCCCCCGGGCTCCAGAGGCTTTTCTTGAGCCCCTGGGAGGGGAAAATGGCTTCCCTTGCCTCCGGAGGCTATAGAGGTTTCTGGCCTTCTGGAACTTCCGGGAGGTCCATTTTTTTACCCTCCCTGAGCCCTGTAGCTACTTAGCTTCCCTAATGCGCCGTGTCGAGACTCCTGAGAGGGGAGGTGTGGTGTGGGAGGGGCAGGGCGGGGCCAGCCAGGGGTGGGATTTGGGGGGTTGCTCAACTGGATAGATCCTTATCTAGAGCAGGGGTCTCCAACCTTTGCAACTTTAAGTCTGAAGGACTTCAGCTCCCAGAATTTAAGTCTGAAGGAGCTGAAGTCCTTCAGACTTAAAGTTGCAAAGGTTGGAGACCCCTGATCTAGAGGATTGCATGAACCCATGTAAACCTGCAGCAGCCCACCCCTGGCTCCAGAGTAGCTGAGGAGTTCTCTTTCCCCAATGGGATTAGCCCACCCCACTCATGTTGACACAAGAGGCCCCATACAGACTCCATCAGCCAAGGAATTGCATCTAGCAGAGTTCAGGAGAAGAGCCTCTTGTGCCATGGCCCCCCACCCTTTGGAGCATCATGCTGCAGAAGGTGAGAGTGGCCCCCATTCTTCTGGCCTTCAAGATATGTCTTAAAGCATGGCCATGCCAATAGGCATTTAGTCCTGAAAGAAAAGCTGGAGTGGCTGGTAGAATAACAGAGAACGCACCACCCCTTCTATGCTCCAGACCCATAGTGTTTTTTAGCTTGCCATAATCTTTTGTAATTTTAATCTTTGGTTGTTGGTTATCATCTTCAAAGCGCTCCATGGCACGGGACCTAGCTATCTGCGGGATCGCATCCTGCCCTATACATCCCTGTGGCCGATTCGCTCCCACAGAGAGGGACTTCTCCGGGTGCCGTCCACCAGGCTATGCCAGCAGGCGACACCCAGGGGAAGGGCCTTCTCTGTGGCGGGCCCAGCGCTCTGGAACGACCTTCCCTCCGAAATCAGAACAACCACGGACCTTCACTCCTTCCGACAGAAACTAAAAACACACTTCTTCTGCTTGGCCGGCCTAGGGTAATTTAAATTTTTTAAATTGTTTTAGGGGTTTCTAGGGATAGTTTTAGTTTTATAGGGGTTTTTAGCGCAGGGCCAGTTTAATTTGTTTTTAACTTTGTACTCTGTTTTAATTGTATTTTTAATTCCCTGTGCCCCGCCTCGAGTCTCTTCGGGGAGAGAGAGCGGGTTATAAATAATAATAATAATAATAATAATAATAATAATAATAATAATAATAATAGTTGTTGTTGTTGTTATTATTATTATTATTATTATTATATTTCTAATTGTTTTAACATTTATAGGTTTTATGTTGTAAGTCACTCAGAATCATCTGAGACCGTGAGATGAGCAGCATATACTATACATGTAATAAACAGTCATAATGTTGGGAATACTGGTATATAGAATGGCAATAGCTTAATTAGGAATAAATAAAATGTCCCAACTCTCCGAGGAAGCTAAAATTTTAAACATGACTTTGAGATGTTCTCCTTTGTCTTAATATGCAAATTGCTGTGGAATTGGAGCACCAGGACCCCTGCAATGTTTGAACTTATCTGGAAAGTCAGGGTAACATTGTAGATGTCATATTGCTTCATCTGAATAATTATATAATATTATTCAATTGACTTTATAACCATAACATGTTAATCTGACTGTAATAGCTATTCTAATCTTTAAAACAAGTGGGATAAATTATTTTAAGTACCTTTTCATTTTCAATGTCACACACCGCCTGAGCCGTTCCATTGCTGTATCTGGAAAGAAATATTTGCAATAGTAATTATTGTAGTGCTAATTAAAAAAAAAAGGTCAATCATATAAAATTTGCTCTTTCTCTCTGCATATATATTACCCTTCAGCTTTAGTGGATTTCCAATCGGGTGTTTCACACTCACTAATATTTTCTGTGAAAAGAAAAATGTTCAAATGAAGGGGTTGTTTTTTGTTCAGGTGATCTTTCTCCAAGTGAGGTTAAAAATGGATTGAAATCACTTACCGTCAAGTTCCAGGGCAGGATTAGTGGTTCCATTTGCATATGTCATGTCCATTGCATCTACTTCGGCTTCTGCACTAATGATTTGCTGTGCCACCGCCTCTACAATAGGCATCACCATAGCAGCAGTAGAAGTGTTGCTAAGCCACATCGATAGGAATGCACAGCTGACCATAAAACCCAGGGTAAGCCTGAAATAATAGTGAAAAGTCGATCTATGTCTGCTCTTGACACTAAACTTAATCTGAAATAATTACAATAAGACTATTAAAAATAATTTGAGTTAGCACCTCCTGACCTTCTACTAAAGTTTCTAATTCCTTTCTCTGTGTAGCTGTAGCATGAACCAATGAACTGACCACTTTGGCCATTCAAACAGAATTGGACTCTAAGAAGATAACAGTAGAATGTCATCTCTAACTGATCTATCTCACTTTTGTTTACACTACCTGCCGGTGGTTCTCTGATGGTTGAAGCAAGGATTTCCCCAAGCATGGCTGGATTTTCAGCAGACCAAACCATGGACTTTCATACAATGTGTTGACACAAGCTGCAGCTCTTCCTTTACCCATACAGTTTAGTATATGAACCTCCAGATGATGTACAGAAGTGTCCATAAGACTGTGGGTATCTCTCAGAGCAGCACTGTTGCAATGCAATCATCCCATCTCTTTTTATATATGCATCATTGAGAAAGGCAGAATATTGTCATGATGTAAAAGTGTTCCTTTCTTCATTTTGATGAAAACATCAGATCCCATGTATGCCTCTAACAATAAGATAATATGTACAAATTGAATCCTGAAGATGAAACTTTGGCCACCTAATGAGAAGGAAGGACTCATTGGAGAAGAGCCTAATGCTGGGAAAGACTGAGGACAGAAGAAGGGGTCAACAGAGAATAAGGTGGCTGGATGGAGTCACCGAAGCAGTAGGTGTAAGCTTCAATGGACTCCAGAGGATGGTAGAGGATAGGAAGGCCTGGAGGAACATTGTCCATGGAGTTGTGATAGGTCGGACATGACTTCGCAACTAACAACAACAAATTGAATTGTCAAAATATTCAGTTTTCAAACTTTAATGTTTTTTCCTCAAGTGTTCTACACATGAAATTTTCACACAATGGAATCAATTATTATTCTTTTTATATCATGCATACTTAATAGGGGTATTTCAATTGGCTATACTTTCAAAGATATCAACATTAACATAATCTAGAACCAATTTGAATCTGTAATAGAACTTGTTGATCTCAGTGAAATCATTTAACCATGGGAGAGAAGTCAAGCAAGCATGATGAAATACCACCACTTTCTAGGGCAGGGATGTCCAAACTTGGGAACTTTAAGACTTGTGGACTTCAACTCGCAGAATTCCCCAGCCAGCTATGCTGGCTGGGGAATTCTGGGAGTTGAAGTCCACAAGTCTTAAAGTTCCCAGGTTTGGACATCCCTGTATCTAGGGGGGGGAAAGAGAAGATGAAACAAGTACTACAAAAATACTGCCCAATAAATTTAAGTCATGTGATTTTTTTTTCAAGTTATGCAATTTTTCTCAGAGAAAGATAATCAAAGCAACTTTGAATAATATTTGGCAAATTTGAATGAACAGATGCATTTAATGCATTGAACTGAATCAAGGTGACTTTGAATCCATTTGAAGATTCATTGGGTTTTTCCACACTGAATAGCTGAATAGATTTGATTCAGCTGACAGTTCATGAATGTACAATGTTCTAAATTTATACCATCATGTAAAAGATACCACTAGTCTACATTCTGGTAAAGGCACGATTTACTAATAATAGATTCACTAAATGGGATTCTAACTTTAAATAGTTTTGTTACAAAAATGTATTTGGAACCTGAAAGCTGTACAACCGACTTCGGTAATGATTTTTAACAGACTAGAGTTGCACCATCAAAGTTTATGATGTTTGAAATGCACAAATGGATGAAGAATATGAAATACCCTACACTACTAGAACTTTCCGTATTTCAAATTAATTAATATTGACTTCAAGGTCCCTAGATTTTTCGTAATAGGCCGCTTCTTAGCATTTTTTTTCCTGGTGCATCAAAACAGACAGATTTGTATAAAGGTTTCACTTTTCTATTTGGAAACAAGGCAGGAGTAGAAATCAGAACTTGGACTTAGCAACACAAGGAAACAGCCAATCACCACACACCCCAATCAACCAATAGGAAGGCACCACATAAATATGATGTATAGAACAGCCCAAAGTACACATTCTAGTAGAGAGACGTTCCCCGATGATGGGCTCCAAAATGAGTCCGAAAACTCCAAAGATTAAATCTCTGGTCCCAGTGGCTGAGCAAGACTTATCCTGGGACATGCATATTCATCTCCATTTGTGAAAAATCAAATTCATTCCACATGTACAATGGGGAATTGCTTCATCATAATGTGATGGTTGTGCTGTATGTTTCTACTTATTTTGCTTTTTGAATCTTGCTTTGTATTTTATCTTATTTCAAGAAGGTGGGTGGGGGGAATGGGACAAGAACATTGAATGATCAGTTCAACCACATGATCAAAGCCCTGTGTATGGAAAAAGAGAGCAGGACTTTGATAATGCATTTATAACATGACTCCTTGACTTTTTTTTAAACACACACACACAGAGACATCAGGGGTGGGTTTAAAAAAGGTTTTTTAGAACCTCTTCTGTAGGTGTGGCTTACTTTGTGGGAGTGGCTTGCCAGCCATGTGACCAGGTGGGAGTGGCTTGGCAGTCATGTGACTGGGTGGGCATGGCCAGCTTGTAAAATGTGGTGAAACTCACTTAACTACGCTCTTGCTTAGCAACCAAAATGTTGGCTCAGAAACTGGCATTTGTAGCACGCAAGTCTTAAAGCTGTCAAGTTACAAGATCCTTGCACCCCTAACCCTTTAGAAAAAACAACCCCAGGGGTGTTCAACCTTGACAGCTTTAAGACTTGTGGACTTCAACTCCCAGAATTCCTCCTCTCGCTCTTCCTCTTGATGATGTGCAGACGGGCGGGGGGAGGGAGCTGGAACTGGTTCTAAACGACACTGTAGATTTGTGGAACCTCTTCTATAGAAGAGATTAGAACTGGCAGGAACCCACCCCTGACAGACACGCAGGAGATGATCCCATTCATTTTTGTGGCGTTTCCTTTGTACCTAATGGCTATGGTTTCTGTCAGTGTCTTGTCTTGCGCCCCAGTGCAACTAATTCTTTTCCGTAAAGATTTTCCAAGAATGATACGTAATCTTCTAGTTCAATTGCTTCCAATAAGCTTTTACTGCCAACTCCTGAAGTTTCTTTTCCAACTGAGAAATTATATCCTTGGAACACCTGCTCAGTTACTCACACAGCAGAGTTGCTGACAGTACTGTATTTCCGTTTGATATAAGAAACAGAGGCGAGCATAAGAATTTTCAGCAATTTGCCAACATGGAAATGCATCAAATCATACTCTACATGGAGCGACAGCCACTGACTTGCCATTTCATTGGGATAACCTTGAACACTTTTGTATCATTGCTCCAATTCCATTTGCAAATGAAAGGCAATTCTGGGACAAATTCCATTTGTGATATGGCCCCATTTTTAATATAATTAATGATTGCCATGTATGAATACGCCTTGTTTTAATTTACACCAAGCAGCACTAGCCTAAGTAATTGTTGAAGACTATAAAGATCTTTAAAGATGAAAAGTCAATCATTGCAATGAGTAGTGCAGAAAAGCTAGACTTATTTAAACTTAGGAAATATTGTTTTAACAGTTTTTCCTAATGTAAATCGTAACGTGTTAGGAAAATGCTTGCATGACTCCATATTACTAAAAAAAAGAAAGAAAGAAATCCCAATGCTGTTATCAGCCAGGATGTAATCACGACACCAAGCTGGCAGGAATAGCCAACACTCCAGAAGATAGGCTTAAGATACAGAAGGATCTTGACAAACTTGAACATTGGGCACTATCTAACGAAAATGAAATTCAATGGTGAAAAAAGTAAGGTTCTACATTTAGGCAAGAAAAACAAAATGCACAGGTACAGTATAGGTGGTACCTCACTCAATAGTAGCAACTGTGAGAGGGATCTTTGAATCCTAGTGGACAACCATTTAAATATGAGCCAGCCATGGGCAGCAGCTGCCAAAAAAGCCAACACAGTTCTAGGCTGCATAAACAGAGGGATAGAATCAAGATCACGTGAAGTGTTAATACCACTTTATAATGCCTTGGTAAGGCCACACTTGGAATATGGCATCCAGTTTTGGTCACCACGATGTAGAAAAGACGTGGAGACTCTGGAAAGAGTGCAGAGAAGAGCAACCAAGATGATTAGGGGACTGGAGGCTAAAACATATGAAGAACGGTTGCAGGAACTGGGTATGTCTAGTTTAATGAAAAGAAGGACCAGGGGAGACATGATAGCAGTGTTCCGATATCTCAGAGGGTGCCACAAAGAAGAGGGAGTCAAACTATTCTCCAAGGCACCTGGGGGCAGGACAAGAAGCAATGGGTGGAAACTAATCAAGGAGAGAAGCAACTTAGAACTAAGGAGAAATTTCCTGACAGTTAGAACAATTGATCAGTGGAACAGAAGTTGCCTCCAGAAGTTGTGAATGCCCCAACCCTGGAAGTCTTTAAGAAGATGTTGGATAGCCATTTGTCTGAAATGGTATAAGGTTTCTGCCCACGCAGGGGGTTGGACTAGAACACCTACAAGGTCCCTTCCAACTCTGCTATTGTATTGTATTGTATTGTGTTGTATTGTGTTGTATTGTATTGTATTGTATTTTATTGTATTGTAAAGGCTTGCTATATAGTAAGATAAAACAAATTTCTCCCCAAATCTTATTCTAACAATGCAGCAGTAGCAACTTTTGTCGTTGTTGTCGTTGTTTTGTTTTGTTTCTGCAGTGCTATCTCGAATTATCTCAAATCATGCATTAAGAACAGTCAGATCATCCCAGGCAATTAATTTCACAAAGTTGAATCCACCCAGGCTGCAAGTATTGTGAAGTCAACTGAACCACTGCCTTTTACCAAAGTACTTCTGACATCTATTGATCCTCTTCCCCAACCTCTCTACAGCTGATGGTTACACTGGGGTATTCTCTTAATAAGGGAAAGCCTTTATACCATAGGTTTTGCAACCTCCTCAAAGAGTATCTAACTTTTTGAACCTGTCATGGGGTATGAGAGGATAAAGATCAGTATCACCATGTGTTATTAAAAGTAACTAAAGCTAATAGACTTATTTTCTTCCTTTTATTCCAGTTCACTGCGTGAAAGACTTGGGTAGCGTACATCGTCAAATCACCTGCAATAATTCTAACTACATAAAACACATTGTACAAACAGAAATCAAAAGAGATTGGATTACCACATTAAATTAATAATGCACTTTTAAAGCAGAGAGAGAAGGAACCAAAAATGTCCTCATGGGGAGAACAATGAAATAGTGGAATAGCTTGCCTTCAGAAGTTGTGGGGTTTTAAGAAAAGACTGGACAGCCACTTGTCTGAAATGGGTCTCGTGATCCAGCAGTGGGTTGGATTAGAAGACCTCTAAGGCAGGGGTCTCCAACCTTTGCAACTTTAAGTCTGAAGGACTTCAGCTCCCAGACTTTGCTGGCTGGAGAAGTCTGGGAGCTAAAGTCCTTCAGACTTAAAGTTGCAAAGGTTGGAGACCCCTGCTCTAAGGTCCCTTCCAACTCCATTATTCTATGCTATTATTATTAAAATATTTTGTCCCAGTCCTTTTACATCATAGCCCCTGAAATACTGTTCAAAGGTGTGTTTGGATCTCATGCATACAAAGTTTGGGCAGTCCTTACATAAATAGGAAATTTGCCACACAGAACATTTTACAGTTTGAGATTAACACATACACTTCTCTAATATGTTAATGTACTAACTTAAACCTGGCCAATTTTTATTTTAAGCCTGCAAAACAAAAATAATTCTAAACAAGTAGGGTAAATTAATTATTGGGTTATCTTATTAATGATAATTATTTATACATTATAAAATGTATAAATTACATTAAAATTAATTTTTGGAAATAGCCTTCAGGGTGTCCGTCCATCCCCACCCTATTTTTGACCACCTAGCTATATCCTAAAATATAACCTATATTTTAAACTACTAATCATTAGTTGAGGAACTTTTGATTAAAATAAATTGCTGTTGTATACCGTTAGGATTTTTAAAAAAAAAATAAAGTATAAAATACATCAATTATATTTTAATATCTGTTTTAAACAACTTTAAATAGTAGTGTGTGGAGTTTTTTTGCTTTATGAAACAACAGAGCTATGTCGCACATTTTAAACTACCAATTGGTTGAGTAGATTCTCAGTTACCGTTAAGTTACTGTTAACATTTTGTTAGGGTGACTAAGTGTCTTTTCAGCATTTCTGTGACAACCACCAAATAATTCTTAGAGATTTTGCAGGAAACCTATAACTACTATCAACCGCTATCCACTGATTCATACCAAAGCTCCACATTTTATGATTTTGTGAAAATTCCAATAGTAAAAACGTAGAGTATTTACTTCCTGAGAGCTGCATCTGGCTTTCTGATTGATACAAGTACCATTCCTCGGCTGGCTGATAAAATAATAGATCTCTGTTCTTCCATTGTGTGGGCATCAACAGTTATTAGGCCATGCTTAAATTCTGGATAATATCATCTTATTATGCCTGCTATTTAAAAAATTGGGTTATAACTACTTTTGCAAAAGATTGCGGATGAATTATGCATGTAATTATAAAAATGCAAATGAATGTTCTGTCTTCTCCCAATCCTTGCTTTTGATCTCTGCTTGATCTAGATCCAGTTACATCAATATAATGAATCTTATTTTAATTATTCTATTCAATTTTGATGCTGCCCAACTCCAACTGTCGCTGAGTGGCTGACTACAATAAAATAACAACAAAGCCAGAAAATTAACCATAAGGCGTATAAAAATCACTACAAGATCATCAGAAGATGGCAATCCAGCAACGAAGCAAACAACACTCTAATCCAAGTGCAGGGTAAATATTATCATCAAATAGTTGGATCTCTTGGGGGATCTCATTCCAGAAGGCGGGTGCCACTACTAGTGTGCTTCCTAAATTGCAAAAATTAATCCCACTTTGCTGGATTGTACTGAATGGGCAGAAATCATAGAAGGTTTGATATATAGATACTGTATATAAATATAATAAATACTTCATTACTCTGGATTATATGCATCTGCAAATTTTCTTCTTACTCAAAAGGCCAATAACTTTTTCAGAGGGCGGGAATGGACGATGTGGCATCTTCCTCCTATCACAAATGTGAAATGTGCTTTCCTGATACAATTTTGACAGATTCTTTTTTCTCCTTATATCCTCCGGAGTTCTCCTGCCCATTTTTATTTATTTCCTACTTCAGAGAGGCAGTAAAAGTGAATCAAGAATTTGCTTTACCAGTACTGCTATAGCCAAACAAAAGTTACATAGTTTACCTTACAAATACCAGTAGTAGCTTGCTAGGGAGCATGATACTCACTGGTTAAAGACACTGAGATTGTCACCTGGAACACTGACAGCCTGGGTTCAAGACCTGAAGGCCAAGCAAGGGGATGAGCTTCCATTACTTGCCCCCCAGCTCTGCCCAGTTTGAAAACATGCAAATACAAGTATATAAAAAAGAAAGCACTTTGGTGGGAAGGTAACAGCACACCGTGCCATGGCTTGGCATATAGTCATGCTGGCCACACAACCTCTGAAGTGTCTTCAGACAATGCTGGCTCCTTTGGCTAAGAAACGGAGATAACTGGACAGGGGAAACCTTTACTTTCATCCTTAGTAGGTTGTTAGATTTCAGATTTCGACTGAAATCTAACAACCTACTAAAGATAAAAGTAAAGGTTCCAGGAGTCACTGAAGCAGTAGGTGTGATCTTAAACGGACTCTGGGGAATGGTAGAGAACAGGAAGGCCTGGAGGAATGTTGTCCATGGGGTGACGATGCATGGACATGACTTCACAGCTAACAACAACAACAGGTTGTTAGATTGAAATCTGGTAAGAACATGTAGTATGTGTGTGTGTGTGTGTGTGTTTTAATTAGTATTTCTTTTTCCTGGGGGGATCTACTTTTCCCCTGGGCTTTTCCACTCGAAAAGAGAGAAGGAGAGTTGGGAAAGCACAATCAGCACAGAGGACTACTGTATGGAGTAGAGCAACTAGTAGTCCTTGACTTACAACAGTTTGTTTAGTGACCTTTCAAAGTTACACCAGACCTGAAAAAAGTGGCTCATGTCCATTTTCCACACTTATGATTGTTGCAGGATCCACATGGTCAGGTGATCGAAATTCAGACACTTGGCAACTGATTCATATTTGTGATGGATGCAGTGTCCCATCTTCCTGGGATCACCCTTTTCAACCTTTGCAACAAGCAAAGTCAATGGGGAAGCCAGATTTCACTTAACAACCGTGTTACCAATTGAACAACTGGAGTGGTTCACTTAATAACTGTAGCAGGAAATGACATAAAATGAGGAAAACTTCACTTAACAAGTGTCTCACTTAGCAACAGAAATTTGGGGTTCAATTGTGGTTGGAAGTGGAAGACCACCTGTATTTCATTGGGCATTTTAATGAGCCCATATAGCAAACATGGAGAAAGCAACCCCCAACGTCTTCAAACGTCCCTCCAACACAACTGAAAACTGAAGGTGGAGTTTTTCTTTCGATTTTGAAATAGGAAACAAATGGTATTTTCAATTTTGCTGGTGACGAGCAAGTCAACAATTTTAAAATTCTCCATGGCACGGGACCTAGCTATCGGCGGGATCGCATCCTGCCCCATACATCCCTTCGGCCGATTCGCTCCCACAGAGAGGGACTTCTCCGGGTGCCGTCCACTAGGCTATGCCAGCGGGCGACGCCCAGGGGAAGGGCCTTCTCTGTGGTGGGCCCAACTCTCTGGAACGACCTTCCCCCCGAAATTAGAACAACCACGGACCTCCGCTCCTTCCGTCAAAAACTAAAAACACACTTTTTCTGCTTGGCCGGCCTGGGGTAATTTAATTGTTTTTAGGGTTTGCAGGGGTTAGTTTTAGTTTTAATATGGGATTTTAGCGCAGGGTTTTAGTTTAATTCATTTTAATATTGTATTATGTTTGTGGTTTTATATATGTATTTTTAAATTCCCTGTGCACCGCCTCGAGTCCCTTCGGGGAGAGAGAGCGGTCCATAAATTAAAATAATAATAATAATAATAATAATAATAATAATAATAATAATAATAATAATAATAATAATAATAATAATAATAATAATTATTATTATTATTATTATTATTATTATTATTATTATTATTATTATTATTATTATTATTATTATTATTATTATTATTATTATTATTATTATTATTATTATTATTATTATTATTATTATTATTATTATTATTATTAAAATAGAAGCACCCCGAATGTTCTCCAAGCCCACATACTTCTATATCCTCACCAACTCTGTGGCTCTCTCATTAGTCTGTGCACATTCCTTGACACTCTCAAAGGTCACTGGTTTCTGCTATACAACAAGTAATTCTCTAATCATAAATCCCTAACAAGCAGCTGGCTTGGTTTGCTAACATCCCAGTTCACCAAATATCTAAATCAGTTTTCTGGTTATCAATCCATGCACACATACACAGGACCAGGTGCATCAGTTCACAAATACACTTCACTGAATATCTGGCTGATTACTGGCACAACCAAGAGCAATAGAACACAATTTCTTTAAAACGGTACACGTGGCTCGTTTTCCCCCTCTAAATCATAAAGTCTGGGTAGTAAGGCTGGCCACCAGGGAACAAACCACACGCATGATCTCCCTTTACAAATTTGTAGAGGGGCTGAATTGGAGACACTCTGGGGTAACCGGATAGTTTTGGCAATTAGATGGACCAGGAGCTGAGAGTGGGGGGAAAGTGTTAGAAACATAATTTCAAACGTTTTAGTATTCCTTATGAAATGAAAAGATTTGTAGGCAGCAATATTTTTGTATTTGTGAAACTGTATCTCCAGGTATATATATATATGTATACTACAATTGCTTTTGACAGCTTCAATAGCATTCAAGATGAATATATCTGACACTTCTATATGCTATTTACAATGCCTTACTTTTCCAAATATGAAAATCTGACGTTTTTGCTATTAAAATCACACCATTTAAACAAGTCAGGTACATATTGGGTCCCTAGTAGTGTACAGCATTGGCAATATCCATAGTTTTACTTTATGAGTGTTTCTACAAATACTCTGGTTATAACAAATGTTATCCAGCAGCTTTAAATAAACTGCTTAAACTTTTTATTGCTATAAAGTGAAGATCAATTCTGTTAACATCCAGACTTTTTAATAAACTAAAACAATGAATAATGAAGGTATAAACAATATAATTTAAAAAATGACTTCATTTTAGCCAAACCAAAATTGTAATCTAATAAAATTCCTATTATTCAAATTACTTTAATCAGTGATGTTCACTACATCAGGGGTCTCCAACCTTTGCAACTTTAAGTCTGAAGGACTTCAGCTCCCAGACTTCTCCAGCCAGCTTTGCTGGGAGCTGAAGTCCTTCAGACTTAAAGTTGCAAAGGTTGGAGACCCCCGCACTACATTTTAAAATCCAATTCTTCCATAAATACTTTCTGTCACTTTCTTCATTTTTTACTATATATGAACATTGATTCTGTCATTCACAAATTATATTGAACAGAGTAGGTTTCTAGCGTCTAACCTACATGCATTCCTTAATAAATTTCTAAAGTAAAATTTTCTTTTAAATTTTTGGTTAAAGTTGATAACAGGGCCCAGATATGCTGACTCTGCAAACCACTTAGAGTGGGCTGTAAAAGCACTATGAAGGGGTATATAAGTGCTATTGCTATTGCTATTCAATAATATTAAAGAATACCACTAAAGGCAATAATACTCTATTAAAACACCCATTGTGAAAATGCAACAGCAATTTGCTGCCAAAAGTTTTGAGTTCATGACAAATTTACAACTGATGACAATGTTACTGTGTAATTAAAATAAAAAAAACCTCTGCTTAACCTAGCAAACTAATTTGATTTAATCGAGTTAAATTAAATACTATCTGAAGGCAAATCTATACTCTATTTTTCTTACAGAAAAGTGTGTAAAATATTCTCTGATCAAAATGCTGACTTGATAAAATATAAAGCATGCAAGCAGAGATGGATTGCTGCAGGTTTGGCCTGGATCAGTTGAATTGGTAGCGGTGATGGGAGGCTCCGCCCACCTGCCCGGACGCTTATGCGCAGAACCTTCTGCACATGCACAGAAGCTTCACACGCGAGTACGAGCAAGCGCAGGACCACGCTCAAGCTGGCAGTAAAAAAATTGGCAACCCATCTCTGCATGCAAGCATGAAGGTATTGTGACTGATGGTTGCAGGACTGAACAATTCAAAGGCATGACTCAATTGTGATGAATATGTCATCTCCAGCAGAAGGAATTTCAAATATGTTTAATTCCAAAAACCATATTATAAGCATCAGAAAGATCAATTTATTTAGCTTCCCTCTGGGAAAAGTCATTACAGATGATAAGGAAAGATGCAAGGGGCAGCTGTAGCTTATTAACTTTTTTTCCTTTCCTTGGTATAACTTCCCAGACCATACTAAATCAAAAAAAGTATAATAAATTTAAACTTTGTGACTTGTTCACTCGTATGATTGGAGAAGAAGTGTGAGGCTTTACATGCAGCACTAAATCATCATTACTTTGGGGTTTTATTCTGTGTGTGTGTGTGTGTGTGTGTGTGTGTGTGTGTGTGTGTGTGTGTGTGTATATATATATTTGTTTTCGTAGGTTTTCACGGGTATAGGTATGTAGATTTTGGTTTATTCGGGTCTTTTCCCGTGTAAAATTAAAGGTGTTTTTGCAAAAGGCAGAAGCCAAAGCCTGATGATGATGGGGGTGATCCCATCGAAACGTTGCAAAAACACCTTTAATTTTACACAGGAAAAGACCCGAATAAACCAAAATCTACATATATATATATATATATATATGAGAGAATATTTTACAACTCCTGTTATGAGGCCCCTTTAAGGGAGGAGACAAACTGTCATCCTTCTCTGCCTATTCGGCTCATCCCAGGGACCATCTTTGGCAGAGAGCCATGAGATTACTGTTGAATTTTTTAGATATGTGTTAGGATTTTTAAGAAGCCTGCCTGATGATGACAAGTGAGATCTTGTCGAAACGTTGCAATAACATCTCCATGCTATATAAACGGGAAAATCCCCGAAGCCAGCAATGCCAGCATACCTACACCCGTGAAAATCTACGAAAACACACACACACACACACATATATATGAGAGAATATTATTGGCTGATGTATCAGGCATAGCTGGCTTCGGGGATTTTCCCGTGTATAAGGCATAGAAAAGTTGTTGCAACGTTTCGACAAGATCTCACTTGTCATCATCAGGCAGGCTTGCGTCTGTGAGTGTGACTGCGGAGGCATCGCCCCTCTTTAAATCTTGGTGGGGGGGGTGGAGTGCTGACTATTGTTGTGAGTGGGTTGATTGGCTGTGCAGTTGCATCGTGACTGGTAGATTGATGCTGATTGGTCTCATTTGTATGTTTCTCCTTGTTTTGAATTTCAACGGCTTGGCTGGAGGGTGGGGCTCGTCTGCTGGTCAATGCTGGCTTCCAGATATCTGGTAGGCGGGAGGTATCATCACGTCTGTTCATGCTGCTAGATTGTTTCTCTATTTCAATGGCTTCTCTGATTATTCTCCTGTTGAGCTGTTCCGCCTTGGAGAATATCTGGAAGCCAGCATTGACCAGCAGACGAGCCCCACCCTCCAGCCAAGCCGTTGAAATTCAAAACAAGGAGAAACATACAAATGAGACCAATCAGCATCAATCTACCAGTCACGATGCAACTGCACAGACAATCAACCCACTCACAACAATATTCAGCACTCCACCCCCCCCACCAAGATTTAAAGAGGGGCGATGCCTCCGCAGTCACACTCACAGACGCAAGCCTGCCTGATGATGACAAGTGAGATCTTGTCGAAACGTTGCAACAACTTTTCTATGCCTTATACATGGGAAAATCCCCGAAGCCAGCTATGCCAGCATACCTACACCCGTGAAAATCTACGAAAACAAATATATATATATATATACATACACACACGTACATGTGTATATGTGTAACACAAGTATATACTTATTCCCCTGTCTCAGCTGATAAGGATAAGAACCAGTAGTCTAGTGGCAATTACAACTGCCTCACATGTAATACTTCCCTGGTTCGAATGCCAGTAAGGGTATGGCTAGCTGATGAGAGCTAAATAGCTCAAAATAGATCTATCCTAGTCTCCCTAATTTATTTATTTATCACCTCAAAACCAAACACACACATATATAAATGAAAAAAGTACACAACGGAACTCATAGCTTTCTCTGGTCTCTGGTGATGAGCCGAAAGGCAGAAAAGGAAAGCAGTATGCTTCCTCCCTTAATTGGGGCTTAACAGGGTGTTGTGACACAAGTATATAACACCCTGTTAGGGCCCCAATTAAGGGAGGAAACATACTGTTTCCTTTTCTGCCTTTCGGCTCATCACCAGAGACCTTCTAGACAGAAAGCCATGAGTTCCGTTGTGTGATTTTTTAAATATGTGTGTTAGCTTTATGAGCTGATCAATAAATAAATTAGAGAGACCAGGATAGATCTATTTCGGGGCACCACCCATCAGCTGGCCATAACCTCTATATAAATAAATATAGCAAACACTCTGCTATCCTGGCGGCTGGCTGGGGCGCTCCCCGGGGGCAGGATGGGGGCAACGGCCTGCATTGGGGGGGGGGTCGGGGCACCACCCATCAGCTGGCCATAACCTCTATATAAATAAATATTTATGTATTTATTTATTCATTCATTCATTCATTTATTTATTTAATAGTATGAAGACAGCCAGATTACAAAGGTAATTCTAGGTAAATGTATTGTTTATTTTTTTATTGTCTATCTACTTTTTACTAATTTGAAATCACAAAATCATGACGCTTAGGTTGTAATTCTAGACATTGGAGCAACCAAGCAAGTCTATATGTGTGTAAAAAATATTGCTTACTCTCAATTATTCTTGTTTGAAATATACTTTGCATATTTCACATTGTATACTCATATTACTGCAAAGAGAAATAAAGTGTCATTGCACATGTGACATGACACTTAAGACACTTGGGTCTCAGGAAACTGATTACACTATTTAAATGTATAATTTACATAACTAAGTACTGAAACTACTGAAAAGTATCCCCATTTGAATATCTATAGAACTGTAGCTTACATTTCTCTGAGAAGATAAGTACAAAAGTTGTACTTTTAGCCTATTTCAGTGTTTCTCAACCTTAGCCCAGCCAAGAGGGACATCAACTCTGGTTTTACCGCCAGTTTTATCAAGTACTTGGAAGACAAGCAATTGGCAGCACAAGGAAATGACAGCCAGTGATTTAATAGCCAGCCATCAACAACCCAATCAATGACTAAAAAGCTACACACCAGGCACCATATAACTGCAACACACAGAATAACCCAAAGCACACACTCTGCTAGAGAGAAATTCCCTGAGAATGGGCTCCAACACAAGTCCAAAAGCTGAGGGGATAAACTTCTGGTTCTGGTGACCAACCCAGACTGGATCTTGCTACATTATCCTGGGCTAAGTATATCCGCCTTCACCCCCAGCCACTGGTCTTTGGGTCCCCACCACCCAATTTAACATGACTAAGGTTGAGAAGCACTAGTCCAGTGATGGCTAACCTTTTCTGGACAGAGTGCCCAAAGTGTGTGCCCGAACCCCCAAAATGCAATGTGTGTGCAGCCCTGCAAATGTGCCCCCCATGCATGTGCCCCCCCTTGCATGCACCCCACCCCCTGCATGCACCCTGCGCATGCGCGGCAGAGACCCAAAGACCAGTGGCTGGCAGGAGGCATGTGCACATGTGCAGCGGAGCTGAACTGGGGCGACGGCTCGTGTGCCCACAGAGAGGGCATTGCGTGCCACCTGTGGCACACATGTTATAGGTTCACCATCACGACACTAGTCTATTCTATATTGGCATAAGGTTTCCTAGTGATCTCTCATACTTGTGCTATTCAAGGCTAACCCTACTTAGCTTTCTAGATCAGGGGTCCCCAACTCCCGGGCCGCGGACCGGTGCCGGTCCATGGCTTGATAGTAACTGGGCCGTAGTGAGCGGCGGAGAGAGTAGCGCAACTCTTAGGAAAATGTAGCAAACGCTCCGCTATCCTGGTGGCTAGCCGGGGCGCTCCCCGGGGCAGAATGGGGGCAACGAACTGCATTGGGGGGGGGGTTCAGGGCACCACCCGGCCTTGTGTGGCGGGAAGGGGCTGCCCACGTGACTCGACTCACCCGCTGGAGGCTCCCACCGGTCCACGGAATTTTTTTTACAGGAAACCAGTCCCTGGTGCCAAAAAGGTTGGGGACCCCTGTTCTAGATCACCCAAAATGGCTAGATATGGTTACCTTTGGATCCATCCCATGGTGTCCAGCAGGAATATCAAGATGGCTGCTATGACTGCCATGGAAGGTCCATTCCCCCTCTATTTTTTCTATTTCTTTTTTGCAGGTATTGCTGGTAGGAATGCTGGTAGGGATGCATCAGCACATCTACCGTCTCTTACCGTGGCTTCCTGTTCCCCCACATGGAACATCAGGAGGAGAAACGCTCCTGCTTCAGCTAACACGGCTAATTTGCAATCAAAGAGGTAAGTGACAGCTTACTGCTTCCCCATCGCAGCAGCCACTGGCAATTCCGACTCAGGGAGCCTGCTGTGCTTACAAAATCCTTTTTTGACTTGCTGATGGGATTGACAAGAGACAGTAGGGGCCATCTGACTCCTTGAGAGCAATAAAAAAGAGCACAGCATGGGTTTAATTTCTTCTTTGTAAGAACAGTCGGCAAATTGGGGGAAAGGCAGACTATTCCTCCGAGTCTGAAATTGCTGCTGGAACTACCTAAACTATAAATTGAATAATAGTGATGCAGTGTATGAAAGATCTCGTGGGTTGCCTAATCTCAGCCATTAAGGAGGATGAGTCAGAGTTGTTCACTAGTTCGTTTGCTGTTTCGTTCCAAGCCATCCACCATTATCGTCAATAACAGAAGCATTTCATGTGCGACTTGTCTTCTCGCCCCAATGATACATATAATTAAATTTCAGCAAAAGGCTGCCTGTAGCAAATCTCTTTACCAGCCAAATAGAGCCGTAATCCTAGTATGTAAACAGGCGATGCCTTGCAGCTCCACTTGCCCCATTGTTTCTTATCCTCTTTGTAACAGTGGAACTGTACTAAAGCAGCACCTGTTGAACTTCTTTCCAGTGTGTGGTTGCTAATGGACAACAAAGCATCAAGAAAAGAGGAGGCAACTCTGCTTGCAAAGCAGAGTCATTTCTGAGCCAAATTGAATTTCAATGGCGCCTTCATAGATACACACACACACACACAGAGAGAGAGAGACAGAGAGACGGAGAGAGAATGATTTGGCCAAGGTTATGAAGCGGGTTTTGTGCCTAACGCTGAACTAAAACCAACATTTTCCTGGTTTCTACTCCTCCAAGGCCTTTCACCTGAATGGCTCATTTAAAAAGGAAAAAAGCTTTCATACAATACACATTTTTTTTCTCCCCCATACTCTAAGATTATCCTATTTTCCACTGATAGGTGTTCCAGTATCTACATGCTAGAAAGATGAACTATCTCTCCTTCATAGATACACACACAAACGCACACACACAAACACAGAGAGAGAGAGAGAGAGAGAGAGAGAGGGAGGGAGGGAGGGAGGGAGGGAGGGAGGGAGGGAGAGAGAGAGAGAGAGAGAGAGAGAGAGAGAGAGAGAGAGAGAGAGAGAGAGAGAGAGAGAGAGAGAGAGAGAGAGAGGTGCGTGCTACCTACCATGCAGGGTTAACACCCACCAGCATCACCATTTTCAGGGCAATTCTTTTGTGCAAATTCCATTTTTCAATTGATGTTGCCAGGCAAATTATGCCAGTCAAGAGCAGATGAAAATCTTTAAAATAAGCAGATGCCACCTAAAAATCAAAATGACTCTTGTTAGCTGCGTGCATGGTTTTAAACGTGTGCATTCAAAACACAAAACACATTGGCTCACTTGGAATAGAGAGAGAATTTTTAAAACAAAACAAAAAATGAAGCAGATTTGGGGGGGAAATGATGCCGGCTAGTGGCTGCAGTGCCCTCCTCTGAGAGAAACATGAGATAAATAAAATAAACGGAGCTAATAAGAATTAGGAAACTGTGGGATAAATTTAGATTATGAGTGTAGAAGTCATTGTCATTCACTTCTTAGTATCTTAGTTGTCTAAGTGATCTCAGTGTCATTCTGTGGCTCAGTTCATGAAAAGTGATTTCGTTTTTAGTATCATAAGCAAGTGTCATCCTAGTGCAGCCTGTTCAGTCATCTTTCGGTGTTCCTGCAGTTTTCCTGGCAAATTTTCTGGAATTGGTTTATTACTGTTTTGAGAGAGAGTAACTGGCTCAAGGTGACCCAGCAGCTTCATGCCTAAAGTGGGATTAGAACTCACAGTTTCCTGGGTCTTAGCCTGATATTATTAACCAGTGTACCAGTGTTCTGACCCCTCCTTTCTCCGACTAACACAAGACTGGCTGCTTGTCACTAATGCTCTTGGCTGCTTGCCTGAATGACTCTGAACAGATACGAAGCTTCCTAACTCGACTAGACACGAACCTGAAAATCAACACGAAAAAACATGAACCTAGAAATCCAACGTTGTTCTCTGCAAGGACTTTCTTAGCAAAGATTTACTTTTAAACCCTCTTGAGAGGGGCCAGTCATTAGGCAGCTGGGACTAATTCAACTCCTCCGAGTTCACTTCTGATCTAATTGAAGCCTCCTTTTTTCAGCCCTTCTCACTCGAGCATCAGGGACAAACTGGCCTTGATCCTCCACACTACTCCAAGACCCAGGTGCCTCCTGATGACCAGCCAGGCTCTCTGCTCTCTCAAGGTCACCCTCCTCCTCAAGAGCAGACTCATAGGACTCTCACTCGAGGAGTCCATCAGCAGCTCATCCGGAGCCGGCTGGGCCACAACAACCAGACTGGCGTTGTTTTTAAATGTCTGCATCACAATCATCTCTAATGCAGAGATAAATGCAAGTCAGGATGGTTTCAAGATGTACTCTAAGTGAAGACAGGGCTTTTTAGTAGGAATATTTCATTGGTTCCACAAATAGCAGTTAGATGGAAGTAGAGTTGAGTATCTTTTTTGGCCTAGTGATGCTCTGGAATTTGGTAGTTTAGATCTCATAGTCCTCCTTTTAGCATTTGGCACATTATAAAACAATATCTGATCTAAAAGAGTACATCAGGGGTGAAATGATGCCAGTTCAGGCCAGTTTGCCCAAACCGGTAGTAAAAATGCTACTGGTTCACTTAAACTGGTAGTAAAAAAAAATGCTTTAAAAAGTTTTTTAAAAAGGTTCCGAGGATCAGCTGTGCGACAATCAGCTCTGCCGTACGATCGCCACAACTTTAAAAACTTTTTTTTAGCTTTTTTACCAGTAAAAAAAAATGCTTGAAAAAAGTTTTGAAAAAGTTTTGTGTACATGTGCGCAAAGCACACAAAAAGTACACAAGCAAACCTGTAGCAGATTTCAGAATATTTCACCCCTGGAGTTCATGCATTGTAATCTTTGAAATATAAATTGACTGACTGGTGGAGTAACACTAGAGAAAAAGAAACAAACCGAAGCGATATACCTTTTTTGAAGACAATATTCCAAACAATGGAAACATTAAAGCAGGAATTAATGCAGAAACAGCCAGAGGCAAAGCTTCGGTAAGCCAGAAGACACCAACCACAAACAATGTGTAGGCACATTCTGCTTCCTAGAAAAAATAATTTAAAACAAATTAGTTTTTCCTTAAACAATAATTGTACTTGAATGACAAAGAACCAAAGAGAAAATACAATTCCAAATACATAGTTGTACACCAAAGTTTAGACACCTCGTCAAACTGCAGGTTTTAATGAATCATTTAGGAAACAGAAGCTGACCCAACCTCTACTTACAAAAGTCAACCATCACAACCTTCTGTCAGTTCGAATCTATACTGAACTTTCACATTATTTTACTGAAAGGGAATATCATTTATTTGGACTAAAATCAAGTGATTTCATGGCAACACTCTATTTTGCTAACTGAAATGCATTTCAAAGCCAAAGAGCCAGCGCTGTCCGAAGATGTCTCCATGGTCGTGGCCGGCATGACTAAATGCCAAAGGCGCATGGAACGCTGTTCCCACCAAAGTACAATACAATACAATACAATAGCAGAGTTGGAAGGGACCTTGTAGGTCTTCTAGTCCAACCCCCTGCATGGGCAGGAACCTTATACCATTTCAGACAAATGGCTGTCTAACATCTTTTTAAAGACTTCCAGGGTTGGGGCATTCACAACTGCTGGAGGCAAGCTGTTCCAGAGGTTAATTGTTCTTACTGTCAGGAAATTTCTCCTTAATTCTAAGTTGCTTTTCTCCTTGGTTAGTTTCCACCCATTGCTTCTTGTCCTGCCCCCAGGTGCCTTGGAGAAAAGTTTGACTCCCTCTTCTTTGTGGCACCCTCTGAGATATCGGAACACTGCTATCATGTCTCCCCTGGTCCTTCTCTTCATCAAACTAGACATACCCAGCTCCTGCAGCCGTTCTTCATATGTCTTAGTCTCCAGTCATCTAATCATCTTGGTTGCTCTTCTCTGCACTCTTTCCAGAGTCTCCACGTCTTTTCTACATCGTGGCGACCAAAACTGTATGCAGTATTCCAAGTGTGGCCTTACCAAGGCACTATACAGTGGCATTAACACTTCACGTGATCTAGATTCTATCCCTCTGTTGATGCAGCCTAGAACTGTGTTGGCTTTTTTGGCAGCTGCTGCACACTGCTGGCTCATATTTAAATGGTTGTCCACTAGGATTCCAAGATCCCTCTCACAGTTGCTACTATTGAGCAAGGTACCACCTATACTGTACTTGTGCATTTGGTTTTTCTTGCCTATATGTAGGACCTTACTTTTTCACAATTGAATTTCATTTTATTAGACAGTGCCCAATGTTCAAGTTTGTCTAGATCCTTCTGTATCTTAAGCCTATCTTCTGGAGTGTTGGCTATTCCTGCCAGCTTGGTGTCGTCTGCGAATTTGATGAGTTCCCCATTTATCCCCTCATCCAAATCGTTGATGAAGATGTTAAAAAGTACTGGGCCTAAAACAGAGCCTTGGGGGACTCCACTGCATACTTCCTTCCATGTAGATGCAGTTCCATTGAGGACTACACGTTGAGTGCGGTTGGTCAGCCAGTTGCAAATCCATTTGGTGGTGCTGCTGTCTAACCCACAATTTTCTACTTTATCTAATAGTAGGTTATGGTCTACTTTATCAAATGCCTTACTGAAGTCCAGGTAAATTATATCAACAGCATTCCTCTGGTCCACTGATTTTGTCACTTTGTCAAAGAATTCAATTAGATTCCTCTGGCATGATCTGTTTTTGACAAACCCATGTTGGCTTTTGGCTATTACTTTGTTTGCTTCTAGGTGTTCACTTATTTGTTGTTTAATTATCTTTTCCAGAATCTTTCCTGATATTGAGGTCAGGCTGATGGGTCTATAGTTTCCTGGATCTGTTTTTTTCCCTTTTTTGAAGATGGGAACCACATCTGCTCTTTTCCAGTCTTCTGGCAGTTCCCCGGTGCTCCAGGATCTCTGAAAGATATAGTTCAGTGGTTCTGAGATCTCGTCTGCCAGTTCCTTCAGGACCCTGGGGTGTAATCCATCCGGTCCTGGTGATTTGAACTCGTCCAGGGCAGACAGGTGCTCACTTACCATTTTCTTCCCTATTTCAACTTGTGTTCCTAATCTGATATTTGTGGTGCTGTTTTTGATTGGTTGGACTGTTTTATCCCTTTGTGTAAAGACAGATGTAAAAAAAGAGTTAAATAGTTCTGCTTTCTCCCTGTTGCTTATCATCTTCTTGCCATTTTCTCCCAGCAGTGGACCAATTGTTTCCTTAACCTTTTTCTTATTTTTAACATGTTGGAAGAAGCTTTTTTTGTTATTTTTTACTTTTTTGGCAAGCCTTTCTTCATTGCGAGCCTTAGCTTTCCTCACTTCATCTTTACAGGCTCGGGCTATTTGCTGATATTTTGCCTTGGTTATGTCCCCCTTTTTCCACTTTTTATATTTATCCTTTTTGTCTTTCAATTTGTCAGAGAGTTCTTTATGCAGCCATGCTGGTTTCTTTTGGGAACTGTTATTTTTCTTCTTCATTGGTATTGCGCTGGACTGGGCTTTTATAATCTCATTTTTCAAAATTTCCCAAGCTTCCTGAGTTGTTTTCCCCTTGAGGATTCTCATCCATGGAATCCTTCCCAAGCTCTCTCTGAGTTTATTGAAATTAGCTCTCTTGAAGTCTAAGACTCTAGTTTGACTTTGTTCAACTACTTTTGTTTGCATAATGTTGAATTCCAGTATTTCATGATCGCTTGCCCCCAAAGTTCCTGTAGCTACTACACCTTCTATCATTTCCTCTCTGTTAGTGAGAATTAAATCCAATATTGCTGATCCCCTTGTTCCCTTCTCTACCTTTTGGGAAACAAAGTTGTCTGCTAGGTTTCTTAGGAACCTGTTGGATCTTCCACTTGGTGCAGAGTTTGTTTCCCAATTGATGTCAGGGTAGTTAAAATCTCCCATTACTATTGCAGTGTGCTTCCTACATACCTTAGTTAGCTGGTTAGCAAAAAGTACATCCACTTCTTCTGCTTGGTTGGGTGGCCAGTAGTATAGACCTATGACAATATCATTCCCCCCCATCCTTTAATATTGACCCAAATACATTCAAGATAGTTCTCATCATTGTTGTGCTCTATTTCTGTAGAGATGTAATTATTTCTTATATATAGTGCAACTCCACCTCCTCTTTTATTTTGTCTATTTCTTTTAAATAATTTAAATCCTTCTAGCTGTATGTTCCATTTGTGGGTTTCATCCCACCAAGTTTCTGTAATGGCAACAATATCGTATCTGCCCTCATTTACTTGAATTTCTAATTCACCCTGTTTATTCCTCATACTCTGTGCATTGGTGTATAGACATTTGAGTCCATTTTGATTGACCCTGTGTTTTCTGTCTACAAAACCTGTGTTATGCCTGACTATGGTTCTCTTTGCCCCTATTTCTTTGCCACTTGTATGGTTCATGTACATGGTATGGCACTCACTGTTAATTGTTTGGTTTTGCTTGACAGCAGTGTTGGTAATATTACCCGCACCAATATCTATGTTACATGCACTGATAACCCTATGAATTTTAGTTTGCTGGGGACAGAAATATTCTTTATCTATTGATTCTCTGTCCCCACTATTCAGTTTAAATGTTTAGCCAGGAAATCTGTGAATTTAGTGCCAAGTAATTCAGTCCCTTTCTTGGATGGGTGCAAACCATCTCTTTTGTACAGTTTATCATTGGACC
The DNA here is from genome assembly GCA_039707465.1 of Rhabdophis nuchalis. NCBI lineage: Eukaryota > Metazoa > Chordata > Lepidosauria > Squamata > Natricidae > Rhabdophis > Rhabdophis nuchalis. The sequence goes on from CM077656.1 coordinate 11,102,658, forward strand.
AGCTGCAGGCATCATGACTAATAAGACCAAAGCCTTCCTTTTTACACCACTCCTTTAGCCACACATTAAACTCTGCTATGCGCTGGCCCTTTCCTTTTTGTTCCTTGTATACTGGTATGATCTCTGAGAAGATAAGCCTACAACCTGTACTACTAAGTTCGTACCCCAAACTCTGGAAATCATTCTGCACAGAAGCTACATCTTTTTGGGACAGATCATTTGTGCCAAGATGTATAATAGCATCAACTTCACAGTCCTTACTTGCATTCTTGACTATCTTAAGAATACGCCTCTTGTCTCTGCTGGCTGTAGCACCCGGTAAACATCTGACATCTTTCAAAACCTCCATATCCTTACCTAAGTTTACATCTCTTACGATTGAGTCACCAATCAGGAGGTGACTTCTCTTTTTGGGTACCTTGCTCTTGTTGTGTGACTGATGCATGATCCCTGGTTCACACTTTTGCATTTCTGAAGTAGGTTCTTCACTTTGGACCACAATCCCCTGCTTATTTGAGTCGTCATTATTACCCTGACCTGTCACTTTAGTGTCCCCATTAAGATCAGCAAGGGCGCTATATCTGTTATGCTGGGACACAGCAAAAGTTTTGTGTTTGTGAGTCACAGCTCTCACCCTGCCAGATCCCACAGTTGTCCAGGCTGCTCTTCTTCTGTGGGATCTTTGCGGTAGAGGAGGCTGGTAGTGTGGCATCTCCACAGGGTGGAATGGCCGAATTGGACACTTAATTTCTGCCTGGAGATCACAAATTACAGATTCAAGATATGTGATGTGTCTATGTAGTCTATTCATTTGTCTGCAAGGGGGACAGTATCCAAATTTGAAAAGAGTACTGCGGAAGACAGGTGCAAAACAGTTATTACATTGAACTAAGCCAGTCATTTTGAAATTTACCTGGGCATTTACCTGGGCAACTAGTCGGATAACCATACAGAAGTGATTTTAAAAAGTATTGGGCTAATGGCAGTTTTCAGTCTGTAATAATAATAATAATAATAATAATTTTAATTTGTAGACTGCTCCCACTCCCCAAAGGGACTCGGAGCGGTGCACAGGGAAAAATAAAACAATAAATATACAAACACATTAAAAATAAATTAAACATATACCTGTGCTAAAAAATTCCCCATTAAAATACTAAAATTCCCAATTATAAGTAGCTAAAAACTCCATAAAAGAGAGACTACCCTAGGCTGGCCAAGCAGAAAAGATGCGTTTTTAATTTTAGACGAAAGGAGCGGAAGTCCGTGGTCGTTCTAATGTCGGGGGGAAGGTCGTTCCAGAGGGCTGGGCCCGCCACAGAGAGAGCCCTTCCCCTGGGTGTCGCCCGCTGACAAAGTCTAGTGGACGGCACCCGGAGAAGTCCCTCTCTGTGGGAGCGAATCGGCCGTGAGGATGTGTGAGGCAGGATCCGATCCCGCAGATAGCTAGGTCCCGAGCCATGGAGCGCTTTAAAGATGAGGCCAACTATCCTCATTTTGGTTTCAGTTATATAAGATTTGTATTCTGGGGATGGGCCTGCATGGAGTTCTTTCTTTTGCTTAAGCTTTGTCCTCAAAACAAACAAGCATAAACGAATGCCCTAGGACCCAAGCCTTATTGAATTCATTCTCCTATACCTCCCATCTGCTGAAGCCTGCATCTTTGGGCTGAGATTTACCATATACAATTGGAGATCCGGATATAAATAAAACAGTCACTCATGTGCTCGTGACATCCCGTATAGACTACTGTAATGCTCTCTACATGGGGCTCCCCTTGAGGTGCACCCGAAGATTGCAGCTAGTCCAGAATGCGGCCGCGCGGGCAATTATGGGAGCTCCTAGGTACTCCCATGTAACACCGCTCTTGCGCGAGCTTCACTGGCTGCCTGTGGTCTTTCGGGTGCACTTCAAGATGTTGACTATCATCTTTAAAGCGCTCCATGGCACGGGACCTAGTTATCTACGGTATCGCATCCTACCCCATACATCCCTTCGGCCGATTCGCTCCCACAGAGAGGGACTTCTCCGGGTGCCATCCACCAGGCAATGACAGCGGGCGATGCCAAGGGGAAGGGCCTTCTCTGTGGTGGGCCCAACCCTCTGGAATGACCTACCCCCCGAACTTAGAACGACCACGGACCTCCGTTCCTTCCACCAGAAACTTAAAACTTATTTTTTCCAACAGGCTGGCCTGGCCTAGCTCACACCACCTAGCCTATAGTCTGCAGTTAAATTGTTTTAAATTGGTTTTTAGGGACATAGTTTTAACCTATTTAAATTTTTTAGCACGGGGACAAATAATTTAATTTGGTTTTTAAATTTTGTATTTTGTTATGTTTATATATGTTTTTTAAATTTCCTGTGCACCGCCCCGAGTCCCTTTTGGGAAAGGGAGCGGTATATAAATTTAATAAAAATCAAAGTCAAAGTCTCCTAAATGGGATTAAGAATATGTTTCTTTGTGTTTGTTCAGTTTTCCTTTCTAAAAGCTTCCAGGGGGAAAATACACAGAACAGTCTCCAGGGAGCTGTGCAGAGATGGTATTCAGCCAGTTCTGACAGGTTCTGAAGAACCGGTAGCGGAAATTTTGAGTAGTTCGGAGAACTGGCAAATAGGCTGGCCACGCCCCTGCTGCCTCCCAGCTGATCTTCTTCTGTTGCCCCGAACAGGAGAACGGAGCTGGAAAGCAGGTTAGTGGGGTGGGGAGGGAATGGGGATTTGCAGTATTCTTTCTATGCCACACCCACAAAGCCATACCCACAGAACCGGTATTAAAAAAAATTGAATCCCACCACTGGAACTATGGGATACACTGTATATGTCACGGGGACCCTAAGATCCATTCTTAACGATGGAGCACTTTTGTCTGCCTTTCCACATCCTTAGCACTCTGTAACACATTGCGTCCCAGAGTGGTAATTAAAAACAGGAAACCACTACTTGTTACCAGCTTTCAGTAAAATTGTAAAGAAATCTTCAAGAAACCAAGCACAGACAAAATCTATACATATTAAAGATTCTGCAGCCAGTTTTTTTTTTCATGAAAGATGCCTTAAACTATCCTTGTGCACATAACGCTAGAGAAGAAAGATTAGCCGGAAAGATTAGTCATTTAAATAACAGATTGAGCATAGCTTCTTTTCTCTGCCTGAAACTAAATTATCCATCTCTTAGGCACAGCTACATTTCACTAAGATGGTAAACAAGAGAAATTTATTCATCTCTATTTTATTGCATGCAATTTGTTGAAAAGGCAGTAATAAAATCTCATTTTTATAACACTTTCATTTTCACAGAATTATATTCTAAAAAGAAAATACAACAGTAAATGTAACCATTATGGACCTAGAGTGTGCAGTAGAACGTTACCTGCCTTTTGTGGCTAGTCATACATATTTACCACATATTTCCCAAACAATGATTAATTTCTTAAGATGCTATCCAAAATTTTACTGCACAACTACTGATGATTAGAATTACTAAGAATCAGCGCTCTGGTATCAAACATTAACATACTTAAATGAGGCAAAGGATTGCTTTTTAGAAAATTATAGAAAGACCAGTATCAAATTACGCTGAGAGAGGAGTTATCAAAATTTCTTTTTCCTGCCAGGAATTTTTAACTCACACCTGGCAAATTTATGAACACTTATTTAATTTTGCCTGTTTGAATTAATACATAAACATGGGTATTTTTTGAATTTTGCATGGCATAAGCATTGAGAATGCTAACTCACCTACATGAAAAAAAAATGCTCACAAAAACATAAATTTGTAAAAATAATGTAAAAATTCTCATATTGGTCAAAGGTATTTGAAAACATTATATTAGAGAGATAATACATATATACACAAACACGGAGAGTTAAAGAAATAGGCATCAAAATACATGGATATTTTACTGAAAACTTTAAAAAAATTCAAGGGAAATAATCTGAACTCGATAGAGCTATACAAGCTGAAAAACTAAGACTGATAACTCTTGGGTCACAGTTTTACTGCTATCTGTACAATTCATAGTACTATATCATCTTTCCTGTGTTTCTTAACTTAAAATACCCAAAGGTTATATTACAGCTATATAAATGATACCAGCATCCATAAATATACAATGAGACTCTGCTTCACACACATCAGTTCCATATATCAACATAAGTTTCTCTGACAGATATGTTGCTCTATATATCCATCACATCTCTCTATATGCGTATTTCTTGACTTATAACAGTCCATTTTAATTTATTTCATTTAATTTATTTCAATTTATATACCGCGCCTTCTCCACCGAAGTGGACCCAGGGCGGTGCACAGGAATTTAAAACAACCAATAATAAAATACAATAAATACAATAAATAGATAAAAAGAATTAAATCACAGCCTGTGCTAAAAATTTAATGAGTTTGAGTTTATTGGTTTTTTATACCGCCCTACTCCCGAGGAACTCAGGGCGGTGTACAGCCAAAATAAAAACAAATATAAAAATATATAAAAACACATATATAAGTTATATATTTTAAAAAGCTCTTAAAAAACATAATTAAAACATTGGCCGAAATGTGTAAAAAACCCAAACTAACCCTAATTAAAATAATAGAAATTTAAATTTAAAAATTTAAAAATCGTACTTTATGCTTGTTGAAAGAAAAAGGTTTTGAGACCGCGGCGGAAGGTGCGTAAGTCAGGGATAGTTCTTAATTCCGGGGGCCATTTGTTCCAGAGGACAGGGGCTCCCACGGAGAAGGCTCTCCCCCTGGGTGTCGCCAGTCGACATTGTCTAGCCGACGGCACCATGAGGAGACCCTCTCTATGGGAGCGTACTAGCCAGTGGGAGGCTCATTTAGTGACTGTTTGAAGTTACAACAGCACTGAAAGTGACTGATGACCATTTCTCACACTTACGATCATCCCCATGGTCATGTGGTCAAAATGTGGGTGCTAGTCAACTGGTTCATATTTATGATGGTTTCTGGGATCCTGGGATCACCCTTTGCAACCTTCTGAGAAGCCCTCAATGGAAGGCAACTAAACTTTCTTGATTTTTTTTTCTTTGAAGACATTTGGCTTTTCATCTAAGAAGCTTCTTCAGCTCTGACAGGATCGTGGGTATTAGAAGGATTTATATTCCTTGCTGACAGCTTTTCCACTATCCTGTCAGAGCTGAAGAAGCTTCTTGGAGGAGAAGCGAAACGCCTCCAAAGAAACTAAAAACCAAGAAAGTCCAGTTGCCTCATGAAAAAGCACCTTTGGGACAACCATGACCTGAAGGAATGAGACTCTCTACAGCAGAGGTGTCCAAACTTGGAAACTTTAAGAGTTGTGGACTTCAATTCCCAGAATTCCCCAGCCAGCCATGCTCTTCAGACACCCCTGCTCTTCAGACTCAAAGGGGAACCCAGATTCACTCAAAAACCATGTTACTAACTTAACAGTTGCAGTTATTCATTGGCAAGAAAGGTTGTAAAATGGGACAAAACTCACTTAAGAACTGCCTAACTTAGCAACAGGCATTTTGGGCTCAATAGCTCATTTTGGGTTGTAAGTCAAGGACTACCTATATATCCAAAAAGACATCTACATGCCTAAAGGATTGCGTATTGGATGGTATATATTGATGCATGGCAAACTCATAATATAAAAGATACTAGAGAAGAGAAAAGAAGATTGCATGAAATGTGATAGATTCACCTTTCAATCTTGGGAGTCTATTTTTATTTGTTCTCAAAATAACTTCTCTGAAAATCCTGTTATGACTAATTATGATGGGGAGAAACTCTGCATTAGGGGAGATTTATTTCCCTCCTTTAGTACTTAAAGGAACTGTGCAGTACTGTGAAAATATATAGACATAAAATGTTGGGGGAGGGAGGGGATAGCTAATAAAACTGCCACAGTCTCTGACCAGGGTGACAGTTGACAGCTTCTCAAAAATCAAATTTCGTTGTAGAATTTCATGGAGTCAAAAATGGAGTCATTAACATTTTTTTTAATGTCTGACAAGCGCCTTGATTACATTGCCACTTAAAAAGCCAGCCTTGTCCAGTGAACAAGCTGTTGATATCTGCTTAGTTTAACCTTCTGTCATCAGAAGACGTTAAATAGAAAATGTTGCATTCAAATTGCAACCTCTGTACTGTTTTCCTAATGCCTACGCTGCCTTCTTGGCAACTCCATCCTCTATTGCTACCATGGTCTTCTAGTATCAGTCTCAGATGCACATAGAACTTACCGTAGAAGGGAATTATTCAATTAACATTGAAAGCATCTAATGCATTAAAAAAAATCAATACCAGCTGAATGCCACTTCCCAGCAACCTCAATGCAATGTCCCATAGAGGCGGCACTTTGCTTTGAAATCAAACTAAGTGGAAGGCAATTTAAGATATCAAAAAGAGGGAAAGACTGATGTGTAAACTCTCCAGAGAAGAGGTATGTAGGAGAAACATGAAGAACATTTTAGTTTAGTTTAGTTTAGTTTCATTGCACAGCGTACAATGAAATTAAATGCCACCTTCAGTGTACAATTATAACTATACAAATAAAAACACAAACACACCTCCTTCACATGCTATATAATTGAAATTGAAAATCCAATATTGCATTAATATTGCACTATACCGTAGAATTCAGTAGATTCCTGCCCTGGGATAGAAGCTGTTTTTCAGCCTATTTGTCCTCGTCTTTGTTATCCTGTACCGTCTGCCAGATGGTAATAGTTCAAAAAAAGGGTGCCCAGGATGAGATGGATCTTTAAGAATGTTTTGAACATTCTTAAGGCAGCGGGAGCTATACAGCTCTTCCAAAGAGGGAAGAGGGCAAACTATGATCCTTTGGGCAATAATGTTGACTCTCTGGAGCGCTGCTTCAATGGAAAATAAAACATTGTCCAAGAAAAAAAAACAAGCTTAAAGCTTGCATATATCCCCAGGGAAGGTCATCGGGTTTACCTGATACTTTTTTGTGAAGACAAATATTACAAACTAGAATTTAACAAATTTAGTTTCGTGAAAATGTCTTCTTTGGGGGAAGAAGGGTTCGTATGGTATTTCTTTGTCATACTTTAAAATTCTGCCATGTCTGAATGTGGAATCAGGATAGGGGATATCCCCTGGAATATATGATAGCAATTGTAAAAAGGATTTTCATCTTTTTATCTATTTCATTCTATTAAGACAGCCTTACTGAATTTTATACTTTCAAAATGAAGGATCCCCTCTGTAGATTCCAGTCCTGGTTCCTTAGCTGTAATTTGAAACTTCCATAGCTCTTAGTAATTTTCTATCTACAACTAAACATACCTTAGGCCCGCATAGTAAGTCAAGATTTACTTTAACCATGCTTTACTAATTAAACCACAATTGAGTAGGTTTCTACCAAAACCTGCCATCAGCCAAGATTTACAAACCATATTGGCTTGAAATGCCAACATACTAAAACATAAAGATATATGGAATGCACAGTCTCTAGGATTTTTGTGAGGAGCTGTGGTTTCAAAAGAGATGAAATATTTTGACTGATGACTTCTCAGTTTATCCATCAAAATCACATTAAGGAGAAAAAAAAAGGAGCATTGATCATTTTCAAGTCCCATACATTACACTGTTGCATGGAATTTCACTCTGAAATCAATAGAGCATAAAATATCCGGAAGTCAGTGATACAGCCAGGTAAAATAATTCAACGTGAAAATACAGCCCAGCCTTTCCCAATCAATGCATCTCACTATGTGGGCCATGCCAGGTGCAGTCAAGCATATCTAAACAGCCCCAAGCTGAAAAATGCTCTGCCTTTCTCACTTACTTTGGTTCTGATGATGAGGGGCAGTGGAAGCAGCAGAAGGGGCGTAAAAACAATGAGGAAGAACCTGCGGTAGACCAAAAGTTCTCTGATCGTCTTCATTGTCCCGAGACGGCGGCTTAGCTTTCCTGTAGAAAAATAATAAAAAAAGAAAATTGATTGAGCTTTAAATAGATGTATCTGATTAATATTTCTCTAAACTGTCACCTTTAGTCATTGCAACAGAGCTTGGGCCAAGCCAAGTTAAAAACAAACCTTGTTCTTTATTGTTACAGTATTTACATTAACAGGTGAGATAAGAAGTGTATTCTGCAGAGAAGCGTCTGCATTTGTTCTTTCTCTTTTCAGATAAAACTCTTCCTTGCTGGACTATACGGTTTTAATCTGCATTTCCTCTGCATAAGAATGGCTCCGAGAAGCTCCTTCATTCCAAACTTTAACCAACTTTGAAGAGTGATTGTTCTGAATAATAATAATAATAATAATTTTATTTTTCTATACCGCGTCCTCTCCCCAGGGGGACTCGGAGCGGTGCACAGGGAAAAATTAAAACAACATAAAATATATACATAAATAAATACAGTAAAAACAGATTAAATCTAATTGTCCCTGCACTAAAATCCCCATTTTTAAAATTAACATTCCCTAACCCCTGAGGTAGAGACTAACCTAGGCCGGCCAAGCAGAAAAAGTGTGTTTTTAATTTCTGACGGAAGGAGCGGAGGTCCGTAGTTGTTCTAATGTCGGGGGGAAGGTCGTTCCAGAGGGCAGGGCCCGCCACAGAGAAGGCCCTTCCCATGGGCGTCGCCCGCTGACAAAGTCTAGTGGACGGCACCCGGAGAAGTCCCTCTCTGTGGGAGCGAATCGGCCGGGAGGATGTATGTGGCAGGATCCGATCCCACAGATAGCTAGGTCCCGAGCCATGGAGCGCTTTAAAGATGAGAACTAGCACCTTGAAGCGCACCCGAAAGACGACAGGTAGCCAGTGCAGCTCGCGCAAGAGCGGTGTTACATGGGTATACCTTGCGGTACCCATTATTGCTCGCGCGGCTGCATTCTGGACCAGCTGAAGTCTTCGGGTGCACCTCAAGGGGAGCCCCATGTAGAGAGAGTTACAATAGTCCAGTCGGGATGTCACGAGGGCATGAGTGACCGTGCAAAGGGCATCCCGATCCAATAGCAACTGGCGTACTAGGCGAACCTGGTAAAACGCCCTCCTGGCCACGGCTGTCACTTGATCTTCCATGGACAGCCGGGTATCCAGGAGGACACACAAGTTGCGCGCCCCATCCACAGGGGCAAGGTGTTCGCCCCCTATGGCCAGTGATGGAGTCAACTGGTTGAATCGGGCGGCCGGAAACCACAGCCACTCGGTCTTGGCCGGGTTGAGCCTGTGTCTGTTACTTCCCATCCAGATCCGCACGGCTTCCAGGCACTGGCACATCACCGCTACGGCATCGTTGGGGTGGTTTGGGGTAGATATATACAGCTGTGTATCATCAGCGTAGAGGTGATACTCTACCCCAAAACCACGGATGATCTCACCCAGCGGCTTCATATATGCATTAAACAGGAGAGGCGAGAGGACCGACCCCTGAGGCACCCCACATGTGAGGGGTCTCGAGGTCGACCTCTGCTCTCCTGCCAACACAAATTGCGATCGACCGGAGAGGTAGGAGGAGAACCACCGTAAAATGGTGCCTCCCACCCCCAACCCCCCCAGTCGATGCAATAGGATACCATGGTCGATGGTATCAAAAGCCGCTGAGAGGTCTAATAGGACCAGGATGGAGGAACAATCCCCATCTCTGGTCCTCCAGAGATCATCTACCAACGCGACCAATGCCATCTCGGTGCTATGCCCGGGCCGAAAGCCGGACTGGCGCGGGTCTAGATAATCAACTTCCTCCAGGTGACATGGAAACTGTTGTGCCACCACACTCTCAACAACCTTCGCCAAAAAGGGAAGGTTGGAGACGGGACGATAGTTGACTAATAAAGCTGGGTCCAAAGAGGGCTTCTTCAGGAGGGGCTTCTTCAGGAGGGGCCTCACCATGGCCTCTTTAAGGGAGGCAGGCAAGAAACCCTCACTTAGAGAAGCGTTGACAACCTCTTGGAGCCAGCCTCGTGTCACCTCCCAGGATGCCAGTACAAGCCAGGAGGGACACGGGTCCAATAAACATGTGGTGGCTCGCAGTCGCCCACGTAACCTGTCCATATCCTCGGAAGTAACAGAGTCAAACTCCTCCCAACCAAGATCCGCCTCGTGGCCTCCCACTGGACCATCAATGGAGACTAACTCGTTCTGTATCTGAGCGATTTTCTCCTGCAGATAAATCACAAATTCCTCTGCTCTACCCTGCAATGGGGCTTCCCGCACCCTCTGTTGAAGGAGGGAATGGGTCCCCCTAAACAGGGCGGCAGGGCGGTTATCTGCGGATGCTATGAGAGTGGCACAATGATGGCGTTTGGCCACTCTCAGCGCCACAATGTAAGTCCGTAAATGGGCTCTTACCTGTGTTCGGTCAGATTCAGATCGAGTAGACCTCCATCTTCTCTCTAGGCATCTCTTGTGGCGCTTCATCACCCCTAGCTCCTCGGTGAACCAGTGTTCCATGCGGCCACGAGGTCCTCCATCGGGGCGCGGGTCAGGGGTACAGGAAGTGGCCCAAGCACCGCCTGGAACCCATCGGGGTCCATCAGGTGCCTGGGGCGGAACCAAATAGGTGACTCAGGTTCCGCCTCCCCACGGTGAGGGGTAGCGGTTGGAAAGTCGAGCCGGAGAAGTGAGTGGTCTGTCCATGACAAGGGCATGATGACTAAATCCCCTATACCCAGATCACTCTTCCATTGGCCCGAGACAAAGATGAGATCCGGTGTATGTCCACCCTCGTGGGTGGGGCCTTGAATTAATTGGGTCAGGTCCATGGCCGTCATGGAAGCCATGAACTTCCGAGCTACCCCGGATGATTCGCCCACCGATGGCAGATTGAAGTCCCCCATGACTAAAAGTCTGGGGGTCTCGACTGCCATTGTAGCGATCACCTCGAGGAGCTCGGGCAGGGCTGCTGTTACATAGCGGGGAGCCAGGTATACAACCAGCAAGCCCAACTGCCTCCCTAGGGACACAGAGGGACTCACAACTGGTAGTCTGTGGCACAATGGTCTCTCTTGGCTCCAGACCTTCCCTAATAATAACCGCTACCCCACCACCCCTGCCTAGGGCCCGGGGCTGATGAAAAGCGCGGTAACCTGGTGGGCACATTTCAACGAGGGGGAGTCCTCCCTCGTGGCCCAACCAGGTCTCCGCAAGTCCTACCAGGTCCGGCTCCCCCTCTGACACAAGGTCATGAATGAGGGGGGCTTTATTGACCACGGACCTGGCGTTGCAAAACATCAGCCGTAGGCCCTGGCTCTGTACTCCCTGGCCACCTAGCCTGCGGGGGTTGTGGCACTTGACCGTTTGTAACCATCGGCCTCGTGCCCCCAACCGGGAGGATGGAACTTGTCTCCCATCGGATCTGCCTCTCCCTGCCACCCTCTCAATGGGTAGGCCCTCCATGGAAACGACCCCTGTATCCCCCCTCTTAGTGGATCCATCCGCCTCCTTCCGTAATCTGCTGGCTCGGCCCGTTCCCTTCTGGCTAGTCTCCACCTGTCCATACCCTCCCCCCTCCCTGGTACCCCCTAAAATAGACAACAAATTTTTAACTAAAAAAACCCTGAGGCCGCGCTTCGCCCACCTCTCCGGATTAATAAATCCCTCATCAAGGCGGGCCCTCGTTAAAGAGGAGGGCCAGACCTGCGAGAGCAGGGACTCTCACAGTAGCATAAGGTCTGCCTTAGAATACATAATATAATTATACTATATAAATATAAATATACCCAGTGGTGGGTTTCTGCAGGCTCGCACCTACTCGCGAGAGCCGGTTGATGAAATTTAGAGAACCGGTGAGAGGGGGTTGCACCAGCGTACCTGGAAGTAAATCTGGCCCGCTGCTGCCAGTGACCCAACAGGAAGGAAAGGAAGTTAAAAAGGAAGGAAGGAAGGAAGGAAGGAAAGAAAGGAAGGAAGGAAGGAAGGAAGGAAGGAAGGAAAGAAAGAAAGAAAGAAAGAAAGAAAGAAAGAAAGAAAGGAAGGAAGGAAGAAAGAAAGAAAGAAAGAAAGAAAGAAAGAAAGAAAGAAAGAAAGAAAGAAAGAAAGAAAGAAAGAAAGAAAGAAAGAAAGAAAGAAAGAATTTATCATCACAATTGAGTCCCAAATTTTGGTTGCTAAGCAAGAGCGTTGTTAAATGAGTTTCACCACATTTTAAAACGTGGACACTCCCACCCTGTCACATGACTGCCAAGCAATGCCCACAAAATAGGCCACACCTACAGAGTAGGTTCTAAAAAAAATTGAAACCCACCACTGACCTCACCCCATTCCTAAGAGGTCTGTAAGGGGCATGCATAAGCCCACCAATGTGCCTACCGTCCCTGTCCTTATGTTTCTTTTTATTCGTATCCATTTCATGCATCCAAAAATCATGTTTACACACACACATGTTTTCTAACACATGCTTGAAGAAATAAATAAATAAAATAAAAATGAAAGGTTTTACTTGCAGCCCTTTAAACCTACAGTACTTTTATTAGCCTCATAAACTGAGATTAAAACCGTGATAAACATAAAGATAAAGGCTTAGAACAATTGTTTCATATTTATGGATTGGTGGTGCCAGATATCTATCAATACTGCATGAACCGAGAGCCAATTTAAGTATATGCAGTGGTGGGATCCTATGGTTTAACAATGGGTTCGGTGATCGCACGCTTCCCAGCTGATCATCAGAACTACTGGTTCGCCCAAACTGGTCTGAACAAGTAGAATCCCACCCCTGAGTATATGGTTTTTGGATGAGTTCCATACAGAGGTAGGTTCCTACTGGCTCGGATCAGTTCAGCTGAGTAGGTAGTAGCTTGGCTGGCCATGCCCCCAAACTGGTTCTATTGGCAGCGCCATAGATGCCACCATCTTGTTTTTTGCTTCTGTGCATGCAAAGAAGCAATTTCTTTTACTACTGTGCATGTGCATGTAGTGTGCATCAAGCGTGCGCATGCCCGAAGCACATCCCTGAGCGAACCGGCAGTAACAGAAGCCAGCACCCCTGGTTCCGTAGCAATTTATGGAATTTGTAAGGGGGGGAAAAAGGGTTTAGAACAGTGTTTCTAAACCTTGTCAACTTGAAGATGTCTGGACTTCAATTCCCAGAATTCCCCAGCCAGCATTCGCTGGCTGGGGAATTCTGGGAGTTGAAGTCCAGACATCTTCAAGTTGACAAGGTTGAGAAACACTGGTTTAGAAGAAGAGTCTGGGCAAATTACCTAAAGCCAACTTTCTAAATGCTTTGCAAGGGCCAGATGTCACTTGTGAATTACGTAGAGCAAATGGAGAGACATTAGTCTCCAAAGTCCTGTGAGGCATATATTCAGCTGTAAGGAAATAAATTATGATGATTTATAGGATCTAAGTGATTGTTCACTGAACCACATTTGTATTTCGTAAATCTCAATTGCCTGATTCACCAAAGCAATAAAGTGGGCCATTTTTTTTTGCAGTTGGCAGTTGCACTTTAAACGTATAGCAGGATTTTTAAAAGTATAGCAGTGACATCATGAAACCACTATAGTCATTGAGACAGAATTTTGGTCTTTACATTTTTTTTCTTGGGGTGTGTGTGTGCTTGATGGTAAATGTGCAGTAAAATTAAAGCTAATTGAGGCTTGATACACTTATTTTACAATTTTAAGTTTTTAGAAATCCAGATGACTTTTACATGTAGGTTAAGTTTTCTGTATCGCTGCCACAAACATGTACTAATCTGAACTTCTATATGCCAGCTCTAATGGTCCTATCCTTTACAAAATAGGAGGGGGAAAAACTGTCCTACAGGACATTTATACATTTGTTTTATTTCTAAACTATTCTTCCAGGGGAATCCAGAGCAATTTGCAGGAAAATATGTTTTTTAAAAAGCTTTAAGGAAAAGATTTAAAAAAAAACCAATACATGCAGAAAATATGTCAAAGTAATTTGTGAAAAAATAGGAACACAAAATATTGTAATAGGCAAATCATCTTCTGGTTCCCTGAAATGTTTATGTGAACAGAACAGAACAAAGCAAAAAGAATGACAGAGTTGGAAGGGACCTTGGAGGTCTTCTAGTCCAATCCCTTGCTCAAGCAAAAGACCCTATACCAGAGGTTCCCAAACTTGGCAACTTTAAGACTTGTGGACTTCAAGTCCCAGAATTCTCCAGCCAGCTATGCTGGCTGGAGAATTCTGGGAGTTGAAGTCCACAAGTCTTAAAGTTGCCAAGTTTGGGAACCTCTGCCCTATACCATTTCAGATAAATCTGTGTCCAATCTCTTGTTAAAAACCTCCAGTGATGGAGGCAAGCTGTTCCACTGATTGATTGTTCTGTCAGGAAAGTTATCCTTATTTTTAGTTTGTTTCTCTTCTTGATCTGTTTCCATCCATTTCTTCTTATCCTGCATTCAGGTGCTTTGGAGAATAGGTTGACACCCTCTTCTTGGTGCCAGCCCCTCAAATACTGGAACATTGCTATCATGAACTATGGAGTACCACCACAATAGTAGGGTTTACCCCTTGAAGGTAAAGGTTCCCCTCGCCCATATGTGCTAGTCGTTCCCAACTCTAGGGGGCGGTGCTCATCTCCGTTTCAAAGCCAAAGAGCCAACATGGTCTGAAGACGTCTCCATGGTCATGTGGCCGGCATGACTAAATGCCAAAGGCGCATGGAACACTGTTACCTTCCCACCAAAGTGGTCCCTATTTTTCTACTTGCATTGGTACATGCTTTTGAACTCCTAGGTTGGCAGAAGCTGCGACAAGTAATGGGAGCTCACTCCGTAATGCTGCACCTGGGATTCGAACTGCCAAACTGCCAAGCTTTCTGATCAACAAGCTCAGCATCTTAGCCACTGAGCCACTGCGTCCCAATACCCCTTAGGTAAAGCCAAAAATAAACAAACAGAGAGGGCTCGCAACTTGGGTGCCCTCCTGGACTCTCGGCTGTCGTTAGACAATCACATGACAGCTGTGGCCAGGGGGGCTTTTTATCAAGTTCGCTTGATTTGCCAGTCACGTCCCTTTCAGGATCGTGACGCTCTACGCACGGTCACTCACACCCTCATCACTTCCCGCCTGGACTACTGCAATGCTCTCTACATGGGGCTGCCCTTGAGGTCCACCCGGAGGCTCCAGTTAGTACAGAATGCGGCCGCGCAGGAGATTCTGGGAGCCTCAAGGTGTTCCCACGTGACACCTCTCCTGCGTGAGCTGCACTGGCTACCTGTGGCTTTCCGGGTGTGCTTCAAGGTGCTTGTAACCATCTTCAAAGGGCTCCATGGCACGGGGCGTGGTTACTTGCAAGACCGCCTCCTGCTACCAAATACCTCCCACCGACCAGTTCGCTCCCACAGATTAGGCCTCCTCAGGGTGCCATCGGCCAAACAATGCTGCCTGGTAACCCCCAGGGGGAGAGCCTTCTCTGTGGCAGCCCCTGCCCTCTAGAACGACCTACCCCCCGACCTAGGTATGATCACCGACCTGCGCCTCTTCTGTCGGGCTCTGAAAACGCACTTATTCCATGTGGCCAGCCTGGTTTAGTAGCTTTTAATTGGTTATTTTAAATTGGTTTTATTCAACTTGGATTTTAGAACGGACCCTAATTAATTTAATATTATTTTAAAGTGTGTTATTCATTGATGTTCTTATATGTTTTTATTGATGCCTGTTCACCGCCCTGAATCCTGCAAGGGAGAAGGGCGGTATACAAATTTAATAAACCTAAACAAAATAGCATTATAGATCAGTCCCTGTGCACATTTACTACAACGCTGTCACCTATCTTTTGGATGAATCTTTCAGGATCATGTTAGTTCAATAACCCACTGCCGATATAAAGTATCCGAGAATATAGAAGGATGCGAGAAGATGGGTAGTAGATAAGTGATGTTACTTAATTTATGAAACCTCTGTTTAGGAAAGTAAGAAAATGTCAGCTAGGCTTCTGTCTAATGCTCAGAGATTGGGTCGCTTCCCATTGTACAGGGTTAATACTGATCATTACCTAGGAAGGAGGAATGTAAGATGTATTGTCAGGTTTCACATATTAAGACATATGTTATTTCTTTTATCTAGATCAGAGGTTCCCAAACGTGGCAACTTTAAGACTTGTGGACTTCAACTCCCAGAATTGGCTGGAGAATTCTGGGAGTTGAAGTCCACAAGTCTTAAAGTTGCCAAGTTTGGGAACCTCTGATCTAGAGCAGAGGTCCCCAACCTTTGCAACTTTAAGTCTGAAGGACTTCAACTCCCAGAATTGGCTGGAGAATTCTGGGAGTTGAAGTCCAGAACTCTTAAAGTTGCCAAGTTTGGGAAACTCTGATCTAGAGCAGAGGTCCACAACCGTTGCAACTTTAAGTCTGAAGGACTTTGCTGGCTGGAGAATTCTGGGAGCTGAAGTCTTTCAGACTTAAAGTTGCAAAGGTTGGGGACCCCTGATCTAGAGCATATTAAATAAGCCATCATGTCTGTTTCACACCTGGAGCTAAGCCTAAATTGTGTTTTATGTACCCAAATCGCAGGTGCTTGCTTGTTTGTTATACCTGTATTGCTCTGAAATTAAAATGACTTGCGCAATCAAAGCAACTCAGTGCAATATGTGAAGGAACAGATAAAAGTGCGTACGATATTCAATAGCCACCAAGTTGAATTGAAAATGTAATATACACAGCCAATCTGTTTTTATGCCTGAGGAATGTGGCATGCTTTGAAATATTTCCATAGCTCCACTTGTAAATGATCAAGGTTTTAGTTACAGGACAAGATATATGATAGGGCTATTAAATTCAAATTAAATCTCAATAGCAAATAGAAAGAAAGCACTATTGTGCTAGGATAGATGAGATATGATAGCAGATAGTTGGTTTAACTTTTATGAGTACTGATTTCCAGGAAAAACATGATCAGTATAAGGATAATTATAAAAGTTTTTTTTATGGTTATCACATAATTGTCCTCTTTCTATAATCTATCCTGTCTACTCATCAAAATATTTAAAAACTCTTAATGCCAAATCTTTCCTTCTTTTGCGTATGTAATACTTTCGCTGTAGTTATCATGTAGAAAGTTCCATCATTGTTTTCCAACTTTGCCATTGAAATCCTCAATTGTATATTAATCTTTGAAATCCCTAAATCAATATAAGTATTTGAATCCAAGTTTTTCTAGCTTTGTTTAAACATGCAACACACATGATAAAATGCCCCTGCTTGTTTGTCACATTTCAAACATTAATTTGAAGTGGCTTTATGCATGCTAGTCAATTTCTTTGATGACATTTATAATGATTCTCTTTAAGATTATAACATAATGTGAATTTTAATATTTCAGCCATATGTTTTCTGTTTCCTGTGTATATTACAACAACAAAAATTAGCCCCCTTATTTTTCTGTTTCAAATTTCAATAAAGTTTATACATTGTATTGTCGGAAGCTAGAATTCTAGGCAAGATATTCATTTTTACCACAAACATTCTCCTCAGCAATGACAATTATAATTTCCCCTATCTTAATATATCTTTTTATATTTCATTCCATGTCTAAGTATAGTTCGTGAGCTCCCCCAGAGCTGACCTATTGGAGACATTGACAGCATATAAATTTGATTAATTAAATTATTCTGAAACAACATGCAGTACAATTCATATGTATTATAGTGATATCCAGATATTTTACTTTTTTCAATTTTAAAAGCAATTGTATTCATCAATTCTGCTTGATCTGTTATTTTCACATTTCTTTCTTCAATAGCTTCCTGTTCTGTTTACTCATCCTGAAACCTGCTAATGCATCAAACTCTTTTAAGTGGCTCCTTAATATTTTAATATTAATATAGAATATTTTCTAGATCCAATAACAAGCCATCTGCAAAATCCCTCAGCTAGTAAGATTCTTCTTTTACTCTTTACACTCACAATCCTCTCACCACCGCCCCCTGGTCTCTTTGGGGAGAGAGTGCGGTTATATAAATCCAACAAATAAAAATAAATAAATCTTGACTTTTATCTCTAGTACTTCAAGAACCAAAATAAACGAGAGAAGCGTGTAGACATCCCTGTTTTCTCCTTCTTGTGTTACAAGGTTTTGTTAAAATCTCCATTAACAATGATTTGTCTTTTCTGTGAAGTGTAAATCATTCTTACCCATTTTATATTCAGGTAGTTGCTCAACTGACAACAGGTCATTTGGTGACGGTTCGAAGTTACAATGGCAAAGAAAAAACCACCATTGCTGCATCCTCGTGTTCACGTAATCGAAATTCAGATGCTTGGCAACTGACTCATATTTATGACAATTGCCATGTCCCAGGGTCATGTGATTACCTTCGCTCCCACAGAGAGGGACTTCTCCGGGTGCCGTCCACTAGGCAATGCCAGCGGGCAACGCCCAGGGGAAGGGCCTTCCCTTTGGTGGGCCCAACCCTCTGGAATGACCTACCCCCTGAAATTAGAACAACGACGGACCTCTGCTCCTTCCGCCAGAAGTTAAAGACTCACTTCTTCCATCAGGCCGGCCTGGCCTAATGTTTACATTCCTAGCCGCAAAATAAAATTGTATAAAATGTTTAGGGGTATTGTTAGGGTTTTAAGGGTTTTAATAGTGATTTTAGCACAGGGGTTAATTTAATTTGATTTTAACATTTTGTATTTGTATATTGTTGTATTTTTGGATTTTTAATTGCCTGTGCACCGCCCCGAGTCCCCAATGGGGGAGAGGGTGCGGTCTATAAATCAATAAATTATTATTATTATTATTATTATTATTATTATTATTATTATTATTATTATTATTATTATTATTATTATTATTATTATCTTTTAGGTACAAATGCTTGGTAACTCTCTGGCATTATTGTGAATTATATCTGTGCTACTGATAAATTATTCAGATTATGCAATTTAGCGTAAGTTATCAGCATTTCTTGAGTGGAACTCTGTATCAGCTAAGGTCTAAAACACTGACAACATGGTGTTAAATTTTTCTGCCAGGCCAATAAAACTACCTGGTTGTTCAATATAACGATACCCTCCAGAGTTATTGAACTTCAGTTGGTAATCTCTAATCTATGTTGAAATAGTATGAGAACAGTAATGTTCTGGGAAATAAGGCTTGGAGTTATGAAAATTGGGCTCCCATCCCATTTGTTCTTTTTAACTTTTTTGAGACCTCGTGGGGATGTTGTTGCCTTGGTTGTAAATTATTATCCATCCGTGCCTCAAAAAGATACTTCTAAGGAGAATTTATACTGTATTCTAGGTAAGATTCTAGGTAAGGCCCCAACCCTGGAAGTCTTTAAAAAGATGTTAGATAGCCATTTGTCTGAAATGGTATAAGGTTCCTGCCCACGCAGGGGGTTGGACTAGAAGACCTATAAGGTCCCTTCCAACTCTGCTATTGTATTGTATTGTATTTACAGTTTTTTAAAAAAAAATACAATATTACAATTACAATAGCAGAGTTGGAAGAGACCTTGGAGGTCTTCTAGTCCAACCTCTGCCTAGGCAGGAGCCCTATACCATTTCAGACAAATGGCTATCCAACATCTTCTTAAAGACTTCCAGGGTTGGGGCATTCACAACTTCTGGAGGCAAGCTGTTCCACTGATTAATTGTTCTAAGTCAGTGTCAGGAAATTTCTCCTCAGTTCTAAGTTGCTTCTCTCCTTGATTAGTTTCCACCCATTGCTTCTTGTTCTACCCTCAGGTGCCTTGGAGAATAGTTTGACTCCCTCTTCTTTGAGGGAGATATTGGAACACTGCTATTGTGTCTCCCCTAGTCCTTCTTTTCATTAAACTAGACATACCCAGTTCCTGCAACCGTTCTTCATGTGTTTTAGCCTCCAGTCCCCTAATCATCTTGGTTGCTCTTCTCTGCACTCTTTCCAGAGTCTCCATGTGTTTTCTACATCTTGGTGACTAAAACTGAATGCAGTATTCCAAGTGTGGCCTTACCAAGGCATTATAAAGTGGTATTAACACTTCTCGTGATCTTGATTCTATCCCTCTGTTTATGTAGCCTAGAACTGGGTTGGCTTTTTTGGCAGCTGCTGCACACTGCTGGCTCCTATTTAAATGGTTGTCCACTAGGACTCCAAGATCCCTTTCACAGTTGCTACTATTGAGCGAGGTACCACCTATATTGTACCTGTGCATTGGATTTTTCTTGCCTAAATGTAGAACCTTACTTTTTTCACCATTGAATTTCATTTTGTTAGACAGTGCCCAATGTTCAGGTTTGTCAAGATCCTTCTGTATCATAAGCCTATCTTCTGGAGTGTTGGCTATTCCTGCCAGCTTGGTGTCATCTGCAAATTTGATGAGTTCCCCATTTATTCCCTGAATAGTTCAGTGTTGGTCCTTTCATTTAAAGCTTATTTACTTCAGGCTTTAATTCAAGTTAATTCAGCAGTGTGCACAATTCAATGTCAGTTTATTCAGATGGTGTCCTCAACTTTTCAGACTACTTTCCTCTGATGAGTCAGGTGCACTTCACCTGGCAATTGCACCTTGCAGAATCAGCTTTGTTTCAGACATCAAACTTTGGATCATCCCGCCAGTTAATCTAGATTGTTTTAATTGTGCTGTAAATGTGCAACCTCACTGACTCCGATTGCTCTTTGCCAACCATGTCAGCTGATGTAATTTCCTCTCCTATTGATGAACGTATCTCCATCCACGGGGCAGAAAAAGCACAGCAGAGCATACAAATCAGAACGGAGGGTGGGTGGGAGTTAATTAATCCTATTAATTGCTATTTCAACCTGGGTAACTATTTGCTTGCACTGCAGTACTTTATAATGTCCCAGACAGGTCAAAGGTTGATAAAAAATTAATAGCTTAATCCGGTTAACTATTAAGGACAATTTGCAATATTGCATAATAGAAATAACTACCCACTTGGACATCACTGAATCTTCATGTGAAGCTGTGTTTATTTTTCTGAGTATCTTCTTGTTTGGAGGCACATTTTAATAGATCAGCAGTCTCTGAAGGCTCGTGAATCCTTTTTAGAATCAACTTCTTTCAGAGATGAGATTAAAAACTTGTCCTCTTGAGGGTCTGTCTGAATTTGGCAGTTTAAGGCTCCCAATCAATGTATTTGGCGCATTCTGTAGATTCTAGCCATGTGATCACATATAATACAATCGTCTTGGCAATAGCTTCTCAACTGTGGGATTTCTATCCAGCTAATAATATCATGGTAAGATCAATTGCTAATGGAGCTCACAAAAATAGGCAATGCATCCATTTGTTGGAAAGGGCTGGACAGATGTATCACTGCTATCGCAGTGCAGTTGGATGCAAGAAGGCCCAATTAGGTATCATGACGGATCATTTTAAGGATTGTCCAATTCTTCTGTTGGCTCATCATTCCTTTCCTGGCACTCACTCTCAAGGGTTCAGTGGGTTCTTTGTTTTGTTATGTTGTGTTGTTGTCTTCTAATTAATGCATGAGTTGCTTCAGGCTTTCAAATCAAGACCTTATTATGTCCTGTGGGCCAGAGAGCATCGTGTTACTACAGTGGAACTTTCCTACAACTTCATTCAGGTTTCTGGATTCTGACTTAAAGAGAAATCTTGGTTTGTTATTATGAGTATGACTCGTAGTAAGTTTTGAAAACCTGGGCATTTCCTTTCCTTTCCTTTCCTCCTTCCATTCAGGGATATGAGATGACACATATCCTCTTGGGGATCTTTCTGAAGGCATCCCAAACAGGTAGCTCAGAATTCAGATATATTATAGAGGTAGTCTGGGCCAAGGGTCTGAAAAGAGGTTAACTTCAAAGTAGTTTGTAGAAATCATCACATTTTTTTGTGTTACTAGAAATAACGGATAAACATTTGCATTAAATAAGCCCATGGCTCATAAGATTACGGGCTGGTTACTAAAATTAGATTCCTGTTACACCGATGATATGAAAAATCTAATACACTGCCTCTATCAATTTAAGTTATTGTCAAAATAAATTGGCAATGAAAGGATCTTCTGTATATTTTTTGAGGCCTGAGATAAAGATGTCCAGGTTTTTCTCCTCCCTTTCCAATTGAGTTGTTTTAGTAGCTGTCTCAGTGAATGAACTCAACAATTTATTTCTTAACAAGTCTGTCCACTTAATTTGGATTTAGCAGTATTCATTTGGGCTGTCAAAATGTAAAGGAAAATGAATGGATTCCTTTTCATTATGTCTTCCTTCTCGGAGACGCAGAGTGGATTCTTTGTGATAAGATTATAATTTGTGATCATACATAAATAAAAATGTAACAATAGTTTGTTCAAAACCGCTAATCTCTGAAAGTACTGCACCGATCGCTTCCAAATTTTCACGCAACGTTCCTTTCAAATACGGCACCAATGATATATATAGATTGTGTAGATGTCACACCTGTGCCAGGTATGTGCAACAGAAATGTAAAAAATTGTTTAAAAAAGTAGGTAGATGGATACAGAGAGCAGTGGGCCACAGGTATTATGTCATCCTTTATGACATAAGATACTCTGTCCATAAGATTCAAGGAGAAATACAGTAGGTCGGTAGGTAGGCAGCTATAGGGATAGAGAGAGGGAGGGGGAAATGCGGTAGGTAGGTAGGTAGGTAGGTAGGTAGGTAGGTAGGTAGGTAGGTAGATGGAGGGAGAAATACAGTAGGTAGGTAGGTAGGTAGGTAGGTAGGTAGGTAGGTGGAGGGAGAAATACAGTAGGTAGGTAGGTAGGTAGGTAGGTAGGTAGGTAGGTAGGTAGGTAGGTAGAGGGATAGAGAGACAGAAGGAGAAATACAGTAGGTAGGTAGGTTGGGGGTTATACGGTGGTTGTGTGTATATCTTTGTGTGCACAGGTGTAGATCTACACACAGATTGGTTGGCCATTTAACCAGACTGGGCCACAGCAACGCATGGCCGGGAACGGCTAGTAGAATATAAAAAGACAGAATATGGTGTGGAAATGAACAATTTTAACAATTGTTTCTTAAAATAAACATAGTAGAATTATTTTGTGACTAATTTGTAATCAACAATATATCATGCTTCCCTGAAAATAAGACCTCCCCAGATAAATAAGCCCAATTGGGCTTTTGAGCACATGCGCTAAAATAAGCCCTTCCCTGAAAATATTGCAACACAGCAGCAGCCATATGGTGATCACGCTCACTGCCTCCCGCACCTCAAAAATAATAAGACCTCTCAAAAATAAGTCCAATTGCTTATTTGGGGGGACAAAGTCTTATTTTCAGGAAAACACGGTATTGAGCACCAACTGGACAATTCTGGTAATTCCTCTGTCTCTGCATATAGATATTATTTTTACATACCGTTTGTTTTTATTCTCCTTTTGCTTGCTCTTTTTTTTTAGAAAAAAGAATAATAAATACCTTTCTGTCATCATGGAAAGGGTGACATGCCTTAGGGAAAACTAGAAGTAAGTTCAGAAAGGAACCACTTTTCTATGCAAATAAAAGTACCTGTGTATGTATAATAAGGATGCCTGGAGTTTGCTTGATGCAATAGAATAACTATATGGCTTGCATATAGAGAATTCTCTGCCAACAAAGTAGATTAACACATCCTGTTCCAGAATTGTTTACAGAATGATGTAATAAAAAAAACTGTCTAGTAAATATTTCTTCTACCAATTAACACCATCTATGTTTGACATTGAACCATTTTGTGACTATTACCTCAGCAATACTGTGTTTTCCCCAAAATAAGACCCAGTCTTATATTTTGGGGGGCTCTAAAATAAGCATCAGAGCTTATTTTGGGGGGTGCCTTATTTTTTTCCATGTATGCAAGATCCATGTCTTCTGCTTGCTCGCAGCTACAAAAGGGAAGAAAGCTGCATGGCATAGCAGTGCCACTACCATGCAGTGAAACTACCACACATCCTCTGCACTGGTTCACCTCAGGGCCCCCTCAACCAGGCCATTCACACCCCGACACCTGCCTCACCTCACCTCATGTTGGCGGCACCGCAAGCAATCAGAAAGAATAGACAGGGGGTCAGCTGCACAGATTCTCAAGTAGGGCTTATTTTGTGGGTAGGGCTTATATTAGACATGTAAAATCATTCTATGGCTTCTTTTCAGGATAGGTCTTATTTTCAGGGATACATTGTAGTAGCATTTTTATTTCACACCTACCAAACCAGACTTCGCTCTCCAAATGTGCTTGATTTTCCCCACAAAGGATTAACTACATGTTCTCACAGTGAAATGTTATAGATTTGCTTGGTAAATTCACTACCTTCAGCCTAGCAGATGTTATTTCAACATACTTGCTCATAATGTTTATTCAGATAGAGTCTTTAATCATGAAAAAATTACCCTGTGGTAAGATGGGTGGCCAATAAATTTAATAAACAAGCAAACAATTAATTAGATTAATATATTTCAACAAGTCAATAAATCGCTAATGTGGAGCCTGTGCTGCTCTCTCAGTGTTGTTGAGAATGTTCCTGGTAGTTAATTAAATCATTGTTAAGTATTTAATTGTTTGACTTGGTGGTCCTTTATAGGGGTATTAATCTTGGAGTTAATCTCTGCTCACTTGGGCATTGGTTGCTGGCAAGGAGGTGTTGTGGTCTTTTAGATTTTTAATTCTCTCTTTTGAATGGTATGTAGATGATGTTTATCTATATGTGTCTGTTAATAGCTGATTTGTCTTGAGTGCTAGGCTGCACTTGGTTAAATACGGTTAAGTCTGTCTATGTGTTAAGGAATTTTCATCCTATGTTCTGACTGCTAGTTGGTGTTCATGGATGTGCTCTGTTAGTCTTCTGCCTCTTTGTAATACATAGTGGTTGTTACAGTCCTTACACTGTATGGTTACCCTTTTTCTGGTTTCTTCTGGGGTACCTGGACCACAACACCTCCTTGCCAACAATAACATCCGGATAAAATGAGAGAGATTTCCTATTTCTCTGAAGAAATTTCTCAATATTTTGATGACACCATTTTGTCAAATTTAAGCATATAATTCTACTACCTTGCAAAGAGAAAACCAATTTTTTACATAAAAATCTTAAGACGCACCTTTTCCAACACGCCGGCCTAGCATAACCTCCCGTTTTGACCATTTTTAGATAGTTTTAATTTGGGGGATTTTATACAATTTTAGCACAGGGCGTATTTAATATTTAATAGTTTTTTAAATTTTGTACCTTTGTTATATTTGTTATGTTTTTAAATTTTCCTGTGCGCTGCCCTGGGTCCTTTTTGGAGAAGGTGCAGGGTATAAATCTGAATAAATCTAAATCTAAAAATTCCAATGGGTAGTTTTTTAAACCATATCATATCATTGTTTATAGTCCTACCTTATGTATGAATGAATGCCAGGTGAGTAATTTTGGGTCAATAACTCTCTCTCAGCCCAATCTACTTCACAGGCTTGTTGTTGGGAAAACAGAAGGAAAAAAAAATATTAGCTATGTTCTCTGCCCTGAATTATTTATAAAAATAGAGGTGGGATTTTAAAAAAAGCCAACAAGGGAAGATTGGTTTATGCTTATTTTGACAATTGTACTCATTATTACATTAATGAGATAATTTAATAATCATCAAAAATTGATACTTAGCATGGTTA
This sequence comes from Rhabdophis nuchalis, assembly GCA_039707465.1. Lineage (NCBI taxonomy): Eukaryota > Metazoa > Chordata > Lepidosauria > Squamata > Natricidae > Rhabdophis > Rhabdophis nuchalis. The sequence continues at coordinate 11,128,164 of CM077656.1, forward strand.
GAAATATGTTGAATTTTAACTAGGATGGTATTGGTTTTCTGAGCTTGCTTTTGAGTTGCCATTGTTGTTCTCTCCATTTCTTTTTAAAATGTTCCAGGTTTCAGTCCCAGCCATGTCAGATTTTGATCTGCCTTTCCTTCACTATCAAGCATAAAGTGGATTGGTTTGCTTTTCCAGCAAACTTTGAGTTCGAATTATGTCTTTCTTGAATGCTGATTAGTTTTTGCTTTCTTCAGGAAGCTTTGTTTATATAATCTTCCATAAGTACAGCTTGCATACATTCAGACTGGTTAGATGAGTTTTATTTTCAATAGTCCTCTATATATAATATGTGAAGGATGTGATGTATAGTCATCCATTTCCTGGCTTTCTAATCAAGTTTTCCAATTCAGCCTGGTTCCAGTCAGTCATCTTGTAGTAGATCTAATTACAGGGCCTGCCTAAGTATTTATTGATTTAACAATATTTCCAACATTCAGTTTAGATTTTAATTTTTAGGACTGCTTTATATACATTTATCTAGTAGCCATTATAACTTGATTGAATAATCAGAAACTTTCATTAATTCTAAGCATTTGTATCATACGTTAGGTGCCCTGTGCCTCACAACATTTCCATTCATTATGGGTAGGCCATCTTCTTTTATAATCATGCCCCTTTTAAATGCCAAACTCGTCAATTTCTCCAGTCTGAATTTCATTCCTATGTCTTCACTAAATATACAGAGAATGCCCAACAGAGATTCACTGCCAGCTTTTGATTTCCTGTGTAGTTTTAGGTAACCCATATAAAGAAATGGTTCATTTTGAAACTTTGTTTTGTGCATTGGTATCCACAATCATTGCCCATGTAATGAATTTCTTTGAGATATGCATTGTTTTAGTTTTACTTTTATTAAATCTCCTTTCTTTGCCATGTTCTTTGTTTTCTATAAAGCCATTAACATTTCCAGGAATCTTCTAATATTTCAATTTATTCTAAAACTTCCCATTTTTAAAGCCTAGGACCTAGAGGCATATATGGAATGAGTCAAACACCTTTTTATATAGGCTATTAAGGCTATGAAAAGGGTTGGTTTTTTTTTCTTTTTAATGCAATTTTGTGAATCAGTAGCTAGCTTTCCATGCCCCACGAATCTTTGCAAATCTCTTTTTATTCCACTAAGAAAATTATATTGTTGTTCGAAGAAGCAGACCATAGATGTGCTGTGATTCTAGTAAACAGTCTGAATGTTATAGTCAGGCAAGTTATAAACTTTGAATAGTTTGGAAAACCAGTAAATACCACCTCTGGCTGGCCCCGCCCCCATCTATTCCCTGCCTCCTGGGTCCCAGCTGATCAGGAGGGAATGGGGATTTTGCAGTATCCTTCCCCTGGAGTAGGGTGAAAATGAAGATTTTGCACTATCCTTCCCCTGCCACACCCACCAAGCCACACCCACAGAACTGGCAGGAAATTTTTTTTGAATCCCACTACTGTATAGATGGCATAGGTACAGTGGTGGGTTTCTGCAGGCTCGCACCTACTCGCGAGAGCCGGTTGGTGAAATTTAGAGAACCGGTGGGAGGGGGTTCCACCGGCGTACCTGGAAGTAAATCTGGCCCGCCGCTGCCAGTACCCAACGGGAAGGAAAGGAAAGGAAAGGAAGAAAGGAAGAAAGAAAGGAAGAAAGAAAGAAAGAAAGAAAGAAAGAAAGAAAGAAAGAAAGAAGGAAGGAAGGAAGGAAGGAAGGAAGGAAGGAAGGAAGGAAGAAAGAAAGAAAGAAAGAAAGAAAGAAAGAAAGAAAGAATTTATCATCACAACTGAGTCCAAAATTTTGGTTGCTAAGCAAGAGCGTTGTTAAATGAGTTTCACCACATTTTAAAAGGTGGTCACTCCCACCCTGTCACATGACTGCCAAGCCACGCCCACAAAACAGGCCACACCTACAGAGTAGGTTCTAAAAAATTTGAAACCCACCACTGCATAGGTAGTATATCATTTTATAAGGTTAAGCTCATGTGTTTCAGTTTTGATAGATGCTTGCTTTATACTCTTCAGATTGCTCAAACCTGCCCTTTAAAAAAAAACACGCTTCTGTTCAAAATGAATTTTCCACTCTGACTTTCTGTTAATAAATGCTTTTGGCGTCCTCATTTTCCTTATTCTGTTCCTTCATGAGCAGTGATGTACATTGTTTTGTTTCTTTAATAGATTCTGTTGAAATTCTTGGAGCCTTTTGTTTGTATGTATTCTGCTTCTTCCATTTGATTTTTTAAAAAAAATTCTGTCAGTTCAATTTGCTGATTAGTTAGCTGTAAGGCTTCTGTTTCCCAACCTGTCAGCTGCTCTTGTAGATGCGAATAACTTATTTCTATATCTGTGCAATTCCATTTATTCTTAATTGTCCAAAATTAAAATTATCTATAATTTTAGCTTGTTCAAAGAGCAAAAATTATTGATTGCTTTCTGCTCAGTGACTTCCAACCCAAGTGTCAAAGAAAATCTTGCTTTCCAGAATCTATTATGAATGCTTCATAATTCATTAACCTTTATACAGTAAAGGTTGAATCTGAGAATTTGTTTCCAAATTTGTAACATTGACTTTTGCAATTCCCTGTTTTAGGGAGTAATATTCTATGATATTTTTTTTCCAGTTTTGTTATTTTTTTTAATGTCTGTTTATCTTCCAGTCGCTTTGCAATTTGTTGTTCAGTATAGAAACAATGCAAGGACATAACTGTTCCCTCTACTACACACAAGCTTGCAGCCTGAATTGTATTTTCCTTTCGTTTTAGTCATGGCGTATTTGTTACATGTCAGATCATTTACAAAAACCTACACTGATAATGTAAAACTATCCATTAGTTTCTATATCAACAGTTCTTTTATAGTCTAATCCAGTGTTCTCCAAAGAAGATGCAAGGATGAATGGGACTATCCTTTATTATTCTAAATTGTTATTCATAGTACTATTAGTTAAGGTGGTATTTGCTATTTCTATTTAAAAAGGAAATTGATTACCAATCTGAAAGTGATTGATCATGAAGGGATCAATGAGTGGAAGAATTTGGAGACCCCCCTGATCTAATTTAAACTTATATCAGGCTCCAAAAACCAAAAGGACATTACATGATTATTCCAGCATGTTTCTTTATACACCTATAGACAGAATCTTGCCAAACTGAAGCAGATTATTCCCTATATTAAACATATATTCTGGAAACCATTAGGGAGGGGCTGCTTCACCCTCTTTCTGTCACACAAACTATGTCAGGGATGTCATACTTGATTTCATTGAGGGCCGCATCAGGATTGTGTTGGACTTTTGGGGGGGGGGTTGGCATGGCTGGGAGGGCATGGCCAGCTTGATGTCACTCATGTCAGGAGCACCTGTGGTGTTAAAGTGTGTGCTAAAGCAGGACTTCTGTCACACTCTCCCTCCCTCTCATAATTTCCTTCCTTCCTTCCTTTTCTACTTTTTCCTTCCATCTTCATTCTCCTTTCTTCTTCCTTCCCCCCTTTCCTTCTTTTTCCTTCCTTACTCTCTCTCTATCTTTCCTTCTTTTTCTTAATCTTTGCTCTTTCCCTTTCTCTTTCCCTGTCTCTTCTTGGATGCTCAAATACAAAATATTACTGGGAAATGAACATGCAGGTCATGATCGCAATAAATAATCAGTAATTGGAAATATAAATGTATTAATCTATTGTTTTCAACATTGCAGATTGCATGACTGTTTGCTTTGGCTAGATGCCCATGCTGACTATTCCCCGCAAGTATTTTTGTAATCTTTCTTCAAAGAAGTTAATTATTGAAGTTAATTATTATCACATTATTCACTAGCAGTCAGGTTAATTATATGTTTCAGAGAGCCAGAGTTTCTCCTGGGAGTAAGAGTAGCCATTCCAAAAGCAGATCTTATGGATGGAAAAACATGGCTATCCATGCTTCAAATCCCCTTATATTATTTAAAATAAAAGCTCAGTGCACATTCCTCTAAATTAGGCCTTCCATTTCTGGCTTGCTGAGTTGCAAAAATAAAATAAAATAAGAAGCAGTTGGTCACTAACAGCAACAAAGAAATAGTTTTATCTACCTCTTACTGCTATCTAGTGGTTATTAGGATTTTTGCAGCCCATGTCTGTAGCCCTAATCCATAGCAGCCCATGGCTCTGGAGCCGTATGTGGCTCTTTCATCCCTCTGCTGAGGCTCCCTGTCGCCAGTTGGATCCACAATTGCTAGAGCTTTTGGTTAGGACAGGTAGAGGAAAAAGGATGCCATGTTAGGTGGAGACTCTATGGTGGGGGAGCCGGATTTCCGGTCAGCTCCAGAATTGAACGGGAAGCTTCTGTGGCTCTTTGAGTGTTTAAGGTTGCTGACCCTTGCCTTAATCTGAATACACAAAGGCTCTACTCCTGGTTGCAAAATGTGTAGGAGGGCTTCTTTACCACTTAGTGGAAGACACGTGCATTCAGCAAATACACTCAGGTTTGTGCTAAACTAACAGGATATTTCTAAATTACTATAGTGACTTGAATAGAAGACTAGTTTTTATCCCCTTAGTTTATAGTTGAACTTTATAGTTTAAAGGTTTGATTTTCACTGGAAGTTTTCAAGAAGAGACTGGACAACTACACTATATTGCCAAAAGTATTTGCTATCCCATCCAAATAATCAATCAGGTGTTCCAATCACTTCCATGGACACAGGTGTATAAAATCAAGTACTTAGGCATGCAGACTGCTGTTACAAACGTTGGTGAAAGAATGGGTCGCTCTCAGGAGCTCAGTGTGGAACTGGGATAGGATGCCACCTGTGCAACAAATCCAGTTATGAAATTTCCTTGCTCCTAAATATTCCACAGTCAACTGTCAGCTGTATTATAAGAACGTGGAAGTGTTTGGGAACGACACCACGAAGGGGTAGGCCACCTAAACTGACGGAGTGAGGTCAGTGGATGCTGAGGCTCATAGTGTGAAGAGGTCACCAACGTTCTGCAGAGTCCATCGCTACAGACCTCCAAACTTCATGTGTCCTTCAGATTAGCTCAAGAACAGTGCGCAGTGGACCAACATCATATTGAACCCCATGGATTAGGAATGGGATGTCACTTACTGTAAGTTTATATGTGAGTAAAGGCAGGTGAGCGAATACTTTTGGCAATATAGTGTATTTCTCTGAAATGGTATAGGGCAGGGGTGTCAAACTCGCGGCCCATGGGCCAGATGCATCAAGCACCCGCCAAGCCTCCCCTGGTTTAGCGAAGGGGGGAAAGTTGCAATGCATCACATGATGACAACAAGATGACACAAGTTCAACACCCCTGGTATAAGGCCTTCTACCATGGGCAGGTGGTTGGAGCAGAAGACCTTCAAGATCCCTTCTATGGTCTTTGTTCTTTTGGGGAGTTGTATTAAATTCAAACTTAAAGCCAATGGGATTTTGGGGGAGGGAGGGGGGCTTTTAGCAAGTGACTGTAAAATGGAGAAAGAAAGATTTAGGAGAATAATACAATTTGGAGAAATCATAATTAAGCAGTTAAAAATCCTGTATGAAATCTCTTCAACAACCATTTATTTTAGATTCAAAACAAAAGGATCAGCCCAAGTTTAAATGGGGGCACTATTCATTTTATTTATTTATTTGTCATCCATCTTACCTCAAGGTAACTTATTTACCTTGAGCAGTAATTTTTTTAATAATCTTACTGTTATTGCTGTAGTATTTTTAACCAATATTTCACTTTACTTATCTGAATCTACTCAACAAAATTAGTTTCAGCTTCTCATAAATTCATAAAAGCTGTTTTTATTAGCAATTAGTTTCCTTAAGGCTTAAAGAAAAGGGCAAGTCAGATCATGTTTAAACATGTAATGGTCCACTTAACAGCAAGTACGTCATTATGATAATCCTTTTTTAGATTTTTGCCAGGATTACAGTCTGCTAAACTATTCCTGGATACATATAGAAACTAGGGTGGAGATTTTTTTACTGTTCTGGATCTCATATGATGCTTAACTGATATTTATTGTATTTTGTGTTTTTAAATGATGCCTGTGCGCCGCCCTGGGTCCTAACAAGGAGAAGGGCGGGGTATAAATTTAATAAAATAAATAAAATAAATAAAAAATAACTCATGGTTTGTTTAACTAACAGATCACAAGTGGGCAGCCAACTTTTCAAAAGTCAAAAGCTGAACTTTTTAGATTGAAGAGTAAGGGTTGAAAGCTGGACTTAGATAATAGTGCTGTATGAATGTGTAGGGCCACTTTAGACATGTAGATCAGGGGTGGGTTGCTGCCGGCATTACTGCTTCACACATTCTTTGTGTGCGTGCCCATCGCACATTGCTTGTGCATGTGCAGTTGTCTGTTAATTGTTCTGTGCATGTGCAGAACATCATAAAATGATTATAAAAATATGCTGGCAATGACATGGATGATTGGGGAACCAGTTTGGGAGCATGGCCAGCCAGCTGGCCCTACCAGTTCAGCAACCCAGTCCCAATGTCCACTACTGATTCGCCCAAACTGGTAGTTGTTAGGATATTCAACCTTATATTGGGTTGACAATATATATGAGCCTATGTTCTTAAAGAGTACATGTAGCTTTAAGAAACTGTTGAATTCTGATTGGCTGTGCTTCTCAGCTCTACCATGTAAGCAAGCTCAGAATCACAGTTCATTCCCTTTTCGATTCCCTTTGATTCCTGTGCTGAAGCTGAAGACTGAAGAAGTATTTGTTTTGCATCACTGTAAGATAACTCTGTGTTTTTGGTGAAGGACTGTTATTGTTTTGAGAAGTTAGAATCACTGGTCGGAAGAAGTATTTTAGTTGCTACAAAGTAAAGACTATTTATTTTCTTACTATCACTGTTTTTGAGTTTGTGTGTGGTTAAAGCAGCGTATCTCTTTACTGTCCGGTGTATTACACTATTCCGCATTTATTTCCTAACACTGGTTACGGGACCAGAGTTGTAACACTGGTTCTGAACCCAGAGTTACTAACAGTAGTAATCCACCTCTGATGTGGATGGGGTTAGGGTTTTCTGTGGGTTCCTTTTCTTGGGCTCCAGGGGATATTTTTGGTGTTTTTGTCTGACCATAAGCCACTAAATAAAGGTAAATAGGTAATGTACACCTATTAAAACAAAATCACACAAAACTCCAGGAAAACCCCACACCTATTACAATAAAACCACACAAAATCCTAGGAACCATTTGTACAAAACTACTAGGTCATTCTATGAAGATCTAGGAACTGTGAAGCTGCTATTGTAAATGCAGAAAGCATAAAACCATTCAAGCAAATGATAGCCTTGTTCACTCCATCCCAGTTAACTGAACATTTCAAATAGAGGAACAAAAATCTGACTCTGCAGTATTCCGTACAACTATTTTAAATAATAATCTTCAGAAAACAGAGACCTGCACATAAGAAGAAATCAACTTAAACTAAACCATAAAGAAATATTAATGAAAGACATCTGGAATAAATTTAACCAGATTCACTGGAAACTATGCAGAACGTTCAAGGGAGATGATCATTACACGAAGTCTTCCTCATAGGTGTTTATCATCATTCTTATACATATGGGGTATATTTCACAAGCACTTTGGAAGGCTAAGTGAGGTTGTGTGGAAACAGGGGTAGGGTTTATTTGTTACATAAATTATTTTTTGACCAAAATTATATTTTGACCTAAATCAAAATAAACTCTCCTAATCTGGGTGTTTTGTTAGGATATTCAGCCTTATATTGGGTTGACAATATATATGAGCCTATGTTCTTAAAGAGTCCATGTAGCTTTAAGAACTACGTGTTGAATTCTGATTGGCTGTGCTTCTCAGCTCTACCATAAAGGAAGCTCAGGAACACAGTCCGTTCCCCTTTTCGATTCCTTGTGATTTCCTGTGCTTACTGTTTGCCATTGGGGAGTGTATGGTAGGGGGGGCCACACATGGCCCCCCTACCATAGCCACATAGGCATGGGAGTAGCACAGAAACACCCAACCCCCACTTTTGGCATGCTTTTTCACTTCCCCAGGCTCCAGAAGCTTTCTAGGAGCCTGGGGAGGGCGGAAACAGCCTACCCCCGCTCCGAAGGTCCTCCAGAGGCTTCAGGAGCTTCCCTGAAGCCCCCAGAGGGCAAAAAACTGGCCCTACAGGCAAAGCAGAAGTTCAGGAATGGACTTCCGGTTTGCTCATAGGGCTGGTTTTTCGCACTCCGGAGGCTTCAAGGAAAATGGCCTTAAAAGAAGGTCAAAGTCAGTTGGCCAATGTGCGCATGTGCGCTGGAGTTGACAGGGCAATGCCTTGTGTGCTTTAACAAATGACTCCGCATGCCACCTGTGGCACGTGTGCCATAGGTTCACCATTATGGATCTAGATCATTACCACATAACATGCAGTGGTAGTGCAACATTTTCTGACAACCAGAAGTTCTTTACCAGAAGGTCATAAAGCACCCATTCCGTGGCCATCAAATTCCAGACCATCATTAAACATATGCTAGTAAATCAAGGACTACCTACAAGACTACTACAAGGACTACCTACTATTCCTCTGAAGGAGCTTCAGGTTTGGGTTAAATTTATCAGTTAGGAACGAAAGTGACTTGGCAATCAACCATAATGACGCAAAATCCTATCTTCTTATTGATACAGAACAGATGTCAAACATTTTTAATAGATATGGTGAAGTAAATAAATATTGGTCTGCATTTTCCTCAGGCAACCAAGTAGATGCATTTTATACTAGAGGAACTTTTTGGACCATCTTTAAAAGCTCTTAAGCACAGCTTATTACAATAATGTTGTCTAGATGTAAGAAGGACATTGAAAGCTCCTTATTAAAAGCAAGCCATCTATCACTCGCAACTTACAGCATCTTCTAGAATTATCTAGCCATCATTGTGCCCAATTAACACTAATGAGGACAGGTTGCAACAATAGCTGTGAAACGCTATGCTATGAAGTCAAGTCCCTTCATGGGGAAATGATGTATATATAAACTCTTTAGGCTTTTTGCTAAGAAATTAAGAATATTATGGGCTAATCTTAAAAAAAAAAATGGTTTATTTGTAACCCTGTTCTAAATCTTTCAATTTCATATTTTTAAGGAATATTTAAGTTTTTAAAAAAATCAGAAATCTTTTGTTGGAACTTGATTCCTTGATTTCGTCCAGAAAACATAGCTCTATTCAGGGCCTTACCTTTTGACAGTTTTCACAGATTTGCTATTCAATTGCAGTCCTATTCAATGGAGTTATTACTCTGTGTGTTTAGTCAGCACCTTACACAATCTCTTACATATTTGCCACTTTTTCACTCCACTTGGAAAGTACAACTGGATTTATTTTTATAACTCTGTTGGTGAAATAATGTTCTCCAGGTATGTTGCCTTCATATTTACAGCTAGGATAGTCACTGGTGAGGGAACCTGTGAGTTAGGAAGTACCGTATTTTTCAGAGTATAAGACACACCTTTATCCCTCACAAAAGAGGCTGAAATCTGGGTGTGTCTTATACACTGAATACAGCATTTTTTTGCCTCCTGAAACCCCATTCACCAAAATAGCCATGCATAGCCCTTAGGAGGCTTATAGAGTGCTCCTGGGGGCTGGGGAGGGCAGAAATGAGCAAAAAACGGGCTGGTTTGTGCTCAATTTTGCCTCCTCAGCCCCCAGGAGCATTCTATAAGCCTCCTAAGGGCTATGCATGCCCTTTTTTGACAAAAGAAACAAGCCCATTTTTGTGAAAAACTGGCCGTTTTTGGGAGGTCTGCAGAGTGCAAAAACTTTTTTAAAAAATTTGCCTCTTCAAAATCTTGGTGTGTCTTATACTCCAGTGCATCTTATACTCTGAAAAATACAGTATGTGACTTTATTGTGTGATGTCATCCTGTTGTTGGCTGGAGCAGGGTCGTCCTTGCTGTAAGATGGCCGCAGATGCCACCAGGTGGATGATCAGTTCTTATGTCCTTCGTTGCCAGTGTTAGATTGGTGCACAATGAAGAGAGGCTAAACTCTGGATACTTTCAGCACCTTTTATTTCCCGAGCCACTGCAATATGAACTGTGGCAGGCTGCCAACGCTCTCTATTTAAGGAGCTTCTGCCCCATACATCCCTTCGTCCGATCCGCTCCCACAGAGAGGGTCTTCTCCGGGTGCCGTCGGCCGGGCAATGCTGGTTGGCGATGCCCAGGGGAAGGGCCTTCTCTGTGGCGGGCCCGGCCCTCTGGAACGACCTACCCCCCGACCTTCGCACTACCTCGGACCTCCGCCTCTTCCGCCAATTTCTTAAGACGTACCTATTCCAACAAGCCGGCCTAGCGTAGTCCCCCGTTTCTGACTCTATTTATAAATTTTAAATTTTTAGGGTTTTAAAGGGTTTTTAGCATGGGTTTTTAATTTAATTTAATATGTTTTTAATAGTGTATGTATATATTGTTTTGTATATTGTTTTGTTATGGTTTTTAATAATGCCTGTGCGCCGCCCTGAGTCCTAACAAGAAGAAGGGTGGGGTATAAATTCGAAAAATAATAAAAATAATAAAATAATAATAATAATAGCTCCAGCAGACCAGCCACCCACTGACAGCACTTTAAATTTCCCGCCGCTTGGTGAACCAATTAGCAGTGAACATGCAAATCTGTGCGGCATCCATCCATTTATAACAGACTTGTACTCCTACAGCCTTCTAGAAGACCCCAGTTTTAATGCAAAAGAAATTTTGAGATGAAAATACAAGGAACCATTAACTATCCTCCATGCTTTTACAGAATGAAATAATTCAAAGATATGAAGTATGTAGTATCTAGCGATATCAAATGTTAAGGGTGTTGCTATTTTCTGCTAGGAACTTCAGGAGAAAGATTTCTCCTAAAGAGTTTCCTTTATAAATTATATGTCAATTCCTCAGCCTTGCTTTTCACCAATTGTCCTCAGGCTGTCTGTGATTAAGTTCTCACAGTAATAGATTCACGTTGTTGGTGATGACAAAGGAGCAAGGAAATGTATCAGAAGAATTATTATCCATCTTGGAGGCATTTTTAAGGGTTAAGGTTTTAAGGTTTAAATAAACTTTGTTTTCACTGTTTTAAAAAAAACACATCTAAATCAACAAAATAAGACTGCCGTTAAATGCATAATTAGTACAGACAAAGGGAGTTTGAATCCAAGTCATTTCTTGAATGTGGAGCAGCAAAAAAAGAATAGATGGCTTTCATTTTCTTGATCTAATTATTAGTCCTGGTATTTCTTTATAATCTAAACCAGGGGTAGTCAACCTTTTTATACCTACTGCCCACTTTCATATCTCTGTTAGTAGTAAAATTTTCTAACCGCCCACCAGTTCCACAGTAATGGTGATTTATAAAGTAGGGAAGTCGATTAAATTTTAAAAAGTGCTTCAGTATTGGACAAAACCCCCACTGCCCACCATGAAAGCTGGAACGCCCACTAGTGGGTGGTAAGGACCAGCTTGACTACCACTGATCTAAACATTAGCCATCGCTGATCCTAGCCTACCTTTTTTGAAGTGAGCTTGCATGCACTGGGTGCTACAGGCTAATTGGACTCTATTTAATTATCTAGAAATGGCTAGTGAATCCAATTATAATTCACTTTTCAATAAAATACACAGGACCAAACCTCTGTTGTAGATTCCGCCCATTTCATAGTTTTGTATTTCTATTCCAAATTTCATTATTTCAAAAGTAGTGCATTTTATATGTAATATTTGTTATATGGGATTTTTTGTAACTTTTTGTTACAACATTTGTCATTTTTTGTCTCCTGATGACTGCCTGGACAAGTATCTACACCAGGGGTTCCCAAACTTGGCAACTTGAAGACTTGTGGACTTCAACTCCCAGAATTGAAGTCCACAAGTCTTCAAGTTGCCAAGTTTGGGAACCCCTGGTCTACACTTTTCTTCACAATTAAGGTAGATCTGGAACTCATCGTCTTCCATTTCTAGCCAGATGTCTTAAGCACTTCATCAAACTACATTAAACAGATTAATCCATACAAAATGCTAAGTCCTAAAATAATTTTCATAGTTTTAGCTTCACATTGTAGGAATCGGATCTCTTATTATAGACATCATGGTTCAGTAGCCACCGAACCATGATGTACTAGCACTAATTTATGAACAAACGACAGCTTGTTCAATAAAGCAGCGTTAAAGCATAATCTAACCATTGGCACATTGTATGAACCCAACCAAAGGCATCTCCATATTTCATCTTTAAGCTAATTCTGCCTTGGCTTGACTCTACAACAGGTTCCATATTGGATAGTTCCCTTGGCACCTGCCAAGCACTTTCCTTCCTGTGGGTAGGTCTTCCTGCACACATAAAGTTGTGTATACACATTTACATGCACATTATAAATTGAATTTATATATAGCAAGTTTAAGCACCGAAATGCAGATAAGGTACATGAAGGCACAACAAACCAACTTTAAAATAAAAATTCCCTTCCTTACTAGCCTGTTAATTGCTACTCTTTTTTTCAGAGCATTTTTTAAAACCAGAATACCGTAATCTAATAATGGCTATGGAATTTGCTTTATAAATAAAAGATTAGTGATTCAAACCCTGGCAGAGACTTTTTCAAATATATTATTCTCATTCTTAGCCTATTCTTTTTCTTTTTTAAAAAGGCCAGCGGTATAACATTTCATCATTTTTTTAGTCACTTGAGGCAGAAGTGACTCAGCTCCTAGATAGCTGGCATATTATCTTGCTTCAGCACAACCGCTGTTCCAGAGACTTCCTGAGAGCAATTCCATCCATACGTCCACTGTTGATAAAGTTAAAATTTGATTTTTCTTGCCCTTCACCTCATTATGATATGTCTTCCATTGGGATTGAGATGGATCGTCTTTGGCTGATCAGTTTATGTTCCCCTTCATTTGATAAAATATTGGGAGGCACTTAAATAGGGATATCCAACCTTAGCAACTTTAAGACTTGTGGACTTCAGTTCCCAGAATTCCCCAGCCAGCCATGACTGTGAATAGGCCATGATTGTGATCTTTTCTTTTCTAATGCTTTGTCTACTCATAACTATGGAGGGCTTTGTTTGCTCCCTCTTCTTGTTTTTAGTGGATAGGTCTTCTAAAAATCTCAACATCAGTATTTTTCCCAATATTGGCCTGATTTGGATGACAGAGTGCCTCAATATACTGCACACTGATAGAATCCTTAACACGGTGGTTCTCAACCTTCCCAATGCTGCAAACCTTTAATACAGTTCCTCATGTTGTGGTGACCCTCAACCATAAAACTGGGGTCTCAGTTCCTAAGACCATCAAAAATATGTGTTTTCCGATGGTCTTAGGCGACCCCTGTGAAAGGGTCATTCGACCCACAAAGGGGCCCTGACCCACAGGTTGAGAACCACTGCCTTAACAGAATTTAACAGAATAACAGAGTTGGAAGAGACCTTGGAGGTCTTCTAGTCCAACCCCCTGCTCAAGCAGGAGACCCTATACCATTTCAGACAAATGATTATCCAGTCTTTTTTTTTTAAACCTCCAGTGATGGAGCACCTACAACTTTTGAAGACAAGTCACTTCACTTTTCTATTGTCCTCACCAAATCCTTATTTTGGTTATCTGGAAAATACAAATTTATTTCAGATGAAGTTTCCTATATAGTCAGTCAGCTACATTCTAGCCTCTGCTGGGGGCTTTTTTGTTTCCTGTTTTGTTTTGCAATTGGCAGCTTTTCCCTAAACCTTTAAACATAAATTGATCATTTGTCTTTCATACTCAGCCTGTTTAGCTGATTGTTGCTGCCTCCTCACCCCCCAGAATCCTCCTATTTATAGATATAATAAAGTACAGCGGTCTGAAGCTATGCAGACCAAACATACTTTTTTGTTTGTTAGTTTCTCCCCAGATCCTAATTCTCAAAGCAGCAGCAAAAGAAGCTAACAATATTAGATCTGCTTTAGGTGGCTATGCCAATGCATATTTCATAGCTGTATTGCAGGATGCCTGGAATGCAGATGGAAGAATTTACTTAAAAAAACAAATCTTCCCAAACCTGGCTTGATTAAAGACTTCACAAGGACCAAAAGAGCACAGACTGGTTTATAATGACTGCAGGCATAATCTAGCTCTCCAGTATTGCTATCCAAATAAAATATTTAAATCTGTAATGGTTAGAGGTAGAAGGAAGAAGGGTTTTCTTAAAGGATCAGCAGAGAGATTTGATTTCCTCCTCTTTGAGCACTCATATGAAGTCATTCTGAACTTCAATAGATTTCCCTCTTTTCTCTAATGCAGGGGTCCCCAACCTTTGCAACTTTAAGTCTGAAGGACTTCAGCTCCCAGACTTCTCCAGCCAGCTTTGCAGCACTAATGCAGCACTTCTCACACATTTTAAACCTGGCAAATTTAAAATGCGTGGAATTCAACTCCCAGAATTCCCCGGAGAGCATGCTGGTTGGGGAAATCTGAGAGTTGAAGTCCACGTATCTTAAAGTGGTCAAGGTTGAAAAACAGTGCTCTAATGGAAAATCTACTTCAAAATAGAACAGGCTATTGCTATCAGCAGGATTCTTGATTTTAAACATGTGTAGGAAGTTAGCACCCAACCCTTCTCCTAGAAAAATGACAAATTCTAGGAAATATTTAAAAAGTCAGAATATTATATTTCCCTGAATGAGAAATGGAGAAACACATTTTTTAAAGGCAGGAAGCACTCTTAATAGCCCCCATCCTCCTGAATAGCCCACAGGAGATGTCTTCACTTAGGAGATAAAGAGATAGCTAGGTCTAGTCATTGGCAAATGCCCTTACTCAAGATCCAACAAAGGTAGGATTAGCCCTCTACCCATCTAGCAAGAGAACTCACCACATGGCAACTGGGAAGATTACATCACCCAACAAGGTTCAACCAAGCTTGGGACTCAAAAAAAAACAACCTACAAAGTTACCCCTGCATGGCCCCATGGGAGTCTGACAACCAATAAGAATACAAGCTCAAATTCAAAAGCCCAGGCATAAACCCAGGTGCTCCTCAGCCTCTCTCCCCTTTTTCTTTGCCCAAGATCTTCAAGGCATGGGATCCTGTTTATCAATAAACCTTCTTCTCCAAGCAACTTCCATGAATCCAGTGTCTTTTCCCCCCACTTGGAACTGAACCCAGAGGGACATTTCTTCCAACACATACATGACTTTCCAGCCTGAGCTCCTATAGTTTATTCTGAGCTAGGAACTTAAGTCTATTTTGCTGAATCCTAAGAAAGCTCTTGGGTCTGATTATATAATTTTGCTATTATATAACAGTTGCTATATATAAAGGTTTATTCTAGTAGCCTCAAATTAATAGACAAATTAATAGAACAACCTATTTACCTATGATTTAGTTTCACGCTCTTGTTACCTATAACTAAGGTGAGGAAGTCAGCTCTGCCAATTATAGGTCTATTAGCTTGCTTTCAATAATTGCCAGCTATTTGAGTAGGAAACTATAATTTGGAGAAGTGCTTACTGGGTGCTAGATTATAAGTAACCTTCAGGAAGGATAAAGCCACATTAGAATACTGTACTGAGCCACCTAGTTGAGCAATAGTGTGGGAAATTAGCACCCACCCTTCTCCTAGAAAATGAAATATTTTAGGAAATTTTAAAAGGGAAGAACATTTCCCCCTAAAAGGGAGGCAGAAACTCACCCCCTACCTTTGTCAATAGGCCATTTAAGGCCTGAGCCAGTTTATTCTACATAACAAAGATCTACTTACTTCAGGCAGAGCCATAGTAGGAATTGCCCATCTCACCACATTGCACCTGGGAAGATTGCATCATCCAGCAAGGCTCAACCAAGCCTGGGACACAACCTACAGAGTTACCCCTGCATGGTTCCATTGGGAGTCTGGCAACCAATCAGAACACAAGCTCAAATTCAAAAGCCCAGAGAAGGCATAAAACTCAGATACTCTCAGCACCTCTTCCCTTTTTCTTCAAGATCTTCAAGGTATGTGACCCCCTTTCCCCCCAATGCTTCAAACCATGTGGTCTTGTCCACCATGAACGAACCTTTCCAAGGTACTTGCATGAATCCAGTGTTTTTTTCCCCACTTGGAACTGAATTCAGAAGGCTGTTTCTTCCAACAATTGCATCTGGTAAAAAGGCCTATATGTCGCCTTTCTGGATTTGAAACCTGCCTTTGATTCTGTTCCCAGGAAAAGTTGAACAATGTTCTATGGACCAGTGATAGTTATATTTGTTACTGATCATATTCTTTATAGAGGTCATTTGACCAACCCTTTATTTCCAAATCCATCCTTGCTCCAAGTTTATTTCAACTTTATTTTAATGACTAGAGTGTGAAAGTTTTGATTTTCAAACATCTGGTATTGATTAAATGTATAGTTGATACATTTTTAAAAAGTTTGGTAGTTTAGAAACTGAAGCAATGTCTTCTATTCTTCTTCTTCTTCTTTTTTGGAGACCAGAGGATTTGTGTAGAGTAGATTTCATTTAAAAGAAAACAAATAATCCCCTTTGGTATACATAGAAGGAACAATTTAACATTAATATAGGCAAACCTTTGGGTATTCAGAGTTGACGTTTGTGGTAACTCCTCAGTTTTGGTTGTTCTGTAAGGCTTCAGAGTTTTAGATCTCCATTGAAAAAACTGCCCCACCCCACTTCATATTTAGAGCATATAATTGTGTATCAGTTATTTGCATTTCAATTTATTTTGCAATTTTGTAGAGTGCAGAGCAACACCTTTTCCTTTTAATCACTAGGTGAAGTAGTCTATAACAGTTTGGTTTCTAGTTTTATATATGGTATTTGTCAGGACTGTTTTGTTAGCTCTTGATATGTTTTTAGTGGAAAAAAACAACAATTAGTTAAAACGGTGTGCTTTTTGGGCAGGCAAACAGTCAAATAAAAAACACTGAATATTCATACTGTGTATGTGGTTGTTGTTAATTGCAAAGTCATGTCCAACCCATTGTGATCCCATGGACAACATTCCTCCAGGCCTTCCTGTCCTCAACCGTCCTCCAGAGTCCATTTAAGCTCATGCCTACTGCTTCAATGACTCCATCCAGCCACCTCATTCTCTTCTTCTTTTGTCCTCCATCATTCCCAGCATGAGGCTCTTCTCCAGGGAGTCCTTCCTTCTCATTAGGTGGCCAAAGTCTGAGTTTCCTCTTCAGGATCTGGCCTTCTAAAGAGCAGTCAGGGTTGATCTCCTCTAGGACAGACCGGTTGGATGGCCTTGCAGTCCAAGGGACTCGCAGGAGTCTTCTCCAACACCACAGTTCAAAGGCCTCCATTCTTTGGCGCTCAGCCTTTCTTATGGTCCAACTTTCACAGCCATACATTGCAATTGGGAAAACCATAGCCTTGCCTATACACACTTTTATTGGCAGGGGGATGTCTCTGCTTTATAGTATGCTGTTTAAATTTTCCATAGCTTTCCTCCCCAACTGAGTATACTAACACTCAATATTCAATTACCCTGGCATTTATACTTTCCAGGATCTCTTAGAGCAGGGGTCCCCAACCTTTGCAACTTTAAGTCTGAAGGACTTCAGCTCCCAGAATTCTCTAGCCAGCAAAGCTGGCTGGAGAAGTCTGGGAGCTGAAGTCCTTCAGACTTAAAGTTGCAAAGGTTGGGGACCCCTGTCTTAGAGTGTCATTCACTAGGAACACAGATTTTATTATTCTCAAAACTTCTGTAAGGCTAGAATCAATGCCTTTATATTGGTCTAACTAGATAGATACTTCATTTGAGTATCCCTTAAAATAAGTATTTTCACATATGCAGTGAAGATGTTGCTGAATATTTGATTTGTGAATGTCATTTTTGGATTATGTTTGATTTTTACCTTGGGCCTTGGTTCTTTGCTCTATCTTGTTCAATTTTCCTGTCTTGAATAACTTGGGTCTGTGAACTCAAGTTACAGTTCCTCTTATGTTAGAATCATGTAGTCAAAATGCAAAAATATCAGTTATACAGATATTCTCAGATCCTCGTAAACATGCCTATCTGCATGGCAGCAGCAGAGAGAATGTGTTACTCTATTTTATCATTTTGTTTGCTTGCATATTTATTGTCCTTCACTCCAGTACACATTCTATCTCAAGCCCAACAAAGAAATCCAACTGAACATGACAATATAACTGAACCCAAAGTAAGTGTGTGAGAAGTCGTCTCCTTTCTGAACAATCCTGCCAAATAGGTTTTTCTCAGATGTTACATCATTGTGTCTAAGCTTAATGGGTGTTACAAGGAAATTGTCAAAGGTATAATATATGGTTTGTGTTTTCTTTTCCAGGCTGTTACTTGCTAAGTACTCAAAAATCTCTTTTATGTATCTTTGAATGAAGCCAAACAGTTTCCACTCACTCTTGAGAGTTTTTTGAAGAGCACTGTCAAACCTTCTGGAACAGGGGTCTCCAACCTTTGCAACTTTAAGTCTGAAGGACTTCAGCTCCCAGACTTCTCCAGCCAGCTTTGCTAGACTTAAAGTTGCAAAGGTTGGAGACCCCTGTTCTGGAAGACATATGTCTCTGTGAAGGTTTTTAAATGAACACTATTTCTTAAAAAATAATTCATCAAGGCAAACACTTTTAATAAATTGCACACTTTAAAACTGATAAAATTGTTGCAAAAGGTGTGCATATTTAGCCTGGTCCACTATTTACTTCATCAAGTAAACTATTAAGCATTTGTCCATTAAGTCTTAACAAACATTTGCTTTACAGATTTTTCAAATCTTTTTATGTCTTCCTATCCATAAGCAGGGGTTTAGCTATTCACTTTAGGCAGCTGAAGAATATTTGGCATGAAGGGGGCTCTTATTTCCTTCTCAATTTACATTTAGTTAAACGTTCATGTCTCATATTTAAGAGATAGTTATAAACACACAGCCAGCATATCAAAGAAATGAAGATTTTACAATCTTAACACTGCTCACTGTATGATCCACCCTGGCTTCGAGTTCCAGATACCCAAGTCTGAGATAAAATAAGAAATGTCACTTGCTTTTCTTCTAATTAGATATTCAGTTCCCCTTCTCTAATTTATTTATTTTTTTCACTCCATTGGCTTTATTCACTTCATTGGCCTCAATTGGCCTCCATTGAATTCCCCACCACCACCACATCTTCTACATTTGATGCGCAAATGTTCCAATCTAAATTAAATTGTGCAGTTGGTGATTCCTTTGTCACATGATAGCTTTATAAATTCTCTGTCCTTTGTAGAAAATAGGGCATCATTTAAGTTTGCAAGAATGCTTTGACTAGTAGGATAAGATTTTGAAAATAGTTTTTTAATAGAACATAGAATAATAGAGTTGGAAGAGACCTTGGAGGTTTGCTAGGTCAAATCCCTGCTCAAATGGGAGACCTTGTACCAGGGGTCTGCAAAGTCGGCTCTTTTAAGACTGGTGGACTTCAACTCCCAGAGTTCCCCAGCCAGCATAGCTGGCTGGGGAACTCTGGGAGTTAAAGTCCACCAGTCTTAAAAGAGCCGACTTTGCAGACCCCTGCCTTATACTATTTCAAAAAAGTGTCCAGTCTCTTTTTGAAAGTCTTCAGTGATGGAGCATCTACAACTTCTGAAGGCAAGCTGTTCCGTTCTCACTGTTAGGAAATTTGTCCTTAATTCTTAATTCTAGATTTCTTCTCACCTTGGTTAGTTTCCATTGATTATTTCTCATCTTGCTTTTTCATGCTGTGGAAAATAATTTGATCCCCTTCACAAGTAAGTTTGAAAAACAGAATAACTCTTCTACAATAATTTGCTATACGTTAGTTTAACCAATTTCATTGTAATTTTAATACAATGACAATAAAGATGATGATGATGATGATTGATGATGATGATGATTATTATTATTGTGTCTTGTGGACATTGCTTCTGTACATTCTCAATAGCAATAGCACTTAGACTTATATGCTACTTTACAGTGCTTTACAGCCCTCTCTAAGCGGTTTACAGAGTCAGCATATTTCCCCCAACAATTTGGGTCCTCATTTTACCCACCTCGGAAGGATGGAAGGCTGAGTCAACCTTGAGTCTGGTGAGATTCGAACTGCCAATTGCAGTCAGCTGGCAGTCAGCAGAAATAGCCTGCAGTACTGCACTCTAACCACTGAGCCACCGTGGGTCATACTCCCTGTCTTTTCTCTTCTCTATCTATCTTGCTTCTAGTACCAGCCTGAGAAAAATACAGTGACATCATAATTTGGTAGATCTGAATCAAGACTGGGCCTTTGTTAATTAAAGGATAGAAAAAAGACTATTGGAGAAGTCTTGTGTTCCTATCAAAGGAAGATATGATGATGGCAATAAAGAATCATCTCTCCCCATTATCTTGTCACCACCGATATTCTGTTGTGAAGAGACTTTTCTTGCTCTTCCTGGTTGTAACACAGCAGGAGCCACTCAAAACCATGAACAGCCACACCAAGATAATTGATAGTAAGGGACCTGTTGGATTCAAATTTCCATAATTTGCCTTTATCATGATTGCTATACTGGATGGGGCTAATAAAACATAATCTATACATAGATTATAAATATTGCTAAAGGCTAAGATAAATCAGCATCCCTCTTGAAATAATTTGCTTTGCATAGTACCTCCCTTCAGTCTTCTGGGATAGAAATTCTCGTTTAAGAAAGGTTTATGCCATTAGATATTATGATTCGATGTGTCTCTTAACACATAATATTTTCTGACATGTTCTTTAAGGAAAATAATTAAATTCAACTAAGAGCAAGATTCCTCTGCCTGAAATAATAATACAGCTTTAACTGATATGGCTTTTTACATGATAGATTTGCTCTGATGGATTATTTCCAACTCCTTTGGTGATATTTGTTGCTGAATATGACAGATCAACATCATCTCCAGTTCTGCAATCTGCGTATAGTAATAGTCTTCATGTAGCTGAAAACCAAATTATTTTTCTGAATCATCTATCATCGTAGCGTGTTGCCAGACATCACCTTTTGATTGTAACTCCCTTGGATTTTGACAGATAACCTGAACTTCAAGAAAATAGAACTAAACATTCTTGTGGCCTTTTGATATTTTCTGATTGATATTTTAATGAATACTTTCCATAATTTGACCCTTTCCTCGCTCTTTAAAGGAGCATGACAATCATTTGCAAAGTATCTCTGAAATCCTAAGAGGAGAATAAAGAAAATGCATAATACTTTAGCTTGATCATTTTTTAGTTCACTTAATTAGGGCATAAATTAACACATAAATTAACACAAAAGTCCTCAGAAAATATTTTGGGAAGTGACGTAGGTAGCAATGTAAATTAAAAGGTTAATTTCTGTAGAAGTTAGTGGGAAGAAAGCATTAATTTTAATGCATTCAAGTGGCAGCACCAGAAGCAGCAGCTTTTCAGGCTTGCATTGAAGCCTAAAAAAAATGTAAGATGCTTTTATTAACAGGCGATCCACATTCATGTAAGATCCGAAGCACATCATACAGATCATTTCCACAACACACACTAGATGAGGAGAAAATACTCATTCTCTTTAGCAGAAAAAGCACAACTTCCTGTGCTGAAGATGAGCGGGCTTGTTTATGAGTGATTATTGATATTAAGGGAGAGCTGTCTTTTCTGTAATCTGGCTTAAAGGATCTCAGTAGCTTTTGAACCTCCTTGACATCTGCTGTCTTAAGTTATCCATATCCATCCATCTACATAAACAAAAATGTAACAAGAGTTTGTTCAAAACCGCTAATCTCCAAAAGTACTGCACTGATCGCTTCCGAATTTTCATGCAACGTTCCTTTCAAGTACAGCACCAATGATATATAGAGAGAGAGATTGTGTGGATGTCACACCTGTGCCAGGTACACGCAACGGAAATGTAAAAAATTGTTTAAAAGGTAGGTAAATGGATACAGAAAACAGTGGGCCACAGCTATTATGAATACTCTGTCTATAAGATTCAAGGAGAAATACAGTAGGTAGGTAGGTAGGTAGGTAGGCAGCTATAGAGAGAGGGGGGAGAAAAGCGGTAGGTAGGTAGGTAGAGGGATAGAGAGGGAGAAATACAGTAGGTAGGTAGAGGGATAGAGAGGGAGAAATACAGTAGATAGGTAGGTAGGTAGGCAGCTATAGGGAGAGAGGGAGGGAGAAAAGTGGTAGGTAGGTAGGTAGGTAGCGGGATAGAGGGAGAAATACAGTAGGTAGGTAGAGGGATAGAGAGAGGGAGAAATATGGTAGGTAGGTAGGTAGGTAGGTAGGTAGGTAGGTAGGTAGGTAGAGGGATAGAGATAGGGGGGAAACTCCACCCTCAGGTTGTTTCCCTCCTGACTGGGCCACAGCAACGCGTGGCTGGGAATGGCTAGTCCAAAATAAAAACATAGTGTAATTTAAAAATAAATATATAAATGAATGAACAAGTGTCTATGCTATACCATGAGTGATCTTCTACAAATGTGCCTTTTCTGATTTAGAGCAATAAAAGTATGTCCTAGTTCAGTGATGGCTAACCTTTTCTGGACTGAGTCCCCAAAGTGGATGTGTGCGTGTGCACAAATGCATGTGCACATGCCAAACCCCCCAAAATGCAATGTGTGCATGCCCCCACACATGCCCACGCACATGTACTCTCCCTGCACACATCCCACCCCCTGCGCATGCACAGCAGAGACCCCAAAACTAGCTGGCTGGTGGGAGGTGCGCACACATGCACAGCAGAGCTGAATTGGGGCAACAGCTCATGGGCCATCAGAGAGGGCGCCGTATGCCACCTCTGGCACGCATGACATAGGTACGCCATCACAGTCCTAGTTCAACAAGAAAACTGTAAGAAACTTGGAGAGAGAGAAGTAGCACCACCTCATACTTCACCTTGGAGGAAAATCTTGGTGGGCTCACTAGCAATCTTCTCCCAATCATTGTTCTATATGCCACAGGCTTGATGTCAGATGGGGACAACTGTTAACTGTCTTGCATAGAGCAGAGGAGCGATACTATTATGAAGATGTCTTAGCCAGGGATAGACCAGCCACTGCAGGCTACTTCAGCTGACTGCTAGCTCCCGTTTGGTAGTTCAAATCCAATGCCTCAAAGTTGACTCAGCCTTGAATCCTTCCGAGGTGGGTAAAAGGAGGGCCCAGATTGTTGGGGGGGCAATAGGCTGACTCTTTGTAAACAGCTTAGAGGGCCGTAAAAGCACTATGAAGCGGTATCTAAGTGCTATTGGTATTTACAGATACTCATCTATATAAATATTGATAGCATGTAACTTTAACCAACAGGCCCTCAGAAAACTACTGTTGTCTTCATTACCTCCTATAGCTGTATATACTGTATTTTCCTTTATATCATATTTAGTTTAGTTTTAGTTTATTGTTATTTTTATACCGCGTCCTCTCCCCAAGGGGACTCGGAGCGGTGCACGGGGAAAAATTAAAACAACATAAAATATATACATGAATAAATACAATAAAAACATATTAAATCAACTGTCCCTGCACTAAAATCCCCATTTTTAAAATTAACATTCCCTAACCCCTGAGGTAGAGACTAACCTAGGCCGGCCAAGCAGAAAAAGTGAGTTTTTAATTTCTGACGGAAGGAGCGGAGGTCCGTAGTTGTTCTAATGTCGGGGGGAAGGTCGTTCCAGAGGGCTGGGCCCGCCACAGAGAAGGCCCTTCCCCTGGGCGTCGCCCGCTGACAAAGTCTAGTGGACGGCACCCAGAGAAGTCCCTCTCTGTGGGAGCGAATCGGCCGGGAAGATGTATGGGGCAGAATCCGATCCCGCAGATAGCTAGGTCCCGAGCCATGGAGCGCTTTAAAGATGAGAACTAGCACCTCATATTTATCTTTTAAAGGAAAGTTTGTTCCTGTATGTGCTGCTTCCATTAGATCCCAGATCAACACATCCGCTTGAAACATTCTTTAGCACCAGTGTCTTTCACTTAAAAAAAGAATAGTGGTTAAACAAATGTCTTGAGGAACGGCTGTGCTCCCTTCAGCTTTTCCGTCTTCTAAAGCAGGGGTCTCCAATCTTTGCAACTTTAAGTCTGAAGGACTTCAGCTCCCAGAATTCTCCAGCCAGCTTTGCTTCAGACTTAAAGTTGCAAAGGTTGGAGACCCCTGTTCTAAAGGAAGTTGCAGTAGAACTGGAGTTCATCAGAATGTTGCAGCCGATAATGTAATTGTATAGTTTGCCAACACAGCTGTTGCCCAGAAATTAGATTGGTCCAAAGTAAACTGTGGTGTGATAATTTCATCAAATAGGCCTAAACTTTTATAGAATCCGCATGAGGAAAAATATAAATTGTGGCGCCTCCATTTGATCTTAGCTTAAAGAGACTGTAAGTTGGTCTCTTCACTTCTGTATCTCCTGCCAAGGTACTTATTTGATTCATGATTGAGAATATTCTGTGGGATTTCCTAGGCAATGCCAAACAAGAAAATGCCCTTTTTAAATAATATCCATCCAAATTTCTAAATTAGAAATACCAAACATAAAATGCATTTATTTCCACTTTAAGAAGCATTAAAGGTATAAGACAAAATGTCACTGTTACTCAAAAACCTATTTTTTTCTTACTCCACCCAGATTACTTTTGTCCAGAACTTGAGGGAAAGTTTTTAAAGAAATCAAGGGAAATGTAATCCTTTCTCTAGGATAAACATATTCTTCATGCTCAGGCTGAAAGGGTTATGATAAAAGTTTATATTTCCCAGAGAGATCTCACAGAAGATATTGAATACATTTGTATTAAACATCTGCACTGTCCTTATATTAGCTGAAGCTGGCACTTTTCTTGGTTCCCAGGTTGCCGATTACAATTATTTTGCTGAAAGTATATGAAGAAAACCCAACTGTTTTATAAAACTAATAAAAGACTAGGACCAAGAAAGTTATTGAAAACCAGATTGTTAAAGCTACTTGGGAGAGAGAGAAAAATGTTTAAGAACCTACCAGCAACTGGAAAAGAGTAGGTCCAATTGACAATAGTTCAGAAAAGTGTGTCCAATCAGGTCTCCTGGCAAATGAGCAGGAAAACCCAGATGGGAGCTGAATTTATTATGGGAACAGCTTCAGCTAACAGTAGATCAAAGGACAGGTATTCCAGTTTCGTCAGTCTTTAAGGTAATGATCCATCACGTAGGAAGAGAAATTAAAGGAAGAGATACTCCTAGTGTATATTGAGAGGCGTGGCAATGACAAAAGAGGTCAGAGGAAACCACCCCTTATTAAGGTCTCTCTTCTTTCCTGCTTCAAAATACCCAGTTCTCAAAAGAAGGAACTCTTCAACCCTTGCTTCAGATTTCATAACTTGCTTTTCAATGTAGCAGGGCCATCACAAACCAAATTGTTTGGTCTAGGTTTGAAAATAAACGTGAATGCTTTGTTAAGTTCTTCAGGAGTAATTTGATCATAAAGGCTCTCTCAGTGATAAAGTTACTTAGACACAAGTTGGTCTTTCTGAACAGAGGCAAAGCTCCAGTAATCCCAACATGTCAATGCAGGGCACTGAGAACTGCTGTTGTCTAAAATGGAGAGTTTCTTTTCCTCAGCTGGAGCCAATGTTTTCCATTGCATTGCCTTTATCTAGCTCTCTCGCTTCCTGAAACACCTGAAATAAGATTAAATATTAGTGATAACTACAGAAGTCTCAAACTCTATAATGGCCAGACTGATTTAAGTTCATTATATTGGGTTCTATGATCTCTGTGGTGGTTTCCATGTGGTTAAGTTCTCTATGTAAAATAATAGCCATTTTTAGATGAACCCAAGTGGATGTTTTTCCTGAAATAAATTCCAATAAATCATTTCCTTTCACCTACATATGCCATCATATGTAGACGTGATCACTGTGTATCTACTCACAGATAAGTGTGTGTACTGCTGTAATACTTCACAATTACAATGAAAAATATTTGAAGCCATTTCCTCCATTTAATCTTCTGTCAATAATTCCTACATTTTTCTCAGATCCTACTGGACACTCATTTGTTCTTTAGTTACTGTTACTCATGGCATTGCATCTACATTTTAGGGTTTAAACAGTGACCCTTTTTTATTCCTCCCTAGTTAACACTACTAGCTATAGTTTGATAGAACTTATCTCTTAAGTTACTTCAGCTGTTTTGAAACTTTCACAATACTCTTGATGTCTCATGCCTTCCACTCCTTCTCCTTTATTTATTTATTTATTTATTTTTAAACTCCTTTCTGTCTTTATTTTTTTTATTGTGTAAGCTTATTAGATTTAAAGCAATAATTGTTCAGACATTGGCTCTAGAAGTATTGATCAATTATGTAATATATACGTAAATGTATTGCAAAACATTTTAGCATTTTGCTAAAGAACCAGTCAAGTACAGTCAAGTACAGGAAATGCTAGTGGCATTCTATACAGAATAGATAATATATTATCTGGAAAATCTAGTGTTCAGTGACAGAATTGCCCAGTTGTATCACCACAGACTGTAACTTTTCCTTTCTTCTCATTCCCTATTACCTTATCATGCCCAAGAAACACTGGACATAACTGTGTCTTGGCAAAAGGTGAATAGTGATAATAAGGGCTGAAGTACAAACCTTTTTTCTTTACTTTTGATACCATCAATTTATTACCTTTTCCATTTCTGAGTTCAGTCTTAGTACAACAAGTCCTAATCAAGATGACACCACCAAAGTCAAAAAAGGAAATATGTGTCAACCAAAGTCAATGGTTTCTGAACTACGTAGGATGTTAGACTTGATGATTCCAAAGCATTAGCCAGTCCTATATATATGTATATGAATGTACCTATGTGGTGTGTGTGTGTGTAAATGTATACATCTATATAAATAAAAATGTAAGAAGAATTTGTTCAAAACCGCTAATCTCCGAAAGTACTGCACCGATAGCTTCCAAATTTTCACACAACGTTCCTTTCAAATACAGCACCAATGATTGTGCAGATGTCACACCTGTGCCAGGTACATGCAATGAATTGTAAAAAAATGTTTAAAAAAGGTAGGTAGATGGATACAGAGAGAGCAGTGGGCCACAGGTATTATGTCATCCTTTATGACATAAAATATTCTGTCCATAAGATTCAAGGAGAAATACAGTAGATAGGTAGGTAGGCAGCAATAGGGATAGAGAGAGGGAGGGAGAAATGCAGTTGGTAGATAGGTAGGTAGGTAGGTGGACAGAGAGGGAGAGGGAGAAATACAGTAGGTAGGTAGGTAGGTGGATAGAGAGGGAGAGGGAGAAATGCAGTTGGTAGGTAGGTAGGTGGATATATATAGAGAGAGGGAGAAATACAGTAGGTAGGTAGGTAGGTGGATAGAGAGGGAGAGGGAGAAATGCAGTTGGTAGGTAGGTAGGTGGATATATATATATAGAGGGAGAAATACAGTAGGTAGGTAGGTAGGTAGGTGGATAGAGAGGGAGAGGGAGAAATGCAGTAGGTAGGTAGGTGGGTAGGTAAGTAGGTAGGTAGGTAGGTAGGTAGGTAGGTAGGTAGGTAGGTAGGTGGATATATATAGAGAGAGGGAGAAATACAGTAGGTAGGTAGGTGGATGAAGATGGTAGGTAGGTACAGTAGGTAGGTAGGTTGGGGGTTATACGGTGGTTGTGTGTACGTGTTTGTGTGTGCAGGTGTAGATCTACACACAGATTGGTTGGCCATTTAACCAGACTGGGCCACAGCAACACGTGGCCGGGAATGGCTAAAATATAATAAACATCTGGGAGGCACAGCTGCAATCCCCTGCATCATACAAAGTCAGTTGCTTTTATACCAAACTTTGTAAGACTTAGAAACTAAACAATCTGGTTTTTTTAAAAATTAAGTAAACCCCACCCTTACCTTAAAGAGTAGTGCTGCAGAAAATGGCACACCTTCACACAATAATAATTCTTCCTCCTTCTCAGTTATGCTACATTATTTTAAACATAATATTAAAAAAGTTTTATTTAAGTGTTTGAGATAATTATTTTTTGTTGTTGCTAGTATTGAATGCATATGCTTTTTGTTTTGTTTCATTTTGTTTGTTAGTTCCACTGTTTTTTATTTTATTTTTTATGATAAAACAATAAATAATATTTTAAAATAATATTTTAAAAAAAGAAAAGCATCAAGTCTAGAAGTTAAAGATTCCGGTTCACTGAATCTGTACTGCTCTGACTTTGTTTTCCACTGTGTTAAAAAACATAGATATTCAATTACATTTTAGGATTTGTGCTTGTCTTATGCAGTACAATGATTTTTCATAGAGTGATGCTTTCAGTTTTCAACAATTTTAAGGTTTTGTATGGTTGTAATTTCTCCCTTGTTTGTTTCCTGACATTTATTTATCTCCTGGCCTTCTTGGGTTCCTAAGATTTCTTTTTATAGTTCACAGTAGCTTTTCTGTTTTATTTATACACCTTGTTTGTCCCGGGTTTTGTTGATCAAAAACATTTTTCTGTATTTATATTCTACAACAGGTGATCACAGAATAAATTGATTGTCCTCTTTCATTCTTTTATAACATTAAATATTTACAATGTAGGAGTAACGGTAGAAGAGGCATTGAGAGGCATATCCAAACTTGGTGCAGAAGACATGAACCCACAGTGGGTTTTTTGATGTTGTATATTATTAATTGTGAGGACACACGGAGACATAGAATTAAAAATCACATTGAAAAATTCTAACTTTATATGTGCTTATTTGGGAACTAGCTCATAGAATGCAGTAAAAATAATGCTAAGTAAACTTTTTATATATCATTGATTGTAATGAGAGATGTAATTTGTTCCATGGATTCTATTAGTATTTATTTTAAAGAGGATAGATAATCCCGGCCCTCTGGAACGACCTCCCCCCCCCCCCCGACATCCGAACCATCACGGACCTACGCCTCTTCCGCCGGGCACTTAAAACGTACTTTTTCCATCTGGCTGGCCTGGCATAGATAGATGAATAATGAATAATTTCAAATTGAATTTTAATAATTTTTAAACTATTTTAGCGCAGGGTTTAATTATTTAATTCCATTTTACATTTTTTTGTACTTGTTGTGAGTTTTTATCTTTTCGTGCACCGCCCTGAGTCCCACCCAGGAAAATAGGGCGGTATACAAATTCGAAAATAAATAAAAAATAAAAAATAAATACATCTAATTATTAATTGGAATAATAATAATAATAATAATAATAATAATAATAATAATAATAATAATAATAATAATAATAATAATAATAATAATAATAATAATAATAAAATTTAATTTAATTTATAACCCGCTCTCTCTCCCCGAAGGGACTCGAGGCGGGGCACAGGGAATTTAAAATACATATAAAATCACAGCATAATACAATATAAAAAAAGATTAAACTAACCCTGCGCTAAAAACCCATTATTTAAAACTAGAAATTAATCATAAAAACCCTAAAGAGTTGACTATGCTAGGCCGGCCAAGCAGAAAAAGTGCGTTTTTAATTTTTGACGGAAGGAGCGGAGGTCCGTAGTTGTTCTAATTTCGGGGGGAAGGTCGTTCCAGAGGGTCGGGCCCGCCACAGAGAAGGCCCTTCCCCTGGGCGTCGCCCGCTGGCATAGCCTAGTGGACGGCACCCGGAGAAGTCCCTCTCTGTGAGAGCGAATCGGCCGCAGGGATGTATGGGGCAGGATGCGATCCCGCAGATAGCTAGGTCCCATGCCATGATGATCAGGTTCTGGAAATTTCCATCTCCTAAAATCCAAGGATCAAAGAGTTTTATCCAGTGGTGAATGATTGCTGAGATGAGTTCAAATTATGCGTGGTGGTGCCTACTACCATATTTTGGGATATCCAACTGCAAGTTGAGTTCTGAATATTTAATCCTGTGGCTAAGTAAAGGCAGCTAACTCCATCTCTTGCAGAGAGGATGAGAGAGGAAAATTTCATGGCTAAGTTGTTTCAACAATGGTTTTACTGCCTCCCTATTCAGATGGGAAACCATATCCTTCATTGAGACCAGTCCTTAAAACATATGGACCTCTAAGATCAGGGGAAAGAGATTCTAATGAATCCGTTAGATCAAAAAGTGTTATCTGACTGCCACTTGCTGATGGAAAGGAGGGGGGTGACTTTAAAAATCCCCATCCCCTGAGGGGTGTTTTCCTTCTGGATTGCTGCTTGTCTTTCAAAAAAGTGTAAGTGGGGGATGATGCTATTTATAGTCGGCAAAGTCTTTTTGGGATAATCTGATAGAATAGGTCAACTCTGGGATAAAATGGAGGAACAAAGAGAAGGGGAACAATGCTACAAAGAGAATAGTTTATGGTACATATTAACTACCCTGTTTTCCCTAAAAATAAGACCTCCCCGGATAATAAGCCCAATCGAGCTTTTGAGCACATGCACTAAAACGAGCCCTCCCCTGAAAATAAGCCCTCCCCAAAAATATTGCAACACAGCAGCAACCATGAGGTAACCACCATTGCCACCTCCTGCACCTCAAAAATAATAAGACCTCCGCGAAAATAAGGCCAAGCGCTTATTTCAGGGGTCAAAAAAAAAATAAGACCCTGTCTTATTTTTGGGGAAACACAGTAATAACGGGAAATGCAATTAACATTGTAAGTCTATGTATTCCTTAATGGGCTGCCCAACTTTCAAATGTCATCTCACCGTATGGATTCTCCATCCAATTCCCAGTCCAAACAGATCTAAAAGCCAGAAAAGCAAATAAAAAAACCTTCCCAGGATGATATTGCAGCAGTTAAATGTTAGGTCTTTGAAGTGGTTGGCTCAACACAGATTGGGCTCCCAGTCAGGAAAAAACCCACATTTTAACAACTTATAAAAGAGCCAAGGTGGCACAATGGTTAGAGTGCAGTACTGCAGGCTACTTCTGCTGACTGCTGGCTGCCTGCAATTTGGCAATCTCACCAGGCTCAAGGTTGATTCAGCCTTCCATCCTTCCGAGGTGGGTAAAATGAGGACTCAAATTCTTGGGGGCAATAGACTGAGTCTACAAACTGCTTAGAGAGAGCTGTAAAAGCACTATGAAACGATATATAAGTCTATATAGCTAGACGGCTCAAAATCTCAAGAATTCTTTCTAGACATCATTTCAAACCACTGGACTCTGTAGTAAGATATGGGAGGTTTCAAGAAGTTCCCTTTGAAAGGAGATGGCATTATTTGTATAGCACCACAGTGGTGGGTTCCTACCGGTTTGGACTGGTTCAGCTGAACCGGTAATAGTTTGGCAACGGCCTGCCATGCCCCATCTCATTTTTTTTAAAATTCTGCTCATGCATAGAACATTTTTTGCACTGCACATGCACATCGAATATCGAATATTTATTTTTGTATAACCGCGTCCTCTCCCCTAGGGGACTCGGAGCGGTGTACAGGGAGGAATAAAACAGCATAAAATATATACATGAATACAATAAATACAATAAAAACAAATTAAATTTGACTATCCCTGCACTAAAATTCCCATTTAAAATTAACAATCCCTAATCCCTGGGCAGAGACTAACCTAGGCCGGCCAAGCAGAAAAAGTGAGTTTTTAATTTCTGACGGAAGGAGCGGAGGTCCATGGACCTTCTAATGTCGGGGGGAAGGTCGTTCCAGAGGGCTGGGCCTGCCACAGAGAAGGCCCTTCCCCTGGGCGTCGCCCGCTGACAAAGTCTAGTGGACGGCACCCGGAGCAGTCCCTCTCTGTGGGAGCGAATCGGCCGGGAGGATGTATGGGGCAGAATCCGATCCCGCAGATAGCTAGGTCCCGAGCCATGGAGCGCTTTAAAGATGAGTACTAACACCTTGAAGCGCACCCGAAAGACGACAGGTAGCCAGTGCAGCTCGCGCAAGAGCGGTGTTACATGGGTATACCTTGCGGTACCCATTATTGCTCGCGCGGCTGCATTCTGGACCAGCTGAAGTCTTCGGGTTCACCTCAAGGGGAGCCCCATGTAGAGAGAGTTACAATAGTCCAGTCGGGATGTCACGAGAGCATGGGTGACTGTGCGAAGGGCGTCCCGATCCAATAGGGGGCGCAACTGGCGAACCAGGCGAACCTGGTAAAACGCCCTCCTGGCCACGGCTGTCACTTGATCTTCCATGGACAGCCGGGCATCCAGGAGGACACCCAAGTTGCGCGCCCCATCCACTGGGGCAAGATGTTCGCCCCCAATGGCCAGCGATGGAGTCAACTGGTTGAATCGGGCAGCCGGAAACCACAGCCACTCGGTCTTGGTCGGGTTGAGCCTGAGTCCGTTTCTTCCCATCCAGCACATACATTGTGCATCAAGCATGCACACACACGTGCGACACACCCATGAGCAAACTGGCAGTAGTGACTGCCAGAACCCACCCCTGGAGCTCCAGCCACTGAAGACTTTGAACTATTCTTTTTGACTGCAAACTGTACTGATTATTTAGATTCTTACTTAAAGACTAAAAGTTGGGCACTGGAGAGAAACTTACTTTCTCCATGGAATGAATCTGCCTATCACTAGGAAGTCTCCTTTTCAAAGGACACATCCAGAAGGATGGAATGTTTAGATCACTGGAGGACTAATGACTTACTGTGAACATGCCCTGTTGCTTCCTTTGTATCTGCTTATATATTTGTCTTAGTTTTATAGTTTTGATATAGTCAAATGACTAATTCAATAACAATTTTATTTTATTATTCTTTAATGATGCTGTGGACTATATTGCCAAAAGTATTCGCTCACCTGCCTTTACTCGCATATGAACTTATAGTAAGTGACATCCCATTTCCAATCCATAGGGTTCATTAGGATGTCGGTCCACTGCGCACTGTTCTTGAGTAATCTGAAGGCCACATGAAGTTTGGAGGTCTGTAGCGATGGACTCTGCAGAATGTTGGCGACCTCCTTGCACTAAGCGCCTCAGCATCCGCTGACCCCGCTCCGTCCGTTTACGTGACCTACCCCTTCGTGGCTGAGTTGTTGTCATTCCCAAACACTTCCACGTTCTTATAATACAGCTGACAGTTGACTGTGGAATATTTAGGAGTGAGGATATTTCACGGCTGGATTTGTTGCACAGGTGGCATCCTATCACAATTCCACACTGAGCTCCCGAGAGCGACCCATTCTTTCACCAATGTTTGTAACAACAGTCTGCATGCCTAGGTCCTTGATTTTATACACCTGTGGCCATGGAAGTGGTTAAAACACCTGATGGATTGTTTGGATGGGATAGCAAATACTTTTGGCAATATAGTGTATATGAAAAATAATTTGTCCACAACTCTTAAACTCTAGCGAGGTTGACTGGTATTCTAGATAGTCAAATCCTTTAATTCTCCATTTCTCATGAACTTCCTTCCATGCTACCATGCTTCCTTCCCTATTGATGTTTCTGTGGCTTGTGTCTGGGGAAGAGAAAAATCTTGTGGGATGCTGGAATGCCTGCTTTTTCTTGAGGCACTTTCTTGCATTTAAAAGCAACAACATGTAAGTCTTAAGGTTCATTTGCTTCCCACTTTCAAATTTACCCAGAAAAGTGTCAGATCTTTAATGAGTAGGCCAGACTTTCCCATCTTCTTTTTATTTTGCCCTGTCCAAGTTGGTTTGGCAGGAAAGACTTGCGTGGGAGAGAAGTAATTACTAGTAACAGGCCAGGTGAAATATGCAGAGGAGGTAAACCTGCCCATCCCTGCTTAAACATAGTTTCACTCAGTCTATTTCTGGCACCATGAGCCAGATATTTAGATAAAGATAGTCTATACAGTATCTTCACATTAGCAAGTCCAACAGCTGCAACTGTTCAAGCTGTGATACTATAAACATTGTGCTTCAACTATGTATGATCTCTGTATACAATGGCATAATCAGAAATAAAACAGGATATTCTTTATTAAATGAGCATGCTAAACCTATTACAAGTACAAGTCAATAATGTTTATACGTTTTCTCCAAACTAAAACAGAATGAGATGCCATACAGTCCAGGATCCAATAACAAGATAAAACTGCAATTAATGCTTGGCTATTCTCTCAAACTCTCCAAGGATTCTTAGGGAATAGAAGATCAAAAACAGAACAAAACAACGTTGATTATATTACTCCTGACATCATTTTCTAATAAACTGATAATTGGTCCTAAATACCCAGGTCTCTTATTATTAAGCATTACTAGATTTATACTATTGCATAATACATATACTAGTATTCAGTAGCCTTCAGCTTACCTATGTTAGTGTCAGCACTCCAAAAAGTCCAGTAAAATGCAACAATGCTTTACTCTTTGTCTCATTTACATTCAACTGTTAGTTATTCTGGATATCTTTTGTTATATATTACCTCCTGTAATAGCAAGTATGCAATATATGCCAGACCAAAAGCTATTTTGACCCTGGTTGTTGAGTAAGCATTTTCTTTTTCTCAATATTTCTGCAGATGTCTGTGAATTCTGCTTTGTAAGCAAACCTGTATTGTTTGATCCATATAATCCAGTACTCTTACATATCCCTGCTGCCCCTTGGAGTCCTCTGCAAGACTGTGTCAATAATCCTGTGGAAAGGAAATTAGGGATAGCAGAAAAAATTACAAGAAATTATTTGTTTTACTTCATGGCAGAAGAAGTGAACCGAGTTCATTTTTTTCAGAAAGAGGAAGCCAAGGGTAGACTTCATTTCATTCGTTCACTTAATTCTGATATTGATATTGCTTTCTTTCTTATGGGTTGAGGGAGCTCTTGCTTCTGTGTGTTTCCATTGAAATACCTGACTCCTGCTTGGAGCCATCTTGTCGTTTCTTCTTCTATTTGCGTCTTCTCTATTTTTAAAGGTTTTTAAAATACTTTAAAGATTTTTAATATTATTTTTATAAATAACTCAGGGTGGAGAACATAACTCCTTCTTCCTCCTATTGTCTTCGCAAGAAAAAGTAGGACTGAGAGTTAGTAGCTGGTTTTCATGCCTAAGGCAGACTAGAACTCACATTTTCCTGGTTTCTAGCCTGATGCCTTAAGCACTGCACCAAACTGGCTATTTGCCCTACTTCTAGATCATCCTCTAGTACAATTACCTTAGAGACACTTTCATCTAGAATTGTTGTTTTAGGGAAGCCTACAAAAAAGGGTCTATCATAAATAAATGGGATAATGACACCTGGGATTCTCTTTGAAAACCTGAGACACCAACGTCCTAGTGTTCACTCTGCATAGCCCAGTGTGTTTATTTCTCCTCATAACTATTGTAGGTTAAGCATTCTATGTGGGTGGGATATGGGAGTTCCCAAAAGTTGGAATCGGCCTGAACAACTATTTGTAAAGTAGGTTTTATAATAATAAGGACATTTATTTACAGTAAATGCATGATGTTCTTGTTAATTGCGAAGTCATGTCCAACCTATTGCAACTCCATGGACAACGTTCCTCCAGGCCTTCCTGTCCTCTCCCATCCTCCAGAGTCCATTTAAGCTCACTCCTACTGCTTTGGTGACTCCATCCAGCCACCTCATTCTCTGTCATCCCTTTCTTTTTTTGCCCTCAGTCGTTCCCAGCGTTAGGCTCTTCCCCAGTGAGTCCTTCTTTCTCATTAGGTGGCCAAAGTATTTGAGAATGCATGATAGCTATACGTAAATCTAATGTCTAGCTTTAGACACTAGCTTTACATATACATAGAGTCTGACAACCAATCAGAATACAAGCTCAAATTCAAAAGCTCAGAGAGGGCATAAAACCCAGCCTCTCTCCGCATCTCTTCCCTTTTTTCTTCACCCAAGATCTTCAAGGCATGTGATCCTGTCCACCATTGAAACCATCTTTCCAAGCAGCCTCCATGTTTCCAGTGTCTTTCTCCCCACTTGGAACTGAACCCACAAGGATATTTCTTCCAACAATAAATAGCCAGTTCTCATGGCCATATTATATGTCTGGGAGATGAACATGTGGTCTGATTTTGGAGAGTCTGTCTCCACCTATTTTAAAAACAAGTGAGTCCTTCCTTCTCACTAGCTGGCCAAAGTGTTTGAGAATTCATGATAGGTATATGTAAAGCTAGTGCCTAGTAACTATATCTTGCTAGGAAGAACATTTATGCTCATGGTGTGTGGGAAGAATGGTAAAATAAACTGACTACAGATAAGCAAACTTTAATACAATACAATAGCAGAGTTGGAAGGGACCTTGTAGGTCTTCTAGTCCAACCCCCTGCGTGGGCAGGAACCTTATACCATTTCAGACAAATGGCTATCTAACATCTTCTTAAAGACTTCCAGGGTTGGGGCATTCACAACTTCGGGAGGCAAGCTGTTCCAGAGGTTAATTGTTCTAACTGTCAGGAAATTTCTCCTTAGTTCTAAGTTGCTTCTCTCCTTGATTAGTTTCCACCCATTGCTTCTTGTCCTGCCCCCAGGTGCCTTGGAGAATAGTTTGACTCCCTCTTCTTTGTGGCACCCTCTGAGATATCGGAACACTGCTATCATGTCTCCCCTGGTCCTTCTCTTCATCAAACTAGACATACCCAGCTCCTGCAACCGTTCTTCATATGTTTTAGTCTCCAGTCCCCTAATCATCTTGGTTGTTCTTCTCTGTACTCTTTCCAGAGTCTCCACGTCTTTTCTACATCGTGGCGACCAAAACTGTGCAGTATTCCAGGTGTGGCCTTACCAAGGCACTATACAGTGGCATTAACACTTCACGTGATCTAGATTCTATCCCTAGAATCTAGACTAATGGAATGTGAGAATGATCTTGGAAATCAGAAAGAAGAGCCACACACTAGCCAGCAATCACATAAAAGGTGTCTCGGCCCACAGAAGGAAAAGGGGGTTATATATAATAACTCTCTCAGGTTATTTGGAAAGTAAAAGTAAGGGTATGCAGAAATGCTTTCAGACTTGCAAGATTCTGTTGCTGTAACTTTACAATAGTGTTAGTCCTCTTGGTTCATGCTTCTTGTCTGGGCTAATTTGAAGGGCTGACAAAGACCAAAAGCAGCCACAATGGTAGACAACTCTTTATGTTACTTTATTTCCCTCTTGTGGTCAGAAATTCACAATAGGTATGTATTCAGTATGTCACTTGATTTGTACCACCAGCACTATGAGAGGTTGGTCCCCTGATGACAACTTTCAATTTTGTTCTCTTATTGGGAAGAAATTGCAAGTGTCTTATTAGCAAAGCCAGAGGCTGCCACATTAATTTCTGAGATATGCTATCTCCTGGGTTCCCTTCAGTTTACTCTGTAAGAATTGCGAACATTGCTCTTCTTCAAAACATTGCTTGAAGGGCTTCTACCCAGGAAATAAATAGACACCACAGTGTCAAAATAGATTATATTTTTCTGCAAAATAAAATAGGATGCTGGCTGCGTAAATGTGTCGGTATGCCTAACTAATAAAGTAATCCAATGCACCTTTAATTGTAAATTGGAATATTAATTGACAGCAGATAAGTAAAGAAACGCAAGGCTATTCAGACTAAGTAAAAGAAAAATCATCCAGCATTCCCACCCACCCACCCTCAAGTCTGATTAAACACATTTTCTTCAAATGTATATGCAGAGGAAACAGATACAACACAGAGAGTTTATATAGTTTATGGGTAAAAAAAATTGTCTTCAGTCTAAGAAAGGATTTTCTGACTAAAAGAAGGATGCAAATAGTCATTTTATGGAGGCAACACAAAGTTAGATCCTGCCTAGCCAAGAGTCCTATGTGAAGAAATTGTGTGAGTTGTTTAGTGGACAACTAGTACCTGGCCAGGTATCACTCTAGGCATCTTTTAAGCTGAACTGTTTATTAGTATAAGAGGTCCCTGAAACAGGTGTTGGGGAGGACTTTACAAATCATCTTGGTCAACTCATTGTTCGCTGCTAAAGCATTCTGGATAGATGGCCATCTAACCTCCAGGGAAGGGGAGTGTATCATTTTATGAAGCAATCTACTCCATTGGTCGACTGCTCTTACTGCAGCTTTCATTCATTAAGCTTTTTTTAAAAAAATTTAAAACTCACCATTATTACTTTTTATAAATAACTCAAGGTGGCAAATATATCTAGCACTTGTCTTCTATTTACCCCCCACAACAACCACCTCAGGAGATGGGTTAGACCAGGGGTGGGCAAACTTTGCAACTTTAAGTCTGAAGGACTTCAGCTCCCAGACTTCTCCCAGACTTCTCCCAGACTACTACTTCTTTGCTGGCTGGAGAAGTCTGGGAGCTGAAGTCCTTCAGACTTAAAGTTGCAAAGTTTGCCCACCCCTGGGTTAGACTGAGACAAAGTAACTGACCAAAGTCTAATCAGCTTTCATGCCTTTCATAAAGTGGAGCTGGAATTCATTCTCCTTGATTAATGTACTTATGCTGGCCCTTTATTAACGAAGGATCACTGGAATCCTGAACAAGCTTCTGAAACAGTTATGTTTGTTTATTTTTATTTTTTGGGCTTCCCACTCCAGACACCTCTGTTTTGAAGTATAAATGTGCTAAATATATATCCTGCTCCTTTGAGTTTATCTTAACCTTTTGACATTATTTTAAATTATTCTACCATTTTCTTTTGGCTATTTCTTGAAGGAATAAGAAAGAGAATGGGTGAACAATTAAAGTAAAATTGAGTTGCAAGCGTGAGGATGTTGGTAAATTTGATCCTGTGCTTTTCTGAAAAAGACTAATATATCTCAGCTGAAACAAATCTGGTCCATCACTAGATTGCAATAAGGGAAGTTTTCTTTAAACTCCCATCTAGTAGCCATCATTTTAAACCCCATTCATAATAGCCCCATATCCGAATAAAAAGTGGGAAATGAAAAAAAAAAAGTTAAGTGACAGTTGCTCAATTATCTTCATTTTTCCCCCAGCAGTACAAAATGTGCAATTTCGGTATGACTGTGCAACAAATTCATTTCATTCGTTATATCTCCAATAAGATGATTAGAAAAAGCAACCTTAGAATCTGCAGCTAGAAATAAACTTGCATAACAGGAGTTTTAATACCCAGTATTTTTTTTATTAAAAAAAAAAAGGAAATTGGCAGTATTTTCTCTATTTCATCTGATCCCAACATTAGACATGTATGTTATATCTAAGAAGATATAAGAAAGCATTTTTAAAGATATATACAGTATATATCCTACTTTTCTGTTAAAATGTGCTTAGGATGAATTTTTAATCTCAATGGACGTTTTCTTAATAAGACCTTACTCAAATCATTTCTTAAATACCTGCATAATAGGTTTTTTAAATTCCATTTATAAAGCTGACACTAGAGACTGATCTCCTTAATAATTGGCAACAACTGTGAATAATCTCAGATTTGCCTCAGAATTTTAATTTTGGTAATTATTAAGAGGAGAATGAAGGGTGGTAGAAGTATTACTGTATTGTCTCTTATATTAAAAAAATATTTTTCAAAGCAACTCATATTTTTAATTCTTTGCATATGATTCCTCCCCATAGCAAGTGTAAGTTATCCGATACCCTCATAAGCCCTGGATTTATTAAACAAAGCTAAACTCAACGGCTTTAGACAGCCCAACCAATGACAAAGAATCTTTTCCAAAGTACAATTTCGTAGTTACTCTGTTTGAGGGACTGAAAGAGTTGGACCTTTGGGGTCATCAAATCTACTATTGGTGGTAAGATTCACAATCATATGGATTCCATAAGTAAGGATCAACAATAAAATTAGGGAAGTGACCAGACCCATCCAAATCCCAGGTGTAAAAAATGATGTGCAGTCACTCGCGTAGGAAAACACATTGTTCTCAATATTGAAAGCTTGAATCTGCAAAAGAAAAAGGAAAATGAGTCATCCAAATATCTGGTTCAACATGTTGCATTTCAAGGTGGACAGCTCAATGAAGGTGTCAACCCAGTGTGCCGCAGCAGTGAAAAAAGCAAACTCATTGCTAGGGATCATTAGGAAGGGTATAGAAAATAAGTCAGCAAGTGTTATTTTGCCTCTTTATAAATCTATGGTGAGGCCCCATCTGGAGTATTGTGTACAGTTCTGGTCACCATACCTTCAGAAGGATATTATGGAAATGGAAAAGGTGCAGAGGAGGGCAACCAGAATGATTAGGGGGCTGGAACACCTTCCTTACCATCTGAGGCTGCAACGGCTGGGCCTCTTCACTCTAGAATGACAGCGCCTGAGAGGTGACCTGATTGAAGTCTATAAAATCATGCACGGTGTGGACAAAGTCGAAAAGGAAAAACTGTTTTCCCTATCCCACAACACTAGAACTAGGGGGCACTCCATGAAACTTTTGGAAGCTAGACCTCAAACAAATAAGAGGAAGTACTTTTTCACCCAGAAGATCACTGGTCTATGGAACTCCCTGCCAGAAGAAGTGGTGACAGCTGTCAGCCTCGACACCTTTAAGAAAGGATTAGAGGAGTTCATGGAGAACAAGGGTATCAATGGCTATCATTATGGATGCCTAAGGACACCCTCCGGGATGGAGAGATAGGCAGGATATCTCTCAGTGCCCTTTGCAGGGAATCATAAGCAGGTGAAGACATCTGCTTGGGAAGACCCTGAAGCAAATGGGGAGCCACTGTGGGAGACAGAATGCTGGACTGGATGGGCTGTGGCCTGTTCCAACAAGGCTGTTCTTATGTTCTTATGTTCTTATGTTCTTATTTAAAGGAGATCCCAAAGCAACTGGGAAAAAAATATAAATTGAAATACAGAAGTGGAAGTTTTTAAAAGTGAAAGATTAAAATGAATTTGTACTGAGAAGAAGGTGCTTCTTCTGTCCTTCAAATGAAACCTGGACAGCTTTCCTTCATATGTCAAATAGGTGAGTCTTTTGATAGTAGGAAATGATCAAAAGGGCCACCTCTTCAGATCTTCATATACAAGCAGATTCTCTAGGTCCTCTTGGCTTTTCAGGGATGGCACCAACATATTTAATTGCATTTAGTAAAACACTTAACCAGTACAGCTCTTCCCTTCCTTGTATCTTGCACTGGTTAACAGCTGAAGATAACCCCAAAATGATGACATTAAATGACGAGATCTCTGAAGCAAGAACATAAGTCATAGCAATTCCCAACATAAAACAATTTTCATTAGTCAAGATGTGATATAACTAATTCAAACATGCCCGGATAATTGTTATCATGCAGATGCATCTGAAGTCAATCATGTTTCCCAGCAATAGAATTTTTGAAATTGGATTATAAATGCGCATGGTTTCTGGCTCAAGGGAAGGTTGCTTTAGTACAGGTCATTTAGGCAGTGAGTGTGTATGGGTGTGTACAGTATAAGTGAAGGACACATCCCAGATGTAAGGAGGCACTGATCACTTTTTTTAAAAAATCCTGAAGCCAGTCTGATCTGGCATTTTAATGAGAACGGAGTAAATGGATGGTAGTCCTAATTTGAAAAGCATGATAATAATGATGCTTATTGGATAGCCATGGAATCAGTCATTGAATTCCAACTCTGGGACAGAAGATGAAGCAAAGGTGATTTACTTTGTTGTTTCTGTTGCATCTGTACAGCATAAGCCATTGATGCTTTTCTGGATGTATGCTCTCCTTGGGGCAGAGAAAATGGAATATTCAAAGGCTCACCTTGAGCAGCTTTCATTGTTATTTACAATACAATACAATAGCAGAGTTAGAAGGGACCTTGGAGGTCTTCTAGTCCAACCCCCTGCCTAGGCAGGAAGGCCTATACCGTTTCAGACAAATGGCTATCCAACATCTTCTTAAAGACTTCAAGTGTTGGGGCATTCACAACTTCTGGAGGCAACTTCTGTTCCACTGATTAATTGTTCTCACTGTCAGGAAATTTCTCCTCAGTTCTAAGTTGCTTCTCTCCTGGATTAGTTTCCACCCATTGCTTCTTGTTCTATTGCAGATAGAGTGATCAGAATTGCCACAATGTGGATTCTGGATAGCCAAAAAGGTGATCTTGGCAATTGCTCATTCCATTCATGTGGATTATTTTTTATCTTGTACATCTTAAAGATATGGACAGTTATGTAGAATTCCTTACCATTTTTGCCGGATGAAATCAGCAGGTAGGACTATCCCCATGATAATAGTTGATGTGATTATCTTTGAGTGATTATTGTCTTATACTAGAACTAGATGGGGCAGAATAACCCTAATAATTCTCTGGGTCTCTTGGAGCTTTTGATACCACTGAGATATTCCTTGGTTACCTGCTGGAGTTGGGCCCTGATGGCACAGTTTTGCAGTAGTTTCAGCTCTCTCTCTACTGGGGTGTGCCCAGAAACAAGTACTAGAGAGGCTATTATCCAACAGGTAGGTCATTATCTTGTTGTGTCCCATTGGATTTTATTTTATCACCTGTGTTGCTTGTGTATATTTTGGGAAGGCAATTTGGACCTATGACGAAATGCCATGAAGCATTCCCATCATAATTCTTGATTCTCTTTTCACTCAAGCAGAAATAAGATAGGAACCTTATTTTGGGTCAACAACCTTATTG
Source organism: Rhabdophis nuchalis (assembly GCA_039707465.1). Taxonomy (NCBI): domain Eukaryota; kingdom Metazoa; phylum Chordata; class Lepidosauria; order Squamata; family Natricidae; genus Rhabdophis; species Rhabdophis nuchalis. The sequence goes on from CM077656.1 coordinate 11,170,552, forward strand.
CCACCATGTGGCTTGTTTTGTTCTTGCTTCTGCCTTGGAACCAAGTAGGATGACAACTTCTGGAGAAGGAGTCTACGTATGTATTTTAGGCATGGAGAGAATGTAAACTGGACACCACTGGTTAGCTTCTCCTCAAACCTTTTTGCAAAAATTGCAAAGAGAATTTCTGCCTCTTTCTGTCTCTGTCTCAAGCACATGCGCCCACACCACAAAGAAAGAAGAAGAGGGAGATCAACTTTCATCAGGGAGAGAATATAATTTCAAAGGAAAAAAAAAAAGAAAGGTCTTTTGTATCATTTTTGTTCACACAGACCAGTGAACGGGAATTAAATAAAACATACTAGATGCTGCACTTGGAGTTAAAAGTGCATGAAACATATTAAAGGCTTTGATGTCAGTAGGCACTTTATCTAAAGAGGACCGGATGGGCTACATTTACAGATATTGTTGCACTATTGATCTTGCCAACCACTGCAACAACAACAACAACAAAAACTATTTGGTTTGTTTTTGACTCCTACTGAGTATGGAAGCTTCATTACTTTAGCATCTCTGGTTTGGCTTTAAGAATACCTGCTTTGATGTCTGTCCTCAGCTACCATTTTTCTCAAGCTTTGCCATCACTTTGAGATGAGAATACGGTCGTTATATTCTAACAAGAAGGTAAAGATGAAACTCCCTGCAGTTTATTGCTGGGCAAACTTAGAAAAAAAAATAAACCCACTTTCTTTCCTTCTATCTTTTGACCAAAATCTGTAGACAAGGTTTCCAGGTCTAATATTCATCGCAGTCTGACTACTGTAACGCTCTCTACATGGGGCTCCCCTTGAGGTGCACTCGAAGGTTACAGCTAGTCCAGAATGCGGCCGCGCGGGTGATCATGGGAGCCTCTAGGTACTCCCAGATAACACCTCTCCTGTGCGAGCTACACTGGCTACCTGTGGTCTTTCGGGTGCGCTTCAAGGTGTTGACGGCCATCTTCCAAGCGCTCCATGGTTCGGGGCCTAGTTATATGCGAGACCGTCTTCTGCCCCATACATCCCTTCGACCGATCCGCTCCCACAGAGAGGGCCTTCTCAGGGTGCCTTCGGCCGGGCAATGCCAGTTGGCAACACCCAGGGGAAGGGCCTTCTCTGTGGCGGGCCCTACCCTCTGGAACGACTTGCCCCCCAAAATGCGCACCATCTCAGACCTCCATCTCTTCCGCCAGCATCTTAAAACGCACCTTTTCCAACAAGCCGGCCTAGCATAACCTCCCGTTTTTGACTGTTTTTAGATAGATTTTAATTAGGGGGATTTTATACTATTTTAGCACAGGGCATGGGTTTAATAGCTTTTTAAAATTTGTATTTTTGTTATATTTGTATTGTTTTAAATTTCCTGTGCGCCGCCCTGGGTCCTTTTTGGAGAAGGTGTGGGGTATAAATTTGAATAAAATAAATAAAATAAAAAATTATTCTGAAGCTAAATCGTGATTTTTAAAATGCTTTCGTGTAATTTGTTTGTTGAGGCCTTATGAGATATTGAAATCTTTTGATGCATATGAATTTAACAATCTCTATCTTGTTTCTGCTGGTCGTGTTTCGTTCCCCCCCCAAAATGGCTACTCTAAGACAATCCTAGCAGGTCTCAAGGATCCCAATGGGCTTTTAACATATTGCAATTTTTAATTGATAAAGATATTTGAAATTTGTCTGACATATGCTCATTCTCTTCGTTTGAATTCCTCTCCCTACCACATCTTAATTTAATTCCTACATTAGTCACCTCATGTTTCTGAAGAAGTGAATTGTAGTTTAGGAAAGCTTATGCTCTTCAATTATATTGATTCTGGAAACATCCTATCAACTTTGATTATTGGCTGTCATGGAGTAACACAGCTCTCCTCCTACAATGTCTACAGCTGGGAGAGAAAAAAATGTCCTCAAGTCAAACTCAATCTTATGAAGATTTCATGGACAACGCCTTGCCTTCTTTTAGCATTTCCCCCATGATTTTATCTAGCCTAATTATCTTCCATCCACTAGGGAAAAAGTAACAGAAATGGATGCAACATGGACTTTTAGTATGCAGGATGGGCCCTAGCCATTTAAGTGTGTGTGTGTGTGCAGTTTTGACCAAGTATGCTGAGAACGAGTGAGATATGTTCGAGTAAAAGTTAATGTTCCCTTCTGTCGCTTGCAGTTAAATGGGAAAAAGATGTGGTTGCACACAAATAACTAGGCTGGCATTAATAGGAGTAGAAGTATACATTCCAACTAGAGTTACAGTTGTACATTATGATGGAAGGGGAAGTACACTTGTATTGTATGTATTTCATATATTGTTTTTACAATTGCTAATCATAATGTTTCAATTATTGCAAGCTGGAGTATATGGGACTCCAAGTGCCCTCCCTTCTTTTGGCCTTTGAAGTCCTATATAACCGTGATGGTTGAAAACAGACTTTACAGTTGCCATCTGACTTGAGGTGGGGGACAGACCAAATGTACACATTGTGCTGGCACTGCCAACATAGCAGGCTGGAGGCTTGACACAGTCCAGTGATATGCAAGCTCAGGCAGAACGTTTAGAAGCAGAGAGAGTCCTTTTCACTGTATCTCAAGATGGGAACTGAAACATGGTCAAAGACTTGGCAAGGTCAAGACCAGGAATCCAATAAACAAGGGACAAATCCAAAGGAAACGACTAGAGACACAGTGAGGTGGAATTCAGAGTTCATAGAAAGATAAACACCACAGATCTGAAGCTTGGAACACTGCTTTCAGCATGTTCTCTCAGGGATTGTGGACAATCAATAAACCAACTTGAACTTCCACACAATGCAGAGTTGTGGAATGCCTATGGAGATTCTCAATCATCCAGTTCATGGTTGTCCCAAAGGTGCTTTTTTAAAAGGCAACTGGGTTTTCTGTTTGTTTGTTTGTTTTTTTGAAGATGTTTCACTTCTCATCCAAGAAGCTTCATCTTAAAAAAAATGAACTGGACCCACAAAGTCCAGTTCCTCTTAAAAAGCACTTTTGGGACATAGTTGTAGAAGTTTATTCTTCAGCATTGGCTCTTCTGTTGGCTTACTTTTTGCAAGTCTTTCCACTCTATAAAGTTCTGCTCTCTGGTTTGGCCAGGTCAATCTGAAATGCTGTCATTAGGTGCAGGCAAGGGGCCCTGGGAATTTGCTGGGACTGTCTCAACTGGAGTGGACTAATTAGTTCCACTACTACTGGAAAAATCCACACCAAGATGCTTGTCTCTAAGTGTCCTTGCCTCTCCATCCTCCTCATCAACCAGGCTGTGACAATATATCTCCAAATATAACAGCTTAAAAATGAAAGCTCTTCCAAATTCCAACCTCCAAAATACTCAGCCAGGACTCCTTGTATCCCTTACTTCTTCAATTCCCTTGATAATTGCACCCTTGGATATGAAATAAATTCTTATCCTTGCCTTACTGGATAAGTCACCATAGACCAAACATGAGGAAGGCATTGAAAATACTTTAGTTTATAACATTTTCACTTATGCCTGAAGAAAATGCATAGGTGGTATTAATTTTCAGTTCTTTGGGATCCAAGTTAGAGCAATTGTTTCTTAAATAATGATAGGTACTCACTTGGAAATCAGAAATATCAATTTTCCATTGTTTAGCTTTCTCATTGTCTGGAATTAGTAATACATCATAGTGGCTCTCCGTGCCCACCAAGGGACAATGAAATGAGTACTCTGCAGGACCATAGATAGTAGAGACATTAAATTTAGCAGGTTCATCTCCCGCATCCCTGTTATCTTGGAGAATATGAATAAAATCTAAAGTGAACCATTTCTTTGAAGAGCTGGTGTAGAACATGTTGGTCATCAAGAATCTAGAGAACAAAACATGACAAAGAGTCATTTTGAGATCATCGTAGAAGAAGAATCAAAAGCATCAGAAAGTAAGATTACATACAGATATCCCTGACACATTTGGAAGTGAAAACCCAACATTTTGCTCAAGTGGGCAACTACAGTTACACCTCATGGATGAAAAGTAGGGCATTATAGTCAAAGAAGGGATCAAATGACACACCCATAGACACAGAGAGAAAGTGATATGTGATGAGAGAAATAATCACCAGATTAACTTTTAGTCTCATTATTTAAACTGTATATCCAACAGCTAGTTGATGTTTCATTGTTTTGTTTTACTTTTTAATGTTTGTCTATGTAAAACTGGTTACTTCCTAGTAAATTATGTAGATGAAAAAAGGTCTCAAAATGTCTATTAGCACCACTGATTTTGGTTGACATTGACAGATTCCACGGATTTCTTGTTCTTTTAAAAATATACTCACATAAAAATTGTAGACAATTGGATCTGGCTAATTTTTTGAATGAGGTGGAGACCACTCCCCAAAAGAGGTATGCTTATTTTCTTTGGGGTGGAGAGGCTTTTATTACCTAGACCAGGGGTCTGCAAAGTCGGCTCTTTTAAGACTGGTGGACTTCAACTCCCAGAGTTCCCCAGCCAGCATAGCTGGCTGGGGAACTCTGGGAGTTGAAGTCCACCAGTCTTAAAAGAGCCGACTTTGCAGACCCCTGACCTAGACAAAGGGACTTCTAGAAGAACATTACTACATTCATTGAAAGATAAAAACATGTACACCTGATTGTGACAGCAGGATATCGCTGAATATGTTCCCACACATCAAAAATTGGATCACAAAAACAGTGTGATTGACTTCTTTCACAGCCTTAAGGGGACCTTGGAGATTAATTAATAAAGGACTTTGCTAGGCTATTGTAATCTGTCCAGGAATACCCCAAATGTTGGCACTGGTTTTCATTTTCTCATTTTTCGGTTTTTGTCTTCCTAGCTTATGTTCAATATAATAGCCAGTCAATTTTAGCTTCTACCTTTGTCTTCATTAGTGATTGGGTTAACAGAAACAGACAAGATTTAAGAATTACTCCCTAGCATTTCCAGTTCAAAAATCAAGAAGACAGTTGGAAGAAGTCTCCAGTGGAGTCTAAGGCTACCAAAGCTGTGCTGCAAAAGTTTAGATGATTACTAGATGACAGCTGTTTAGAGCAGTGTTTTTTTCCTGTTTAGATACAGTAAAGCTACCGTATTTTTCGGAGTATAAGATTTGTTCCAAAGGTGGTCAGTGATTTCCTTCTCCAGCACATGGGTAAATACACCTGGAAACATCTACCTACCTACCCTCTCTTTACCTACCTACCTACCTACCTACCTACCTACCTACCTACCTACCTATCTACTCTCTCTCTCTCTCTCTCTCTCTCTCTCTCTCTCTCTCTCTCTCTCTCTCTCTCTCTCTCTGTCTCTCTATCCCTCTATCTACCTACCTACTTTCTCTCTCTCCCTACCTACTTACTGTATTTCTCTCTCTTTCTCTCCCTCTCTATCCCTCTATCTACCTACCTACTTTTTTAAAAAAAATTGCCTTCTCAAAACCTGGGTGCGTCTTATACTCCTCTGCGTCTTATACTCTGAAAAATACAGTCTTTCTTAAATTGAAATCCTGAAAGTTCTTGTTATTTAGAGAAATAGCATTAGAGTGAACCTCTGAAGTAGTATGTGCTGCTTTAGGGAAGCTTCCTATATTCCTACAAGTATGAATTTCCTTTCACAGTTGTTGTTGTTGTTGTTGTTATTATATTTATATTTATAAAAACCACGCCACTCTCCCCGAAGGGACTTGGGGCGGTGCACAGGGAAATAGGATAAAATATACAACATCATAATAAATAAGTACTAAAAACCAATTAAATATATAATACCCTGCGCTAAAATCCCCTAAAAATTAACCCTTAAAATCCAATAAAACAATTTAGTATTCAGTCTTCAACTTGGTTGTGTTCAACTGTTGCAACATTTCCCCTCTTCTAAGCTTTAGGAATATTGGTCTGATGGAGTTGGAAGCCCATGTAATAATTTAAGAAATAATTTAAATAAGGAAGAGATTGTATAAGTGTGTCTAATCAGGAGGATTTCTGCAATAGCTGCAAGATTAACATGGGGTTCCCATCAATATTAATGTTGTAGTTTGTGCTGCTTGCAGCTCACAGTTTTTATTATAACTTAACATTTTCTTATGAAGTTTTTTTAAAAAAATATTATACTTTTTTGAATTCTATATTACTTGCAAGTGTTTTATTAGCTGGTCTGCCAGAGGCTGTTCTACTGGAAAATATCATTTTAACATTGCTAAGTGTTGTGGTCCCTTGGCTGCCTTGTTAATAATAGTACCCTGAACCATGTGGCAAAAGATTTAAGTTTTTTTTTAATTTAAATTCATTGCCTGTGTTATTCTATTTATTCATTCCCAGGATAGTCTTTATTATTTGTTATAAATTGCTTTCCAGTCATTCCACTTTGACCTCAATAGCGAACTGTATTTTCCCTACAGTGCTGTACAATTGATTTGTTAAGCCATTAGTTTAGGCAGGATTGAAGATCCAGAATGGATTTGGCCAACTTCAGGTGAAGGAATTCATTCCTCAGAAGGACCGTTAAAAACCAAAAGAAGAAATATAATCTGGTCCTAAGTCCTAGCTGCGCTACTATAGACATAGTACAGGGATGTCCAAACTTGGGAACTTTAAGACTTGTGGACTTCAACTCCCAGAATTCCCCAGCCAGCTATGCTAGCTATGCTGGCTGGGGAATTCTGGGAGTTGAAGTCCACAAGTCTTAAAGTTCCCAAGTTTGGACATCCCTGACATAGTAGCACTTAGCTCTTAAACTTTGTGTTTTCATGTCATTTTGATTCTAAAGCAGGGGTGTCAAACTCGTTTTCATTGAGGTACACATCAGGGTTGTGTTTGACCTCACGGGAGGCTGGGGTGGGTGTCTCTAGGGTGGGCATGACCAGCATGACGTCACTCCTGTCAAGGGCGGCTGTGGTGGCCTGAGAGCTCCGCCAGCGAAAACAGGCTCCTGAGTTTTTGGCTGCCACGGCCTCCTGCAACCCTCTGCATTCGGCCCTCCCGAACTCCATTTTCACTGGCGGGGGGTTTCAGCAGGCCATGGCAGATGAAAACGGAGCTTAGGAGCCCATTTTGCTGCCAGAAGCACATCTGGCCGGTCCTTCACGGTTTCCAGGGTGGCCCCGCGAGGCACATCTAAGTACCCCGCAGGCTGGATCTGGGCCCTGGGCCTTGAGTTTGACACCCCTGTTCTAAAGTGATGTGATCTTGGTATTCACTGACCTTGTTTTTTTTTTTCTTGCAACCACTACTTTACTGAACCAGTAACTTCACCAGTTCTTTGATATAAGGGAGAAGGGTTTGCTGGGTTTTGTCTTGATTGGGGTTGCTGTGATTTATACACTTGTTTCTGTTTGACTATCTGAGTTGGTTGACCATCAAACAACAGGTAAATAGATGATAGTTAGGAACAATCTAAAATGACACCATCTAGCCGTGCAACAATACAGATTTGTCAGTAAAGACTCATCTAATAATACATCACTACATAATGGGAAATAATATGAATGAGGTCAAATGAGGCATGCCGAGCTATAGGATGGAGAAGCAAGTCAGTAGATTTAAATGGCAGAATCTGAAAATGTTGGCTAGACTCGAAGCATAATATTCCCCTTTATTTCAAGAGACAATGGAGCAATATTATTTTTAGGCAGCCAAAGGAGAGGAGGGAAAGAAGCAAAAACTAGCAAAACATGCAGGAATATTTTGAAAGTTGAAGTCCAGACATCTTAAAGTTGCTAAGATTGAGCAATACTACTCTCAATTATCCTTCGCTGATATTTAATTATTTTCTCTCTTTTTTTTTTTTTTGAGGGGAGAAGATCAGTTCACATTGTAATTGCTTCCGAAATAAACGAGAGAGAGACAGTAATAAGGCCATGCATCTGCCCATCTGGATTTTGTTGCTTTGCTGTTCTAATAATATACATTCATTCATAATGCATCGATTGAGATGTGAAATCGTCTCAATGATGCATAATACATGATTCAAAGAAAGCAGATAGAAGCTCACTGCCTGGACTGAGAAACACAATTGCTCCTCTAATAGGCAAGAGATACCTACTGCTGACCTAGCAAAATTTCAGAACTTTGTTTTTTGAACTGGTGACCTATCATCCCATGTCCCCTAAACATTGCAGGAAATCATTTTGCTTTCAAAAATAGTCTACTGTTTCCCTCAGCGTTGGGTGGTCCTTATTAAAAAAAAAACCTGAACCCTGTAGGCTTAAGGAATACATTTAACAGTATTTTGGATCCTACTTTGTGTGTGTGTGTGTGTGTGTGTGTGTGTGTAAATTTGTGTCACAAACACCCTGGTAAGCCCCCATCTGCCTAACATGTAATACAGCCCCAGTTCGAATCCCAGTAAGGGTATGGCTAGCTGATGAGAGCTAAATAGCTTGAAATAGATCTACCCTAGTCTCCCTTATTTATTTATTTATTTACCAGCACAAAAACGTATCATTCATATAGTTTTATGAGCTGATCAATAAATCAATAAATAAATCAGAGAGACTAGTATAGATCTATTTCGAGCTTTTTAGCTCTCATCAGCTAGCCATACCCTTACTGGGATTCGAACTGGGTATGTAAGGGTATGGCTAGCTGATGAGAGCTAAAAAGCTCGAAATAGATCTACACTAGTCTCTCTGATTTATTTATTGATCAGCTCATGAAATTAATACACATATTAAAAAAATCACACAACGGAACTCATGACTTTCTGTCTAGATGGTCTCTGGTGATGAGCCGAAAGGGAGAAAAGGAAACAGTATGTCTCCTCCCTTAATTGGGGCTCTAACAGGGTGTTGTGGAACAATTATGTGTGTGTGTGTGTGTGTGTGTGTGTTACGTTTCTGAGCTGATCAATAAATAAGTCAGGGAGACTAGGATAGATCTATTTCGAGCTTTTTAAGTCTCATTAGCTAGCCATACCCTTACTGAGATTCGAACCAGGGCTGTATTACATGCCAGGCGAGAGCCTTGCCATTAAGCCAGCTCGGTTCTCTTCTTGTCAGCTGAGACAGGAGGATAGTTATATATAATTGTTTCCACAACACCCTGTTAGGGCCCCAATTAAGGGAGGAAGCATACTGCTCTCCTTTTCTGCCTTTTGGCTCATCACAAGAGACGATCTAGACAGAAAGCCAAGAATTCCGTTGTGTAATTTTTGTATTATGTGTGTTACGTTTTTGAGCTGATCAATAATTGGGGCCCTAACAGGGTGTTGTGGAAACAATTATATATAACTATCCTCCTATATATATATATAGTAGATTTTCACGGGTGTAGGTATGCTGGTCTTGTTGTATTTGGGTGTTTTCCTGTGTAAGAATGAGATTGTCTTTGCAACGTTTCGGTAGACCCAAGATGGCAAGTGAGATCTTGCTGAAACGTTGCAAAGAAAATCTCATTCTTACATAGGAAAACACCCAAATACAACAAGACCAGCATACCTACACCCGTGAAAATCTATGAAAACATATATGGTTTATTATATACTAGCTGTTCCCAGCCATGCGTTGCTGTGGCCCAGTCTGGTTAAATGGCCAACCAATCTGTGTGCAGATCTACACCTGCACACACAAACACATACACACAACCACCGTATAACTCCCAACCTACCTACCTACTGTATTTCTCCCTCCCTCTCTCTATCCACCTACCTACCTATCTACCGTATTTCTCCCTCACAGGTATTATGTCATAAAGGATGACATAATACCTGTGGCCCACTGCTCTCTCTGTATCCATCTACCTACCTTTTTTACAATTTTTTACATTTCCGTTGCATGTACCTGGCACAGGTGTGACATCTACACAATCCATATATATATCATTGGTGCCGTACTTGAAAGGAATGTTGTGTGAAAATTTGGAAGCGATCGGTGCAGTACTTTTGGAGATTCACGGTTTTGAACAAACTCTGGTTACATTTTTATTTATATATGAGTTGTGGTGGTGCAGTGGTTTGAATACAGTATTGCAAGCTACTTCTGCTGACTGCTGGCTCCAGTTTAGCAATTCGAATCTCACCGGGCTCAATGTTGACTCAGCCTTCCATCCTTCTGAGGAGGGTAAAATGAAGACCCAGATTGTTGGTGGCAATATGTTAACTCTGTAAATCGCTTAGAGAGGGCTGTAAAGCACTGTAAAGTGGTATATAAGTCTACGTGTTATTGCTGTCCTTCTAAACTACCTTATTTCCAGGGTCTTGATGTCAATCTTCTCATTCTCCAAGTTGGTGTATTTTAATGATAACCTAATGGGGGGGAAAGAAAAAAAATGAAATGTTAGCAGATTGTTTTCAAATAAAATCTGGATAATGAGTTTAAGTTTAAGTTTTATTTGATTTATATCCTGCCCTTCTCCAAAAGGACCCAGGGTGGCGCACAGGAATTTAAAATAACATATAAAATAATACAAAAATACAAAAATTTAAAAAACCTATTAAATACCAAGTCCTGCGCTAAAACCAATTAAAAATCCCCAATTAAAACTATCTATACTAGTCACAGCAGAGGTTATGTTAGGCCTGCTTGATGAAAGAAATGTGTTTTTAAACAGTGGCGGAAGAGGCGGAGGTCAGTGATGGTACGGAGTCCCGGGGGTAGGTCGTTCCACAGGGCGGGGCCCGCCACAGAGAAGGCCCTTCCCCTGGGTGTCGCCAGCCGGCATCAGGGCCGACGGCACCCTGAGAAGGCCCTCTCTGTGGGAGCATATCGGTCTAAGGGATGTATGGGGCAGGAGACGGTCTCGCATATAACTAGGTCCCGAGCCATGGAGCGCTTTGAAGATGGTCGTCAAGACCTTGAAGCGCACCCGAAAGACCACAGGAAGCCAGTGAAGCTCGCGCAGGATCGGTGTTATATGGGAGCATCTAGAGGCTCCCGTAATCACCCACGCGGCTGCATTCTGCGCTAACTGTAGCTTTCGAGTGCACCTCAAGGGAAGCCCCATGTAGAGAGCATTGCAGTAGTTGAGTCAGTAAGTATAGGGAAAGAACACATAGGGAAGTATTTTAGTAATCGTATATATAGTGAATACCATGTTTCCCTGAAAATAAGATGGGGTCTTATTTTCTTTTGACCCTCAAAATAAGTGCTTGGCCTTATTTTCAGGGAGGCCTTATTATTTTTGAGGTGCAGGAGGTAGAGAGCATGATCACTTCATGGCTGCTGCTGCTTTGCAATATTTTCAGGGAAGGGTTTATTTTAGCACATGCACTCAAAAGGCAGATTGGGCTTATTAATCGAGGCGGTCTTATTTTCAGGGAAACAGGGTATATACTATATATTGATAGTACATACAGGGAAATAATATATAGAAGTCTCCAGATAGGAGAATCTCTTCTTTTCTTGGCAAACCAAAGTGGAAAAGCTCTCAATTGAACTGGACTCTTAAGAATTCCCTTGAATGTAAGTTTGCCAAATCATAGAATGAGAGTAAAGAATAAACATTATAGCATGGGCAGGGTGAAGTATATATGGAAAAGTATCATACATAACTGTTTCGGAAATGAAAGAAAGGAATACTGTATATAGCACTGATGGCAAACCTTTTTTGGCTCGTGTGCCAAATGTGGGGGAAGCGCAAAGGGGTCGTGCGTGGATGTGCCACACCCATAATGCTATGTGCAATCATGGAATTTCCTAAACTATGTAGGAAGATGCTTATGCAGCCCATGAATTCTAGACACACTCCTCCTGAGGTGCACAGCACAGAACAAGAGAGTTCTGCCTGTGGCTTTCTGGGTGCGCTTCAAGGTGCTAGTAACCATCTTTAAAGCGCTCCATGGCACGCGACCTAGGTACTTGCAGGACCGCCTCCTACCACATACCTCCCTTCGACCTGTCCGCTCCCAAAGGGTGGGCCTCCTCAGGGTACCGTCGGCCGGACAATGCCGGCTGGCGACCCCCAGGGGGAGGGCCTTCTCTGTGGCAGCCCCTGCCCTCTGGAACGACCTACCCCCCGACCTTCGTACAACTACGGACATACGCCTTTTCCGTCGGGCATTAAAAACACACTTGTTTCAAGTGGCCGGCCTGGCATAGTTTTTAAATTGATTTTGGCATAGTTTTTTAAATTGGTTTTAGTGATAGTTTTTAATTAGAATTTTAGCACGGGTTCGCTTAATTTAATTTACTTTTAACATTTTATTATATTTATTGTATTGTGTTTTACTGTTTCTTGTGCACCGCCCTGAGTCCCAAAATTGGGAGATAGGGCGGTATATAAATATGAACAAATAAATAAATAAATTTAGGCACATTCTATACAATTCACACTTTTATTTCTTTAGGGCAACTTTAAGATCTGTGGACTTTAACTCCCCAACCATCAAGTTCACAGGTCTTAAAGTTTCCACGATTGCACATCCATGGTTTAGTGCCTTTGTTTTCCTGTCTTAATATAGAGAAATTGCCATTTTAGGGGCCTCCGTTCAATTTCCCAACTATGAAAAAGGAGGGTTGTTCCATAAGCCTATCCATGTCTACTCAAAATTGTTTTCCAGGTGCAATAGTTCAGTAGAAAACATGCATAGATGCAGAAGCTTTCAAGTGTCTCCAAAATGTTGAAAGCAATACTGCCCAACTCCTTATCCATTCCAAGCATGCATGTGACATCATGATGTGCATGTAAAAAGAACGATAGGTTGTGTCACAAAAACTTTTGTCAAGCTGTTCTCTCTCCATGGCTCGGGACCTAGCTATATGCGAGACCGTCTCCTGCCCCATACATCCCTTCGACCGATCCGCTCCCACAGAGAGGGCCTTCTCAGGGTGCCGTCGGCCAGACAATGCTGACTGGAGACACCCAGGGGAAGAGCCTTCTCTGTGGTGGGCCCCGCCCTTTGGAACGACCTACCCCCTGAACTTTGCACCACCTCAGACCTCCGCCTCTTCCGCCAGTGTCTAAAGACACATTTCTTCCATCAAGCCAGCCTAGTGTAACCTCCGCTGTGACTATTTTAGATAGTTTTAATTTTGGGGGGTTTTAATTTGGTTTTTAGCGCAGGATGGATATTTAATAAGTTTTTAAATTTTTTATTTGATTTTTGTATGTATCTTTTAAATTCCTGTGCGCCGCCCTGGGTCCTCTTGGAGAAGGGCGGGGTATAAATTTAATAAACTAAACTAAACTAAGCTCTCTTGATTGCAACTGTAGATGCTGCTGTGGACAATACCCTCAGGTAGATGTCTATGGGACTGCACCCATATTCATTTACAAAATAAAGTGAATGTAAAAATGAACAAAGCCTGGGATTTTCCTAAGAAAATTTTGTTTTAAAATGCAAAAAGCACAAAAAGAACTGCACAATTTCATAATTATCTTGTTAAGGCAGTCAATCTTAATCTGACCTGTTATCGATTTGTAGCTCTATTATCGGTGATTTAAAGAGTGATAACCTGCTTGCCTAGTTTCACATTAAAGAGGGTCAGTGCTGAAATAATATTTTAATCTTGCTCACGTTGCATTGGTGTCTGAACAAACAGATGATGTCGTATCCACATTAGGAAACAGAAATGTCGAATTTGTCAGATTCATGTGAATGGTGGTGTTGACTGTAAGTGTGAAATTAGTTGCATAGAAAAGGATGCATGTGGTGTTGGTCCCATTGGTGACATTCAGGGGAGGATATAAGTCAATTGCTTCACTTTCAACAGACATTAAATGTCGCTTACTATGCCACATTATATCATGTCTCACAGGTTCCTGGAAGAGAAAACATGAAAAACGTGATTTATTTCAGCAGAACACAAAACCCTGAGATCCAATGTCACCCTTAGCCTCATTAGCTACACACAGCAATCCGGAAATTTTAAGAATGGACAAGCATGTTAGTGAATATTGCTTGCAGAGGCTCCCTATTAATCAGAACGAGTTATTTAGGATTTATTAAATTTTTAGACCACCCTTCTCCCTTGCGAGACTCAAGGCGGTGTACAGGCAATAATAAGATCAATAATATAGAGCATAAAATACAATTAAAAATATATTAAATAGATTGGCCTGATCTAAATCCTGTTAAAAAACCCTTACTAAAACAATTTAAAAACTAAAACAATTTTAAAAACTACGCCAGGTCGGCCGCACGAAACAGATAGGTCTTTAAGGCCCGACGGAACTGGCGCAGGTCTGTGATCGTGTGTAGTTCAGGGGGCAGGTCATTCCAGAGGGCAGGAGCTGCCACAGAGAAGGCTCACCCTCTGGGGGTCACCAGCTGGCATTGCCTGGCCGACGGCACCTGGAGGAGGCCCTCTCTATGGGAGCGGACTGGTTGGTGGGAGGTGTTTGGTAGCAGGAGGCGGTCTTGCAGATAGCCAGGTCTAGCCAGTGATGACATTATCATGGAAATAATACAAATTATAATGCGCCTGAAGTCAATTCTCCTGGATACTCAGATGCCAGCAGGGTCTCCCTTCCCATCAGGCTACAACAGTGATGGTTAACCTTTTTGTCATTGCATGGCAAAAGCGGGGGGAGCTTGAGGGCGGTCGTGCCCATGCGTGCCCACCCATAATTCTATGCACCCTCCCGCCCGTGCATATGAGTTACCCCCCTGTGCATGCACGAATGACCCCCACCCCACCCCCACCCTGCTTTTGGTGTGCAATAATGGGTAGCCTCTCTCTACAGGGTCTAGCTGTTTTAATTGGGTATTTTAGCAGGTTAAGGGGATTTTAGCACAGGCCCAGATTTAATTTGTTTTTAATTGTATTTGTATATTTATTGTATTGTGGTTTTAGTTTTCCCTGTGCACCGCTCCAAGTCCCTACGGGGAGAGGAGCGGTCTATAAATTAAATCATTCAATCATTCATTAATAATAATAATAATAATAATAATAATAATAATAATAATAATAATAATAATAATAATAATAATAATAATAATAATAATAATCTTTATTGTCATTGTACTAAAATTACAATGAAATTGGTTATTACAATGAGACTGGTTGGACCGTGAACCCGTTTTTTGCCCTCTCCAAGTTCCAGAGGCTTTCTAGGAGCCTGGGGAGGGTGAAAATGGACGTCTCTTCCACCACCACCACCCCCAGCCCATTTTCTGACTTCTGGTTTGCATGTTGGACTGTTTGTCTCCCTCCAGAGGCTTCAGGGAAGCCTCTTAGAGCCTCCGGAGGGCAAACAAATGGCCAAAAATGAAGGCCAAAATCAGCTGGCCAGCGCACGCATGCACGCTGGAGGTGACAGGGCAACCACCCTGACAGGTCAATGCCTCGTGTACTCTAAGAAATGGCTCCACTTGCCATAGGTTCACCATCATGGGGCTAGAGTCACTCCTGAGAAGAAGTTCTCCTGTAATCACAGACAGCAAAATGTTCCTGTATATTGATTCTGAACTTTGGCTTCTTCGGTAGACTTCTATCTTTGTTCTTTTACAGAAAACAAAAGCTTGGGTTAATGGGCTGTCACAGATGTTGGGAAAAATCGCCACAATTGACACACTGTACCTTTCTTTACCCAAGCTAGAAACAGAGGAAAGGGGCTTAGGGGAATAGGCCTCCTGCATCAAGACGGATTAGCTTTTCTATTTCACAGTATTATTGAATGATCAGACTGTTGCAGAGCATTGCAAGGAAAGGGCAATAGAGAGAAAAGAAACAAAATATGAAATTGTTCAGGATCTCTATATGGGAAATGAAAACTACACTGGATAATAGTAACAGAGACCTGAAGAGAGCAATAGCAGCCACAGTAGGACTTATATACCACATCACAGTACTTTGCAGCCCTCTCTAAACGGTTTACAGAATCAGCATATTGCCCCCAACAATCTGGGTCCTCATTTGACCCACCTCCAAAGGATGGAGTCAACCTTGAGCCAGTCAGAATCAAACTCCTGGCAGCGAACAGAGTTAGCCTGCAATGCTACAATCTAACCACTGCACCACCTTGTCTCTTTATAAGAGAGGGCAGAATATTCACTGCTATTGGTCATCTGGTAGTGCAGCATCTTCAGTAATGTCAGTGACCTAATTTGCCTTTAGAAAATTAACTCTTGTATGGAGGTACCAAGAACTAAAAGACAACTTATTCAATTCCCCTCATTCGTGAAGTTATGTTCATCTTCTCGTTCATCTTCATATAATTAAGCAATATATTATTAATTACTTGCAAACACAATCCAACCAACCAACCAACAATAGATAGATAGATAGATAGATAGATAGATAGATAGATAGATAGATAGATAGATAGATAGATAGATAGATAGATAGATACTGTAGATAAATAGATATATACTGTAGATAGATAGATAGATAGATAGATAGATAGATAGATAGATAGATAGATAGATAGATAGATAGATAGATAGATAGATAGATAGATAGATAGATACTGTAGATAGATAGATAGATAGACAGACAGACAGACAGACAGACAGACAGACAGACGACGAAGATAGATAGATAGATAGATAGATAGATAGATAGATAGATAGATAGATAGATAGATAGATAGATAGATAGATAGATAGATAGATAGATGGATAGATACTGTAGATAGATACTGTAGATAGATACTGTAGATAGATAGATAGATAGATAGATGGATGGATGGATGGATGGATGGACGATAGATAGATAGATAGATAGATAGATAGATAGATAGATAGATAGATAGATAGATAGATAGATAGATAGATAGATACTATAGCATGAACATCATCACAAGACTGCATACTGTTTTTGAAAGGTAACACAACAAAACAGTACTAGAATGGAAATCTAGTCCAGTCTTTGCAGCTTAAGGCTGTAATACTTTGCTGGTCCCCTTCATGGATGACTGCCTTGTCATGGTGAAGGGGCTTGCATAGACCAATGAAGCTATGAGCTATGCCGTGCAGGGCCACACAAGATAGACAAGTCACAGCAGTGGGCTTTGACAAAACGTGATCCACTGGAGAAGTAAACGGCAACCCACTCCGGTGTTTTTGCCATGAAAACCCCATGGTCCACGAGGTCGCAATGGGTCGGACACGACTTTGCAACAAACAACAACACTTTGTTGAAGCACTCAAAGTTCTGCTTCAATTTTTCTCTGCATCCTGCCAAAAGCTACAGTTCCGTGGTTGGCAGTATGTATCGTGATTAGCCATTATAGAAGATGGATGTTACTTTAGAACAGGAGTGTCAAACTCAAGGCTTGATGGGCCGCATGTGGCCCCCAGGGTACTTATATCTGGCTCGCAGGGCTGCCCTGGAAACAGCAAAGGACCAGCTCGCAGTGCCTCTGCCAGCCAAAACAGAGGTCGCAAGGGCTCCACACGGTCCTCCTGATCTTCGTTTTTGCTGGCAGAGGTTGCAAGAGGCGGTCTCAGCAGAAAACAGAGTTTGCGAGGGCCACAGGTCGTCGTCCATCCCCCCCCTCCGAGCTTTGTTTTCACTGGCAGAGGGCTGCAGGAAGCCATCACAGCTGAAAACGGAACTCAGCAGTCAGCTTTCACTGCTGGAGCACTCAAGCCACCCCCCAACCCCCGGACAGGGCTGATATCATGTTGGCCATGCCCACCCCATCCCTCCAAGGTCAACCACAATCTTGATGCAGCCTTCAATGAAATCGAGTTTGACGCTCCTGGTTTAGAATGATAAGTAAGACCCGTGATTAACAGTGGATTATGAACCAGACCTTAGTGGCTCATTTAAAACCTCTGGACTCATCACTATATGTGAACAGAGCCTATATGTGAACAGGGGTCTGCAAAGTTGGCTCTTTTAAGACGGGTGGACTTCAACTCCCAGAGTTCCCCAGCCAGCATAGCTCTATCTAGATAGATCTATCTATCTATCTATCTATCTATCTATCTATCTATCTATCTATCTATCTATCTATCTATCTATCTATCTATCTATCTATCTATCTATCATCTATCTATCATCTATCTATCTATCTATCTATCTATCTGGGAGTTGTAGTCCACCAGTCTTAAAAGAGCCAACTTTGCAGACCCCTGCCTTGAACCACTCAAACCATACTATAGCACAGGGGTCTGCAAAGTTGGCTCTTTTAAGACGGGTGGACTTCAACTCCCAGAATCCCAGAAGATTCTTCTTCAACTCCCAGAATCCCAACTCCCAGAAGCGTAGCTGGCTGGGGGATTCTGGGAGTTGAAGTCCACCCGTCTTAAAAGAGCCAACTTTGCAGACCCCTGCTATAGCAGGTCATTCTAAAGCAAAGATCCCACCTTTATTTTTTCAGCCGGGGTGGCGTGTCCAGAAATTGCAACTCTTGTACCTCTAGTGGCAGTGACTACACATAGTCCTTGACCTACAGCAGTTTGTTTAGTAACCATTCAAAGTTACATTGCCACTGAAAAAAGTGACCTATGACCATTTTTCCACACTTATGCCTGTTGCAGCATCCTCGTGATCACATGATCAAAATTCAGGAGCTCGGCAATGGTCTTATATTTACGATAGTTGCAGTGTTCTGGAATACTGTAATAACCTTTTGCAATCTTCTGACCAGCAAAATCAATGGGAAAGCCAGATCCTCTTAACCACCATGCCACTCATTTAACAACTGCAATGATTCACATAACAACGATGGCAAACAAGGTCATAAAATGAGGCAAAATTCACTTAAATGTCTCACCCAGCAACGGACATTTTGAGTTCAGTTGTAGTCTTAAGTTAATAATAATAATAATAATAATAATAATAATAATAATAATAATAATTTTAATTTTAATTTTAATTTTAATTTTAATTTTAATTTTAATTTTAATTTTAATTTTAATTTTAATTTTAATTTTAATTTTAATTTTAATTAATTTTAATTTTAATTTTAATTTTAATTTTAATTTTAATTTTAATTTTAATTTTAATTTTAATTTTAATTTTAATTTTAATTTTAATTTTAATTTTAATTTTAATTTTAATTTTTTAACTGCTCTCTCTCCCCGAAGGGACCCGAGGCGGTGCACAGGGAATTTAAAAATACATATATAAAACCACAAGCATAATACAATATTAAAATGAATTAAACTAAAACCCTGCGCTAAAATCCCATACTAAAACTAAAACTAAACCCCTAAAAACCCTAAAAAACAATTCAATTACCCCAGGCCGGCCAAGCAGAAGAAATGTGTTTTTAGTTTTTGACAGAAGGAGCGGAGGTCCGTAGTTGTTCTAATTTCGGGGGGTAGGTCATTCCAGAGGGTTGGGCCCGCCACAGAGAAGGCCCTTCCTCTGGGCGTCGCCGGCATAGCCTAGTGGATGGCACCGCCGGCATAGCCTAGTGGACGGCACCCAGAGAGGTCCCTCTCTGTAGGAGCGAATCGGCCACAGGGATGTATGGGGCAGGATGCGATCCCGCAGATAACTAGGCCCCGTGCCATGGAGCGCTTTGAAGATGATAACCAACACCTTGAAGCGCACCCGAAAGACAACAGGCAGCCAATGCAGCTCGCGCAGGAGCGGTGTTACCTGGGAAAACCTGGAGGTTCCCATAACTGCCCGCGCGGCTGCATTCTGGACAAGCTGCAGTCTTAAGTTGAGAAATACCTGTACTTTAGCTGAAAACAAAGAGAAGAGGGAGGAGGGAAGAAGAGGGGAATGGAGGAGAGGTTGGATTTGATTTATCAATGCATGAGGAAATCCTAGCGCTGCAAGCTAGATGAGGAACTGAACTGAAAAACCTTCCAGGAATAAGGTTGTGGCACATACCATTTCCAGGTTGCCAAGAAAACCAAATGATATACTCTTCTGTCATAACCAGGAAATGAAATTCCCTACACTTGACTTCCTTGGGTTGACTCTCTGTTCCAGTTTAGCTAGAATTATTATTCAACATTTGACTTTCAACTACTTCAAACAACAACCAGTAATTGTGTCCAATAGGAACCTACTTCAAATGACTGGAAGTTAAGAAACAAAAACCTGCTATATTTCTCCTACAGCGTCATTATCAGCTCTTTCCCAGGACTTGTATGATAAGATGTTTTGAACACAGTGATGTGGGTTCTTGAGACCTGGAGGCTTCCTATATGGAGAATATTATTTCACAAAAGTTAGACATTCCTAAATCCACACTTAAGTAGTATTGATGATTTCTCATCTTCTTTAATGCTGTATTTATGAACAGCAAATTTGAGTTTACAAAAATGAAGCAAACAGTGAAGACTGACGTTATTTTCAAAGCATGGTGTAAAGTAATCAAACCTTAATCTTCTTTCTGTGCTAGTTGATTTCTCAAGGATAAACACAGACTCTCAAGCAAACCTTTGATTAATGAGAAATGTTGATAGGAATCCTGAATAGGAAAGGCTCAAGCCCCATTGAAGTGAATTGAATGTGTGCATGATTACGGTTTTCATTCTACAACTTTCATGTTTTCTCCAAGGAAAAGAGAATCCAGATTTGCATAAATTGGGTCATTGTTATGCTGGCTTTTTATGACAGCAGGATTATCAATAATCAATTGGGATCCTCTATAAATATAATGGAATTAATGGAATCAGATTGCACTGTGAGCAACTGCAGGAAAAAATATTGTGGAAGTAAGATATAGCAACTTTGGGAATGATTTAAATTACCGGTATGTGTGGAAGAAAGATTAATTCAAAATCTATGGACCTAATCTGGGTAAACCATGGAAATCTTGAGGGAAGGCATGAAGACCTTTAAAAATTTAAGACTTATTTGCAGATCTGACCAATAAATGTTTTCTCTGTGTGTCTCTCTGTCTCTTTCTGCAGCAAAACATTCATTCTATTTTCATGAGCCTATATCTATACAAATAAAAATGTAACAAGAGTTTGTTCAAAACCGCTAATCTCCAAACGTTCTGCACCGATCGCTTCCAAATTTTCCCACAACGTTCCTTTGAAATACAGCACCAATGATATATATAGATTGTGCAGATGTCACACCTGTGCCAGGTACACACAACGGAAATATAAAAAAATGTGGAAAAGGTAGGTAGATGGATACAGAGAGAGCAGTGGGCCACAGGCATTATGTCATCCTTTATGACATAAAATACTCTGAGGGAGAAATACAGTAGGTAGATAGGCAGCTATAGGGATAGAAAGAGGGAGGGAGAAATGCAGTAGGTAGGTAGGTAGGGAGAGGGATAGAGAGGGAGAGGGAGAAATACAGTAGGTAGGCAGCTATAGAGAGAGAGGGGGGGAGGGAGAAAAGCGGTAGGTAGGTAGGTAGGTAGAGGGATAAAGAGAGGGAGAAATACGGTAGGTAGGTAGGTAGGTAGAGGGATGGAGAGAGGGAGAAATACAGTAGGTAGGTAGGTAGGTAGAGGGATGGAGAGAGGGAGAAATACAGTAGGTAGGTAGGTAGGCAGCTATAGGGATAGAGAGAGGGAGGGAGAAATGCAGTAGGTAGGTAGGTAGGTAGGTAGGTAGGTAGGTAGGTAGGTAGGTAAGTAGGTAGGTAGAGGGTTGGAGAGAAGGAGAAATACAGTAGGTAGGTAGGTAGGTGGGTGGATGGAGAGAAGGAGAAATACAGTAGGTAGGTAGGTAGGTAGGTAGGTAGGTAGGTAGGTAGGTAGGTAGGTAGGTAGGTAGAGGGATGGAGAGAGGGAGAAATACAGTAGGTAGGTAGGTAGGTAGGTAGGTAGGGGATGGAGAGAGGGAGAAATACAGTAGGTAGGTAGGTAGGTAGGTAGGTAGGTAGGTAGGTAGGTAGAGGGATGGAGAGAGGGAGAAATATAGTAGGTAGGTAGAGGGATGGAGAGAGGGAGAAATACAGTAGGTAGGTAGGTAGGTAGGTAGGTAGGTAGGTAGGTAGGTAGGTAGAGGGATGGAGAGAGGGAGAAATATGGTAGGTAGGTAGAGGGATGGAGAGAGGGAGAAATACGGTAGGTAGGTAGGTAGGTAGGTAGGTAGGTAGGTAGGTAGGTAGGTAGGTAGAGGGAGAGAGGGAGAAATACAATAGGTAGGTAGGTTGGCGGTTATATGGTGGTTGTGTGTACGTGTTTGTATGTGCAGGTGTAGATCTACACACAGATTGATTGGCCATTTAACCAGACTGGGCCACAGCAACACATGGCCAGGAACAGCTAGTAAATCTAATATAATTGTATACACAAACCCCACTTGAGAATTATTATACTGCATGGACATGAAAAAGATATTATAGCCTGCAATCTTATGAAAGGATGGGGGGGGGGGGGGATTATGATTTTTTTTCTGAATTAAAGAATGTAGCTGTAATACAGCAAATACTTTTCCCACTTAGATAATGTTTAATTATCAACAACACAAAGGAAATTCTTTCAGCTTTTTAAAGGCATGCAGGCACATTTACATTTATTCATTTCTGAGGCTTTACCCAACTGGGTGCATTCTAGAACTAAAATTATGGGACAATTATTATGGTAACTGAGGAAAAGAGGAGTTGGACAGCAGCATAACTGGAATGCACCTGCTGGGGGAAGGTTGGGGTAAAGAGCATGAGAGGGTCAAACTGGAAAATGCAGTTACTGCTACATCACAAATGACAAGCAGCAAATGGAATTATGGCCAAAGCTAAAAAGGCGAAGGTTCCCCTCGCACATATGTGTTGGTTGTTCCCTCTAAGGCAGGGGTCTCCAACCTTTGCAACTTTAAGTCTGAAGGACTTCAGCTCCCAGAATTCTCCAGCCAGCAAAGCAAAGCAAAGCTTATACGAGACCGCCTCCTGCCCCATACATCCCTTCGCCCGATCCGCTCCCACAGAGAGGGTCTTCTTCAGGTGCCGTCGGCCGGGCAATGCCGGTTGGCGACACCCAGAGGAAGGGCCTTCTCTGTGGTGGGCCCGGCCCTCTGGAACGACCTACCCCCCGACCTTCGCACTATCTCAGACCTCCGCCTCTTCCGCCAACGTCTTAAGACGTACTTATTCCAACAAGCCGGCCTAGAATAGCCCCCCGTTTCTGACTTTTTAAAGAAAATTTATAATTTGGTAAGGGTTTTTAATATTGGGTTTTTAGCACGGGTTGATGAATTTAATTACATTTTAATTGATATTTATTGTATTTTGTGTTTTTTAAAATGCCTGTGCGCCGCCCTGGGTCCTAACAAGGAGAAGGACGGGGTATAAATTTAATTTAAAAAAAAAAAAAGAAGTCTGGGAGCTGAAATCCTTCAGACTTAAAGTTGCAAAGGTTGGCGACCCCTGCTCTAAGGGGTGGTGATCATCTCCGTTTCAAAGCCAAAGAGCCAGCACTGTCCGAAGATGTCTCTGTGGTCATGTGACCGGCATGATTAATTGCCAAAGGTGCATGGAACATCGTTACCTTCCCACCAAAGGTGGTCCCTATTTTTCTACTTGCCTTTTTACATGATTTTGAACTGCTGGGTTGGCAGAAGCTGGGACAAGTAACGGGAACTCACTCCATTATGCGGCGTCAAGGAATCGAACCGCCGAATTGCTGACCTTTCTGATTGAGAAGCTCAGCGTCTTAGCCAATGAGTTACTGTGTCCCTTCTCAATGGGCAAAGTTTCAACTTCTTTAATCCATCAAAGGATGTGTCTGTTCAGGCTCAGGGACTACTTGGCCCAGAAGCATTTAATCAATTCAGCCTCAGCACATAAAGAAAAGTTTCTCTTACTTGGATCTATAAAAAAATTAATAATAATCCTAATATACCCTGCATATAATTTCTGGCTACAGTATGAAATTTCACAGAAAAATAAAGACACGAACAGCAATGGAATATCTGCAGCATAGAACGAAAATGCGGAATTGTTTTGAACTTTCAGAAAAGAGTTCTTATTTTCCTGGACTAAAAATAGCGTTAAATATTTTTACATTGATAACGAAGTATGTCTTTCAGGTTCTGTTGGAAGAGTATTTCCATCAAGCAATTCATTAAAAAGGAGTTAGTTCTTCACAGTTAGTTCTTGGCAGTTATTTAGTAAAAATTGAGAGGAAACAACTTTCAAAGATTGATGTGGGGATGAAGATGTCTGTGTTGGAAGGTAACAAGTCTAATGCCATTGATTCCTCCATACCTCATTACCTACTGACCAGGAGGAAGCAGGAGTAATTAAATAAAAAGCTAAAGGCTTCGCTTCATCTATTCTTTGTTTATTGCTCTGCCGACTCTTCATTTAAGAGATGATAATCTGAGGTCAAGTCTTTCTGCATTTCTTACAGAATAGAATAGAGAATAACAGACTTGGAAGGGATCTTGGAGGTCTTCTAGTCCAACTCCCTGCTCAAATAGGAGACCTACAGGCACAGAGCACATAATTATGGGGAGGGGGGTTTAGGTGTTAGGCTTTGTTTATTCTTATATTTCTTGAAAATACATATATTTTTGGTTATAATTATAAAACCTACTTCACTAATCATTGCTCAGGTTAGATTCATACCCTCAAGAATGTTCACAGCACATAAGAATGCTCTAAATTCCAATAGCTTGGAAATATAAATCAGTAAAATCATAGGTATTTTTCAACTGCATTCCTATATATTCTGACTAGGCTAAAGTCCAGCTGAATTCTCAAGGACTTGGTCAAGTTAAGCGCAGAATATCCCTGAATGAATAAAACATGGAATATGTCCTTTGACAGTTATTTATGTCTTGGACAAAGCATTGAAATGTTAATGTTTACCTCTGCTTCCAGCAAAGTAATCTTTTGTCCTCTTAAAATCAATACATCACACATTTATATCAAGAAGTGAGCATATAAAAAAGAAATAATTGAAGATCAATATCTAGCTTCAAAGGCTTAAACCTATTGGTGGTTTACAATTCATTCTACCAGCAGATTCAGTTGGAAGTAAATATACGTATTTTTTACAAAAAGGAATATTGAACAGTGTCGCATTGTCGCAGGGCCTGGCATTTAGGCAGGAGAGAATAATGGAGAGAAACTTTAGTCCCAGGAAATGAAGTCTCAGCGGTCTACGCAAATCAGGGAAGCAGGTGGATGCCGAAGTGTCAGATTAGATACTATTCAGAAGAAGAGTAGAGTAAATGGAGGTAGCAGAGGCTGCCTTCGCAGGTGCGCAGCAGGTGCTGTATTTTCAAAACAGGATTTACTTCAACTTGTTGAAATTGGAATGGATGCTTTGGCTTTTCGCAGAGATGAAATGAAACTTTTAAGAAATGGAGCACTTCTTGAAAATGCACTCGCTCACATTCATGAGTGACATAGAGCACAGCAGGCTACAAGCCATTAGAAGGCTTCTCAGGCTGGAACTGCGACTTCCACATACACCATGTGGGCACCCTGTCTAAAGCTGCAAAACAAAAGCAGCCACTGACATGAATGCAAATTTGTCTTGGAAGCTGGTCACAGGAAGGTGCTGCCTCTCCATTACGATGAATAAACTGCTCCTTGCGTTATTAAAAAGTTCCATTAGATGCTGATCCTGAAAAATGGGCAGGTTTGACTCCCTGCTTTCAGTGGCACGATGAAACAGCAGGATTGTGAGGGAGTCCCAAGTTACATTTCAAAGTCTCTTAAAGCAGGGGTCTCCAACCTTTGCAACTTTAACTCTGAAGGACTTCAGCTCCCAGAATTCTCCAGCCAGCAGACTCAAAGTTGCAAAGGTTGGAGACCCCTGTCTTAAAGTACCTTATTTTTTCTTTAACTTGAATTTCATTCATCCCATTGCTGCATTAGTTCGAAAAGTTTTGCTTTTTTTTTTAAAGGTCACCTTTCTCTTTGTGCCTCTGACTTCTTTATTTTATTTATTTAATTAAATTTATATCCCGCCCTTCTCCACGAAGGACCCAGGGCGGCGAATAATCATATAGTCATTTTTTCCAAATATCCAAAGAAAAATTATTGGAGAACCGTCACAATATGAAGGGTATCAGCCCTGGAAATTTGGTGGGAGAAATGATGCATTCCAGATAATGAGAACTAACTAGGGTTTTCAAAGTTGGTGGAGATGCACAGATTGAAATTATATATAGCTGTTGAATCAGTCTTGATTCCTAGCAACCGTCTGGAGAATTCTGCTCAGTTTTTGGGGGGGGCAACCTTTTGGAGGTGGTTTGTCTTTCCTATTCACTTTGGTTGAGAGAGAGTGATTGGCCAAGTCTTAAAGAAAGCTTCATACCTAAGGAAGGATTAGAACTCACCATCTCCTGCTTTCTAACCTGATGCTTTTAACTATGCTTTTAATATACGAGACTGTCTCCTGCCCCATACATCCCTTCATCCAATCCGCTCCCACAGAGAGGGTCTTCTCCGGGTGCCGTCGGCCGGGCAATGCCGGTTGGCGACACCCAGGGGAAGGGTCTTCTCTGTGGCGGGCCCGGCCCTCTGGAACGACCTACCCCCCGACTTACGTACTATCTCGGACCTCCTCCTCTTCTGCCAACGTCTTAAGACGTTTCTATTCCAACTGGCCGGCCTAGCATAGCCCCCCATTTCTGACTTTTTATTTATAAATTGTAATTAGGCAGGGTTTTAAATGGGTTTTTAGCACGGGTTTAAATAATTTAATATGTTTTAATGATGTATATTGTTTTATTGTGGTTTTAATAATGCCTGTGCGCCGCCCTGGGTCCTAACAAGGAGAAGGGCAGGGAATAAATTCGATAAAATAAAAATAAATAAAAATAAACTATTACATTGTTGGCTCTTAGATGATTACTGGATGACATCAGGAGGTTTTCTATTTCTCCCCACTGCCATCTAAAGTCATCTAGAGTTTTTCAACCTAGCTCCTGGAGCCTTGACGTTTTTCTATGAATTACCTGTTTAGGCTCATTTATAAAGATACAGGACAAATATCACTTCAAAAAATGAATTTATTCTAAAGTTAAAGAAATGACAATTTCTGTGATGGAAAAAAGTTTTAAGGCAGAAATGAGGGTAATTGTAGATAGAGAGCATACTCTAACTGTATTAACCTATAGTTAATAATAACGTATGCTAACTTCCACTCTCTTCCTTTCATCTTGTGTCTGGCCAAGACACTGTTAACCTTAACAGTGACATATATTTAGCTTCAAGTAGCTTGAAGCATTTCAGCCGTAATGATTCTAAAGTGTTCTTTGCATTGCAGGAAGCAATCTAGCTGATCCAGCTAGCAAATAATTAAGTGCATTTTTACAGCTACATGCTACCATTTGGGGATATATTTTTTATGCAAATCTGTGCTCAGGGAGGGAAACAAGGAAAAAAAGGGAAAGGAGTGGAAGAACCAAGACAGACACTACGTGAGTGCTCCAAATGCCCTTTTTGTTTTTGAGGTTGTAAGGTTGCGTAGACCTAATGATTAACAGCGGCAATTTTGCTTGCAACACCAATTTGTACTAAAATGTGTAGTGAAAATATGGCATGGTCTTGAACGGGGAAGGAAGAGCATGTGGCAAGCTCAGGTAAAAGGGGCCTGAGCCCAGGCCCAGGAAGTAACACGAGAAAACATCTCAGATAAGCCCCTCCCTACTTCACATGGACACGAAGGGGGACGGAAAGCACATTCACACTTGCAAGAGTCTGTTATTGTAGTTGTTGCAATAAAAGCGGTCCTGGCCTCTATATCTTTGGTTTTAGTCTGGTCTATCTTGTAGGGCTGGCAAAATGTAATTGCCCTCAGATCAGGGGTGGGTTCTGGCTGCTGCTGCTACCATTTTGCTCAGGGACGTGCTACGTGTGCACTACCTACACATGTGCGGTACTAAAAAAAAGTTTTTGCGCATGCGCAGAAGCAAAAAGCAAGATGGCAGTGCCTATGGTGCCGCAGCAAGAACCGGTTTGGGAGTGTGGCAGGCTGAGTTACTACCTACTCAGCTGAACCGGTCTGAACCGGTAGGAACCCACCTCTGCCTCAGATGTACAGACAACCATACCTGGCTTTGTAGATTTCTATACTTGGCTTTGCTCCAACTAAGATCCTGGCCCACTCCCTTGAAAAGGATTGGAGAAATAATTGTCCCTGCATTGTGTTGTATTTTCTTAGGCCTTCCTAACTCTTTGCTTAAATAAATAGGTAAGCTCTTACCAATGGTGTCC
This sequence comes from Rhabdophis nuchalis, assembly GCA_039707465.1. Classification (NCBI taxonomy): domain Eukaryota; kingdom Metazoa; phylum Chordata; class Lepidosauria; order Squamata; family Natricidae; genus Rhabdophis; species Rhabdophis nuchalis. Next base: position 11,198,490 of record CM077656.1, read on the forward strand.
ATTGGTACACCAGGAAGGCAGATACCAAAGATGCAATCATGCCATGCGATCATCATGAATCATGGGATGAAACCTCTACTCTTTTAGAAGGTGCCCCATGACTCTGCAGGTACTTGGAAAAGACCTGAGCTTCCTTGCATCATATTGACAAATGTGATGGACTGAGAAGATGCCTTTGAGTATTCCAATTTATGAAAACATGTATTTCCCAATGAATTAGGGCAGGGGTCTGCAAAGTTGGCTCTTTTAAGACTGGGGGACTTCAACTCCCAGAATTCCCCAGCCAGCTATGCTGGCTGGGGAACTCTGGGAGTTGAAGTCCCCCAGTCTTAAAAGAGCCAACTTTGCAGACCCCTGAATTAGGGTATTGTTTCAGAGTGGAATAAAATTAATTAATTTAATTTATTAATTTATTACATTTATAAACCGCCCCCTCTCCCCGAAGGGACTCGGGGCGGTGTACAGGAAAATTAAAAACCATCTAAAAACATACAATACATAACAAGATTAAAAACGAATTAAATTACCCTGTACTAAAATTTTAAGAACAATTAAAATTGCAACCCATTAAAACCAAATAAACAATTTGAAAATACAGACTGGGGCGAGAAGCATAAATTAGGCCAAGCCGGCCTGATGGAACAGATAAGTTTTTAATTTTTGGTGGAAAACACGGAGGTCTATAGTCATTCTAATATCCGGTGGTAGGTCGTTCCAGAGGGTCGGGCCCATCACAGAGAAGGCCCTTCCCCTGGGCGTCGCCCGCTGGCATTGCCTGGTGGACGGCACTCGGAGAAGTCCCTCTCTGTATGAGCGAATCGCCCGAAGGGATGTATGGGGCAGGATACGATCCCGCAAATAGCTAGGTCCTCTGCTTTTTCCCTTCCTTGGTTTCTTGCGAAATCCAGTGGAAGTTCAGGTACTGCTACAAGTTCACATTTTGCAGAAGGCTGCATCATATTTATTTTGTTTTAGTCAACTAATTTAAAAATGTGAGGCCAGAAGGTTCATATTTTGAAAAACACTTCTACCACCTAAAGATATTCTCTAGTCACTGGTGTTCATAGGGGGGTGTGAGGCACAGGGGACTGCCCTTGGGTTTTCACATAATTATATCCATGATGCAACTTGCATTCTTGCATTAGATATCAGAAAGCAATTACATAATCACATCATTTAAGTAATGACATCATGATGCATTTGTCACAACTTTATAACAGGGGTGTCAAACTTGATTTCATTGAGGGCCACATCAGGACCGGGATGCCCTTCGCACAGTCACTCATGCACTCGTGACATCCCGTATAGACTACTGCAACGCTCTCTACATGGGCTCTCTACATGGGGCACCTGAAGACTGCAGTTAGTCCAGAACGCAGCCGCGTGGGCAATTATGGGAGCTCCTAGATGCTCCCATGTAACACCGCTCTTGCGCGAGCTGCACTGGCTGCCTGTGGTCTTTCGGGTGCGCTTCAAGGTGTTGACTATCATCTTTAAAGTGCTCCATGGCACAGGACCTAGTTATTTGCGGGATCGTATCCTGCCCCATACATCCCTTCGGCCGATTCGCTCCCATAGAGAGGGACTTCTCCGGGTGCCGTCCACTAGGCAATGCCAGTGGGCGACGCCCAGGGGAAGGGCCTTCTCTGTGGAGGGCCCAACTCTCTGGAACAACTTACCCCCCGAACTGAGAACGATCACGGATGTCCACTCCTTCTGCCAGAACCTTAAAACCTATTTTTTTCCAACAGGCCGGCCTGGCCTAACTTACATCACCTAGCCCACAGTCTGCAGTTAAAATGTTTTAAATTGGTTTTAGGGATATTGTTTTAATATATTTAAATTTTTAGCACAGGGATATCAATTTAATTTGGTTTTATATTTTGTATATTGTTGTTTATATATGTTTTTAAATTGCCTGTGCACTGTCCCGAGTCCCTTTTGGGAAAGGGTGCAGTATATAAATTAAATAAACCATAAACCATAAACCAGGGTTGTGTTTGACCTACAGGGGCTGGGGTGGGTGTGGCCAGGGTGGGCATAGTCACCTCACTGTCACTTGTGTCAGGGCACCTTGTGGAGAAGGGCGGGATATAAATATAAATACCTGTGTGGCCTGAGTACTCTACCCGCTATGAGACATTTCCTCTGTCCGTGAAAATGGAGCTCGGGAGGGCTGCTCATGGCCCTCCTGAGCTCTGTTTTTGCTGGCAGAGGCACTGCGGGCCAATCCGTTGCTCTTTCCAGGTCAGTCCCCTGGGCAAGATCTTAGCACACCGCAGGCTGGCCCTGGCCCGTGGGCCTTGAGCTTGACACCTCTGCTTTATAACATCACTAGCCGTTCCTGGCCATGCGTTGCTGTGGCCCAGTCTGATTAAATGGCCAACCGATCTGTGTGTAGATCTACACCTACACACACAAACACGTACACACAACCACTGTATAACCCCCAACCTACCTACCTACTGTATTTCTCCCTCTCTCCCTCTACCTACCTACCTGCCTAATGTATTTCTCCCTCTCCCTCTCTTTCCCTCTACCTTTTTAAAATGTTTTTTAAATTTTAAATTTAAATTTTTAAATTTAAATTTTTATTATTTTAATTAGGGTTAGTTTGGTTTTTTCCACATTTTGGCCAATATTTTAATGATGTTTTTAATTATGCCTTTTAATAGTTTTTTCTAACTTTTATATATTTGTTTTTTATTTTGGCTGTACACCGCCCTGAGTCCTTTGGGAGTAGGGCGGTATAAAAAACCAATAAACCTAAAACCTAAAACTTACCTACCTACCTACCTACTGTATTTCTCCCTCCCTCTCTCTATCTCTATGGACAGAGTATTTTATGTCATAAAGGATGACATAATACCTGTGGCCCACTGTTCTCGCTGTATCCATCTATCTACCTTTTTTACAATTTTTTACATTTCCCTTGTATGTACCTGGCACAGGTGTGACATCTGCACAATCTATATATATATATATCATTGGTGCTGTATTTTAAAGGAATGTTGTGTGAAAATTTGGAAGCGATCGGTGCAGTACTTTCGGAGATTAGCGGTTTTGAACAAACTCTTGTTAAATTTTTAGATAGATAGATAGATAGATAGATAGATAGATAGATAGATAGATAGATAGATAGATAGATAGATAGATAGATAGATAGATAGATAGATAGATAGATAGATAGATAGATAGATAGATAGATAGATAGATAGATAGAAGATGAATGTCACAGATATCTATGCCTCCAGCCATTTAATGTTAATTATACAATAACTTGAGGGAAATGATGCTTCTCCTCAAGGGCACCAAAATAATTATTAAAACCCCTCAAGTTCCTCTAAATATGCATCATATTCAAACTATATAAGCAATATTATACTTACAGGGAGACCTAAGCTAGAGAGAAGGATTAAGGGAACTACCAGCCTGCTTTGAAAGGTCTACACTAATTGTGAAATAACTTCAAATTTCAATAACTATACCAAGGGGCTATTGATCAAAGCAGCCTGAACCACACAATAGGGTCTGCAAAGCAGAATAATCTTCCCAGCCTTTTCTGTAATATATCTGTTTAATATCCTTCCTCTCTATAGCAATCAGGCTGTCCACATCAGGCCAGGTCTTTTAATCAGCCAGATCAATTGCAACAATTACTCTACAGGCCAGATCAATCTCAGCTGTTTTGATTCCACATCACTGAATGCAGGTCCCAAATGAACATCAGTCCTTTTGAAATATACACAATGCAAAAGATATAATTCAGTGACTTTGAAGATTTCAGGATTCGTCGTGATTTTCTTTTACTTCCTACCTTCCAGATGCATTGTGAGTACATCTTATTTGAAAGCACAAGATTGGGGAAGGTTTGCCTAGTTAATTACTGTCAGCATTTGGAAAAGGCCATATTACACCGTGAAACGAATTAACAATCCTCTTCTCAGTATTTAAGCAAATTAAATGCAGTCCATCTCCCGTACAGCTATTGGAGGACATTAAAAGTTATCTATCTTGATTTGAAAGCAGCCAGGTAACCTTGTCAGTAAAAAGACCCCCTAGCTCATCTTATTACTTTCCTCCTGTCAGTTTCCATATCTTGTTAAAACAAAATGTGAAGATTAGCCTATTTTTCAAAAGTCCATTATAAACCTTAATTCTCTTTTTTTCTTCTACCGTAAGGCATTTCACTATCTCGGGATTGAACTAACAATATTCAGTAATGATTCTTAAAAATCAACAATAAATGATCTGCTAGTCTAAGACCAGAGTTAAGTCAATGCTATGTTGGTTCAGGTTTCACAAAGACAGAAGATTGAAAGCTCAAACTAACATTTCAATAGATATAATCCATTTCTTGCCCTCCTGTCAGCAGTGTTGGCTGCCAGCTTCACATCTGTCCTTGATCTCTCCAACCATAAAACAGATGAGGAACATAGAATACCTTTAGTCAAAAGAGATGTTTACATTCTATTTCTCCGCTGTCTTTTGGAACTCTTAAAATTAGCTACACTGTTAGATGGAATCTTCTTTTATTTATTTATTTATTTTATTAAATTTGTATAACCGCACCTCTCTTCCCGAGGGGACTCAGGGCGGTGCACAGGAAATTCAAATAGGAAATATAAAACATAGCAATAATAAATACTAAAAGCCAATTAAATACAAAATACCCTGTGCTAAAATTCCCTAAAACTCTTACCCATTTAAAATCCAATTAAAACAATTTAGAGTTCAGTCTACAGACTTAATTGTGCGGATTAGGCCAAGCCGGCAAGATGGAAGAAATATGTCTTCAGATGTTGGCGGAAGGAGTGGAGGTCTGTGATAGTTCTAAGTTTGGGGAGTAGGTAATTCCAGAGGGTTGGGCCCGCCACAGAGAAGGCCCTTCCCCTGGGTGTCGCCAGCTGGCACTGCCTGGTGGATGGCACCCGGAGAAGGCCCTCTCTATGGGAGCGAATCGGGCGAAGGGATGTATGGGATAGGATACAGTCCCGCAAATAACTAGGCCCCGTGCCATGGAGCGCTTTAAAGATGGTTATCAACACCTTGAAGCGCACCCAAAAGGCCACAGGCAGCCAGTGCAGCTCGCACAGGAGTGGTGTTACGTGGGAATGCCTAGGGGCTCCCAAGATTCCCCACATTCTGAACTAGCTGTAGTCTTCGGGTGCACCTCAAGGGGAGCCCCATGTAGAGAGCATTACAGTAGTCTAGGCGGGATGTCACGAGTGCTTGAGTGACTGTGCGAAGGGCGTCCTGGTCCAGTAGGGGTGCAACTGGCGTACCAGGCAACCTGGTAAAAAGACCACCTGGCCACGGCCATCTCTTGTTGAGTTGGTTGCTAAGTCATTGGTAGGATGGATTAAACAAGATAGTGAAGGGTACCAAAAATGCCTGTTTTGGTACCCTTGTTGATTAATAGATCAGCTTTTTGAAAAGCCTTAATTTTAAAAGTGCATGCTTCTTTTTAAAAAAATCAGCCACATTAACCCCAAACCAGATATGGTTGAAAATGTCAAAATGGTGGCTACAATAGTGTCATTGAAAGTGTTTATTGTGTGTAAGATGCACATAAAAATCAGGCAGAGCTTCGTCCACAATGGTTGTGGCTACCATTTTTACTTTTTTTAAACCATACCTGTGGACAACCCGTATAGAACAGGGGTCCCCAACCCCCGGACCATGGATCGGTGCCGGTCCGTGGCTTGATAGGAACTGGGCCGCAGGGCCGGAGAGGAGGAGGGAGGAGGGGGCAGCCCCCTGGGCAGAGCGCACGCCGGATGTGGGAGAGCGCAGGCGCAGCCATTCGCGCCATTGGAGGCCCTAGAGGGCCGAGTGAGCCGACTCCCTCCCCCGCGTGCACATGCGCCGCCTGTTCCCCCTCCCCTCCTGCTCCTCCTCTACGCCAGCCAGTCCACATAATTTTTTTTTAAATGAAACCGGTCCCTGGTGCAAAAAAGGTTGGGGACCCCTGCTATAGAACACATACTTAGACAGTTTATTGGCGTATCCAAAATGAACCTGGGAACATGGTCATTTCTACATTGGAAGAAAGGCTCTTTTCCCCTGCCGTATACTGAAAGTTAGTTTTTGGGAGTGCCCCCCTCCATCCTATCTTCTGCCCTTGGAAAATATGGTTAACCTGAAGTCCTTTCTTCCAGACTTGGAGCTAAGAGCTCACAAGCGGCTGCAGAAATGAGATTAGGCCAACGGTTCCAGCTCTGCTTTTTCCTGCTGTGGCCTTGTGCGATGTGTGTGTGAAGCAGAAAAATCACTGATGGAAGCACAAAAAGTGTTATTACACAAAAAGTGTCATAACAGGGAATGTTGGTCTGTCAGCTTCCACAAAGATTTGGCTCTTCCTCTATTTCTTGGGTGAACTGGCAGTAGTTCTTTTACCCATAATTCATGCCTGATCAGACAGGCTGATTTTCAGCACACTGAACAGGATTAAAAGTATTCCATCAGCAGAATACTTGAGAAAGCCTGAGGATGGCCCTTTCAAAAGGTTCCCAACCTAGTTAAGCGTTGCAAGGGGAAAATGCAAATGTTAATGTTTAAAGGAATGGGCTGGATAGCAATTAAGGTGAGGAACTGAATTGTTGAGCAAAGACAACAGTGGACTTTCTGGCACTGCTTCAAAGTGAACAGGTATGAATGTGCTTCTCTCAGCCTTCAGGTGGATACAATGTGGGACTAGGAACTTGTATCTTGAGCAAGCGGGCTTCATTTTGGGCAAACACAAGCAGCTATTTTAAAAAACTATCAGGTAATCCTAAACAAGAGGTTGGCATGATAGGAAATGAGAAACATCACAGTCTCATTGACCCTGGGAATAAAGCCAATGTGGTACTTGCTTCAATTTCTGCAAGACTGAAGTATATGATAGTTTCTTCTCCTTTCTTTACAGTTTGATGAGTTTCCAATAAAAGCAGTGGTGGGTTTCTGCAGGCTCGCACCTACTTGCGAGAGCCGGTTGGTGAAATTTAGAGAACCGGTGAGAGGGGGTTCCACTGGCGTACCTGGAAGTAAATCTGGCCCGCCGCTGCCAGTGACCCAACGGGAAGGAAAGAAAAGGAAAGGAAAGGAAGAAAGGAAAGGAAAGGAAAGGAAAGGAAAGGAAAGGAAAGGAAGGAAGGAAGGAAGGAAGGAAGGAAGGAAGGAAGGAAGGAAGGAAGGAAGGAAGGAAGGAAGGAAGGAAGGAAGAATTTATCATCACAATTGAGTCCAAAATTTTGGTTGCTAAGCAAGAGCGTTGTTAAATGAGTTTCACCACATTTTAAAAGGTGGCCAAGCCACCCTGTCACATGACTGCCAAGCCACAAAATAGGCCACACCTACAGAGTAGGTTCTAAAAAATTTGAAACCCACCACTGAATAAAAAGTAGCCTGTATGTAAGTGACTCAGAGACACCTCTACATAGGTATATGCAGAGGTGGTTATTCACCAGTTTCTGACCAATTTGAGTAATTTGGAGAACCGGTAAATACTACACTATATTGCCAAAAGTATTCGATCACCTGCCTTTAATCACATATGAACTTACAGTAAGTGACATCCCATTCCTAATCCATAGGGTTCAATAGGAGGTCAGTCCACTGCGCACTGTTCTTGAGCTAATCTGAAGGTCACATGAAGTTTGGAGGTCTGTAGCGATGGACTCTGCAGAACGTTGGCGACCTCTTCGCACTAGGCGCCTCAGCATCTGCTGCCCTCGCTCCGTCAGTTTACGTGGCCTACCCCTTCGTGGCTGAGTTGCTGTCATTCCCAAACACTTCCACATTCTTATAATACGGCTGACAGTTGACTGTGGAATATTTAGGAGCGAGGAAATTTCACGACTGGATTTGTTGCACAGGTGGCCTCCTATCCCAGTTCCACGCTGAGCTCCTGAGAGCCACCCATTCTTTCAGCAATGTTTGTAACAACAATCTGCATGCCTAGGTCCTTGATTTTATACACCTGTGGCTATGGAAGTGATTGGAGCTCCTGATTGATTATTTGGATGGGTGAGCAAATACTTTTGGCAATATAGTGTATCTCTGGCTGGCCCTGCCCCCATCTATTCTCTGCCTCCCAATTCCCATCTGATCGGAAGGAAATGGGGACTTTACAGTAACCTTCCCCTGCCATGCCCACCAAGCTACGCCCCTGAAGCCATGCCACACACACCAAGCCATGCCAACAGAGCAGGTAGTAAAAAAAATTGAATCTCACCACTGCGTATATGGACATTTAATAAAATGCCACTTCCATTTAAATTATATAATAATAATAATAATAATAATAATAATAATAATAATAATAATAATAATAATAATAATAATAATAATAATAATAATAATAATAATAATAATTAAAAAAAAATTTATAACCCGCTCTCTCTCCCCGAAGGGACTCGAGGTGGGGCACAGGGAATTTAAAATACATATAAAATCACAAACATCATACAATATAAAATAAAATTAAACTAACCCTGCGCTAAAATCCCATTATTAAAACTAGAAATTATGATTCAAACTAATCAATAGGAATAAATGGCAACCAATAAGTGGCAATAAAGAAATACAGTCATTTATCTCTATATCTGACATATAATGCTCATCTAGCTTTTTTCAGGTCTCTATATGGAATATCTAAGGAATAATTCGACAACAGGAATCAAAATGAACTGCATATAAACAACAAGCATTCATTTGAGCAACTGACCCATAAATGAAGAGAGCTAATTTGACATAGTGATTAAGCTAGAAACTGGGAGACCAGAAGTTCTAATCTCGCCTTAGGAACAAAGCCAGCTGGGTGACCTTGGACTTAGCCCTCTTTCTCAGTTGTCTCTGGGACCAGACAATCTTCTGAACAATCTTTCCAAGAAAACTGCAAGGACTTGTCCAAGCAATTTCCCCGAGTCAAAAATTAACTTGAGATCCATCCCTCCCTCCCTCCCCCCCTCTCTCTCACACACAAACACACACAGAGACACAAAACCATGAAGAAGTGTTTCTACCTTTTCTTTCTATCATTTGCTTTGTTATTTGATCTCTACAACTGGGGAATAATTAACAGAAAGGAAATTGACAGAAAGGAAACTCTGGGCCCCAGGTCTGACCATTTAGCTCAGGGCTGTCAAACCCGCAGCCAGCAGCCTCACGTCCTGGCCATATCCATGCCCGATTTAGCGAAGGGTAGTGGGGGGGAAGTCCTGATACATCACGTGATGAATCATCCACTAATATCTCTCTCCTGGGGTTCTGTGGTCCACAAGGCAACCACCACCCCCTTAGGTATCTCTTCCCACATGTGTTGATGCCAAAATGTGCATTATTGCATTGCAATGCAATCGCTGTCTTTTTCTACTTGCATAAGTTGCATGTAAACATATAAACGATATAAGTTTGTATCACAATGTCACAATGGGTCTTTCATCACTTGCCTCACCCCCTCTGTACACGGGCCCCTGACTTGACTGACTCGACCTGTCCGTTCTCACAGAGTTGGCCTTCTCAGGGTGCCGTCAGCCGGTCAATGCCGACTGGTGACCCCCCAGGGGAAGAGCCTTCTCTGTGGCAGGTCCGACACTCTGGAACGACCTTCCCCCCGATATCCGCACCATCACGGACCTACGACTCTTCCGTCAGATGGTAAAAGCTCATTTCTTTCATCTAGCCGGCCTGACATAGACTAGGGAATGTTTTAATTCGTTATTTATGGGTTTTAACTATTTATTCAATTTTAGCACAGCTGTATTGGTTTAATTGTTTTTTAAATTTTGTATATTGTGGGATTTTTACCTTTCTGTGCACCGCCCTGAGTCCCTTTTTGGTGAAAAGGGCGGTATATAAATTGAAAATAAAGTAAAGTAAAGTAAAGTAAAGACTACTTTTGATTCATTGCCAGTATTGTTCAGCTCTTCACTATAAATCATGGCGAACTAAAAAGAAGAGGCACAACTGCACATTTTATCACAAGCATAACATTCATTTATGCTATCATTAACATAATATTCATTAGGACACATTCCTAAACTGTAATGGAAGATATTACCCATAAATGTCTCTTGCTAACACCTTCAGAGGACAATATTTTACTCCTAGAATGAAACTGCTGCAAGCTTTAATCAGGGAGAAATAATAACTTCAGAAGCACAATTTAGGATTTCATCAACAGTAACCCCTAATAAAACACTTTAATAGTTTTTATTGGACAGAAGTATATTATATGCTCTAATCGGAACTTGCTGTACCTGTTGCCATTTTAATCAGATTGATTTGAAATCTGGCACAAATAAAGAGTTTATCACGTTTCAGGTTGTTAACAAGAGGGGCAATATTTTTAAGCAGTAAAATGCTGAAGTTTTAAACCTTTGTATTAAATCAATACCATTTTAATCACAGTTCTCTTGTGGAATGTGAAGAACAAGGATATTACAGCAAAAAGTAATTCACTAAACCATGTCCCCATCAATGATATATAGTGATTTCACTGATGAGGACATGGTTTAATATATAGTGATATATACTATTTCACTGATGAGGGCATGGTTTAGTATATAGTGATATATAGTGATTTCATTGTGTCACCCAGTCTTCATTTAAAGCAGGGGTTCCCAAACTTGGCAACTTTAAGACTTGTGGACTTCAACTCCCAGAATTCTCCAGGCAGCTGGAGAATTCTGGGAGTTGAAGTCCACAAGTCTTAAAGTTGCCAAGTTTGGGAACCCCTGATTTAAAGTAATCAGAAACTTCGTCAGGATTTGAGGTTTCTGTCCCTTTTTTTAATTTGTCACACGATTGACAATGGATAAAAGGGGAGGGGTTTTGATCACATGATCAGGACCACCATCTTGGTTTTTAAAATTCTCCTTCCACAGGAAACACTGGGATTAATTGCAGTTGTTCTGGCACAATCCTGATTGGATAGCAACAGATCATTTTGGACATCACTGATGGGCAAAGCAATTAAATGGCAGCACGGCATTTTTACATTTCAGGATTTTGAGAAGGACTGACCTGTGATGGTTGCTTTGCTGTATAAATGGCTAAAAATGGAATTCCCTGTTGCCGCAAAGATCTGGTAAACCTTCCGATTATTTCATCTGCAAAACAGAACAATGTTATAATAGTTTATTAATGCTATTAAATTCATATTTGGGAATATAGTTAAATATGTACCCCTATTATTAATCTCTAAAAGTTTATTTTTACATAGTTTTTATTTATTTTTATTTTTTTTATTTTATCGAATTTATACCTCGCCCTTCTCCCTGTTGGGACCCAGGGCGGCGCACAGGCATTATTAAAACCACAATAAAACAATATACATCATTAAAACCTATTAAATTATTTAAACCCGTGCTAAAAACCCCATTTAAAACCCTACCTAATTACAATTTATAAATAAAAAGTCAGAAACGGGGGGCTATGCTTTCCAGCTCAGGACTGGGCAGACTATTGACCTGGGTCGTCTTCTGGGAATGTTCTGAGTTGGCACAATTCTCCCCCTTTTTTGCTGCAGGTGCACATTCCATCACAATACCACAGAGATATGCAGTATACACATAAAACTGTATCGTAGGCAAGACTACGCAACCTGCTGTTACATCCTACTAGTTCCAGAGTTCACTGCGACCAAAACAGCTGAAAACTAGCACAGCCATTTGCTGCCATTTTGAGTTAGGGAATATATGAGTATTGTTGAATATGCCCCAAATAGGCTTCAAATATCTTCCGAAAGACAATGGATATTTCTAAAATCCAGGAAAACAGAAACAAAAACAACCCTCTCCCTGCTTGTTGAAGTCTTCAGGATCTTCTTAAATGTCAACTCTATCTATTACAGGTACTCACTGACTTACAACCACTATTGGGATCAGGATTTGTGTTGCTAAGCAGAGTAGTTGTTACATGTCCTATTTTACAACCTTTTTTTTTTTTGCAATGTTTAGTTAAGCAAATCCCTGCAGTTAAGGGAATTATGCAATTGTTAAGCAAATCTGACTTTTCCCATTGATTTTGTTTGCTGGAAGCCAGCTGAGAAAGCTGCAAATAACAATCACGAGACTCTGGGAGGCTGCAAGGGTCATAAATACATACTAGCTACCGACCTGCAGCAGTCTGATCGTGTGGCTGTAGAGATCTTGTGATAGTTGTAAATGCAAGGACACTTTGTAAGTCACTTTTTTCAATGCAGGTGTGGGCTGCTACAGGTTTGCCCGGTATTCAGGAGAAGCAAACCCAGTGGTGGGTTTCAAATTTTTTAGAACCTACTCTGTAGATGTGGCCTATTTTGTGGGCGTGGCTTGGCAGTCATGTGACAGGGTGGGAGTGGCCACCTTTTAAAATGTGGTGAAACTCATTTAACAACACTCCTGCTTAGCAACCAAAATTTTGGACTCAATTGTGATGATAAATTCTTTCTTTCTTTCTTTCTTTCTTTCTTTCTTTCTTTCTTTCTTTCTTTCTTTCTTTCTTTCCTTCCCTTTCCTTTCCTTTCCTTTCCTTTCCGTTGGGTCACTGGCAGTGGCGGGCCAGATTTACTTCCAGGTACGCCGGTGGAACCCCCTCTCACCGCTTCTCTAAATTTCACCAACCGGCTCTCGCGAGTAGGTGCGAGCCTGCAGAAACCCACCACTGAGCAAACCCCACCATTGGCTGTCCCCTCTGACCCTGTCCCATCCCTCCCAGGAATCTCCACGTGGCCCATTTTGGATGCAAGGTAAGTGCAGGGCCTGAATGGAGGCTTGGGGACGGGTGGGGGAGGAAAGGCCTCTTGGAAGTTCCAAAAGGCCAGAAAGGGGCCATTTCCGGCCTCCGGAGGACCTTCAGAATCTAGAGTAAGCCGTTTTCGCCCTCCCAAAGGCTCAAGGAAAGCCTCTGGAGCCTGGGGAAGGTGAAAATGCACCCCCCCCAATGGTGCATGAGATTGACTAGGTGACTCCCACCATGGCCATGCCCACCCAGCAACCAGACAGAGAACCCGTTGCTGAAATTTCTGAAGCACAACTGTCAGCTTGTAAAACATCTCCATGACTACTATCGAGCTGCCATAGAGAAAAATGCCATGCATTCCTGTGGTCAGAATGGAATCTCAAGCTGGCCTGTGAATGCGCATGTATAGACTCAATTAAACTGCTAATTGGTTAATGTGATTTATGACTAGGCAGAGGGGAAAGTTCAGACACCATTAAATGATTTTCAGTTTTGGTTCCACAGAAGTAACGCTAGAATGTTGATCCTAGTAACTGATTGGATTTCTTTTGAACTTTGTCTCAGGCTCATAAATTGATCTTCACCACAACCCTGTTTCAATGCCACTATAAACTACCTGTGGTCAGTATATGATCACCCACACCAGTAAAGCTGTTATTCGTCATACTTGTTCTTGGAAAGAAGTGCTATCAACTTTGGTAAATTTGCTGATTTACCAAAAGATTGGGCAAAGCTCTCAAATAAAGCAAAGTAACTTGAACCAAAAGAAGGGATATTAATTTATATGCAAGCTGAAATCCCACAATGGATACCTTTGAAGTACACATTGTTGGTTTTGATTGGTAGTTTTACCTTTTATATTCTGCTGCTGTTCCTACATTTTATTAGTTTTCTTGAGTCTTCCAGAGATCAGTTAGGCAGGTATAACACAAATATGTAAATTAATTTTTTAAAAAACAAAACAAAAATATCCTTATCCAGCACAACAAACAGCCATTTTTCCTTTTATATTTACTGATCATCTCATTCCGTGCCAAAGTTCTTTCTCATTTATTCTTTGTAGGTAAGTTTATTTCATCACCTACCATTTTCCATGAGCTTGTTTTGAGTGGGAAGTTCATCTTTTCTGCATGAAAAATATTGAAAGGAAAACTAAAATATCCCAAAAGTAACTAATAGGTAAACATTTTGCATTTAAAAAAAACATTTCACTTAAAAAAATATTTAATTTACTTCCAAGAGGAAACATAAAACATATGGTTTCATATTGAAATATTGTAGCAAAGATATTATGTTGTATTTATCATTATCAGTGAATGTTTTGACTAATGATATAGTCCTGAAATAAATAGGGGGATCCATTAAAGGAACATTATTTTGGGTAGAAAGTGCTGACAGTTATGAATATAAAAAGTAAGCACAATTTTTAATATGTCTTGGAAGCTAGGCCTGCTTTGTGCAATATTAAAACAACTTTAGTATTGTTTAAAATGCCATATGGCGCATTGAGTCGGCAAAATGGAGAATAATCAGCACAGAATAATAGCATAAAGATAAGGATAAATTAACCCTTTGCCTGAGGGACAATATTTCAAAATGATAAGGCCTAATCCACACTATCAAGTTTGCAGACTGAATGCTAAATTGTTTTAATTTGGATTTTAAGGGGTAGAGTTTTTAGGATTTTTAGCACAGGGTTATTGGTATTTAATTGTTTTTTAATATTTATTGTTTGCTATGTTTTATATTTTCCCATTTTAATTCTCCTGTGCACCGCCCCGAGTCCCTTCGGGGAGAGTGGCGCGGTTTATAAATTTAATAAAATAAAATAAATAAATAAATGATGTTGACGACAACTACAAAAACAACAACAGCAGCAACAACAATATGATAGAAATGCACCCAGATAAACATGCCAATGTCTAGTTTGTGTTTTTTTATTTACGATTATTTCCTCCCTAAGGGATCAAATGTTTGGGCAGTAATTTGCTCTTTCAGAAAGCAAAGGAAAACTGGTTAAAAACAAACTGACAGCAGAACAGTTTTTATTGAATAAGACAGATAATCAGGTTTTTGCCAGTCTTAATAACTGAGGCCTCAGTTGAATGATTTTTACCTAATAAGATTGCCAACAACACCTATAGAACAGCCCAAAATGAGAGATCATGGCAAAAAAAAAAGAAACTAAATGAGAGAGAAATTTCTGTTTGAGCTAAATAGATCCATTCAATGTGTCCAATGCATCCTACATAAACCATTTCGGGATTTTTTTTAGTGTAAGCATAAAACTTGGAGCTGTTTTTTCAAGTTGCTTCTTTCCAGATATGTTAGGATTTCATGTACAAAGAGGCCTCAACGTACAACCACAATTGAGCCCAAAATTTGTGTTGCTAGGTGGGAATTTTTTTTTAATGGGTTTTGCCCCATTTTACGACTTTTCTTGCCACATTTGTTAAGTGAATCACTGCAGTTGTTAAATGAGTAACAGTCATTTAGTACAGGGGTCTCCAACCTTTGCAACTTTAAGTCTGAAGAACTTCAGCTCCCAGACTTTGCTGACTGGAGAAGTCTGGGAGCTGAAGTCCTTCAGACTTAAATTTGTAAAGGTTGGAGACCCCTGGCCCAGGCCCTGACACTGACAGCTTTGCTGGCTGGAGAAGTATGCGAGCTGAAGTCCTTCAGACTTAAAGTTGCAAAGGTTGGAGACCCCTGGCCCAGGCCCTGACACTGACAGCTTTGCTGGCTGGAGAAGTCTGGGAGCTGAAGTCCTTCAGACTTAAAGTTGCAAAGGTTGGAGACCCCTGGCCCAGGCCCTGACACTGACAGCTTTGCTGGCTGGAGAAGTCTGGGAGCTGAATTCAGTCCTTCAGACTTAAAGTTGCAAAGGTTGGAGACCCCTGATTTAGTAAAAAGTAGCAAAAAGTTGTTAAGTGAATCTGGTTTCCCCGTTGACTTGCCAGTCAAGAAGTTGCAAAAAGTATTCATATGACCACGGACACTACAACCGTCATAAATGTAAGTCAGCTGTCAAGCGTCTGAATGTAAATCACATGACCATCAGGATGTTACAATGGTCATAAGTGTTAAAAATTGTCATGTCACTTTTTTTAGTGCCATTGTACCTTTGAATGGTCACTAAGTAAACTGTTTTAAGTAAGTAAGTCACTAAGTAAACTACCTGTACTAAGGAAACCTACTTTTACTATGATTATATTCCTCTTTTCTGTTACTTTCCAAGTTTGCTCCTATGATTCCCTCTATGTGTTCTTTTAAAATGTGGAAGGACTTGTGTGAATCTCAAAATAATATAGGAGAATCTTTGGCTGTTGGATCTTCCTGCACCTAGGGCAGTGGTGGGTTTCTGCAGGCTCACACCTACTCGCAAGAGCCGGATGGTGAAATTTTGAGAGCCAGTGAGAGGGGGTTCCACCGGCGGACCCAGAAGTAAGTCTGGCCTGCCGCTGCCAGTAACCCAATGGGAAGGAAAGGAAGGCAGAATGTAAGAAGGAAAGGAAAGGAAAGGAAAGGAAAGGAAAGAAAGAAAGAAAGAAAGAAAGAAAGAAAGAAAGAAAGAAAGAAAGAAAGAAAGAAAGAAAGAAAGAAAGAAAGAGAAAGAAAGAATTTATCATCACAATTGAGCCCAAAAATTTGGTTGCTAAGCAAGAGCGTTGTTAAATGAGTTTCACCACATTTTACAAGTTCGCCACTCCCACCCTGTCACATGACTGCCAAGCCACGCCCACAAAATAGGCCACACCTAGAGAGTAGGTTCTAAAAAAATTTGGAACCCACCACTGATCTAGGGAAAATACATTACTGATTGTAACTTGTAACTCTTTTTAAATTTACATTATTCTTACATAAGATCCACTATTTAAGAAACTTCTCAACTGCTTTATGGAAGCATGCAAGATATCTAGTCCTTAGGAGAGTTCATACCTTCTGATTGGTGGTAGGTTTATCTCAAATAAACTGGGTTTGGAGGTATTCACTCTTAGCTTTGATATGTCAGGGCTGTCTACGTTTACCAAGTTCCAGTTCAGAGTCTTCTGGAGGTGGCCTGAAAAATGACTGACAGCGTGACAGTCAACTGCTGGCAAAACCAATGAAGATGATGAAGTCTCAAGAAGCTCCTGCAGTAAATACAAATAGCGGTTAATTATGAGGTAGATAATTAAAGACCTTAAGGGGGTGATTGCTTTTTATACTCTGATCAGCTTTGATTACAGTCTTTTATAGTTTCCATTATGCAAAATAAATTCTATTACCTTCAATAAGAATTTGACAAGCAATTTCATTACACAAACAACCCAGTAATGAAAATCACCTTGTGGAAAACAACAAGGGAAAAAATTCAATATTGATAACGTCCTACACATTTTGGAAATAAGTAAGTATGAGACTGGCTGTTTTTGCACCAACATAGCAAGAAGTAAAAAACGCTGAGGTGTAATATGGTAACAGGTGGGATCTTTTGAGAGCTGCTAATGCCCTGCCAGCAAATTCATGGCCATACTCCTACTTGATGACCAAACCTGATGTGAATGAATCACAGTGGTGGGTTTCAAATTTTTTTAGAACCTCTTCTGTAGGTGTGGCCTGCTTTGTGGGAGTGGCTTGCCGGCCATGTGACCAGGTGGGAGTGGCTTGCCAGCCATGTGACTGGATAGGAGTGGCTTGCCAGCCACATGACAGGGCATGCGTGGTCAACTTGTAAAATGTGGTGAAACTCACTTAACAACGCTCTTGCTTAGCAACCAAAATGTTGGCTCAGAAACTCTGGCATTTGAAGCACACAAGTCTTTAAGCTGTCAAGTTACAAGACCCTTGCACCCCTAACACTTTAGGAAAAAAAACCCAGGGGTGTTCAAACTTGACAGCTTTAAGACTTGTGGACTTCAACTCCCAGAAT
Organism: Rhabdophis nuchalis; assembly: GCA_039707465.1. Lineage (NCBI taxonomy): Eukaryota > Metazoa > Chordata > Lepidosauria > Squamata > Natricidae > Rhabdophis > Rhabdophis nuchalis. The sequence continues at coordinate 11,216,110 of CM077656.1, forward strand.
CCCTCCCCTCGCTCTTCATCTTGATGATGGGCGGACGGGTGGGGGGAGGGAGCTGGAACCGGTTCTAGATGGCACTGTAGATTTGTGGAACCTCTTCTCTAGAAGAGGTTAGAACTGGCAGGAACCCAACCCTGGTGAATCAAGGCCCACGTGTGTGAATGATAATATTTTTGGATACAGAAAGAGGGAAAGAGAAAAAGAAAGAGAAAGAAATAGAGAGAAAGAGAAAGAGAGAAAGAAAGAAATAGCGAGAGAGAAAAAGAGAGACAGAGACAAAGAAAGAGAAAGAAAGAGAGAGAGAAAGAAAGAAAGAACTTATGACCACAGTTGAGGCCAAAAGTTTGGTTGCTAACCAAGATCATTGTTAAGTGAGTTTCACATTTTCAAAGTTGGCCACGCCCACCCAGTCACATGACTGCTGAGCCCCTCAGCCGGTCCGCAGAATTTTCTTTAAAATGAAACCGGTCCCTGGTGAAAAAAAGGTTGGGGACCCCTGATCTAGTCCAGGGGTCCCCAACCTTTGCAACTTTAGGTCTGAAGGACTTCAGCTCCCAGAATTCTCCAGCCAGCTTTGCTGGAGAAGTCTGGGAGCTGAAGTCCTTCAGACTTAAAGTTGCAAAGGTTGGGGACCCCTGATCTAGTCCAACCCACATCTGCCTCTACCTAGGATCGAACTCACAACCTCCTGCTTGTGAGGCAAGAGCTCCACCTATGTATGCCACCTAGAATTCCTTACAAAAATAATATAGGCCAGATAAATAAATGAAAAAAACAAAACATATTATATGGTGCTTTCTGTTCCCAAGGTTGTGGTGAAAAACATCAAGTTGGCAATGCACATCAAACACTGACAGAATATTAACTATACTGTTGTGATTGCCATCTTGAGGTTTTTCCCTATGCTGTGTGAATATGCCCATCTGTCCTTTGCAGAACTTTTTGCAAAACCCGAGTTTACCCTGTCACAGCCAACTCTCTGTGAAAGTACATAGCTATGAACAATCAGTTATTAACACATAACATTTTCATCTCTATACTGCTTAAAGTGAAAAGAATACACAGCATGTAAAACACTACAGCAGGAATAAATGAAACTTATAAACTTTGGCTGGAGTGCAAAGAGGTATTTAGGAAATGTTCATTTTTACTTATGATTTTGCCAAACATTGGCCTCAAAAAGGCATCTCTGCTTAATTGCTTCTTTCCATTAGGAAATCAATTCTGTGCAAGTCAACATTTGGATTAATTTCATTATGGAAAAATGAGAGTTTATTTGATGTAAATCAGCAGAAATGTTCCCTCCAAGATGGCTTGCTGAGTGGTCGGAAGGATTTCCTTCTCCTGCCGACAAACAGCTGGTTTTGCTGCCAAAGTGGGTTCCTTGGTACCCATCTCCCTAAATCGAATGGGAGCATCTAGGAATGACCCAAGATGACTCTTTGACAACTGTAGGAAGTCCTGAGAAGAGGAATCCTTGAGGTTGTAATTCTTGGCGTGGCAATCAGAGAGGTTCCCAGTCTCCATCTTTCCTCTCAGCTGTTTCCTTTTTTTTAAAACAAACCTCGGCTTTCAACTGCACTTTTCAAAGGTTTTTTTTTTCCTTTTAATTTGATTCTTATTTTTAAACGTGAACTGACTCATTGAATTTTTTATTTTTTTATTTATTTTTATCATATTTATATCCCGCCCTTCTCCACAAAGAACCCAGGGTGGCGCACAGGAATTTAAAAAACATACAAAATAATAAATAAATACAAAATTTAAAAACATATTAAATTATAATCCTATGCTAAAATTCCAATTTAAAACTATCTAAAATAGTCCCAATGGGAGGTTAGGCTAGGCCGGCTTGCTGAAAAAGATGTGTCTTTAGACACTGGCGGAAGAGGCGGAGGTCCGAGATGGTACGCAATTCAGGGGGTAGGGCATTCCAAAGGGCAGGGCCCGCCACAGAGAAGGCTCTTCCCCTGGGTGTCGCCAGATGGCATTGCCCGGCCGACGGCACCCTGAGAAGGCCCTCTCTGTGGGAGCGGATCGGCCTAAGGGATGTATGGGGCAGGAGGCGGTCTCGCATATAACTAGGCCCCGAGCCATGGAGCGCTTTAAAGATGGTCGTCAGAACCTTGAAGCACACCCGAAAGGCCACAGGAAGCCAGTGCAGCTCGCACAGGACCGGTGTTATGTGGGAGCATCTAGAGGCTCCCGTAATCACCCGCGCGGCTGCATTCTGCACTAACTGTAGCTTTCGAGTGCACCTCAAGGGAAGCCCCATGTAGAGAGCATTACAGTAGTCGAGTCGGGATGTCACGAGACCTACATTTATTCGAATCCCCTGCTGGATTTTAACTTTCTCTTGTTGCTTTACTATGCGTGCTTGTTTTCAGTTCTGACAAGCCAGGCTTTTTCTGTTTTCCCTTACCAGTTGGAAAACAAATGGTAGGGGGAAACTCTCTTGTTAAACTCTCTTGTTTTTTTTTAATAAATATTTTTTTATTTTTAATAAAATAAAAATACAAAAAAGAAAAACCATCATCCTACGTTGTATCCTGTGGAAAGCATGTTGACTGGTTACACATAACTCTCGTGCATTTCTAGAACCATCATTGCTCATTAGTGATCTTAACGTATAGATTTTAAGTCAAAAAGTTCATTGTATATCTTAACATCACTATACCAAAATTCTCCTCTAACATTCCATATTTAGAATATCTTCTTCTTCAGACAGGTCTCACTTCAACATAGCCACATAATGGCCTTCATTGTCTATTCCAAAAAGTCTCCCCTGGTATTGCACTCTGGGAACGTGTTCTGAATAAAAGTCAATTTATGTTATTTCTAGCCCCCCCTTTTTTATTAAACAATATCCATTAACATTCCTTAATAGTTAACTAAAAATCCTTTACTATTTATATCCAACCTCATAAACATACACTCATGCCCATACTTATGTACGTACATACATACATACACACATATATATAAGCTCTCTTGTTAAAATTCAGCAGAAAAAAATATATGAATCAACCTGCCTATCTATGTCATAGTAACAGAACAGAATAGCAGAGTTGGAAAAGACCTTGGAGGTCTTCTAGTCCAACCGTCTGCTTAGAGGCAGGAAACCCTATATCACTTCAGACAAATGGCTGTCCAACATCTTCTTTAACACTTCCAGTGTTGGAGCATTCACAACTCCTGGAGGCAAGTTGTTCCACTGATTAATTGTTCTAACTGTCAGGAAATTTCTCCTTAGTTCTAAGTTGCTTCTCTCCTTGATTAGTTTCCACCCAGTGTCCTACCCTCAGGTGCTTTGGAGAATGGTTTGACTCCCTCTTATTTGTGGCAATCCCCATCGGAACACTGCTATCATGTCACTCCTAGTCCTTCTTTTCATAAAACTAGATATATCTACTTCTTTATATGTTTTATCTTCGAGTCCCCTAATCATCTTTGTTGCTCTTCTCTGCACTCTTTCTAGAGTCTCAACATCTTTTCTACATCGTGGTGACCAAAACTGAATGCAGTATTCCAAGTGTGGCCTTATCAAGGCATTATAAAATGGTATTAACACTTCATGTGATCTTGATTCTACTTTACTTTATTTCATATTTCTATACCGCCCTCTCTCCCTGACGGGACTCAGGGCGATGTACAGGAAAGGATAAAAACAAAGAACAATAAATACAATCAGAAGTGGTTAAAAAGAATTAAATCAATTTCAAACCCCGTGCTAAAATACATAGATAAAAACCCCAACTAAAATCGGCAACAAAAGCTATGCCAGGCCGGCCAAATGGAAAAAGTATGTTTTTAATGCCCGACGAAAGAGGGGAAGGTCCGTGATTGTACAAAGGTTCTATCTATTCTATCCCTCTGTTTATACAGTCTAGAACTGTGTTGGTTTCTTTGGCAGCTACTGCACACTGCTGGCTCATATTTAAGTGTACTGTACCTGTGCATTTTGTTTTTCTTGCCTAAATGTTAGAACCTTACATTTTTCACCATTGAATTTCATTTTGTTAGATAGCGCCCGATGTTCAAGTCTGCCAAGATCCTTCTGTATCTTAAGCCTATGATAATGATCATACTGGTTTCATCAAATTAAGCAAGCAAATGTTTAGATGCTAATAAGAACATTTATCAATTCTTGGGCCAACTCATACACCCAGGGCTATATTAGTGAGTCTTATTTCTACCCAAAGGGAAGCCAATTAAATCATTTGAGATGCATTTTCTAGAACACACAGTCATTAACATCATTTGCTAAAAACCATCTGTTCCCTCTTAGGCAATAGCTGTTTGGAGCAGTCTCATGATAAACCAGTTGATAATTAATATTGCTACTGTTCTCAAATATTTGATTTATACATTTTTTAACTTCCTCTATTTACTATCTGATTCTTAAACTGTAACATATTTTTGCACAAATCTCTTTATTCAACTTCAGGAAAAATTATGTAACTGAATGGATTAAAAATATTACCCAAATATATATTTTCTTTTGAACAGAATCAATTACTATATATAAGGCACAGAGTCAAGAGATTACAACTTTGGCTTTGGCAAAATGCAAGAACTGACCTACACAGACAGACACTGTACATGCTTCAATAGCTTACCACTTGTCACTTATTTTTAATAACTTATTTCATCCATTTGTTTGCCATTTATACACCACCAAGTGGTGTGTACGCAAGAGCTGTGGTCACCATGCAACTGGACACGGGCAAGAAAAAAATTAGCAATTTCTACTTCTTATCATAATTTATTTATTTATTTTTATTTTAATCACATTTATATCCCGCCCTTCTCCACAAGGACCCAGGGCGGCGCACAGGAATATAAAAACATACAAAACAATAAATACAAATTTAAAAACATATTAAATTACAATCCTATGCTAAAAACCAAATTAAAATCCCCAGTTTAAAACTATCTAAAATAGCCCCGACGGGAGGTTAGGCTAGGCCGGCTTGCTGAAAGAGATGTGTCTTTAGACACTGGCGGAAGAGGCGGAGGTCCGAGATGGTACGCAATTCAGGGGGGAGGTCGTTCCAGAGGGCTGGGCCCGCCACAGAGAAGGCTCTTCCCCTGGGTGTCGCCAGTCGGCATTGCCCGGCCGACGGCACCCTGAGAAGGCCCTCTCTGTGGGAGCGGAGCGGCCGAAGGGATGTATGGGGCAGGAGACGGTCTCGCATGTAACTAGGCCCCGAGCCATGGAGCGTTTTAAATATGGTCGTCAAAACCTTGAAGCGCACCCGAAAGGCCACAGGAAGCCAGTGCAGCTCACGCAGGATCGGTGTTATATGGGAGCACCTAGAGGCTCCCGTAATCACCCGCGCAGCTGCATTCTGGACTAACTGTAGCTTTCGAGTGCATCTCAAGGGAAGCCCCATGTAGAGAGCATTACAGTAGTCGAGTCGGGATTATTATTGCTTCCGGGTAAAAATAGCAAACAAACGAGCAATGCGTCCATAGAGACTTTGTCCTCCCTTTTCATAAAGTGTGCAGGAAAACATATATGAATCTTTCTTCAATATTGTCATTGGGACGGGGCCTTCACCTACTTTATGACAAGAAAAATATTCTCTCCCAAATCCAGCTGTCACTTCTCAGGATCAGCTGTATAACACAACTGCCAAACGGTAGGCTCAACCACTGTCCCTGAATCTATCTACAATTCTGAAGTATTTAGCACAAAATGATTGTAATTTAATATATTGCTTTGATACGGTAATATATCTCCTTATTAAAATAAGAATATTCAAAGGGGCAAAGTATTGTTACTGATTAATGGAGCAGAATGCAGACAGATGCTATTCAATATTAATATCCTTTTTTTTTTTTAAAAAAGAAAGAAATCAAGGTCAGTGCAAGAATAGCTGCATAAACAGCTACTGATCCTCAGCTACTAATGTTCCTACACAAATCTAATGTCTGACAGCATTAGTGATGTTTTTAAAGCCAGTGTTTACTTATTGCAAAAAAAAACCCAAACACATTCTTTTCTTTGTATTATGTAGACTGTCCCATACTCTTGAGTCCTGACATAAGAACTGTGAAGCCTCAGTTTACAGGATTTCAATAGAATGGAATTAGCATTGAATTGATCCTTTTTCTGTTTTGATTATGGTAACTTCATCTGCACAATGAAAGTATTATGTAAATAATTCTACTTACCTCATTGGTGCAAGCATGTAATTACGTAAGTGACACCAATAATTGTGGGCAGGTATTCTCCAGCTTAATGGACATTAATAAATAATGCATATATCCTTCCACCAATTAGCCATTAAAATAAGCTATCACTAAATATGGCTAATGACAATGAATACTGTAAATTAATAGGATGGAAATTGTAGCTTAGTATATACCTACTTATTCAGATCAAGCATTTATTTATTTATTTTATTTATTTTATTAAATTTATACCCTGCCCTTCTCCTACAAAAGGACCCAGGGCGGCGCACAGGTAAATTAAAACACAACGTACATAAATAGATCAATTATTAAAATCCAATTAAATTAAATTACCCCGTGCTAAAACATTTTAAAATTCTCTAATTAAAATTTATAACTAAAAAGTCCAGATCGGGTGTTTATCCTAGGCCGGCTTGTTGGAATAAATGCATTTTCAGACGCCGGCAGAAAAGGCGGAGGTCTGTGGTGGTACGGAGTTCAGGGGGCAGGTCGTTCCAGAGGGTTGGGCCCGCCACAGAGAAGGCCCTTCCCCTGGGTGTCGCCAACCGGCATTGCCCGGCCGACGGCACCCGGAGAAGGCCCTCTCTATGGGAGCAGATCGGTCGGAGGGATGTATGGGGCAGGATACGGTCTCTATACGATTTCTAACTTCCATGAGTATCCCTATCACAACATATCTGACTACATGCTTTTGGTACCAAGCACTCACAAATTTTACAGGAACAGCAAACAAAAAGGGGATTTTTAAAAGATAACTTCAATATTTGTATTCTTAGGAACTGTATTTGGCCCTCCATGTTATTATAGGAGAGATTAAGATTCGTCAGGAATTAATATTAATCAAGAGTACTCAAATATAGACTTCCTTTTTAAAGAACCAAAATGGGAAAGGTTTTCTGAAATTTTAATATATATGTATAAAAAGAACTTGGAATAAATACATTTACCAGGAAAAATAACTTCTTACATTTGAAAGAACCATATTCAGAAAATAACTTCTGAAAGCATTGTAGGGTTGTACTTGGATTTGTTTGTATCCATAATTGGACTTTGAGAAAATCACCATGGAACTGAGAATGGGTTTACCCCCTAATTTCAGAACAAACTGTAAATTCTGAATAACTTAAAATGTTCTTCCATACCCTATAAAGGAAATTACAGAAATTTATCCTTATCAAGTTTGAAAGAGCTTTCAACCTGTTTCTGGAATTAAAAAGATCCTTCTGCCATTTCTTTTAAAGCATGGCTATTTGATTTGATTTCTTAAAACTGCTGGGAAATGCCAGATGGAATAGTTATGCTTGCCTGAACATTGTGAAATAGTGACTCATTTCCGGAGAAGTTGTTGTATTGTGTGAAGTATTCCACGCTAAGCTGAAAAATAGAGAGGTGGTAGAGATTATTAGAGAGATGCCATGTTGTTGTATTCTATAAAAGCTCTAATATACATAAGCAGAGCCATACTTACTCTGTCTTGGAGAAACAGGACAATAGTTGTGGGCTCTGGACCCAGAACCGTATCTTTCAATAATAAATATAACTTGTCCCTCGATATAATATGTCCTTCGTGTAAAGTCTTGGCCAAGCCATGGAGAGAGCTAAAAAAAAGAAAGAAATTGAGTTTTGAAAAGAAATTATAGGAACAAATGACTATTGGTGGCAGTGATTGGCAGCAGTGGTGATCCCCACCACATGAAACAGGCCAAAAACCGTGTGGGACGCGTGGAGATAGAAAACGGGGCATGTGGAGGTTGAAAATGAGACATGTGAAGCAGTGGTGGGTTTCAAATTTTTTTAGAACCTACTCTATAGGTGTGGCCTATTTTGTGGGCATGGCTTGGCAGTCATGTGACAGGGTGGGAGTGGCCACCATTTAAAATGTGGTGAAACTCATTTAACAACGCCCTTGCTTAGCAACCAAAATTTTGGACTCAATTGTGATGATAAATTCTTCCTTCCTTCCTTCCTTCCTTCCTTCCTTCCTTCCTTCCTTCCCTTCCCTTCCCTTTCCTTTCCTTTCCTTCCCGTTGGGTCACTGGCAGCGGTGGGCCAGATTTACTTCCAGGTACGCCGGTGGAACCTCCTCTCACCGGTTCTCTAAATTTCACCAACCGGCTCTCGCGAGTAGGTGCGAACCTGCAGAAACCCACCACTGATGTGAAGGCCAAAAATGTTCAAAGAGTTGGTGCTAGCAGGTGGTTGGGCCTTTGGCAACATTTGCTCTATAAGACTTTTTGATTCTTACCCTGCTGGAAAAATGGAAGAAGATTGGAGACGTATCACTATCTGAGTTCTCTATAAAATTCTATTAAATAAGTAAGTTAACAGATTAACAGAGTTGGAAGGGACCTTGCAGGTCATCTAGTCCAACCTCCTGCCCAAGCAGGAGACCCTACATCTGCCTGTACCTAGGATCGAACTCACAACCTTCTGCTTGTGAGACAAGAGCTCCATGTCTAGGCCACAGCAGCAGGTAATTAAAAGTTGATATGCAAGAATCTCTTTTTGGAAATTAAAGTGCTGCTTTGTTCCATGGTTGCCGTTCATACACCAACCTAGTTTAGGCGTTTTTGCTGCTCTAAGGAGAAAGGAGTATATGGATGCATCATTTCCTCTCTGCATCTCTTAGATTTCAGAACCACAACTGCAAGACTGTCAGCCTTCTGGGGTAGTCTCGGAAACAGACTCCATAGGAACTTCCATAGGAAGATTGAAACTTTCAGATTGTCTACAGCAAGGTGGGGAAATTATGGCTTGTTTATGACTTGGGGAGTTCAACTCCTAGAATTCCTGGTTCAGCATAGCTGGCTCAAGAATTCTGAGAGTTGAAGTCCACAAGTCATAAACAGGCCATAGTTCCTCACCTCGGATCTACAGTACTAGAATCTTGCAGGTTTTCCCGTCTTTCTCTCCTTCTCTCTTTCTTATACTCTGGGAAATTGGAGAGGAACCAGTTTGAGTCTGTTTTTAATCATTTCTTGCCTCCCTCACCTTAATGCTTGCTTCGGCAGCTATGTTTGTCCCAACAGCTTCTGGGAGAGAGAGAGATCACTTGATTTTTAGACTATCATGTATGAGATATGAGCAACTAGACAATCCTACCCACAAAAATTGGAAAAGAAACTCATATCTATATATTGGACTTAATGCCTTATTCTTATGTGACCCCGGAATCCAGAATGTTGCCATTCCACCTTTCCAGAATGAAAGAAAGCTGAAGAGGCACGGTGGCCCAGTGGTTAGAATGCAGGCTACGTCTGCTGACTGACAGCTGCCTGCAATTTGGCAGATCAAATCTCACCAGGCTGACTCAGCCTTCCATCCTTCTGAGGTTGGAGACCCAGATTGTTGGGGAAAATATGCCAACTCTGTAAACTGCTTAGAGAGGCCTGTGAAAGCACTGTGAAGCAGTATGTAAGTCTTAAGTGCCACTGCTATTGCTATGAAGGAGTTTCAGAGAGTTGAGAAAACAGCAAGACTAGAAGTATAAAATGATTGTTCATTAGAAAATCAGTTCTTCAAGCATATGCTTTTTCCCCTGACTAGTTTGAACTTCCATGGACACCATCCTTTCCTTGGGTTTTCTCTGCAACTTCTGACAACTTGAGGAAATCACACTGTTTTGAAAAGCTGCTCCCACATAGCTTGCAGCCTCCAAAACAGGTCCAGCAAAATGGCTGTCCTCGGATGAGAATGGAGTGGTAGCTATTAGAGGTTGCTGTGGGGGGAAAGCATGAAGATAAGGACAAGTGCAAGGAGAATAAGAGAGGAGGATGGATCTTCCTCGATTCTTCTCTGTTCAGGAAAGCTCAGCATCTGATGACACGAAAGGAAAATCCAAGAACTGGAGGTCTGATTATATATGGAAATGACCTTGGGAGACAGGAAGAATACCTGTAGCCTAGGTAACAATTCTGTATAGACTACTGCAATGCTCTCTACATGGGGCTTCCCTTGAGGTGCATCCGAAGACTACAGCTAGTTCAAAATGCGGCCGCGCGGGCAATTCTGGGAGCCCCCAGGCACTCCCACATAACACCGCTCCTGCGTGAGCTGCATTGGCTGCCTGTGGTCTTTCGGGTGCGCTTCAAGGTGTTGATTACCATCTTCAAAGCGCTCCATGGCACGGGACCTAGTTATCTGCAAGATCACATCCTGCCCCATACATCCCTTCGACCGATTCGCTCGCACAGAGAGGGACTTCTCCGGGTGCCGTCCACTAGGCTATGCCAGCGGGCGACTCCCAGGGGAAGGGCCTTCTCTGTTGCAGGCCCTATCCTATGGAACGACCTACCCCCCGATCTCAGAACAACTCTGGACCTCCGCTCCTTCCGCCGAAAGCTCAAAACATATTTCTTCCAACAGGCCGGCCTGGCCTAATCTATCTTTCTCACCTCCAGTCTGTACATTTAAATTTTTAATTGGGTTTTTAGGGGGTTTAGTGTTTTAGGTTTTTAGGTTTTAGCACAGGGTTATTGTAATTTAATTTAATTTTAGATATTTATATTGTATGTTTTTATGTTTTATATTCCCTGTGCACCGCCCCGAGTCCCTTCGGGGAGAGGGAGCGGTATACAAATAAACATTTGATTGATTGATTGATTGATTGATTGATTGATTGATTGTATGTGGGGGTAAAGTATGGGAAACATTTCAGAAAAGACACAGCCTAGATTTCTGGAGAATGGAAAGAGAGAAGGGGAGAAATATTTCACTTGCAAGATTCTGTTTAATGTAACCCTATAATAAATGGACATGATGGCTCAGTGGCTAAGACGCTGAGCTTGTCAATCAGAAAGGTTGGCAGTTCAGTGGTTCGAATCCCTAGTGCCGCATAATGGAGTGAGCTCCCGTTACTTGTCCCAGCTTCTGCCAACCTAGCAGTTTGAAAGCACGTAAAAATGCAAGTAGAAAAACAGGAGCCACCTTTGGTGGGAAGGGAACAGCGTTCCGTGCACCATTGGCATTTAGTCATGCCGGCCACATGACCACAGAGACATCTTCGGACAGCGCTGACTCTTCAGCTTTGAAGCGGAGATGAGCACTACCCCTAGAGTCGGGAACAACTAGCATATATGTGTTAGGGGAACCTTTACCTATAATATAGAATTCAGGGGTTCCCAAACTTGGCAACTTTAAGACTTGTGGACTTCAACTCCCAGAATTCTCCAGCCAGCAATGCTGGCTGGAGAATTCTGGGAGTTGAAGTCCACAAGTCTTAAAGTTGCCAAGTTTGGGAACCCCTGATATAGATAGTTCCGATGCTCCTGCGTGTGCTTCTTGTTGGACTACCTTGAACAGGAGGCCACTGTTATAGGAACAACAAACCTTTGGAATATTTTCTTGAAGATTGCTATTCCTACCTAAGCCTAAAAGAAACAAAGCAAACTTTGGTTGCTGAGGTGCTTCTGATCTCTCTGGCAGCCAAAGCAGAAATGGTCCCAGAGGTACAAAAAAACCCCATGGCTGAATGGGAGGGGACAGTCCTACACTGGCTCAGCTGGAACCATAAAGGTTTTGATCTTCCTTTGACACTTCTGTGCAAATCAGAATGTTTGCATGGGAGATTGTGCTGTGTTTTCTGATTTGAAAAAAAATATCCCTTTCTCGTCAGATCACTTTGATCTAGTTTCAGCTTGCCTGAGCAGCAGGTTGGCAGATGCTGAAGAATCTGTTGTGGGGATATATCTTCAACACAGAAATTAAGAAGGTCTCTTGATGCTGGGGTAAGGAGGAGGGTGTCTAGAGTTCGCTCCTTAGAACAGGAGTGTCAAACTCGTATAAGGGTGATGTTTGACCTCAGGGGACATGGTCAGGGTGGGCATGGCCACCTCGACATCACTCCTGTTGGGGATGCCTGTGGTAGCCTGAGCATTCTGCTAGCAAAAACAAGCTCCCAAGACTGCAATGACAGTCTCCTGCCATTGTCAGGGAAAATGGCAGAGGGTTGCAGGAGGCTGTGGCAGCCAAAGCGGAGCTCAGGAGCCTGTTTTCAAAGGAAGAAGCACCACAGGCCAGTCCTTCGCTGTTTCCAGGGCAGCCCCATGAGCCAGATCTAAGTACTCCATGGGCTGGATCCAGCTCCAGGGCCTTGAGTTTGACACCCCTGCCTTAGAAACCCTGCACAGATGAGACATCTCATCCTTCAGGGGGATGTCCATCTATGAAATGGGCTCCTGGCACCCAGTCTCTCGTGAAATATGTCATTCCTTGCTTCATTCAATCAAAGCTCAAATGACTCTCAAAGCTCAAATGACTCTCAAAGCTCAAATGACTCTTGAAAAATGAACTTTTCAAGAGATCTGGGACTGAAACAACCTGAAGTATTGCTAGTATACATGAGGAATTATTTAATTATATGATTCAGGCTAAATTTCAACTTAGCTTCAATGGAGTCATTCCTTCAAATGCAGACAGCTGCTTGGGAATGGATTTATATGTTTGTTGAGCTATTTGGCAGATGTGGAAGGACTCATATCTCCCTCTCCATATGTCTAGGGACATCCAGCTTGCCTATATTTTATATATATATATATATATATATAAGAATATTAATTGCATCCTTCCACTTAACTTCATGTCTAATTTGGTCCATTCCCTTCTGTGTGCCAAGCTGATGAAATCCCAATTCCTTTCCCAAGTAATTATTAACCTGTTATTTCTAAAGAACCCTTGGACTCCTCAGTCATTCAACTTTTACAGCTGGGCTTACTAATGTGGTGCTTACTGCATTTGGGTTTTAATAGGTTACAAAACCTGCCAGGCTAAACTACAGAGCTGAAATGAATATCCAACATCAATCGAGCAACAGCAGAAGGAGGGATGCGTTCAACAGTTTGCTCAGAATCAGAAATGGGATATTCACCCTTGGTTATATTGCAGGTTGCCCTTTGAGTGTTTAAACTGTCAGATGTACTTAGGGAATGGAGAGGGTAATGATTTGAAGTACCCCTTGCTCTCCAACTGATGAAATAAAAAGGGACATAAGGATGAGGTGGAAGATATAAGCAAAGCAATCATTTCTGCAGTTCTGTTCAAATGCAATAAACCAAGTTGGGCTCCTTTGTCATCTGGATTTTCTTTTTCTTTTAATGATCTTGCAAACCTTTGCATTGGGGTAGAGTTGAGGCAACTCAACGGCGCTCAAGTGTTTACTGGCTGGCTGCCCTTCCAGATGCCTATGCTGGGTTTGCAGCAGACAATTACCCATTGCACGCAAAGAGACAAATACCTGCCGCTATCTAGGATCAAACTCACAGCATCCTGATTGTGAGGCAACTTTGTAATCTGGGATAAGCATTTATAATCATCATTTATACTCCTCAGACAACCCATGTGTGGTCCATGATTATCCAGTCCTTCTATGACAACTTACTTTGGGGAAATTAAGTTGAAGATTGCGGTTTAATTGCACTACCTATAATTACAGCATTTTAGTATGCATGTAATTGATTATTTATTTGGCATGCTTATACTAGATAATTAGAAATGTTCACATTCTAAAAATACATAATGAGAACGAGTTTATATTAACTTATTTTGGTTTTGTTTAAAGAAATAAATGGCATATAACAGAAGAGGGTAATAAATAAATGCATAACAATCTAAAATGACTCTACAGTAAAATAAGTAACTATCTAAAATAACTTGAAAAATGTTGTGTGAAACAGTTGACATTTTTGTGAAATAAACACTCCCTGCTACAGAATGTTTAAGGAATGTTTAAAATATTCTGCTATTACTTTAAAATAATATGTGAAACATGAATCAGAATTAATTAGGCACCCGGAAAAGAAAATAACAACATTACACATAAAGATTACAGTGATACCAAACATTTGGGAAGCAGATCATATTTTAAAATATATCCCTTTTTATATTTTATGTTCTACTTTTTTGATGGGTTCAGAACCTGATTTAAAACTTGTTTCCAAGAGCAACAGGTGCAAACGTTCACTCTCTTTTCAGAGTTCCCATGTGCAAAATCTAAGTTTGCTTTCAATGAAGTGAGAGAAGGCATACCTGTTCTGTCCCACAGGCTGAATCACCCCGCACACACACAGACTTGGCTACTTGCCACTGCTTACTTATCAGATAAGACTTTGGCTAAGAGCCCAGAGAAATCCAAACATGACTAGAAGGCTGACGTTTTCTGAAAGACTGTAGTTTAATCCGTTGCTTCCTGCAAATGTCCCCTCCCAATGTCTCACCTATAAGCTCTATTGGGAGGGCCACTCAACAACCACTTGGTTCTAATCATGGCCTATGAGCCTGCCTCTCCCTTAACTGCTGCCTCCGTTTCTCAGCCCTGTATAATCTAGCATCAGGGACAAACTGCCCCTGATCCTCCCCAGTGCTCCATGACCCAGGCACCTCCTGGTGGCCAACCAGACTCTCCGCTTCCTGCTCTGCCTCTGAAACTTCTCCAACGTCTTCCTCATCTTCCAGGGCAGACTCATAGGACTCTTCACTAGAAGAGTCCATCAGTAGCTCATCCAGAGCCAGCGGGGCCACAACACATACCATTCTATTTGGGTATTCAGACCAAGGTCTGCCAAGGATCAATGAGATTATCCATTGCTATACCTTTATTATGATTTGTCACACAATCAGCCAGATGTTCAAACTGGATTTGGCATTTTTATCCACTGGTTGAGTTCTACCAAGGACTTGGGGTAGGCAGATGTTAATGTTTGATGTTGTCAGAGGTATCGTTGCAAGATGTGAGCTTTTCTGAATAAAGCTGCCTTTTGCAAGTGACTGATGGAGATTTTGTCAGTGCCAATGGTGTTCAAGTGGTGCTCCATTTGTTTTGGGATTGCACCCAAAGCACCTATCAGTGTCAGTACTATCTTTGCTTTCTTTTGTCACAGTCATTCTATTTCCATTTGCAAGTATTTGTATTTTGTTATCCTCTCCTTTCTCTTCTATTCTCCTGTCTCCAGGTACCACCATTTCCACTATCCAGACTTTTTTTGTCTTTCTTATTGAAAATTGTTAAGTCTCTCTTAATAATTATTGATAAGCAAGACAAAAAAGTCTGGATAGTGGACAGGGTGGTACCTGGAGACAGCAGAATAGAGGAGAAAGAAGAGGGTAACAATGGATGTTATGTGCCAGGTGCTTGTCTATTTGAATTCTAAAGTTGAATTCTAAATGACCAACTTGGTAAAATGTCAAAACATTACCGAAGCACCTTTTTTTGTGAGGCAGCCCAATTCACTTCTATAGCATGGAATTTTTCAGGGGGAGGGGAGATGGCAACGTAATGTTGATATGAAATATCATCTTATGATTTATCTCTTTTTTTCATCCACCCCCCCAAATTCTGTAAATGGAGCAATTGCTCAATTACTTTGTGTTCATTGGATTGCTTCAATACGCCAAAAAAGGCAGCCTTGCTTTCTCTTTAAATATCTCATATGCATCAGACACTTATTAAGTCGAAGGGGAGAGTGAATTGTTTTTGAAAATAATTTATTTTTCCACTTTCAGTCTTAACCCAAAAGTGGACATCACTATAAACTCCTTACCAAATAAGCAGCAGTGAATGTTCTAACCATGGTTTTTTTCCCCTTCTTAAAATTGTTCCCAAATTATGTAGAGGCTATATTTTATTATTGTTGTATGATGATATAACATTATTTTACGACAATGTGAAATCACAGCTGCTGGTTCTTTTAAGTGGTATTGGCCTTCGTACACGCCATTTTTCAGTATGTGTGCAGATCCAAGCAATGTGGTCTTATGTAATTGATAGATGAAAATTATGTCAATACACAGATTTTCTTAGTGCTGTCCAGGATTCTCTGGTACGAAAGAATTATGCCATAACTATGCAGGCTTATGCCATAATCTTTCCACGCTGATTTTCAGATATTACTACTTTGTGACCTTCTGCAATTCTTTGTCTTCTATTCTACTGTTCCAGGGGTCAGCAACCCATGTGGCGCTTTCATCCCTCTACTGCAGCGCCTGTCAGTCGACTCCCCAATTGATAGGGCTTTGGGTTAGGACACATAAAGGAAAAAGGGCACCATGCTAGGAGGAGACTCTATGGTGGGGGAACCGGACTTCCGGTCGGCTCCAGAATTGAACAGGGGGCTTTCGTTTAGGACCTTTGTGGCTCTTTGAGTGTTTAAGGTTGCCGACCCCTGTACTAGTCCCTAGTATCATCACATCAATTACCACTTTCTTCTTTTTAACCATAGTTAAATCTAACATGTTACGAGTCAAGGATTTATCAGTCTGTGTTCAGAAATCCCACAATATTTTAACCTATTCATTCTCAACTATTTCTTCAATTATTTGTTCCCACCATTTTTTTTTTCATTATTGCCACATGGTAATTTTTACAAATGTGAATCAGTGAATCATTTTGGTGAGAGGGTTATGTCATTGCTCATGATCAGTCTGTGCAATCCTGCGTGTGGTTAATATATGATCCATTTTTTTCTTTTGCTTCTTCGGTCGGTCTGCCCTTTGAATCATTGATGATTTTTCAATTCTGGCCTGGAATGCATTGGGTCAAATAGCTTGAACCGCTTGTACAGAATCAAACCTTCATGGGTTTTTTTAAAAAATATAATGCTCCAGTTGAATGCCATTGCCAGATATTCGCTTTTTTCTACATTTTCCTTGATCTTTTGTGGAAACTGATCTCGTGATGCCTTTTTATTGCCAGCATTCTATTTAATAATAATAATAATAATAATAATAATAATAATAATAATAATAATAATAATAATAATAATAATAATAATAACAACAATATTATTATTATTATTATTATTATTATTATTATTAAAATGCATATAAAATCACAACAATACAATATTAAAAAGAATTAAATTAAACCCTGCGCTAAAATCCCATTAAACTAAAACAAACCCCTAAAAACCCCTAGAAACAGTTAAGTTATCCCAAGCCGACCAAGCAAAAGAAATGTGTTTTTAATTTTTGACGGAAGGAGCGGAGGTCCGTAGTTGTTCTAATATTGGGGGGAAGGTCGTTCCAGAGGGTGGGGCCCGCCACAGAGAAGGCCCTTCCCCTGGGCGTCGCCCGCTGGCACAGCCTAGTGGACGGCACCCGGAGAAGTCCCTCTCTGTGGGAGCGAATCGGCCGCAGGGATGTATGGGGCACGATGCGATCCTGCAGATAACTAGGTCCCGTGCCATGGAGCGCTTTGAAGATGATGACCAACACCTTGAAGCGCACCCGAAAGACGACAGGCAGCCAATGCAGCTCGCGCAGGAGCAGTGTTACATGGGAAAACCTCGAGGTTCCCATAATTGCCCGCGCAGCTACATTCTGGACAAGCTGAAGTCTTCGGGTGCACCTCAAGGGGAGCCCCATGTAGAGAGCATTGCAGTAGTCCAGTCGGGATGTCACGAGGGCATGAGTGACTGTGCAAAGGGCATCCCGGTCCAGTAGGGGACGCAACTGGCAGACCAGGCAAACCTGGTAAAACGCCCTCCTGGCTACAGCTGTCACTTGATCTTCCATGGACAGCCGTGCATCAAGGAGAACGCCCAAGTTGCGTGCCCCATCCACGGAGGCTAGATGTTTTGTGTTATTATTACAGTATTTCAATATTCAATTTTTTTTGTTTTGTGTACGTTTAGCAAGTTCCAATTTTTAGCTTCTTCTTGACTGCCTTTTATATAATTAGTCAAGTCATGCTTTTCTTCTTTGACTGTTTGACCTGAAGTCAACCTCTACCTCGATTTCTGCAGTGTAGGTATATACTATCGATATCATTAAAGGGATGTGATGCAGAGTGAATAGTCATCAGTTTGCTTGTTTTTCAGTCCAAACTGTCCAGTTAATAATTGCAGCAGTGTGTCGTGCCCCAGGCATGGGTCAGGTACTGATGGCTTTGGTAGTATTTCCACCATTCCATTTTGTCTTTAGGAAATCTGTCATGTTTCTTTATTAATCACATTTTTAACTTGCCCAGCATTGATGCTTTCCAACTGTAAAATGCCCCAATACTTATAAGCATTATCTACATAGCTCCTGATGGTTTGGCTATTGGGTATTTCAATTCAGCTATTGTTGGCTTGCTTTTTGCTATTGTAACACATTTCTCCAGGTCAAATTCCATTGCTATATCTGTGCTTAAAACTCCTTGCAGTGATTTTACCACCTCATCATCATTGGGAACAAGAAGACGGTGCAGATTAGCTGGGGTGGTGGAGTGCAGGGTGGCAGGGGACTCAAGAGTGCAAGGCAGCAAAGACAGAGGCAGCTGGGGCTTCCTGGGATAGCTATGACTTTCTACTGGGTTGCCAGGCTGTAGCTTCACACCTCACTACTAGGCTCCCTCAGATAGCGGAGGCCTCTCAAGATAGCTTAAATGGGCTAGGAAACTGAGACTTTCGGTGCTGACTGTAGTTTTATGCTGTGCTGCAGCTCTGAGCTTCCTGCCTCAGAACCATGGTGCATTCACTGTTATGGCCACCAGAGCTGGCAGCAGATTTGGATAGTAAGGAGGTTGGGGAGGAACATGGGCCAGTCCTGGACTCTTGGGAAGGCTCTGAGGAGGGTTCTGTGTTGGAGGCAGAGAGGGGGCCAGAGCTGTAAGCCAGTACTCAGCTACCTTCAGAGTCAGGCATCAGTGATGCAGGTGAACAGCTGGGGCCTGTTCCCAGTGTGCGCATGCACAGAGTTGCCAGACGTGCCAGAGTAAGTCCACAGGTGGACGATGAATGGCTCCTCCCAGAGGAAATAAAAGAGGAGCGAAAGGGGAGTGGAGTTTGCAGGAGACAATTAGTTCACTTAATTGCCTCGTGCAGCCAAGACTCCTTACCAGGAGTCCTTAATTGCCTCCAAGACTCCTTACCAGGTTTTGCAGATATTGGCCTGTCACCTTTCCAAGCCAGATTAGGTCTGTGATTGTAAATCCTCCCTTGAAAGAGTTTGTTGAGGGGTCTTTGTCGGGCAAGGAGTTTGCTACATGCTCTTATAAAGCCTAGGTCAGAACATTAACAAGCCCCTAAACCACAATGTGGCACGTAGTTCCATAGCCACACAGTTTGGGGGCTGCTTGTCGCCATGCAAGACAGGGTGCAGAGTGAACAAAGGAACAGAGAGGATAGGCATGGAAAGTTGGACGTAATCACTTATCCTACTAAGGTTCAGGGTTGGGAGGTTCCAAACCCAGAATGGCTTGGATTAGGATGGTCTTCAGAGAAAGACCAATGGATTTGCTTAGCAATGGGGCTGCTGGAAATGCATTGCTATGCGATGTGGTTATGTGATGGAAATTATACTCCCAATTGTGTTCATAAGACAGGACTACCTGTCTGATAGATCTACTTTTAGAGGGCATACACCAGGGATGACCAAACTTGGGAACTTTAAGACTTGTGGACTTCAACTCCCAGAATTCCCCAGCCAGCTATGCTGGCTGGGGAATTCTGGGATTTGAAGTCCACAAGTCTTAAAGTTCCCAAGTTTGGACATCCCTGGCATACACGTAACATCAGATCTGGTCCTAGCGGTTAATCACAAATCTCCTTATGTTTGCTCTTGGCTGCACTTGGCAGAAGTATTAGCAAGAGCTTAGCAAGTTAGTTTTTATTGGAAACAGGAAGAAAGTCTTAAATACAGTTGTTGATTGCCCACTGCAGTGCAAATAAGTCAGAATCTTTATCTGTAGTGTAACTATGCTCCTGAGTTTAAGTTTTTGCATCTGGCTCTTTCAATTAATTGGTATCTTAATGGCCTTGGGAGGCAACTAAATACATTCTTTCTGGTCTGGGAACTGCTGGTTCTACATCAATAGTGTCACCCTTACATTGTGTGCCATAGCATGCATCGTAATTTTTTATTACACAGGGAGGAAAAGAAGGGCCGTTAGAGCTGCTGAATTGTTAATAGAGATAAAAATTTCATCGCGCAGAGTTGCATAGCCTGTGATATTCCAATTATTATTGGACTATAATTCCCCATGTACTTCCTCGGGGAAAGTTCTGGAAGAAGCAAATTGTACCTTCTGGTTTATTTAGTATGACTATTAGTGAAAGAGAAACTCTTCTCCTTGCCTACTATTTTTTTTTTCCTTTTCTCCTTTGTAACAAAATGCAAAGATCTGCCCAGCTTTTGGGAAGCATGACAAATCCCTACTCTTTCTGGGCTTCTCAGATGGACAGCGAAGAAAAAAAATATGAAGACAAGGGAGGGGTTCTGGTAGTGGTGTGGCAGGTGCTGAGACCTGGGTTCTCATCAGAAGGAATGAAAAAGAAAGAAAACCTTAAGGGAAGCAAGGAGAGGTTGGGCCATCATGACACCAAGAAGGAAGGAATAAGAGGTAGCTTTGCCCACATGGTTAAGAGAAAATGAATAAGCAGTTTGTTGATAGAACTGGAGTTTGTCACCCAGTGCAGGGGTCTCCAACCTTTGCAACTTTAAGTCTGAAGGACTTCAGCTCCCAGACTTCTCCAGCCAGCTTTGGGAGCTGAAGTCCTTCAGACTTAAAGTTGCAAAGGTTGGAGACCCCTGGATTAGTGGATTCTTAATTGTTTCTTGGTTAATTTCCCATAAATTAATTGCTTAAAAGAGTCTTTCCCAATTATGATGTTCTCTATTCATGAATGTTAATTTTTGGCTATCATAATCCCCAGCTATGAGGGTTTTTATTTAAAAGGATGATTTACAGCAGGAGTCCCCAACCCCCGGGCCGCGGACCGGTGCCGGTCCGTGGCTGGATGGGAGCCGGGCCGCAAGGCTAGAGAGGAGGAGGGAGGGAGGAGGGGGCTGCCCCCTGAGTAGAGCGCGCAGGAGAACGAAGGCGCGGCTGTTCGCACCGTTGGAGTGTGACTCTTCCTCCACCCTCGTCGACGGAGGGACTCCTGGACGCCGCCGGACCGGCCACCGATTCCCTCCCCTGCTGGCATGCCCGCCACTCATTTTCTTCCAGGGACTGCGGAGGCTCTGCGGGCTGGGGAGGGAACTGGCGGGTTGCTCCGGCGGCGCAAGGAGTCCCTCCGTCGACGAGGGTGGAGGAAGAGCCCCCACCATCCTCCTGCGTTCTCCCGCGCACTCTTCCCAATGGGCTGCCCCCCCCTCCTCCTCCTCTCCAGCCCGGCTCCTATCCAGCCACGGAGCCTGACCGAGCGAACGAGCGACCAAGCGTGGCAGGCGGGATGAGGAGGCTGGGGGCGGGGGGACGGGACGACGATGACGACGACAGACACACATAGAGAGACAGAGAGAGGGAGGGAGGGAGGGAGAGAAAGATAGACAGAGACACAGAAGGAGTGATTGAATGAATGAATGCAAGACAGACACACACACACACACACAGAGTGACAGAAATGGGCGGATGAAGGAGAGACACAGAGAAAGAGAGAAAGGAAGAAAAAAGTGGGAGAGAGAAAGACAGAGAGAAAGAGACAGAAAGGAAAGAAAGAGACAGGAAAAGATACAGAAAGAGGGAAAGAGAAAAAGAAAGAGAAAGAAATAGAGAGAAAGGGAAAGAGAGAAAGAAAGAAATAGCGAGAGAGAAAAAGAGAGACAGAGACAAAGAAAGAGAAAGAAAGAGAGAGAGAAAGAAAGAAAGAACTTATGACCACAGTTGAGGCCAAAAGTTTGGTTGCTAACCAAGATCATTGTTAAGTGAGTTTCACATTTTCAAAGTTGGCCACGCCCACCCAGTCACATGACTGCTGAGCCCCTCAGCCGGTCCGCAGAATTTTCTTTAAAATGAAACCGGTCCCTGGTGAAAAAAAGGTTGGGGACCCCTGATTTACAGGCAATGTAGCATATTAAAAATAAGCAAAAATGCTTGTGGCAGCTGACCAATTAAGGAGCATTTTGGGAGGGGGAAGAGAGAGAAGGGGTCAAAATGGTAGCACATATAAAAGGTGATGTGACTTAAAATATGGTGGTGTGGCTATAATCTCAACTTTTTCCACATACTCCATTGATGCTCCTTGTTTATCAAATACATAAAACGTTTTCCAGAAATATATACCTGCTTTTGTGTGAACAGATATGCCATTCATGAATAGAGAACATCATAATTGGGAAAGACTCTTTTAAGCAATTAATTTATGGGAAATTAACCAAGAAACAATTAAGAATCCACTAATCCAGGGGTCTCCAGCTTTGCTGGCTGGAGAAGTCTGGGAGCTGAAGTCCTTCAGACTTAAAGTTGCAAAGGTTGGAGACCCCTGACCTAGTGAATCCTTCAGCAGACACAGCCACCAAAGAAATCTGCAATACACAAATGGATTAATGGTGCATATGGATAGGAGAAGGGGCGGTTGGAGAAAAGAAAAGAGCTCTGCAAGAAGCCAGCAGCATTTAAGAGTCCATCATCAAGTTTGATTTCAATAACTTGCTCGGTTGGCCCTTTGTGTGTGTGTTCCCAACCTGACAGACGGGGAAGAGGAGATAATAGCAATAGCACTTAGACTTATATATTGCATCATAGTGCTTTACAGACTTCTCTAAGTGGTTTACAGAGTTTTACATATTCCTCCAACAATCTGGATCTTCCTTTTATCAAGCTTGAAGGTTAAATAAAAGAGTGTAAACATTGCATTTCAAGGAAAAGGTTGAGCAGCCATTTGTCTGGAATGGTGTAAAGCAGTAGTTCTCAATCTTCTCAATGCCACGACCCTTTAATACAGCGCCTCATGTTGTGCTGACCCCCAACCATAAAATTGGTGTCTCGGTTCCTAAGACCATCTAAAATATGTGTTTTCCGATGGTCTTAGGTGACCCCTGTAAAAGGATCATTCGACCCTCCAAAGGGGTCGCAACCCACAGGTTGAGAACCACTGGTGTAAGGTCTCTTGCCTTGAGGTTGGATTAGAAGACCTCCAGGGTTCCTTCTAATCGTGTTGTTGTTGTTAATTGCAAAGTCATGTCCAACCCATCGTGACCCCATGGCCAACGTTCCTCCAGGCCTTCCAGTTCTCTACCATCCTCTGGAGTCCATTTAAGCTCATGCCTACTACTTCAGTGATTCCACCAGGCCACGGCCACAGAACCAGGAGTAAAAAAAAATTGAATCTCACCACTGCCCTACACCATTTCTGATAATGGCAGTCCAATCTCTTCATGAAAGCCTCAAGTGATGAAGCTCCCATAACTTCCAAAGGCCAAATGTTCCACTGGTTGATTGTTCTCACTGTCAGAAAATTCCTCATTTCCAAGTTGAATCTCTCTTTCTACTTGTCAGGATTAGGCCAGGAAAGGAGTTTTAAAAAATGTTAGTACAAAGCAGGAGTTTCTTGTAAATGTTATTATGTCTTTTTAAATACACATTCTAATTAGCAGAATTGATTTTATTAATTTGGAATTAATTAGGATTGCAATGCTGTTTCTATTTTTATGTATTTTGATCCTGCATTTTCAGCATTTAAAAATTAGCTTACGGTATTAGACCGTAAATATTTCAAATTATCTTGTAACTGTGTAGCTTGTGTGTCATGGAGTACACACAACTTCTGAAGGCAAGCTATTCCATTAGTTGATTGATCTCACCCTTAGGAAATTTCTTCTTAGTCCTAGGTTGCTTCTCTCTTTGGTTAGCTTCCATCCATTGTTTCTTGTCATGCCTTGGAAAATAGATTCACCCTCTCATTTTTGTAGGAGCCCCTCAAATTTCCTGACAGAACAATTAATCAGTGGAACAACTTGTCTCCAGAAGTTGTAAATGCTCCAACACTGGACATTTTAAAGAAGAGATTAGATAAGCATTTGTCTGAAATGGTTAGGGTTTTCCTGCCTAAGCAGAGGGTTGGACTAGAAGACCTCCAAGCTCCCTTCCAACTCTGTTATTCTATTCTATTCTAAATATTGGAACAGTGCTATTTTATTGTACTATTTTATTGTGAGTTGGACTAAGGAGAAATTTCCTAAAGGTGAGACCAATCAAGTTGGCCAGGCCCATCCAGTCACATGATCACCTAGCCGGTCATGGGGGCAGACAACCAATTGTTAAATTATTTGAATCCTACCACTGACAATACATGATACATCCTCTTCTCCCACACTGCATTAATTCTAAATCTGCTTCTGCCTCCAATTCAAGGTGCTGGATTTAAAGACCTATATGGCATGGGGCCAGGTTATTTGAAGGACTACCTGTCTGTTTCACCCTATCTGAGAGAAGAGGCATACTATGGGTCTCCTCAGCTAGGGAGCTGTACCTGTCACCGGCTCCTGCCCTACAAAGCATCCTTCCCTCCACCCCCAGGTGAGACTGCTATATTCCTGCTGATTTTCCTGATGGCCTTCAGAACCTGGTTAGGCCATCAGCCCTGGAGGCACGATGGACCTGGGTCCTTTTTTAGGAGAAGGGCGGGGTATAAATTTAATAAAATAAAATAAAAATAAAATAAATACTGAAGCAGCTCCATTGTTATTAACATCTGCTATTCCCTCTTAGCTTTTGTAATTTTAAAATTGTTTTTAATTTTTTTAATAATCATTAACTGTTTTAATAGTTCTGTTGTACATCACTTAGTCCCTTTTATGTGAGAAGGATGACCATATAAACATTAATACACGGAGTAAATAAATAATTGTTCTTCTGTAATAAAGTGATGAGTAAAATGAAATTCTGCTTTCTTTCCTGAATACCATCCAGAAATGAACCTGTGTCCTTCCATCACCTTTGATAATCCATTATATATTATGCTTAGTGGGGATGGGGGTGGGGGACAGATTTTCAAAAGTGAGATCATATATTCTAACTCATAAGTATGTTGTATAATGTTAAAACCTGAGACAAAGAGCAGCTTTTGTATTTACAGTCCTTTTGGTATCTTGCTTATTCCCCCTGGAGGCTTTGTTCTTGTTCTAAAAAATTTAAAGGATGCTGTTTTCCAATATGGATTCATTTAAAGATTGGTAGCATTTGGTTAGAGCATTAGAGAACAACTCGTTTCCTGCTCCAGTTTTAAATGAATACAGAACATTCTGCAATGATTAACTAGTGAGATGACTAAACAATGTTTATACCGTAAATACTAGCAGCATTTTACAGCAAGGTGAAGAAATGGCTGGTTGTCTTCATTCTGTTTTCTCCGAGTTTCCGATCAGCAGTTTGACCCCTTGCTGCGGACCTGATAAAACATTTATCACCCTCCTTTGGAGTCTTGTCTATTGCAATTTTTTTTAAAGCCTTCATTCACCACATAGTCAATCCATTTTCCCAACTGCCTCCACTCACCAAAGCCAGAAAGAAGGATAAGAACAATGGCTGATCTGGGATGCTGGTTGGATGGAGTGAGATCATGCATGCCAATTCACAAGTATGTTGTAAAATGTGAAAACCTGAGACAAAGAGCAGGCTTTCTATTTATACCTTATCCACCCTGTAAGGGTTTTAAAAAAAAAATTCAAGAGATGCCATTTTCTCACTTAAAATAATTCAACGTTTTGTAGTATTCAACTTCACAATTAAATTTTTAATAAGAGTGAATCATATCATATGACAGAGCCATACTTTGAAAAATTCTTGCAATTCTGTATGTTACTATATATTGTTACTGTATGTATGTATGATATGGCATATGCGAAATAAATAAATTTCTATATGAGGGTTAAAAAAAAGTAGATTAGTGTTTCCCAACTGGTAACACTAAGTAATTAGAAGTGTGAATTTCAACTCTCAGAATTCACTAGCCAGCATGATGACTGTGGAATATTGGGAGTTGAAGTCCATGCAACTTCTAGCTGCCAAGGCTGAGAAGCAGTGATGAAGATAATCAAGATACTAAAACTGAATCTAGTGAGTTTTGTAGAGTCTTCTCAGTTTAGAAAGAAAATAGAACGAATAAATCCAGGAGTTTCTGATTCATATTGCTTAGAATGTAGGCTTCTTCATCTATATATGCACAAAATGTGTGTGTGTGTGTGTGTGTGTGTTCAACTCCTCGAACAATTTCAACAATACAGATGATTTACTCTCTGGAAAAAAAATACCGTGGGGGTAAAAAATCCCTAACACCCCTTGAGATGTGTGTTCTGTTAAGATACAGCCTGTTGTGCCTTAAAATAGCTTCGACTGTACTGCCGTAAAATGGCTTCCTACTGCACAGAGCAGTGGAGTTGCCATGGTAACGGCTTCACAGTACTCCACAAGGGGGTTCCCTCTGGTAAGGGGAAAAATCCAACATTAGAAATTATGTTTGGTCCAGACATTTTTCCCCTATAAATAAATACCTGGGCAATGCCAGGTTATCAACTAGTTGAAGATTTTTTTTAAAAAAAAACAGTTTGGTAGCTGTAACCATATAATTGAAGCCCTGAATCATTTAAAGTGTGGCATGTACATGGATGACAACCAGAAACAGGACCTTCTATTACAGGGGTCACCAACCTTTGCAACTTTAAGTCTGAAGGACTTCAGCTCCCAGAATTCTCTGGGAGCTGAAGTCCTTCAGACTTAAAGTTGCAAAGGTTGGAGACCCCTGATCTATTACATGTGGTGTCCATGTAAAAAAACAACTCATACATGAAGCAAGCAGTTGTATTCAGGGTACGGTGGGAAGCTGGATCCTTTTCAAAATTCTGGTTGTCATCCATAAAAACCTTCCCTAGCACAGGCCTGGTTATTTGAAGGACTACCTATCTTCAATTGTTTATCCTCACCTGATACATTCAGGTACCTTCTGGGTGTGCTTCATATCCCTTCAATTAAATTCTGCCATCTTGTAGGGCTGAAGAAACTTGACTTCTTTCTGGTGTTTCCTCAACTCTGGATCCAGAGATACAGATGGCATTCTCTGGCCTTGAGTTCTAATTCCAGGCCAGGGGTTAATATGACTGTGATTTATTTATTTCTTCGTTTTCATCCCATAATTATTACTTTTTTAAATAATTCAAGGCAGCAAAAATATCTAATACTCTTTCCTCATTCAATTTTCCCCTCAACAATATCCCTTTGAGGTAGATTGGGCTGAGAGAGAATGATTGGGCCAAAGTCATCCAGCCAGGTCACAGTCTCTTTAATCTTAGTCTTAACCACCACACCAAACTGACTTTATTTTATTTTATTTATTGGATCCCTTTTGTATTTTTCTACAATTTGCTGCACTAGTCATTTAGTCCTGCTAGGTTAGATTTTTACTATTCTTTTTTTTTAAACCCCGCAAAGCCGTAACAAATCTAAATTAAATTCTTCCGGCTCATCTCATTTTTCCGTGTGTTAACTTCCAAGTGGATTTTATTCCATTTCTACATGAATTTGCATTTTTTTTAAAAATAAATTCATACAACATTTTTGTGTTCACATACTTAGTGAAGACAGATTTTTAATATTCTTTCCGATCATACAGTACTACATGCTTCTTCAAGGCATCTATCATTCTATCCTAAAATATGCACCTCAACATATTTTGGGAGAACCTCTCTTTTTTTTAGTTGAAAGCTGCACTGTAAAATGTGAAGTCTGAAATCCTAAAGAGAATTGATAGATCAACATTAAATCCCATTAAATCTAACTTCTACTTAATAGCCTAGTAGCCCCAAATGGGAAGCCAGTTTCCGGTCTGTTGGACCCAAAATCTGATGAGTTTCATTTGGCTTTAAAAAGCACGTGCTATAGAAAGTTGTGTTATGGGCAACAAATAATCTTGCCTGACACAATTGCACTGGGGAAGAAAATAGCATGGACCCTATCATATTTTACTGAGTAGTTCTCAACGAAACTAAATTCAGAAAATACTTTAAAGGTACCTGTTTCTTTCTCCATATTCAATCTATCTGTTTTATTTGTTCTTCAAAAGCCTACCTACTAGTCTTAGCTGTTGGATTTTCAGAATTCCAGCTGTTATCTCATATTTCAAATATAAACTGGTTTGAAGATGGAACATATCTGGATGGAGCGTATCTGATTAGTTGAGGGGGGGAAAGCACATCGCAAATTTCAAATTGCTTTACAATTTGAACCACCTAGGTAATTTGTATTTTATACCCAAGTTCACTCTGTATGTCAAAAGAATCGAATCGAATAGCAGTTGGAAGGGACCTTGGAGGTCTTCTAGTCCAACCCCCTGCTTAGGTAGAAAACCCACACCATTTCAGACAAATGGTTATCCCACATCTTAAAAGCTTCCAGTGTTGGAGCATTCACAACTTCTGGAGGCAAGTTGTTCCATTGATTAATTGTTCTAACTGTCAGGAAATTTCTCCTCAGTTCTAGGTTGCTTCTCTCCTTGATTAGTTTCCACCCATTGCTTCTTGATCTATCCTCAAGTGCTTTGGAGAATAGCTTGACTCCCTCTTCTTTGTGGCAGCCCCTGAGATATTGGAAGACTTCTAGCATGTCTCCCCTAGTCCTTCTTTTCTTCAAACTAGACATTCCCAGTACAAAGGTATTGTACCAATTGTTTATGTTGATATCCAAGTTAGCAGTTGTCATACAAGAACAGAGGACAAAAGAGATTTGAAATAATTCCTACTTTACATTTATTTAATAATGATTTCTTTTGGAATAGATTTTAATTGCAATCTTTATTTATAATGGGGGGAATGCATTATAAATAAAACATATATTGATTTCCTACTCTTACTTTGCAATAAAAAAATAATAATTTCAGGACCGAGTTTACAGAACAGCACATCAGGATTTGCTAAGAGGCATAGCTGAATATTGTTAGGAGTAGAATCCCAGAGTTGGGTAGACAATATATAGTACCATAATGATATATGGTCATTGTAAATTTAAGGATGATGGAATGTTAGAGTGCAATTACTAAGTGCGATTATCTCTAACTATAAAAGGAAGCCAGGAGAGCGCATCTCTCTCTCTGTCTGCTGGACTTGCTGTTTGATAACTGAATTGTGTCGTGTCCTGTGAATTACTGAAGAAGAAGATGGAAGATTGTGTTTGCTGGCTGTAAGCAATATTTGATATTTGTTGAGACTTGTTTTTGACTCGTTTAACATCACTGCTTATTGAGCAGTAGCTTAGTTTAGTAGTTTTTACAACCTCAGTAAAAGCTATTTTATTTAACTTAAACAGTGTCTGGTATACTAATTGTATGTCTTTAGAAGAGCACATGACGGCCATGGCCAGGGGGGCTTTCTATCAGGTCTGCCTGATACGCCAGTTGTGCCCCTTTCTGGATTGTGACACCTTACGCACAGTCACTCAAGCTTTCATCACCTCCTGGCTGGACTATTGTAATGCTCTCTACATGGGGCTTCCCTTGAGGTGCACCCGGAGGTTAGTTAGTTCAGAATGCAGCCGCGCAGGGGATTTTGGGAGCATCTAGACGCTCCCATGTGACACCTCTCCTGCATGAGCTGCACTGGCTGCCTGTGGCTTCCCGGGTGCGCTTCAAGATATTAGTGACCACCTTTAAAGCGCTCCATGGCAAGGGACCTGGTTATCTGCAAGACCGCCTCCTGCTGCCAAATACCTCCCACCGACCAGTTCGCTCTCACAGAGAGGGCCTCCTCAGGGTGCCGTCGGCCAGACAATGTCAGCTGGCAACCCCCAGGGGGAGAGCCTTCTCTGTGGCAGCTCCCGCCCTCTGGAATGACCTACCCCCTGAATTACGTACTATCCCAGACCTACGTCTCTTCCGTCGGGCCCTGAAGACACACCTATTCCATGCAGCTGGCCTGTCATAGCCTTGTCATAGCCTTGTTTTAACTGGGTCTTTAAATTACGGGACGAATTATTTAATGTTTTAATATGTATTCTTACTTTTGGTTTTCTGTTTTTACCGCGGTTGTTCACCGCCCTGAGTCCTGAGAGGGAGAAGGGCGGTATATAAATATAAATTAAATCAAATAAATAAATCAAATAAATAAACTAGCAACATCCTTCTAGCTGCATATTCAGCTGCACACCCTCTGCTGTCTCCCAACGGAGATATCACCTAACAAATATAGTTTAATATCAATCAATCAATCAATAATTTACTTATATACCGCGTCCTCTCCCCAAGGGGACTCGGAGCGGTGCACAGGGAAAAATTAAAACAACATAACATATATACATGAATAAATACAATAAAAACAGATTAAATCAACTGTCCCTGCACTAAAATCCCCATTTTTAAAATTAACATTCCCTAACCCCTGAGGTAGAGACTAGCCTAGGCCGGCCAAGCAGAAAAAGTGTGTTTTTAATTTCTGACGGAAGGAGCGGAGGTCCGTAGTTGTTCTAATGTCGGGGGAAAGGTCGTTCCAGAGGGCTGGGCCCGCCACAGAGAAGGTCCTTCCCCTGGGCGTCGCCCGCTGACAAAGTCTTGTGGACGGCACCCGGAGAAGTCCCTCTCTGTGGGAGCGAATCGGCCAGGAAGATGTATGGGGCAGAATCCGATCCCGCAGATAGCTAGGTCCCGAGCCATGAAGCGCTTTAAAGATGAGAACTAGCACCTTGAAGCGCACCCGAAAGACGACAGGTAGCCAGTGCAGCTCGCGCAAGAGCGGTGTTACATGGGTATACCTTGCGGTACCCATTATTGCTCGCGCGGCTGCATTCTGGACCAGCCGAAGTCTTCGGGTGCACCTCAAGGGGAGCCCCATGTAGAGAGAGTTACAATAGTCCAGTCGGGATGTCACGAGGGCATGAGTGACTGTGCGAAGGGCGTCCCGATCCAATAGGGGGCGCAACTGGCGAACCAGGCGAACCTGGTAAAACGCCCTCCTGGCCACGGCTGTCACTTGATCTTCCATAATAGCTGAGCCTTCGGGGCATGATGGCTCAGCTGTTAAAGATGCCGAGCTTGTGAGCTGGAGCAGGGGTCCCCAACCTTTGCAACTTTAAGTCTGAAGGACTTCAGCTCCCAGACTTCTCCAGCCAGCAAAGCTGAAGTCCTTCAGACTTAAAGTTGCAAAGGTTGGGGACCCCTGAGCTGGAGGGCTGACAGTGCAGGTTTGATACGCAGGCTCTGTGCAGCAGGTGAGCTCCCGTTACTTGCCCCAATTCCTGCCGACGTAGCAGTTTGAAAGCATGCAAATGCAAGTAGATTAATAGACACCACTTTGGTGGGAAAGTAACAATATTCCATACATATGAAGTATAGCCATGCTGGCCATCATACCATGAAAATTGTCTTTGGACAATGCTGGCTCCCTTGGCCAAGAAAAGGAGATGAGCACCCTGCCTTAGAGTCAGACATGACCAACAGGGAAACTTTTTGCTTTATAGTTGAGATGGTCCACTAAACCAACAGTGCAAAGATTTCCATGATGTTCTGAGCATCAAGAAGAACAAGTTTAAGAGAATACCTAACTTCTATGCCTACACCCACCCGCCCCATACACTGTCACTGCCGCCACTGGTGCCAGTAGATAAAACACTGAACAAGGATATGTAGAATGAAACCTTGCAATACAATTGTCTCAGCTGGATGCTAAATAAGAACAAGGAGCAACATTCCCCAGACCAAGGAATGTGAATCTGTTAAGACTTGAGAATCACTCATCACTCAGGCTTCTGAAACTGGTGGGCTACAAAGCAGAGGATGTCTGCAGGTGGAGAAGCTTCATACCAAATATGTTCTTCCAAGTATACCATCTCTAAATTGCATAGGGTTGTCTTCCAGATAACAGGTAAGGATGAACTTGGAAGGCACAAAACACACCTCTGAAAATAGCTGTATCTTATAAAAGTAGAGAATGTCTTACCTTTCTGTTGACCACAGCAGCATAGGAACATGATCCAAGGACAGTGTCTCCTTGCATAGGACAAGAAAGACATAGAGCAGCTGTCCCCATGAAACAGCACGGCCTCTTGCCATGGTCTTTTCAGGGTTTGTGCGGTAAGGAAACCAAACTTGACTCGGAAGGAAAATAAATGATAGGAACTGGTTATACTGGTATCTGTTGTGAAGCTTTTGGCTTTGGCCAGTTTTTATTTATGATAGCTGGAGTAGGTCTGTTTTATGACAACAGGAAAAAGAATCCATACCCAAACAGAGTGCAAGCTTTGAAGATAAGGCTCTCTCTACTAGCAGTTCTGGTTTAGGACCAGATAAATTGTGTTCACCTAGCAAGAGAATTATCCCTTATACTACAAGATGCACTTCTTTTGTTCTTATGGTGCCACTATATCCATATATATTACAATGCAGTTGCTGTTCCTGGAAATACCCATCAATGAATGGAGCCTGCTATCTATTTTGTTTATGTGCAATTTGTATATTATTACACTGTATTATATGTGTCAGATATATAGTTTTTGGAACAGCAATGGTGGTAGTGGTAGTAGTATCGTCATGGTGCCAGATTAGGTTACTTCTTTAAAAAAAATCCAATAATTGTGCTCACAGTGCCACAAATGAGTAAGAATTCAATTTTAAGAAGAAAGTAGGAGATACACAGCATCATAGATATACAGTAGCTATAGACGCTAGCTATTAAAATATCAAACATGTTCTTGCATTTTCTTGCATAAAATCCATGTTCCATTTAATTTGTAAGGAAAATCCTTCTTTAGAAATGAATCTTCAGTTAGTTCCAACCTTTCTGGTCAAGGAGTTTTATGTCTAGACTTTCCTTTCAGTTCTGTTTCCAAATGCCTGGAAGCATTGAAAGGGTATTGTAGCCGTAACTCCATTCACAAGCCCTGTCTGAGTCAAAACTTCTGAGAAAGGAACACAACCACTCCCGCCGCCCCCAAAAAAAGAGAAATTGAAAAAGAGGTTCTAGAAAATAATATAAAGAGAGTTTACTCCATATACTTCCATATGAAAAGCTACAGGGAAGCAAAACATTGTGAGAAATTTTGGAATACAGACAACAATGTGGAACAGAAAGTGTTAGGGCAAAGCATTGACATAAATGTTGATATGGTTGAAAGATGGATTAGGGGGTCTCCAACCTTTGCAACTTTAAGTCTGAAGGACTTCAGCTCCCAGAATTCACTACCTACTGTATTTCTCCCTCTCCCTCTCTCTCTCTCTCTCTACCTACCTAACCTACCTACCTACCTACTGTATTTCTCCCTCTCCCTCTCTATCCCTCTACCTAACTACCTACCTACCTACTGCATTTCTCCCTCCCTCTTTCTATCTCTATAGCTGCCTACCTACCTACCTACTAATGGACAGAGTATTTTATGTCATAAAGGATGACATAATATCTGTGGCCCACTGCCCTCTCTGTATACTTTTTAAAAAAATTCACATTTCCGTTGCGTGTACTTGGCACAGGTGTGACATCTACACAATCTATATATATTATCGGTGCTGTATTTCCAAGGAACGTTGTGTGAAAATTTGGAAGTGATCGGTGGAGGACTTTCGGAGATTACCTGTTTTGAACAAACTTTTGTCACATTTTTATTTATATAGATGTCATATTGGCACATCTGGTGAATCTGAAAGTTTTCAGGTTTTCCCCACCCAAAAGAAAGTCTAAGCACCTACTCGGCACTCACATGTCCATCATATGGTCCAATCAAAGCAACATCCCAACTGGAAACGCCTCCCAGTCACACCCCTGCAGGTGCTGGGCAGAATGTCCTTGACTCTCGGAGAAAGAAATGTTATTATGACTATGACTATATATCTTCTCAGCTCTATACAATCCCCTCTTCCAGTTTCCCACAGACTAAATGTGGCAGGCCTGAAGATCCGGTGCCCAAGATGGCTTCCAGGCCTGACAGATAGAGCTTCTATGCAAATAGAGGGGCGGAAAGGAATCAAATACACTTCATGGACGCTTCTCCAAGTCTCTGGTCCTATGAATCAAAGTCCTCTAGGTCCCTACCCCATGCAGAGTTATTCTGTGTGAATGTGGCATCTACTTCTATTCAGATGACGTTTTGAACTATAAAAAGGAGAGGGCCCAGTCTGGTTAAATGGCCAACCAATCTGTGTGTAGATCTACACCTACACACACAAACACGTACACACAACCACCATATAACCCCCAACCTACCTACCTACTGTATTTCTCCCTCTCTCTCTCCCTCTACCTACCTACCTACCGTATTTCTCCCTCTCCCTCTCTATCCCCTACCTACCTACTGTATTTCTCCCTCAGAGCATTTTATGTCATAAAAGATGACATAATACCTGTGGCCCACTGCTCTCTCTGTATCCATCGACCTACCTTATAATAAATAAAGGTCTTTATTATTATTTATTATAAAACTAGCCATTCCCAGCCAGGCGTTGCTGTGGCCCAGTCTGGTTAAATGGCCAACCAATCTGTGTGTAGATCTACACCTGCACACACAAACACGTACACACCACCACCATATAACCCACAACCTACCTACCGACTCCCTTTCTCCTGCTCTCCCTCTACCAACCTACCTACCTACCTACCTACCTACCTACCTACCTACCTACTGTATTTCTCCCTCCCTCTCTCTATCCCTATAGCTGCCTACCTACCTACCTACTGTATTTCTCCTTGAATCTTATGGACAGAGTATTTTTTGTCATAAAGGATAAAATAATACCTGTGGCCCACTGCTCTCTCTGTATCCATCTACCTACCTTTTTTTACAGTTTTTTACATTTCCCTTGCGTGTAACTGGCACAGCTGTGACATCTACACAATCTATATATATCATTGGTGCTGTATTTCAAAGGAACGTGTGAAAATTTGGAAGCGATTGGTGCAGTACTTTCAGAGATTAGCGGTTTTGAACAAACTCTTGTTACATTTTTATTTATATAGATAGGAGTGGTTGGTTCAGAGTGGTGTTGAGGCCTAGAGGTGAAGGTGCTCACCTCACATTCGGAAGGTTGAGAGTTCAATCCTAGGCAGTGACAGATGTTTCTCTACCAGGACGCAAAGAGAAAATACCTGCTGTGAACTGTGTAGGCATCAGGAAGGGCCTCTGGCCAGGAAATGCTCAGCTTCATTTAGTCACCCTGACTCCTCTCCAATAAAAGGGAGCACAGGGTGGAACAAGTTGAAAGAAAAAAAAAGGAACAGTGGGTGACTGGCTCATTTCTTTGAGGGATTTATTTTGTGTTCTACATTTCCTGTCATGGGTTAAAGTATTTCCCAATTATTTCCTTTTAACTGTAGAGTTCCTTCACTGCAGGGGTCTCCAACCTCTGCAACTTTAAGTCTGAAGGACTTCAGCTCCCAGAATTCTGGAAACTGAAGTCCTTCAGACGTAAAGTTGCAAAGGTTGGAGACCCCTGCTTCACTGCATATGTAGTTAATATTGGTGCCTAGGCTCAGCTCAGCTGCTTGACTCAGGAAGCTTGAATTTGGTTTCTAGCTTGAATTGGATACTGTGAATTGCAGTGATGTACATATGATTACCGTGAGAATATAATTTGTTGTAGTTATGTAGGGAACCTATTGACAAAATAATGTTTGGAATGAATGTACTGTTTAGTGGGAAATGAATTACAAGCACATGCAATCCATCTTTAAGTAGCTCATTCCATTTTCAGTTGGACTTTCACTTGGGAATCACACTAAAAAAAAAGAGTTGAGCTCACTTCCTGGTATCTACATGAATATAACAGAATATTTGTAGCTCAGGATTGAAATGAGGGGTACTTGGCATGGGGCCTAGCTATTTGTGGGACCGTCTCCTGCCGCACACCTCCCACCGTCCGATCCGCTCCCACAGGGTGGGCCTCCTCAGGGTGCCAACCGCCGGTCAATGCCGGCTAGCAGTGCCCAGGGGTAGGGCCTTCTCTGTGGCTGGGCTGTCCCTCTGGAACGACCTACCCCCCGAACTTCGGACTATCACGGACCTTCCCCTCTTTCGCCATTCTCTCAAGACGTATCTTTTCCATCAAGCCGGTCTAGCTTAGAGCCTAGAGCTTAGAGCTCAGACGCAACACGATCTTAGCCAATCAATAAATGTATTTTAGAATTTTAATGGACTATTTTAGCACAGGTTCTTAGTTTAATTCATTTTAGATATTATTATTGTATTTATTGTTATTTATTGCTCATTTTTAATTCCCTGTGCACCGCCCTGAGTCCATCTCGATGGAGAAGGATCGGTTACATAAATCGAATATAAATAAAGAAATAAATACTTGGTGCTTTCCTAGTTGTTTTTATGCAGACATTTCATTATCCAAACTAAGTTAGTAAGTTAGTAATGCTAGTAAGGACTAGCAAACCCGATTCCTTACTGACATGTTACCTAGTTTGGATAATGAAATATCTGCATTAAAAAAAACTTTGACCAGGACAGTAAAAGTAACAGCAACAGAGTTGGAAGGGATCTTGGAAATCATCTAGTCCAGGGGTCTCCAACCTTTGCAACTTTAAGTCTGAAGGACTTCAGCTCCCAGACTTCTCCAGCCAGCTTTGCTGCCTGGAGAAGTCTGGGAGCTGAAGTTCTTCAGACTTAAAGTTGCAAAGGTTGGAGACCCCTGATCTAGTCCAAGCCCCTGCTCATGCAAAAGCACCGTCCAATCGTGTATCTAATATAAAATTGGTTTGCCATTCTTCTCACTCTTCCCCCTCCTCAGCTCCTCAGTCTGCAATTACTGAAGTTATTCTCTGCAAGTATTAACCAGGTCTCACTCTGTTTAGCTTTTTGAGGTGTTAGTGAGGTGGGGCAGCCTGCAGGGATGGAGTCTCAGAATTAATTGCCAGAATTTTGTTTTTCCAGAGTTGGCAACCTTAATCACAACTTTCAGAATTGAAGAGCATTAGATGAAAAAGGAAATTATTTTGCAGATACTTTTTTGGGATGCTGACATACGATATATTCCCCAGCTGTGTTTACATTCCTAATGTAAATTATTTTGCCTGCAAATGCTTGTTGACATCAAATTCATGTGATACAATGACAAAATTAATCTAAATTTGGATAACAAAGGTGTTGCTGTAAAGAAATTTGATGATTTATGGATATTTTTACTTTTTTAAAAGATGTATAATATAAAATGTAGCTGGCATATTAAGAGACCAGATTTTATGGCAACATTAAATAGATTTTGGAATATACTTTGAAGTGATTATCTCTGCATTTAGATTCCAATTTTCATAGTTCTAAAACGAAAGTCTAAATAATGCAGAACATTTGTACTTAACCAATTATTTCCTTTATAGCCATATTTGATCAATGAAAGTCCTAATTAAGCAGATGCCACGCTGTATTTTATGCTAAGAAGTGAATGCACGTTTTGAGGTTTTTGTGCTTAAGCATTCAGGCCTGCACAGAATATTTGGCAATTAAAATGCTGCCAAATTGTGTCGCAGCTAACTGCATTTTTTTCAGCCAGAGTCATAAACACCCATGCTAAGTTCAATACATTTGGATAAATTGATGCATTCAAATGGTGATATTAGAACAGGGTCATGTCTCCATTTATATAGTACACCTGGCAGGTTCAATGGGCGTCCCATAAAAGCAGTTATCAGCTTTTGAGAAAAGTATGTGTGCATTATGCAAAACACTTTCATTCACATTCCTATTGAAAACATCGCTGGTTTGACATTGCAAATACATAGTAGTTCTTCCAAGACTCTTCTCAGTCGGAATGAGGCAGGAGGACCTACTATTGTGTGTGACTGTTCATTTCACTGTAGATGGATTATAACGCCCTTTTTAACTTACATTGAAAGAAAGAAAAGGAAAAAAAAATAATCAAACTGGAAACATCCTAAAGAGAAACCAGTAAATCATCTAAAGAATATTTTGGCAATATAAACTTTATATATTGCCAAAATATAGTTCTCCCTTCACTCCAGTCAATATGTAAGTTGTATTTCAAAACCTTACATTGTTGACATGTAAATACTTCACTTAAAGTACTCTTTACAGGGAGTTTTCTGTTAAATCTTACAACAAGCAAAAGGCCGTCTCTTAAATATTCCAGGCTAAACACAATAATTCTTTTTCCTAGGAAAATCTTTAAAGGTTTAATTAATTCAAGATGTACTTAGAAAAAAATAAGTGCAACGTGCAATTGTAGCAAACTTATTAATCCAATGAATGTCATGAATAATTTGTGGTGTTTTTATTATTATTTTTCTATGGAAACCATTGTTTTGCTTTCTTTCACAAAAGGTCTTTATTATTATTTATTATAAAACTAGCCATTCCCAGCCAGGCGTTGCTGTGGCCCAGTCTGGTTAAATGGCCAACCAATCTGCGTGTAGATCTACACCTGCACGCACAAACACGTACACACAACCACCGTATAACCCCTAACCTACCTACCGACTCCCTTTCTCCTGCTCTCCCTCTACCAACCAACCTACCTACCTACTGTATTTCTCCCTCCCTCTCTCTATCCCTATAGCTACCTACTTACCTACCTACCTACCTACTGTATTTCTCCCTCCCTCCCTCTATCCCTATAGCTACCTACTTACCTACCTACCTACCTACTGTATTTCTCCCTCCCTCTCTCTATCCCTATAGCTACCTACCTACCTACCTACCTACCTACCTACTGTATTTCTCCCTCCCTCTCTCTATCCCTATAGCTACCTACTTACCTACCTACCTACCTACTGTATTTCTCCCTCCCTCTCTCTATCCCTATAGCTACCTACCTACCTACCTACCTACCTACCTACCTACTGTATTTCTCCCTCCCTCTCTCTATCCCTATAGCTACCTACTTACCTACCTACCTACCTACTGTATTTCTCCCTCCCTCTCTCTATCCCTATAGCTACCTACCTACCTACCTACTGTATTTCTCCCTCCCTCTCTCTATCCCTATAGCTACCTCCTTACCTACCTACCTACCTACTGTATTTCTCCCTCCCTCTCTCTATCCCTATCCCTATAGCTACCTACTTACCTACCTACTGTATTTCTCCCTCCCTCTCTCTATCCCTATAGCTACCTACCTACCTACCTACCTACCTACCTACTGTATTTCTCCCTCCCTCTCTCTATCCCTATAACTACCTACTTACCTACCTACCTACCTACTGTATTTCTCCCTCCCTCTCTCTATCCCTATAGCTACCTACTTACCTACCTACCTACCTACTGTATTTCTCCCTCCCTCTCTCTATCCCTATAGCTACCTACCTACCTACCTACTGTATTTCTCCCTCCCTCTCTCTATCCCTATAGCTACCTACTTACCTACCTACCTACCTACTGTATTTCTCCCTCCCTCTCTCTATCCCTATAGCTACCTACTTACCTACCTACTGTATTTCTCCCTCCCTCTCTCTATCCCTATAGCTACCTACCTACCTACCTACCTACCTACCTACCTACTGTATTTCTCCCTCCCTCTCTCTATCCCTATAACTACCTACTTACCTACCTACCTACCTACTGTATTTCTCCCTCCCTCTCTCTATCCCTATAGCTACCTACTTACCTACCTACCTACCTACTGTATTTCTCCCTCCCTCTCTCTATCCCTATAGCTACCTACCTACCTACCTACTGTATTTCTCCCTCCCTCTCTCTATCCCTATAGCTACCTACTTACCTACCTACCTACCTACTGTATTTCTCCCTCCCTCTCTATCCCTATAGCTACCTACCTACCTACCTACTGTATTTCTCCCTCCCTCTCTCTATCCCTATAGCTACCTACCTACCTACCTACCTACCTACCTACCTACCTACCTACCTACCTACTGTATTTCTCCCTCCCTCTCTCTATCCCTATAGCTGCCTACCTACCTACCTACTGTATTTCTCCTTGAATCTTATGGACAGAGTATTTTATGTCATAAAGGATAAAATAATACCTGTGGCCCACTGCTCTCTCTATATCCATCTACCTACCTTTTAAACAATTTTTTACATTTCCATTGCATGTACCTGGCACAGGTGTGACATCTACGCAATCTATATGTATCATTGGTGCTGTACTTGAAAGGAAAGTGTGAAAACCTGGAAGCGATCGGTGCAGTACTTTTGGAGATTAGCGGTTTTGAACAAACTCTCGTTACATTTTTATTTATATAGATGGTTAGTGAACTTACTGACATGGCAAACGTTTAGGCCTGGTTGGATGAAGATGTCAGTATAAATACAGTCTTTTGTGTGTAACCCAAACACCAGCAGAAGACTACATGCACAAAAAGACTCTAAGTCAAGAATTTTATTCCTCTAAATTTGTCACACAAGAATTGTTCCCAATTAACATAGAAATGGGGTGTGCAAAGGCAGCCAACCAGCATGTAAAAGTTCTAAAATGTTGATACACATTAAGTAGATATCACAGAAACAGGAACAGATAATTAAGTTGCCCTCATGTTTGGTTGTGGTTGTAACTTGCCTCATGTATTTTTCCTAAATGGACTGAAAAGAGAAGAAGGCAAGATAATGCTTATGACACAAAGGCGTTTGGATGCATCACTTAGCAGCCACCGGGGTGCCTAACTCCTGATTATAATTGTTTACAGGTTCTTTTAATTAAATAGAAAGCTGGCACACTGCAAAGCAAAGTAATTGCCTCTACCTTAATATGATTTACAAGAATGACTCTGGATTCACATAGACCAGAGACATATTTAGTGGGCAGTGGGGGGATGGATTATTTGAGCCAGTGCTTTGTTTGCAAGTTTGCCTGACTGTCCAGAAAACAAAACAAAGAGAAAGAGAGAAGGTAAAAAGCTCTTTGAGGGAAAAGTGTGGGAAGGGATTTTACCTCATTGCCTTCTGATGACAGAGTGTTTTATTGTTGATCCATCAAGAGAGTCGCTTTGTGAGAACATTGATCAACATGATCTCATTCTTTGAAATGATGGTCTTTCCCTGCCTAAATTGTTGATACTGATGAATCCCTATTGGTATCATTAATATAAACACCTCTGAGGGAAACTTTGAAGGCAGGTCGTACTTGGTGTTTTAGCTTTCAAGGAAAAAACACCATCAGCTAGTTTGCTGGATTATAGGCAGTGTCTGTGCACTTTTCTAACGTAGCAGTGATCTTTTCCTGCAATAAATTTGAAAAATATTTTCCAAATAAATCATGTGTAATTGCTGGTAATATTTACGATGCTTATACAACTGAATAGATTTAATACCTCCTTGCAATTGTCCATATTCTACCCTGACGCTTCCAGCAATAAAAAATTGATCTATTATGTAATATGTATAAATTGGGTTACTGAAGAACCAAGGTATTAGTTTATGTTCATATTAGTATATGAAGATTATGAAAGCCACGCAAAATAGTTATAAATCTTTAAGATGTCTTTAACCATGGCTGTTTGACTTCTATTTGAATTTACTAAGATGTTGATGAGGAGCATATAGAGAATAAAGGTCAGAAAAAATGAACAACCTATGACATCTTTTTTTTTTCATTGTTGCCTCAATAAATTGTATTATACCTAACCTGCTTGTGATACACTAAAAACTTTATTGAGATACAATAAAAAGAGATAGTGCTGGCAGAAAGAAAGAAAGAAAGAAAGAAAGAAAGAAAGAAAGAAAGAAAGAAAGA
This sequence comes from Rhabdophis nuchalis, assembly GCA_039707465.1. Classification (NCBI taxonomy): domain Eukaryota; kingdom Metazoa; phylum Chordata; class Lepidosauria; order Squamata; family Natricidae; genus Rhabdophis; species Rhabdophis nuchalis. The sequence continues at coordinate 11,257,614 of CM077656.1, forward strand.
AAGAAAGAAAGAAAGAAAGAAAGAAAGAGATATAATTACTCCATTTTATTTTGTATCAAAGTAGCATCTCTTTAAGAAATCAAGGTCTTTAATATATACCAAGTCTCATATGCAAACATTCTTGAAAACAAAACATCTGCTCTCTATTTTAAAATTGTCTTTTAAAGTGTTACTTAAGACTTGCCTAGGCTGTCAAAATATTCTTACTTTAAAAAGGAAAAATGAATGAAGGGGAGCAGACAATATATTCTTCCAAAAGCATATTGTGTACCAGATGTATACATGAAAGAAGTGAGTGCAGTGCCACAATAATGAATTGGAAATGGAGTTCGATGTTGAGGTTTTGGCAATGCAATTTAAAGAAAAATCCAGGGCGCGCAAAGAAACATTCTTTGAGCTCATGATCAGGCCAATTTCCCAAGCAATGTTCTCTTCTTTTAAGAGAACTGTTCTCAACTTCTCTTTCAGTGTTACTTTGATGAAGCCGTCGTTACAGACTTCGTTACTGAAAGATCTTCTGTGTTAGTTTGCTTGTCACTTCTATGAAGAGTTGCTGCCAGCTCTGGGAACTGAGAGAAATAGTTCCTTGCAAGCATTTGCTTGTGTCTTACTCTGTGAATGAACACCTTTTCATAAGCCTGAAAGAAAGAAAGGAGTAGAAAATAGTTTTGATTGGTTATATATTGGCATAGCAGGTCCTTAAACTATGAGTGGTATTAATTTTTTAAATTAAAAAAACCCTAATAATTATTTTGTGTTTTAAAAAAAAGATAATGCTTAGGTTGATTAGCTCAGAGATGCAACGCCATTTAGTGAACTACTATAGATGTTAACAAATAGGTATAGTTGTTAGGATGTGATTAATTCCTACTCAGTCTTTACAAATGATTGATTTTGGAATCCCAAAGTTGTTGTTCAAAAGACAACTGGACTTTCTTGGGGGGGGGGGGTTTCTTTCCTTGAAAACATTTCACTTCTGGAGAACTAAAGAAGCTTCTTGGATGAGAAGTGAAACATTTTCACATGTTTTCAATTCAGTTCTGAAGAACTGAACTTCCTGCTTCCTGCATGACAATTATATAAGTTGTGCTAGATCAGGGGTCTCCAACCTTTGCAGCTTTAAGTCTGAAGGACTTCAGCTCCCAGAATTCTCCAGCCAGCTTTGCTGGGAGCTGAAGTCCTTCAGACTTAAAGCTGCAAAGGTTGGAGACCCCTGTGTTATAGGATAACCAGCTCTATCTGGGGCAACCTAATCATGCTTTCAGTATCTGAGGCTGCGTGGGTTACACTGAGAGGAACCGACTGAGACTCAGCCTTGACCAGATCAAGTGGCTGCAGATATTTGGGTCTCTGGGTGTGGGGATTATCCATTTTTGGTCCTGGGTAGAGTTGACCTTCCCTATTAAAAACTGTTGTGCAATCTGAGGGCTGTCTTGGATTCACAACTCCTGCTTGAAGAATAGATAACAGGTATGGCAGTGGTGGGTTCAAGATCCTGTTGCAACCGGTACAGTGCAACGGGGCCGGGAGTCCATCACATGAACCCCTGCAGCATGCACATGCATACTTACCACCTATGACACTTCGGGATGCCTCCGCGATGCTCCAGCTGCTCGGCAGAGCATTGTGCAGGCACCGTACGCTCCGTGCGCATGCGCGGAAGTTTCGAACAGCTCAAATACCGATACATCCCTTCGTCCGATCCGCTCCCACAGAGAGAGTCTTCTCCGGGTGCCGTCGGCCGGGCAATGCCAGTTGGCGACGCAAAGGGGAAGGGCCTTCTCTGTGGCGGGCCCAGCCCTCTGGAACGATTTACCCCCCGACCTACGCACCACCTCGGACCTCCGCCTCTTCCTCCAGCGTCTCAAGACATATTTATTCCAACAAGCCGGCCTAGCATGACCCGCCATTTCTGACTTTCATCTGAACACATTTTAATTCTCATGGTTTTAAAGGGTGTTTAGCACGGGATTTAATTTAATAGTTTTTTAAAAATGTATTTTGTATTTTGTATGGTTTTATATTGCCTGTGCGCCACCCTGGGTCCTTACAAGGAGAAGGGCGGGGTATACATTTAATAAAATAAAAATAAAATAAAATAAAATAAGGAGCGTGGGCGGGTGGACTCTCCAGAGCACCGTACCAGAACAGTACCTGGTGTTCCCGGCAGGCACCGTTACATCCATACCACAATGTACCAGTTGTAACCCACCACTGCGGTATGGTCCCAAGAACCTTTGTACAAATACATCTACTGTGCCACTGATTCCTGGACCCAGAAAACTACAGACAGTTTCTCCTTAGTCATTTCATGAATGGATCACTGTATGGTACTTTACACGGGGCTGCCTTGAAGACAATTCGGAACATGCAGCTAGTCCTGAATGAGGCAGTGATGGGCATGTTTTTTATGCCCTTGTGACCCCACAGTTTTGGGAACTGTTCTGGTTACTAGTCGGCTTTAGGATATGATTCATGATGCTGTTGTTTTTTCCCCTCTACAAAGCCCTTCATAATGTAGAGCCTTGTTATTTGTGGGGTTTATCTGCCTTTGGTTCTTTTTGTTCCGTGCGACTAGGCAGAGTAGGCAGCTGTTTGGGTCCCATCAATTAAGCATGTCATCTAGCACAGGGGTCCCCAACCTTTTTGGCACCAGGGACCGGTTTCATTTTAAAAAAATTCTGCGGACCAGTGGTCATGGCTCGGCCGGCATAAAGGGGGACCTTGGGGGGAATGGGAACAGGTGACGCATGCACGCAGGGGGGGGGGGGTGAGTCGGCTCACTCACCCCTCTCGGCCCCCAATGGAGCGAGCAGCCGCATCTGTGCTCTCCCGCCCCTGGCGTGCGCTCTGCCCAGGGGGCTGCTCCTTCCTCCCTCCTCCTCCTCTCCGGTCCTGTGGCCCGGTTCCTATCAAGCCACGGACCGGCCACCGGTCCACGGACCGGGGGTTGGGGACCCCTGATCTAGCAGGATTCTGAAGGTATGCCTTCTTTATCGCAGAGTCTGCCCTCTAAAATAATATTCCCAGAAATTCAGTTGGATTGCATCTTGATGATGTTTAGGAGGCTATTAAAGACCTGGCTATTCTGCCAGGTCTGGAGGATGGTGATGATAGTTGAGTCCAGGTGTGTTAAAGCCATGGCATGTTGTTGTCATGTGACATATCACAACTTTTTTCCCTCACTAAAATGGGGGGGGGGGAGTCAGTGCATGACGGCTGCAGGCCACAGGTTTGACAAGTCCCTGGTGAATAGGTTGTTTTTCCTTTGTTTATGTCTTCAGACTAGTCATAGTTTCTTCTCTGATCCTTTTTTGCATTCTCATTTTTTAATTGCAAGCCACCCAGAGCGGTTGCAGGTCTGGGAGCTATTAAACTGTATTAATAAATAAACCAACCAATTTATTTATTTCCCCATTTTTGCTTCTTAAGGCAAAGCAATAAGCATGCAAAACACTCAAAAGCATTCATAAACAACATGATATAAATGTATATACATACAGAGGCTTCTACAGGTAATCCTTAATTTATAACCATTTGTTTACTGATTATTCAAAGTTAGCATGGCACTGAAAAAGACGACTTACAACCCCTCCTCGCACTTAGGACCACTGCAGCATACCCGCCACAATCCCGTGATCAACATTCAGGCACTTGGCAACCATCATGTATTTAGAATGGTTACATAATTGTGGGGTCATGTGATCACCATCTGCAACCTTTCCAGCTGGCATTTCACAAGCCAAGGCAATAGGGGAAGCCACATGTGCTTAATGACCATGTGATTCACTGCACTGCAATATTCGCTTAAGAAACAGGGCAAAAAGGTTGTACAATTCACCCCAACAATGGCAATTCTAGTCCCAATTGGGATCTTAAGTCAAGAACTACCTGTATACCAGTGGTGGTCAACCTGGTCCCTACCGCCCACTATTGGGCGTTCCAGCTTTCATGGTGGGCGGTAGGGGTTTTGTCCGATACTAAAGCACTTTCCTTTTTTAAAAATTTAATTGACTTCCCTACTTTATAAATCACCATTATTGTGGAACCGGTGGGCGGTTAGAAAATTTTACTACTAACAGGGAAACAAAAGTGGGCGGTAGGGATAAAAAGGTTGACTACCCCTGCTGCATACATTCCAATCTGGAATACGTATCACACAATCTGCCTAACAAAACACAAATTCTATGCTTGGTATCTCTGTGTCCCCGTGTGCCTTTTTAAAACTTGAATCTGAAGGATTTAAATAATACCATACCTCATGGGATCCCCTCCCTTTACTGGCTTGAATTTATTTATTAATATTTATATACATGTGTATGTATATATATTGTGTGTGGGGTGGACATTTAAACCAATACTTAAGTATTGCTTTATAGGTTTATACTTATAAAACGTACGCTAGACCAGGGGTCTGCAAAGTTGGCTCTTTTAAGACTGGTGGACTTCAAAGCTGGCGGGGGAATTCTGGGAGTTGAAGTCCACCAGTCTTAAAAGAGCCAACTTTGCAGACCCCTGCGCTAGACCAATCTTAGAGTACTGTTTGGGATCTCTACCATATGTCTGACATTAGTACGATCGAGAGGGTTCAGAAGTACTTTACGAGAAAATCACTTCTTTTGCACTCTTCTGTACACAATAGAATTCCTTACGCTTGAAATTCATGGTTTGGATAACTTGGGACTATGTCTCTTGCGGTCAGGCCTAGGTATTGCATACAAAACTGTACGTAGTAATGCTTTACCTGTAAATAGCTTTTCCTGTTTTAATTGCAATAATATACGCACAAAGAAACATAAATCGTTCTAAACCTGACTGTAAAAAATACTATTTTTGTAATAGAGTTGTCGAAGTCTGGAATGCTCTTCCTGATTCAGTTGTCTCAGCTACAGATTTTCACAGTTTTAGTCACCAATTGACTTCTGTGGGCCTCGCTTCGTACTTAAGAGGTCCGTAGAGGGCGCGTGCATGAGTGCACTAATGTGCCCATCCTCCCTGGCATTGCATTTTTATAATTATTCCTGTTTTTGTTTGACAGATTGCAATAAAATAAATAAATAAATAAGCAAATACCTTCTCAAGATCACTTAGTTTAAGGTGAGCTTCAGCTTCGTCTTCTTTAAGGAGAATCGTGTTCCAGGGAGACCATTCTTGCCACTTATTCCACCTGACCATGACCAAATCATACAGATCATCCCAAGCACTAAGAGCTGACTGAGAATCCCAGAAATGCTCAACCATGTAGTGTAAATCTTGCAGCTGCAATCCAAAAGCAAGAAGAGGGGGAAAAGAAATAACAAAAGTTAATTTAAAAGCTTACCACATTTATAAAGTCGTTGCTTTGAATGACTATTATTGCATGCCACATATAACCACTGCATTTTAATTACAGAGTGAAATGCTCTCAAGGAAACGATTTCTCCCCTCTCTTTCTTTCTGCAGTCCCTATGATAACACAGTCAGTTTATTTATTCCAGGGGTGTCCAAACTTGGGAACTTTAAGACTTGTGGACTTCAACTCCCAGAATTCCCCAGCCAGCGAATGCTGGCTGGGGAATTCTGGGAGTTGAAGTCCACACATCTTAAAGTTCCCAAGTTTGGACACCCCTGATTTATTCCAAAAGAGACACTGCATCAAATACAGGTTTTTAAGAAGTTTATGGTAAGATTTTTACGCAGATGGCTTTTTTCTGCTTCCTCTCTTGGCAGCTTGTGTGATCATCAACTTGCTGTTAGAACATTTTCTTGCTGCTAGCCACTTCCCAAATCCATGCTGTTAGTAAAGAATTAATGATCCGGAAATCACAAATAGAAATTGCACCTAATTAAATACAAAAGTTTGTCATATTCTACTACCACTGAATTTCTCTCTTTTTTGTAAATATATTAAAAGTTTGAATTTCTAGGTTGGAACTCGGCAATTTTATATCTAAAACGACACAATCCATATAAGTAACATTAGTAAAGCTTAAATAATGTGGCATTATGTTATAGTGTATTTTCTGCTATAAATAGCTGGCAAGTCACACTGGCTTAAAAATTATAAGTAAATAAATATGATGATTCATGATGTATATTTTAATTAGAGGGCTGGTTTTATTAATCATTGTGAGAAAATGTATTGCAAATGAGATAATGATGTCACATATAGTTTGACAACTATGAAATATCATAACATATAGTATAAGGTTGCCTTGAACTCCAATTTCATTAATGAATGTTGCAATAAGGTACCTAGAGAATAAATATAGCCACATGATTTGAGCAAAAGTGTTTCTTAATTGATCGGGATAGGTTCAATCCAGGGACATAAATCATTGATCTAGCAACCTCCTTGTAAAGACAAGTATCATTACCAGCAGGTTTCCATTCATGTATAATAGAAATCTGTTATCAAGAATATGCTTTAGATTCAGATATATTTTGGATCGAATCTTATATAGAGACATCTCAAGAAATTGAAATAAGACTCATCAATGCAAAACAGGATCTAAATTTTCCTGAAGCTTTCATAGAGATTCAAGTTTCAAATGAAAACAAACCAAAACCAGATCAATTTTCTCCTCAGGTGTGAGATAAAAGGTAAAGGGAGAAAATATGTGATGTACAAAGATGTGATTTATATCAAGACTCTCCAATCATAGTGCTTTGATTAAGGCAGGGGTGTCCAAACTTGGGAACTTTAAGACTTGTGGACTTCAACTCCCAGAATTCCCCAGCCAGCATTTGCTGGCTGGGGAATTCTAGGAGTTGAAGTCCACAAGTCTTAAAGTTCCCAAGTTTGGACACCCCTGGATTAAGGGGCATTGAATAATGTAAGACTATGCAACTATGCAATTCATTTTGCTAGATGAGTTTTAATTCACATGGGACCAATTCATTTTTGTTTTTAAAGTTAAATAAATAGGGCTTATTCCAGAGGTAGGTACTGGCAGTCACTACTGCCAGTTTGCTCGTGGGCATGCAGTGCGCATGTTTGATGTGCACTGCGCACAGATGCACAGCGCAATAAAATTTGTTCTGCGCATGTGCAGAAGCCAAAAACAAGACGGTAGCACCTATGGCACCGCCAGGAGAACCAGTTCGGGAGCATAGCAGTCTTGGGTCGCTCCTGGTTCCAGCAACCCATGCTGTAAAACCACTAGTGGTTCAGCTGAATCAGTCCAAACCAGTAGGAACCCACCACTGGCTCATTCACACATATTACAATGCCTTCTAAAACAATGCACATCTTAATTAAGCAAACCTGGGAATATATTGTTATTTCTGGATATTAATAATTATTTTATATTTTTTGCATTCAGATACAGATATTTTTCTATGAAAATGAGATTCCCAAATAATACAATTTCCTTTTTGAATTCTACATCATTATTTTTAGCACAGGACATTATTTTCTACTAAAATGCAGCAACTTGCAATTATGTTTATAACTGTGGATTAAATGTGTAATTGCTGTTTAGTAATGAAATTTAATTCTGGAACTTCATCATCTAATCCCTTTTGATGTTAAATTGTACTTAATATGTTTCAATTATTAAAGTTGTGCAGCAGAGTTAAATTTGTTGAACATAGCTTATTATTTACTTTTTTGTCCTAAAAATAAACAAAACCAAATACACTTTAAATTCACTATTCCTCAAAATATTCACAAATATTTATCTAGTATAAAGTTCATATTGGCTTGAGATTTAAATTAGGTAAATTAGAAGCCAGTTATGAGGAAGTTAAGATGACTCTATACAGAAAGTAGTGACATCAGCTCTGAGGTAAACCATGTGAAAGAGATTCTGGAACTACAAATGCTCCATCACCTTGATTTTCTTTATGCCCAGTAAAACTATAAGAGGCAAGTTCCAGATTACTGTATTCAAACAATTACTTCATATTGAGAATATTTTATTAGATATAAACCCAAGTTGTGCCAAAAACATATTTGTGGACTAAAACGCTACTCAAGTTGCATATTATTCACCGTCTCCTTTTTTCCCCTCTCTATTTTTAATAAGCATTTTTATTGTACATTTTTCTTTTTAATATATCACATTTCCAGTTTTGCAGTGGCAGAAGGTACTTGCTATATATCTAGTTCTTTTTAAGTATACATTGTTTTATGCATCCTAATTATAACCAATATTCTCTTAATCATACATTTATCTTTTAAATACATAATCTCTTTTAAATACATAATGTTGAACATCGTAGTTAGAGACCAGTGGTGGGTTTCTGCAGGCTCGCACCTACGCGCGAGAGCCGGTTGGTGAAATTTAGAGAACCGGTGAGAGGGGGTTCCACCGGCGTACCTGGAAGTAAATCTGGCCCGCAGCTGCCAGTGACCCAACGGGAAGGAAAGGAAGGAAGAAAGGAAAGAAAGAAAGAAAGAAAGAAAGAAAGAAAGAAAGAAAGAAAGAAAGAAAGAAAGAAAGAAAGAAAGAAAGAAAGAAAGAAAGAAAGAAAGAAAGAAAGAAAGAAAGAAAGAAAGAATGAATTTATCATCACAATTGAGTCCAAAATTTTGGTTGCTAAGCAAGAGCGTTGTTAAATGAGTTTCACCACATTTTAAAAGGTGGCCACTCCCACCCTGTCACATGACTGCCAAGCCACGCCCACAAAATAGGCCACACCTACAGAGTAGGTTCTAAAAAATTTGAAACCCACCACTGTTAGAGACATTATTTTCATCATTGTGCCATAACATTCTTTATATTTATCTTTCTCCTTCCCCCTCTCTACTTCCTTGTCCTTCCTTCTCCTCCCTTTTCCTCTTCTCCTTTCCCCTCTTCTATTCAGATTAACAGAGTTGGAAGGGACCTTGCAGGTCATCTAGTCCAACCCCCTGCCCAAGCAGGAGACCCTACGGTGGCAGTGGAGACCCCCAGACTTATAGTCATGGGGGACTTTAACCTGCCATCGTTGGGCGAATCATCCGTGGTAGCTCGGGAGTTCATGGCTTCCATGACGGCCATGGACCTGACCCAAGTAATTCAAGGCCCCACTCACGAGGGTGGACATACGCCGGACCTCATCTTTGTCTCGGGCCAATGGAAAAGTGATCTGGGTACAGGGGATATAGTCATCACACCCTTGTCATGGTCAGACCACTCACTTCTCCGGCTCGACTTTCCGACCGCTGCTCCCCTCCGCGGGGAGGCGGAACCAGAGTCACTAATCTGGTACCGCCCCAGGCGCTTGATGGACCCGGATGGGTTCCAGACAGCGCTTGGGCCATTTCCTGTATCCCTGACCCGCGCCCCGATGGAGGACCTCACGGCCGCATGGAATAGTGCGGCCGTGGGAGCCTTAGATCGGGTCGCGCCCCTGCGGCCTCTCTCGCGGCGGCGAACCACCCTGGCTCCTTGGTTCACTGTGGAGCTGCGGGTGATGAAACGCCGCAAGAGATGCCTAGAGAGAAGATGGAGGGCTAGCCGCTCTGAATCTGACCGGACACAGGTAAGAGCCCATTTACGGACTTACATTGTGGCGCTGAGAGTGGCCAAACGTCATCATTGTGCCACTCTCATAGCATCCGCAGAAAACCGCCCTGCCGCCCTGTTTAGGGTGACCCGCGACCTCCTTCAACAGAGGGAACGGGAAGCCCCGCTACAGGGTAGAGCAGAGGAATTTGTGATTTTTCTGCAGGAGAAAACCGCCCAGATACAGAGTGAGCTAACCCCCATTCATGACCCAGTGGGATGCCACGAGAGAGATCTTGTTTGGGAGGAGTTTGACTCCGTTACTTCCGAGGATATGGACAGGCTACGTGGGCGACTGCGAGCCACCACATGTTTATTGGACCCGTGCCCCTCCTGGCTTGTACTGGCATCCTGGGAGGTGACACGAGGCTGGCTCCAAGAGGTTGTCAACGCATCCTTGAGTGAGGGTTCCTTGCCTGCCTCCCTAAAAGAGGCCATGGTGAGGCCCCTCCTCAAGAAGCCCTCTTTGGACCCAGCTCTTTTGAACAACTACCGTCCAGTCTCCAACCTTCCCTTCTTGGCGAAGGTTGTTGAGAGTGTGGTGGCACAACAGTTTCCCCGTCACCTGGAGGAAGTTGACTATCTAGATCCGCGCCAGTCCGGCTTTCGGCCCGGGCATAGCACCGAGACGGCATTGGTCGCGTTGGTAGATGATCTCTGGAGGGCCAGAGATGGGGGATGTTCCTCCATCCTGGTCCTATTAGACCTCTCGGCGGCTTTCGATACCATCGACCATGGTATCCTATTGCATCGGCTGGGGGGGTTGGGGGTGGGAGGCACCGTTTTACGGTGGTTCTCCTCCTACCTCTCTGGCCGATCGCAATTTGTGCGTGCAGGAGAGCAGAGGTCGACCCCGAGACCCCTCACATGCGGGGTGCCTCAGGGGTCGGTCCTCTCGCCTCTCCTGTTTAACGCATACATGAAGCCGCTGGGCGAGATCATCCGTGGTTTTGGGGTAGAGTACCACCTGTACGCTGATGACACCCAGCTGTACATATCTACCCCAAACCACCCCAACGATGCCGTAGCGGTGATGTGCCAGTGCTTGGAAGCCGTGCGGATCTGGATGGGAAGTAACGGACTTAGGCTCAACCCGACCAAGACCGAGTGGCTGTGGTTTCCGGCTGCCCGGTTCAACCAGCTCTCTCCAACGCTGGCCATAGGGGGCGAACATCTTGCCCCTGTGGATGGGGCGCGCAACTTGGGTGTCCTCCTGGATACCCGGCTGTCCATGGAAGATCAAGTGACAGCCGTGGCCAGGAGGGCGTTTTACCAGGTTCGCCTGGTACGCCAGTTGCGCCCCCTATTGGATCGGGACGCCCTTCGCACAGTCACTCATGCTCTCGTGACATCCCGACTGGATTATTGCAACTCTCTCTACATGGGGCTCCCCTTGAGGTGTACCCGGAGGCTTCAGTTGGTCCAGAATGCAGCCGCGCGAGCAATTATGGGCACCTCCAGGTTTGCCCATGTAACACCGCTCTTGCGCGAGCTGCACTGGCTACCTGTCGTCTTCCGGGTGCGCTTCAAGGTGTTAATTACCATCTTCAAAGCGCTCCATGGCTCGGGACCTAGCTACCTGCGGGATCGGATCCTGCCCCATACATCCTCACGGCCGATTCGCTCCCACAGAGAGGGACTTCTCCGGGTGCCGTCCACTAGACTTTGTCAGCGGGCGACGCCCAGGGGAAGGGCCTTCTCTGTGGCGGGCCCAGCCCTCTGGAATGACCTTCCCCCCGATATCAGGACAACTACGGACCTCCGCTCCTTCCGCTTAAAATTAAAGACTCACTTTTTTCGTCTGGCCGGCCTTGGGTAGTCTCTTTTTAGGTTAGGGTTTTTTAGGGGTAATTTTTAGTTTATAGGTTTTAGCGCAGGATTTATTTAATTTATTTTTAATTCTGTATTTTGTACTTGTCTGTGTTTATTTGTATTTTTAATTGCCTGTGCCCCGCCTCGAGTCCCCTCGGGGAGAGAGAGCGGGATATAAATTAAATTATTATTATTATTATTACATGTGCCTCTACCTAGGATCGAACTCACAACCTCCCGCTTGTGAGGAAAGAAGTCGACCTCTAGGCCACAGCCTGGATTCTTCTCCCCACTCTTCCCCAAACTATTTCTTTAGTACTGTATTGACACAATACAAATCCTACCAGTTTTATGTCGTCTACACCTTTTTCTTTCATATATAACGGTACTTTCTTTTTACACACTGCATACCTGAAGTATAAAGGCAATCTTAGCACCGTCGTTGTATTTCATTTCAGACTCTCTGAGGTTTCGAAGCATCCGTTTGTACTTCAAAAAGGCTTCCCTCTTCCGAGCCTCGTTGTCCAGCTTGCAACACATACGACACCGGCCGATGGTACAAGAACTAACCGATATGGCGAAACTCGTCGAAGGTAGATATTTTTTGCAACCCAGGCAAAAATAGATGTTGTGATAGAGCTTCATTGGATCAGCTGGTACCTGCAAGAATGCTATTATAAGTTTTTTCTTTTCTTTTCACAATGAAGCATAAGGAGGTTTCTAACATCGTTGCTTTCAGTGGATGAAACTGAACTAAAAAGAGAAGATGAGCTAAAGGGTTTTCAGAAGAGGAACTGATCTGGATTAATCTGCAAATGTGAAATGTTGTGAAGATAAAATTGAACTGCACTGATAAAAAAATCTGTAAAAACTACACTTATACAAGAATGTGTGTTATATTTGAGCTCACACTAGGCTTCTGGATTGCAATGACTGAGACAAGCATGTTAATCCTTAGTATGTAATACTTCGCATTTTCAAAATTCGCTCCTATTAACCATAATTGCAATTTCAATTAGAAGCAACAAAAATAAATTGAATAAGTATTAATAGGTAACTTACCAACCAAGTTGGAATGGTCTACATTAACTGCTATCTCACTGTCAAGCTTACAAATTAGTTGCTCTATGGATTCATTTACTCACCTTTCATAAATTAGGAAGTGCACCCAAACAATTACTATGATGTAGCACAACATAGTAAACCTAGTGATTAAGAACATATTTTAGCTTTGGTATCTGTAGCTAAATTTTAAAAAGATAAATATTCTTTACATCAAACACTTTGAGAGGAATGTAATTATCCATACAAACCATAATAGTTTTGTTATATAGGTACTGAAAGTATTTAAATAGTCTATCTCTTTGCATATCAAATAGTCTAATTGCCATACTGATTCTCCATCAACTTTCTACTTCAACTTTTACAGGCAGTCCTAGACTTACAGCCATTCATTTAGCAGCTGTTCAGTTACAACAGCACTGAAAAAAACAGACTTACAACTGATCTCCACACTTACAACTGTATGATTCACATGATCAAAATTTGGGCACTTAACCACTGGCACGTATGTACAAGGATTGCAGCATCTCGGGTCACGTGATGGCCATTTGTGACCTGCCCAGCTAGCTTCCAATAAGCAAAGCTAATGGGGGAAGCCCGGTTCACTTAACAATTGCATGATTCATGTAACAGCTGGAGTGATTTACTTAACAACAATGGGGGGGAGTCATACAATTGGGCAAAACTCACTTAACAACCACCTTGCTTAGTAACATAAATTCTAATCCCACTTGTCATCATAAATCAAGGAGTACCTGTACTTTTATGATACCATTCGTAGCCAATTCCTAAATAAAATAAAAATGTTACAACAGCACTGGAAAAAAAAGACTTATAGCTGATCGTCACACTTACAGTATAGCTGACAGCATTCAGAGCCAATTTATGAATTAAATCAAAATGGATGTATTTCTCCAAATGCAAATTTCTTTAGCATAGTGACATTCCCTCCCACTCTGCTGAACCCCTAATTCCCACAGCACTGTTTTAAGCTTAAATATATTTACCCTTGTTCTAGGCTGTATTGCTATTATCTTCTTATCTTTCTTATCTTTCCTACTATCTTCTCCTATTGGTATCTTATGATTTATCATTTGTTGCTTGTATCTTATGATTAATGATTGTAACAATGATTTATGATCTATGATCTATTACTTTGTTGTTTGGATTGCACCAATGACAAATTTCTTGTGTGTCACACTTGGCCAATAAAGGATTCCATTCCATTCCATTATTTGGAAACTGCTTAGAGATATATGTTATTATAGGATACTTTGGGGGGGGGGGGAATCAATAAATAAGCAATTGTCTTGAAAACCATGAAGGAGGGTGATACCTGTGTAGTTAAAATGCCCTATTTAATTTTTCTCTATTGCATTTTCCAATGGCAGCAAATGTTTCTACTACCCAGCCCTCCAAGGCATTTTGAAGATACAATCAATGGTAGGATAATTGTCTTCACTGCTGTTGACTTTGGAATGGACACAAATGCCTCAAATCAATCAGGCAGCAATACGAATGCACAAATTTCAATGAGTCGGTGCCCTGCTTCCAGATGAAAGAAAATTTCATAGTAAGGGAAGAAGAAAATGTTCATAGAAAGGAGAATTTTATTCACTTTCACAGAAAAAGAAAATATAAATTATTATCCACCCATTCACCCTGCTTTTTAGCATGTACAAACCATATCTGGCTACTTCCAAGAAAGCTGAGTATGGTATAATATACTTATATGTATATAGGTTTCACTAACACTGCAATGATTGGATGACACGAATACTGCGATAAATGGATAGCCATTCAAGGCTGGTTTTCCTTATCATGTTTTCAGGCTTCAGTGTCCAGCCCTTAGGAGGCTAAGGTAAAAGGTAGTGCTCTACTTGCACCCAGAGAAAATCAGATAAGATTTCCGTGTATGCTGCTTACATAAGCAAGGAAAACCAGGCCACCTATTTTTACAGGTGTTCTGATATTGAGAAGAAACTGACTGAAGAATTAAGGTCGCCACTGAAACTTACTAGCAAGTTTAGGCAGAGATGAGGCCAATCTACTAGCAAGTTTCAGAAGATGAGGCAAGTGTGGAATCTGAAGGGAAAATGGCTTGCCTCCAGGCTCACTTCAAATTGGAAGTTTTGCAATTTGACCTACATGGCACCTGAATGAGGAGAAGATAAACTTCAGTACCTGGGGATAGCACTGTGGGAACAAAATGATATAATGTTCAAGCCAGATAAGCACAAATGTCATATGTGCAAGGGCTCTGGGTGTCATATTTACCATGTTTCCTGAAGAATCTGTCTTTTTGCCACAGTGCAAATAAAACTCTCTAAAAATGATCACTGTTAGGAATGTAATCCAACTGTTGGGTTGGCAATATATAAACCGTGATAGCAATACTGTCTCTTTAACTACTGCAGTAAATGTGATTGGCTGCTGTTTACTCAAGTGGCCATAAGAGGGAGCCAGAATCACTATTACATGCTGATTGTTAGATGCTGGCTGTTGTGTATGTCGAGTATTGATCAGCGTGGATTATTGTGAGTTGTGCAACTGTTAGCCAACTTTGTGTACTGAACTGTTTTATATGATTTAGGGCTTAAGTATCACCGGTGTATGAAGAAGTTTCTATACCTTTATTTTCTACGGAAGTAAACACCTATTTGTTTTACAATTCAGTGTCTGTGACTGCTAGTGTGGGTGTTCAGAATTATCTCTCTCGCTACGTTTCGTTGCACGCCTTCGGTATGCTAACAGGGTTTTTCCTAACAATCACCGAGGACATTATTTCAAAATTCACTTAGTTACAGGACAAATAGTGACTCTGTGTAGAGGGCAGAGGGAATACTCTTAAAGAAAGGAGGAAGAGCCATTCCCAGGGCAATAGACTCACAGAAGGGCCCTAAGCCTGAGCCAAGAAGGTAATCTGAGCAAACATCTTAGACAAGCCCCTCCCTAATTTATACAAAGATTGAGAAAGGGATGGGAGGAAGCACATTCCGACTTGTTAGGATTTTACTACTATAGCGTCACAGTAAAAGTAGTACTGACTATACGTCATTGGTTTTCTAATCTGATCTACTTCAAAGGATTTATATTCAATATAAAGGCAACCATCATCAGGATCAAATCCAATCCCAAAATTAGATGGGCTCCTCTTATGAAGTTCAAACTTCCTGTTTTCCCAAGTATTTTTTGAAGTTCTACCTTTTCATTAGCTGATCTATTATTGCTTATTATGCTATTATTTTACTATGAAATTTGTGTATGTTATTTATTTATTCACTTTATTGTTCTCTACTATCATGACATGTTAAGCATGTTGAATAACTACGCTGGGGTTAAGACAAATCTTTACTTTCATTAGCCTTCTTAAAAGGCACTGCAATATTATAATCCCAAGATCACATCAGGGAGAGAATTTAAAGAAATTGGGGAGATGGGGAATGTTTCTACTAACACAGAGAACAATGAGATCTGACTTTGATTTTACTGTTCACTATTCTATAGCAGAGATGGGAAAGTTGTGGCCCAGTAGAGGATACCGATTTACAACTCTCTTGTTATTGTCTGTGCTGGCTGGGGATTCTGAAAGCAAAATTTGGAGCACTCTAATTCTTTAACTTGCTATGCGTATTTATTTGCAAGTCCATTTTATTCAATCACACTTACATAAGGCAAATGCCATGTTATATTAGCATTATTTGAATTGTATTCAAATATTCTTCTTTCCTGTCTCCTAGGTGGAAGACAGCATCCTCCACCTGGCTGCCACAAATCATATCTGGCTTTCATGTCGTTTTTTCATACCGAATATCCTCATCTCATTTTCATTTCATTTTATTAAATTTATATACTCTCCCAAAAGGGACTCGGGGCGGTGCACAGGAAAATTAAAACCATTCATATACATAAATACAGATAATAAATATGTCATAAATATTAAAAACTTATTAAATTAACCCAACCTGTGCTAAAACCAATTAAAACCCCAATAAAATCTAATTCAATTTAAAACCAGTCAATAGTCTCGGAAGATTAAGCCAGGCCAGCTAAGCGAAAAAAGTGCGTTTTTAATTGTTGATGGAAGAGGCGGAGGTCTGTGATATTCCTAAAATTGGGGGGTAGATTGTTCCAGAGGGCAGGGCCCACCACAGAGAAGGCCCTTCCCCTGGGCGTCGCGAGCCGGCATTGCCCTGCCATTGGCATCCGGAGCACACCCTCTCTGTAGGAGTGGAGCGGTCGGAGGGATGTATGGGGTAGGAGGCAGTCTCGCAAATAACTGTTCTCTTGTGTTTTGCATATGTATTCTTTAGTTTATCAATTGTACTCTACAACAGGGGTCCCCAACCTTTGCAACTTTAAGTCTGAAGGACTTCAGCTTTGCTGGCTGGAGAATTCTGGGAGCTGAGGTCCTTCAGACTTAAAGTTGCAAAGGTTGGAGACCCCTGCTCTACAACAACAATAATGTACCATTTGAGATATTTATTTAACTAGCATCATATTCTTGGCAATTTATAATATAATATAATGAGTATGGTGACGCAATGATTAGAATGCAGTATTACAGGCTAACTCTGACGACTACCAGCAGTTTGATCCTGACCAGCTAAAGGTTGACTATCCTTCCAAGGTTAGTAAACTAAGGACCTAGATTGTTGGGGGCAGTATGCTTACTCTGAAACCAGTGGTAGTCAACCTGGTCCCTACCGCCCACTAGTGGGCATTCCAGCTTTCATGGTGGGCGGTAGGGGCTTTGTCCAATTTCCTTTTTTAAATTTAGTTGACTTCTCTACTTTATAAATTACCATTACTGTGGAACAGCTGGGCGGTTAGAAAATTTTACTACTACGAGAGATACAAAAGTGGGTGGTAGGTATAAAAAGGTTGACTACCCCTGCTGTAAACCATTTAAAGTAGTAGAATAGTAAAATACTATGAAGCGTTACATAAGTCTAAGTGCTATTGATATATAATAATATGCAATAATACTGCACTATGTATTAGAACATCTATAACAATATAACAATGCAATTAAATTGCATCTGGCATCAATGGCTCCACAATATTTTTCCAAAGGCTTCAGAAATGTTAGGTATTTGCCATTTTTTGGAAGACCATAAATGCAAGGCCATCCTTATCTTGGGGAGGTAAGCTGCTTCATAAGAGGATCCTGAGGTCCTTTCCCATCACAGCTCCTGGACAGGTACCTTGAATATCTGCTTTCTGACTACCTAGGCCAGGTGGGCATAATGTATCTGGCAAAGGTGATTTCTCCAAGCCCTGAACCATATAGGGCTTTAAGGTTAGTGACCACTACCATGAATTGCACTCACAAACACACTGGTAACCAATGCAACCCCTACAACCTCCATGCAATTGTAACATGGAAGTATCAAGAATAGTCAGGAATTCTATGAGCCATTATACTGTGGACCAGCTGAAGTTTTAGGACAGACTTCATGGTGGCTCTATAAGGAATATAAATGAGAGTTATCCATCAGTTGGACAGCTAATGGACTATTTAAACAGAAAAGGAATTCCATTTAGCTCCACGTTGCATTACATATATATGTAACGGAGGTGGAAAATACCTTGAGAAGTCGCGCAACCTCTGGATTAAAAAGTGGTGTTTTAATATACTGAAGAAATAATGTACAGATTCTTTGTCGAAGTCCTTGTAAATTACATTCCTTCACTGCCCTCATCATGAAGTCTGCTTCTCTATCAATTAATTCCACTATTTCTTGTGTGAGCTTACATTCATGCTCCTGAAAAAAATAAAGTGATTAGCAAAACATAGGCACACAGTTCTTTATACTGACTGTAATTCTTAATATGGTCTGCCAGTTATAATAGTTTACAGGCTGCAGGGCATCTAAAGTATTCAGAGAATGGCTTTGAAAACAACTGAGGAAGGGTCAACAAACAGTCAAAATGTCAGATACTGTTCAATATTTCAGAAACCCTTTGCTTTTAGAAATGTGAACACAGTACTTTTCTCAGCCATTAGTTGTGATCTTTAAGCACTTGATTATCTAAACAGATAGGTTTTATAGTAAGCTACATGTGAAACATCTTCCTTGAAATGAATAAAGAATTTTTGGAGGATTTTTTTTTTATTCAGTGAAAATAGGAAGGGAGGGGACCCAATCCAAACTAAGGACATGTCAAGGAGAATATGATTCCAGGTAGCATACAATCATAAATAAATCATAGCACTTCAAATGCCAATAACAAAAACACCATTAAGGAAAACAACAATCACACAATAGGGGCATAGCAACAATCTACTCCGCCTCCCAGAATATTCTAGCCTCCATGCGGGAAAAACATCCACATCTTCAAAGCCTTCCTGAAGGCCAACCAATCGGAGACAGGCAAATCTTAGGGGAGAGACCATTCCAGAGGGCAGGGATCACCACTGGAAAGGCATGCTTCCTCAGTCCTGCCAGGGATGCGCCCACTCTATTGTAATGTGTGGGATGGCCAGAAACCACCAGACACAGATGATCCTGCAAATATTGGAATTCTGGGCCATAAAGGTGGTAACCGGCATCTTGAATTGCATCTGGGAGCTTACTGGGAACCATGGCAGTTAGCAAAGTAGACGCGTTACCTCTACAACAATAAGGAATAAAGTCCTTAAGTACATATGGAGAACATCAAATATTTATTTCTAAGGGCTCAAGGCAACACGACACAGTACCTCCTGTCCAATTTTCTCTACAACAGAGGAGAATGGCTTGCTTGATATACACAAGAAGCTTCCAAAGCTGATGAGATGACTGAACCTCAATCTCCCTGGTTTTAGTCTGACATATGCATCACTACATACCGTTGATGTGTGACATCAGTGTGTGTATCAGGTCTGCTTCTAACAATAACCAGGAAAGAACGCACTCAAATCCATTTTGGAAGACTTAAGGTTACTTTTACTGATTACGAAAAGACAGCAGTGAGTTTCAAGCAAGGAATGAGATATTCAGGCGCGAAAGCATAGATATTAAGCATTGTCCATCCCCTTTAACTTATGCCCCCCAAGTTATTGTCCAATGCAAAAATCCCCTTGATGTCAGGTGGGTAGCATCTTCAGAAGCATCATCAGATTGGAATGTGAGACCGTTGGCCTTGGTCACTGGTGATATCAGCTTCTGGCTCCAAACACCTCCTGCAATATTCAATGCCCATTACCCACAGCCCCTCCCTCCCCGTTTCAATGGCAGCCGAAGCAAGCAGTAAAGCAGAGGCTGACAGAGTGTGTGTTTTTAAAACCTAGGAGAAACATACCTTCACTGTATGTTTCAGAGTCAACAGCACGTCTAACCGCTCATCCTGGGGAAGATCTTTCATACTAATGCTGCGATAGATTCCAAGTAGTTCCCTGGCCCGCAGTGTGAATTGCGTATCCATTTCTGTGGTTCTGCCATCAAATGCTTTCCATCTCCTTGGTTCTGCACACTGGAGAGAAAAAATAGAACCAATGATTATAAAACAAGAAGCAGCAGCCCATGAATAAAGTACAGGGATAGATGTTTACTGGAGGCTCAGTTGTTGCATTTACATATTTAGCAGTTCATTTTACCGTAGTCAATTAATAATTATTCTAAGAAATCAGCAATTACTGAAAAGTTTTTTGGATAAATTCTTATGAATAATTGTGAAATCCAGTGATTTATTGTAAATTTGTCATTTTGAACAATTTGTTAATGAACATAAACAAATTCAAAGGACAATACAAACAAATGGGAAAAAGACTTACTCACTTATACATTAATAGGTTTAACAGAATTCAGCTAGAACCAGCATCATCACATAATAGCAGTTTAATGGTGCAAATCTATTGATAGAGGTGAATACAACTTTTTTTCAAAATGAATCAGGTTCGCCAAATTCTTGAAATATGGAAGCCATAAACACTTTTCTGAAATAATCAATCTACTCTCAGGGATTCCATATTCTAGCACTGAAGATTTTACAGATTTTTCTGGCAATCATGCTTTTTAAAAATATGGATGGGCAGCAAACACATGAAAATAATATAAATAAATAGAGCTTTAGGTTTTCAATCAGCTAGGGGAAATGGAGAAGACTGGGAAAATAAAATAGTGAGAGTCCATTAATTTCATGCAGTTGATTTAAACCTGATGTTCATTTCGCATTGTCTTCGAAAAAGGTATTTGGAATCTGACTTTTTAGCACCTGTTAGAACCTCAGTGGCCTGATCTTCATTCACGAAAACCAATTTTCACAATTCTTTTCATAACAGGAGATGCACCGATGTGCACAAAAATTAGGTACAAACCTAGCATAATAATGACTATTCAAATCCTGGAGCTTGGATTGCTTAATAAACCTAGGTAATTTTAGACTTTTGATTTCATAAATTTAAGGCTTTTTCACACTACTATAGATATTGCTTGAGAATAAATGCTACTTTGATGCAGACAGGAGTAATAAATTATTTGTAACTAGCCGTTCCCGGCCAGAACGTTGCTGTGGCCCAGTCTGGTTAAATGGCCAACCAATCTGTGTGTAGATCAACACCTGAACAAACAAACACGTACACACAACCACCGTATAACCCCCAACATACCTACCTACCTACCGTATTTCTCCCTCTCTCTCTATCCCTCTATCTATCTACCCACCTACCTATCTTACTGTATTTCTCCCTCTCTCTATCCCTCTACCTACCTACCTACCTACCTATCTACCTATCTACCTACCTACCTACTGCTTTTCTCCCTCCCTCTCTCTATCCCTATAGCTACCTACCTGCCTACCTACTCTATTTCTCCTTGAATCTTATGGACAAAGTAATATGTCATCCTTTATGACATAATACCTGTGGCTCACTGCTCTCTCTGTATCCATCTACCTACCTTTTAAACAATTTTTTACATTTCCGTTGCGTGTACCCGGCACAGGTGTGACATCTACACAATCTATATATATCATTGGTGCCGTACCTGAAAGGAATGTTGTGTGAAAATTTGGAAGCGATCGGTGCAGTACTTTCGGAGATTAGTGGTTTTGAACAAACTCTTGTTACATTTTTATTTATATAGATTAATGAATTATTTAATAAAATAACAATAAAAACCAGCCTTGATGAATAACATGTATAGCATTTAGTCAAATAACCAGAAGGAAAACAACATAGTGCATTGAGTAACTGGGTTGCAGTAAACCTGTTTCAAACCAGGGACTAGTTTGAAACATATCAGTGGTGGGTTTCTGCAGGCTCGCACCTACTCGCGAGAGCCGGTTGGTGAAATGTAGAGAACCGGTGAGAGGGGGTTCCACTGGCGTACCTGGAAGTAAATCTGGCCTGCCGCTGCCAGTGACCCAATGGGAAGGAAAGGAAAGGAAAGGAAAGGAAGGAAGGAAGGAAGGAAGGAAGGAAGGAAGGAAGAAAGAAAGAAAGAAAGAAAGAAAGAAAGAAAGAAAGAAAGAAAGAAAGAAAGAAAGAAAGAAAGAAAGATTTTATCATCACAATTGAGTCCAAAATTTTGGTTGCTAAGCAAGAGCGTTGTTAAATGAGTTTCACCACATTTTAAAAGGTGGCCACTCCCACCCTGTCACATGACTGCCAAGCCACGCCCACAAATAGGCCACACCTACAGAGTAGGTTCTAAAAAATTTGAAACCCACCACTGATGCATATGGAAGAACCATAATAAACTGTGAAAACAGTAACTCTCTCCGGATTTTTTTTTTTTTTTTTTTTAAAGCAACCATGGCAATGCTCCTATCTTTTAAAAGCTCCTTTTCAGTATGACTAAATCTTCAGCCTTGGGTTACTCCTTACTTCCTATGTAAATGCAAGCGATGGAAGGAACACGGGTGGGTGGATATTAGGAGATTTCTAGTCCTAGCTTACAGCGATATTCTCTCTAACCTGTCTTGGCCTGTTTAATAAGCATGAGACGGGGCAGATTAGTACCTTGAAGCTCTCTTCTAAATGCCTTGGGCCCTTCCTGCTCTAAACTATGTGCTTGGGGAAAGTAAGGAACAAAGCTGACTGTGCTCTTTTTTTTTTTTTTTTAACTTTAGCAGTTCTATTCCCACAGCTCTATACATCTCTAGGAAGCTTGAATGCACAGGCACTGTTTGCTACTGGAAACAGAAGTCTGTATACACTATTAAGAAGCTCCTATTTTTCAAATTATATAAGCATTAAAAAAAACAGAAATAGAATTTCATAAATATGAATTTGGCAGATTCTTAGTGGGTTTAGTTCTATAATTAAATGAAGTGCAGATAATTGGAACTGATGGACTGAAGCCAAAACCAATTTTGAAAATTGATGCAATAGATTTTTTTGCCTAAGTAAATAAAATTCTACATCTTTCAATTAGAGCTAGCAAGCACTTGACAGAATCAGAAGCAAAATATTGTTGCTCCAGCATAATTAAAGTTCTATTAATTTGTTTTGTTGTGCATGCATGATAACCCAAACCTTTTATATATATATTATAGCTGGATACCCGTGCTTCACTATGAAACTATGTGATCGGGCTTGATTGGAACAGAGTTCTGTTCAGATGGAGAGAGGGAGTGGAATGTCTAAACTCTCAGCCCGCAGGCCGCATGAGTCATGTGCTGGCCACGCCCATTCCCGGTTTAGCGAAGGGGTAGCGTCAGAGCGTGTGAACATAGGGCAGTTGGAATGAAGTTCTTTTCAGGTGGGGAGGGGAAGTAGAATGTCTAACTCCTTAGCATCAGAGTGTGTTAATAGAAAACTGTATAAGAAATACTAATGATCGGATGGTCATTTTTAAAAATCCTTTCTTAGAGAGCACCTATTTATTTATTTATTTATTTATTTATTTATTTATTTATTCATTCGATTTATATACCGCCCTATTTCACCTAAAAGGGACTCAGGGCGGTGCACAGAAAGATAAAAAACCCACAATATACCAAATATAAAAAACAATTAAATTATTAGATCTGTGCTAAAATTTGAATAAATAATTAAAACCAATAAATATCGAATTAAAATATTCCCTAATCTATGTCAGGCTGGCTAGATGAAAAAAATGTGCTTTTACCATCCGACGGAAGAGGCGTAGGTCCGTGATGGTACAGACATCGGGGGGAAGGTCGTTCCAGAGCGTCGGACCCGCCACAGAGAAGGCTCGTCCCCTGGGAGTCGCCAGTCGGCATTGGCCGGCTGATGGTACCCTGAGAAGGCCCACTCTGTGGGAGCGGACAGGTTGAAGGGAGGAATGTGGTAGGAGGCGGTCTCTCAAGTAACCAGGACCCGTGCCATGGAGCGCTTTGAAGATGGTAACTAACACCTAGAAGCCAAGAGGGACCAGCATGCCAAATTTCACGTTTGTAGGATTCACAGTTCTGGAGATTTCGTGATAAGTGAATGGTATTTGGCTTTTATATATAAGACACTGTAAGCCAGTATTATGATACCCAGAGTAGCTAAACAGATTTAAAGTCACTGACCACACATTAATTTTTTTCTGCATACACAAAACATTTTAAAGAATGTTTCCCAATCTGGTTTGCTCCACCCTAGGATCAGTGCCTGCCCTGTATTCCCAAATATCACGGGACTCCAGAAACTCTCCTGCAACAAAGCCAGGTGGGTTTTTTGTTTTTTTCTTTTAGCAAAAAAAAAAGAGCGTGCTATAAAGTCAGCTTTGCAGGATTAATATTGCAGCTGAGGGATGTATACTTTTTCATGGGTGGGGATCCTTGCCTTGTCCCAGAACCTCCTGTTCCCTGCAACCCTACTCAAATCCAGGTTCTATGGTGGCTTGATATCATTCTACCTATGATTAGTAAACGGAACTTGAGGCCCTTATATTATGAAGAATTTTAGCAGGCTTTATTAAACCAAGTTGAATAATAATGGGTTTGCTTATTAAGAAACCCATGATGGACTTCTATAAGTGCAACCTGATAGGTTCCCGAATCTCCGAACCTCAACTCCATAAATCAGGCATTCTGAAATGTTTCCTAATCCAACTTTTCAATATGCAGAATAGATTGAAATCCGGAGAAATTGCTTGAACATCCTAAAATGTCAAAATTGCTCTACTTATGCAGTAACTACCCATCTTTTATTACATAAACGTTCTTCCTGATTGCTCTTTCACACCAGCTTTTGGGCAGAGAGCCCATTTTTAGGATGCAGGTGTGAACTTGATATACATTTGCCTGACTCCAAGCAAGGCGTTAGCAATACATACAGGTAATACCACATATATATGCTTTATATGCCACATACATCATCTTTATTGTTATTAATTAAGAACTAAAACTTAGGTTATGTAATGAACAAGAATATATTTGCTGTTTCTTGTCTCAGATAAGACACATACACACATGAAGCATGTTGGGAATAACATATCTTGAACCTAAAGTTTATACCTTTTTGAACAATATTGTAACAATTTAGTAGATGTCAGCTTTCTCTGAACAATATGCTTTTGATATCTAGTTTTGTGGCAACTGCATATGTCGTGAGCGTGCTTTTAACTCTTTTTAGTTTTTAGTTTTAGTTTTATTCATACTTATATCCCCCACCCATCTCTCTCAGAGGGACCCGGGGCGGCGCACAGGAAAATTAAAAACAAGTACAAATATACAAAATACTCCTAAAACAACATTAAACTCAAAACCCTGTGCTAAAACATGATTAATATCCCACAAATTAAAACTTCGGCAAACTAATACTCAGTCGGAATAAGGTGGTTCACGCCACGCTGGCTAGTTGGAAAAAATGCGTTTTTAAACGCTGGCGGAACAGGCGGAGGTCCGAGATGACACGGAGTTCGGGAGGCAGGGTGTTCCATAGGGTTGGGCCCACCACAGAGAAGGCCCTTCCCCTGGGCGTCGCCAACTGGCATTGCCCGGCCTACGGCACCGGGAGAAGACCCTCTCTATGGGAGCGAATCGGTCGGAAAGACGTAGGGGGCAGCAGACGGTCTTCTCTTCTGTTTTAAGCGTTCATAACCTTTTAAAATAATATTATTACTGGACCTGAAAGGGATCTCTGCAGCACAATATTCAACACTATTCTTCCTCCTGCTTGAAAAGAATCTCTCTCTCCATTCAATTAGTCAGTAATTCCACTAAACCTTTGCTGTCTTCTTACCCACATTAAAGCAGACACACCCTCTGGTTCTCCCTAAATATACTATTGCTTAGTTTCTGCTGTTGTTCAAAACAATCCTGAGAGTCAATTATAGTTAGATAGCTGTCTCTTGCTGTGGGATGGGAAAGGGAAATTTTTGTTTATTAAAGTAAGATTTCTGCTGATTAAACTGGAGTTAACTACTAACTGCTTCTTCTATCTAACTTTCTCTTTTAAGCAGGGAATTGGATTTAGAGCATAAACTTGGTAAGGTTTCTCCTGATACAGACGGTCTCTAGCAGGAGAGAAGTCTTATGGGGGAAACTGAAGAATAGAAATGAAGCAATTTTAAAATTAGGGGAAATAATATTTATGGATATTGCATTGTATTGTATTATTGTATGCTGTGAATTTGGAAGGTCAAAGCTTCTAAGTTTATTTCAAGTAAAGTGTTGGCTGCTAGTGACATCTAGTGGTGGCTAAGCAATTTAAGACATTAGCCCTAAAAATAATATTTTCTTATTCTTAGGTCTTTTCCTTATCTACTGCTCTATTGTTATAATTCGAATTTGAATTATTTGCTATTATTCCAAAGTAATGGTGAATTTATTTACTATCTCTACATTCCTACTTTTAATTTCAGTCTGACGTTGCTTCCAATGAAGAATTCATCTTAACGTTAGAACTAAGTTATACCATTATAAGATAATACTAATATACAAATGAAATACTTGGGTATTTAATTCAAATCATATATGTGAGTAGAGCCAGCTGTCCTCTGAAACAAAAATCACACACAGAGTACAATGCAGAACAACAATTTAAATTTACAGTTTACTTTATTTACTACTTTTGGCTTAAAGTATACCTGATAATTAGAATAAAAGAATCATAGCCTGGAGCTAGAGCTCACTGCTGGCTCATATTTCAGTGGTAGCCCACCAAGACACCTAGATCCCTGTCATGATTACTTCTGTGGAGATGGGTGCTGCCTATTCTGAACCTGTGCATTTCTTTTTTCCTGCCTAAATGAAGAATATTATAATATTATAATATTATAATATTATTATAATATTAGAAGAATATTATTATTATTCTTCTCGCCACTGAACTGCATCTTGTTGAACAAGGCCCAGTGCTCGTGTTTGTCAAGATCCTTGCTAGAGATTTGAAAAGGAATTAGGCCACTGAAGCTTAAAAACGAGATAAGAAAAGGATTGCTATTAATTATCTGACATGTTACAACTTCAAACTATCCAGCAGCAATAGGAGCTACACAGGAAAGTCAGACCAAAACAAAATTCTTTTCTTGAGATGCAACTACCAGTTTCTTCACTTGAAGAGAAAACAGGATGATGGGTATAGCTAATTTTTTAACTATAGTTAATTAGTTAATTATTATTATTGTATTTAATTATTGGGAATGCTATTTTAGTTTAGCTAGTTTTATGGGGAATTTTAGCACAGGCTCAGGTTTAATTTGTTTTTAAAAATGTCTGTATATATTTATTGTCTTTTATTCTTTCTGTGCACCGCCCCGAGTCCCTATGGGGAGAGGGAGCGGTTTATAAGTATTAACTTATCATTATTATTATTATTATTATTATTATTATTATTATTATTATTATTATTATTATTATTATTATTATTATTATTATTATTAATTTACTTGATGCTGCAGTCTTCCCCTAAATATTCCTGCAGTAGAGCCAAAGGGATCGGGTGTTGTAACAGTGACAGAAATAAGACATTGTAGAATATAAATCCTGGCAACGTGAATGAAATGACTATAATAAATTTTACCCCACGTGCCTATAATACAGTATGAATTAAAGGTCAGAGAGGGCATAGTTAGCATCGTTTTCAATAAGATGATGTAATTAAGTAAATTAAGATGTAAGTGGTGGCTTCTCTGTTCATAGGTGAAAAGGAATTCTCATCAAATTTATGAGTATACATAAAGACTTTTAATAACCATATCTAATGAGCCAATTTTACTGCCAGACATGCATCAAGCCCACAAATCATAACTCCAACTGGTAAGTTAATTACTGTGCTTTTCTTCAGTATGTTTTAAGTTTGCAAATGTTAATTTGGGTTTTTGAACTCTGGGTGCACTAAGACAGAAATTATCTCTTTTTATCTATTTATTGTATTTTTATCATTGTTGGTTTTAATTTCCTGTGCACCGCCCTGGGTCCATTTCGATGGAGAAGGCGCGGTATATAAATCGAAATAAAGTGAAAGTGAAAGTGAAATCTCGCTGACCTTTTCCAGAAAGGAAAGGATTGCTTTCTCGTGGTTGTCTTCGGCTGCATTTAGTTTGTGTCTCCCAATGCAAGCAATCAGCTGGGTCTCTTTTTCTAGAAGTCCACAGAGAGCTGCTTTCCGTTCAGCTCCACTGAAAGTTTGGTTGATGCCCTCAAGTTCCTCTTTTCTCCATACTGTATCAACACACACACAAAAAAACACCTTGGTTAATTTTTTTTAGCTTTCATTTCTTGATTAATCTTCACCGAGCATTAATACAAAATGAATCTTTTAAATAGTCAGGTCCTAATAAACAGGAGCCATGCGAGTTGCTATTTGGTTAGTCTAAATCAGTGTTTCTCAACCTTGGCGACTTTAAGTCCTGTGGACCTCAACTCCCATAATTCTAGGAGTTGAAGTCCACAGGACTTAAAGTCGCCAAGGTTGAGAAACACTGGTCTAAATTATTATTTACTACTTAAGTGTTCTCGTGGAAGCCAGCTTCAGGTTACTCTAATCAACTTCATAATATGAGAAAGTTTTTCTGTAATACAATACAATACAATACAATACAATACAATACAATACAATACAATACAATACAATACAATACAATACAATACAATACAATAGCAGAGTTGGAAGAGACCTTGTAGGTCTTCTAGTCCAACCCCCTGCGTGGGCAGGAACCTTATACCATTTCAGACAAATGGCTATCTAACATCTTTTTAAAGACTTCCAGGGTTGGGGCATTCACAACTGCTGGAGGCAAGCTGTTCCAGAGGTTAATTGTTCTAACTGTCAGGAAATTTCTCCTTAGTTCTAAGTTGCTTCTCTCCTTGATTAGTTTCCACCCGTTGCTTCTTGTCCTGCCCTCAGGTGCCTTGGAGAATAGTTTGACTCCCTCTTCTTTGTGGCACCCTCTGAGATATCGGAACTAATATATACAGCTCTCGTGTTATTAGCAATATGTAATAATGCAGCTAAAAAGAAAGCAGATATATAGGTTTGCAACTGTGGATAAGTAAATTCTATCTCAATAGCCAGATTATACTTCAAGTAGGAACAATCTATTTGCTTTCAGGCCAATGATATTGATGATATTTCTATATGAGATTATTTGTGGAGGAGTGCAGGAGTTAGACTAGGACACTTTTTGGATATTTGCTTCTTCATTATGGAATAATTTTACCTCAGAGTCCAATGGCATAGTCTCTAATGATTTTTAGAAGTGCAGTCAAAATGGAAGTGTTCTGTAGAACATCTGATCTGTAATATTCCCAGGAGTGGCAACTAAACAGGCACATTCGTTTTAACGAGAGACATCTTTAACAGTTATTATTTTTATGGACATATGCTGTATTAATATGTGAAAACAGCTAAGAGTCTCTGTAGAATTGGCATCATAGAAATGTTAGAGTGTATTAATAGAGCCAAGCTGGTCTAGTGATTAGTGATTAAAGCACTGGTCTAGGGATTAAAGCACCAGTCTAGAAACTGGGAAGCCACGAGTTCTAATTCTGCTTTAGTCATAAAAGCCAGCTGGGTGACTTTGGACCAGTCACCCTCTTTCAACCCAATTCATCTGACAGGGTTGTGGTGGGGAAAACAAGGAGAGGAAGGAGTGTTGAATATGTTCTCTGCCTTGACTTGCTTCCAAAATGAATAAAGAAAGGATACTAAAAAAACGAAATGCACAGGTACAGTATAGGTGGGACCTTGCTCAATAGTAGCAACTGTGAGAGGGATCTAGGAATCCTAGTGGACAACCATTTAAATAGGAGCCAGCAGTGTGCAGCAGCTGCCAAAAAAGCCAACACAGTTCTACGCTGCATAAACAGAGGGATAGAATCAAGATCATGTGAAGTGTTAATGCCACTGTATAGTGCCTTGGTAAGGCCACACTTGGAATACTGCATACAGTTTTGGTCGCCACGATGTAGAAAAGACGTGGAGACTCTGGAAAGAGTGCAGAGAAGAGCAACCAAGATGATTAGGGGACTGGAGACTAAGACATATGAAGAACGGTTGCAGGAGCTGGGTATGTCTAGTTTGATGAAGAGAAGGACCATGGGAGACATGATAGCAGTGTTCCGATATCTCAGAGGGTGCCACAAAGAAGAGGGAGTCAAATTATTCTCCAAAGCACCTGGGGGCAGGACAAGGAGCAATGGGTGGAAACTAATCAAGGAGAGAAGCAACTTAGAACTAAGGAGAAATTTCCTGACAGTTAGAACAATTAACCTCTGGAACAGCTTGCCTCCAGAAGTTGTGAATGCCCCAACCCTGGTAGTCTTTAAGAAGATGTTAGATAGACATTTGTCTGAAATGGTATAAGGTTCCTGCCCACGCAGGGGGTTGGACTAGAAGACCTACAAGGTCCCTTCCAACTCTGCTATTGTATTGTATTGTATTGTATAGTTAATTAATTTTATCAAACCCCTATCTTATATTTGACTGAGCATGTCACAGGTTTACCAGGCCTTCTGGGTCAGCATAATTTGGAACAGTGCAAAAATTATAACCAAATGTGAAGGGCTAATAAGCAATTCTACTTTAGCATTTGAGGCCTTTGCTAAAGAGCTTTTCGAAACTTCCAGTTTGCTATAAAATTGCAAAACAGCATTTTATATATACCGTTTCCCTGAAAATAAGAACTATCCCCAAAATAAGCCCTAGCATGTTTTTATGCGTGAGCCTAATACAAGACCTACCCCCCCTAAAATAAGCCCTACTTAAGAGCCTGCACAGCCAGCCAGCCAGCCAGCCTTTTTGTCTGGTTGCTTGTGGTGCCGCGACCATGAGGCGATGTGTGTGTGTGTGTGGAGATGCTCCATGTGCCCCACAATGGCTTACCTCAAGGCCCCCACACCCCAATATTTGCCTTGTGGCGGCAGCACCAACAGCCGTGTGCAACAAGAATCCACAGGGCCCTAGATCCATTTCTTCTGCTTGCTCACAGTTGCAACAGAGCAGGAGGCCGAGTGGTGTGTTGTAGCCGCAGCCTTGTGGTGAGGCAGGTGTCGGGGCATGGACGATCTGTCTGAGGGGCCCCTGAGGTAAGCCGGTGTGGGGAATGTGGGGACGCTCTACCGGCACTGGTGGCTGCGGCACAGGTGCATTGTCCGGCCTCCTGCTCCATTGTGGCCACGAGCAAGCAGAAGTGGGCTGGTGGCCGCGCAGGTTCCTGTTGAATGGGGCTGCTTGGAGCTACCGCCGTGAGGTGAGGCAGGTGTAAAGGTGTGGGTGGCCTGGCTGCAGGGGCCCAGGGGTAACCCAGTGTGGGGCACGTGGAGCAGCTTAAGCCTCCTTGCCCCACAGCAGTGGCACTGGCGGGCCACGCAGCCTCCTGCTCCAATACGAGCAAGCAGAAGAAATGTGCCTCCTGTAAATGAAAAAAATAAAAATAAAACGTGCCTTGAAAATAAGCCCGGGTGCTTATTTCGGGCCCCCCAAAAATAGATCTGGTCTTATTTTCAGGGAAAGGGACATTTATTTTTAGATTTATATTCTGTGGTTCAGGAGTTTATGGTGACCTAAGGTACATATTTATTTTATTTTATTAGACTCTCACCAAAAAGGGACTCCGGGCGGTGCACAGGAAATTAAGAGCACAAATATAAACATATGCAAAAAGAAGAAATACATCATAAATAATCAATAAAATCTTATTAAATTAAACAATACCCTGTGCTAAAATCAATTTAAAACTCATTTGTTAAAACTTTAGTTTAATTTAAAACATAGCATTCCTTCTTCCCATTTTTGCCCAACGCAGCTATCTTGTGTTTTAGGGTGGCCTGAATATAAATATGATCTCATCTTCCCAGTTGCCAGTCCAGCATTGCACTACAAAGCCTGTTAAAGAAATGACGCAATTTTTCCAAAGTTTACAAATGTGAATCCTACAATTATGTGACTCCAACCTGTTATTGTTTCCCTTTCCAAAAGGAAGTGTGTACATAGTTACACAGGACATTTCATGAGTCAATGACCAAAGTGTCTATCCTGAAGGTTATGATGATGAATTAAAGATGTTGCCCACGAAATGGGCATAGTTGTTGACTGTATTTGTGATAATCTCATTCGTGTTCTACCTTACAAACTAGGACAAGGTTGAGACAACTTCTGATATTAAATACTTCTCCCTGTTTAGAATTATTGTATCATTATTACAAGGTTTTTTAAAAAAATATTGCGCTACTAATGTATTGCTCATTTAAATAAAAACATAATTCTAAAAAAATCTTTAAAGATCCACAACTTGTGTTAAAATATAGAACACATCATTAAAAATGAAGCTCACATTTTGGGAATTTGCATATAAAAAGCCTGCACCAAAGTCATTTACATATTGAAGGACAAAAGCATAGGGATTTCTGTAACTTTCCTGGCCAATTTTAAGAGCTTTAGCATACTTTAGCATACTTTAGCAATGTGAATTTAAAAATTATTATAAAAGTGTTGCATAATTTGTCATTATTATTGGGGGGGGGGGGACAAAATAGTAACAAAATAGAATTTTATTTTCTATTCCATATTAGTCTTTTAAATCAGTCTTTTAAAATATATTGAATTGTCAAAATATTCCTCTTCCTCAATTTACTTCCCCAAAGTGTACCAAAGAACACCAAAGTCCAAAAATATAAATATATTACAATCAAATGGTAACAAATTTGCGGTTCCAATAACTGTCCTTTTAGTTAGCATTCCTAAAGAAATAGTTACAGTATTTAAATAGGCTAAATAAGTATGTGCAATATTACATTGATTTATTTTAGTTTCAGCAGATTCTTCTTTTACTATAGTCATCTATCATCAAGTAACTGAAATGTTAGTGATGTTAAAAGATGTATTATCCTTTTAATATGTTTATTGATCTGCTCCATTTCTACTTTTTAAATGCTAAAAATAGAATATTAGTTCTTCATATGTATCATAAGCTTTGTGATTGTAGCAATTTTCTTCCTTGCTATAACCACACAAATATTTCTAAAGTAATTATGTTCCTAAACTGTTGTAAACTTCATATGTCAGAACGAATTAGGCTACATTTCCTTAACTGTTGATGGCCAAATGATATGTTACATTTTATATTATCACTATATATTAGACATATATAGTGTTCATTTCACGAAGAACTATGGCAGGGGTTGGGACCTATGGCTCGCGAGCCAGATATGGCTCTTTTGATGGCTGCATCTGGCTTGCAGACAAATCTTTAATAAAAAAAAAGAGGAAAAGGGGAAATTTACCTTGGCTGTACACCGCCCTGAGTCCTTCGGGAGTAGGGCGGTATAAAAAAACTAATAAAACCTAAGAGAAGCTCATTCCGTAAGGCTTGGATAATAGCTACAATACTGGAAAACTCTGAAACTTTGCTGAGATATCTCACTTGAGCTACAGTTTTGCATCTAATCTGCCATAAACATTGGGGGTGGGGTAGGGGTGGGTTTCTGCAGGTTTGCACCTACTCGCGAGAACCGGTTGGTGAAATTTAGAGAACCGGTGAGAGGGGGTTCCACCGGCGTACCTGGAAGTAAATCTGGCCCACCGCTGCCAGTGACCCAACGGGAAGGAAAGGAAAGGAAGGAAAAAAGGAAGGAAGGAAGGAAAGAAGAAAGAAAGAAAGAAAGAAAGAAAGAAAGAAAGAAAGAAAGAAAGAAAGAAAGAAAGAAAGAAAGAAAGAATTTATCATCACAATTGAGTCCAAAATTTTGGTTGCTAAGCAAGAGCGTTGTTAAATGAGTTTCACCACATTTTAAAAGGTGGCCACTCCCACCTGTCACATGACTGCCAAGCCACGCCCACAAAATAGGCCACACCTACAGAGTAGGTTCTAAAAAATTTGAAACCCACCCCTGGGGTGGGGGATGAGAGAGTTTGTGTTTGCTTATTGGCAATGAAGAAATTGGATACTTACATTCTAAGGCATGATAAAGTAATTCAAAATCATCCTTTGTTCTGGGATGCATTCTTCGATTATACTCCCTTAGCAATTTTGCTTCCCTCTCTCTCTGCTTTCTGAGCTCCTCTTGCCTTTCCCATTCCAGTCTCAATCTTAATTGTTCTTTTAGCTTTTTTACCCATTGAATAGCTAGCCATCGTCGATAATAGGTTTGGATTATAATGGTCTACACATAGGGAGAAGGAACGAAGGACAATTAGCATTTGTAGAAAGCGCAAAGCACTGAAATATTTCTGCAAAAAACAGCGATTCTGTCAATCAAGAATTTCACGACACACTAGCGAATTTTAAATATTTTTCTCTCGAAAAGAGTTTTAGCCACCCTTCAGCATCTGACTGGCCACCAGGCAAAGTGTTGGGTTGTCACGCAACAGGTGTCAAGAGTTAAAGTCATTACTTTAGAAAATCTTCAACTCATTCTTTGATGCAAACTATGATTCAAAAAATATCAAAACGGCTCTCCCATTACCTAGCACTGGAAAAACGGATATTTATTGGTTCTTAAATTTTTCTTCATTTTTTATAAGAAGGGGATAGTCATTCATAAAAGTTAAAGCAATTAGAGGAAATGCAGCATGCCAAAGTTCATAAAAAAATCTGTTCAGAATATTTAAAATTGTCAGGATCTTGGTGTTCATAAGCTTGCTTCTTCTCTGAGGTTTTCGTGCCAAATTAGGTAATACTGCCTCTAATTCATCCTTAACATACTGTTCCTTAACATTTTTAGAACGTTCTAACATTCAACAACAACAAAAAAGAAACTTACAATGAAACTAAATGATATGACCAATTAACAACAAATCCCAACTTTCTCCCCTAACCCTAACCCTCTTCCCATCTTTTAATTGGCCTTACAGTGTCTGGCTTTTTGTATTAATTTCTTTATATTTTTAGTTTAAATAGCTTTTACCTTTAATGACTGTAAAGCCACCCAGAGCTACTCTGAGGTAAGAGGGGAGGCCTATAAATTTTACAAATAAATATTTTCAAAAAAAAATATTTTTATTTTTTATTTTTCAAATTTATACCCCACCCTTCTCCTTGCAAGCACCCAGGGCGGCGCACAGGCAATATTAAAAATCATAACAAAATTACAAAAATACACTATTAAAAACTATTAAATTATGTCCCGTGCTAAAAACCTTAAGAATTAAAATTTATACAAATAAAAGTCAGAAACGGGGGGTTATGCTAGGCCGGCTTGTTGGAATAAATACGTTTTGAGATGTTGGCAGAAGAGGCGGAGGTCCGAGGTGGTGCGTAGATCGGGGGGTAGGTCGTTCCAGAAGGCTGGGCCCGCCACAGAGAAGGCCCTTCCCCTGGGCGTCGCCAACCGGCATTGTCTGGCCAACGGTACCCAGAGAAGGCCCTCTCTGTGGGAGCGGATCAGTCGAAGGGATGTATGGGGCAGGAGACGGTCTCGTATAGGGTGAAAACAATTGGGTGAAAATTAGGGTTTGCGTTTTCTGATTACACTCTCTTACAATCTGCAGAGCTCATTCTGATTTGAGAATGGACAATTGCATTAAGCAACTAAAAGTTAAAGAACAACAGTTTCGTCCTCTCCTTTTCCGGCATAGCTGGTATGATTTCACCCAATTATTAACTTGGGGCCAGAACCCTGAAGGTTTTTGAATCAAAACAGGAAGTTATTTTTGTCTGAAATGGTGTAGGGCAAAATACTAACCTTTTTGCCATCGCATGCCAAATGGGGGGGGGGAGCGCAGGAAGGTTTGTGTGCGACCCCCATGTGCATACGCGCACAATGCCCTCCCTCCCCCTGCTTTTGGTGCGCAATGGACTCATTTTTCTAACTTGGGGCCAAGAGGCTTTCTGGGAGCCTGGGGAGATCGAAAACGGTCTCCCCCGTCATCTCTGGAGGCGCTCCAGAGGCTTCAGGAGGCTTCCCTGAAGCCTCTGGAGGGAGAAAAACGGCCCAACGTGCAAACTGGAAGTCCATTCTCAAACTTCCAGTTTGCATGTTGGGTTGTTTTTTGCCCTCTGGGGGCTTCAGGGAAGTCTCCAGAGGGCAAAAACCAGCCGAAAATGAAGGCCGAAGTCAGCTGGCCAGTGTGCGCATGTGAGCTGGAGTTGACAGGGCAACACCTCGCATGCCCTAACAAATGGCTCCATGTGCCACCTGTGGCATCACATGTAAAGGGTTTCCTACCTGAGCAAGGGGTTGAATTGGAAGACCTCCAAGGTCCCTTCCAACTCTGTTATTCTAAATATGGATCCAATCCCACCTTGGGTAAATTAAAAATCTATCCCAGCTTGCCTCTGATTGGGGCGTCATCCTGAGCCAGAACATGATAGTCACTAGATTTGTGAAGTGGTAGGGATGAAAACCACTGCCATTTATTAAATAAATTCTCAACTCTGTGAAAACTTTGTTGTACTCTGATCTTTAGTACAATCTCTACTATGTTCAGTGGCACTTAATTTATAGAAAAATGCAGGTTTAAGGAGGGGGCCCTGGAACTGCTTGTAGATTTGAACTACTTTTTTTTATATTCCAATGAAATTATATTTTGTGCTCAGTTCCCCATTGCAGGGTGAAAGGCATTTTATGTGTTATATATATGAATGCCTCTTTTGCCAAAGTATAACATCGGCAGCATAAGAGATCCTGAATGGCAGCATCTTAACTGATAAGTATCTCACTAACACAAAGGAAATGACAATAAGTATTTCAGAGGTAGTAAATGTGAAATATATTTAAATCTATCATAATGTTAGGATTAGATGAGTTCATGGAGAGTTTAAGGACGATTTCATGGAGAGTTCAAGGATTAGACGAGTTCATGGAGAACAAGGGTATCCATGGCTATCATGATGGATGCCTAAGGACACCCTCCGGGTTGGAAAGATAGGCAGGATATCTCTCAATGCCATTTGCAGGGAATCATAAGCAGGTGAAGACATCTGCTTGGGAAGACCCTGAAGCAAATGGGGAGCCACTGTGGGAGACAGAATGCTGGACTGAATGGGCTGTGGCCTGTTCCAGCAAGGCTATTCTTATGTTCTTATGTAATGTTGTAGAAAATATTTTGAACATTTTCTGATCATTTTAATCTTATGGAATACTGAAAATAAATCCTAAAGTACTTGTAACTCATAGCCCAGTTTAAGAATCAGTGAAAGGTTGAGATGGTCTGCTAGAAAAACAATCAAAACTATCAGTTGCTTTAATTGGGCTTTGCACATTCTTTGACAAATAAATACAATTGTCCATAACTTCACTACTATATACACAAATACTTTCAAATGTAAGCTACCTACTTCTCAATTTTAGGATATTTAAACCAAAGAGGTGCATTAAAAGGAATTTGGAACTTGTTTTGAAATGCCAGATTCAAATTTCACACGTTAAGTTTCACATGTCTGAACCACACGGCAATCTCAAAGACACAGACGTACAGAAATACTCAGGGGAAGGTATGATACATCAAACTGGAGGAAGGTAGGAGGCATGCTGTTCCTTTAACCAGCCCACATAACTTGCTTAACTAATTAATTTAGTTTGGGCTTATTTGGAGCTAAGTTATTTGCAAGAATATTTCAAGTGACAATAAAAATGCAGTCCTTGTAGAGTCAGTGATATATGAGTGCGATTAAAATAAATTGGGTATATACATACATAAACCCAACTTAGATGAACGGCTTTAATCACAGAAAAATATGCAAAACTGCAATATTTTTTTAATGACAATAATTCAGTTGATTGTATACTTACCGCCTTAAGTCGTCGTGAATGATACTCTTCAGCTGTCACATATGGCTTTGGTTCTATAAGCTTATCAGTGATATTTGACACATAAACACCAATTTTTGTCATTTGTGTAGAAGTTGTATTTGTGGTCTCTAGTAATTTTTTTCTTTCTACCACTGTCTAAAAGAAAATATTAATTTTAAGAAGGTTGAGCATTCCCTGTATAAATTAATTAAGCTGAATTAAAAACCAATTTGTGAATGTGTTTAATTAACAAATATATAGAATTATAGAATGGAATTATTTAATTATCATCTTCTAATAAACTGGAACATATTTAACTTCTAGATCAATTTTTCTGGCAGGTATTTCGGGGTCTTCATTCTTTATGAACGTATCTGGGCTGACCTACTACTTTGTATTCTCTGTATAAATTAATTAAATTGATCAAAAGCTAATGTATGAATACAATAAATATATAAAATTAAAGAATTAAATTATTTCATTATTAAGTTTCTAATATACAGAAATAAGATTTAATTTCCAAATCTATTTTCCTTGCATCTATCTCAGAGTCTTCATTCTTTCTGAACGTACCTGTGTGGACCTACAGAACTCTTCATATTCTTTGTCTGGATGTTTTTTGGGATCTGTCTGTGATCCTGCATTATGATATTCTGTGCCTGTTTCTTTATGTCTAAATCCACCCAAGAATGGTTTTTCGAATGATGGTCTTTTAATTTCTATACATACATCCTGAAAAGTGTCTGGCTCTGTTCAGACAAAAATAGCATTATTAAATTAGAACCAACATTGGGCAACGTTTAACCAGGCTATACTGTTGTGGCCCGACAGCGACCAGAAGACCTGGCAGCAGATTCAGACAGTGAGGAGGGTTGGGGAGGAACATGGGCAAGTCCTGGAGTCTGGGGAAGGCTCTGAGGAGGGCTCTGTGTCGGAGGCAGAGAGGGGGCCAGAGCCATATGCCAATTATCAGAAATGAGGCAGACAAACAGCTGGAGCTTATTCCCAGTGTGCGCATGCGCAGAGTTGCCAGACAAAGGGAATAACTAAAGAACAGGGGTCGACTTGGGAGTAAGGCCAGACAATGAATGGCCCCAGCGAGAGGAAATAAAAGAGGAACGAAAGGGGAGTGGAGTTTGCAGGAGACAATGAGTTCGCTTCATTGGTTCGTGACTCTCCGAGACTCCTGGCCAAGTTCTGCAGATGTCGGCCTGTCAGCTCTCCAAGCCAGAGAAGGTCTGTGACTGTAAATCCTCCCTTGAAAGACTTTGCTGGATGTGAATGAGCAGAATTCACAGTAAATTAATAAAAGGGCTTTTTGTTGGGCAAGGAGTTTGCTTCATGCTCTTGGGAAGCCATAACATATACACCTGATTGTTCTTTACCTGTTTGAACTCGAACCGTTATAACATCAGGCATATAGTATTCTTGCAGAAGCTTGTAGGCATTGATTGGAAAGTTTTCATTGTCTAATGAGTACATATCAAACTGTATTATCCCATTAGGTTGCACACCAAGATTCCAGAGGGTTTCATAATTTTCTATTACCCTCCCTAAAAAGAAAAAAAAATGTATATATTAGGATTCACAGTGAATTAAAAGGTCACTTAGCTTTCTTTCGTTGATCCTTTGAGGAATGTGACAAATCCCAAGAAAAGACTAAGGAATGCCATTCTGTGAAAGGCAATCTTCATCCTTCTCAAACAGAGAGGCAAGAGATGGGATTCACATACCTTCCCTACCGGTTCGCAAATGTGAGCACCCGTGCCTCATCTGCGCATGTGCACCGCCTTCTCTGCACGCGCATTGCTCATGCATTACATTGGGGGGGGTGGGAGGAGCCTCCTGCAGCTGCCGCTACCAGTTCGCCCAAACCGGAGGGAACTGGCTGAATCCCACCTCTGGATAGACAAGAATCACAACCAGGTGAGCTAATTTTATTTTATTGTAAGGCTGCATCAAAAGAATCCTGCAAGTGGATGACATATATTCTTAAAGGGAAAAGTGAATCGCTTTTTAATAAAAGTTGGGATTTCTGGTACCTATGGCTGGGAAACAGTGTGTCAGATTTTAATGGGAGTAGTGGTTAAGATTTGGTTAATAGAAATAATTATTACAATGATTGTTTTTGAATAAGACGACAGTAAGATGTGTATAAGATCTATCAGCTTGGGATGAATTAGACTAAAATTGGAGGAGGCATTAAACTCCTCAGTCTTTGCTTATGTGTATTATTGTTCAATAGAAAATTATTTTAAGGGAAAAATATAATTAAGTTTGGATTGCTGAAACGCCACGCCCAGAACCCATCAGAAAAATTAAACAAACAAAGGCAACAACGGAAAGGGGAGAGACGAGGAGGGAAAGGAAGAAAGGGTAAAGTAGAGAAAGGAAGGGTGGGGGATTAAGAGTAGGAGAGAGGATAAGAAAGAAGAGAGGAGAGAGGAAAGAGAGGGGGAAAAGGGAGAAGAGAGGAGAAATGAGAGGAGGAAACAAGAAGGCAGAGAAGAGAGCTTGAGAAGATAGGAGTAAGGCTGTTGCAAAATAAGATGGAGACATGAGGTGGCAAGAAAGTGATTCAAACTGTATTACACAGTATATATGTAAGAATGTGTAAAAAAAAAATCCTGCAAGTCAGAGGGTACAAACTTCCCAACATTTCTCTTACAGTCTGAAAAGTTAGGCATTCTGAGTCTCTTTGCCCATTATGCAACTGCAGGGACATTCTTGCCCGCCCACCCTGAATGGTGCTTTGAACATACTATTACATCAACTAAATTTCTTTTTCAATTACAAAGATTTCCTTCTCCATCTCTTCCAGAAATGCCTGCTATAAACTAGCCTGGGGATTCTCAAACAATTATGCTTCTGTAAGAAGGGATGGACTGTGAATCCTGATGTTATACAGTGGTGGCAGATCTCAGTATGAGAATAGTACCCGAAGGCCAAAATCAGTATTCACTACTCATTTAGTAACTTTGTTTAGTAACTCTTTGCAAATACAAAAACAATAATTTTTTAAATACCATCTTCTGACCAATGCACACATTTAGGACCAAATTTTGTGTGACTGACCCAAAAAAAGTGTGAATAGGATTAAGGTATGATAAATTTCAGACAGCAGCACCAGCAGGTCAGAGCAGGGTTCTGATCAATTAATTAAGGCACAGAGCTGATACTGTTAACTTGCAGTTAGCACTTAGGTGAGTGCTATGGAGAAAAGCAGCAGAGAGCAGAAAAAGATTGCTTAAACCAGGGGTCTCCGACCTTGGCAACTTTAAGACTTGTGAACTTCAATTCCCAGAGTTCACAACTTCTGGGAATTGAAGTCCACAAGTCTTAAAGTTGCCAAGGTTGGAGACCCCTGGTTTAAGCAATTTCTCTGCCCTGTAAAGGGACCAAAAAAGAAGGAAGAAAATGGGTCAGATAGCAGATACTCTGGAAGAGATCTTTATCTAAATTAGACAACAGCAACCAGTGATCTTCACAGTCTCTCTCTTTCATTTTCTATTTAAGAAATGTACCAAAAGGCAAACGTTCCCCTCGCACATAGGTGCTAGTCATTCCTGACTCTAGGGGGTGGTGCTCATCTCCGTTTCAA
The DNA here is from genome assembly GCA_039707465.1 of Rhabdophis nuchalis. Classification (NCBI taxonomy): domain Eukaryota; kingdom Metazoa; phylum Chordata; class Lepidosauria; order Squamata; family Natricidae; genus Rhabdophis; species Rhabdophis nuchalis. The sequence goes on from CM077656.1 coordinate 11,298,618, forward strand.
AGTGAAGAGCCAGCACTGTCCGAAGACGTCTCCGTGGGCATGTGGCCGGCATGACTCAATGCCAAAGGTGCATGAACGCTGTTATCTTCCCACCAAAGGTGGTCCCTATTTTTCTACTTGCATTTTTACATGCTTTCGAACTGCTAGGTTGGCAGAAGCTGGGAGAAGTAATGGGAGCTCACTCCGCTACGTGGCGCTAGGGATTTGAACTGCCGAACTGCCGACCTTTCTGATCGACAAGCTCAGCATCTTAACCACTGAGTGACACAACACAGAAATTGTTACGCACAAAACAGAGTGCATAATAATTTGGGGGGTTTCAGTACATTATATTCAGTTTGAACAAGGCTCAGTCAGTGCTTGCACTTTTGTAAACTAACTTAAGGAAATTCTTTATGTACACATAGATTTCTGTTGTTATTTAACAAAGCAATAATTGCTTCTTTTAAATGTTGCAACCATATTTGGAGTCCTGCCTATATTTTTGTGTAGAACGTTAGCATAAGGTGACCAGATTTCAAGTTTACTAAAGCGGGATACCATTTGCGGAGGGGGGGCAGCGGCTTCCCTCGCTGGTCAGAGGGTGTCTGGTGGGGGAGGGGGTCGGCGCAGGCCGACCCCCTCCCTCCCCCCCGAGCAGGGCACCTGCAGGTGTAGGCGTCTGGTGGGGCAGCGGAGCGGGGCCAGGCGGCCGTGGGCGCTCTGCATGTGCTCAGAGGAACGAGGAATGACCAGGAAGCGGTGGGCTGGCGGGCAGATGGAAGGAGAGGGCCGGCGAGGGAGGAGCCAGGCAGGCAGCAGGCAGCGGAAGAGGAGGAGAGCTGTGCGTGGCGTGGTTCCAGCTGGAGCCCGCATGGCCCTGAACTTTGTGGCGCCGCCGCAATGCACTGAGAGTGGCCGGCCGGAAGCCCCACCGCCACTGCCTCCCCCCCCGGCTTGTCCTGGGCGCCCCTGGGTGGGGGTGGGGGGGGCTTCCGGCTGGCCGCTCTCAGCACATCGCGGCAGCTCTCCTCCTCTTCTGCTGCCTGCGTGGCTCCTCCTCGCCGGCCCTCTCCTTCCGCCTGCCCGCTCTGGCTGCCACTTCCTGCCCGCACCGTTGAGCACGTGCAGCACCTTTACCTTCAGGACATAATAGGATTAGCCCTCTACCCATCTAGCAGCAGAGCGTACCACATAGCATTTGGGTATATTACATCAGCCCAAGGTTCAACCAAACTTGATTCAGACAAACATGACTCCTCCTGGGAGTCTGATAACAACCAATAGAATACATTTCTTGCACAGGAACAGGAAGCTCAAAGGCAAGGCCCAAGAGAGGATATAAATACATCTCTCTCTCAAACCAATGTGTTCAGCTGCACCAGGACTTCGAACCCATGTGGTCCTTTTCATCAATAAACTATCTTTCCAATCAGCCACTATGTTTCCAGTGTCTTTCTCCCCACTTGGAACGCAACCCAGATGGACATTTCTTCCAACATTATATACATGAAAAACAACAACACAGAACCGCCTTGTATTGATACAAACCTAGCAATCTCATTTGTAAAATATCCAGTGGTATTTTTAATCGCTTTGCAAAGTACTGCTTGATTTGCTCCACATTCTGATTAATGTTAAAAAACTTGGTGAAAATCTGGATCTCGGGATGCAGCATGAATTTAACTGAAAAAGAAATACATCAATTCTTATTATGGTCCTTCATTAATTTCACTGTTATTTTCTAGTCAATTAGTAGGAATTAAATTTTGCTTGTGCATATTTTTGTCTCTTCAAAGCAATTAAAATCAATCATTTTGTTAAGGCAAAAAAAAATAAGTAATATTGATTTAATATGCAGTTATATGATGCAAATCTGCTCTGGATGGTAAACATAAAACCAAATTAAATAGAAAAATGACAAAAATAGTGAGAAAAAAAATGAACATTTTTTAATCGAGCAAACCAAACACAGACTAAGCCCCATAACATCCAGCCCTAAGGTCTGAGAAAAGAATCAAGTTTTCAAAGACTTCTGAAAAACCAAGATCTTTATTTTATTTTATTTATTTTATTTTATTCAATTTATATCCCGCCCTTCTCCAAGAGGACCCAGGGCGGCCATAACAGAGAATGTACATTGCTTTCTGGGTTCCATAAGATGACACTGTTTCATAGAAGCCGTGAAGCAAGAATAAGGTCTATTTTGTTGTCTTAAATAGGATGGACTGAAACTATTTAAAACAGATAATCCCTGAAGTATCCTCAAGCAAATTGAAAGTAATTTGCTCCTGGACAAATTGCTACTCTAATACAGGGGTCCCCAACCTCCGGGCCACAGACTGGTGCCGGTCCGTGGCTTGATAGTAACTGGGCCGGAGTGAGTGGCAGAGAGAGTAGCGTAACTCTTAGGAAAGTGTAGCAAATGCTCCGCTATCCTGGCGGCTGGCCGGGCCGCTCCCCGGGGCAGGACAGGGGCAATGGCCTGCATTGGGGGGGGGGGTTCGGGGCACCACCCGGCCCTGGGTGGGGGGAAGGGGCTGCCAGGCCCTCCTGCCCAGGATGCAGCCCATCCTTCCCTGCCCCAGCCGAGGATCCTTCGCCCGGGACCCCTGGCAGCTTTCCCGCCCATTTGCACGTGACCGCCGAATGTGCGCGCAGGCCACGTGACTCGACTTACCCACTGGAGGCTCTCACCGGTCCGCGGAACTTTTTTTATATGAAACCGGTCCCTGGTGCCAAAAAGGTTGGGGACCCCTGCTCTAATAAATGCCCAGGAAAAGAAGCCCTTTAAAGCTGTCATACTATCTCTTGGAGAGACCTCCGAAATGTGTGCAGCAACATCAGAACTCCTTAGAGTTGTAATGATTGAAGCTGCAAAGTAGCTATAGAAGCAAATAAAGTAAGCCACTCATTCACCTTCTTGGCTGTTAGCTGTCTTCTGTAAACAACTGCAATAGCTAAAAAGGAGTTTCTGTAGTTCTAAACTATTTATATTAACGAAGCTGAAAAGGATATGCAGTGACTAGCTACTTATCTGACTAGTTACCCTGTTTCCCTGAAAATAAGCTCTCCCTGGATATTAAGCCCAATCAGGCTTTTGAGCGCATGCGCTAGAATAAGCTCTCCATGGAAAATAAACCCTCCCTGAAAATTTTGCAAGACAGCAGCAGCCATGAGGTGACCATGCTCACCACCTCAAAAATAATAAGATCTCCCCAAAAATAAGGCCAAGTGCTTATTGGGCGGGGTGTCAAAAGAAAATAAGACCCTGTCTTATTTTTGAGGAAACGCGGTACTTATCTGAAGAGGAGCCAAGAGATATGGAATTAAATGCCACCTGATATTAGAATTCCTAGATAACATGGGCCAGTGATTTACTTTCAACTTCAAGTAAATCTAAAGCTATTATTTGGACAGACCTGCTCCTTGGAAGCGTCGTTTTGGCCGGCAATGTTCAGGACAAATGTTGCAGAGCCTCTGTGGTTGTTCGTAAGGGCAAGCAACTGCGGTAGTGCTGCAAGATTTGTAGTTTCAGGTCTTGTTCATAAACGCTAGGGTACATTTATCACGTAACTTCGAACGTTTGCTAAGGCAGGGGTCTCCAACCTTTGCAACTTTAAGTCTGAAGGACTTCAGCTCTGGGAGCTGAAGTCCTTCAGACTTAAAGTTGCAAAGGTTGGAGACCCCTGGTCTAAAATCTTGCCTAGTAAATCTGACTAAAACAATTCAGTTGAACTGAATGAAGTTTCACGCATCGGAGAACCCTGTGCTAAGGGAACCCTCGTAACCCGGGGATTACCCGTCAAGGAAGAATTGCTTACAAACCCTTCCCGCAAAGTAGTGTTCTCTAATTTGTTTGGCCTGTAATTGCCTGAATTTCCAGTGAGAAATTTGAGAAGAGTTGAAGAAGACTGATTGCTATATCGAACATTATAATATACCTGTTACGATAGCATTTTTTATCATTTCCGTAAGCTGAGCTGTCAAATTTGCCATGTTTGTGCCTTCTGGAACACCTTCACTGGTACTTGAACTTTCAGGTGCTGCTGCATCCGTCTCAATTCCGCTTGGCTTAATTTCGTAATCAAAATTTTGGAATTCTGAAACATCTTTCGGAAAATCAGCTTCTGTTCCTGCTGTCTCCAACTCCAAAGCCAATTCTTCAGTAACAGCCACACCTTCTTCCTCTGATTCCTTGGCTGTGGTTTGATCTTCTGCATAATCTGCCCTCTGCAACTGCTCTTCAGCAATACCTGCATCCTGTACTGGTTCCTGACTAATGTTCAGGTTCCCAAATGCATCTGGCCCCTGTACTTGTTCTGTAGCAGCATCCTGCTCTTGAACTGGTTCCTTAGCCATATCCAACTCTTCTGTGGTTGAATCTATGTTGTATTCTTGCTGTAAAGTTAGACTTGTTTCGTCCAAGGGTACACCGTCTGTCTGCTCCTCCTCAGAATCTGCAACCTCTGTAATTTCTTCTGCAGAAGTGTCTTCCATATCTGCTTCAGCCACATCTATTACCTCTTTTTCTGAATCAGCCATTTGCCTGAAAGGAATAACAGAAAACGCAAAATGTAACAGGAAACGAGATTTTAAATTTAAGCAAATTGTCAGTATGAAATCTCAACCAACTAATTGTCCTCATACGCTCTCTACATGGGGCTCCACTTGAGGTGCACCCAACGACTATAGCTAGTCCAGAATACGCCCACACGGGTAATTATGGGTACCTCCAGGTACTCCCACGTAACACCGCTCCTGCGCGAGCTGCACTGGCTACCTGTGGCCTTTCGGGTGCGCTTCAAGGTGTTGATTACCATCTTTAAAGAACTCCATGGCACGGGTCCTAGCTATCTGCGTGATCGTACCCCACACATCCCTTCGACCGATTCGCTCACACAGAGAGGGACTTCTCCAGGTGCCGTCCTCCTGGCAATGCCAACAGGCGGCTCCCAGGGGAAGGTCCTTCTCTGTGGCGGGCCCAACCCTCTGGAATGACCTACCCCCCGAGCTTAGATCTACTACGGACCTCCGCTCCTTCCGTCAACAATTAAATACCCATCTTTTCCAGCAGGCCTAACCTAATCTACCGTACCATCCTAGTTGTAGTAAATATTACCTAATCGGGTTTTTACGTTATAAATTTAAACGAGATATTTTAACACAGGGTAAAACATTTAATTTAGTTTTATTATTTATAATTGTTATATATGTATATGCTCTTAAATTCTTGTACACCGCCCAGAGTCTCTTCGGAGAGAGGGGGCGGTCAATAAATCCAAATAAATAAATAAATAAATAAATAAATAAATACTCCTAGACCAGGGGTAGTCAACCTTTTTATACCTATCGCCCACTTTTGTATCTCTGTTAGTAGTAAAATTTTCTAACCGCCCACCGGTTCCACAGTAGTGGTGATTTATAAAGTAGGGAAGTCAATTAAATTTTAAAAAAAGAAAAGTGCTTCAGTATCAGACAAAACCCCTACCACCCACCATGAAAACTGGAACGCCCACTAGTAAGAGGTAGGGACCAGGTTGACGACCACTGTCTTAGACAGACTATGAAACTAGCTGTAACTCAACCCCTTCCAAAAAATCCCAAAACCCTTCAGACCAAACACATCTGAACTCAGGACGTGTATATTTAAAGTTCAGTATCACAATTTAACCACTTGAAATGAAACTGATAATGCTTGCAACTTATTGCATTCTAAATATAATGGCCTGCAAATGATATCCAACTAACATTCCCAAGAAGCTAACCAATCTCATTGTAATTTTATTACAATCATATTACAATGACAATAAAGATGATGATTATTGTTGTTGTTGTTGTTGTTGTTGTTGTTGTTGTTATTATTATTATTATTATGCTCAACTTTGCTGGAGATTATAAGCTTTGAAAACATTGATTTATAATTTTATCTTTGTGCATAGTTTTGTTTCTTGTTCATTTCTTGTTTTTTACTCCAATATTGTTTTATATTAAAAACAAAAAGTATAAAATATGCAGTATAAAGAATCAGGTTTTTTAAACCCGTTTTTCATGAATAGTATCTGAGAAGTAACTATCCTTATATTAACATTAGTACATTTCAGAAAGGCATCAGCAGAGCATTTTTTCACTTAATTTTTAATTAAGAGTGAATAATTAAAGAAGAAGAAATGTTTTTTAAAAAAACCTCTAAAAGTATTATGGTTTTAGGCAAATCTCTTAGAAGAAAATCACACTAGTTTATCATCTCTTGACTCACCTTATTTCTTAGAATTTCTAATGATAAAAGAAATAACCACGAATTTCTAATGATAAAAGAAATAACCAAAACCCATTCAAATTTTACAAAATCTTAAAAGTAGATACTACTGTATCAAAATGTCCATATTCATTCAAAATTTACAGTAATACCTCCTTTGAATCCTAGTGTCACATAGAAATGAACTTAAATTGGTTACACTAATACATTCTCCCACAATCCCTGTTTCAATTTTTTTTTATTTTGCTTGTTGAATTTATATAGCTACCCATCTCACATACCTGACTCAGTTTACCTTTTTAACAATTCAGGTAAAAATAATAAACAAGAAACAAACAGAAATAAGTAAGCAAAACAAGGAATCCATTAAAAACAATAAGAAATCTACATAAACCTAAAGATGAGATCAGGGGGGACATTGACCTAGTCTACAGAATAAACTCTGCATATGCCAGGATAAATGAAGTACCCAGAGAGATTCACATTAAATTTGTCAGAAGGTCAACCAGAGAGGGAATTTTGAGGGCGCAGAGAGGGGGTCCTCTAATTTACCAACAAAAGGTTGTCGCTATCTTGAAGCAGGTCCCAAAAAAAATCAGAGAAATGAGAAGGAAATTTTCCTTCTTATCTAAAACATTGTTTGACCACGGGATCTGGTTCAAGTGGGCGATGCCCGAAGGGATGCTGGTGTTCTGGGAAGGAGGAAGAGTGAGAATTAAAACAGTTGCTGAGGCGGAAGCCTTTATTAAAAAACATTCCTCTGTCCTGGGCGAAGATCCAGGGGGGGCGGAGGGGGCCACGGCCCCGCCCACGGGGGACCAAGCAGGAGAAAAAGAAGATACAATTGCCAAAAGACTTAGATCCAAAAAATGATTTTGCTTGCTTTTCTTTTTTCTTATTAACTTTTCTTTCTATTCTTTTTTATACCAGGATGTTTGTACATGTCTGCCATCTCAGAATTGGAAATGTAATATGTAATATGTATACACTGGTCTTTATCTTGTAGTATTTTTTTTTGATAAATTTGTTTACTATTGTTTTATTATGTAGCCCGGGATGGGCCAAGGACTCTGACGCAAAGGTTCTCAAAATGTTTCTGTAACCCTTACCCCACCCTTCAGAAAATTGTTAAAACTCAATAAAACTTTTTCAAAATCAAAAAACAATAAGAAATCAAACCATAAAACTCTTGTCTGCCAGTGTGCAACCTGTATCTGACACACAACACAACTAATTCACAGCCCCTACATCAGGGCTAGCAAAGCTGGCTGGAGAAGTCTGGGAGCTGAAGTCCTTCAGACTTAAAGTTGCAAAGTTTGCCCACCCCTGCCCTACATACATCTCCACCAGTCTCCCAGGCCAATGGCAGGGCCATATTTAAAGAGCTTCCAAAAGATCAATAGGATCAGTGCCAGTTGGGAGGGGGATGAAGTTCCAAACAGCAAGTACCTTGTTGTTGTTGTTGTTGATATTGTTTTAAAAAAGAGTGCTAAATATTATGATCTTTGTTACAACTTGAAAATCTGTATGGTATATTTTTCTGAAAATCCTAAACAAGATTCATGATAAATTGGCAAGTTACAGGAAAGTGATAATAGAAATAACAATTGTAGAGCAGGGGTCTCCAACCTTTGCAACTTTAAGTCTGCAACTTTAAGTCTGAAGCTTTGCTGGCTGGAGAAGTCTGGGAGCTGAAGTCCTTCAGACTTAAAGTTGCAAAGGTTGGAGACCCCTGTTGTAGAGAATGCAATTCAGAATGGGAGCTGTAAAGTTGACCAATGACATATCGTTGAGAAGTAAAAGAAACTATGGTGATGATCCTGCTTGCCATCTCTCCTATAGTGCCAGTTCAATGCCCAAATCAATGTCTTCTCTATTTAGCACTCTCTTTTGATGTGAAAATGGGTGACAGATCCCATTACTCTCAACATGTATTCTGCATGATCCTTTATTAACTCAAAGGTAATAATCTTGGTCTTTTAAAACGTTATACTCATTTAAGGGACAAAATGTATAACTAAAAGGATACACTAATTGAAGTATGCTTCTCATCTTAAATAAAGCAGGATGTTCTGACTGTTTTGAGAGGCTCCTGATTACTGAGGGGATTTCTTATAACATCATTCATGCTCACAAAACTACCAGATCTGGATTATTAACAGATAGCGGATACAGATGGTTTTTCTTCCTTTTTGGCTCATCAAAAAGTTGTTATCTGTCAGTATGTTTCACACACTAATCGATTACATTCATTTACTTATTGGCTGTGTTGTGTTGTTGTTCCTCCCAATGGGTTATCCATCAGTGGTTGACAATTACTTCTGCAAATTTATGTCTCCACCCACTGTCATCACAAGGATGTCACACCAATCAATCACACCTGCAGTGGGCAAAGTATTTTGGATGTGAAATTCTCATACTTGGAACAGGGGGGGGGGGGGGGAGGAACAAGAGCCATGCAGAATAATCTACTTCTCTGAACGTCTACATTTTGGCACTCGCAGCTCTTGGTAGTCCTACCTAAATTGGGGGAAAGGAGGGGAAAGAAAAGCATTGTGATTTTTTATTTTAATACTAGCTGTTCCCGGCCACGCGTTACTGTGGCCCAGTCTGGTTAAATGGCCAACCAATCTGTGTGTATATCTATACCTGCACACACAAACATGTACACAAAACCAGCATATAACCCCCAACCTACCTACCTACTGTATTTCTTCCTCTCTCCCTCTACCTACCTACCTACCTACCTACCTACTGTATTTCTCCCCCCCCCCTCTCTATCCCTCTACCTACTTACTGTATTTCTCCTTCTCTATCCCTCTACCTACCTACTGTATTTTTCCCTCTCCCTCTCTATCCACCTACCTACCTACTGTATTTCTCCCTCTCCCTCTCCCTCCCTCCCTACTGCATTTCTCCCTCCCTCTCTCTATCCCTATAGCTGCCTACCTATCTACCTACTGTATTTCTCCCTCTCTCTATCCTTCTACCTATCTACCTACCTACACACTGTATTTCTCCGTCTCTATCCCTCTACCTATCTACCTACTGCATTTCTCCCTCCCTCTCTCTATCCCTATAGCTGCCTACCTATCTACCTACTGCATTTCTCCCTCTCCCTCTATCCCTCTACCTACCTACCTACCTAATTACCTACCTACCTACTGCATTTCTCCCTCCCTCTCTCTATCCCTATAGCTACCTACCTACCTATCTTATGGACAGAGTATTTTATGTCATAAAGGTTAACATAATACCTGTGGCCCACTGCTCTCTCTGTATCCATCTACCTATCTTTTTTACAATTTTTTACATTTCCATTGCATGTTCCTGGCACAGGTGTGACACTACACAATCTGTATATATCATTGGTGCCGTATTTGAAAGGAACGTTGTGTGAAAATTTGGAAGTGATCGGTGCAGTACTTTCGGAGATTAGCGGTTTTGACCCAACTCTTGTTACATTTTTATTTACATAAACTTTTATTGAAGTTTTAAACAAATGCAATCTAGTAAGGACAAGAATAGCGAATCAAATCCAACTTTTATTGAAAGAGGTATAAGAAACTAATAGCAGAATTATAAATCAAAAGGGGGGGGGGAAGAACAGGCAGGCTACAGAAGAAATAAAAAAAATAAAACAGGAAATTATAAGCAAGAGGGGAAAAGCCAATTGTGCGATAATATAATACAGTTAACACGTGGAGATCTCAAAGCACTAATATTACTTCCATGCAAGTCTTTGCAAGAGTGAAAGTGTCGCTTCCTGCGCGTCTCCTACGGTACTTGGACTACAACTCCCAGAATGCCACACTAACCCATGTCCGCTTTCGAGGGAAGCCCTCGCCTTCTCATTGGCTGACTACACTCCCAAGAGCCTTTGCGCTGCTGTCGCCATTACCGAGCGCTTTAAACGCTACGAAAAGCATGTTGGGAATTATAGTCCCAACATGCTCCAAGTATCATACCCTGTTTTGTCGCTATTTCTTTTAAGAAATAATTCCGCCTCAATGCCTACTCCTCTCCCAAATCCTCTATTGATCAAATAAAATAAAAATACAGCCGAGCCGGGTTTTACCTCAACGCAAGTTTCCCCGGAGTGATCCGTAGCCTATCTTAATTCCAGGGACAACAGCGTTATGTATCTATAGCAACCAGGGCATTGTAGATTCTCGCGAGAACTCGGGTTCTTGAAGACTTGGGTTTAAAAAAAACCACTCCTTTGAAATCCGATGGGGCCACGTGACCGCTTACAGGCTGGCTTGGCGCTTCATTCCATTGTTTAAAGCGGTGTTTCTCAACCTTGGCCACTTGAAGATGTCTGGACTTCAACTCCCAGAATTCCCCAGCCAGCGAATGCTGGCTGGGGAATCCTGGGAGTTGAAGTCCAGACATCTTCAAGTGGCCAAGGTTGAGAAACCGCTTTAAAGAGAAGGAAAGTTCATTGTCAAGAATTGATTTTGTGTTTAAATTGCACCTTATTAAGGCTGCATTTGGGGGGGGGGGGGGGGGAAAGTAATGTTAAAAGGTCGGCTGGAAACACAACCTTGCCCAACAGGACTCAAAATCAGACTAGGATTAGTACTTGGATGGATGGGGAGATGATTGCATTATACTTGCTTTGAATGGGGAAATTAAAATATTCTAAAAGAAACTGGTGCATCATTTCCAAGGACACTATAATCCCAGGGAATTGAGCTAAACTTGAGGGCATCTTTAATTTCCATAGGTTTAAAATGTCATACATGACAATATGTAGGTTTAAAATGTAGAAATGCTGCAGGCAATGCCACCTTGGCTGGTATTCTTTGCAGCTTATTTTAAGCTTCAGAAAACGCACTAAAACCCAACTCCCAAAGTTGAATACAGTGATAGAAAACACAATCACAATACCAATGGTTTTCAAGCGAAGCAGAAGAAACGAAACTATACCTGAATGAAATCCACTTCTATTTAATAGTAAAATTCTATGCCGCTGTAAATTTACAGTCTGCAAATACAGTTGTTTTATTTTTTATTTATTTATTTTATTCAAATTTATATCCCGCCCTTCTCCATGGAGGACCCAGGGCGGCGCACAAGAAATTTAAAAAACATGTAAAATACAAAAGATAAATATATAATTTAAAATAAATATTAAACACTCCTATCCTGTGCTAAAACCAAATTTAAAAAACCCAATTAAAAAACTTCCTAAAAGTCCCCATGGGAGGTTAGGCTAGGCCGGCTTGTTGGAACAAATATGTCTTTAGTTGTTTTAAAATTGCTCCACAGAGCTTCATACTCACCTTTAACCAACCCACATCCTGAAAAGACTTGAACATGCACTATACATACAGGGCCCTCTTGTGGCTTGCTAAAAGACATGCTTTAAAAAACCACACGCAATGGAGTGAACTTGATTTAGCAATTAATCCCACCAGTGGTGGGTTTCAAATTTTTTAGAGCCTACTCTGTAGGTGTGGCCTATTTTGTGGGCGTGGCTTGGCAGTCATGTGACAGGGTGGGAGTGGCCACCTCTTAAAATGTGGCAAAACTCATTTAACAACGCTCTTGCTTAGCAACCAAAATTTTGGACTCAATTGTGATAAATCCTTTCTTTCTTTCTTTCTTTCTTTCTTTCTTTCTTTCTTTCTTTCTTTCTCTCTCTCTCTCTCCCTCTCTCTCTCTTTCCTTTCCTTTCTTCCTGCCTTTCCTTTCCTTTCTTTTCCTTCCCGTTGTGTCACTGGGAGCAGCTGTCAGATTTACTTCCAGGTACGCCGGTGGAACCCCCTCTCACCGGTTCTCTAAATTTCACCAACCGGCTCTCGCGAGTAGGTGCGAGCCTGCAGAAACCCACCACTGAATCCCACCAAACCCAATCTATAGTTATTGCAATGACAATACTTTACAGAATATAGTAATATTTCTAGAGATCACTGCTTACCTGCCATAAGGTTGTTGACTTTTAGTGACCACCTAGGTTTTAAAGCTTATAAATATGCAAAAATTTGAATCCCGATTGCAGAAAAAATATCAGCACATTATCTCTACGGAGATTCTCTGTCATCCAGGTCATGGTTGTCCTAAAGGTGCTTTTTCAAGAAGCCACTGGACTTTCTGCTTTTTCTTTGAAGACTTTTTATCCAAGAAGCAAAACATCTTCAAAGAAAGAGCAGAAAGTCCAGTGGCCTCTTGAAAAAGCACCTTTTTCTATCAGCCCGTTAGTTTCCTTGTCTATTTTGCTGTTCTTACACCTTCAATCTGTAATTGTGCTCTATTTATCTGGCTGAAATCATGGTTGACTCAGGGTTTGTTTAACACAAGGGTCTCCAACCTTTGCAACTTTAAGTCTGAAGGACTTCAGCTCCCAGAATTGTCTGGGAGCCGAAGTCCTTCAGACTTAAAAGTTGCAAAGGTTGGAGACCCCTGCTTTAAAGCAAAGCTGGCTGGAGAATTCTGGGAGCTGAAGTCCTTCAGACTTAAAGTTGCAAAGGTTGGAGACCCCTAGTTTAACATATTGAGAACTATAGACTGTTGAAACCCTAATCTGAGATAACGCAGTTGGTTCTGAAACATCCTTTCTCCAAAAAATAGACAGCAGTTTACAGAAAATAAAAAGTTCTGTTCCCTTTAGAAACATATTAAATGTTTCAGCACACTGTCAATTTGATAAATAATATAAGCATACATTCAAACATATGCCTGGTCTTTTTAGAGAAGCAGACTAAAACAGAACTAGTAATTGCTACTCTCTGAAAATTTTGAGATTTTAATCTTTCATGTATGTGTATCTGGTAAGGTGGGTAATATGCAAAGTATACAGTTCATTAAATAATTTATTCTCTCAAGAATGCTGAAAATGTGGTTGGAGAAGATGATATAACAACATATTGACTTTAAACCAGAATTATTCTTTTTGGGGATTCTATCAGAAACTTATAGTAAAGAAAATGTATTTTTGATTATTCATGTAATAACTACAGCTACAATTTGTACAAAATTGGAAAAGTGAAGAGATCCCTACGGATGAGAACGTGATTAAGAAAATATTAAAATGTATAGAAATGAATAGCTTAACACTTGCAATTAAAGAAAATGAACAATCTTGACTATTATAGAATATGGGAGTTATTTTATCAATGGTTCGAGAATAAATATGAAAATTAGAAATGAAAGCAGAGGAGTGAAATAGCGACATTGTATTAATAAAGTTAAATAAATTAAGGAGATTGTTATAATAGTATGTTATGTATTAGTATTAACTTAATAATAGATAAAATAATGAATATGATTGTAAAAACATACATTTGTTTTCCACCTTGAATATAGTTAGGACCTAATGCAGATAGTATATTTTTAGTACTGTATTCTTAATATAAACTAGGTTTACTGTCATTTATTCTGAATAGATAAATGTGTATATTTTCGCAGTACTTTGGCAGAGTAGTTCAGGAAAATAGAATCCTTTGTACTCTTTTTAAACTTTGTTCTACCACTTAATTAAGGGTGTGAACTCAATGCAACAGAGAAAAAGAAAGATCTGTTATTCTACAGGGATATGTAGCTATTCAAAGAATGTAACATTACCCTGAAAAATATTTCTTACTGTAATGAATGTAATGACCCTCCATTTTATTGAGACATATAACATTTGCATAAATAGCATTAAGACAATTTCAGTCATGTCCAGCATTCTTTTAATGAAATAATTCTGTTTACACTGAAGGTTGTAAATTACACTGGCCATTTCCACTGGTTTTCTGGAGCTTCTTCAACTAAAGGTTCCCAAGGACGGTATTTCAACATTTTCTTGGCTAAGGAAAGTTCATTTTCAGCCTGTTGACAAAATATAGATTTTATTTTAAAACTGTCTGAAAGATGGTACTTCAAAACTAATTTGCATACACAATAAGAGTTACTTTCCCAAATCAGAGAACTTAGAATACCAAATCTCCTCATTATGATGGTTAGCATAGATTGGTGCCACGTTTTTATTACTTCTAAAGTTATATGTTTTAACTATTTGCATGTTATTGTTTTAAAATCATTTTTAAATGATTTTATACGGTTTTTTAAATGTTTGTTTGGAAGATGCCCAGAATTGGATATATCTTTTGAATAAACCAATTAATTGCTTAAAATAATGATTTTGATTCACATTGATTCTTACAGAACGGTATAGGAAAAAAGAATTGCTAGACCACACTACTAAGTTTACAAATTCAGTTTAGTGGACATTCCCCCAAAGCTTCTATACTAAACCATCGTTACATACCTGCAGAATCACTTCTTCTAGCTGTCCAGAGTTTAGTTTGTTTTCCAGCTTTTGTACATCAGGTTCCTGCAAGTAAGTTCAAAAATAGATGAGAAATTCTGGTGCAGCATATTCCTCTATCTCGGTGTTTCTCAACCTCAGGAACTTTAAGACACGTGGACTTCAACTGGCTGGGAAATTATGGAAGTTAAAATCCATATATCATACAGTTGACAAAATTCTGACAAACTGCTTTGTTACTGAGTGAAGAATATTCAAAGTACTGGCTAACACTGTAATTCTGCCTTCTCAGAATAAGAAAAATAAAAGCTACAGATTCTGGCCATATTCGCCAACCTTTTCAATTACCGTATTTTTCAGAGTATAAGACACACTTTTTTTCCTCTAAAAAGAGGCTGAAAATCTGGGTGCGTCTTATACATTGAATACAGCATTTTTTTTGCCTCCCGAAACCCCATCCGCTTCACCAAAATGGCTGGGCCTAGCCTTATGGAGGCTTCCAGAGAGCTCCTGGGGGCTGGGGAGGGCAGAAATTAGCCTAAATTGGGCCGGTTTCTCCCCCCCCCCCCAGTCCCCAGCAGCACTCTATAAGCCTCCATAGGGTTATGCATTCAATTTATTTGACACAAAAATGGCCCATTTTCGCGATAAGTAGGCCGTTTTTTTTGCTTGTTTTCCACCCACTCCACCCCCCCGAGCACTCTGCAAGCCCCCCCCCAAGGCTAAACATGCTTTTTATTTGAAGAAAAACGGCCCTGTTTTCATGGAGAAACAAGCAGTTTTGGGGAGGTTTGCAGAGTGCAAAAACACTTTCGGAAAGCTCTTTCGGAAGGCTCTTTAACTGTTTCTGTGCCAGCAGAAACAAAGTCTTAAGGTTTGTCAGCGATTTCCTTCTCCAGGACATGGATAGATACACCTGGAAACATTAACCTACCTACCTACTCTCTCTCTCCCTATCTACTGTATTTCTCTCTCTCTCTATTCTCTCTCCCTCTCTCTATTCCTTTATCTACCTACCTACCTACCTACCTACACACTCTCTCCCTCCCTCCCTACTGTATTTCTCTCTCTTTCCATTTCTCTCTATCCTTCTACCTACCTACCTACCTACACACACACACTCTCTCTCTCTCCCTACCCACCTAGTGTATTTCTCTCTCTCTATTTCTCTCTCTCTCTATCCCTTTACCTACTTACCTACTGTCTCTACCTACCTACCTACTGTATTTCTCTTTCTTTCTCTCCATCTCTATCCCTCTATCTACCTACCTACTTTTTTTTGTAATTTGCCTCTTCAAAACCTTGGTGCGTCTTATACTCCGAAAAATACGGTAGCAACAAGTTATCGTCTTAGATACGTCATTAAAAAATACTATTATTGCTATTTAACCTACTCAATAGGAAAAATAAAAGTTATAGTATCGTAACTCAACAGAAATGCAGGTTTTTGATTCTGTTATTCTAATGAGTTGTCGTTAAATTATGATTGTTATCTATTTTACCATAATTCCATGTTTTTATTTATTTATATGTGTGTTTGTGTGTGTTGCATTTGTGCTGATAAATAAATAAGGCAAATAAATAAATATTTATCAGCACAAACGCAACACAAATGGAAACAAAAGGCAACGAAACGAATAGCTTTTTGTCTGCATGGTCTCTTGTGATGAGCCGAAAGACAAAAAAGGAAAGCAGCTTTGCTTCTTCCCTTATTAGGGGCTTACCAGGTTGTTGTGACACAGTACATATATATATTTCTTAACAACTCAAGTTATGCAACCAAATTTAATTGAAGCAATGTAAAATGAATATATAATTCATATTGCTAGCCTATATTTGCAATATGAATTGCAAGTAGAGGCTATAAGATTCATAAACAATAATAAAATATTAATGTTTAGGATTCACTGTGCTTGTTGGAAATAAAGTATATATCAAATACATATCTCTTTGCAAAAAATAAAATAAAATTCCTGTATTTGCTGAAATGAAGTTGACTCTGAATTTAAGAGGCCAAAAATAAAATAAAATTCCTGTATTTGCTGAAATGAAGTTGACTCTGAATTTAAGAGACCAGCTTTTGAGCCTGAAAGTTATGTTGGGTGAGGCTAGCATTTGAAGGGGAAACAATCAATATCAGAATTATAGACTACTCTAGGATTACATTGGCACACGTAACAAGTCACAAAGGAGCTCCTTTGCAAAAGCCTGTTTCCCATCAAATTGACACAATATACACAAAACCAAATAACATATCTGCATAACAGAAGTGGAATACGATGGTTACGCCCCGGTACGGGTGTACCGGTGCCTGCTGTGAGCACCAGGTACCGTTCTGGTATGGTGCTCTGGAGGACCCACCTGCCTTCCTTACCTGTATTTGAGCCGATCGGGGCTTAAACGCATGGAGCGTACGGCACCTGTTCCACCGAGCAGCTGGAGTGTCGTGGAGCCGTCGCGTGCAGTAAGTATGTGCATGTGCTGGATGCCCCCATTGCACCAAACCAGTTGCAACAGGATCCGGAACCCACCACTGCTGCATAATATCAAATATTCCCTTCATGTCAACCCCAGTTTGACTGTTCCAGCTGAAATAAATCCTGGAAATTTTCCCCTCATCAAAAAAATGTGGACTCGTGCCACATATCCATGTTTTCAATCATTTATTCTGTTTTCATCAGGAAATTCACCTGTGATTATCGAGGGTGGGGAAGCTTGTTTCCTTACAGAAATTGAGACCTTAATTCCTACCTGATCACTAAGAAACCTAGTTACAATACAATACAATACAATAGCAGAGTTGGAAGGGACCTTGTAGGTCTTCTAGTCCAACCCTCTGCGTGGGCAGGAACCTTATACCATTTCAGACAAATGGCTATCTAACATCTTCTTAAAGACTTCCAGGGTTGGGGCATTCACAACTTCTGGAGGCAAGCTGTTCCAGAGGTTAATTGTTCTGACTGTCAGGAAATTTCTCCTTAGTTCTAAGTTGCTTCTCTCCTTGATTAGTTTCCACCCATTGCTTCTTGTCCTGCCCCCTGGTGCCTTGGAGAATAGTTTGACTCCCTCTTCTTTGTGGCACCCTCTGAGATATCGGAACACTGCTATCATGTCTCCCCTGGTCCTTCTCTTCATCAAACTAGACATACCCAGCTCCTGCAACCGTTCTTCATATGTTTTAGTCTCCAGTTCCCTAATCATCTTGGTTGCTCTTCTCTGCACTCTTTCCAGAGTCTCCACGTCTTTTCTACATCGTGGCGACCAAAACTGTATGCAGTATTCCAAGTCCACACTTGGCCTTACCAAGGCACTATACAGTGGCATTAACACTTCACGTGATCTAGATTCTATTCTTCTGTTTATGCAGCCTAGAACTGTGTTGGCTTTTTTGGCAGCTGCTGCACACTGCTGGCTCATATTTAAATGGTTGTCTACTAGGACTCCAAGATCCCTCTCACAGTTGCTACTATTGAGCAAGGTACCACCTATACTGTACCTGTGCATTTTGTTTTTCTTGCCTAAATGTAGAACCTTACTTTTTTCACAATTGAATTTCATTTTATTAGATAGTGCCCAATGTTCAAGTTTGTCAAGATCCTTCTGTATCTTAAGCCTATCTTCTGGAGTGTTGGCTATTCCTGCCAGCTTGGTGTCATCTGCAAATTTGATGAGTTCCCCATTTATCCCCTCATCCAAATCATTGATGAAGATGTTGAAGAGTGCTGGGCCTAAAACAGAGCCTTGGGGGACTCCACTGCACTCCAGTTAATTGAAACATTAATATAAGTCATAATTAAGAAACAGATCTAAGTAGCAGTATCAAAAATTATCATTTGATAAATGCAACTTGACAAAAAAAAAGTGAATGAATTCAATTTATACTTACTGCTTTCACTACATCAAACCGTTCATTTGTAAATTTCTCTGTGTATTTCCTATAGGCTGCATCCTGAGGCATACTCGCTAAAATACCCAGAATTTTTGTATATAGAATCTTGAGGCGCTGAAAAGATCACATATGACACAGAGCAAAGAGTAATTTTAAGTCAGGCAAAGTGAATATATTGAATGCAAGCTACTGCAAGATTTTAAAACCTAATGAAATTTGGTAAATTAATGTACTGCAAATTAAAACAAGAAAAACGATTCAATGACTGTACTTAGAAAAAGAGTTTCTAAGTAGGTTTAGAATTGAGGTTTAGAATTGAGGAACTGATTTACACAGAAGTTTTCTTTTCATAAATCCAAAAATGTTAATTCACTCATGTATTTGCTTTTGTAACATTTGATTGTCTAAAAGAACTTTATACATCAAGTGTGTCTACCTTTCTTACTCATTGAATATTTTAAAAAGATTATATCATAACTTTCCTTGTGCACTCCTCTTTGCACTTTATCCGGTCAACTAAATCAAGGAAATCCATCCTTCATCCTTCAGATACAATTTATATTTAAATTAACAATCCTAAAATATCCTAAACCTCTAATGTGACTGGATGAGAGAAGGCCATTAGGAATAAAATCAACTGACTTAACAGGAAAGAGAATTACAATATAGGTCCAGATCCCGTTAATGATTCAACAAAATAATTTCATTGAAACATGGAAGAGTGAGCTTCAACCTTGAGCTACAAATATTCCCCTTTATTAAAACACTAGCCGTTCCCGGCCATGCGTTGCTGTGGCCCAGTCTGGTTAAATGGCAAACCAATCTGTGTGTAGATCTACACCTGCACGCACAAACACATACACACAACCACCGTATAACCCCCAACCTACCTACCTCTCCCTCTCTCCCTCTACCTACCTACCTACTTTGAAGTGGAGAAGGGTTCCATGTGAACAGCAGTTGAACATGGGTCAGTCGGTCCTGAGAGATAGGCGAGTGCCATTCCGAAAGGACAGGCGATGGCCTCCCTCAGCCTCTCTCTCTCTCTATCCCTCTACTGTATTTCTCCCTCTCTATCCCTCTACCTACCTATCTACCTACTGCATTTCTCCCTCCTCTCTATCCCTATAGCTGCCTATCTATCTACCTACTGTATTTCTCCCTCTCTCTATCCCTCTACCTATCTACCTACCTACCTACCGCATTTCTCCCTCTCCTCTATCCCTCTCCCTACCTACCTACCTACTGCATTTCTCTCTCCCTCTCTCTATCCCTATAGCTGCCTACCTCTCTACCTACTGTATTTCTCCCTCTCTCTATCCCTCTACCTACCTACCTACTGCATTTCTCCCTCTCCCTCTCTATCCCTCTCCCTCCCTCCCTCCCTACTGCATTTCTCCCTCCCTCTCTATCCCTATAGCTGCCTACCTATCTACCTCCTGTATTTCTCCCTCTCTCTATCCTTCTACCTATCTACCTACCTACCTACTGCATTTCTCCCTCTCCCTCTCTATCCCTCTCCCTACCTACCTACTGCATTTCTCCCTCCCTCTCTCTATCCCTATAGCTGCCTACCTATCTACCTACTGTATTTCTTCCTCTCTATCCTTCTACCTACCTATCTACCTACCTACACACTGTATTTCTCCCTCTCTCTATCCCTCTACCTATCTACCTACTGCATTTCTCCCTCTCCCTCTCTATCCCTCTACCTACCTACCTACTGCATTTCTCCCTCCCTCTCTCTATCCCTATAGCTGCCTACCTATCTACCTACTGTATTTCTCCTTGAAATACAGTAGGTATTATGACATTTTGTATTATGTCATTCTGTGGCTCACTGCTCTCTATCCATCTACCTACCTACTGTATTTCTCCCCCCTCTATATCCCTCTACCTACCTACCTACTTTGAAGTGGAGAAGGGTTCCATGTGAACAGCAGTTGAACATGGGTCAGTTGGTCCTCCCTCGCCCTCAGCCTCTCTCTCTCTATCCCTCTACTGTATTTCTCCCTCTCCCTCTCTATCCCTCTACCTACCTACCTACATACTGCATTTCTCCCTCTCCCTCTCTATCCCTCTACCTACTTACCTACCTACCTACGTACTGCATTTCTCCCTCTCCCTCTCTATCCCTCTACCTACCTACCTATCTACCTACTGTATTTCTCCCTCTCTCTATCCCTCTACCTACCTACCTACCTACCTACCTACCTACCTACCTATCTACCTACTGCATTTCTCCCTTTCCTCTCTATCCCTATAGCTGCCTACCTATCTACCTACTGTATTTCTCCCTCTCTCTATCCCTCTACCTACCTACCTACCTACCTACTTACCTACCTACCTACTGCATTTCTCCCTCTCCCTCTCTATCCCTCTATCTACCTACCTACCGCATTTGTCCCTCTCCCTCTCTATCCTTCTACCTACCTACCTATCTACCTACTGCATTTGTCCCTCTCCTCTCTATCCCTATAGCTGCCTACCTATCTACCTACTGTATTTCTCCCTCTCTCTATCCCTCTACCTACCTACCTATCTACCTACTGCATTTCTCCCTCTCCTCTCTATCCCTATAGCTGCCTACCTATCTACCTACTGTATTTCTCCCTCTCTCTATCCCTCTACCTACCTACCTACCTACCTACTTACCTACCTACCTACTACATTTCTCCCTCTCCCTCTCTATCCCTCTATCTACCTACCTACCGCATTTGTCCCTCTCCCTCTCTATCCTTCTACCTACCTACCTATCTACCTACTGCATTTGTCCCTCTCCTCTCTATCCCTATAGCTGCCTACCTATCTACCTACTGTATTTCTCCCTCTCTCTATCCCTCTACCTACCTACCTATCTACCTACTGCATTTCTCCCTCTCCTCTCTATCCCTATAGCTGCCTACCTATCTACCTACTGTATTTCTCCTTGAAATACAGTAGGTATTATGACATTTTGTATTATGTCATTCTGTGGCTCACTGCTCTCTATCCATTTACCTACATTTTGTACATTTCAGTTGCACGTACCTGGCACAGGTGTGACATCTACACAATCGCCGCCCTGGGTCCTTTTGGAGAAGGGCGGGATATAAATTGAATAAAATAAATAAATATATAAATATATAATTGGTGCCGTATTTGTAAGGAACGTTGTGTGAAAATTTGGAAGTGATCGGTGCAGTACTTTCAGAGATTAGCGGTTTTGAACAAATTCTTGTTACATTTTTATTTATATAGAAGATGGCAAAGTATTTTATACTTACTTCATGTGGATTGTTACACACAGCTAATCCCACAAGCCCAGTAGTCTGTAGGTATGAAGAAACATATATTAAGTTGAGCAGCAGTCTAAATCAAGAAATCAGTTTTATTTATCTGAATGATCAATTAATTTGCATATGGATAAATCTGCATTTGTAAAACAGGTTATTTATGGATATTATATATAAACTTTCAAATTCTCCAGAACTTATAAAGTTATAAAGCATTTAAAAAAACACACTAGAAGATAACAGAACACAGATAAAAGAAAAACCAAACGTATCAACAAATGTTTGATACTGATGTTTGAGCTTACTGATGTTTGAGCTTGAGAATGTATGTACCATTGCAGAGAAAAGCTGAGATTTTTAGAGTACTAAACAAAAAAATAAATTCAATCCAAAGTATGAAAATCCCTCTACAATTTTATCATGTTAGTTCCTCTTAACTTTCAAAACTGAAATTATGCTCAGATTAATTTAACCAAGTGGATATCTGTTCTGACCCCACCAGGCCTGCGAAGAGTACAAAGCACAGGCTTAGCTGCTTGTCACTGTTTAATTTCTTAGATTAGGAATTCCTTGGCTATGAACCCAGATAACTCACGTAAAACTCTGCAGCACCTTTTCACACAGTGTCCCAAACAGACATGACTTGAATGCACAGACAGTCTCGACTATGATTTTGAACTGTTGTTTCCTGCAAATGGCCCCTCCCAAAGCCTTCCCTATAAGCTCTCTTTGTAGGGGCCAATCAACAACCATCTGGTGACCAATTATCTCCTGCGAGCCTGCCTATGATGCAATTGCTGCCTCCGCCTCTCAGCCCTGCGTAATCCAGCATCAGGGACAAACTGCCCTTGATAATGCCCAATACTCCATGCCTCAGGCGCATCCTGATGGCCAACCAGCCTCTCTGCTTCCTGCCCTGCCTCTGAACCCTGCCCAAGGTCTTCCTCAAATTCCAGGGCAGACTCATAGGACTTTTTGCTAGAAGAGTCCATCAGCAGCTCATCCAGAGCTGGCTGGACCACAACAATATCTAAAAAAAAAAACCAAGCACACTTTTTAACAAGCTAAAAAACAATGTATCTTCTTCCCTTCCAAAAAAATATCAGCTAGAAACAAAGCCAACATACAGTGGTACCTCGCTTCAAACTAGTATGGACCAAACAATTAAAATCATGGGATGCTTAGTGGATGAACTATTTTCTAGGTCCATAAGAAATAGTTATCCAGAGGTATTAATGCAATTAGAGGGAGTAGCTGTAGACACTTATCATAAAGATCTGGATTCCAAGTGGGCTAGGAGCCCCACCTGAAGAAGTCCTCTGAGCCCAATGGAATGGATGTAAGGAGATGTAGCTACTGGGCATTTTTATAGGTCACACATCTCCATTTCTTTGAGCAAAAGGTAAAGGATGCACCTGTGAACCAATAAAATAACTGACAATAGAAAAATGAAACTTGCTGCAAATAGCAGATTGAAAAACAAATCGTCTCTGTGTTTGCACCTCCATGTGCACACCAAGAAAAATTATCTTCAGATTTCTATAATATCAATTAGAACAAGGTTCAGCACAATTGTGAAAACTACATTTGGCCAGTCAAAATAAGATGCAATAATAAACTTAAGAGAAGATACTCTGCATTTCTTTAAGGCAGTGGCTCCCAGCCTTTTGGGACTGGTTCCATGGAGAAAGGTTTTTGCCCAGACTGGAGGAGGTGTGGTTTTGTGTATTGGCTGCATACTGTGGATGGGACTTTGTTTGGGTGGCCCAGTTGCTGGCAGGCAGGAGACTGGGACCAGTCCACAGACCACAGAACAGGAGTTACAATACAATACAATACAATAGCAGAGTTGGAAGAGACCTTGGAGATCTTCTAGTCCAACCCGCTGCCTAGGCAGGAAGCCCTATACCGTTTCAGACAAATGGCTGTCCAACATCTTCTTAAAGACTTGCAGAGTTGGAGACCCCTGCTTTAAGGCAAGGCAAGTGAATGAAAAAGGTGCCTTCATGAACCAGCTGCATTCTTGTACAGGTAGTCCTCATTTAATGGCTGCCCCATTCAGCGACAATGATGAAAAAGTTAACTTTACAACCAGTCCATTTAGGACCTTCACAGGTCTGTAAAGCAAAAGAAATAATAATAATAATAATAATAATTTAATTTTATATCCCGCTCTCTCTCCCCAAGGGGACTCGAGGCGGGGCACAGGCAATTAAAAATACAAATAAGACCACAGACAAAATACAAAATACAAAATAAAAAATGGATTAAATTGATCCTGCGCTAAAACCCATAAACTAAACTAAAAATACCCCTAAATCCCCTAACCTAAAAAGAGACTACCCAAGGCCGGCCAGGCGAAAAAAGTGTGTCTTTAATTTTAAGCGGAAGGAGCGGAGGTCCGTGGTTGTCCTGATATCGGGGGGAAGGTCGTTCCA
Organism: Rhabdophis nuchalis; assembly: GCA_039707465.1. Taxonomy (NCBI): domain Eukaryota; kingdom Metazoa; phylum Chordata; class Lepidosauria; order Squamata; family Natricidae; genus Rhabdophis; species Rhabdophis nuchalis. Next base: position 11,322,715 of record CM077656.1, read on the forward strand.
GAGGGCTGGGCCCGCCACAGAGAAGGCCCTTCCCCTGGGCGTCGCCCGCTGACAAAGTGTAGTGGACGGCACCCGGAGACGTCCCTCTCTGTGGGAGCGAATCGGCCGTGAGGATGTATGGGGCAGGATCCGATCCCGCAGGTAGCTAGGTCCCGAGCCATGGAGCGCTTTGAAGATGGTAATTAACACCTTGAAGCGCACCCGGAAGACGACAGGTAGCCAGTGCAGCTCGCGCAAGAGCGGTGTTACGTGGGCAAACCTAGAGGTGCCCATAATTGCTCGCGCGGCTGCGTTCTGGACCAACTGAAGCCTCCGGGTACACCTCAAGGGGAGCCCCATGTAGAGAGAGTTGCAATAATCCAGTCGGGATGTCACGAGAGCATGAGTGACTGTGCGAAGGGCGTCCCGATCCAATAGGGGGCGCAACTGGCGTACCAGGCGAACCTGGTAAAACGCCCTCCTGGCCACGGCTGTCACTTGATCTTCCATGGACAGCCGGGTATCCAGGAGGACACCCAAGTTGCGCGCCCCATCCACAGGGGCAAGATGTTCGCCCCCTATGGCCAGCGATGGAGTCAGCTGGTTGAATCGGGCAGCCGGAAACCACAGCCACTCGGTCTTGGTCGGGTTGAGCCCGAGTCCGTTACTTCCCATCCAGATCCGCACGGCTTCCAGGCACTGGCACATCACCGCTACGGCATCGTTGGGGTGGTTTGGGGTAGATATATACAGCTGAGTATCATCAGCGTAGAGATGATACTCTACCCCAAAACCACGGATGATCTCGCCCAGCGGCTTCATGTATGTGTTGAACAGGAGAGGCGAGAGGACCGACCCCTGAGGCACCCCACATGTGAGGGGTCTCGGGGTCGACCTCTGCTCTCCTGCCAACACAAATTGCGATCGGCCAGAGAGGTAGGAGGAGAACCACCGCAGAACGGTGCCTCCCACCCCCAACCCCCCCAGCCGATGCAATAGGATACCATGGTCGATGGTATCGAAAGCCGCCGAGAGGTCTAACAGAACCAGGATGGAGGAGCAACCCCCATCTCTGGCCCTCCAGAGATCATCCACCAACGCGACCAATGCCGTCTCGGTGCTATGCCCGGGTCGAAAGCCGGACTGGCGCGGGTCTAGATAATCAATTTCCTCCAGATGACGGGGAAACTGTTGTGCCACCACACTCTCAACAACCTTCGCCAGGAAGGGAAGGTTGGAGACTGGACGATAGTTGGTTAATAAAGCTGGATCCAAAGAGGGCTTCTTGAGGAGGGGCCTCACCATGGCCTCTTTTAGGGAGGCAGGCAAGGAACCCTCACTCAAGGATGCGTTGATAACCTCTTGGAGCCAGCCTCGTGTCACCTCCCAGGATGCCAGTACAAGCCAGGAGGGACACGGGTCCAATAAACATGTGGTGGCTCGCAGTCGCCCACGTAACCTGTCCATATCCTCGGAAGTAACGGAGTCAAACTCCTCCCAAACAAGATCCCCCTCGTGGCAATCCACTGGACCAGCAATGGGGGCTAACTCATTCTGTATCTGAGCGATTTTCTCCTGCAGATAAGACACAAATTCCTCTGCTCTACCCTGTAAGGGGGCTTCCCGCACCCTCTGTTGAAGGAGGGTACGGGTCACCCTAAACAGGGCGGCAGGGCGGTTATCTGCGGATGCTATGAGAGTGGCGCAATGATGGCGTTTGGCCACTCTCAGCGCCACAATGTAAGTCCGTAAATGGGCTCTTACCTGTGTCCGGTCAGATTCAGAGCGGGTATACCTCCATCTTCTCTCTAGGCATCTCTTGTGGCGTTTCATCACCCTCAGCTCCTCGGTAAACCAAGGAGCCAGGGTGGCTCGCCGCCGCAAGAGAGGCCGCAAGGGCGCGACCCGATCCAAGGCTCCCGTGGTCGCAGTATTCCATGCGGCCACGAGGTCCTCCATCGGGGCGCGGGTCAGGGGTACAGGAAGTGGCCCAAGCGCCGCTTGGAACCCATCTGGGTCCATCAGGCGCCTGGGGCGGAACCAGATTGGCAACTCAGGTTCCACCTCCCCGCGGAGGGGAGTAGCGGTCGGAAAGTCAAGCCGGAGAAGTGAGTGGTCTGTCCATGACAAGGGTGTGATGACTATATCCCCTATACCCAGATCACTCTTCCATTGGCCTGAGACAAAGATGAGATCCGGTGTGTGTCCACCCTCGTGCGTGGGGCCTTGAATTACTTGGGTCAGGTCCATGGCCGTCATGGAAGCCATGAACTCCCGAGCTACCCCGGATGATTCGCCCACCGATGGCAGGTTAAAGTCCCCCATGACTAGAAGTCTGGGGGTCTCAACTGCCACCGTAGCGATCACCTCTAGGAGAAAGAAAAAAAGAAAGCTAAAGCAAGGCCATAAGCACGGTCACAGTTTCACTAAGCAACTGCTTCATTTAATGGCCACACTGTGAGTCCCAATCGTGATTGATAAACAAGAACTCATTTTCAAAGCTGATACCAGCCAGAGCATAGGACAACTCATAGAACAAAGTGCAAGATCAGAAGCTATGAATAGACCTGGCCTATAGACCAATTCTCGAATTCAGCTCGTCTGCCTGGAATCCACATTGTGTCAACGTTCCAGTGTTGCCATGATGATTATCAGACTGCCCTAACGAAATGAAAATTCTTGACATTCCTGTGGTCGGAAAAGGAATCTCAGGATGACCTGTGACTGCGCATGCATAGGTTTACTTTCGATGCTAATTGGGGAACGTGATTTATGACAGGCAGAGGGGAAGGGACATAGGGGAGTAAAGTTCAGAGCCATCAAATAACTTTCATTCTTGGCTACACAGAAGTTCAGCTAAGGTGCTAACCCTAATAAATGGATGTTTCTTGAACTTTATCTTGAGGCCGTGAATTAATTGGGGTTTTCCCTTGGGAGCTTCACACACTGTATATCAGACATTAATACAATCAAGTGAGTCCAGAGGTATTTCACGAGAATTGTACTCCACTCCTCTACTCACAATAGAATATCTTATTCCACCAGGCTTGAAATTTTGGGCTTGGACAACCTAGAACTACACCACTTACGGTCTGACCTAAGCGTAGTACACAAAATTGTCTGCTACAACGCCCCACCTGTCAATGACTACTTCATCGTCAACCGCAATAATACACGAGCAAACAATAGATACAAATTCAAGGTGAACTGCTCCAAACTCGACTGGAGAAAATACGACTTCCGCAACAGAGTGGTCAATGCCTGGAATGCTCTACCTGACTCTGTTGTTACATCCCCATAACTTTAACCTTAAACTGTCTACCATGGACCTCACCCCATTCCTAAGAGGTCTGTAAGGGGGGGTGCATAAGCGCACCAGCGTGCCTACCGTCCCTGTCCTATTGTCCCCCTTTATTCGTATCCATTTTCTGGGTTCATATGATGATGATGATGATGATGATGATGATGATGATGATGATGATGATGATGATGATAATAATAATAATAATAATAATAATAATAATAATAATTATTATTATTATTATTATTTAATTTGTAAACCGCTCTCTCTCCCCGAAGGGACTCGAGGCGGTGCACAGGGAATTAAAAATACACATATATTAAAACCAACAAACATTATCATACAAATTTAAAATGAATTAAACCTATACCCTGCGCTAAAATCCCCAACTATCTAAAAACTAATACCCCTAAAAGTCCCTAATAAAACAATTTGAGTATTCAGCTTGAGGTAAATGGGTCGATTAAGTCAAGCCGGCCAGGCAGAAGAAGTGAGTTTTTAGTTTTTACCTGTTATCTCGTACATGTTTGACAAATTAGAACAACTACGGACCTCCGCTCCTTCCGTCAAAAATTTAAAACACACTTTTTCTGCTTGGCCAGCCTGGGGTAATCAACTGTTTTTAGGGTTTTAACGATTAATTTCTAGTTTTAATAATGGGATTTTAGCGCAGGGTTAGTTTAATTTTATTTTATATTGTATGATGTTTGTGATTTTATATGTATTTTAAATTCCCTGTGCCCCGCCTCGAGTCCCTTCGGGGAGAGAGAGCGGGTTATAAATTAAAAGTTGTTGTTGTTGTTGTTGTTGTTGTTGTTGTTGTTGTTGTTGTTGTTGTTGTTGTTGTTGTTGTTATTATTATTATTATTATTATTATTAATTATTAAACTAAATACATAAATAAACAGACTTGCCAAGAGTCCAACACTATCATCATCATCATCATACAACTATCTCAGTGGTGGGTTTCTGCAGGTTCGCACCTACTCGCAAGAGCCGATTGGTGAAATTTAGAGAACCGGTGAGAGGGGGTTCCACCGGCGTACCTGGAAGTAAATCTGGCCCGCCGCTGCCAGTGACCCAACGGGAAGGAAAAGAAAGGAAAGGAAAGGAAGAAAGGAAGGAAGGAAGGAAGGAAGGAAGGAAGGAAGGAAGGAAGGAAGGAAAGAAAGAAAGAAAGAAAGAAAGAAAGAAAGAAAGAAAGAAAGAAAGAAAGAAAGAAAGAAATTATCATCACAATTGAGTCCAAAATTTTGGTTGCTAAGCAAGAGCGTTGTTAAATGAGTTTCACCACATTTTAAAAGGTGGCCACTCCCACCCTGTCACATGACTGCCAAGCCACACCCACAAAACAGGCCACACCTACAGAGTAGGTTCTAAAAAATTTGAAACCCACCACTGAACTATCTGCACAAACTTACCTGGGAGCAAAGGCTAAAAGTTCGCTAAAGGATGGGGAGGATGCTTGCAGAACACCCATTTATGAAACCGGCATATATATTTTTTTCCTGGTGGAATACATTCCCACCACCACAATCCTGTAAAATAGACGGGGCGGAGAAAACAACTGGCCCAAAGTCCCCCCCGAGAACTCCCATGCTTAAGAAAGGAGCCGAACCCAATCAACCGTCACTGCACCTTCCTTAAAAAGAAGATACTTCTTCCATGCTGCTCAGCCGGACCATGCTTAGCTGGCGATTAGGAGGGCATCAAGAGCTCAGCAGTTGGGAGTGCAGTAATACAGGCTACTTCTGCTGATCAATGGCTGCCAGCAGTTCGCCAGTTCGAATCTCACTAGGCTCAGGGTTGACTCAGCCTTCCATCCTTCCGAGGTGGGTAAAATGAGGACCCAAATTGTTGGGGGGAATAGGCTGTAAACTGCTTAGAGAGGGCTGTAAAGCAGGATATAAGTCTAAGTGCTATTGCTACCAAGTTAGGAAAATCTAGGCAGGTGTCTCCAACCTTAGCAACTTGAAGCCTGGAGGACTTCAACTCCCAGGATTCCCCAGCCAGCTTTGCTGGCTGGGGAATCCTGGGAGTTGAAGTCCTCCAGGTTTCAAGTTGCCAAGGTTGGACACCCCTCCGCTACGGTTGCTCGACTCTCACCTTCTTCAGGACTCCCGCCATTGCCGCTCTATTAAGGAATAGGAGCCAACCCAGCCTCGCTCAATCGCCCAGCATCGAGCAACGGCCGCCGGAAAGTCTCCCAACTCGCCTGGGCAGAGGGCAACCTCTAGGACAGCGCAAGGCGCATGCGCCCCCCGGCCATCTTGGAAACGGGGAAGCGAGCGAAACCTCACGCGGGGATTGGCTCCCGGTTGACGCGCGCCGCGCGTTCTGAGGGAACGTCCCTCACAGCGGAGGCGGGGAATGTGTTTTGGGGCGGGGCTGCGTTTGCGTTTGTCGGGGAACCCTCTGCTGATTGGCCGGCGTTTTCAGAATGGGCGGCCGAGGGAAAGGGATACGAGTGGAGTGCAACGTGAGGGCTTCTGGGAGTTGAAGTCCGCCCATCTTTAATGTGCTTTTATTAGTAGGGAGCGCGTTATCCTCATGGTTAATAATATTGAGTGGGAGTCATTTAAAAAAAAAGACTGGGCAATTGATGCTGTATCCCCAGAGTCAGTTAAAAAAAGTGATTTTTTTATCTACGTAGATGGCGGGAACGATTCTGCAACAACAACACGCAATTTAACAGTAACAGAAGGGACCTTGGAGGTCATCTAGTCCAGGGGTCTGCAAAACTGGCTCTTTTAAGACTGGTGGACTTCAACTCCCAGAATTTCCCAGCCTACGTGGATGGCTGGGGAATTCTGGGAGTTGAAGTCCATCAGTCTTAAAAGAGCCAACTTTGCAGACCCCTGATCTAGTCCAGAGACCTATGATAATTTTATTATAAGCTTTTGCAAATAATAACTGATTTTACTAGAAGATTAGGATGCTAATATCTGTGTTGCAACAACTTGAATAGGCATAAAAAAACAGCAAAACTGTCTCTTCACTCTGGAGAGAAGTAAAATCTTACACTTGGCCAAGAAAAACCCAAAGAACGTATAGACTGGGTGAAACCAGGCTCCATAGCAATAACAGTGTAAGGGATATTAGAGACTTAGTGGACAACCAATTAAATATGAGCCAACAGTGAGCATCGGCAGTCCCCCAAAAAAGCCAATGCAATCCTAAACTGCACTAATAGAGGGATACAATCAAGATCAAGTGAGGTATTAATACCACTCTATAAAGCCTTAGTAAGACCACACCTAGAGTACTGCATCCAGTTTTGGTCACCACACTATAAAAAAAGATGTTGAGACTCTAGAAATAGTGCAGAGAAGAGCAACAAGGATGATACAATACAATACAATACAATACAATACAATACAATAGCAGAGTTGGAAGGGACCTTGTAGGTCTTCTAGTCCAACCCCCTGCATGATTTTAGGGGACCAGAGACTAAAACATACAAGGAACGGTTGCAGAAACTGGGCATGGCTAGTCTAGTGAAGAGAAGGACCAGGGGAGACATGATAGCAGTCTTCCAATATTTGAGGGGCTGACACAGGAGGGAGTCCAGCTATTTCCCAAAGCACCTGAAGGCCAGACAAGGAATAATGGATGGACACTGACCAAGGAGAGATTCAAACTAGAAATAAGGAGGAACTTTCTGACAGTGAGAACAATCAACCAATGGAACAGCTTGTCTTCGGAAGTTAGGGGGGGAGCTTCATCCCTTGAGATTTTGAAGAAGAGATTGGACTGCCATTTGCCCGAAATGGCATAAGGTCTCCTGCTTGGGCAAGGGGTTGGAGTAGATGACCTATAAGGTCCTTCCAACCCTGTTATTTTGTTCTGTTCATTCCTCTCTAATGAAGTGGAGGAGCAAAGTCAAGTGTTGGCTCCTAGCAATTACCTACACAAATCCCGGTGGTTTTCTTTGCAGGATTTCAGAAATGCTTTTATCTTTGCCTGCTTGCTAGAACTGAGAGAGAGAGAGGGAGAAAGAGAGACCGGCTGAAGGTCACCCAGCTGGCTTTGTTAAGGCAGGACTAGAAATCATAGTCTTCTGGTTTGTAACCTGAAAACAAGACATGGAGACTTCTCTGGACATTGGACACTTGGAAAATGGCTGATTTTCCCAAGTAAAGTATAGTCAACCCTAACTCAATAGCATAGGATAGCACAGCACAGTCAATGATGAGGATTGCTCCAAATATAGGTCCAAATCCCAGAATTTGGGGAGGAATATTAGGAGGTGAAGTCTAGAGCATTCTTGCTGAAGAATGCTGAACATGCTAATTTAATAGTGTTTGTCAATACAGTCTTTCCTCCTGTTGCATGTGCTTAAAATTTGCATATGCTATCTGGCAATTCAGATTAACAGATTTTTCAACAGCAATTGGAATGCAATCCAAAATCGAATATATGTATATGTAAAGCCATACATTAATACAGGGATATATCATTAAGGATAAAATATGTTTTTTCAGGTAATGTTTCTCCTTTAAGGATGAGCATGTAAGATTTTTAAGTTGAATATATAGGCTAAAAATGACATAATTTGGGGCTGTACATAAATACCAGGAATTGGGCTACAATTTGAATTATTTCTAGTCGATATAGGATGAGCCAGTTACATAGTAAATGGCCTCCTTATCTTTAATATAGCCTTATCTTTAATATAGCCTTATCTTTAATATAGCCTTATCTTTAATATAGCTGGCAGTATTATCTCTGTGCCCTGCTTCTTCACAAGTAACTTTTTCTTTATACAAAAATAATCTTCTTCCTGAAGAATCTCAGCAGATGGCACCATCTACCTGACCATATTTGTCTGGAAGGTAAGTAGGGTTAGGCATATTTAGTGTACAGATGGGGAGTCTTCTAAGGAACTCCAGAGCTGTAAATTAGACTGGGAAATAAAGTGAGGGAATATTGGAAAATCGTGTGATCTCCCTTCCATGTTGCTGCCAAGGAAAATCCAAAGAGTTGCACTTCACCTAAAGAAGATATTATATATTTTCTACAGGAATACTGTTAAGAGGCTGAAAAGGGCACCACCACTACTTGAACTTTTGGAGGAATATATATATATATTCCTCCAAAATATTCCTCCATATATTCCTCCATTATGTCAGATAAATTGTTACTCTACATACATCAAATTTCTTCTATTTTTCTCCAGCAGCATTCATTTTTTATTAATATTACTAGCCGTTCCCGGCCACGAGTTGCTGTGGTCCAGTCAGAAGGGACACAACCCGAGGGTGGAGTTTCCCCCTCTCTTTCTATCCCTCTACCTACCTACCTACCTACCTACCTACCTACCTACCTACCTACCTACCTACCTACTGTATTTGTCCCTCTCTATATCCCGTTTCCTACCTACCTACCTACCTACCTACCTACCTACCTACCTACCTACCTACTGTATTTGTCCCTCTCTCTATCCCGTTTCCTACCTACCTATCTACCTACCTACCTACCTACCTACCTACCTACTGTATTTCTCCCTCTCTCTCTCTATCCCTCTACCTACCTACCTACTGTATTTCTCCCTCTCTCTCTCTATCCCTCTACCTACCTACCTACTGTATTTCTCCCTCTCTCTCTCTATCCCTCTACCTACCTACTGTATTTCTCTCTCCCTCTCCCTCTCCCCCTACCTACCTACCTACTGCATTTCACCCGCCCTCTCTCTATCCCTATAGCTGCCTACCTACCTACCTACTGTACTGTATTTCTCCTTGAAATACAGTAGGTATTATGACATTTTGCATTATGTCATCCTGTGGCCCACTGCTCTCTCTGTATCCACCCTCCTACATTTTTTACATTTCTGTTGCATGTACCTGGCACAGGTGTGACATCTACACAATCTATATATATATATATCATTGGTGCTTTACATGAAAGGAACGTTGTGTGAACATTTGGAAGTGATCGCTGCAGTACTTTCGGAGATTAGCGGTTTTGAACAAACTCTTGTTACATTTTTGTTTATATAGATTCATTTAATTTGCAGCTCTTTCCAACTGTTCCTAAGAAAAGGGATGCTGTTTTTCACTGTAAGATTCTATTGAGACAGAACCCATGGTTGACCTTTTGACTGATTCCAGGTCTGAGTTCCCACAGTACGGAACACAAATTTACCATACCAGCTGATTCATATAACATGCTAAGTCAGAACCTGGTAGCCTGCATTTATTCTATATTGCACAAACACTAGCTTTACATCAGACGTGGTATTCAGCCAGTCCTCTCCAGCTTTGGTGAACTGGTAGTGGTGCCTGCGGGAGACTCCACCCACCCGCCCCAACGTAATGTGTGACCTTCTGCATACGAGTGCTCACATTTGCAAGCCGCTAGGGAAGGTAAGTAATTCCCACCACTGCTTTACATGTTGAAATCTGCCATGATTTATTTAGTTATGTTTTTTTACTAAGCCACAACTGACAATATAGTAAAATCCAAAATAGTTAGATTTGCACAAAATGCTAAGCTACTACAGGCTGCAGCAGAATAATAACATTAAACAGTGATTGTTCTGGTTAATGACCATTGAGACCTGACCTATCATGAGGCAAGTAACTGTATTTTATCTATTAAACTTTGGATAACCTTTGATGAGACTTTGGAATAATTGTGTGTCATATTTTCCTGTAGGCTGCTTGTATTTCAGTTGTCTGAGGTCAAACCTTAATTTAACTATCAAGTACGTATTTAATTTTAGAAATACCACATGATCCAGCAGCTCCAAAGGCCTATGTCTACATGTTTGAAATTCAGTGGCCAATGAAACAATGACAAACTTTTGAAAGGTAAGGGTTTTTTTTAACCTTTATTTATAAATTGTCATTTAATATAGTACAGTTAATTTAAAACCAGAAATATTATGCCATGAATAAATTCAGACAGAGATTGGAAATAATGACAGATTGTTTTGCTGTGAATAATTTATGTCTGTGTAGTTACTCTCTTCCTTTGTTATTATGGAGAACTTAATGTGCGTACCTTGTTAGTGTGTTAAATCATCAACAATTCTTAATAAAATAATAATAAAGGCAGAGTAAAATAAATAAATAAATATTTGATCCATGCCTAACTGCAGTTAAGAAAAATGGAAATTGATTTTAAGTAAGCTTTGGTACAAATAAAATCCTTTTTCTAGTTTTAAAAAAAAATATCAAATAGTCACCATTCCTGAATATGAAAAACTGCCCAATATATCCACTTTTTGTAAAATCTGTGTACTTTGAAATGTTTCTTTTTCGTTTTAGAGCTCAGGAATGTAAGTCAGTGGCAGTAATTTCAGTTTTATTTTCATGTAAAAATTAAACAGTAATATAATGAATTTGCTGTCAATTTTTTGGAAACAGGGTTATAAATGTGGATTGTCCTGAGCCAATAACACATAAGTGTTGATAGATTGTGGTTTTTATTCTGGTGATGGGTTTTTTAAACATGCTTTCTCCCTAGACGTGTGATTTTCAATCTGTAGTTCACAGATCATTGGTAATCTACTAGTCAGAACCTGCTTTCTGCCACAATTCCTTCCTAAACCTAGTACTGAATAGCAAGCTTACACCTGAACCATGCTGATAAATGGGGGCTGACAGCTGGTTTGCTGAAACATTTCAGTAATAAGTCAAGGAGCAATGGAATTAGTAAAATTCAGAAAACTGACGTGCGATTGCTGACTGTGAATCCATACGCACCACATATTTTGACTAGTGATTTTGCATAAACAATCCAAAAAGAAAGGAAAATATCCAGTAAGAAATGTGACAAAATGAGAGGTAAGTAAAAAACTGAGATAGAAGAAGCACTTATTTTTAGCCCTTCACCCTTTGAGATTTCTGGCACATTTCTGCCAACAGTGGTTACTACAACACAAGATAAAACAAAAACTAATCCAGGGGGTAAATAAAGAGATTAGTTTGGATTTCAAAATGTTAGATGTTTTTAAAATGGAAGGGATGAGAAAGCCTACAGGTAGTCCTCAATTGGCAGCCATTTAACACAGAGGTCTCCAACCTTTGCAACTTTAAGTCTGAAGGACTTCAGCTCCCAGACTTCTCCAGCCAGCAAAGCTGGCTGGAGAAGTCTGGGAGCTGAAGTCCTTCAGACTTAAAGTTGCAAAGGTTGGGGACATCTGATTTAACAGATTAACAGAGTTGGAAGGGACCTTATAAGTCATCTAGTCCAACCTCCCACTCAAGCAGGAGGCTCTACACCATTTCTGACAAATAGCAGTCCAATCTCTTGAAAATCTCAAGTGATGAAGCTCCCATGACTTCCAAAGGCAAGCTATTCTGTCAAAAGTTCCTCCTTATTTCTAGGTTGAATCTCTCTTGGTCAGTTTCCATCCATTATTCCTTGTCTGGCCTTCAGGTGATTTGGGAAATAGTTGGACCCCTTCCTCTCTGTGGCAACCCCTCAAATATTGGAAGGCTGCTATCATGTCTGCCCTGGTCCTTCTCTTCACTAGACTAGCCATGCCCAGTTCCTGCAACTGTTCATCGTATGTTTTAGTCTCCAGTCCCCTAATCATCCTGGTTGCTCTTCTTTGTACTTTTTCTAGAGTCCCAACATCTTTTTTATAGTGTGGTGACCAAAATTGGATGCAGTACTCTAGGTGTAGTCTTACTAGGGCAGGGTTGGGCAAACTTTGCAACTTTAAGTCTGAAGGACTTCAGCTCCCAGAATTCTCCAGCCAGAAAAGCTGGCTGGAGAAGTCTAGGAGCTGAAGTCCTTCAGACTTAAAGTTGCAAAGTTTGCCCACCCCTGTACTAGGGCTTTTTAGAGTGTTATTAATTCTTCACTTGATCTTGATTGTTAATTAACCTGTAAATAATTAAATAATTAATTAACCTGTTAATTTAGGATTGCATTGGCTACTTTGGTTGCCGCTGCACACTGCTGGCTCATATTTAGCTGGTTGTCCGCTAAGACTCCAAGATCCCTCTCACAGTCACTGCTATTAAGCCTGATTTCACACAGTTTATATGTATATTGTTTATTCAATAGCAATGAAGAAATTGCAGTGTGTGTTTAAACTCCCCAGCACACACACCTATCTCTACTGCCTTTCAGCACTCCTCTGCCCTTGCCACCCTGGACTCCCCCCTACACCCCTGCCACCCTGAATTCCATTGTCCCTACCACCTCTCTGTTGCCCCAGCTGAACCTCTCTCCGTCTTCCTCTTCCCACTGTTGACAAGATGTGCTACTGACCCTTCCCAATACAGAGTCCTGGTGAAGAGCCTTGGCCAGGTGTACCTTGTCAGCAGTAGGAGGAAGAAGATGATGAAGGCCATCTGGAAATGGAACAGCAGAGTGTAGGGCGCCCAAAAGGGCAGAGATAGCTGAGATAGACAGGGGGAGGACTTGGAAGTGCAGGTGGGCATGGCAGGATTGTGAAACCTGGTCTGGAGAACGGAGTTTGTCAGGCCCAGCTGGAAAGGAGGCAGCTGGATATAATAGGCAGTTTGCATAGAAATGTGGCTGCTTTCATAGAAGGAGGGACACGGTGGCTCAGTGGCTTAGATGCTGAACTTGTCGATCGGAAAGGTCGGCAGTTTGGCTGTTCAAATCCCTAGTGCCGGGTAACGGAGTGAGCTCCCGTGACTTGTCCCAGCTACTGCCAACCTAGCAGTTCGAAAGGACATAAAAATGCAAGTAGAAAAATAGGAGCCACCTTTGGTGGGAAGGTAACATCTTGCCCCCGTGGAGAGGGCGCGCAACTTGGGCGTCCTTCTGGATTCCCGGCTGTCCATGGAGGACCATGTGGCGGCTGTGGCCAGGGGGGCGTTCTATCAGGTTCGCCTGATACGCCAGTTGCGCCCCTTACTAGACCGGGGGGCCCTTCGCACAGTCACTCAAGCGCTCGTGACATCTCAGCTGGATTACTGTAACGCTCTCTACATGGGGCTCCCCTTGAGGTGCACTCGAAAGCTGCAGTTAGTGCAGAATGCGGCCGCGCGGGTGGTTATGGGTGCCTCTAGGCAAGCCCACGTAACACCTCTCCTGCGCGAGCTGCACTGGCTGCCTGTGGCCTTTCGAGTGCGCTTCAAGGTGTTGACCACCATCTTTAAATCGCTCCATGGCTCGGGGCCTAGCTATATACGAGACCGCCTCCTGCCCCATACATCCCTTCGTCCGGTCCGCTCCCACAGAGCGGGCCTACTCCGGGTGCCATCGGCCGGGCAATGCCGGCTGGCGACACCCAGGGGAAGAGCCTTCTCTGTGGCGGGCCCGGCCCTCTGGAACGACCTACCCCCCGACCTTCGCACTACCTCGGACCTCCGCCTCTTCCGCCAACGTCTTAAGACGTACTTATTCCAACAAGCCGGCCTAGGATAGCCCCCCGCGTCTGACTTTTAAATATAAATTATAATTTGGTTATGGTCTTAATAACGGGTTTTAGCACGGGTGAATTAATTTAATATATTTTTAATTGATGTATATTGTATTTATGGTTTTATATAATGCCTGTGCGCCGCCCTGTGTCCTAACAAGGAGAAGGGCGGGGTATAAATTTAATAAAATAAAAAATAAAATAAATAAACAGCATTCCATGCGCCTTCGGCGTTTAGTCATGCCAGCCACATGACCACGGAGATGTCTTCGGACAGCGCTGGCTCTTCGGCTTTGAAACGGAGATGAGCACCGCCCCCTAGAGTCAGGAACGACTAGCACATATGTGTGAGGGGAACCTTTCTTGTCTACCAACTACAGTTATGTAGAAGTACTGAAACTGCCATTGCTAAGCAGTTCAGTTACATGGTGACTGCTTCACTTAGCAATGGAAATTTCAGTCCCAATTAGGATTGTTAAACAAGGACTACCTGTACAGATGAAACCCTAATTATTATTTACTGAAAAAACATTTAACACTCATATTGGGGTTTTTTTAAGTGTATAAAAGAGACCCAGTTTAGTAAAGTGGTTACAGTATAGGATAGAAATCAGGAAACTGTGAATTTTAGTTCCACTTAAACGACTTTGGGCCAGTCACTCTTCGCAGCCCAATTCACTTTGCACTTTGTCCAATGAATTTAAATTTTTCAAAACAGCTGCAATTAATTACGGAAACTTAGAGAAGTGTTGCTTTAAACCTTTGGCATAGGAAGAGTGGACTTCAATGAAGTTAAACTTTGCTTCTGCTGATGCTCAGTCTTTATATTGCTGAATAATAAACTTTCACTCACTTCCTTTCAAAGTAAACCAATTCTGAGTAAATTCTGTGCTTTGCAACTTTTCTGACTGCTTGACAAAATGGAATATATGTAATGAATGCTAAAGTATAATGTATTTTGCTTTATTCTTTACTTTTTCTACTTCAGTTCTTGCGCCGAGTCCAAAGAATGAAATTAAACTTTACTTAATGTGTGCTTATCTCATGTTTTGGCATATTTTTCACTTAGCATCATCTTTTTTATATGGCTTGAAACAGCTCCTGAACACCTAAGAAGAAGAATGGAAGGAGATGAGGTCTCTGATGAAGATCTCACTGAATATGCTGCCCAGTTTAGTATCCAGGAGTCCCTCAATACTCAACGGGATCAGCAAAGGACTTCTGCCAGTCAGGAGACAAGGTATGTAAGCGATTTGGTAGGCCAGAGGTTCCCAAACTTGGCAACTTTAAGACTTGTGGACTTCAACTCCCATAATTCTCCAGCCAGCTCTGCTCCAGCCAATTCTCTGCTGGCTGGAGAATTCTAGGAGTTGAAGTCCACAAGTCTTAAAGTTGCCAAGTTTGGGAACCTCTGTGCTAGGCCAAATCCTGCTTTGAATTTCTCTGATTTAATCTCTGAGTATCTCGTCCTTTTCATAGGCCAAACATAATTAGGATATTCACTCATTTTTCAGCAGTTTAAGTTGTGGTAACTTGTAGACATGTTTATTTACTTATGCTACTTCAATGACTTACAACGAGGCTAATCTATTTAAAATAGATATTTCAATAAATAATAAAGGAGCATAGTGTTAATTAACATTCTTATTGAGCCATTTTTGTTTCCTGATTCAACACTGATTTTTTTTTTTAAAAAAAATCAAGTTTCTGAAAGCAGCGAGTCTTTGTGAGGAACATATTCGCCCTTCATTGTCTTCAAGTTGGACAAATCGCTTATTTTAGGTGGGGAATTTTAATTAATTTGTAGAGACATGAGGCGTAAGAAAAAAGCTGGAGAAACACTGAATCTGATTGTAAAAAAATAAAGTAATCCTTCTAATTAGAATAGAATAGACTACAATAGAGTTGGAAGGGACTTTGGAGGTCTTCTAGTCCAACCCCCTGCTTAGACAAGAAACCCTACACCACTTCAGACAAATGGTTATCCAACATCTTCTTAAGAACTTACAGTGTTGGAGCATTCACAACTTCTGGAGGCAACTTCTGTTCCACTGATTAATTGTTCCTACTGTCAGGAAATTTCTCCTCAGTTCTAAGTTGCTTCTCTTCTTGATTATTTTCCACCCATTGCTAAGAATGGACAGGATGGCAGATAATCAGTCAACATGAAGACTGAGCTTACTAGAGAAGTTGGAAGGAAGGAAAGACCACCACCAGCAACGCAGAAGGAATCGGTGACAGTGATAACAGAATAACGAAGTTGGAAGGGACCTTGGAGGTCTTCCAGTCCAACCCCCTGCTTAGGCAGGCAACCCTACACCACTTCAGACAAATGGTTATCCAACATCATCTTCAAAACTAACAGGATTGGAGAATTGCAAGTTTTAAAGAAGATGTGATTGCTATGTTGTTTTCTCCAAGCCTATGTACCAGTGGTGGGTTTCTGCAGGCTCGCACCTACTCGCAAAAGCTGGATGGTGAAATTTAGAGAGCCGGTGAGAGGGGGTTCCACCGGCAGACCCAGAAGTAAGTCTGGCCTGCCGCTGCCAGTAACCCAATGGGAAGGAAAGGAAAGGAAGGCAGAAAGTAAGAAAGGAAAGGAAAGGGAAGGGAAGGGAAGGGAAGGGAAGGGAAGAGAGAGAGAGAGAGAGAGAGAGAGAGAGAGAGAGAGAGAGAGAGAGAGAGAGAGAGAGAGAGAGAGAGAGAGAGAGAGAAAGAAAGAAAGAAAGAAAGAAAGAAAGAAAGAAAGAAAGAAAGAAAGAAAGAAAGAAAATTTATCATCACAATTGAGCCCAAAATTTTGGTTGCTAAGCAAGAGCGTTGTTAAATGAGTTTCACCACATTTTACAAGTTGGCCACTCCCACCCTGTCACATGACTGCCAAGCCACGCCCACAAAATAGGCCACACCTAGAGAGTAGGTTCTAAAAAAAATTGAAACCCACCACTTCTATGTACCCATAACTTCCATCTATATATTTATCCAACTTGCATTTCTCTTTTGCCTTGACTTTTGCTCTTTGCAAATTGTTAATTAAATTCACTTCTAACTAAAGTACTTATGCAATTCACTTCAGTTCATTTATGAAAACACCAACCCACAACTAAGCATCTGGTGTTGAAAAGCTAAGCAAGGCTGATTAGCGTTTGGCTGGGGGGACACCTTAATAGTCCAGGGTGACAAGATAGACTGGACGATAATGCTGGATTGTTGCTGAAGAAACTGTGTAGATGTGTCCATGACGTCACTAGAATTTGAGGTTGACTTGAAGGAAACAAATATTGCAGAAGCAGGAAAACACCAGTAGGTGTGTTTGATGAGGTTACAGCAATAGCACCCAAAATGTGACATTCTATACATGCTTTCTTTGTTCGTTTTTCTATAGGTTTGTACCTGTCAGTGATCAGAACAAGAAACTTGTAGCTGCCATAAGAGAAGGTATATACGCCAAAAGACAGCGTTAAATGAATTGTATTATTGTGGGCTTGTTTTGTTTACGGTTGTCTTCATTGTGAGTTGTCACATACTATATTTTTTTCACTTCTTTGCTATCTATTTTATTTTATTTATTTAGTTATTTAGTTTGTTACTCGTGTACAAGATAACAATAATAAGAATATGTCCATACATATGTACATACATACATTTTCCTAGATTTTCATGGGTGGAGGTATGCTGGTCTTCTTGTGTTCAGGTCTTTTCCCGTGTAAGATTGAGATTGACTTGGCAACATTTCGGCGAGGTGTCCCTCGCCATCTTCAGCCACAGACGTCAGCCTGAAGATCTATCTATCAGTGGTGGGTTTCGGATCCCATTGTAACCGGTTACGGTGCAACGGGGCCATCCGTCCACCACATGAGCGTGCACAGCATTGCACGCACACACATGCAGCACCGGTATGCCTACTTACCGCCTGCAATGCTCCAGCTGCTCGGCAGAGCATCACACAAATGCCATACGCTCCGTGTGCATGCGCATAAACCCCGAAACCCTCAAATACCGGTAAGGAGTGCAGGTGGGCGGGCTGGCCCTCTGGAGCACCATACCAGAACGGTACCTGGTGCTCCCAGCAGGCACCGGTACACCCATACCGGGGTGTACCATTCAGAACCCACTACTGAGATAGACAGACAGACAGACAGACAATGATAGATAGATAGATAGATAGATAGATAGATAGATAGATAGATAGATAGATAGATAGATAGATAGATAGATAGATAATAGATAGATAGAAAGATTGATAGATATTTATTTATTTATTTATTTATTTATTTATTTATTTATTTATTTATTTATTTATTTAATTCGATTTGTAAACCGCACCAATCTCCATCGAGACAGACTCTGGGCGGTGCGCAGGACATTAAAATCTACAATAATAAATAACAAATATACAAAAGTTAAAAAGAAATTAAATAATAAACCTGTTGTAATTTAGCTGAGGCTCTATCGTTCCAAAATTTAAATTCTATGCCAGTCCAGCTTGCTGAAAAAGATGTGTCTTAAGTGACCGGCGGAAGAGGGGAAGGTCCGTGATAGTACGAAGTTCGGGGGGGAGGTCGTTCCAGAGGGCAGGTCCTGCCACAGAGAAGGCCCTACTCCTGGGCGTTGCCAGCCGGCATTGAGCGGCAGTTGGCACCCTGAGGAGGCCCTCTCTGTGGGAACGAATCGGTCAGAGGGAGGTATGTGGCTAGATAGATAGATAGATAGATAGATAGATAGATAGATAGATAGATAGATAGATAGATAGATAGATAGATATTAATTCATGGGTGTGTATATCTCCTACCGGAGCAAAGCAAAACCTCACGTACATTTTATCAATAAAAGCTTGTGCTTTTACAAAATGTGTTAATCTTTATTACAAGCCTTTCCTGCCTTTTTAGAGATAACAGCAGTCCCTCCTGAATGTTTGCTTCATTTCACCTTAGATTATTTATTTTAGGAGTAGTCTTTGATCTTCAGAACTATGTAAAATGCAAATATGCTCTGGATGAGGCTGATGAGAGAGGCTGGTTTCCTTTACACGAAGCTGCTGTTCAGCCAATTCAGCAAATACTTGAAATAATCTTGGATGGTAAGTTGGCCCAGACTTTGAAGCTACAATCAATATGTTTGAAGAATACGGAGTTGTGTCCAGTCAGCGTTCACTCAGGATGCTGAATGAACTCAAGGTTGTTTCCAGAAAGTGCACCAATATGCTTATTTAAGTTTGAGCTCCACTTCAGGTGGGTCCTCTGATGCATCTCCCTGTATATACTTTCAGTGATGAGGGTTCATTAGGTGTTACCAACTAATTATATTTAGTCAGTTTGGATTGTGGCAAAAGCATCCATTCAATGCAAGTGTTATGAGATTTGGATTGAACATGATCTAGTATTAAAAATTCCGAAAGCAAGTGGTGGGATTCAGCCAGTTCGCACCTATTCGTGAGAATCAGTTGTTAATTTTCTAAGCAGTTCAGAGAACCGGTTGTTGGAAGAAATCTTATTTTCTCCCCCCCCCCCCCCCCACTTTACAGGGCTAATTTTATTTATTTATTTAATTTATTTTTTCATATTTATATCCCGTGCCCATCTCTCACAAAGGGACCCGGGGCGGCGCACAGGAAGATTAAAAATACAAATATACAAATATAACAAAATGCAAAGACTCTTAAAACTATATTAAACCCAACCCTGCGCTAAAACATACTTAAAACCCCTAAATTAAAACTTTGATCAACTAAAAGTCAGTTCGGTGTCGGGTAGTTCATGCCAGGCCGGCTAGATGAAAAAAGTGCGTTTTTAGGCGCTGGCGGAACAGGCGGAGGTCAGAGATGACACGGAGTTCGGGAGGTAGATCGTTCCAGAGGGCTGGGCCCACCACAGAGAAGGCCCTTCCCCTGGGCGTCGCCAACCGGCATTGCCCAGCCAACGGCACCCGGAGAAGACCCTCTCTGTGGGAGCGAATCGGACGTAGGGACGTATGGGGCAGCAGACGGTCTCGCAGGTAACTAGTCTTAATCTTGTAAGGAAGGAAAGATTCTGGGGTTGTTTCTAGCCTCATCTTTATTGCCCTGCTTACAGAAACTGCCTCTCCGGTTATCCCTTATTACATTGTAACAGCGAAGGTGAAGCGCCCATCGACCTGAGAGATGTTGGGTTGGCCACGCCCACATGGTCACATCACACACACACATCCACACACACACCGCGCCATGCCTACCTAGCTAGTCATTAGGGGAGACAACCGGTTGTTAAATTATTTGAATCCCACCACTGGTACTATATGTATAGGCCAATTGCAGCACTGAAAACGTAATTTATGTTTAATTCAACCTAGCATCTTATAAAAGTATGTGGGAATATAAGACATGTGATGGAGAGACACCATTAACTTTGGCAACCAAATCTGGCCACGTGGAACATGTCCGGACCTTGTTGGCAAAAGGAGTTTGGCCAAACACCATGAATAGAAAAGGAGAAACGCCTCTTCTGATTGGTAACTATTTCGTAAAGGGCTCTGGGGGTTTTAGCTTGTTGCTTGTAGGATCAGAGGTTGAACACTGTAGAACCTGGAAATTGGTTACGGTAGCCTTCAATCATATAAGTTACTGGTGTTTATCTCATTAAGCTCTACTACACATAGCCTGCCTTTATAACTTTGCTTACACACGCAAGTTGATCTCATGACATAGAGTAAGTTCTTTAATGCAGGGGTCTCCAACCTTTGCAACTTTAAGTCTGAAGGACTTCAGCTCCCAGACTTCTCCAGCCAGCAAAGCTGGCTGGAGAAGTCTGGGAGCTGAAGTCCTTCAGACTTAAAGTTGCAAAGGTTGGAGACCCCTGCATTAATGTACTGCTTCCTTAGGTCTCTTTGCAAATGAGCTTTCGCCCCCTCCCTCCATTGATAGCCAGAAGGGTTACACCAACCTTCATGTCCTTCTGGTGCTTCTGGTGTATTCTCTTGAACACCGATCTAATTTCCCCTTTGTGTTGACAGCATAGCTCCAGGGGAAGCCTTCAGCACATGAGGAAGAGATGCTGAGAGAAGTCAAAGAAGGGGAACGCACATTTGAGATGATTTGCACTTGGATAGATTAGAAATGTAGCAGACCTTATGACCAGTTGTTCAGTTACCTTTCTTTTTTTTTTAACTTCTTGGTCCCTGTATTTTTTTTACAGAATGTATGCACTAAAACCACTGTAGGAATTTAGATAGATAGATAGATAGATAGATAGATAGATAGATAGATAGATAGATAGATAGATAGATAGATAGATAGATAGATAGATAGATAGATAGATAGATAGATAGTTGTTTTCACAACTTCCTGTTAGGGCCCCATTAAGGGAGGAGACATACTGTTTCCCTCCCTTAATGGGGCCCTAACAGGAAGTTGTGAAAACAATTATCTATACTAAATACTCCTGTCTTAGCTGATGCAATGGGTAGAGCCTGGTTAGGCTATAGTGCTAGGCTTCTGCCTTGGATGCATTGCAGCCCCGGTTCGAATCCCAGTGGGGTGTGGCCAACTGATGAGAGCTAATAAGCTTGAAATAGATCTATCTTGGTCTCTCAAATTTAAATTTATTGATCAGTTCATAAAACTAACACACGCACACACACACACACACACACACACACACATATATATTTGGAGCATCCGTTGGGTTTCCTTTAGTTTCCGTGATTCAAATAGGACACTCACAATAGCCTTTTATTATTTGACATGGAGTCTTCATTGATTAGTCCTTGGGACATATCAAAGGGCAACGTTATTACTAAAATTTGATAAAAGCAATTTAAAATGGAAGATTCACAATCAGAAATAATGTCTTTCCTTTATTTGCATGCCACCAGTTCCTGAATGTATTTTTTTTAAAATTTGTGATTACAATGAAATTTTGATTTAGCAGCTTTTGATATATTATGACATAGATACCATCCTTTTCAGATGAATAGCCCGTAGAGGATAGCTCAGCCCCTGCCCTCAATGGTCTGTTGTTGAATATGTGTTGTACATTCTCCAGCAACTAAAGCTGGAGAATGTACAACAGGTCCTTAATTCTAAATTATTCTTTAATTATTATCAAAACCAAATGAAAATGGGAATGTGAATAGCAGGTTGAATTTGAACTCCATTACAAACGAAGCTAAAGCCATCGTGTAATTTTGTTCAGTGAAAAGACAGTATTTTTCTACAGAGATTGGTGTGGGCTATTTTGAAATCGGTGGCATCTAAACATTTCCCCTCTCTCTTTTCTTTGTCTTAACTCTTAAGCCGTCAGACAGAAATCACATGAAATGGTTTCCATTCTGATTGAATACAATTGTGTCATCAACCAATCCTGCGTCAAACGATGGTCAGCCATGCACGAAGCTGCAAAACGGGGCTGCAGCGACATTGTTGCCCTTCTTGTGAAGAATGGTGGAAATGTGCAACAGAAAGATGGTTACGGAGTAACACCTTTAGGTGTGGCTGCTGAATATGGACACTGCGATGTATTGGAGTATTTAATTCACAAAGGTGTGTTAACAACAATATTTGTCCTGCAAGACGTATGACCTTTGGTAGTAACAAGGGTTGAATAGTTGCTCAGTGCCTCCAACGTGTTTGTGAACCACCTTTCTTAATTTCAGTTTACAAATACATGCTAGCTGCCCAACTCATATTTACTTAAATCCTCTTATCTTCTACTTTTTGGAAAAATGCAGTGGGTATTAAAGAAATTAGTAACAGATGATATGGCTTTTATGATGACACAGTCAAGGGCTACTAAAGTTTGTTTGTTTTTTACATCGATCAGGGTCACAATAAGAGCAGTGTAGTTAGATACATCAACCTGTGGATAGACCGGAAATTATTTCCTGAAATATAATTCCCATCTTTCTTCCCCACTGGCTGGGTGGGGATTATAATTCAATAACATTTGGAAAGGTATATATATGGAAATCAGTACATTGCCCACATCTACATTAACTATCACAAAGCCACTGAAGTTATTATGTAGGATTGTGGTATAGATTTACTAATAACTAATAGTTACTGTTCAAAGGTAAAGGTTCCCCTCGCACATACGTCCTAGTTGTTCCTGAGGGGGTGGTGCTCACCTCTGTTTCAAAGCCAAAGAGCCAGCGCTGTCTGAAGATGTCTCCGTGGTCATGAGTCCAGCATGACTAAATGCATGACTAAATGCCAAAGGCACGTGGAATGCTGTTACCTTCCCACCAAAGGGGGTTCCTATTTTTCTACTTGCATTTTTACAAGCTTTCAAACTCCTAGGTTGGCAGAATCTGGGACAATTAACGGGAGCTCACTCCTTTATGCGGCGCTAAGGATTCGAACCGTCGAACTTTCTGATCGACAAGCTCAGCATCTTAGCCACTGAGCCACCATGTCCCAGTACTGTCCATACTGCCTTGTTAATGCGGGCAGCTTCAATGAGTAGACACTTCCCTTTCTCTGTAAGGCTGTAGCAATTCATAGAATATTTCAGAACAGGGAAACCAAAGGAATAAATGCTTGGATAGTCTGCAACTTGGACAATAAGCAATTGATTAGAGCAGGGGTCTCCAACCTTTGCAACTTTAAGTCTGAAGGACTTCAGCTCCCAGACTTCTGGGAGCTGAAGTCCTTCAGACTTAAAGTTGCAAAGGTTGGAGACCCCTGGATTAGAGCATGATGATACTGTACACATATTTCCAAAATTGTGATGAATGAGTAAATATTGAGACATAAGTCTACTTTCTCTTGTACCACTAGGTGGTGATGTTAACATCACAGCTGATGATGGATCATCTATACTCTTTGAAGCAGCCAGTGGTGGGAATCCTGATTGTATATCTTTGCTGTTGGAATATGGGGGAAGTGGCAATCTGCCCAATAAGGCAGGGCATCTTCCAATACACAGAGCAGCCTATGAAGGACACTATCTGTGAGTGTGTTCCTTTTATATCTCTTCGTCCAACAACTTTACATCATGAACAATGACGGTTTTGTTATTTATTTACATTATAAATGGACATAAGGGTTATAAGACAGCATATCTATATAAATAAAAATGTAACAAGAATTTGTTCAGAAATGCTAATCTCCAAAAGTCCTGCACCGATCGCGTCCAAATTTTCCCACAAAGTTCCTTTCAAATACGGCACCAAGGATATATATATATAGATTGTGTAGATGTCACACCTGTGCCAGGTACACGCAACGGAAATATAAAAAAATGTTTAAAAGGTAAGTAGATGGATACAGAGAGAGCAGTGGGCCATAGGTATTATGTCATCCTTTATGACATAAAATACTCTGTCCATAAGATTCAAGGAGAAATATAGTAGGTAGTAGGTAGTGGGATAGAGAGGGAGAAATACAGTAAATAGGTAGGTAGGTAGAGGGATAGAGAGGGAGAAATACGGTAGGTAGGTAGGTAGGTAGGTAGGTAGATAGAGAGGGAGAAATGCAGTAGGTAGGTAGGTAGGTAGGTAGTGGGATAGAGAGAGGGAGAAATACAGTAGATAGGTAGGTAGGTAGAGGGATAGAGAGAGGGAGAAATATGGTTGGTAGGTAGGTAGTGGGATAGAGAGGGAGAAATGCAGTAGGTGGGTAGGTAGGTAGGTAGTGGGATAGAGAGAGGGAGAAATACAGTAGATAGGTAGGTAGGTAGAGGGATAGAGAGAGGGAGAAATACAGTAGATAGGTAGGTAGGTAGAGGGATAGAGAGAGGGAGAAATATGGTAGGTAGGTAGGTAGTGGGATAGAGAGAGGGAGAAATACAGTAGATAGGTAGGTAGGTAGAGGGATAGAGAGAGGGAGAAATATGGTTGGTAGGTAGGTAGTGGGATAGAGAGGGAGAAATGCAGTAGGTGGGTAGGTAGGTAGGTAGTGGGATAGAGAGAGGGAGAAATACAGTAGATAGGTAGGTAGGTAGAGGGATAGAGAGAGGGAGAAATATGGTAGGTAGGTAGGTAGGTAGGTAGGTAGGTAGGTAGGTAGGTAGGTAGGTAGGTAGGTAGGTAGGTAGAGGGGTAGAAATACAGAAATATGTTTGTGTGTGCAGGTGTAGATCTACACACAGATTGATTGGCCATTTAACCAGACTGGGCCACAGCAACGCGTGGCCGGGAATGGCTAGTGCAAAATAAAAAAAGAGGGAGTTTTCCTGGAGATGCCTTCAAAGACTGCATTTGTATACATTCCACTGAATCCTGCTACGTTTTTTTTAAAAAAAGAAATAAATAGGATTGTGCATTTTAGGGCTGAACAGTAGAGGGCATTGCCTTTAGATGGTCAGGAATATCATACACACTTGCATCTTTCTGTAACTGATGGTCATTCTTAAATTCCACCCCCCTCCCACTGCCAATTATAGTGAATTTTTTCCTGATTTGTGGTTGAGACAGAATGTTGGGGCAGAGAATGGCTAAGTCTTGGAATCTACTGGTTCCACAAGTCCTTCTCCATCCCAAGCATTTTTCTCAGTGTGCCTCAACAGTAGACTTTGTGAACAAAGCAGCACAGCAGCAGCCATAGAGTGACCACGCTCGCCGCCTCCTGCACCTCAAAAATAATAAGACCCCCCCCAAAAATAAGGCCAAGCGCTTATTTCAGGGGTCAAAAGAAAATAAGACCCTGTCATATTTTTGGGGAAACACAGTATTCTAAATTTAGAACCTTCTTTTTTTAACCTACAATTGCAGACTTCTTAATTTGCTTTAGTATTTATTTATCTGATTGTCCTACCTAGGTTATACACAGCTCTATGTTCTCATTACACTATTGCAAGACCGCATCCTGCTACCAAATACCTCCCACCGTCCAGTACGATCCCCACAGACTTGGCCTCCTCAGGGTACCGTCGGCCAAACAATTTCAGCTGGCGACCCCCAGGGGGAGAGCCTTCTCTGTGGCAGCTCCTGCCCTCTGGAACAACCTACCCCCTGACCTACGTATGATCACTGACCTACGCCTCTTCCGCCGGGCCTTGAAAACGCATTTATTCCGTGTGGCCGGCCTGGTGTAGTTTTTAATCGATTCTAATTGATTTTATTTAGTAATGTTATTTGGTTTTAGAACAGGCCCCTAATTTAATTGACATTTTAATTGACATTTTAAAGTATTTTATATATTCATGTTTTTGTTGTTTTTATTATGCCTGTTCACTGCCCTGAGTCCCGCAAGGGAGAAGGGCGGTATACAAATTCAATAAACATTAAACATTAAACTGGCTTTTCCAAGTTTCATTGTCGAGACTACCTACTTGTAACTGTACAGTTGGTCGCACAATCAAATTAAATAAAATGGATGCAAGTATTCCAGTTTCTTAGTTGGGATCTCTGTGCATGTTGAGGTATGGTTCAATTCAGTGGTGGGATTCAAGTTTGAACTGCTGAGATGATGCAGTGAAGAAGCTTTGGGCTATTCCTATTGTGGCTGAGGGCTAATCCTACCTTTGTTGGATCTTGGGTAAGGGTATTTGCTTATGAATAGAGCTATCTATCTCTTTATCTCTTAAGTGCTGACATCTGCTGAGGGCTATTAAGAAAGGTTGGGGCTGCTCTCTGTCTCCAAGAGCATATTTCTTCCTTTAGGGAAATATAATATTCTGCCTTTTTAATATTTCCTAAAATATTTCATTCTTCTAGGAGGGGGCTGGGGGCTAACTTTCTACATTCCCTAAGTATTTTGCTACCGATAACATAGCTCCCAAAGGAAAAGCTACAGTTCTCTGCAATTATTTCTCCTAAAGAATGTGAAATAGTAGGGGGGCACAATTTTGAATGGACAAATACTGAAAGGGAAATTTCTCCCCTCCTTTCTCTTGGAAAGCTGTCTTATAAATAAAAACAAGAGGGAGAAATCTATGGGAATCTCAATGTCTGCTGGGTCCAAAAAAGTCTCTTCAGAATGATGAAACTTGCATTGTGATATTGAAATAGAAGCTCTTCAGTGTTTATGTAAATATGTGGGATTTGTCATTTCCTCCCCTTGCTCTCCCCAAGATGTCCATGTAATGACATTTAGATGTAAATCTAAACAAATATGTATATTCTTGTATACAAAAAATATATATGAATCAAGACAAATTTCACCTGTTCTGCTTCTGTCAAGCTGCATCTTAGATGAACTTGCAATTAAAAATGATAACTAATTGTTTTCTACAATACTTACAGGCTACCTGCAGGGGTTCTTCTAGTGTCAGAAGCATATTAACTTTATGAAAACTGTCTTATGGAAACTGTTGGGGGATATCTCCGTTGGGAGACAGAAAGTTGTACAGCGGAATGTGCAGCTAGAGAAACGTTGTAGTAAACACACAAATAGTATCACAGACACTGCTAGTAAAAACAAATAGCTTGTAAAACTAAATTACTGCTTCACAAGAAGTGACAGTAGATAGTAAATGAAACAAAGTCCTTAACAAACAAACAATTGCTTACAGTCGCAATTCACAATTCTTCCTTCTTCAAACAGTCAGTCATGGTCGATCAATCTGGGAGCAATGAAGTAGAGAGCAATCAGCAGAGAGAGAGAATGTGCTCTCCTAACTTCCTCTTATTGCCGAGATAATTACAGTTTCTAATTGCATTCAAACATCTTGAAGCAACAAAGACCGTTTGTCATCATGGTTTTATATATTGCCTACCCAACACTAGGAGTCTTAAAAACTGATCTATTTTGTTTTCCATCATTATTTTTTCTTCTTCTTCTTCTTCTTCTTCTTCTTCTTCTTCTTCTTCTTCTTCTTCTTCTTCTTCTTCTTCTTCTTCTTCTTCTTCTTCTTCTTCTTCTTCTTCTTCTTCTTCTTCTTCTTCTTCTTCTTCTTCTTCTTCTTCTTCTTCTTCAATTTTAGGTTTAGGTCAGTGTTAATTTAATTATCAGACAGAATTATATACCCCGGACATCACATCAACGCAAAATGAAGGAAGTAGATTTATTTACAGTCACAGAGTCACAGAATTAAAAAAACAGAAAACACTAGTAAAACAAGTTAAATTGTAATTTATTGATTAGAAAGAAAACTAACCTTTTTGATAATCAGATTTATGAGTGTCAGTCTCCATGAGTAGTATAATAGGCAAGATAGCAATAAGTGGGTTACCTCTGTATCTGAACAGGTACATGTAAAACTGTTGTATGGAAGACAGGTAGGTTTGCTTATAGTCTCCATAGTAGGTAGGGCACCAATTTTGAGCCAAGACACAAAGATGAATGTAGGCTAAATACTGCCATTTGTTGTTGCTAGCTGTGAAGTCATGTCCAACCCATCACGACCCCATGAACAACATTCCTCCAGGCCTTCCTGTTGTCTCCCATCATCTGGAGTCCATTTAAGCTGACTCTGACTGCTTTGGTGACTCCATCCAGCCTCCTCATTCTCTGCCGTCCTCTTCTTTTGCCCTCAATCTTTCCCAGCATGAGGATCTTCTCCAGTGAGTCCTTCCTTCTCATTAGGTGGCCAAAGTATTTGAGTTTCCTCTTCAGGGTGTGGCCTTCTAAAGAGCAATCAGGATTGATCTCCTCTGGGACTGACCGGTTTGATCGCCTTGCAGTCCAAGGGACTCGCAGGAGTCTTCTCCAGCACCAGAGTTGAAAGGCCTCCATTCTTGGGCGCTCAGCCTTTCTTATGGTCCAACTTTCACAGCCATCCATTGCAACTGGGAAAACCATCACCTTGACTATACACACTTTTGTTGGCAGGGGGATGTCTCTGCTTTTTAGGATGCTATCTAGATTTGCCATAGCTTTCCTACCCAGGAGCAAGCGTCTTTTAAAACCGCCTAACTTCATTGGTAATCTAGCTCTCTGTATAATGTCCTAGTCCTAAGATTTTCTTATAACACAAAAGTACACATAGCCTGCCTTTATAACTTTATCGCTGAGAGTTAAGCTTTGTCTTTGTAACTTGTGTATTGTCTGCACTTTAGCTACCCCATTCAAGACGGCTTCCCTATTTTTGCAGGGCCTTGAAATTCCTGATCCCAGTGACATCCAGAAGTGCAATCCGGAAAAGTGGGCAGAGTCCCATCCATTCAGCAGCCGATGGCCAAAATCCGCAGTGCCTGGAACTCCTCATTGAAAATGGGTTCGATGTCAACGTCCTTCTGGCAGGACACATTTCACAAAGTTACGACGATGAAAGGAAAACCGCACTTTATTTTGCGGTTTCCAACAACGACATTCTCTCCACTGAGACATTACTGCAAGCTGGCGCAGACCCCAATAAGGATCCCCTCAACTGCCTTCTTGTGGCCGTGAGAGCAAACAACCATGAAATTGTACGGTTGCTTCTTTCTTATGGCGCAAATGTCAACTGTTATTTTAACCTTGTGAATGACACTCATTTTCCCAGTGCCATTCAATATGCCCTGAACGATGAAGTCATGCTAAGGTTGCTGCTTAACCATGGATACAGCGCGGGCCTCTGTTTTGACTGCATGCATGGCGACATCTTTGGAAATTCTTTTTTGTGGCCAACAACAGAGGAAGAAATATTACCAGGCTGGACATCTTGTGTCATTGAAGATAACCCCGTAAGGATATATCTTTTTTTTAATCCTATTCAATAGTATTATTAATCAACATTTGTTAAGGAGGAATGAGCATTGGGTTGACTCTTGGGGGGTTTAAAATCTGAGTTCTTTCACTTCGATTGTATCTCTTCCCCCAAAGAAAATCGTGACTAAGATGCGTATGAATAATGCTCATTCCTTCTTCTATTTTTAGGTATAATGACAAAGGCCAAGTGTAGTGTGAGGATAGAAGCTGTTGTAAAAAGAAAACACTGTGTCCTTGTCTCTGCCACTGATAAGCATGCTTAGAGATGCAGGCATTACATTGCTGTGTTAGATGTACCCTTCTTCCAAAGAGTGGATCCAAGGGAGGAATTACTGATAGAACAGTGCCAGCAATATGCTTAGTGCTATGTGGGAAGAAAGGAAGAATAAATTAATCCAGTGAAATCTTATATTATCTGGTATAAGAGGACACTTAGATTCCCTGCAAAACTGTTGCAAGTCTGGAACTTGGCTGTGAAAGTTATTCATTTCATTACATTCATTTCATACATCCCTTCGGCCGATTCGCTCCCACAGAGAGGGACTTCTCCGGGTACCGTCCACTAGGCAATGCCAGCGGGCGACGCCCAGGGGAAGGGCCTTCTCTGTGATGGGCCCGACCCTCTGGAACAACCTACCCCCGGATATTAGAACGACTACAGACCTCCGCCTAAAATTAAAAACTCATTTGTTCCATCAGGCCGGCTTGGCCTAAATTATACTTCTCGGCCCAGTCTGTATTTTCAAATTGTTTTATTTGGTTTTAATGGGTTGCTATTTTAACTGTTCTTAAAATTTCAGTACAGGCTAATTTAATTTGTTTTTAATTTTGTTATGTATGGTATGTTTTTAGATGGTTTTTAATTTTCCTGTACAACGCCCCAAGTCCCTCTGGGGAGAGGGGGCGGTTTATAAATATAATAAATTATTATTAAATTAATTAATTATTATTTAGGTACTTTTAGGCTACCTATTTAAACAAAAGGTATCACATGAACCTCTGCTGTATCATATAGATAAAGAAGAGGTCTATGTTCTATTCTGTTAACAAGCTTAATGTTTACTATTTTATGTCAATAGATATGCCAATAAAGTTCAAGTATTTCAGAACGTAGCTTTTCAATTGTTTCCCAAAGAGGTATAGAGAACTGCAGAAACTGTGAAATGGCTCCGTAATATTTTAAGAATGCTAACAAGATTCTCCTGCCTTTTAAAGAAATGCTCGGATTAATGCATCTTGTTTTATGAAGTGATCTGTTTGTGAATTCTGCATCATATTATAATAATACATTTTATAAAATAATTTAGTATAACACTGGTCATATTTCCTTTTCAGTTCTGTGACTTTATTACACTTCCGTGGATGAAACATTTAGTTGGACCCATTGTCCGTATTTTGATAGATTATATGGATTATGTTCCACTCTGCACTAAACTTAAATTTGTCTTGGAGACTCAGAAAGAATGGCCAGAAATCCAGCATATATTAGGTAAATGAATACTGTTGGCTTGGAATTAGGCTAGCTGTTTAATCTATGAAAACAAAAGAAAATATATATTTGTGTTTGAAGATTTCAAATAATTTGCTATTATTATAACAGTGTGCCCTTCTTTTTAACCATATTATCTTCAGATGAACAGGATTTTTAGCCTTGTGAATATATAAGGATTAGATGAATAAAAGCTTATTATAGCAATATAGGGGAGAGCTTGATCTTGGGATATATATAGTATTATCCATATGGAATCCAAGAGAAACTATAGGTAGGAAAGCCTATTATAGAACTACGGTTGCAGAAAAGGAAATGTCTAATACAAAATCAATGGCAAAGAACAATAATCTATGATCTAATGTACTTTGTTTGGTGTATCTGAAATTTCTTAACCACTTCTTCTTGTAAGTGCAAAACTCCACATCCTCTTGAAGTTCTAATAATTATATTAGATGGCATAATAAATAAATACCTATCCCTCCAAACTGACATATTTGAAATACTGAGTAGGATTTCTAGCATCTGAAAGCCAGACTAGATATAATCAATACTAGTTTAACAATGTCATTTCTCTAATACCAGCACAGACGTAATAAAATTTGAACTGTATGATGAAGTCAAATACTACTCATTTGTGCTACAGAAGCAATTTTTTAGACAGTGTTGGCAGCTGGCAACCGTGTGTCTCATTTTGGACAACATATAACAGGTGATGTGATGTTTTCATCATAGTCTCTGGATTTTGCCATGCCTGTTATTTAGGAAGCTTTTATCAACAACTTGGGTACTTACTAAGTTTGCAGATGACACAAAACTAAGAGGCAAACGTAACTGGTAAAATTCAAAAGGGAGAAACGTAACATTCTGCATTTGGGCAGAAAACAAGAAAGACACTAGGATAGAAAGACAATAGTACATGTGAAATGGATTTGGATCCTGCCATTGATCACAAATTAAACATGAGTCCAGAGTTTGATGCAACTGTAAAAAGGTGAACTCTGTCATAAAGGTAAAGGTTCCCCATGTGTTAGTCGTTCCCGACTCTAGGGGGCGGTGCTCATCTCCGTTTCAAAGCCGAAGAGCCAGCGCTGTCCGAAGATGTCTCCGTGGTCATGTGGCTGGCATGACTAAATGCCCAAGGCACACGAAACACTGCTACCGTCCCACCAAAGGAGGTCCCTGTTTTTCTACTTGCATTTTTATATGCTTTCGAACTGCTAGGTTGGCAGAAGCTGGGACAAGTAACAGGAGCTCACTCCGTTATGTTGGCACTAGGGATTTGAACCGCTGAACTGCCAACCTTGCTACCGTCCCACCAAAGGAGGTCCCTGTTTTTCTACTTGCATTTTTATATGCTTTCGAACTGCTAGGTTGGCAGAAGCTGGGACAAGTAACAGGAGCTCACTCCGTTATGTTGGCACTAGGGATTTGAACCGCTGAACTGCCAACCTTCTGATCAACAAGCTCAGCATCTTAGCCACTGAGCCGCCGCGTCCCTGATTCTGTCATAGGGATGCATTAATAAGAGCAAAGAGTTCAGATCATGGGAATTTATATTCCATTCCACATTGCACTCTTCAGATTTCATTTGGAGGGCTGCTGTGTCTAGTTCTGGGAACTACAGTTGAAAAAGAACACTGAAAATTGGAGGAAAGGGGAGCTACAAAGTCCTGGAAATCAGGTGTAATTACAAGATAACTGAAGGGAGATTTGACAGCAGCAACTCTATGAAATCCCATGGAAAGAGAAATAAAAATATCCCCTCTTGCTCCAATGATCAAGACTTGAATCAGCAAATTCAAAAAGTAGATGCAAATAGACATCAGGAGAACCTCTCTGATTGTATGAGCTGTTAGCCAGGAAAACAGGCTGATCTATGACCTAGTCAGTTTGGCTTCCATGGAGGTCTTCAAATGGGCCGGATAGTCATGCTCTAACCCAGTGGTAGTCAATCTGGTCCCTACCGCCTACTATTGGGCGTTCCAGCTTTCATGGTGGGCGGTAGGAGTTTTGTCCAAAGCACTTTCCTTTTTTTAATTTAATTGACTTACCTACTTGATAAATCACCATGACTGTGGAACCGGTGGGCGATTAGAAAATTTTACTACTAACAGAGATACAAAAGTGGGCGGTAGACTTTTAGTTAACCATGTAGGAATGTTGATGGATGTTGTTTAAGAAGGGGAGAATTTTAGCAAATTCTAGATTGTGATAGATTGTTATTGAAGAACTACCAGTTAATAAACAATGACTTATAATAAGAGCAATGGAATAATAATAGATGATATATTAATATATGCGTATGTATACATGTATGTATGTATGTATGTAAGTATGGGAATGAGTGTATGTTTATCAGGTTGGATATAAATGGTAAAAGATTTTTAGTTAACTATTAAGGAATATTAATGGATATTGTTTAATAAAAAGGGGGGGCTAGAAACAACATGATTTCTATGCAGAATACGTTTCCAGGGTGAAATATCAGGAGAGATTTTTTTGGAATAGACAATGAATGCCATTATGTGGTTATGTTTAAGTAAGACTTGTCTGAAGAAGAAGATAGACTAAATATGGAATACTAGAGGAGAATTCTGGTATAATGATATTAAGATATATAATGAATTTTTTGATTTAAAATCTATAAATTGAGATTATTTATGAGCAGTGATGGTCCTAGAAACACCCAAGAGTTATGTGTAACCAGTTATGCTTTCCAATCAGACATATTTTCCATTCCATTTCTTTCCTTTGTGTCTTTCAGAGAATCCTCGTCCACTCAAACATTTGTGCCGCCTGAAAATACGTAAATATATAGGATTGGTGAGAAGAGAGATGACTCTCTCCGTGAAGAATCTTCCTCTACCCCCAGTTTTAATGGAATTTATCCTCTTCAAAGAATATGATCTTTATGGAAGAGAATTACATTTGGAATGATCAGAATCCCAGACACATTCCTTATTCCCAAGTGAACAAAGCTTTGGATTGGAATATCTAAATTGCCAAATATGAGATGGCTTCCAAAGATTTCCTTAGGGCCATGGAAGAGATTTTTTTATACCTTACCCTTGAATGTTTTTGGAGGGAAATGAGACCAGCTCCGTTGCTTCCTTTCCATTTGTGTCAAAGAAGCAAGAGACTTCACATGTGGGAACTCTCATATCAACTTTATACTTATGTACAGTATTTGCAGAACAGTGCTAGTTTTCCCTCTGGTTTTAATATGTTTTCCCCACCATCTTCTCCATTTCCGTAAGAAATAGAGATTGTTCAATTGTCAAAAATTAGTGTGTGTTTTTTTTTTCTTAGCACACGTCGTAATTAAATTCTGGATATATTCTCCAAGGCACCTGGGGGCAGGACAAGAAGCAATGGGTGGAAACTAATCAAGGAGAGAAGCAACTTAGAACTAAGGAGAAATTTCCTGACAGTTAGAACAATTAACCTCTGGAACAGCTTGCCTCCAGAAGTGGTGAATGCCCCAACCCTGGAAGTCTTTAAGAAGATGTTAGATAGCCATTTGTCTGAAATGGTATAAGGTTCCTGCCCACGCAGGAGGTTGGACTAGAAGACCTACAAGGTCCCTTCCAACTCTGCTATTGTATTGTATTGTATTGTATTGTATTGTATTGTATTGTATTGTATTGTATTGTATTGTATTGTATATTCTAATATTCTAATAGAAAGTATTTCTTCTTATGCAATATGACATGTACCAATAAATTGTGGAAGAGTTAAAAGATGCGTTAAATATTAAGTGGATTGTATTTAAACAAGAATCTTATTTTGCATTTCCCCCCTAGGCTTGCAGATTAGAAGCACAGCACTCATATAATTAATTTTGTTTTAGGATTAGTTTGCAGGGCAGTTCACTATATCTTATCAATGGTCAAATAAGACAAACATAGATTTCTATTTACTAATGTGCACACCCCAGCTTTTCTTCTGTATACATACCTATGTGTAGGTGCACACCAACATATACATATATACAAACTGTTCTTATATAAAGCCTGTTTGTTCACAGGTAGATTATCACTGAACATATGAAATGCTTGTTCTAAAGAGACAATGCCAATTTCAACATGCATACTGAACTTCTGGCATGCATGAATGCCTGCTGGATTTTCATAGCTATCACAATCCAGAGACTTAGCTATCCTTTAAAAGCTTCAGACACACTCTGGACAATTTCCTAAAGTTACCAAATAGTTATTTTTAATGAGGCAGAAAGAACAATTCTGTGGCCTAGAGGTGGTGCTCTTGCCTCACAAGCAGGAGGGTGTGAGTTCGATTCTTGGTAGAAGCAGATGTAGGGTCTCCTGCTTGGGCAGGGGGTTGGACTAGATGACCTTCAACTCTGTTAATCTGTTAAATTCAAAGATGAGGAGTAATATTAATTACATAATAACTATACATTCTCATTGAATGTAAACGGACTTAACTTTAATTTTTTCTGACTTTCGGGGAGTGTACTTCTACCATTCAAAGGTTAATAAAAGTCTAGAAAAATAAATGCAATTTCTGCTTCTTTAAATGGTTAAATTATCAGTGGCTGTCCTACCCTATATAAGGAACAGATCTAATTGCTTATGATTATTATGCAGACAAGTTCCTGCAGAACCAGCTATGGATCTGTTCATGCGAAACGGGACAATGTAAAAAGTGGCCCATCCAATAATTTGGATTGTCCATGCAGTATTTCCTAGTTATGTTAAGAAATTGTACTGAAGTTCTTCGGTCTTTTCATGGTATTTGCAATCCTTAATATTCCAATTGAAGGGAACCTACGTAGAATTAAAGACTACAACTTGGGTACTAACACATTCTTGGATTTGCCATGTTGATATTATTGGAAGATGCAATTTAACATATTTAACCTCACAAAATGTGTTCAAGCTTGAAGGGATTACTTCCCCTTTGGAAGTCTTCCAATTTGGTGCTACCTGACTGCAAAATGTTTTCTCTCTGCCTGTTTGTGTGGGTGTGTGTGCACACGTGTGCCTCCAACAATCAAAGTTGGCTCTTTTAAGACTGGAGGACTTCAACTCCCAGAATTCCCCAGCCAGCCTGGCTGGCTGGGGAATTCTGGGAGTTGAAGTCCACCAGTCTTAAAAGAGCCAACTTTGCAGACCCCTCAAATAGTGCAATCAAAACTCCATTTGTGTGTTACCTAAAAAAAGCAGACAAAAGTTTTGATTATATGGTTGCAGCAGCATCTTGCCTTTTTTGACCAGAGCATTTCTAGCTCAGTGAAAGAAACACAATTTATTGAAATGCATTTAAAAAAAGAACTCGGTACTGATTTTAAATTGTACGCTCAAAGGGATTAGATGGGTTTTATGTTGGCCCTTTCTCGTTGGCATGCGCTTAAATTATCCTTACTGACAGCCACAGAAGCCATCTAGCTGGATGATCCGCAGACGAAGCATGTGGACATAATCTCTTGTTGACTTGTTGCCTGCTTTGGAGTGAATTTGGCTGGTGGAGAAGGCCAAAGTAACCAGCTGCAAGGTTGTTTGGGGCAAACATAACATTATTCAAAAGGAGGAGGGATAAACCTAAAGCTAGTTGAAATTGGCACTTGATTCTCTGCCCAGGAAGAGAGGGGGGAGAGGGAGGGAGAGGGTGGGAAAGGGAGAGAGGGAGGGAGAGGAAGAGAAAGGGAGAGGGAGGGAAAGGGAGAGGGAGAGGGAGGGAAAGGGAGAGAGGGAGGAAGAGAAAGGGAGAGGGAGAGAGAGGGAGGGAGAGAGGGAGAGGAAGAGAAAGGGAGAGGGAGAGGGAGGGAGAGGGAGAGAGGGAGGGAAAGGACGAGAGGGAGGGAGAGGGTGGGAGATGGAGAGGGAGGGAAAGGGAGAGGGAGGGAAAGAGAGGGGGAGAGGGAGGGAGAGGGAGGGAGAGGGAGGGAGGGAGAGGGAGGGAGGGAGAGGGAGAGGAAGAGAAAGGGAGAGGGAGAGGGAGGGAGAGGGAGGGAGAGGGAGGGAGAGGGAGAGGGAGAGAGGGAGGAAGGGAGGGAGGGAGAGGGAGGGAAAGGGAGAGGGAGGGAAAGAGAGGGGGGAGAGGGAGGGAGGGAGAGGGAGGGAGAGGGAGGGAGGGAGAGGGAGAGGAAGAGAAAGGGAGAGGGAGAGGGAGGGAGAGGGAGGGAGAGGGAGGGAAAGGGAGAGGGAGAGAGGGAGGGAGGGAGGGAGGGAGAGGGAGAGAGAGGGAGGGAGAGGAAGAGAAAGGGAGGGAGAGGGAGGGGGAGGGAGAGGGAGGGAGAGGGAGGGAGGGAGAGAGGGAGAGGAAGAGAAAGGGAGAGGGAGAGAGGGAGGGAAAGGGAGAGGGAGAGAGGGAGAGGGAGGGAGGGAGGGGGAGAGGGAGGGAGGATGGAAATACAGTTTCTGATATGATATTTCTGAGCTTTGGCTGACATACAGGAAAGGCTGTTTGTTTATATTTCCTGCCAAAGACACTTTGTAGTGAAGCATCAGACAGGTTGCTATTGAAACCTTCGTCCCCAAACATAACATTGCAGTCAGGAATTCCCCAGAAGTATCAGCCTCTCTGTACAGGCCTGGGCTTCCTATAGGCAAGACAAAGAGCTAGTTTAATAGTTATAGGATGACAAGGCGGTTCGAATCCGTAGCACCGCGTAACTGAGTGAGCGCCCATTACTTGTCCCAGCTTCTGCCAACCTAGCAGTTTGAAAGCATCTAAAATGCAAGTAGAAAAATAGGAACCACCTTTGGTGGGAAGGGAACAGTGTTCTGTCCACCTTCAGCGTTGAGTCATGCCGGCCACATGACCATGGAGATGTCTTCGGACAGGGCTGGCTTTTCGGCTTTGAAACGGAGATGAGCACTGCGCTCTATTTCCATACTCCACAAAGTTGAATTTCCATCAAAATATGGCTGTATGGGTGGATTTTAACATGACATTTGAGTGTACTGTATTTGGTATTTTTTAAAATCTTCTTTATGCTTAATCAAACACAATGAAATAATCTCACTGTAAATTTATTGCTGCTCATTGACATAATAGCTTTTTGAACTTCCAGTGGCATAAGCTATTTTTTATGCACGTAAGAGTGAATACAGTGATTAATATTTTGCTGCCCTTTCATAATATTCCAGAACCTGCTGTGTGAATTGAGTCCAGTTGTGCTACTTAGAGTTCATTTAGCCATGCTCTTCATTTTGCATCTGAAATTCTAGAATTGGGGGGGGGCGAAACTAGGCGTTACACAAGGAGTACTTTGTACCTAACAGCTGCTTCTGTCTATTCATAAGGGAACCAGCTGAACTCAATGCGGTTTTCTCCAAAGTAAGCAAGTATAGAATTACTGGCTAATTTCCATTTGTTTTTATTTCAGAAGAGAAAAGGCCAGTAGTCTCACCTGACTTTGCATTTACAAAGTCACTGCTGAAGATGATCCAAACAATGGAATCACTTGGCAAAGTAACTTGACTGAAAAGTTATTCCACAACATACTTTCAATGTGTGTTTTTATCTAGTTGGTTTACTGATGTGAGCATTAAATGTCAGTGGTGACACGTTGGTTCCAAAGACAATCCAGTATGCACAATGTTTGGAGTTCATGTTCAAAAATAAATCTATATAATTTATTCCATCTGCCTAAAGATGGTAACCATATTTATAGGTCAGAAAATTATTGTCTCTGGGAACTCAAGACAGATTACATGGGATTTCTCTTCATTTTATTCTTCTAACACTTCTTTGTAGACTATGACAAAGTATGACTAGCCAAAAACAACCCAATGATTTACCAAGGGTGGGAAGGACCTGAATATGGGTCTCCATATTCTGTGACTAGCCGTTCCTGGCCAAGTATTGCTGTGGCCCAGTCTGGTTAAATGGCCAACCAATCTGTGTGTAGATCTACACCTGCACACACAAACACGTACACACAACCACCGTATAACCCCCAACCTACCTACCTACTGTATTTCTCCCTCTCCCCCTCTACCTACCTACCTACTGTATTTTCCCCCCTCTCTCTCTATCCCTCTACCTACCTACCTACTGTATTTCTCCCCCTCTCTCGCCCCTGCATCTTGTTTTGGGCCTAGTAGTCCTGCCTGGGCCACATGGGAGTGTGCCATGTGTGAGGGAGCATTGGACGCTTATTCGGTTGCTGAGGAAACAACCGTTGGAAATGTGAGGGGCATGTGCGTGACGCATCATAAGAAGCAGCCAGATGGGAGGAGTTACAGGGAGGTGAAAACTTGAGAAGTGCGTATCTTTTACGTTTGTGCTGCTTGCACATGACACACGTGTGCCAGCCACACAAAATGTACATATGATTGTTACTCCCTTTCTTAGCAACATTGTGTGAAAATTTGGTGCTGAACGGGGCAGTACTTTCTGCGATTAGCGATTTTGAACAAACTATTTTAAAATTTTATTTATATAGATTCCAGAAAGGTATGTCTAACTCTTGAGAGTTGTCAAAGTGCTCTGAAACAAAGACTATCAAAGCTCTAGGTAAGTGTTAGTGCATGAAGTGAAGAAACATAATGATTACATAATTCAAAATCCGAGTTTCTTGGTAGCTTGTGGACTTCTGTCTGGATCTTGAGACTTCTCAGGACTGAAAAAGTAAAACCATGTCATAGGTAGGTCAGCCATCAGCAAAACACTAACCTGCTTTGGAGGTTAAGAATATTCGAATATCAGAAAAGGTCTCCTAGATTAGACCATGAACCTATCAGGTTCAGTATGGTACAGGTAGTCCATTCATTTAGCGATTGTTCAAAGTTACAACAGCTACAAAAGTTACAAAAGTGATCCATGGCTGTTTTTCACATTTAAAGCTGCTGTAGCATCCCCATCGTCAGGGACTAAAATTCAGATGCTTGGAAGCTGGTTCATATTTATGACAGTTACAGCATCCTGCAGTTATGTGATCACCTTTTGCAACTTTCTGACAAGCAAACCAGATCCACTTTACAACTGCTACTTGACAAGTGCAGAGATTTCCTTAACAACTGTGGTGAGAAAGGGTGCAAAATGGGGCCAAAGCCCACTCAACAACTGTCTCACTCAGCAACAGAAACGTTGGGCTCAGTCGTGGTTTTGAGTCAAGGACTACCTGTATGACACAATGGTCATGCTTGGGAAGCTGGAAGACTTCCCTGGAAGTCTTCCCTGGAAGTCTTTAAAAAGATGTTAGACAGCCACTTGTCTGAAATGGTATGAGGTTCCTGCCCATGCAGGGGGTTGGACTAGAAGACCTACAGAGGCATTCCAACTCTGCTATTGTATTGTAAGCTCATAAGCCTGAACCGAAGAGTGATAGTTCCTTTTCACTGTTGGATCCCAGCAACCAGCATTTGAGGCATAGTGAGCGTGCTTAAGAGGCAGTAAACAGCTGTCAATATTAGTAGCCATAGAAGCGTGATCCTCCCATAAACCCCTCTAGTCCCCATTTAAGATCAGTTACAACTGCAGGCAGCAAATTCCTCAGTTTAACTACGTTATAACTATGTTATATCTCAAAGTATTGAAATATAGAGAAGCCATCTTGCTTAGACTGCAAAGTATTTTATTGACCTCAGTCGCATTTCTTGTTACTCTCCTACTTCAGGCTAGAAGGCCCTCGCTGCTCTTATCTTTCTTTAGGGAAGGCATCCTCCAGTGCCAACTCTCCTGCTGTGCCTTTTCCCATTGTGATAATATCCTTTTAAAATTGTCATGGCCAGAACTGAACTTAGTCCTCCAAGTGTGGCTGCATCGTGATCTTACGTAAGGATTGTTCTAAAGAGGATTGTTGCATAATTGCACCAATGGCTATTTTCAATTATCTTCCTAAGGAACTTCGAGCATAGAAATTACTTACAATACAATACAATACAATAGCAGAGTTGGAAGGGACCTTGTAGGTCTTCTAGTCCAACCCCCTGCGTGGGCAGGAACCTTATACCGTTTCAGACAAATGGCTATCTAACATCTTCTTAAAGACTTCCAGGGTTGGGGCATTCACAACTGCTGGAGGCAAGCTGTTCCAGAGGTTAATTGTTCTAACTGTCAGGAAATTTCTCCTTAGTTCTAAGTTGCTTCTCTCCTTGATTAGTTTCCACCCATTGCTTCTTGTCCTGCCCTCAGGTGCCTTGGAGAATAGTTTGACTCCCTCTTCTTTGTGGCACCCTCTGAGATATCGGAACACTGCTATCCTGTCTCCCCTGGTCCTTCTCTTCATCAAACTAGACATACCCAGTTCCTGCAACCGTTCTTCATATGTTTTAGTCTCCAGTCCCCTAATCATCTTGGTTGCTCTTCTCTGCACTCTTTCCAGAGTCTCCACGTCTTTTCTACATCATAGCGACCAAAACTGTATGCAGTATTCCAAGTGTGGCCTTACCAAGGCACCATACAGTGGCATTAACACTTCACGTGATCTTGATTCTATCCCTCTGTTTATGCAGCCTAGAACTGTGTTGGCTTTTTTGGCAGCTGCTGAACACTGCTGGCTCATATTTAAATGGTTGTCCACTAGGACTCCTAGATCCCTCTCACAGTTGCTACTACTTCTTAACAGTAACTGTGCACTATCTTTTACCATTGTATGGGAGTGCTGATGATGACTCTACAAGATCAGCATTTTGGTTAGGGTTTTTGATGGATTTCATTTATTTATACACACACACACACACACACACACACACACCCCAGGGATGGGTTGCTGCCAGCATTACTGCCAGTTCGCACATGCGCAGTTGCCCATAAATAGGTGTGCACAGTGCAAAAACATTTAAAAAATGGGAGGAAAAACATGCCGTGCCAACCAGGGACCCAGTTGGGAGGTGTGGCAGGCATGGGTCGCTGCTGGTTCTGGCAACCCAGGCCGGCAAACCACTACAGGTTCAGCCAAAACAGTCCGAACCAGTAGGAGCCCACCTCTGATACAGACATACACATACATAGATACAGTGCAGTAGACCCATAGATATACGTATTAGCAGCTCTGCAATCCCTTAATTCAGGGTAGAGTCAGGACTACTGGATGGAGCTGAGCATTTACTGGCCAGATGCCCTTCTTGATGCCATGCAAAGTGCACAGTAGATATTTTTTCTTTGTGTTTCTAGCAGAGAAACATCTGTTGCTACTAGGATCAAATCCTCAACCTTCTGGATGGAAGGTCTTTACCACTAGGCCACCATACTGCCCCTACATATGTATACATACTAGTTCACAATGAATTAGATTTGCCATAATAAAGTTGACTTTACCAGTTTGGAGATGTGTTTTTGAATTCTTCACAATATCTTGTTGATTTTACTGCTTTGAAAATGTGGCACCCTCAACAGTGGAGTTTCAATACAATACAATACAATACAATACAATGCAATGCAATGCAATGCAATGCAATGCAATGCAATACAATACAATACAATACAATAGCAGAGTTGGAAGGGACCTTGGAGGTCTTCTAGTCCAACCCCCTGACCTGGCAGGAAACCCTATATACCATTTCAGACAAATGGTTCTCCAACATCTTCTTAAAGACTTCCAGTGTTGGGGCATTCACAACTTGTGGAGGCAAGCTGTTCCACTGATTAACTGTTAGGAAATTTCTCCCCAGTTCTAAGCTGTTTCTCTCCTTGATTAGTTTCCACCCATTGCTTCTTGCCCTGCCCTCAGGTGCCTTGGAGAATAGCTTGACTCCCTCTTCTTTGTGGCACCCTCTGAGATATCGGAACACTGCTATCCTGTCTCCCCTGGTCCTTCTCTTCATCAAACTAGACATACCCAGTTCCTGCAACCGTTCTTCATATGTTTTAGTCTCCAGTCCCCTAATCATCTTGGTTGCTCTTCTCTGCACTCTTTCCAGAGTCTCCACGTCTTTTCTACATCATAGCGACCAAAACTGTATGCAGTATTCCAAGTGTGGCCTTACCAAGGCACCATACAGTGGCATTAACACTTCACGTGATCTTGATTCTATCCCTCTGTTTATGCAGCCTAGAACTGTGTTGGCTTTTTTGGCAGCTGCTGAACACTGCTGGCTCATATTTAAATGGTTGTCCACTAGGACTCCTAGATCCCTCTCACAGTTGCTACTACTTCTTAACAGTAACTGTGCACTATCTTTTACCATTGTATGGGAGTGCTGATGATGACTCTACAAGATCAGCATTTTGGTTAGGGTTTTTGATGGATTTCATTTATTTATACACACACACACACACACACACACACACACCCCAGGGATGGGTTGCTGCCAGCATTACTGCCAGTTCGCACATGCGCAGTTGCCCATAAATAGGTGTGCACAGTGCAAAAACATTTAAAAAATGGGAGGAAAAACATGCCGTGCCAACCAGGGACCCAGTTGGGAGGTGTGGCAGGCATGGGTCGCTGCTGGTTCTGGCAACCCAGGCCGGCAAACCACTACAGGTTCAGCCAAAACAGTCCGAACCAGTAGGAGCCCACCTCTGATACAGACATACACATACATAGATACAGTGCAGTAGACCCATAGATATACGTATTAGCAGCTCTGCAATCCCTTAATTCAGGGTAGAGTCAGGACTACTGGATGGAGCTGAGCATTTACTGGCCAGATGCCCTTCTTGATGCCATGCAAAGTGCACAGTAGATATTTTTTCTTTGTGTTTCTAGCAGAGAAACATCTGTTGCTACTAGGATCAAATCCTCAACCTTCTGGATGGAAGGTCTTTACCACTAGGCCACCATACTGCCCCTACATATGTATACATACTAGTTCACAATGAATTAGATTTGCCATAATAAAGTTGACTTTACCAGTTTGGAGATGTGTTTTTGAATTCTTCACAATATCTTGTTGATTTTACTGCTTTGAAAATGTGGCACCCTCAACAGTGGAGTTTCAATACAATACAATACAATACAATACAATGCAATGCAATGCAATGCAATGCAATGCAATGCAATGCAATACAATACAATACAATACAATAGCAGAGTTGGAAGGGACCTTGGAGGTCTTCTAGTCCAACCCCCTGACCTGGCAGGAAACCCTATATACCATTTCAGACAAATGGTTCTCCAACATCTTCTTAAAGACTTCCAGTGTTGGGGCATTCACAACTTGTGGAGGCAAGCTGTTCCACTGATTAACTGTTAGGAAATTTCTCCCCAGTTCTAAGCTGTTTCTCTCCTTGATTAGTTTCCACCCATTGCTTCTTGCCCTGCCCTCAGGTGCCTTGGAGAATAGCTTGACTCCCTCTTCTCTGTGGCAGCCTCTGAGATATCGGAAGACTGCTATCATGTCTCCCCTGGTCCTTCTTTTCATTAAACTAGACATACGCAGTTCACTAGTTAACTATAGCAGATTAAAAAACACCAGTACCAGCCCTGAAATTTGATGAACTCCACTTTGACATCACGCCAGGATGTCCATTTATTTCGACTGTTTCATCTTTTCTTTGATCCAGCTAACAGTTCATGACAACAGCTTTCCATCTTACCAGCTGCTAGTTGAATGTATTCAAGGGTGTATCGACACAAACGTCCTCATGCATTAATATCTACATAGTGGAGAGGGGCCTGGAGCTCTGGAGCTTGAGCTGAGGGAGGAAGAGGTGGGGAAAATGAGAAGAAGAGGTTCAGTTTCCCATCAGGTTTTGGCGGGAAGACTTTGGGAGGAGGAAGGTGGCTAGAATCTGGAAAGGGGAGAGGAGACAGTGAAGGAAGCTGATCCAGGTGATTGGGTGAGTGAGTGACCAGAGGGGGTGACAGAGGCAATGGAGGAGAACTGACTGAGGCAAGTGGGTAAGCCAATGACCAGAGGGCTGCCAGACACCCCGGAAGGCAGGGGAAATGACATGAGCTGGGTGAGTGGGGGTACCCGGGTGAGAGATCAGAGCAGACTGACATCCAGAATGATGGACATTGAGACATCCGGTGAAGGACTGTGCAGCAAGGAAAAGCCTGGGTACCTGTAAAAAGTGAGTAGAGGAATCTGGACTCTAACGCAGGGGTCCCCAACCCCCAGGCCACGGACCAGTGCTGGTCCGTGGCTTGATAGTAACCGGGCCGGAGTGAGCGGCGGAGAGAATAGCGCAACTCTTAGGAAAGTGTAGCAAACGCTCCGCTATCCTGGCGGCTGGTTGAGGCGCTCCCCAGGGGCAGGACGGGAGCAACGGCCTGCATTGGGGTGGTTCGGGGCACCACCCAGCCCAGCGTGGGGGGAAGGGGCTGCCAGGCCCTCCTGCCCGGGACACAGCTCGTCCTTCCCTGCCCCAGCTGAG
Source organism: Rhabdophis nuchalis (assembly GCA_039707465.1). Taxonomy (NCBI): domain Eukaryota; kingdom Metazoa; phylum Chordata; class Lepidosauria; order Squamata; family Natricidae; genus Rhabdophis; species Rhabdophis nuchalis. Next base: position 11,367,620 of record CM077656.1, read on the forward strand.
GATCCTTCGCTCGGGACCCCTGGCAGCTTTCCCACACAGTTGTACGTGACCGCTGAATGCGCACACGGCCTACATGACTTGACTCACCCGCTGGAGGCTCCCACCGGTCTGCAGAATTTTTTTTACATAAAACAGGTCCCTGGTGCCAAAAAGGTTGGGGACCCTTGCTCTAACGGCCCTTTCAGTAGTGAAACTACAACTCCATACATGCCCTTCCTATTTCTTTTTCTCCCTTGCCTTCAAGATGTTTCTCGGTTGACTTCCTATTCTCGATACAATTGAATATTGTTTTGTTGTTTGTCGTGTGTTAATCTTTTTTTTCCTTTTGCATTTTTGATCAACCGATGTATTTTTTTGTCAGTACTAATTATACATTTGCTTCTTCTTCTTTCAGCAAGAGTTCTTGTCTTTAATAGCATTTCTCAACTGCTTATTCGTCATTGTGATATTATTTTGGATTTCATGATGCCTTTTCCTGATTCGAGTTATACATTCTAGCTCTGATTTTAATATCACAGTTCAAATAATAATCTCCACGAATTGCATGCAGAATTGACTTCTTAACTCTCTCTTTCAACATTTTTATCAGCCCCCTCATTTTTTGAAAGTTTGGGGGTTTTATGTCAAACTTGATTGCTTGATTGCTTTGAACTTTCTTTTGAAGCATCCATTTATATACATGTGGATCATAGTATTTGGGATTTCTGTTCCCATTTAACATTTTAAGTCCTGAAATGATTCTGGACATGTGCTGCCCCCCTCTCCCACTCACATACCAGTGATTTAGTGCAGGGGTCTCCAACCTTTGCAACTTTAAGTCTGAAGGACTTCAGCTCCCAAAGCTGGCTGGAAAAGTCTGGGAGCTGAAGTCCTTCAGACTTAAAGTTGCAAAGGTTGGAGACCCCTGGTTTAGTGGCTTTATTAATATTCCCCAGCAATCACCAAAAACTCAGAACTGTCCCAATTAAGTCCAGCCAAAAGCAAACCAATGCTAGTCCACTGAGCAATGGCCAGTGAGTCTAAAAAGGAACTTGAAAGTTCTCCAAATAAGATAAATCCACCAGGCAAAATTTATTTATTTTTATTTTATTAAATGTATACCCTGCCCTTCTCCTAAAAAAGGGCCCAGGGCGGCGCACGGGCATCATTAAAATCATACAAAAATATAAAAGTCCAAAATAGTTAAAACCTAATTAAATATTCCCTGTGCTAAAATTAATAATACTCTAAAAATTTAAAAATTGTCCCTATAAAAGTTGTCCCTATAAAAGTCAGAAACGGGGGTTATGCTAGGCCGGCTTGTTGGAATAGGTAGGTTTTAAGACGTTGGCGGAAAAGGCGGAGGTCCCACGATGGTGCGTAGATCGGGGGGGGAAGGTCATTCCAGAGGGCAGGGCCCGCCACAGAGAAGGCTCTCCCCCTGGGCACCGCCAACCGGCATTGCCCGGCCGACGGTACCCGGAGAAGGCCCTCTCTGTGGGAGCGGAGTGGTCAAAGGGATGTATAGGGCAGGAGACCACAATATACAAATGTTCACGATCCAAGCCAAGTCACGGTGTCAATCCAAAGCAACGCAGGAATCACAACAACCAGGAAACACACAGCCAGCTTCTGGTGCAGTTGCCTCCTCATGAATAATCAGGCTGATCTTTGCTGCTTCCGCCTTTTTTCTGCCCTATGTGTTCTTGGATTAGGTGCAGAAGGCAGTTCCTCTTCCTCATCACTGACCAGTTGCAGCTGTGCACTCCCCCCCCCCCCCGCCCAGGACTAGTTCATTCTCCTCTGAACTGACATCTGGAGAAGTATCTGGGGAGGTTTCTGGGGAGTCATCACAGGGCACTCTTCATGATCAATCTGGTGTTGGTTCCAGAGTAGATGTTTCACAGCCAGAGGTAGGTTTCTGCTGATCGGCCCCGCATCGGACCAATCGGTAGTGGCACTGGTGGGAGGCTCTGCCCACCTGCACACTTCTGCCCATGCACAGAAGTGTCACACGAGCATGCACAAGCGCATGAGCGAACCAATCGTAAAATAAATTGAAACCCACCACTGTTCACAGCATAATCATTAAGGATATCTAGATATTAGGTTTCCACGTCAAGTCAAGGACATGCATTTTCCTAGTCTATGTGAAGATAATTGAATGCCTTTGTTACTATTATTATTTCTTTTTCAGATGCCTATCTAATTCTGTTTTTCATCTGAAGGTCAACTTTAGCTTCTTGATCAGGAGGGTGTGTTCCAGTGGTGGGTTTCTGAAGGCTCGCACCTACTCGCGAGAGCCGGTTGGTGAAATTTAGAGAACCGGTGGGAGGGGGTTCCACCGGCGTACCTGGAAGTAAATATGGCCCGCCGCTGCCAGTGACCCAACGGGAAGGAAAGGAAAGGAAAGGAAAGGAAAGGAAGGAAGGAAGGAAGGAAGGAAGGAAGGAAGGAAGGAAGGAAGGAAGGAAGGAAAGAAAGAATTAAAGAATTTATCATCACAATTGAGTCCAAAATTTTGGTTGCTAAGCAAGAGCGTTGTTAAATGAGTTTCACCACATTTTAAAAGGTGGCCACTCCCACCCTGTCACATGACTGCCAAGCCACGCCCACAAAATAGGCCACACCTACAGAGTAGGTTCTAAAAAAAATTGAAACCCACCACTGGTGTGTTCCTACTTGATTGGGAAAATTGATCTGACCACAAATGACCAGGGGAGACATTTCACCTTTCTCTCTTCTAATATTTAAGTGAAGATTATCCTCACAAAATAGTACAGTGATGGCGAATCTTTTTCGCCTTGGGTGCCTAAAGCACACACACTCGCGCTATTGTGCACACTTGTGTGCCCACCCCCATAATTTAATGCCTCCCATGCTGTGCCCCCTGAGAATACATGGGTGACATTCCCTGCTGTCCAGTGCATGTACACAAAGCTTTTTTGGAGCCTGGGGAGGGCAAAAATGGCCTCCCCCAGAGGCTGGAAACAGCCCATTTTCTGACTTCCGGTGGGTCCGGTAGGTCCATTTTTTGCCCTCCAAAGACTCCAGAAGCTTTCGAGGAGCCTGGGGAGGGCAAAAAAAGGCTCAACACACAAACCGGACATTCAGGAATGGACTTCCAGGTTGCCCTTTGGGCCATTTTTCTCCCTCTGGAGGCTTCAAGAGGGCAAAAAATGGCTGAAAACCAAGGCTGAAAATCAGCTGGCCAGCATGCTCATGTGCGCTGGAACTGACAGGGCAACGCCTCGCATTCCCTCAGAAACGGCTTCGTGTGGCACCCGTGCCATAGGTTCGCCATCATGGGAATAGTATGTCCATTTGATCTACTTTTCACTCATTGCCTGCAACAAGCAAAATCTATGTTGGACAGTTTTATCAGAGCCTCATTCCGCTTTCTCTTCTACCTGTTGAATATAACCTCTTCCTCCAACTTTCCCCCCTGTGGCATGTTCTCTGTAGTGTCACTCGTTCTCCAGAGATGTATCCATTCAGTGGTCCTATCCGTTTTGAGTGGACCAGTAGCAGTGGCGGCAGGAGGCTCCACCCACCTGCCTGGATGTCATCACGTCCCATTTTTGATGCTCTGCGCATGCGTGGAAGGTCTTCGGCACGTGCACTCACATTTGCGAACTGATAGCGAAGCTAAGTTGATTTCACCCCAACTCTTTGTGTTTAGTTTTATGAAAGTTGTGATACAGAAAGTTGTGTCAAAACTCCAGATGAGGTCTGTGTGAAGCAGAGGAAAACACAGTCATGTGATCATTGCTTCTTTTGATGTTTTTGCAATGGAATTTTGAATGTATTTTAAAATTGCATTCATATTTTTGCAACCAGACCACTCTGCCAACTTAAGGGAAATCTGTTCCAGGAAGGCACGAAGGAGCTAAACTCATTGTTCCAACACAAAAATAGCTATCTCCAGAACACCATCTGTCAACATAGAAATAGCTGCTGCTTCTTTTTTTTTTTTTTACAATTTTGGACTAGGCTTATGTTTAGTACTTTAAGAAGACATCACCACCTTAGGCAACTGTTATACTTAACAGCTCCAGTTTGAATGATGCCAAGAAGCCTATACATTTCAAAGAATTTACCCATAAACAGAGGAATGTTTACTACTATTAGCATTCTTCTAGCTGGAGCGCATTAATATGTTTATTGTCATTTCAATTGTTTTAATTGTATTGTTTTAATCATGATTTTATTACATCTCATCATCTTTTCTTTTTATACGCTGCCAATATCTTGTTTCTCTAGAATTTTGCTCTGCAATTGTAGGCATCCAGATACCTGCACAAAATAACAGAATAAAAATTAAACTTATCTGTGAACTATATGGACCAAAGCAATATGCCCATTTAAAAATCAGACTTTAATCAAACTCCACAGAAAATTAATACAAATATTGGATTGTGAGAGTCAGCTGTCAGAAAAATGACTTAGTAATGTATATGAGCCCTGGGTTACCTCATGTTTAAAGATAATCCAGATTCTTGTATGTATGTTTTAAAGCAGGGGTCTCCAACCTTTGCAACTTTAAGTCTGAAGGACTTCAGCAAAGCTGGCTGGAAAATTCTGGGAGCTGAAGTCCTTCAGACTTAAAGTTGCAAAGGTTGGAGACCCCTGTTTTAAAGAAGAAATATGAAAGTCTTTATAAACAAATCAAGTGAATTCAACCACCATTTAATATTGCTGCTACAGATGTTTGCTTAATCTAATTTAATGTATGCAACACTTTCAGTGTTATTTAGAGAATCTGCAATTACCGAAAGATCATTTAGCCATGTTACTAATGCCTTATATTTACTGTATATTTGTGTGAAAAAGACAGAAAAGCAGACTTAGAACGCAATTCACTTGAGAGTCGAACATAGTTCAAACGGATTGAAATAATTAAACCATAGGCATTTTTCTCAAAACTTGTATTTAATTATTCCACTGATAATGCTTACAATCTAAGAACCACAATATATTTACAGAAATGCAGGTATTTCCAACCCCCACTTATTTTTAATCTTCAGATTAATGCAGAAAAATGCACATTTGTCCTTTCATATAAGAGATTTTTTAAGTATCAAGTCCATCCGCACAAAATGATTTCTATCATAGCAATATCGTTGTCCCATTATGCATCTTTAACAATATTTTTTTTTAAAGTCTTTAGTTGTCAAATTCAAATTCACTTCCATATCTTGGTATTTTTAAAAGAAAAATATACGCCATACTATACCTGAGTTACTATATTTTTATCCTTGCCTAATTTAGCGGCCTATTCCATAATTTGGGGAACATGGATTTTCCTATTTTTAAGATTTACCTATTTCCATCTTAAAGTTATCAAAATTAGTAAATCTCAAGTTGAACAGTTATTATCCATTCTCTTACTATTGGGCTATGAAAAGGAGGGGTGATCCAGCTATGAAAATATTTTGTCCTAATCATGCTGAACAAAGCACCCCTTTTGTTACCTGGTTTTGTTGCTTGAGCAGACACAAAGTCTTGTGTGTCAAAATAAGTGTGTGCCTGTTGCTTTATGAACAACTATCTTCCCGGGATTCTAAATCTACAGATGAGCCTTCGTTTTCCCTTTATCAAGCCACTCTAAATATGGTTCTTGTCAGCATGTCAGTAATCCCTGTGTTTAAGAGACATGACACGGGTGCATTGGGACATTCTTTCTGCTCAACTCTGGCTGACGTCTGATGCTTAAAACAGAGCATGCTTTCATCCTTCCGTGCATTGTCGCAACCCCCTAGGAATATTTTTAAAAGGTGCTGCAGTTACTGGGGGGGTGAACATTTGCCAAGCAAAGCAGATGAAGGCGCCTTGATTTCCGTCTCTGTGAATGCTGCCTTGTAGTTTCAACTTTGCATCAGCCTGATAACAGAAGGGACCATGTCTGGCTTTGGCTACAGGCGAGAGCTTAGTAAATATGAAGAGCTGGATGAAGACGAGCTCCTTGCTTCTCTTACTGATGAGGAGCTGAAGGAGCTGGAGAAAGAGTTGGAGGATATTGAGCCTGACCGGAGTCTTCCTGTGGGGCATAGGCAAAAGAGCCTAACGGAGAAGACACCCACAGGAACTTTTAGCCGGGAAGCGCTGATGGCCTACTGGGAAAGGGAGACTAAGAAACTTCTGGAAAAAGAGAGAATGGGGGCGTGTGAACAGGTAGGAGAATAACTGCATTCATTTGGCCCGGAAACAATACTTTCCCTCAAACTAAAAAGCAAATTGATCAAGAGTAGAAATTTTATTAATGTATAGAAGTTGTAGAGTAATATACGTTTTCTTCCTCTGCCCTATTAAATTATCATCCCAGTGAGTTCATTGCTTCAGAACTCTGCTACCCTGGATGCTAATTTATACTGTGAAGATTTTTTTTACATACAAATATTCTTTTTACTTGAAGGAACATCCAAAAACGTCATCAAAGCACAAGCTGAGAAGTACTGATACGGCCACAGTTGGACTGATTATATATTTTTGCTAAATGTCTCACTCATATCTCAGGTTCAGTTACACATATAATATCAAATTCTGTTTAAGCATTGTGCTACAACAGTTGTGTCCTACCACATTTTAGGCTCATAGCATTTAATGTGCTTTAAGGAAAACCTTGAATTCCAGCAACAGAAGCTAGTACAAAATGATGACTCAAAAGGGAAGATGCTAATTATTGGCTGCCTTTCATATATTATTATATACATGGAGAAGACCTGAATATTTAAGAGCCTTATTTAGATTTTCAAATAATTCATGTGATGAGGGCCGATATGCATGCTAACTTCAATCTACTTCTTTCTATTGTTTTGCACATCATATTTTCCAGGATTTCAAAGTGTAGAAAAGGTGGTAGAAGTTAAGAACATGGCATGCATAAGTCTGCACTTCAAATATTTGCTTCTGGCATATTGAATGTATAGCAAAGTGTGGACAATGCGTATACTTCCTTCTTCTTTTATCATCAAAATAAATTTATTGTCTGAATAAGGCCAGACATAAATCTCATCACAAGTATTACAAATGGTGGTAATTGAAGTTCTTTACTGATCTGTTGAAAATTGTTTCTTGATCTATCAACCAGTCTATCAACTTTCTGTCCATCCCTTCTCTTTCTCCTTCCCCTTATCGCTCCCATTCTGTCTCCAACTCCCCAAATCTAAAGTTTTTAAAGAAAATTCATAATACGAGCTTTATAAAGTCAGAAAAAGGTCTGGAACAATTTGTTAAAATGAGATGGGAAGGGGCACTGCAGCTTCTAACATGCTAAAAAGTATTCTAATCAAAACAGGTATGCCACCCAGAGCCCCTTGTTGAGATGGGCAACTATAGTAATCAAATAAATAATAAATAAAAATTGTACAAATGATTGCTTGACATTTATGGTAGGTGATTGATGAGACAGGTAGATAGGTAGGTAGATACAGTAGATAAAAGACAGAGAGAATGATAGAGAGATACATAGAGGTAGTCTTCAACTAATGAACACAACTCAGCCCAGAACTACAGCTAGAAATTGTTAAGTGGGTCACTATATTCTTCATTTTTAAACAAATCCATTTTATCTAATGCTCATTTTTTGCCATAAACCTGAAGTAAATACTGGAAACCAGCAAAAACCATGGTCACGATTGTAGAACACTACGAATAGCTATAAATAAATAAATGCAAGCCAGTTGCCAATTGACCAAAGTATGATCACATGATCAGTGGGTGTGTGTGCGGCCATTGGAGCTCTGCAACTGTGAAGTCTGTTGTAATTTTGAACTGTCAGTAAGTGATCATGTTGATAAGGGAGGACTACAGGTATAATGAGCAAGCAATGGAGCAGGGGTATCAAACTCAAAGCTCGCAGGCCGGATCCGGCCCATGGGGTGCTTACATCCGGCCCTGGAAATATCAAAGGACCGGCCCATGGTGTCTCTGCCAGCCAAAATGGGATGAATGCACCCACCCTGCGGCCCATTTTTGGCCTCTCCATAGCCTGTTTTTGTCCGGCAGAGTGTTGCTGGAGGCCATGGAGGGCTAAAATGGGGGGGGGGGGGGAATGCCTCCCACGCACTATATTTTGGCTGGTAGGGTACTGCAGGAGGTGTCCGTCCCATTTCTCCCCCACTCACCGCCCTATGGAGGAGAACTACAATGCTGATCTGGCCAGCTGATTTTCAGCCATTTTTTGCCCCCCTGAAGCCTCCAGAGGGAGAAAAATGGCCCAACGGGCAACCTGGAAGAAATCCAGTTTTACACCCCTGCAAGAGAGAGAGAGAGAGAGAGAGAGAGAGAGAGAGAGAGAGAGAGAGAGGGAGGGAGGGAGGGAGGGAGGGAGAGAGAGAGAGAGAGAGAGAGAGAGAGAGGGAGAGGGAGAGGGAGAGGGAGAGAGAGAGGGAGAGATCTTAAATGAATCTAATTAGAAAATCTATCTTTCAACAGATTTTTTATTAAGAAGAAATATGGACATAAATTCACCTCTTCCTATTTTAACCTCTTGAACAAAGGACTATATATTTCAAATGTCAACCCCGTCTCTATCAGTGATATCATCATAACAGCCCTCTGCTGACCCTATCAGCTATAATAAGAAAAGAAAGAAATTGACCGATGTCTATCAAAAGATTGGGATGAAGCAAAATCTAAGGAAAATTACAAATACTTGATTAGACAATACTAAATTAAACCAGAAGAAAAAGATTTCTAAATAACTACAATAGGTAATACGGTCTCTCTAGCTAACCAAATATTACCAATTTTCCCCAAATATATTTTTGTTTCTTTTCTAACAAACATTGTTCTTCTAGAGCAGAAAATTGGAATGAAACATGACCACCAGTAAAGAGAGAATAGCATTCCTAGCAGCAACCAGATTACAGGTCTTTATTTAACTCTGAACTGATAGAGTTTCATTCTTATCAGAACCAGCCTGAAGGAATTTATCCTGATGCTTGAGCCAAGGTGTTGGTATGCAGTCCAATAGCTACCGGTCATCCCGACTTCCCAAGGGCAGAACGAAATAACAGTAACAAGCAATGATAAACAGTTATAATCCAAATAAGAAAAAAAAAGCAATGATGAGAAGAGCAGGATCTAGAGTTATGTAATTCAGCAGTATACCTAAATAGCAACCACAGTCATTATGTCTGGATTGGAACTGGGAATGTACAAGCACAGTTAATTCTAGACTTAATTTCAACCTACACTTGACACTGCTTGACACTGCTTCTCTGAAACTGTTCTGTGTTTTTAAGCCCAATGGTTGTAATTCATGCTTCAAACTTTAAAGACAAAGCAGGAACGCTGCAGGCATGGAGGCTGCATGGATAATATTCTTTGACAGTTCAACAATGTTCTAGCTCCCGGTCCCAACACACACACACGCATGCACACGCGCAGGCCTGCACAAACACACAAACTCTGTGGGCGTCTGCCTGTGTAACCGCAAAAAGGAGAACAATAACAGGTTAGGCATAATTACTGGCCTTGAGTATACTGCTGATACCCCATTTTTCATCTGGGAACTTCGCATGGTTGGAAGAAAGCTAATTGCAGCAGCTTGAAAGAGGAATGTGCAACAATGGGCGATCTAAATTCGTTGTGCTTAATTGCTGGATCCAGAATTTGAATATCAGGGTTTTTTTTTCATGATTGTTAATATTTGTATTCTTTCAGGATTTCCCCCTCTCCCTTCCTTTCAGTTCTAGAACTGATAAAGTGAGGGTATGCTTAGCAGTTAGGACAGTGGTGGGTTTCAAATTTTTTAGAACCTACTCTGTAGGTGTGGCCTATTTTGTGGGCGTGGCTTGGCAGTCATGTGACAGGGTGGGAGTGGCCACCTTTTAAAATGTGGTGAAACTTATTTAACAACGCTCTTGCTTAGCAACCAAAATTTTGGGCTCAATTGTGATGATAAATTAATTCATTCTTTCTTTCTTTCTTTCTTTCTTTCTTTCTTTCTTTCTTTCTTTCTTTTTTTCTTTCTTTCTTTTTTTCTTTCTTTCTTTCTTTCTTTCTTTCTTTCTTTCTTTCTTTCCTTCTTTCCTTCCCTTCCCTTCCCTTCCCTTTCCTTCCCATTGAGTCACTGGCAGCAGCGGGCCAGATTTACTTCCAGGTATGCCGGTGGAACCCCCTCTCACCGGTTCTCTAAATTTCACCAACCGGCTCTCGCGAGTAGGTGCGAGCCTGCAGAAACCCACCACTGAGTTAGGAGATAAAACTGCCTATACCAGGGGTCTGCAAAGTTGGCTCTTTTAAGACGGTTGGACTTCAACTCCCAGAATCCCACAGCCAGCATAGCTGGCTGTGGGAATTCTGGGACTTGAAGTCCACCCGTCTTAAAAGAGCCAACTTTGCAGACCCCTGGCTTACACAGTTAAGAAGACTGGATTAAAATCTTTTTTCTTTGTCGCGGGAGAGGGAATGGTGAGCATTTCAGTGTAATTCAAGCCAAAAAAAAGGGTGTTGTAGTTAATGCAAGTTTAGCAAAGAAGAGATACAAATAACATAATTAGGAAGCGCTCCCTGAAGAAACAAAACTGACAGCATCAACTGCTTTTTTTTCTACATTGACATATCTCTATGGGAGATGTTAACACTGAAATTGTGTGTACTGATTTTGCCCTGCTCTCTTTGTGTAGAAGACAGCTAGACGGATTAGAAGGGGACGAGCAACATTTTCTTGTCCAAAAATCTAACCTGGACTTTGAGCGGCATGCTAAAAATCCATAAATAGAGCATACCCCCAAATAAAAACAAATGTATTTATTTACAATTAATTGTGTTCTATAAATTCAAATTATAGTCTGTGACAAAATCGACCAGAGCCAATATAATGGGTTAAAGGTCTAGACTAGAAAGTGGGAGACCCTGAGTTCTAGTTTTGTTTTAAGGCACAACGCCAGTAGGGTTACTTTGGGCCAGTCACTCTTTCTCAGTCCAAGTAAGGAAGCAATGGCCAACCATTTCTGCAAAAGTTGCCAGGAAATCTACAAAGGCTTCTCCGTGTAGTCATCAGCTATCAAGACTGATTCCAAAGGACCAAATTAAAAACCAACCAAGAAACACTGAGCCAGCTCTTTGGGGATTTTCTGTGGTGCTTACAGGGATCTTCTGCAGGATAAAATTTCAAACTATCCCCTTTGGGATTAGAAGAATGAATGAATTACACATTATGCTAAGTAAAAGATGTTAGAAATTACTCAATCACCAATCATTTCTTATTTTCCTCACTCAAGATCAGAAAAACAGTGGATCTGGTGGACGCTGACTTTCTCTCTTTGGGGGATTTTAAAATCACCACCTGCAGCTGGTACTTCCCAGGGTGATGTTTGCTGAAAATATCCAATATCCAATTACAGGCAAATGGAGGTTAGAGTAGTACTCATTATGCTATTAACCCTCAGTAATGTTGGGGACGCTTTCTAATAGATATTATATAACATATAATCACAACATTCTTAAATTCAAACATCTTCAATAAATTGTGATCAGATGCTTAAATACATGGAGTATTTTGATGCAAAACTGATTTTGAGAGGACAGCTTCTCAAAAATAATCACGGTGCATACTTTTTCTATAATAATTATCTGGAAAAGATCATCATGAAAGCTCACTGGAATGAAATTTGAGGACCTTTACAGATAAAATGTGTTTTTATCATTTATTTTTGCTCATAACTGAACCATAATTCCCTTGTAGGATTATAAGCAAGAAGAAGAAGAAGAAGAAGATGATGATGATGATGGATCAGAAGAAATTAAAGAAGAATATTTTAGAGGAAGTAACAGTGAAATTTCTGAGGAAGCACACACTGAAGAAGATGATGAAGAGGACAAAGAGGATGAGAATGAAGAGGATGAGAAGAACAACGAGGAATATGAGGAAGAGGAAGAGGATGAAGAAGAGGACAGAGGAGAAGAAGAAGCAAGTAGTACAGACGATGAAGAAGAATCAGTTGAAGAGTGTGAAAAACTTCCAGATACTAAGAAGCAAACTTCACTCAACATTAAACTTAAAAACTGCAATGAAAATGAAATTGTTACCAATGGTCATAATGAAAAGGAAGCAGAATATTTGAACTCCAGGATGGGAGCCATGCATCCATGTGGCAACCCCACAGTGATTGAAGATGCCTTAGAAAATGTTAGGAACAATGATACCGAAACTACTGAGGTAAATTTAAACAACATTGAAAATATCACGCCACAGATGCTCACCCATTTCGCTCAGGCCCTAAGGAAGAACACTGTGGTGAAGACTTTTAACCTGGCTAACACTCATGCTGATGACAGTGTTGCAATGGCTATTGCAGGTATGCTGAAGGAGAATGAGCATATTGTGAGTCTGAACCTAGATTCTAATTTTATCACAGGCAAAGGAATTATTGCGATCATGAGGGCTTTACAGAACAACAAAGTTTTAACAGAATTACGATTCCATAACCAAAGGCACATCATGGGCAGTCAGGCTGAAATGGACATGGTTAAACTTTTAAGGGACAATACTGCTATTGTGAAATTAGGCTATCACTTTGAGCTTGCTGGACCAAGAATGACTATGACAAGCATTCTGACAAGAAATATGGATAAACAAAGACAGAAACGAATGCAAGAACAGAAAGAACAACAGTCCAGTTGGGATGGAGCACTCAGTCCAAAGACCAAAGCATTGCAGAAGGGAACTCCGGGTTCTTCACCATATTCATCTCCTAAAAGTTCACCTTGGTCTTCTCCAAAGATTTCGAAGAAAATTTCAGCTCCTCAAAACCAGCTTTCACCTCCCAAAAGGTCACCTATGCCTTCTCCAAAGGTTTCAAAGAAAGCCGCTGCTATTAAAAACCAATCTCCATTCCCATCGCAATCACCACCTCCACCACCAACTGCATCACCTCCTCCTCCCCCACCGCCACCTCCTCCTCCTCCTCCTCCTCCTCTTCTTCCCCCACCCCCACCTCCTCCTCAAATAGTTGTAGAGAAAAAAGCACCCACCAGGAATATTGCTGAGGTTATAAAACAGCAGGAAAGCGCCAAGAGGGGTGTACAAAATAAGCAGAAGAAAAAGAAAAACAAGAAAAACAAACAATATGAGAATACAATATTAAAAGAAATTAAAAATTCATTAAGGTCCATCCCGGACGATGTATCAGAGGAGGGGTCACGTCCTTCCAGCCGACCTTCTACCCCAGTAAGGTCACTCCACAGTGACCTTATGGAGGCAATCCGTGGAAGCAATATGAAGCAGCTAAGGCGGGTAAGTAATTGCAATTTCAGGAGCTGATTTAGAACTGGAAGCAAGTTGGTAGATAATAACACTTTTTTCTAAGGGTAATCTATAAGGTGATAAATTTTTTATCACTGTGTTGAAAAAGAGAAAGTGCTTCCTTAACTTTCCTCTGGGAATTTGTAGGAATTGAGCGCTGGTACTGAGGTCATCTTGATGGATAAGAACCCTCAAGAAGGATCTCCATAGACAGAGCTTCTTACTGAACAGCCTCTCAAGCCCTCTCAGCTGGTTTTTTTTTTTTTATATTAAACAAAATTACACTGCTCCTACAAATCATTGATTTCTCATTGCTGTTCCTTTCACATTTCTCCTTTGGGCTAAAAAAATAACTTTTCTGCAAAATAAGAGGTCTAGTCATCTTTAGATTCAGTCTTGATTCCCACTTCCATCCTACTTTATTATTTGATCCAATTTTCTGTCTTAAAGTGAACTAGCATTTAAAGATAGGACAGTTAATTTGGTTCACAAGAGAGAAATCCTAATTACAGCCAGACATTCAAGGCTTGTGTAATCTTGTCACCCTCATTGGATTTAAAGATAGGAGGGAATCTCAGTGTTTAAGATGAATTGGAAGGAAACCATTTCTAGTCCCTCAGTGGTGAAGAATTAGACAACTGCTTACTGAAAACAAAATGGAGTCATCGTCCATCCATCCCCCCTCCCGCCAAATCGTACAAAGGAAGGAATTTTGCAACTTAAAGTCTTTTTTGGTGTCTTAAACTGCGATGGAGTTGATCATTCCACCTATTTCATGCAGTTCTAATGACATTCATATTGTAAAGTGACAAGAACAAAACTAATAGGTGGGCTTTCAAAACGATCTTATGGCACACAATCAATCAATCTTTACTGAGGGACCTGAATTTCTAATACAATTAGTAATCTTAATTGTGGTTCAAAAAGCGATTTGTATTTTTGAAATTGTACAGGGGAAATTATTTTTGTTCAGTCATTTTTCTCACCCCACATTAGGGATGATAGAATTTGGCATTTGTAAGAGCTCTTACACCAGGGGGCTCCAACCTTTGCAACTTTTAAGTCTAAAGGACTTCCGCTCCCAGACTTCTCCAGCCAGCTTTGCTGGCTGGAGAAGTCTGGGAGCTGAAGTCCTTCAGACTTAAAGTTGCAAAGGTTGGAGACCCCTGTCTTACACAATTGATTTGGGAAAATGCCTCACACATCGTGTATGCCAGCTTCTCTAATTGGAAAGGTGATTTTAGGGTAACATGATGTGAAAGCAAAAAAAAAAAAAAAACCCACCTTCCTATGGGTAATCAATACAAAGTTGACACTTATACGTCAGTATAGATATTCATCTCTAATGTGCTAAAATAATTGCAAAGGTGAGTTCCTGCCAGTTTGGACCGGTTCAGCCGAATAGGTAGTAACTTGGCCGACACATGACCATTATGGTTCTATCCTGGGTGCCGCCATCTTTATTTTCTGCTGTGCACATGCGCAGAACAATTTTCACGGAAAAAATGAATTTTCCACCCTTTTTTAATGGTGTGTACACGCACAGACCTTTTTAAGCGTAAATATGCACTTCTGCACTTGGGGCCTACTTTTGAAAAGCGTAAAGAGAAGTAGAATTATGTTATTCAAAGTGACGTAGCTACCATGATTTTTGCAGATCATAAACACCGTTCTGTTCCAATAGTGCAGGGGCCTCAAAACTTGGCAACTTTAAGACTTGTGGAGTTCAAGTTCCAGAATTCCTCAACCAGCCCTGCTGGCTGAGAAATTCATGGTGTTGAAGCCCACAGGCTGTAAGGATGCCAAGTCTGGAGACCCCAGCAATAATGAATGGAAAAGTCCTCAGTTTAAGAGGGGACTTAATGAGTTTTAAGGCGTGAATCAACTTATGCAACTTAAGATATACATTTTGTTGCTTCTCCTCACCTCAGTAGGGATTCTAATTTTTGGTCACATATGCTCACTTTGAGATCACACTGTTTTACATCCTTGCTATCAAGCCCAATATGTGTCTAAAACATCTATTACAATACGCAGTGCAATAGGACATTGAAACCTGTGGGTTTTTCACTACTTAGATGATTTATTCTTTTAATTCTAGTTCATGTTCCTAATTTAAGCAAAACATCTTTCTTTTTAGGTGGAAATCCCAGAAGCTCTGCGGTAAATGTCAGCCAACACAATGAAATGAAGATTTGTACAAGTTCTCAAAGAGAGGTACTCGATCATTCTACGGTGATAAAATGGGTTGATGTATACCGCTTCAAAGTACATTCTTAGATTTGAGACATAAATTAAAAGTGCCTTCGGAACTTCAAGCAATACTTTTGAAGAATTCAACAGTGTTTTTGTAAATATGGAGAGTACTTTTTTTTAATTTAATAAGATTCCTCAGAAGAAACAGTTTATGTAGTTATTTATGTTGATATCAAGTAGCACTTCATGGAACATGTCCTTTCTATTAAAAAAGCACCTGTTCAATTCTCTGTGTTTCTTTGCCTGCATTATACATTTGCAATAAATGTGTTTTGAGTTTCCAAGTGGAAAAAAAAACAGCATTTGTCTTGGTTTGTTGTGAAAAGTATTATATGGGTTAAGGAGTACTAAGGGTTAGTCTGAGAAGAATCTTTCTACAGTATGCTGAAAATTTAGTGAGGATTTGTGTGGTGTTATCAGTGATGGGATTCAAATTTTTTTACTACCAGTTCTGTGGTCGTGGCTTGGTAGGCATGGTAGGGGAAGGATACTGTAAAATCTCCATTCCCACCCCACTCCAGAGGAACGGAATGGGACCCTTCTCCTCCTGCTGTTCACCGGGCCTATTTTGCCCCCAGAGTTTTTCCCCCATCCATCCACCTCTACCACTTGGCCTCCACTGTTAGAGATCTGGCTGTTTGTCCTGGGTAATGGGACTCATTCTCTTCCGTCCCCAGCCCTGCGTCATGGGCCCTTGGGAGAGGTACTCTTTACCCTGGCCTTTTGGGCTCAAGAGACAGAGAGTATCTCTCGCAAAGGCCCATGAAGAAGGGCTGGGGACAGAAGAGAATGAGTCCCATCACCCAGATGAACAGCCAGGTCTCTAACAGCAGAGGCCAAGTGGTAGAGGTGGATGAGTGGGGGAGAAACCCTGGGGGCGAAATAGGCACGGCGAAGGGCAGGAGGAGAACAGTCATAGACCCCCAGGGGAAGGATACTGTAAAATCTCCATTTCCACTCCACTCCGGGGGAAGGATACTATAAAATCTCCATTTCCACTCCACTCCGGGGGAAGGATACTGTAAAATCTCCATTTCCTCCTGATCAGCTGGGACTCAGGAGGCAGAGAATAGATGGGGGTGGGGCCAGTCAGAGGTGGTATTTACTGGTTCGCCGAACTACTCAAAATTTCCACTACTGTTTCTCCAGAACTGGTCAGAACCTGCTGAATACCACCTCTGGGTGTTATGATCATTACATGAAAAGGGCTAGAAATTTTTAGTGCCATGCTCTGTGTGTATGGTAGCAGTTATAAACAGCAGCTATAAAATTCAAGAGCTAGTTTCCCCAATCAAGTTGAGCCTTGCTATAGTCTATCACTATACGGTTCCTAAGAAGAAGAAGAATTTCATTTCACAAAGGGGATTAACAAGATTGATGATTGGACATTGTGGATGTCTAGTGACTTGGGGACACATGGATGAATCTTCCCAGGGATTTTTTTTGTAGACTGTGCTAGATAAAATTGCGCTAGCAAGTTAATTTTTACCAGTTTTCTATTTCTCTTTGACCTAGACAGAATTATGATATTTAGTGGCCTTTCGTATCATTGTGCCTTCTGGGCTGCCTATGAGGATTGGATATGACAGTGATGGCAAACCTTTTTTGGCTCGCGTGCCAAAAGCAGGAGGTCGTGTGCGGGTATGCCATACCTATAATGCTATGCGCAGGACCCCAGCGTGCATGCACACATGGCCAGTGCTTTCCCCCATTTTTGGCCTGCTTTTTTCACCCTCCCCAGGCTCCCTGAAGCCTCCGGAGGGCGAAAAACTAGCTCTACGGGCAAACTGGAAGTTCGGGAACGGACTTCCGGTTTGTGCATAGGGCTGTTTTTAGCCCTCAGGAGCCTTCAGGGGTCTCCAGGAGGCTTCCCTGAAGGTTTCGGAGGGCAAAAAATGACCCTACAAGCAAACCGGAAATGACAGTGTGATGCCTCACGTGCCTTGACAAATGGCCCCGTGTGCCACCTGTGGCACGCGTGCCATAGGTTCGCCATTGCGGGCCTATGAGATATATTGCTTCCAATGGTTCTTCTTGGTTGGCTCATTATGACATATTTGACAAGGCTTGGAAGCTTCCCCTCTCCAGGTTAATATTTACATGAAATCATTGACAAAGATCATCCATCCAGATGAGGTGAGTATCCAGTTTACACACTGGATATATAATAATAATAATAATAATAATCTTTACTGTCATTGTAATAATATTGTAATAAAATTACAATGAAATTGGTTTGAGCGCCGTGCCAACACTTGCAGCAGGTGGGATACAGACAGCAGTGACAGCCACAACAGGAATCTCTCCAGGCAAACGAAAAGGCCGACAAATGACTGTTGAAACAAAATGGCTGACAAATGACAGTTGAAAAGGATCAATTGTACTTTGTCTTTTGTTATCCATTTCTTCAAATCTGTTTGGCATTTTAGGAGTTGGTGGAAGAGGAGTACGTCTCTTTTTCTTTTTTCTTTTACAGTAGGTTCAGAGCGAGTTTTGATGGAAAAGTCTGCTGTGACACCAGGAGCTCAAAGCCGCTGCGCCTAAGCGCGCCGCCATCTTGGATGTCAATAATAATAATGCCAGTAATATCAGGTTATGCTGTGCATGTCCACTCCAGGAGACCTAAACAGGAGACCATAAGAACCTTGGTGAGTGGGGCTTACAGTCAATTCCAGAAAGACCTTGATTGTAGGAGTCATTGTAGGAGTCATTGGATCACAGTAGAATCCCATCTTTGATAGATGGGCCCCCATGCAGAGGAGGTTACCTTAGATGCACAGCTTGGAAGATCAAATTTGAACTGCTCAGAATCATTTTTGGCCTTAGTGAGGAACCAAGCATATAATAAACAATCAATCAAACCAATATAACTATGGCTATACAGTACTGCATTATTAAGACCTTGAAGAAGAAATAACATTATACCCAACACATAAACCATGTTTACTAAATGCCAGATTCTTTTAACCACTTTTGCCAAAGATGATATTAAATTTCTAAGCTGCCCAACTCTCAATTATATTAATCCATGTAAAGCAGATGGAGAAATAGATATTTACTGTAAGATGAATTTACCATCAATAAAATAATACACACATGGTGGAAACCCATAGTTAAGTAGGCATCACTAAAAACATGTAAAAAAAAACAATGTTGCCATTGAACGTGGTCCCTCCTTGAACTCTTTGTGAAATTCTCCTTAATTTCAATTTTTGGGTAACAACTATTCATTCAGCGGCCATTCAAAGTTACAAAGCTGCTGAACGAGGGGGACTTACAACCAGTTCTCGGACTACCCAGTGTACCTGTGGTCATGAGATCATGATCTGGGTGCTCTGGAGTCTGGCTTGTGATTATGACGTTACAGCAAGTTACCTGATTTCCATTTGTGATTTTTCCCTCTACTTTCCCACAAGCAAAGTCAATGCAAAAGCCAGATAGAAAGGTTGTAAGTTGCTTCTCTAAGTTGTTCCCACTGCTTTCCTTCCACCCCCAGGAGCCTCACTATGAAGTACAAGAACCCAGGGATCTGACACTCTAAAACAGGGGTCTCCAACCTTTGCAACTTTAAGTCTGAAGGACTTCAGCTCCCAGAATTCTCCAGCCAGCTTTGTCTGGGAGCTGAAGTCCTTCAGACTTAAAGTTGCAAAGGTTGGAGACCACTGCTCTAAAGCGAGAGTCTCTAACCTTGGTCACTTTAAGACTTGTGTACTTCAACTCCCAGAATTCCCCAGCCAGCCAGGCTACGTTGTTACCACAAGCAAAGTCAATGCAAAAGCCAGATAGAAAGGTTGTAAGTTGCTTCTCTAAGTTGTTCCCACTGATTTCCCTCCCCGCCCCACTCCCAGGAGCCTCACTATGAAGTACAAGAACCCAGGGATCCGTCCTTCTGGTGCGCCCTAAAAAGCTGGCTTTTCCAGCAAGCCGGCCTGGCCTGAATAAAATAAATTATTAATTTTAATTGTTAATTTTAATTTATTTTAAATTAAGTGACCAAATGTAACTGTAAATTATTAATTTATTGTTATTGGATTCCCTATTTAATCTTTTTTCAACTTTTTTATTATGTATTTTTATGTACCTACCCCATACATCCCTTCGACCGATTCGCTCCCACAGAGAGGGACTTCTCCGGGTGCCGTCCACTAGGCAATGCCAGCGGGCGATGCCCAGGGGAAGGGCCTTCTCTGTGGCGGGCCCAGCTCTATGGAACGACCTACTCCCCCGACCTCAGGACAACCACGGACCTCCGCGCCTTTCGACAAAAGCTCAAGACTCATCTATTCCAACTGGCCGGCCTGGCCTAACCTACCTTCCAGCCTCTCAGTCTGAACATTTAAATTGTTTTAATTGGGTTTTTAAGGGGTTTAGTTTTTAGTATTTTGGGTTTTTAGCGCAGGGATAAATTGTTTAATCTGATTTTATATATATTTATGATCTATTTATGTTTGTATGTTTTTAATTCCCCTGTGCACCGCTCCGAGTCCCTTCGGGGAGAGGGAGCAGTCTACAAATTAAATTTATTATTATTATTATTATTATTATTATTATTATTATTATTATTATTATTATTATTATTATTATTATTATTATTATTATGTTGTTGTTGTTGTTGTTGTACGCCACCAACTACATTCTATAGCAGGGGTCTCTAACCTTGGCCACTTTAAAATGGCTGGCTGGGAAATTCTGGGAACTGAAGTCCACAAGTCTTAACGTGGCCACGGTTGGAGACCCCTGCTCTATAGAGCCCCTCTGTTCACTTGCAGACAGAACCATAAGCCTGCAGCACTCTCCCACCTACTCAAAACTCTTCCCACCAGCCCACCAGACTCCAGTCACAGGAGACTCTCTCCTAATGACCAGCACAATCTTTGAGTTATGATGGCAACCAGGATTGCCATTGTTAAACAGCGCAGTCGTATGCCACCATGCTTTAAGACTGTATTGCTTAATGACAGAAATTGCAGTCCCGATTACTATCATAACCTGAGGACTATCTAGATTGAATTCTTTTGGTTGTTTTAATCTCCAGAGAGGGGGGGGGGGATGTAACTAAGTGTGCAACAAGCAATTATAGAAAAAACTAATTTGGGAATGTACAGAGGCTGCAAAAGTAAGTGTTTTCACTGTACTCTTTCTGTGATCAACAGTTTGGAAACAAATGAGCTTGGAGGAAATATTTCAGAGGTGCTCCTGCTGCCACTTATTATTCTTTGAGTCATTCCTGTGATTAGCAGAAAATTACAGGAAGAGTATTTGCAAATTCAATAAAAGCACCTAAATCTCCTTTTCTTTCCATATTTATTAGCCTATAAAGCTACTACAATTGTTGCCCTCCTCTGCCCTCAAACACACAGAACACTTTCACAAATTCAGCATGATTTGTTGAAAGAACACAAAACGCATGTCGGTAGCATACAATTAGAAGGTTTAGCACACTGAAAGCCTTTGGTTTTGAAAGATAAGAACTTCTAAAGGATACAGTACTGCAATAGACTTTGATGTTTCCTTTCATTCTTCTGTCCGTCCAATGCAGATACTTATCTAGATTGCATTATTGATGCAGGATTAAGCAAAAAGAGAAGCTGCATCAGCTTGATCCTACATTATTTATACATTTAAGTCCAAGTGTATTCAGAGAAATTTACTGCTCACCACTGTGGATCAATGCAATACAGGTAGCACTCACTTACTGATGATTACCTGTTCAGTGACTGCTTGTACTGAGATAGCACTGAAAAGAGAGATTTATGACTGGCTCTTGAAGTTGTAACTGCCCTGGCATCCTTACAGTCATGTTCTTGTCAACCGACTCGGAGCTTCCAACAAGCAAAGTCAACGGCTAAGCCAGCAGGAAGTTGCAAATCGCAGTCATATGATGATGATGATGATAATAATAATAATAATAATAATAATAATAATAATAATAATAATAATAATAATAATAATAATAATAATAATAATAATAATAATTTTATTTATAGACCGCCTCCTCTCCCCAAAGGGACTCGGAGCGGTGCACAGGGAAGTTAAAAAAGCAAATATAAAATACATAAATAGTTACAATAAGAATTAAACAAATTGTCCCTGCGCTAAAACCCACTATACTAAAACTAAACTACACCCCCCTAAAAACCCCAGTTAAAAACGGAAGACTAACCTAGGCCGGCCAAGCAGAAAAAGTGTGTTTTCAATTTTTGACGGAAGGAGCGGAGATCCGCAGTTGTTCTAATTTCGGGGGGAATGTCGTTCCAGAGGGCCGGGCCCACCACAGAGAAGGCCCTTCTCCTGGGCGTCGCCCGCTGGCATAGCCTAGTGGACGGCACCCGGAGAAGTCCCTCTCTGTGGGAGCGAATCGGCCGCAGGGATGTATGGGGCAGAATCTGATCCCGCAGATAGCTAGGTCCCGTGCCATGGAGCGCTTTAAAGATGATAACTAACACCTATGATATCATGCTTAACAACCGCACTGCTCAGTGATGGAGTTACTAGTTCTTATTGTGGTCGGTAAGCGAGGATTGCTTGTAACTATCTTCGACAAAATATTCTTGTGACACAGCTGGTCGCTTTGGATAAGTCACAATTCCCATTTTATACCGAGAATACAGTCCCAGCTGAGAAGATAGCCTGAAAAGAAGAGAATGTTTTGTCACATAAAATCCAATTTAAATGAATATGATGTACATCAGGGGTAGTCAACCTTTTTATACCTACCACCCACTTTTGTATTTCTGTTAGTAGTAAAAATTTTCTAAGCGCCCACCGGTTCCACAATAACGGTGATATATAAAGTAGGGAAGTCAATTAAATTAAAAAAAGGAAAGTGCTTCAGTATCGGACAAAACCTTTACCGCCCACCTTGAAAGCTGGAACGCCCACTAGTGGGTGGTAGGGACCAGGTTGCTGACCACTGCATTAGAGTATGGCTATCCGGCCCATTTGAAGACCTCCACTGAAGCCAAACTGACCAGGTCATAGAGCAACCTGTTTCCCTGGCTAACAGCTGATGTACACAAAATATAATCTTACTAACCATCATTATGAAACGTACTGTACTTTTGAATGCTAAATTCTAATAAACATTGTTATGGACTATACTTGTAGAATCATAGAGTAAACGTTGCACTGGTCTAACATATATTTGCATTAGAGAATATGTTTAAGTGCTATAATAAAATTTCTAGTGTGGTCAAGCTAATGATTTTGATTATGAGGGAAGCAAATCTTCCTTTAACAATAGTCAAGTTTTCCTCTAGTTGATTTCAACATGCTCACGCCCATTTTTGTAGGGTCCCCTGCTTGGGCAGGGGATTGGACAAGATGACCTGCAAGGTCCCTCCCAACTCTCTTAATCTGTTAAATGCTGATGAGATCCAATCCTGCTTAACATTTTTCAAGTTCCACCAAGGTTAGCTCCCTGCTGTCACTTGCTACCTTTGTTTTATTGACTTGCGAGTCCTTCTATGCTTGAAATCTACTACATAAAAGTAATGCATGTAGTAATTTTCAGAGCACTTGAACTATAACCATTTGTTCAAACTTACAGCAGTACTTTAAAAAGTGATTAAAGGCCAATCCTCACACTTAATGGTTTTTGCAGCATCCCTGTGGTCACATGATCAAAATTCAGGTAATTCAGCTACAATACCTTCCAGGCATGGGATCCCCATTTGCAACCTTCTGTTGTGTCTCACCAGCAGCTAGTGTAGGGGTGGGCAAACTTTACAACTTTAAGTCTGAAGGACTTCAGCTCCCAGACTTTCCAGCCAGCTTTGCTGGCTGGAGAATTCTGGGAGCTAAAGTCCTTCAGACTTAAAGTTGCAAAGTTTGCCCAGCCCTGGGCTCGTGGCAGACTCAGAGAGTGAGGAGGTTGGGCCAGTCCTCAAGTCTCGGGGAGGCTCTGATGAGTGCTCTGCATTGGAGGCAGAGATGGGGCCAGGGCCATCTGACAGTTATCAGCTGCCTTCAGAGTCGGATATCAGTGGTGCGGAAGAACACCTGGAGCCTGTTCCCGATGTACGCATGCACAGAGCTGCCAGGAGAAGGGAACAGCGAAGGAACAAGGGACGACTCG
Source organism: Rhabdophis nuchalis (assembly GCA_039707465.1). Taxonomy (NCBI): domain Eukaryota; kingdom Metazoa; phylum Chordata; class Lepidosauria; order Squamata; family Natricidae; genus Rhabdophis; species Rhabdophis nuchalis. The sequence goes on from CM077656.1 coordinate 11,391,187, forward strand.
GATGTAAAGCCACAAGTGGACAGTGAATGGCCCCTCCCATAAGGAATAAAAGGGGAGGGGAGTTTGCAGGAGACAATGAGTTCAAATCATCAGGGTGAAGATCTGTTCCTGATTTCTTGCCAAGTTATTGCTGCTACAGCGTGGCGTTTAGAAGATATCGGCCTGGCAGCTCTCCAAGCCTGACAAAGATCTGTGGTTGTGAAATCTTTTAAACGACGTTGGCCAGGACTTTGCTGGAGAGGAATTCACTTTAAACTAAACAAAATGGGTTTTATCGGCATGAGGAGTCGGCTTCGTGCTTTTGGGAAACCTAGGTCAGAACACCTTCCCAGAGGGTCTCCAACAAGCAAAGTCAATGGGGGAAGCCAGATTTTCCTACCAACGATACAATTCAATTAAGAACATGTTAATTTGCTTAATAACTATTAGGGAAAACACCGATCCTGCGTGAGCTGCACTGGCTTCCTGTGGCCTTTCGGGTGCGCTTCAAGGTTTTGACGACCATCTTCAAAGCGCTCCATGGCTCGGGACCTAGTTACATGCGAGACCGTCTCCTGCCCCATACATCCCTTAGACCGATACGCTCCCACAGAGAGGGCCTTCTCAGGGTGCCGTCGGCCGGACAATGCTGACTGGCGACACCCAGGGGGAGAGCCTTCTCTGTGGCGGGCCCAGGCCTTTGGAACGACTTACCCCCTGAACTTCGCACCATCTCCGACCTCCGCCTCTTCCGCAAGTGCCTAAAGACACATTTGTTCCATCTAGCCGGCCTAGCGTAACCTCCATAATGACTTTTAGACAGTTTTAAATTTGGGGGATTTTAATTTGGTTTTAGCACAGGATCTTTATCAAATAAGTTTTTTAAATTTTTTATGTGATTTTGTATGTATTTTAATATTCCTGTGCGCCGCCCTGGGTCCGTTTTGGAGAAGGGCGGGGTATAAATTTAATAAAACTAAAACTAAACTAAAAGTTCATAAAACTGGATACAACTCAATGACTGCATTGCTTAGCAATAGACATCCTGATCCCAATTTTGATCATAGGTGGAGGACTACCTGTCACCTGGTAATCTACTTCCAAATTAGGCCAACAGACTCTTTGCTAGCTAGACTATTAGTTTTGCGTCATGAATGTGAGATGGGCAACTATTTAAATAGAATAAATATTACTTTATATTTACTTTTGGTTGCTAATTCTCTGTGATATGAGAATGTGAGATATGGTGCCCAGTGGAAGATCTCTCAGCTGCTGTTTATTTTATTTATTTTTATTTTACTATATTTATATCCCGCCCTTCTCCACAGAGGACCCAGGGCGGCGCACAGGAGTTTAAAAACATACAAAAAATAAATACATAATTTAAAAACATATTAAATTATTCTAATCCTATGCTAAAACCAATTTTAAAATACCCAATTTAAAACTCTCTAAAATAGTCCCAAAGGGCAGTTAGGCTAGGCCGGCTTGTTGGAAAAGATGCGTCTTTAGACATTGGCGGAAGAGGCGGAGGTCGGTGATGGTGCGTAATTCAGGGGGTAGGTCGTTCCAAAGGGCAGGGCCCACCACAGAGAAGGCTCTTCCCCTGGGTGTCGCCAGTCGGCATTGTCCGGCCGACGGCACCCTGAGAAGACCCTCTCTGTGGGAGCGGATCGGCCGAAGGGATGTATGGGGCAGGAGGCAGTCTCGCAACTGTTCCAGTTGCATTTTCATTTGCACTCAGAGCCTGGGACCATCCTAAGGTCAGAAGTGTTTGACAGTTCAATTCCCTTTGTTGCTCATTCCGCTGGCCACTTTCCCACTCAAACACGCAGGGAAAGTCTCCAGATTGACAAAGGCATTACCGGCATATCATTAGGGCTGTAACGAAGTAGATTCTTTTTTTCCTCTTCTTTCCAATGATGTAAAATAGATAGCACAAAATTAGAACCTCGGCTAGAGTAGAATTCAAACGAAAGGTCGTATCTGAAGTGCCGTCCTTGGGTTTCTTGGAAGAACTCCTAGCCTCTAAAATGACAGCACAGCTGTTCATAGAAAATTGTGCACAAAGATGACTAAATTCTGTATCTTGTTCTTGGACTTTGCAGTGCTGCTAGTTGTCATACTTGTAGCAACGATCCAATAACAGCTGCTGTGACAACCTGGCTGTAGTTCAAGCACTTCCTGGCAGAGATTCAAATTGGTTCCACAATTAATAAGGGTTATAAAAGGGACATTATGTTCCTTTTTATTTTTTGCTCATCATATCCAATTTTTAGTCTAGTGGCAGATTTATTATTTATTTATTTTATTTATTATATTTATACCCCGCCCTTCTCCAAGCGGACCCAGGACGGCGCACAGGAATGTTAAAATACATACAAAACATAATAATTTTTTTTAAAAAAAACATATTCTAATAAAATCCTGTGCTAAAACCGAATTAAAAATCCCAAATTTAAAACTATCTAGGAGTCAGTAATGGAGGTTACGCTAGGCCGGCTAGATGGAACAGATGTGTCTTCAGACACTTGCGGAAGAGGCGGAGGTCGGAGATGGTGCGGAGTTCAGGGGGTAAGTCGTTCCAAAGGGCTGGTCCCGCCACAGAGAAGGCTCTTCCCCTGGGTGTCGCCAGTCGGCATTGTCCAGCCGACGGCACCCTGAGAAGGCCCTCTCTGTGGGAGCGTATCGGTCTGAGGGATGTATGGGGCAGGAGGCGGTCTCGCATGTAACTAGGCCCCAAGCCATGGAGCGCTTTAAAGATGGTCGTTATTCCAACCAACAAGTTCTGCAAATTCCAACCAACAAGTTCTGCAAATTTTTATGAACAATCAGTTACATGAATATTACACAGATTCATCAAGTCGAATTCATTCCAGGTAGGTGAAATAAGTGGCCAAAATTCACTAGTGGGCAAAAAAAAAAAAAAAGGAAAAGGAAAAAGGGTCTATTGGGGAAATCAAGAAAGGGGATCTTGTTTTAAATCGTTTTCTTCTTGTTTCAAGGCTGAAAATATCAATATTTTTTTTTATAATTGAAGTTCTTTCACAGTTGTACCATTCAGAGTTCTTTGAAAATTTCATGGGCTCTTGATCTGCAGCCAGAAAGCCTCATTAAGAAAGACAATGTTGATGGAATCTGCAAAGCACATTGATTGAAAACAATAGATTTTATACCACCTTGAACCACCCATGTGGCTATCTTTGAAAATGGAAGTTTAGATTTCCCTTAGGTCTGATTCAGGTGGGAATTTCTATCAGATTGACAGTGGTTATTCAGCTCTTTCTTCTATAAACTAATTCTCGGCAAAAATTATGCATCCATAGAACAGAATGGAAGAATTAAGATAAAGTTATTGTATTATCTCTTTGGGGTGATGTTCTTGTGTGTATATGGCATAGCAGGTGTGCAGCACCAAGACCATAAAATTAAACAAGACTGCAGAAAAAGTTGGGAATCATAGGAATCTGGCTGTCAAGGAACTGCCCTAAAGAAGTTGGTAATTTATAATTATTGGTCACGTCTGTCTTCTCCATTATAGAAATTGCATTTTGGCAGGGTTAAGCTTATAGGAAGGAGCTGAGCCCATTGATGTGTGGTGAGATCTACGCTGAAAGTTAGGCATTCCTTGGAATAAATCATTCTTTGACTGCAGACTTCCAGAGAATGACATAACTTGGGTGAATCATTTAAAATTCCTCTGCAAAAACTTTAAAGCATGGTTGGGTGAAACCAAACGCAAGAAGGTATGGCTTCTAAACTCGTTCTTGGGTCTCAAGCAGAAAAACCTTCCTGACCTAGCAATAAAAATTGGCTATTACGGCACAAAATAATGCTTATTCTGAAGTGAGTCCCACAGTGAGGATTAATATCCTTCTCTTGTTTGTCTAAGAACAAAAAAGCAAAGCAAAAACCCCACCAGGATTGTGCTGTAGTGCTGTAATCCAAAGCATAACTGTTGGGTCAACAGCACATGCAAATAAAAAGTGGCAGGCTTTGATTACAATGCCCTAGATACCACATTGATGTTGGCCTCAAAGTAAACAGTGTTCAGAACAACAATTAAAGATACGCTGATGATACAGTTCTGCTTGCCAGTAAGCATGAAGACCTTCAGCGCCTCATCAACAGTCTCAGAAATATCTGAAAAATATGACTTGAAGCTTAACACCTCAAAAACCAAGATCATGGTCATCAGGAAACAACCCATTAATTTACCAGTGATACATTCGGAAGGAATGCCACTAGAAAAAGTTGAAAGGATCATGTACTTTGGTTTTAATTTACATGAAAGTTGGGACATGATCAGTGAAGTAAAGGCACGGATAGAGAAAGCTCCAACAGCATTCTTCAAAATGAAAAAAAGTCTTCTGCAGTCATGACATAAGCTTAAGACTGAAAATCAGGCCTGTCAGATGTTATACCTTTTCTACCCTGTTCTACGGAGTAGGGAGTTGGTCTCTGACAGAAAACCCCTTGAAGAAACACTTGAAGCATTTGGAATGTGGATTGACAGATGGCCGTTATGTAAAATGGGTTGACAAAATTACAAATGAGGAGGTGATAAGCCGCCTGGGAAAGAAAAGGAAATCATCAAAGCCATTAAAAAGCAAAAGTTAGAATATTTCAAACATGTGATGCAAAACCCAGAAAAATATGGCATGCTTCACTTAATCCTCCAGGGAAAAATTGAAGGGAATCGAGGTCCAGGCAGAAGAAGAACATCAGGGCTTCAAAACCTAAGGGATGGCTTGGACAAAACTCAGCAGGGCTTTTTCATGCAGCTGTTGACAAAAATAGCATCGCCAACATGATCGCCAATGTCCGATGATGGATATGGCAGAAGAAGCAGCTAGCCTCTTGTTATTTTCTCTCTCGCACGCACACATAAGTAGCTTTGCCTGACATAATCATAACTTAGGCAGTTTGGTATAGTGATTAAGTGCTGGAGAAGAATTCAGGAAACAGTAAGTTCTAATTCACTTTAGGAATGAAAGCCAGCTGGGTGACTTTGGGCCTAGCCCCCCCCCCCCTTCTCAGTCCAACTTAATCTCACATGGTTGTTGTAGTAGGGAAAATAGGAGGAGGAAGGGCTATCAGATAAATTCAACACTGAGTTACTTATGAACTAATAAAGGTGAGATAAAAATCAAATTAAAATAATAAAGCTAGTTCTAGTGATTTCATGGACATGATTACATCCCTTAGACCGATACGCTACCACAGAGAGGGCCTTCTCCGGGTGCCATTGGTCAGACAATGCCGGCTGGCAACATCCAGGGGAAGGGCCTTCTCTGTGGCGGGCCCTACCCTGTGGAACGACCTACCCCCTGAACTCCGCACTATCACTGACCTCCGCCTCTTCTGCCAGTGTTTAAAAACACACTTATTTCATCAAGCCGGCCTAACATAGCCTCCGCTGTGACTAATTTTAGATAGTTTTAATTGGGGGATTTTAATTGGTTTTAGCGCAGGTTTTTGCTATTTAATAGATTTTAAAATTTACAGTGGTACCTCGCTTCACGAACGCCTCTCTTCACGACCAATTCGCTGTACGACCAGAAATTTTCCAAAAAATGTGCTCCGCTGCACGAACCCCGCCTCGCTTCACGTACCGGAGCCGCGGACATTTTATCTACGAACGAATGTTGTGAGGGGGACGGGTGTGTGTGTGGAAGCAAAGGCGGGGGGGGGGGGGGGGGGAAGGAGCTGCCTTCCCGGCCGGGCTCCGCAGCTGAGGGGCGATGGAGCAGTTTGCGCGGTTTGCTCCATCGCCCCTCAGCTGCGGAGCCCGGCCGGGAAGGCAGCTCCTTCCCCCCTGCCTTCGCTTCCACACACACACCGCGCGCGGCTGCCAGCATGACTTTCGCCCGTCTCTTTCTGGGCTCGGCGCTTCTGCTTGTCGGGACGCTTCCCGAAGCTGGCCGCGGGGCTGCTGGCTTCGGGAAGCGTCCCGACAAGCAGAAGCGCCGAGCCCAGAAAGAGACGGGCGAAAGTCATGCTGGCTTGCTCCATCGCCCCTCAGCTGCTTTACATTGAACCCAAAAAACAAGGTCAGAACGGATTAACCGGATTTACATTGAACCCTATGGGAAATTGTGCCTCGCTTCACGACCAATTCGCAACGCGAACAGAGTCAGTTCACGAATTAAGTTCGTGAAGCGAGGTACCACTGTATATGTTTTGTACTATTTTTGTATGTTGTTTTTAAATTCCTGTGCGCCGCCCTGGGTCCTTTTGGAGAAGGGCGGGATATAAATTGAATAAAATAAAATAAATAAATAAAAAATGATTATTGTTGTCTGGGTGACAACAAAAAAAGTTTGTGCTGTTGTATGTGAGTCTATTTTAGCACAGGGCATCTCGTATTTAATTGGATTTTAGCTTTAAATTATATTTATTATTGCTATGTTTTGTATTTCCTGTTTTAATTTCCTGTGCACCGCCCTGAGTCCCTCCGGGGAGATAGGTGCGGTTATATAAATTTAATTAATTTAATTTAATAATAATAATGTTTTGTATTCTTTAGTTCAAACTACACACCTAAGGTTTCCATCTGTTCTAACCAGGCACAGCCCTGTTTCGCTTCCAAGCCCAGATAAGGTCAGCCCTGGACAATTTTGCAAAATAACCTCAGACAAACTCACAAAGACTGCCAAGCATTTTCTTCTCCTGCATAAATGCATCTTGCCCTTCTCTCTGCTCTGCCAAACTTCTGGGAAACCTCTTGAGCAGTTGATGGATTGCAGGATATGAGTGGACTATAGCAAAGCCAGGCAGTAGATAAGGTTAGGCTGTCATCAGCTGCCCAGGAGTAAAAGTTGGTAGTTCTCTTGGGAGAAGCCTGCAGGGAACATTAAATGATGGTCACATCAATCCCTGTAGTAAATCAGGGTGATTGAATCCTCCACATCTGAGCTATTTTCTTGCTGGCAGCTGGCATTATCACCCTGGCTTTCCTGCCCAGACAGACAATCTGTTGCCTCAGGGAATGAGAATAGCAGACTGGCAAGATCAAGAGGAATAGCATGTTGTCATAGCCCCAAAACGTATAATAGAAAAGCTTAGGTTAAAATATTTTTTTAAATTTTCCAGCAACTTATTTTGCGTTGATGCACACCAAAATATTAAATGCAGTTTCGTTTCTGCCAAACTTTCTGGAGGTTTGTATGTTGCAAATCACCCCATGTAGATTTATGCATTCTTATACTTAGAAGGGTAAAGATGTCATGAAAAACAAAAATAAAGAGTGAAAAGATGTTAGAGGAGAAGAGCAATTTGGGGATTAATCTGTCAAATCACTTTGCTCTTTTGCAAAATTTGGAAGAGATGAACATTACAAACCAAAATGAAAATAGTCAAAAACATCCTTGAATCCACTACATCTATAGCATCACCACTTGATACCGATAAAATATCTGATGAAACTATTGATTTAATGAAAAAAGTGACTGGCAATGAAGAATATCAAAAGTTTCACTAATAAACTGGAGTATGTTGAACTTTGCAAGGCCATAAGAAAATGTATCCAAGAAGAAATGTGTCAGTTTAACGTGAAGCTTATGAAAAGGGGAATTGAAGAAAACAAAGTGATTAATAGAGCCAAATGCAAGCTTATATATACAAGGCTTTGCATTAAAACATGAAGATGGCATTGTGTGTAGAACAAGATAGAAATGTTAGAAATAATTGGAAAATTCTATTCAGAACTATACAAAGACCAAGATCACTCAAAAGTACCAACACCCACGAAAGAGGAAATGTCAGATATCCTATTGGAGGAAGTATCAAGTGCCATAACAACAATGAAAAATGGCAAAGCTTTAGGAAATGACTGTTCAGTTGAAATGCTGAAACCTAGTGATTACAGTTTACACACGATACCAACAAAACCATACTCGAGATGCATCAGAGAAGAAAAAATATCTGATACATGAAAAAATGCTGAAGTGATTCTTATACACAAGGGCCCCCAGTTGGTTTAAAGAACTACCATGTTTCTCCAAAAATAAGACAGGGTCTTATTTTCTTTTGACCCCTGAAATACGCGCTTGACCTTAATTTTGGAGAGGTCTAATTATTTTGAGGTGTGGGAGGTGGCGAGTATGGTCATCTCATGGCTGCTGCTGTGTTGTAATATTTTTGGGGAGGGTTTACTTTCGGGGGAGGGCTTATTTTAGTGCATGCGCTCAAAAGCCTGATTGGGCTTATTATCCAGGGAGGTCTTATTGGGTATCACCCAATAAGCCTTTTTTCAGTCATCTACAAGGTTTAGCAAAAAGATTAGCAAAAAGAATATTGAGGACATTAAATGACGCATAGCCAAAGGAGCAAGCGGGCTTCAGAAGTGGCTACAGCACCATGGATCACATCCAGGTTGTTTAGCAAATCATGGAAAGGCAAGATTATACCATGCCTCTGTGCATGGATTTCATTACAGCCATGAAAAGGTGTTGGACTCAATATTCCAGCAAGCAATAATTAGTGCATTGCTCAACCGAGGCGTAGACACTGCTTACATAGAAACTTACTACAATCAATATGTGAAAAACAACGGTGACAATTTGCCTTAATGTGTAATCATTAAAGTGGAAATCAACAAAGAATGAGGTGTACTACAAGGCGATATAATATTACCTACCCTTTTCTCAGCCTGCCTTGAAGAAGTATTTCACAAACTAGACTGGGCAAAAGATGGAATAAAAAACAAAGGTGTCTATTTAAATCACTTACGATTTGTAGATAGCCATAGCACTTAGACTTATATACCTCTTTACAGCCTCTCTAAATGGTTTGCATTTGATAAAATAAAATAAAAAAAATACAGCAGTGGTAGTCAACCTGGTCTCTACTGCCCACTAGTGGGTGTTCCAGCTTTCATGGTGGGCAGTAGGGGTTTTGTCCGATACTGAAGCACTTTCCTTTTTTAAAAAATTTAATTGACTTCTCTACTTTGTAAATCATTTCATTTCATTTCATTTATTGTATTTCTATACCGCCCTATCTCCCAGAATGGGACTCAGGGCAGTGCACAGGAGACAGTAAAATATAAAATATACAAACAGTCAAAAAAGTTAAAACCGAATTAAATAGAATTTGGCCCATGCTAAAACATAATTTAAAACCCAACTAAAATCAACAGTAAAACAGCTATGCCAGGCCGGCCATATGAAAGAAATATGTTTTTAGTGCCTGACGAAAGAGGCGGAGGTCCGTGATTGTACGGAGGTCAGGGGGCAGGTTGTTCCAGAGGGCGGGGCCTGCCACAAAGAAGGCTCTTCCCCTGGGAGTCGCCAGACGGCATTGTCCAGCAGACGGCACTCTAAGGAGGCCCTCCCTGTGGGAGCGGACAGGTCGAATGGAGGTATGTGGTAGGAGGCGGTCCTGCAAGTAACCATTACTGTGCAACTGATGGGTGGTTAGAAAATTTTACTACTAACAGAGATACAAAAGTGGGTGATAGGTATAAAAAGGTTGACTATCCCTAGTTTACAGAGTCAGCACAATGCCCTCAACAATGCCTCGCTCCCAGGTGCCGTCTTCTCCGGGTGCCGTCGACCGGACAATGCCGGTTGGTGGCTCCCAGGGGAAGGGCCTTCTCTGTGGTGGGCCCTACCCTCTGGAATGGCCTACCTCCCGACCTCTGTTCCATCACAGACCTCTGCTTGTTTCGCCGGCACCTAAAAACCTATTATTTTCATCTGGCCGGCCTAGCATGATCTACTCCACACCCATTATGTTATAACAAATCAAAATTGTAATTTGGGTTTTAAATTTAAACTTATTTTAAGCAGGGTATTGATTTAATTTAGTTATTATTTAATAATATTTTGTATTTATGTATAATTGATTTTAAATCTCTGTTCGCAGCCCCGAGTCCCTTTGTGGTGAGATGGGTGTGGGTTATAAATGTGAAAAATAAATAAATAAATAAATAAAAACAAATTGGGTCATTTTACCTACACTGGAAGGATGGAAGGCTGACTCAACCTTGAGTCCGGTGCTGATGTTGTTCTCTTCTTACAAGACCCTGAAGAGGTACAAAGACATATATATACAAGAGCTACACGAAGCAGAACCATTTGACTTAAAAATAAACCCGAAAGTGCCAGATTATGTTTCATAAATTCACCAAAGAAAGGAAAATGTTTATATCTGGAGAAGAATTAGACATAGAAGACCACGATATAGAACCTTTACCTTTACTATGGCTGCATATCTCACCGAAGGTGACTTTGGGCGGCGCTCAATAAATAAAACAGAAAATATAGACAACAAATACAAATATAAAAACCAAAAATACAAACCACAGGTGAAGGGGAAATGAAAAAGGGGCACCTTAACAAAGAAGCCATCTATCTAGACACGTTTCCAGTTACACTTGATCATATAATCAGGTCTTCAGAGCTTTTCAGTATATCAAAAGGGATGGGACCAATCTAATTGTGAGGGGATGGATGTTTCATAAGGTTGGGGCCACAGCAGAAAAGGCACTGGGGCCCACCAAATGTAGATTAGTACTTTGCCTTCTCCAATGGGGAAGCTGATGTAAATCAGGAAAGGCCATTCTTTAGTAGCCCAGTCACATCCAAAGAAGAGCTTTAATGGTTAAAACCAGTACCATGAAGCGGACCCAGAAGCAAACTGGCAACCAGTGCAGCTCACAGAGCACAGGTGTAATAAAAGTTGCTCAGTGAGCACACGTACCTGCCCAGACTGCCCCATGTAAAGTATATTGCAGTAATCCAACCTGAAGCAGAGGTGGCATTCAGCAGGTTCTGACCAGTTCTGGAGAATCGGTAGCGGAAATTTTGAGTAGTTTGGAGAACCAATAATTACGTAGCCAGCAGCCACAAAAGCCTTTGAATTGAGTCTCTGAGGGAAGGATGCTGCAAAGGGCTGATTTTACTATCTTTTCTTCATCTGGAGGAGCCCTAACGTTTTGCTATGATTCCACCATCTGTGTTTCCTTTCCCAGATTCCCCCACAAAGGACAGCCGAGGGAAAGAGAAGGTCCTCTTTGAGAGACAGGACTTTCCCCAAGCAGCACAATCCCCTATTGCAAGAGACCTGGAGGTGAGCCAATACCTGTGGCAAGAGGTCTCTGAGAGGAGAGGGACACAGCAAATAGAAGGTACCCCTGGGAAGCAGGTGTTTCTTTGGCTGGGCTTTGCCTCTGGGTTTCAATCCCAGTCTTTTATGCCCCAAAGATTCCTTAGGGTGAAGAGTCTCCAGAAGGGTTTCAAGCTTTCCTTCTAAAAGGAAGAGCGCTGGGGACTCTGGGAGAGTCAGCTACCCTGACTGACAGCCGGACTCTTTTCAATTGCATAGGAGCCTCACCTAATCCAGGTCCTCAGTGCGATCACCGCACTGTTTTGCCTTAAGAAAAGTGCGCAAATGAAGATGCCAATGCGCAGAACTAAAAATGTGATGGGAAGTGTGGGGAGTTAATGGGTGGCAGTCAAGGAAGATGGGGAGATATCAGAGGGAAAGAGAGGAAAGCTACTATGAATTTTCAGAAGGTTTACCCAAAACTCCAGAGGATCTTTAACATGAGGGCAATTTTCCTTTGGACTGAAAGGAGAGCTGTTGCAGAAACATAGCAGGTTAAGAGAGGCTGGAGCAACTTGGTTGAGCTTGAATTTTCCGATTTTCTCTTTTGTTTCCTGGCAGGCTCTGTTGCAGGACCAGAGCTTCACAACCGGACTAGCTGCCTTGTTAGAAATGTACAATCTCAGGTCAGTCTTTGGTTTCTTTTGTAGTGAGTGAGGAAAGTCTGTTTGGGGTACTCAGTGAGTAAGAAGAAGGCCCTTCAGTTGAAACCAGCTTATTCTATTCTTATGAGGAAAATGAATCTGAGGCTTGCTTACTAACATGGGCACTGATGTCTCTTCCTTCTTTTAATCTCACAGCAAGATCACACCAATGATGGATGAACTGATGGAGTCCATGCTGATGGACCTTTCTGTTTTTTACTGGACGGTTTTTTACTGGAGGGACAGGATGATTCTGAGGTACCACTTTAACCAACATTTCTGGGATTTCTTTTCTGGTGTTGCATTGGATGGGAAAATGTTCTCCCGAAGTAATAGCACCATCTCTTACGCTTCCTTTCAGGTGGAGAAGAAGTTGTTGGAGGAGGCCTTTGGCCTCACACTCAGAAGCCTTCTTCAGCAGTCTCCCACCACAGAGCAGTTCATTTTTATTCTGAAGGTAAGAAATGCCCAGAAATCCTTTGGCAGAGAGATTCTTGATTCTCAGAAATGAGTGTCTGAAACAGCTTTTTTTTTGGGGGGGGGGGGGGGGGGGAGAAGGGTATCCCTTGCCTCCCATGTTTTCCCTTTGAAAAGTTTTAGGAAGAACTATCAGAACATTTATATACTGCCAGTCTTCTAAATTAGCCCATTGTAATGCTATAGACATATGTAGGCTATTTGTTGAAGCCATTTTAAAGGAAATGTCTGGAACAATTTCTGAGCAACACAACCAATTTCAATCCACCCTTTAAGCAAAGTCATAAAAGTCACACCATACTATTAAACTGAGACAAATTAATTTTATTATGCTTCATGATGAATTGCCACCAGTGCAACATCCTATTCACTGTACATTTCCAAAGAAGAAGAAAAAGAAGAACCAAAAAGGAAATTCACATACCGAGAAGTTCAAATGTGATGAAATGAAAAACTGAACGATTGAGATGTTTTCAGAGTACAAGTCGCTGGATGCTATTGTCTAAGCGCAATGCTCAGGTTCATTCACTACTTGGCAAGGCTACACGGACAGTCAATTTAACTGATGCAAAGGCTGCCCTGGCTGCAGGAGTTAGCAGTAGTGATTCAATGACAAGAAACATTGCCTCCTGCCCACACTGAGAGCAAGAAAGTAGAAACATGCAGCTGTGACCTTAAATCTAATTGTAACTGCGGTCATGCTTTAAATTAAAACCATACAATATGCTATTGAAAGCAAAACAGTTGAATGTTTGTGCAATAACGTAGATATACTTTCTATAGGGGAGGGGAAAGTATTGGGCAAGTGATTAATGGATTACACAAGTATCCTCAAAATAGTATCTCTTTTCAAACTCTTCCAACTTTAGAAGCATGTGCTTAATTTACAAGTAATATTGTTGTAGACCAATTGAGCAATATCAACTCTTTAAATGCCCCTCTATGAAACTAGAGCAGAAATCCTACAGACTGTGCTGTAGGCCACTAACATTTTCTGTCATGTGCATAACTTTTAACCCATCTCCATAGCATCATTACATACTCACAAACCTCAAGCCCACTAGCAGCAATGCTAACTGAAAGGTTGTTCTAGCACAAAGCAGCGCCAGAGATAACAACTGAAATGAAGATACTTTGAAAATGTTCCTTTCCAAGTTGCTTGCATCAAATTAAAGTTATCCCCTTTGGAATAAACTTCTGCTTACCGCATCTTCTTTCATCGACATAGTCTTTAAATCCCACCCTTCTTGCAGGATCAAAAACCCAAATACTAGACATACATTATAATTGCATTAAACGTCCAGGCCAAATCATGCAGGTCCAGCCTGCCAAGATTAGGCCAACACTGGATTTCAATAAAGATAATTCCATCCAATATGTCCTGGATAGAATAAAAATGAAGAACGAAGCAAGCAGGGATTAATTGTACTCCAAGTTTGTCTCACTTGAAACCTCCTGCATTTATTAAGTGTATTCTTACTGTGAATAGAGTATTAGCATTGATAAAGCTTATCTTAAATGCAATACTGCATGAAAAATAAGCAGATAGTCCAAATAGTAAGTCTCCTAGTAAAGATGAAAAATTAAAATAAAAACTCCAATTTTCCCATCATATATTGGAATGCAATTCCAAATGCAGGACCACCCAACTTTTAAGACCATATCCCTTATTTCTAGTGAAATACTGCAATGTGCAAATTTGGTATATATAAAAAACAGTGGCTTATAAACCTTGTAGTAGTGAATCTCTCTCCCTCAAAGCAAAAGACAAATAGTTCAATTGCTTTGAAGTCTAGAAATTTAGAGTCAAAAGGAAACAAGGCAACAGTGATCCGCATGCTTGAATAGGAGCCCAAGAGAAATACTGTATCTCAGGGGTCTCCAACCTTTGCAATTTTAAGTCTGAAGGACTTCAGCTCCCAGACTTCTCCAGCCAGCTTTGCTGGCTTGCTAATTCTGGGAGCTGAAGTCCTTCAGACTTAAAGTTGCAAAGGTTGGAGACCCTTGCTGTATCTGATGGAAGAGTGCCCACCCACTGATCTGGATAACACAAATAGAGGCCAAGCTCAGAAAAATGGAAATATCAGCAAGATGCTCGTTGGCCTTCCAGCAACAGTATTTATCATCTAGTGCTGTCACAATCAAGAAAGTATAGGTTTAAGGCTCCATCTCTATTTATTTTAGTTATAGGATCCAGTGTCTAACTGTGCTGACATGTCCCATAATCCATGAAAACTGCAGAGTTACACTACTTAAGTTCATTTATTAGCATTACCAATGCCCTACATTAAAAAAAAAAAAAATTTACAACCATTATTATTCAAAGCAAACATCAACTACAGCCCTTCAGTAAAAAACCTTATATAAAAATAAATAACGACTGCAGCAGTTGCCAAAACTCCTCTTTGTCATAAATGACAGTTGGGAAAAGTCACAAAGGTGGTTTCTATCAGATTTATTGACCAGACAGACTATTCTTAAATTCAGTATTCAGGTATCAAAGCTCTGATATAGGCAACAATGCTCCAGATCAGGGAAAATTTTCATGATCACTTAATTTTTCTAGTGATTGCTTTACAGCTTGAAGACTAAATCTGAATGGTAGTGTTATGAATTGAAATGCTCTTCATTTTACCAGCCTCGTCCACGAAGCAGAGTTTCTCAGAGGAAGAGGCTAAAACTAGGAGCTGCATTGCTTAAAGTATGTAGTGCTATATTAGGTTTTAATAAGAAAATCTAGATACAGAAAAAGTAGGGTATGAAAATAGTGTTTTTCCTTCTTGCAATTATAACTAAATACATTTAAGGTGTGTTTGTCAATCTCACAGATTACATTAAAACTCCCTTATTGATGGAATGGAAAGTATTCACATGTACACTAGGCATCCGATGTAAACTTTTACATATTAAGAAGGGAGTAGCTTTGTATAGGATGACAAACCTTTACAGATTAAATGAGGTATTGCACAGATTAATAAAAAAGCAAAAGGCAACAAAAATATACAGTAAATTGGTAAAACATTTACATGATAATTTTACAGAATCCATAAACAGAAAGTAGTTTAGTATTTCACCGTAAAAATATATATAAGATATAATATATTGATCAGTCTTCCCATTCATCATCATCTTCAAAGTCTTCTTCATCATCTTCATCCTCATCTTCATCTGTTGATGCAAAAATAGTTATTTGGAAAGAAAACTTAAAAAGTCTTAGTACCTAAGACAAATATTGATAAAATTATTATGGTGGGTATCAATTAACCAGCATTTGTACCGTTAAAGGTAAACGTTTATGCAAATTGGGATCCAGGCATTAGATGAAACAACCACACCCTGAAGGCATACACTTGACTTCTAATTGATAAGTGAAGGCCTTAATGAAGAAGTTGTTTTGGGTTCAGGATTGCCCTGCTATTTCAGTGACTCTCCGCCCACTTGCTAGGAGAAGAAAAAGCCAACGGTTGAATTTAAGTTTAATTGATCAAAGTATGAGATTCTGGTTTTAGAAGGGTTTTCTCAGCTTTGATTGTGGAAAAGGGAAGCACAGGTTAAAAACTCATGTCCATGAGTAAAAAGCTCAAGTTTGTTGTTAAAAAGGGTCACCCAGTTAACATGACTGCTAAAGTAATAAATTATTCATTATGCAGAAAGGAGATAATCTTAATTAAATTTTAATATTTGGCTAAGTACTTGTGCATTGACAAACACATCGACAAAGCTGGAGACTGAGCTCACTAGATTTATGAGTGTCTCTTAATCATTTGTCAATCTTACTCAATGATTTCTGGTTACTCAAGGAAAGGAAACCTATTTCTTGAATCATCATTACTCTTTACATTTCCTCTTATGCAACGTGTTATTCCCATTTCAGAAGCAGAATGTCCTGATTCCTTCCTTCCAAAGAGGTGACAGAGCAAAACTAATCAAAGTGATTAAGCATTTGTTTGATTGTTTAGCTTGGAGACCTATTATTGTTGGGATCTCCATAACCCAGAACATTGTCATTCACCCAGAACATTGTCATTCACATTGTCATGTGCCTTGGTAAGGCCACACTTGGAATACTGCATACAGTTTTGGTCGCCACAATGTAGAAAAGATGTGGAGACTCTGGAAAGAGTGCAGAGAAGAGCAACCAAGATGATTAGGGGACAGGAGACTAAAACATATGAAGAACGGTTGCAGGAGCTGGGTATGTCTAGTTTGATGAAGAGAAGGACCAGGGGAGACATGATAGCAGTCTTCCAATATCTCAGGGGCTGCCCCAAAGGAGAGGGAGTCAAATTATTCTCCAAAGCACCTGAGGGCAGAACAAGAAGCAATGGGTGGAAACTAATCAAGGAGAGAAGCAACTTAGAACTAAGGAGAAATTTCCTGACAGTTAGAACAATTAACCTCTGGAACAGCTTGCCTCCAGAAGTTGTGAATGCCCCAACCCTGGAAGTCTTTAAAAAGATGTTAGATAGCCATTTGTCTGAAATGGTATAAGGTTCCTGCCCACGCAGGGGGTTGGACTAGAAGACCTACAAGGTCCCTTCCAACTCTGCTATTGTATTGTATTGTACTCTTAAACCATTTCTTTAAACATTCAGCTTCATGGATCTTAATGAGCCAAAGCTAAAAGATTATTCTTTTCATGTAACTTCTCGAAGAGAATAAAACAGATGAGACTTCGCTTCAGAAGACGCTGAGCATCTAGTACTCAGCGTTCTCTGTGGCGAGCCCTACCCTCTGGAACGACTTACCCCCCAAACTACGTACCATCTCAGACCTTTGCCTCTTCCGCCAGCGTCTTTTCCGCCAGCGTCTTTTCCAACAAGCCGGCCTAGCATAACCTCCCGTTTTGACCGTTTTTAGATAGTTTTAATTTGGGGGATTTTATACTATTTTAGCACAGGGTATATTTAATAGTTTTTTAAAATTTTGTACTTTTGTTAAATTTGTTATGTTTTTAAATTTCTTGTGCGCCGCCCTGGGTCCTTTTTTGGAGAAGGTGCGGGGTATAAATTTGAATAAAACTAAAACTAAAACTACTGCTGCAGAGATAAAAGCTAAAAAGTTATTTCCTACTTGATGGAGTAAATCAAAGGTTGATTTCCTGACCTACCTGAAGAATGAATGGCTTTGCTCCTTTTCTGCATAACTTCCATTAGTGCACCCACAATACCTGACGTAGGTGCAGCTGTAGTTGATACAGTCTCTTGGCCATCAGATACCTTACGCAATATTAAATACATAAGAATAAATACAACAGCACTTAATAAACATCTCACAGTTTTTCAGAAGCCTGAAATATTTATTTTTTATATATCCTTCATTATTTTTATAAACAACACAAGAGGGCGAACATACCTAATGTCCCTTCTTTCTCCTTTTTTCCCTACAAAAACCCAGTGAGGTAGTTGGAGGGAGGGAGGGAGGGAGGGAGGGAGGGAGGGAGAGAGAGAGAGAGAGGGACAGACAGACTGACAGGACCAAAGTCCCTCAGCCAGACGTTCTAAAAAAAGGAAAAATGAGGCTGATAAAAGCATTAGATGTTTAAAATTAACTACATTTTAAGAGTTCCAAGGTAATAGTTTTTGATATTTGGGATGCAGATTTTTGTACGTAAAGATAAAACAAACATTAAACATCAGCAACTGTGAAAAAGCTCCAAAATGAACTTTCTTTGACAAAGCGAAGCTCTCTTTAAAAAGACAACTAGAGAAAAGAGCAATTGAACAGGGGAAGATGAACAATGAACCTCAAAACTTGGGATCTAAACCGCCTTGTTTTGTTTCCTGGTTCGCCTCTTCTAGAGCACAGAAAGGACAACTCTTACTTTATTACAATATTATTACAATGATAATAAAGATTATTATTATTATTACTTATTTGGCAAATTCATTTCGTCATTATTCAAACATATTGTAGAAGGTACAGTATATAAGATGATTTTGTTTTGTTTGAGGAAATCTTCCCTGCTGTATCTTACCATTTTCTTTCATTATTGGTTTAATTTAGAGGCATTTTTTGGTCAAATAATTTGGAAATAATAACCAATCATCAAATTTGCAAAGCTTGTCAACACCCTTGCATCTGCCTGCACCCTCCCTGATCCACACCCATCACACCCTCCCCCACCCAGCAGCAGCCACTTACCTGTCTATCGGCTCAAGACTTGCCACTTCCAGCTGTCTTCCCCTCTTCTTGTGGGAAGCCTGCAGGAAGTTGTCTTGCCTAGCAACTGGGGGATTTGGGTAGCAACAGCATGACTGCAAGATTGCCAGTGCCAATTGATGCAGTCATGCTTTGCAACCACATTGTTTAGCAATAGAAATTCCAGTCCCAATTGCTATTGTAAGCCGAGGTGGCGTGATGGCGAACCTATGGCACGGGTGCCACAGGTGGCACGCAGAACCATTTTTTAGGGCACCCGAGGCATTGCTCTGTCAGCTCCAACGTGCATGGGTGCACTGGCCAGCGGATTTAGGCCTTCTTTTGAGACTGTTTTTTGCCCTCTGGAGGCTTCAGGGAAGCTCCTGAAGCCTTTGGAGGTTGGTGGGAGGCTATTTTCACCCTCCCCAGGCTCCTAGAAAGCCTCCGGAGTCTGGGGAGGGTGAAAAAAGCACGCCAAAAGCAGGGGGTCGCACACATAGCATTATGGGTGTGGCACGCCCACGCACGATCCCCCTGCGCTCCTCCCGCTTTTGGCACGCGAGCCCAAAAAGGTTAGCCATCACTGCTATAGAAGAAAACGGCTTTAAAAATAATCTAGAAATTTGAAGCCAGAAGGAATGATACTCACCGACTTCAGCTGTATACCTTGTCGTATTTGATCAAGTAGTGCATCTCTTCCAGTACAGGAGACTGGACGACTGTTTTGTTCTACTTTTTTTAATTGGGCACCTTCTCTTATTTGATCTAAAAGAGCCGCTTTATTTGTTGAAGGAGCTGGAAGCTGATGGTCAGCCTCTACTGGAAGACCAGGGGGGGGAGGAGGACCAGGAGGTGGTGGTGGAGGTGGTGGTGGTGGAGGTCCACAAGAACCACCTAAGGGGGGAGGAGGGGGAGGAGGTGGGGCAGAGGGGGCAGAAGAGTGAAGTGGTGGAGGAGGAGGATATATCCTGTTGGGTGGAGGTGGCGGCACTATAGAACCAGGTCTAGAAGGAGGTGGGGGAGGGGGTGCTGTTATAGGAGCTCTTGAAGGAGGCGGGGGAGGAGCTCCTCTTCCCCTAGCAGGAGGAGGAGGGGGTCCTGAGCTATGTGGTGGTGGGGGGGGAGGAGGTGGACCGCCTCTAGATGGTGGAGGTGGTGGTGGAGCTGAAAGCAAAAACAATCCAAAGACACAGAAGAATATTTATTCACTATGAGACAGCTCTCTGCAGCTAAGACTGACAGTATTCAAAATACACCAATTATCTTTAAAAGCATTCTTCCATACATCACATACTCCCTGAAGATGCTCTTAAATTGTGTTTAACTTTCTGCCACTCACATTTATTGGTGCAATCTGTTAAAAAGAGATAATACTATTTTCACCAATTATAGCAACATGGGCTTTGATTTTAATATCTAGCAAATATATTCAATTGGCAATATTTTTATTTAAATGTTATATTCTGCTGCCAATGTTGTAATTCATGGAAAGGTACGATATTCAGAACTTATTTGCTTTCAAAATGTATTACCCATTTGTCATTCTGAAAAAATGTAAAGCATAATAAAATTTAAAACATAACGCAAAATACCTATCACTATATCTCCAGCCCCATAAAATAATCAACAGAAGCAGTGGAATTATGTTCTGTTATAGCTCAAAGATAAATCCAGTATATTACCATAACTTGGAAGGTAAAAGTATATAGATCAATTTGGGTAAGATGTGCAGAAAACTCCAGGTAGTTAAAACAAGGAAACGCACAGGCAAGATGCAAGGCATAATGTGAAGCTTCATTATCATCTTCTTTGGTACTTATCATTTCAGAAGATTCAGAATAATGAAAAACCTAAGCAAATCTGCACATATTTTACACCCAATTTTCTATGCACAATCCCCATCACTGCCAGGTCCAAAGCACATTTGGTCACAAAGCCATGTTGGTAAATGCATTTCATTCAGCTACGACTAGTATTGATTGTCATTTGTAAGTAGAGGGGCTTGCTATTAGAATACATATAAACATGTAAGAAAAATCAGTTGCACAAGATAGTTTAATCAAGACCTCAAGATACAAGCATTCAAGCAGTGATCATTTCTTATTATACAAGACTTACACAGAGACTGCAAATACTGAATTGGGGAAGTATTGAGACAAGTCAGTTAGTATCCTTAGCAACATTAATTAGTGTCACTGTGCCTAGCATCGTTATGTATACAATTCATAGCTGAAACCTAAATGCTATACCATGTTTACCCAAAAGGAAGACAACTCTGAAAGAAGAATGGACAGAGGCAAACCTATGAATCCAGAGAAAAGATTGTGTACCATGCTTTCTCGCCTTTCCAAATAGGGATTGCCAATTACAGCTGAAAATATCATGGAGCTTTCCTGCCATTGACATGGTTTATATGGGTATATATGCACATATATAACTTTTCAGAAGCCACACTTTTTAAAAAAAAGGCAAAACTGGGTGGATGGAACTTGGAAGGGACCCAAACCAAAGTAATTAATCCAAGCCCCTGAATTGCCCCTGAAAAAGGTATTCCATTTATAAAACAAACTGGATTCCAAGTGGATGCATCAATCATTCTCTTTCACAAAGGAATATACAAGTCATATATAAACTACCTTTCCTTCTTTCCTTCCATCCACAATGGGAAAAAAATAGCAACTAATGTTGCTAGAGAATAAGAGGGACTGGACAGAGAAAGCAAACCTTCCCTTCCATCCAGTTAAGACATTCACCCTTCATAATAATGATGAATGCAGCCACCACCTATTTTGACAGGGTATTCTATACTCCTCAGAAAATATAAGCTTATTTTTATTTTTCTCTCTCTAATACATGTATACATTATTAATTCATAGTTAATTATTTTTTGGGGGGGGAGGAATTGTCTTCCTATTAAGTAAAAAGGTATATGAAAACTAAAAAGACTAGAATTCATACATACCACTGCAGCGTGGTGGGCCTAGATTATAAATGTAGCATATATTAATTTTCACTGAAGTCTACCACGTTCCCTTCTATCTTACATTCAACCAAATGAGGCTGATACTACACTGCATGGCCCTCACACTAGCATGATAAAATATTCATATATTCAGTGCTCATACAATGTTAAGTATTGTAATAATATCATAATTATTATTTGTTGTCCTCCAATAAAATTATATTCAACCATTAAAGACATCTGATGATGATGATAATTGAATGAAGATGTATAGAAGTTTTATTTTAAATTTTGAATTCTTATTTTTGGCTTTGTTATTCCACTGGGGAAATATCAAGATGTTTGTTGAAATGAATTGTAGCAATATGTTATAGGCTACAGAGTTTGTGGCTCAAATAATAAAAAAAACATTCTCTGTAATATAATGTAATATATTTGTAAATCTGTCTTAGTACTATAATTGTATTTTAACAAATGTGCAAATATATTTTTAAATCAAGAGAACACTTTTTAAATTATCCTATTTAGATATTCTAAATCTTATGTAGAGATAAAAAGCATAATCACTAGTCTGCATGAATAAAAGTAGACTTACCTTGTCTACGCAACTCATTTTTGATGGCTTCGACTCCGCCTGTTTTTTCAATAAAATCATATATAGCCTTGGAAGTTTCTTTGTCTTTCAGCTGAGCCTCTGAAATTCCACACATATCAAATAGGTGTTTCAGTTCTGGATCCAAATTGTTAACCTACAGGAAATGTTATCAGAGATAATTGCAAATTTATTCTTGTGACTAAATGTGATGTAATTTGTATAAAAATGTCCCCACAAATTACTGAATTCTACACAAATGAGCAATGCTAAAAGTAGTCAGAAAAACTAAGTTTCATATGTTAAAAGACTAACGTAAATCTTCACCATGCTTACTTACATCAAAACCTGTGTTTGGGTCCCAGCCAACATGGCCAATGTGTCTGAAAACAAGGAAATAAGAAAAGAAAAAAGCTTCAGAAACATGAGGTTAAGACAACTGCAACATACTAAATAACTAGCAAGCTGATAAACAGTTGCTATAATTATTTCCCTGATCTAAGAAAAAAAATGGAAAATGTTAACATAACAATGAAATGAATTCTACACTTAATTCTACAGATTCCAAAATGGCTTAGAATTTTCCTGACAGGACTAATCAAACCATAAATTTATCAAATACCATCATCTTGACATTCATCCTCCCTAAAATTAGCCAATGCTGAGACTCTCAAGTGAAGGAAGGGAAGCACTATACATAGAATTGCTTTCAAAGAAAGATATATAATTTAATACTGCACTGGATTTGTTTTCTATTAGAGTTCCCCACCCTTCTTTGTTCCACTTTCTTTCTGTGGATTCAATACTATGTTTTCTTAGACTAACACTTTTTTCATTTAACTACATAAGCCATCAAGGCTTTGATTTTTAAATGAAGCACTGAAGGGCAATTATTGTAGGACGCTTAATACAAGGAACTCTTGCTGTGCAGGTAGGATTATGTAACTGACTGGGTTTTCTGTTGAAAGGCAAAGAAACACATCTGTGAGGTTTTGGGTTTTGTAAAATTAAAATGTTAACAAATTAAACAGGCATTCTTACTGGAAGTTGCTTGGAGTTCCAATATCTGCCTTTGTCAATTTTTTCTTTTTTGCTTTTCCCTTTTTCTTCTCTTTGGTGTAGGAGATATTGTTGACTTGTGAACCATAAAATCTATTAGTAGTGATTTCTGGATTTTTGATGTCAACAGTTGCCATTGGCAGACTTGGACCTGTAAGTAAACAAACTAGACTGTATGCTTGATTTGAATTGATTTTTTAAACTGTTGGTTATAGTATTTAAAATCACTGTAGAGTGTTTGAAAACAAGGAAATATTATATATAAAAGAAAGGTTCATAAGAATATATTTCAAAGTTTCTGAATCACCGAGTGCAGGGGTGGGCAAACTTTGCAACTTTAAGTCTGAAGGACTTCAGCTCCCAGAATTCTCCAGCCAGCAAAGCTGGCTGGAGAAGTCTGGGAGCTGAAGTCCTTCAGACTTAAAGTTGCAAAGTTTGCCCACCCCTGACCTAGTGCATGGGTGTCAAACTTGACGTGCCACGTTCAGTCATGTGACGTTTTGCCATTATCGGAGTCAGGGTGGGCGTGGCCTGCGTGTGATGCATCCAGCCTGTAGGCCACCAGTTTGACACCCCTCACCTAGTAAATGCTCCAACAGTACATATCAACATGAGTGCAGAAAACGGTATGAATCTTATGAGAGTTTGATTAAAATAAAGAAATTATAAACAGATTTTGAATAAACATACTGTAATAGCTAATTTATTTTAGGGTACAATCCTATCCTAAGCAGTTTTCCCCAGAAATTAGACCCTCTATTTAGCTGACTTACATTGATGTATTACTAGGAAAGAATACTAAGCAAATTGTTCACTAGCAATTTATCCATTAAGAACCTATACAGTATACAGAAAGTTTTAGTCTGTTAAGAAACAAACTATCCACTCTAATTAGAATTTGGCTGTCCATAAGGAACACACAAATATAAGGAATTTCCACTTCTAACACTGCTATGTTGGTATCCAACATAGAAACCTCTGCCATCACAACGTAAGCGCTTTTCCATCAGCAAAAGTTAGTGAAGATCAAAGATGTCTGAGTTCATCCTTTGAACAATTTGACAATACAGCAGTACAAATATCCATCTTCTCCATATGCAGGTTTTCTCAAAACATAAAATGTCATGTTTCAGAGATCCGGGGTATTCCCCAGCTGATCTTCAAAAGAGGGTAGTCTTTTATATAATAAATCAGTTTCTAATCCATCACATATATTAAAAAGAAAAACTCCAGAATATAAAAATTAATTCTGTTATATCTACATTTTCACTCCAATAAATGCTTCATATAGAGTATTTGTTGTTGTTGTTACCAACAGGATTGGAAACATAAAGCTGAAGAATCTATAGGTTACAGGTAATCCTTGACTTACAACCAAATTGAGCCTGAAATTTTGATTGCCAAGCAATGTGGTTGTTAAAAGGGAGTCATCAAAAAAAGGATCCGATTTTAATGCAGTGAATCACTGTGACTGTTAAATGGATTAATCCTGCTTCCTCATTGGATTTTGCTTGGCAGGATCTAGCTGGGAAGGTCACAACTTGTGATCCAACGACTGCAAAATGCTGCAATCATTGTAAATGCGAACCGGTTGCCGAATGCCTGAATTGCAAGTCATGTGACCACAGAGATGGTGTGACAGTTGTAACTCTGAGGACAAGTCGAAAGTCACAAAGCATCAGGCTAGAAACTGGGAGACCGTGACTTCTAGTTCTGCCTCAGCCATAAAAGCCAACCGGGGGACACCATGAGCCAGTCGCCCTTTCTCAGGCCAACTCACTTCACAGGGTTGTGATTGGGAAAATAGGAGGAGGAAGGGGGATTATATGTTTGTCATCTTGAGATGTTTATAAAAATAAAATTGAAACAAACAAATTTAAACAAATTGTTTTTTAAAAAGTTATTAAACAATCTGTGATAAGTCAAGGATTATCTGCAATTCAGTGATTACCAATTTAGTTCTATTGCGAGGGAGTGCGAATGGGGGCTGCTGTCTGCTGTTTTCCAAAGCAGCTGCAGTCATGCAGAGAATCTCTCCCTCCCACCTTCCTTCAGGTATTCATATTCAATAAATTCGATTACTAAAATAAGTTACTAAATAAAACCCCCTCAGAACTGTAGTCATAGGCATCCAAGCCAGTGTTCAAGCTTCCCGGCTAATTGATCAACACTGGCATTTTCAAACTCATGCTGACCTCCAGAGGCAGCCTCGCCCCACCCGGCCTTTTGAGCTTAAAAAAGCAAATGCTAGGAGAGAGTGGGAAGAGGGAGGTGTACAGCAGGAAAGGTGAAAGCAAGGGCCTGCAGGGAAGCGTAGGCAACATCTGGAGATTGGCAGCTATTACAAGCAGCCAAGAGGGTTTCCATTCAATTGCCAGGACCGCAAGCTATGGGGAGCCACATAGACTGGTAGGGATCTTGTCTGGAGCTTGGAGGTTCGCCAAAAGCTCAGTAGCAACTAGAAGAGGAACAATCACACTGAAACAGCACCCCGTCCCAATTAGTGCTAAAACTTTGGGAAAAAAGCAAAGGTTTGTACGCTACATTATAGTCCTTGCGACTTTTGTTTTGAGTTTTAAAAGACTGTGTATAAAGGACTGTGTATTACGGACATATTTATGTGGCAACAGCCGCTAGCAAGTCCTCAAAGAGTGGAGGTGATTCTCTGCTGTTCTTGGGGTGCTGCAATAAAGTATTATGTACCGAATTGCTACACTGTACTGGGCCCAGTTTTTGGAAAACAAAGACTCCTCCCTCCCACAATTGTTACGATGCTATATTACTTAGTTTCTTCAACTGGTTTTGTTTTTAAATTGTCAAAATTGGCAATTTTGTGCCAATATCAGGCTGCTGAGAAGTGAAAAGGTGTAAATGTAGAGTCCAATTAATTATTACAACCCCCCCAACCCTCAGATATTTTATTTTTTTCCCTGCATAGCAACTGAAATTTCTCAGTGAATTTTGAATTATAAAAATCTATTAGTATGTGAAAACAGGTTAAAGAAGGTGAATATTAGAACATTCTCATACAAGTAGTATACATGATTTATATTGCAAGAATAAAATTAAAATTGTTCTAATTTTGTGACTTTTCACTGTTGCATTCATATTACCAATTGAAAATATGGGCATTCTAATCATTCTCAGAAATGCACATTTATTTATTTATTTATTGGATTTCTAGACCGCCCCCTCTCCCCGAAGGGCAGTTATGGCAGTTATGTAACAATGATGATCATGTTATAGTTATTAATAAAAACCTTACCATTTGGTAGATCTCTCCTTTTCTCTGTTAGGGGGGAAAACACATATGAGTATCATTCCATTCATGCATGAAGTTAAGAAAAAAGCTTATAAATATTTCATCCGTTTTAGTAAAGGTTTTAAGTACGGTAATCTCTAATGGCCTATAAATGATTCCAAGTCCTCTACATATGAAATCACTCTGCAGGACCACTATTAACTGGCTTTAAGTGTCAGTTTTCCAGTGAAAAACAGTAAAAAAATTAGAGAAACACACAGACACAACTTGCGGTCAAGAAGTGGCAGATTTTTTATTAAAAAAATCTCAACTTTTTAGTAGTTCTGGACAGTTTGCCGATCCATTGTTTCTACCTTACAAATACAATACAACCGAATGTATGCAATTCTAGACAAGTAAATAAAAAGAATAACTGACTGAGAGTATAACATTACTATAATTACCTCATTTAAAATATATATGAATTTTTAGATTTATAGTTTACCAATGTGTACATATCATCTGGTTTAGCATATTAAAGAAAAGCAATGTCTTATAATATGCAGTAAGATTTTCAGCAATTAAAATGTTATTATCTACAAATGTTACATATGTAAGAATAGGTTTTTATGTATTTTATCTAAAGCTTCAAACATATTATAAAAAGGATATGCACTAACTCCCTCACATTATGCATTATGCATCCCATTAAGATGGATTTTTCTATTTGACTTTTTCTATTTGACTGAAAGCAACTCAGCCTCAGCAAAATGCTAATTTTTTTAAAAACAAATAAAATGTGCAAAAAAAAAATCTCCCTGAAGCAGTTCTGATGTGATTTATCTTATCATGGGGGGGGGGGGGGGGGGGGGGGGGGGGGGGGGGGGGGGGGCGCATCTTGATATAATAAAGGAACAAAAACAGGATGCTCTGTTTATTATATCATTTTATATCATTCTAAAATCCTTATCTGTCAGTAAATCTATATTGTAGGAATGAGTGTTGGAAAAGGTCAGAGTACAGAGTCCAATCCCTTACTTCATGCAGAAATTCATATTAAAACATATGAAGACTAGAAGCTTCATGGAAAACTTTCTGTAATCAGAACTATATCCAGTAGTCTAATACAGACTTAGGAGTCCATCTAGTGGCTAAATAACTTCTGTCCATTAAAAAAAAATGAAAAAAGAAAAGAAAGGCACGACTAAGATCTCTAATAATAACTTTGCCGGAATAGATTTCAAACGTTTCCAATAAATTTTATCTTACATTTATTTTTGAAACAAATTCAAAGCTCTATATTGTATGGAATGCACACAAAAATATTCACCCGAGTACTAACACAATTTGTAGAAATAGCTTCTTAGAGAATGAGAGGTTAAAGAATTTCCTATATGTATATAGTTGCTGGTATATATATTTACATATCCATATATAAATACTACGCAATCTCTGCCCGCTGGGTCCTCATTACCCTTAACTAAACAGACAAAAGGAATGAAGCAAAAAAGCAGAGAGCGCAGGAGTGACTTCTGACTTTCTGCCAGCTTCCCCATTGAGTTTCTCTGTGGGAAGCTGGCAGGAGCATCAGAAACGTTCATCTATCGTCCTTTCTCGTGCTGCCAGGTGGGAGTGAGCGAGGGGGCGCATGGGGTATGGGTTGGAAAGGGGGTAACTAGGGCGCAAGAGCTTCCATGCGGTTTTGGAAAGGTGTGTGAATATGCACAAGATAACGACGCTGCATTGATCGAGGACATTATAGCAGCATGTGTTGGGGAAGGGCAGCCAAGAGGATTTGCGTGGGTCAAGTGGGATGCTGCATGGTTTGAGGGAAATTATACTTAATTCATAATGTAGCTGAACATTAAAAATTAGATAAATGTATCTAGGCAGCTAGGTAATTTCAAGCTCCAGTTCAGTACATTATAATGCAGAAAAAGATGAATGCAGACTAAAAATTCATGAAGAATTAGCATACCCAGTAGTTTAGTTTTAGTTTTAATTCGATTTATATCCCGCCCTTCTCCACGAAGGACCCAGTAGTATATAGTATACATGCTTTGTGTGGGTATACCTATATATGTATGAGTGTATAAAATTAAACAGAAAACACATATTTGTGCCACTAAAATACTATATATTTAGTAATATATAGTAAGTAACTTAAGTAAGTTAGGTACAAAAAGCATCTGACAAGAGAGCAAAATATTAGGGGATTCTTATTTCCTAAGTGAAATGCTCCTCCAGCAGATTTCTTTTGTCACCACTTTTTTTTCTTTTTCTTTTTCAACTAATATGCCATCTATTGTTGCTTTGAACGTTTTTTGCTAAGAAGTCCAATTTATTTATTTATTTTAAACATTTTTTCCTTACATATCTTGGTTTTATCCTTCTTTGTTTTTTGGTATCCCCATTAATTCTCACTGGCCGGTTTTGCTAAATTAAAGTTAGCTTTTATTATTCACATTAACTCTTCTAAGGAAGGAATAATAATATTTAATGAATTAGTTCTATAATAGATCACACAGCCACCAAAGGTAGTTGTTAATAAATTACTCTAAAACTATCATGCACAGTGTAGAATGATCCATTTTGCACATGTTCTCTTTTAAATTCAAATTGTGAAAATTATTACTTGCTAATTAATATACAGAAGAGCTTTGAGGTAATGATGTCCTTACAGAACTTATTTAAAAACATAAAAACAAAAAATATATATTTTAGGAAAAGGGAATTTTGTTTGAAGCCTTAATTTTAGGACAGGGGCAATAGAGGAAGTTCAGGAAGTATCAGCACTGGTCCAATCAACTCTACCTGGTGCTGCATTAATATTGGACAAAGACTCCATTAATTGAAAACCTGTTCAAGCCGAACTATTATGAAGCAAAGTAGGGAAGGCACAGATTAATTGGGTATGACCACAGCCAAAGGTTTCCTCTTATAAGCTAGAACTACAAACAATATAAACAAGCACTGAAAAACTATATAAGTACCAGATTTTCTCTGCCTTCGTCCAAGCAGGTCCATTATAGTCTTTTGGAATTTTTTAGCTTCTTCTTCATTAGCAAAATTAAGACCCACCTGACATGTCTGAAAAACAATAATGTTCATGATCAACCTAACACAGGGAATAAAAATATGCAGCTCTTATGAAACTATATAAGCAAAAAACCCACTGAAGAAAGTAGGCTTCAGATTCTCCTCCCACCCTCACCCATTATTTATTCTTATATCTTTCTATTATAAGCTAACTAAAAATAAGATTAAAAATAAATTACGTTTTCAAGTAAAAATCAGACAATTGTATTTGAACACTAAGATGTTTGAAAAAAAAACCAGTAGAAATATAGACATCACATAAAATTACTTAATATTTCATAGGTTACTTTTAACAGATTTAACATAAAGTAATCACGTCTCCAAATTAACTCCTGAAAATACTTACGTCTCCAGCAAAGGTATGAAAATATGCTCTAGGACTATTATATACAAAGTTATTATATAATTCTTGTTCCCACAATTGTTTTCCATCCTGCAAGAGTGAAGAGGGGAAAGAAGGAGAAGATACAGACATTGAGACAATAAATTATTGTAAGCAAATATGCATGGATTTATATCTCACCTTTGGTCATTCTAAGTTTTTACATTCTTTCTGATGACTTTGCTACAGATTAAAATTCTATTCTTAAAACATAGAAACTATTTTAACTTCTTGGTAACCTGTACTTTTGTAGTGTACATTTGAAAATGTGCTACAATCCTTACGTAACTTGTACTATCTCAGAGCCTATTAAAACAAATATAGACAAAATTCAAAGATAGGGTATGTAACAGTGTAGACAGACCAGAATTTTTCCCCCTGAAGTTGTAAAAGCAAAAACTAAGCTATTTATACTTTCAGCAAGAAAATAATATCTGCAATAGAATATGAAAAACAAAGTGCTTGCTTTCTGCATAGCACTCTTTATCCATATTGCTTTAGCAATTAATATTTAAACAATTTGTAATTATATGCAACTGCCTGTGACTCAACATTTTCATAAGATATAAACAATAGAAATATAAACTAAATATGGCAAAAACAGTTGTTACCTTGATATCATATATTCTGATAAAATAGGATCTTTGTGGATTGTCTTTTACAAGGCAAGCTACACCACAGCATTTCTTTGACCACATAGCATTGCGCTCCACTGCATATATCTGGACAACCACAGAGCACATTGTCTAAAATAAAAATAATAATAATATTATATTAAAATCTAGGTATCATCTTTTTCCATTGTCTTCTCCATTAGTCACAAATAAAATCTCGCAGAATTCATTTGATGAAAATAGTATTTCCAGGCAGATAATGTTGCACTCACTTTCTTTGAACGTACTACAAAATGCCACAGGACTCAAAATAGTAAAATAATGTATGTGAAAACCACTAATATGAAGATACATCAACACCTCCCAACTTTATCTATCACAATTATAATTCATAAATATTGATTGTTCCAAAAGGTATCTGTGTACAGTGGACATCATGTTAGTAGTGTATCAGTTAGTTTATGCAATTGGGCAATTCAGAGTAGATGACAGAAGACAGTCCATTTTGTACATTAATGTATTATCATATATACCTAGCATTTCTCTTGCCTAGGGACACAGATAAAAGCCTATTTTCTATTAAAAATGCGCTTCAAGGTGTTAATTACCATCTTCAAAGCGCTCCATGGCTCGGGACCTAGCTACCTGCGGGATCGGATCCTGCCCCATACATCCTCACGGCCGATTCGCTCCCACAGAGAGGGACTTCTCCGGGTGCCGTCCACTAGACTTTGTCAGCGGGCGGCGCCCAGGGGAAGGGCCTTCTCTGTGGCGGGCCCAGCCCTCTGGAATGACCTTCCCCCCGATATCAGGACAACCACGGACCTCCGCTCCTTCCGCTTAAAATTAAAGACGCACTTTTTTCGTCTGGCCGGCCTTGGGTAGTCTCTTTTTAGGTTAGGGTTTTTTAGGGGTAATTTTTAGTTTAGTTTATGGGTTTTAGCGCAGGATCTATTTAATCTATTTTTAACTCTGTATTTTGTATTTGTTTGTGGTTTATTTGTATTTTTAATTGCCTGTGCCCCGCCTCGAGTCCCCTTGGGGAGAGAGAGCGGGATATAAATTAAAATTATTATTATTATTATTATTATTATTATTATTAAAATTAGAAAATGCAGAGTAAAAAATTAATTCAAAGTATTTTAAACCAAATCCTGTTTGACTTTAAAAAAAACACTGTACAAAATTTGTTGTAGAATGGTCTTTGCATGATCTTCATTTGGCTTTGGAACACCAGCAGCTAAGAGCTGAACTTATATCAACAAAATCATTAAAAATATTAATAGACAATTGGCATAATTCCCTGGCAGACTCCTGTGAATACTGGTATTCTTGTTTTAGATTTCTGTCTTTTTGTCAATGTTATATAATCACAGAAAGGCTAGGCAGGATATAGCTTGATAGACAAATAAAACCAACCTTATAGGACAAAGTGAAAGATTAATTTAGTAGGTCTACAGCAGGTCTCCAACCTTTGCAACTTTAAGTCTGAAGGACTTCAGCTCCCAGAATTCACCAGCCAGCAAAGCTGGCTGGAGAATTCTGGGAGCTGAAGTCCTTCAGACTTAAAGTTGCAAAGGTTGAAGACCCCTGGTCTACGGTACACAATATGGTGCAACCAGTCTTTATCTTGATGGTCTGCATCTGCAACTGGCAGATTTTATACGCAACAAAACTATAATGAAAAACTTGACTTTTTATCCACAAAAAGCAAACTATAACAACATTTTCTGTTTTAAAAATCTGAAATGTGCAAATTATAACCTTGGTGTCCAAAATAGATTAAGTAGGTTTTCTAGTTTAAATTTCTACATATCTTGCGCAGAAGTTATCACAGAAGTTATCAAAATTAAAAAATTCTTGCACGCTACACAGTTTCCTTTTGAAGATATTCTTCTAGATCTTTTTTTTCTCCACAAAGAAAATCTCTTCCTTTAATATTTGAAGGAACCAAGTCATACATTTTCAATATAAACTGCTAACCAGAAAAAAGGAAGTTCATTTGTGGTATTTCACTCAAAACCACACTATTGCAGGATGTTTCAAACTTTCACAGTCTTAACCACAGAGGTCAAATACTCTTTTAGCATTGCAGTCAATACAGGGATGCTTCTTTTGACTTTAGAACTGAAATGCAGGAAATAACTTCAAGATGATTTGGCTAAAAGTGTGGTCTGAAAAGCTATATTTAAGAATATTTCCTGGAGAAAAAGCACTTGCTCAAATTGCTATTCATGGTTTCCCTCCCAAAAAACTCTTTAAACTCCCCCTTTTTTGCACTCTATAGTGCAGTTATGTGTCAGCACATTGGAAAGCAGCAGCCATATACTAAAAGCATTTTTTAATACACATACACAACCTCATCTTTTTGACCTTTACAAACCTGTAAAGCAGGGGTCTCCAACCTTTGCAACTTTAAGTCTGAAGAACTTCGGCTCCCAGAGTTCTCCAGCCAGCAAAGCTGATTGGAGAAGTCTGGGAGCCAAATTCCTTCAGACTTAAAAGTTGCAAAGGTTGGAGACCCCTGCTGTAAAGCAAAGCTGAAGTAAGATCATAAGCAGTCATGATTTCACTTAACGACTGCTTCACTTAACAAATGAGTTGCAAGTCCCAAACCTGGTTCTTAAATTAAGATACCCGTGTGTGTTTGTGTGTGTTTGTGTGTATTTGTCAACTGTCCGACTAACGGACTCAACAGTAGTAAATATTCTCGGGAGCTTTGAATTCCCAAAAGTAAAACTTTACAGGATACAACTATGTCGGCGCTGAAGAAACAAAACCAGCTTTGATTTTCTTCTGCAAAGGCTTGCTTAGTTAAACAATAGCTTCTCTTTCTCCCCACTCCTGGGTGTTCACATTGTCCAATTATGAGATTTCCTTTTGTTATGGGAATAGTCCACTTCCTTCTCAGGTACCTGCAGTGGTGACCTTGACGGCTTCCAGGCTCTCACACTGCATGCAAGAATCTTTTGGCATTCCATTCTACCAACCCACTTCAGTTAAATGGCATGTTGAATAGCAATATGATCCAAAAGGAGCCAAGCAGTTCAATCTTGACAATATTTGTTGAATGTAGCTTCCCCCACCCCCCAAGCCTTACAGATGCCCTGTGAAGGAAGAAGAAAGCCCTTGCTTATGATCAAAACTTTTTCAGCATGGTATCCTCAAGATAGGCTAGGAATCAATTCCCAAATACTATGACCAATGCTTGCACAAATAGGAATTTTGCAATTTATGATCCAACATATCTGGAAGTACTCCTAGGCGTTATTCAAGTAAAGTGTTCTAAGAAAAATTAAAGCCTCACTTGGGTTGAGTTTGATTTGTGGTGACTTAATAGTTTTCTTGACAATAATGGCAGATTTGCCAATGCCTTATTCTATTGTTTCGTTTCGTGGCTAGTCTAATATTTCCTAATGGTTTCCCACCTAAGTGCTAACCAATCTGACATTTCTCAGCTTTCCGAGACCAGTGCTGAGACTTAAGTACAGCTTTCTACGTATTTAAAAAATGAGCAAATACTTAAAAAATACATGTATTAATCAAAACATAATGCAAATATATCTTTCTTGTTATGTAACTAATTTATAAATAGACATATTTCAGTAGGTAATTACTGCTGTTCTCAATTTTATTCTGATTCACTGTTTATAAAATCACTACTAATAAATCTTTGGTATACTGCTTAACTTGAAATAAAATTTCATAAACTGGATAGTAAACCACTTTTTTATGATAGCAAATGTGCAAAATTTATTTGGGGTTTGTCTTAACAAGGCCTGCTAAAATAGTTACCCCTTATTAATCAAAGAACTTTGAAATGATTATACAGAATGGGAAATATAGTGGCAAATGAAATTCGGTATAAGTTAGGGTGACAGAAAACAAGGAAATCTGGTTATTTGTTTTATTATCTGGCCTACTTTTATTTCCATCATTTCAGAGGATGGAAATGGAGAATTGAAGAATCCTAAAAGAAACAGATTAACTGAATATTCAACTGAACATTCAAAGTCAAGCCATAGGCAGAAAGCGTTATGGTTACTCGAGTATTATGTACATCACAATTTTGATGGCAGAAGTGCACTACTCAGTGGCCTTCAAGAACACTGACCATAATGTTCTTCAGGTCTCTTGCAAGAGTCGAGTCTATAAAGTTGAGGTGGTTCCAAATGGTAGTGGTAAGCAATCAAGTCCAAGGATGCACCACCACCAGTACTCCCCAGAGCCAAAGAGCTTGGCCCTAGCACAGTGATGGCTAACTTTTTCCAGACCATGTGCTCAAAGCACGTGTGCATGTATGCGTGCACGCCCAAATCCCCAATGCAATGCATACGTGCCCCCTGCATGCACTCTGCTCCGTGCATGTGTACCCCCCGCATGTGCCCCACTCCCCCCTGCACGCACCCTGGCCCCCCACATGCTCACAGGAACCCCTGCATGTGTCCCACCCCCCATGTGTACGCACCCTCCTCCTGTGCATGCATGGCAGAGACCCAAAGACCAGCTGGCTGGTGGGAGGCATGCACACATGCATGTGCCCACAGAGAGGGCCCTGCGTGCCACATCTGGCACACGTACCATAGGTTCGGCCCTAGCATATACAGAACTACTAAGAGAAGCCATCTGAGAAAGGTGAGAAATCATCAATATATTAATGACATTAATTAATGTATTTCCATCTCCGATTGAGCCAGAGATGATGTAAAAATTGGTCACATTTGTTAAAGAATGGGAAATGAATGAATGGGAAAAAAACAAGCTCAAATTAAAAAGTACCAAGATGGAGTTGCTATTATATCCATTAAAACATGGGTTATGCTACAACATTGCCCCTGGTAAATTGTCTGGATGGGTGTTATCCTTCCTGAAGAAGCTGGTCAGTTATTTTTGGATTCACAGCTCTTGCTTTATCAGCAGGTGGAATCCATACTTGGGATTCTACTACAGCTACTGAAAGTATTGCCAGGAAGTAATAGCACAGAAAACAAGTAAGAGAACAAGTAAGCTCAGAGAGCACCAAGGACCCTTCAGTTAAACAAATTCTGAGGTGAGCAAGAGAGGACTTTGGATTACAATCTGGGATTCTTTTGACTTTGTGCAACTTTCATGGAAGTAGAAAGAAGCCTTTGCAGTATGAGCTCCACCACCTGCAGAGTATAACCATGCTCTTCCAGGCTTCTCTGAGCTATTACATAATGGTTGATTTGGGAGGTAGCCAACACTTTGAGAAAAGAAATTGCAAACCTTGAGAGAGGTAATGGAGTACCTTCTCTTGAAGAAGCCGCTTCAGCAGCAGGTGGACTCCATAGCTGGGATTCTATTGCAGCTACTGAAGGTATTGCCAGGAAGTAATAGCACAGAAACACAATGTTTAAACCGACTGGAGTTGAGGAATCGCTGTATTGAAGGATGCATGTAATAGTGATCAGTATGCCCAGTAGTGGATTGCCAAGTTTGATTTAAGTGAAAGTATTAAACTTATCATCTCCACCATGATAGCATTTTGTGAATGAGCATGCTTTAAAATACCCATTTTGTATCTGTGTCATTAAGTTTCTCAAAATTCCAAATATGCCAGTGCCTAAAAAAATTATACCTCAGTTCCCCACCCAGATTGACCACTATTGTGTTACGGTCTGTAAGATTTATGTTGCCCCTCAGACACCCAGAAACACCCTTAGTATAACCTGACAAATCAGGGATAAAAGAGGTCCCCAAAAAAGGTGATATAGTTCAGCGTTCCAAAAATAATTCCCAATAACTTCCCTTTTTGTATCATAGAACTCCGTGTAAATGTTTCTCCGGATTTCAAGTTATCACAGTCTATGGTCTAATTCTATGCAGTTAGTAACAGAGAAGTGATAAATGTATTTAGAATATTCTTTTTGAAAATGGAAAAAAAAACACCACTTCAGTTTGGCCATCCCTAACCTGGCAATTTTTTAGTGCTCACTATAGAAGAGAAAAGCAAATAGCAGCTACTCTGATAATCAAGAGAAATCCCGCACAGTAAATTACTCTTTAAGAGAAAAATGTGCAGAAGCTGCAAACCCTTAATTAATAAGTAACACAAGCATGTAAAAGATTAAAAAGAAAACAGAACAGTCTTTAAAACACCGAGGTCACATGGAGTACATATTCTTTTTTTTTTTTAAACAAAAGTGCTCTATGGAAACATAATGACATATAAAAAAGTTTCTATTTATATAAAAGGCCAAGCATTAGGAACAAAATGCAAATGTTCTATAGAAACCCAACCTCAAACTATTTAATTTTATTGATAATAGGAGTATTACATATTGTTATGGTTAAATGGCTAGCGGAGCACTGACACAATGCTCTCAAAAAGAAACTACCTTGCCTTTTCTTGTAAAACAAGCAAGTGGTCTTGCAAATAGTGCTAGATTATCAATCCCATCCTTGTTTCTATCTGCATCCAATATGCTTAAATTTAAGGCTCAAGCAAAATGAAGCAAAGTATGCAAAAATATCATTATTAGTTAATAAATACCTTTCAGTATAAATGCATTTAAGGCACTATCTTAAATACATGTATTTAATTCATATGCTGCCTGCCTTACTAATCAAATTATGCACTGTTTACAGTGGCATAAAATAATATAAAAGCATTAAAATTAACAATTAAATAAAAAGCACAAGAGCATGGATGGTACAGGGATGGACTGTTGTTTCTTACTTCACCAATCACCTCCAGAGGTGAGATGGTTCCTCAGATAACCAGGTCCCCTGCCCTGAAGGGCTTTAAAAGTGATAACCAATACACTGAATTGGTCCCAGATGCAAACCAGCAACTAATGAAGCTTATGAAGCAACGTTACAGGGACTAAGGGTGCATTCTGTACCAATTGTAGCTTCTGAATACTCTTCAAGGGTAGTTCTATGTAGAGTACATTGCAATAATCCAATTATTATCCTATCACCCCGTCTAGACAATAGATGTTCCATCACAAAATTCAGACTGACAATTACATTGCCTCGTGAGATAAGGGTGATAGGGAGTACAACAAAAAGAATAGTCATGGACTTAAGTATTTGGAAAATGTATAAAATTCCAAGGCAACAATGCAAAACATAATGCTGCCAGTCCTATGAATTCATGCTATTCCTACCTATTAAGCATATATTAGAAATATAAACCATACTCTAAACTTGGAATGTATAGTGGTTCACAATTAAAAACAACCAATACTGGACATGGTATATAGCATGTTAGTATCTCAAACACATTTTCTGCTGATAGCTTTGCAGTCAACTTCAATAAAAGATAACATTTTCTCCCAGATTGAAAAAATAAGTTGTGACACTTCAACAGATGAGGTAATCATATTAACTCTCAGCATGTCAGAGCTTGTGAACACGGATCTCTCTCTGAAATTGCCTGAAGAAAATGTATGTCCCATCGAACTGACAATACATTTTCATGATATTAAGCAGCAATGAATGGTGTAGAGTAAAACTATTTTAAAGAAAATTAAAGAATATGGTCCATCCAATAAAATGAATTCGGATTTCTTAAACCTAAATTGAGGAAAAGAACTAAATGAAATTAAGTTAAAAATAACTTTTAAAAAAGCAGGAAGGTACATAAAAAACCCCAATCCATTGGCATAGGACCAGAATCTCTGTTGCTAAGCAATGCAGTCAGTTAACAGATTAACAGAGTTGGAAGGTCACCTAGTCCAACCCCCTGCCCAAGCAGGAGACCCTACACCTGACTCTACCTAGGATCGAACTCACAACCTTCTGCTTGTGAGACAAGAGCTCCACCTCTAGGCCACAGCAGCAGGTGTGTGACGTTGTATGACCGTGATGCTTAGCAACCACAGTTCTGCAAGCCAGCAGTTACTGTTGTTAAGAAAAGACCTCATGTGATTGTGACTTCTAACTTCCTGACTGACTTTTCTTGTGTGAAGCTAGCAAGGAAAGCCGCAAATTTTGATCATATGGCCACAGGATGCTCCAATGGCAGAAAATCCAAGCTGGTTGCCAAGCACCTGGACAACAGTAATGTGACTGTGAAGCACACCACAATGGCCGAAACCTCAAGGATTGATCATAAATACCACTGGTTCAGCACTATTGCAAGTTTGAATATTTTCTAAGCAAGTGGTCATTAAACAAGGATTACCTGTATTGAGCTCAATAAGGGAACTGTTATTATTGAATAAGAGGCTAAATGCCTTTACTTTATCCATACAGAATTTGTTACAATTCAACAAAACTAAGGAATATTGTTGATTTAGAAAAGGTCAGACTATCTGTCTCTCCAAAATCTTAAACTGTGATTCTTCAGATTCTCTAAGTAAAGTCTTTTCCATCACATATTCTTTTAAACTGATGCCAGAAACTGAACCTAACATTTTTGCATGCTGAAGATATTATCTATTAGTTATGGTTCATATCCTCTATATCACATTGGTTTTCACTTGCATTATAATTCTCAGCCTAGAAGTTACAATTCCAGAAGTGAAAGCGGCTGGTTATTTTATGCTGGCATTTGTGGCTAGAAAACAGTACAGCACTAAACACTAAATACAGTATTCACATATCTGAAGGACCACTTATTCCAGGTAGAACCATGCTGTCCAGTAAGTCCAGCCAGAAAGAGGTGGTTAAAGAGTACAATTTCCAAATGAGATCAGAAGAGGAGAACAAGAATGTGCTGCTGCTCTCTGAATGTCTCATGCAGTACAACAATCTGCTTCCTGAAATCTGAATGGTATCCTCCCTGATAACTTCCTGACAGCCCTGAAGTCAAAACTCTTTCACACAACTTTTATTGTCTAATTAGAAGGTAACATTAAGGAGCACAGTTTTAGTAAAGGTAGAAACATTGTGTACGTTACTAATTATGGTTTTATAATGCTGTAAAGTGTCATATTATTAATATGTCAGTGATACAAATAA
This sequence comes from Rhabdophis nuchalis, assembly GCA_039707465.1. Lineage (NCBI taxonomy): Eukaryota > Metazoa > Chordata > Lepidosauria > Squamata > Natricidae > Rhabdophis > Rhabdophis nuchalis. The sequence goes on from CM077656.1 coordinate 11,430,420, forward strand.
TTTTAATATATTACTATATATATATGGTACAAACACATATGTAATTATGTATTTATCATTAATTAAGGAACTAACACACATGCAATTTGTTTTTAATAAGGTTTACATTAAATTATACAATTATTTTAAAATAGTTTTAAGGTTTTCAGCAATTTTTGTATATGAGGAAGAAATTCATATAATCCAATGTATTTTCAAATATTTCAAGTGTCATCACGTGGAATATGAAATATTCTAGAATATATCTTCTAATTTTATTAATAAATACTATTTTATTTCCTATACTGTAACATGTCAGTGTATCCAAATTGGTTCTCTTGTTGCCTGCTGCTTAGTACACAATTTTCCATATATTATTTTGATTACATCTGCATATAAAACAATTCTGTAGATAAAAGCATATTTGTTCTTTAAAAATACTTATAGTTGGGTTATTTTCTTGTTTTCAAGGGAATTCAATTTGCACTAAGTTAGTGAAAATCCATGAAGTTCAATACTAGCAATGGCTCTCCACATAAAGGAGGTCTTTTCAGCAAACTTAGGACTTTGTTGGAAATAAAACCAGTACTTCCCGAGGGCAAAGCCTGTGAACTTTTCCACTAAGGAACAGCTCTTTGCTAAAGAGAGAATATTCTAAAAGAGATTCCCAGAAAAAAAGTAGCTCATTTTCATTAGACAGAGATAACTACTTTATCTCTGCAAATTCCCATTAACATCTGAAAAAGACATATCTAGAGTGCAAATTTGGCCTTAATGAAATGTGAATTACAGATTACCTGTAACTGAATGATTTGTCAATCTTCTTTACCTATTTAACCTCATCAGAAACAAAAAAAAACCTGGATTTTCCATCCAGACCAGTATACTATTATAATCCTTACAGATTTACAGTGGGCTGAGGCAATTGCAAATCTGTAGTCAATTTCTTGATAATATAGTTTAAATTTGCCCTTTCTGACATAATTTGGGGGGAGGGCTTTAGTAAAACCAATTTCTGCCAATAAACAAAAACCTTAAAGGAAACAGGACATGTCTATGATGCTTTACTCATGGTTGTATTATTTTTAATCATTCAGAAGAGGAAAAGTTTGACTGCTAATCCATCTGAAATACAGAATATTTATTTAGTGATTGTTTAAATGTCTGACAGCTCAGAAATCAGAAAAGGCCAAATTTAAAGGCAGAATCTTTCAATATAAAACAGCATGATGTAGATTGCACACTAAAGCTTGCTAAACCAAACACAGCAGCATAAAATCTCCTAAACGCTATATGAGGAGCTATTACTTAGTAGCTGTATCTAACAACTATATGAAGGCTACCAAAATTTCAGGGATTATTACAGCTGTTCCTACCCCACCCCCCTTAAAATATATTTTCAGGGGAATTTTGTATATGCTCTGCAAATCTATTGCTCAGCATGAACAGAATCCAGAGCGCTAGTTTCACTTCCGAGTTCATTTCCTGAAAGTTCAGAAACTATACAGGTAGAAATGCATTCCAGCTTTCTATGAGTAGCTGAACTTTTACACACAAACACACACACACATTGCAACATCTCCATTGCTGACACACAGGTCCTGAAAAACCACCAAACACTTCCGGTTATACTCTGAAATAATAATACCTGTTGGAAAAAGGAAGTGGTGGTGGGGGAGAAAATAATCTCTTAACATAGCAAAAAGTGAGGAGCTCCCCAGCAAAAGGCAAAACAGCATCTGCCTTAAAAGAAGCCACATAGGGGGGGAAGGATTTGTTGGAGCTCCCCTAGCCAGGTTTTTTTTTCCCCTTTCTTTCAGCAAAGCCGGAGCGGATCCGATGGGCCCACAGGCTCTGCCTTCCCTTCCTGTTGCTCGGATCTACAGCCTTCACCTGCTGCACCTAGTAGTTATCCCACTCCCACCAGCTCAAGGGGGGGGGGAAGCAAAAAGAGACCGCAGAAGTCTTCTTCCCCTTGGGGGGGGGGAGTAAAGGCGGGCATCTTTTTTTCCCTTGCACATGCCCTTCTTTCATTTATTTATATTTATTTACTGAGTTTGTCCCTCACGTAGAAGGTAACAGGAATAAGAATTAACAGGGATAAGAACACAGGAAACGGGTGCAAATAAATGGGTAGATTAGGACAGGGACCTTAGGCACGCTGGTGCATTTTAGTGCCTGCATTTACCTTGTCCCTTCTTTCATTTATTTATATTTATTTATTGAGTTTGTCCCTCACGTAGAAGGTAGCAGGGATAAGAATGAACAGGAATGAGAACACAGGAAAGAGGTGCAAAAAAAAAAAGGGGGAACATTAGGATAGGGACCTTAGGCACGCTGGTGCACTTTAGTGCCTGCATTTTCATTTCATTTCATTTATTTATATTTATTTCGTTTGCCACTCGTGTAGAAGGTAGCCAGGATAAGAACACAGGAAATGGGTGCAAATAAATGGGGACATTAGGACAGGGACGTTAAGCGCTTTAGTGCCCCCATTTACCTTCTCCCTTCTTTCATTTATTTATATTTATTTACTGAGTTTGCCACTCAGGAAGAAGGCAACAGGAATAAGAATTGACAGGGATAAGAACACGGGAAAGGGGTGCAAATAAATGGAGACATTAAGACGCTGCTGGTGCATTTTAGTGCCTGCATTTACCTTGTCCCTTCTTTTTATTTATTTGTTTATATTTATTCATTTAGTTTGTCACTCACGTAGAAGATAAGAGGAATAAGACTTAACATGAATAAGAACACGGGAAAGGGGTGCAAATAAATGGGGACATCAGGACAGGGACCTTAGTGCCCGCGTTTACCTTGTCCCTTCTTTTATTTATTTATATTTATTTATTGAGCCTGTCACTCACGTAGAAGGTAAGAGGAATAAGAATTGACATGAATAAGAACACGGGAAAGGGGTGCAAATAAATGGGGACATCAGGACAGGGAGCCATTTACCTTGTCCCTTCTTTTATTTATTTATATTTATTTATATTTATTTATTGAGCCTGTCACTCACGTAGGAGGTAAGAGGAATAAGAATTGACAGGGATAAGAACAGGGGAAAGGGGTGCAAATAAATGGGGACATCAGGACAGGGACCTTAGGCACTTTAGCGCCCGCATTTCAATATATACATATTGAAAACTGAGCCAAAGCTGTTTTTAAGGGTTTCCACCCCCTCCCCAACAACGCAGAGCCCTGGGGGGGGGGGGAGGAATAAAGGGATAGAAAAAGAAGGGGGGAAGCGGCCCTTCTCGCTCTCTCTCCGAATCCCAAGGAACGACCAGCCACGACCCGGGAAGGGAAGGGTTTGTGGGGGGGAAGGAAGGAGGCAAAACCGGCAGGGCTCTTGCATCATCACGCCTCCCACTCGCGGCGGATGGAAGTCGCCCACCCCCAACCCCCCCACTCCGGTCTCCCAAGCCCCCTTCCACCCCCGGGAGGTGGAGGCGGCTTCCCGGCCGGGCCTCCCCCGACCCCCGAGGCGCCCAGGCCCAGCCATCGGGGCGAAGCCTCCTCTTCCTCCTCCTCCTCCTTCCCGGCCCGCCACTCACCACGCATTTCTTGCCCAGGAAGCCGAAGAGGCTCTCGTTCTCCTGCGGGGTCAGCAGCATGGAGCCCACGTTGGAGAGCCTCCGCGGCGGCGGCGGCTGCTGCTGGCTGTTGTTCATGGCCCGCCCGGGACTGCCCAGCCCCTTCGGCCCCGCAGCCGGCTCGCTCGCTCGCTGACGCTCAGGCCCCGCGCTCGCCCGGAGGAAGGAGGAGGCGGCGGCGGCGGCGGAGGAGCCTGCCTACCTACCCCCGCGCTAGTGCAGCACCGCCACCAGCAGCAGCATCGGGGCGGCGGCCTGCCTGAGGGGGCGCCGCGACGGGCCGGGGAGCAACTCCTGAGGGGATTTTTTTCTTCCTGGCGGCCGGGAAAAGTCCCCGCTTCTCCCGCCGCTTCTCCCGTCAGCCGCTAAACTTCCAACTTCTCCCCGGCGCCGGCCGTGCGATCCAACATGGCAGGGAGCGGAGGCGCTGGGCGAGACCAAGCGCCGCGGAGGGAGAGGGGAGGACGAGGGGCCGAGAGAGAGAGAGAGAGGCGCCTCAGGCGGCTCTCCCCTCAGACGACGCTCGGCCTCTCGCTCGCTCTCTCTCTTCGCTACCCGGTGCGGCGGCTGCTTCGGCCAAAGTCCCAGCGGAGAGCCGGGGAGTCGCGCCTTCTCTCTCTCGTTCTCTCTCTGTGGCCTCCCCCGTTAAATACCGGGGCGAGCCAGGCCGGGATGCTTCCCCGGCCTTGTCAGGCAGGAAGTCTGGGAAGTGGCGGGAGGCGGGGGAAGCGAGCGGAGAGACGATGATGCCTGCAGTTATTCCGCGCGGGACCGCGGGGCTTGGTGGCGCGAAGCGGGGGTGTCCGCCTGCCTTGTTCCCCCTCTCTTGGCTTAATTAAGACAGGGTTTCCTCAACCTGGGCGGCTTTTAAGGCCTATGGACTTCAACTCCCAGAATCCCCCCAGCCAGCTGCGGTTTAGTGTTTGAGTGGCTGTGCTGGCTGGGGGATTCTGGGAGTTGAAGTCCATAGGACCGACAGTGGCCAAGGTTGAGAAACAATGATTTAAATCATAGCTGGCTGGGGGATTCTGGGAGTTGAAGTCCACAGGACCTAACAGTGGCCAAGGTTGAGAAACAATGATTTAAATCATAGCTGGCTGGGGGATTCTGGGAGTTGAAGTCCACAGGACCTAACAGTGGCCAAGGTTGAGAAACAATGATTTAAATCATAGCTGGCTGGGGGATTCTGGGAGTTGAAGTCCACAGGACCTAACAGTGGCCAAGGTAGAGAAACGCTGGTTTAAATCATAGCTGGCTGGGGGATTCTGGGAGTTGAAGTCCACAGGACCTAACAGTGGCCAAGGTTGAGAAACAATGATTTAAATCATAGCTGGCTGGGGGATTCTGGGAGTTGAAGTCCACAGGACCTAACAGTGGCCAAGGTTGAGAAACAATGATTTAAATCATAGCTGGCTGGGGGATTCTGGGAGTTGAAGTCCACAGGACCTAACAGTGGCCAAGGTTGAGAAATGTTGATTTAAATCATAGCTGGCTGGGGGATTCTGGGAGTTGAAGTCCACAGGACCTAACAGTGGCCAAGGTTGAGAAACGCTGATTTAAATCATAGCTGGCTGGGGGATTCTGGGAGTTGAAGTCCATAGGACCTAACAGTGGCCAAGATTGAGAAATGTTGATTTAAATCATAGCTGGCTGGGGGATTCTGGGAGTTGAAGTCCACAGGACGTAAAGTTTCCCAGGTTGAGAAACATGGGTTTCAAAGCTCCTGACAATCCCGCAGACGTCATTGGTGCTTTTCAATTAAAATAAATCCGTCTTTTACTTTAATTTCTACAACAGAGTTTGCCCACACTTGGGTGTTGCTTTAATGGATAATGGATGTGGGGCTTTGCTCGCTCCGGTGCTTGGTAACGCCTGGCTCGAGGCCCTAAATTTCATTGTAAACAAGTACAACGACAATAAAGATTATTATTATTATTATTATTATTAAATCCAAACTGTTGGCAAGGAGGGCCAGATTTGGTGAGGTGAAAATGTATGTGGGACTCCCCATTCAGCCCGACATTCTTTGAACCATGAACCTTAAATGCAAATGAACTGTTTTATGAAATACGGAACAAATAACTCAGGCAGAGAGAAGAGGCTGCGGGGCCACTAGAAATTTGAAAAGGGCCTCAAATTGCCCCCCCCCCCCAAGCCAGACTTTGGACATGCCTGCCCTAAATCATGTTTAAAGGTAAAGGTTCCCCTCGCAAATATATGTGCCAGTTGTTCCCGGCTCTAGGGGGCGGTGCTCATCTCGGTTTCAAAGCCGAAGAGCCAGCACTGTCCGAAGACGTCTCCGTGGTCATGTGGCTGGTATGATTAAATGCTGAAGGCGCATGGAATGCTGTTCCCTTCCCACCAAAGGTGGTTCCTATTTTTCTACTTGCATTTTTTACGTGCTTTCGAACTGCTAGGTTGGCAGAAGATGTAAGAGGTAGCTCACTCGTTACGTGGCACTTAGGGATTCGAACTACCAAACTGATTAACGTGGTCTTGGCCACTTAGCCATCTTGTCCCTCTGAAATCATGTTTAACCAGGTTACAAGGCCTCAGAAATGTGGGAACTTGAATCCCGGGTGTCCAAATAGACCTTGAAATACTGAAGGTGTGTGGACTTCAACTCCTAGGATTCAACTCCCAGCAGGCTGATTGGGGAATTCTTGGAAGCCTACACATCTTTTGAGTTGCCAAGGTTGAGAAACCCTGATAGGGAGGTTGGAAACGAAAGAACTCATACTTTTTATTTTTAACTGAACTGGGATTGTTTTGTTGTTAAGTCTCATCCTTGGCTTTAGGGAATTCCTGGATTTTTGTCTGGAGGAATCTTCATGTACTTACGAGCATTGCTTGCTATCTGTAGTATACTGGCTTTAATCATATGGCCTGTTCTTCATTGGGGGGGGGGGGACCCCTTTCTTTAAAGATACTCGTTTTGCAAGGAAACATTGGTAGAACAATCTCAAACTTCAACCATGTTGAATCTTCATTACTGACAAATGATTAAAAAACATAATATTTTTGCATTGCTCATAAAACGGTCAGGATTATTACAGCATGGTTATTACAATTTTCAAAATTCTGTAGAGCTGAAGAAACGTCTTGGATGAGAAGCGAAACATCTTCAAGAAAAAACCCAGAAAGTCCATTCGCCTCTTGAAAAACCACCTTTGGGACAAATGCCATGGGTGCAATCCCAATAAATCTGGAGCATCACTTGAACCACATTGGCACTGACAAAATAAATGTAAAAGACAGCCTTACTGGACAGCTTACATCCTGCGATAATACTTTTAATACTATCAAACAAGAACATCTGCCAAGTCCTTAGGAGGACTCGATAAGTGGATAAAAATGTCAAACCCAATCCAAACATTTGCAACCAACCATAACAATGATAGCTTGTTCAATGGTTCATTTCCAAAGAGAGATACGGTGATTAAATTCTGTTTGGAAAGTGTACCTTGTATCTTACACATCCAGAGTATTAAAAGCTATATCTGCTTATTTAAGAGCATTCACAAGGACGCTGATCTTTATAGAAACGGCGACCAAGTTCACATGTGATTCACAACAGTATTTAACCTTGGGTTAATCATTACTAGTAGCTAAGTTCACACATACTAGAATCTATGATCAAGAGGCAAATTTCTATTGATGGAAAATGGATTGCCTTGGAGTGAACTTTTGTATGGAACCCCAGTAAATTCTCATGGGACCCTTTGATTATGTGCAACCCAACTTGAAAAGCTTTGCATAATGCTCTGTTCACACCAAAATGCCTTGGTTCATATACTGTAAGACAGGGGTCTCCAACCTTTGCAACTTTAAGTCTGAAGGACTTCAGCTCCCAGACAACTCTGGGAGCTGAAGTCCTTCAGACTTAAAGTTGCAAAGGTTGGAGACCCCTGCTGTACGACACTACTAAGCACATTAAAACCCAATTACTCTGATGAGTTTGAAGCATTATGGCTTAGTACAACATTGGATTCCAGCTAGCTTCCTCCTTGATAAAATTAAAGGAAAAACAGTATGTTTGGGTGCATTTCTTTATTATATTTCTATACTCTTAGCCCTGACATTGCAAAACTAATTCTATGGGCTCAGGTCTACTAAAAATGAAGCCCTACCAAGAATTCTTACCAACAATCTAAAAAGCAAAATGAGGAGAAAAAATGAACTTAACACCACTGTAGACTTTAATTATCCAGGTAATTATATTCAGGATACAGGTAGTCCTTGAGTTACAACTGTAATTGAGCCTGGAATTACAGTTGCAGATGATAAGTGGGTCATCTGTTCTGATGACTCTAATCTACAGCAGTTGTTAAGTGAACTTGGTTTCTCCAATGAGTGTTTTTTGCTACTATAGATGCTGGAAGTAAATGCCGGAAACTGGTAAATCTGACCAAAAATTGTCCCACGGCAGAGGACATTGCAAACAGGCAAATATGTGACCTACTTGCCAAGGAGCCAAATCATAACCATGTGGCTGCTTTGCCTGCCTGGCTTTTGGAAGGCTGGAACAAGTAGCTTTGGAAGCAGGGTCTATTGTAACGGTCACTAAGCAAGGATTATCTTTAACACTAAGGTAGATAATATCTGTTTATGATTTTTATTTATTTACTTCGTCAAACACGTACAAGATAACAGGCATAAGTATAAACATGGACATGAACAAAGGAAATGAGTATAAATAAATGGGGACAGTAGGGCAGGGGCGGTAGGCACGCTGGAGCACTCATGCACCAGTGTAATTTATAATTATAATTTATAATTATTATAATATAATTATAATTTATGGTGGAGCTCTCGCCTCAGTCAGGAGGCTGTGAGTTCAATCCTAGGTAGAGGCAGATATTTTTCTTTCTGGTCACAGTCGGAATATATCTGCTGAACAAAACTTTTATTGGAGACAGGAAGGGCATCCAGCCATTAAACACTCTGCTAGTCCATGCAGTTGCCCAGACTCCATCCCGCAAGGGATTGTTAAACGATGATGACTCTAAAATATTTTGCAAAAACATTTAAACTCATTCTAATACACCATGTGATGTCCTGTAACCAACATATTTGCATTTTATTGAAAAATGGGAAACAGATCTGAAGTACTTCGATAGAAGAAAGTAGAATTCTATCAGGAAATACTGGATTCTACTGTACAGGCAGATGCTCTGAATTGTGGAGTGAACGTATACAAATTGTAGAAAACATCTGTTGGGAACTTTACTAGTAATATACATGAGAGGATTAAAATTATTCAACCCTGAAATATACTTTGATACACAAACATCCTGTATTATCTTGCCAAAAAAAATGAAATAGCCTATTCATTTTGATTACAGATGTGAAACTTCAGAGAAGGAAATAATCCTGTTTCCCAATCCGTTTTGTTTAAAAAAAAATGGGAAAGATAGATTACAAATATTTTCATTTAAATATGTACAAATGATCAAGAGCCCAATACAATTGATCTGGAACCATAGCTGTCTTCCGAAAATCATTACTTTCTGCATTTGTGACTTCTTATGATCTGCCTAAGAACAGTGATGGCGAACTGAGTACTAGTCCGGAATGTGTGTGTGTGTGTGTGTGTGTGTGTGTGTGTGTGTGAGAGAGAGAGAGAGAGAGAGAGAGAGAGAGAGAGAGAGAGAGAGAGAGAGAGAGCGAGAGAGCAGGAAACCCGAAGACCATCTGGCTGGTGTGCGCCAGAGCACCGGAGCACATGTGTGCCGGCAAGCTGGTTTTTGCATGTGCCAGAGCAACGGAAACCCGAAGACTAGCTGGCTGGCATGCACATGCCTCTTTTGGGGGGCTTTGGGGAGCTTTTTTCAGGGCGTTTTTGGGGCGTTTTCCACCGCTCACGAAGATATGTGCAGGAATCCAGAAGAGCAGCTGGCGATGGCGCACATGTCCACAAAGAGGGCCCTGCATGCCATCTCTGGCACACATGCCATAGTTCACCATTATGATCCTAGAGCAGGGATGGCGAACCTTTTTTGGCTTGTGTGCCAAAAGTGGGCGGACCGCAGGGGGGGTCATGGGTGAGTGTGCCACACCCATAATGCTATGTGCACGACCCCAGTGTGCATGCGTGCACGACCAGCGTTCCCCCATTTTTAGCGTGCTTTTTTCGCCCTCCCCAGGCTCCAGAGGCTTTATAAGTTCGGGAACGGACTTCCAGTTTGCTCGTAGGGCCAGTTTTTCGCGCTCTGGAGGCTTCAGGGAAGTTTCTGAAGCCTCCAGAGGGCGAAAAATGGCCTCAAAAGGTAGCCAAAGTCAGCTGGACAGCTGGACAGCTCACAGGGCAACACCTTGTGTGCCCTGACAAATGGCTCTGGGTGCCACCTGTGGCACGCGTGCCATAGGTTCGCCATCAGGGTCCTAAGGTATGTTTTTTGTTTCACTACCATATCAGAGATATAGCAAGCCCTACTAACTTCATATCTATAAACTCACATCCCGATTTACAAGCTTACTCACCATCAGATATTTTAAGGTTCAGGAGGATACGTCATCAGGAAATATTTATCTGAGGTTTTCCTTATTTTTCTCATGCTTTTAAATTGGAATGATGGGAATCACGATAGAAATACAAATGTCAGTTGGTGGGTCCAACCCTCTGCAACGACCTACCCCCCGATCTTAGAACAACTACAACCTCCGCTCCTTCCGCCAGAAACTAAAGACCTATTTTTTTCCATCAGGCCGGTCTGGCCTAATCCCATTGCACTTAGGCTATAGTCTGAAGTTCAAATTGTTTTAATTGGGTTTTAAATGGGGTAGTAGTTTTAATGATTTTAAAATTTTAGCACAGGGGATAATTATTTAATTCGGTTTTCATTATTTATAATTGTTATGTTTATATGTTTTTAACTTCTTGTGCACCGCCCCGAGTCCCTTTGGGAAAAGGGAGCGGTCTATAAATCCAAATAATAAATAAATAAATAAATAAACGGATGTGTTTACTGCAGCATAATGTATAGTGCCTGATATTCCATAGTACCCAATGTAGAGTTTTAAAAGTTTGACCCGATGAAGCACACATTTTAGCCGTTACACTGGAACAATCTCTCCAAAAGCCACAATGCTCCTTCCCCTACGAGCTACTTCCAAGTGTGCCAATAAATGCCACAGTGGTAGTTGCTCCATAGGAGAAGAAACTAGCAGCAGAGTGATTTTATATCACATTGTTCAGTGTTCTAAGTCATCCCACGCACAGGGCATTTGCAGAAGCCTTTCACGTTGCACCCTCGCTAAGTATTCTATTCTGTCCCGTTTTTGTCTTAAAAGCATAACACCTCTTCAAAATTCCTGCTAACAACTCTGATATTCTAACAAAGCCTTCTTCCTTGAGTGTGCAGTAAGCGTGTACAATGAAAGCGACCCTTTCCCTTAGTTGCAACGCTAGCTAAAAAGAAGTTCATTTCAAAGAAAGATTGGCAGGATAAATTGTTTGACTTCATACATAGGTGATAGTTAACGTGTATGTTTATATAATAATCACATATTCACTTATACTTTATTTATTATAAAACTAGCCGTTCCCGGCCACGCGTTGCTGTGGCCCAGTCTGGTTAAATGGCCAACCAATCTGTGTGTAGATCTAAACCTGCACACACAAACATGTACACACAACCACCGTATAACCCCCAACCTACCTACCTACTCTCCCTCTCTCCCTCTACCTACCTACCTACCTACCTACCTACCTACCTACCTACCTACCTACCATCCATATTTCTCCCTCTTCCTCTCTATCCCTCTACCTACCTACCTACCTACCTACCTACCTACCTACCTACCTACCTACCGACCTACCTACCTACTTACCTACCTACCTACCTACCGTTTTTCTTCCTCTCCCTCTACCTACCTACTGTATTTCTCCCTCTCTCTATCCCTCTACCTACCTACCTACCTACCTACCTACTGCATTTCTCCCTCTCTCCACCTACCTACCTACCTACCTACCTACCTACCTACCTACTGTATTTCTTCCTCTCCCTCTCTATCCTTCTACCTACCTACCTACCTTCCTACCTACCTACCTACCTACCTACCTACCGTATTTCTCCCTCTTCCTCTCTATCCCTCTATCTACCTACCTACTGTATTTCTCCCTCTCCCTCTCTATCCTTCTATCTCCCTACCTATCTCCCTACCTACCTACCGTATTTCTCCCTCTTCCTCTCTATCCCTCTACCTACCTACCTACCTACCTACCTACCTACCTACCTACCTACCTACCTACCTACTGTATTTCTTCCTCTCCCTCTCCCTCTATCTACCTACCTACCTACCTATCTACTGTATTTCTCCCTCTCTCTCTCTATACCTACTGCATTTCTCTCTCCCTCTCTATCCCTATAGTTGCCTACCTACCTACCTTCTGTATTTCTCCTTTAATCTTATGGGCAGAGTATTTTATGTCATAAAGGATGACATAATACCTGTGGCCCACTGCTCTCTCTGTATCCATCGACCTACTTTTTTTTTACATTTGTTTACATTTCAGTGTATCTGGCAGAGGTGTGACATCTGCACAATCCATATATATATCATTGGTGCCGTATTTCAAAGGAACGTTGTGGGAGAATTTGGAACCGATCGGTGCAGAACGTTCGGAGATTAGCGGTTTTGAACAAACTCTTGTTACATTTTTATTTATTTAGAATTATTATCATAACTAGCTGAAATAAGACGGAACCAGAGGTGGTATTCAGCTGGTTCTCTCCGGTTTGGGCGAACCGGTAGTGGTGGCTGTGGCAGGCTCTGCTCCCCCCGCCCAATGCAATGCGTGAGCACTGCGCATGCACAGAAGGCCGTATGCATGAGCAGACTTGCTACATGAGAGCAAACGGAGCATTTGCAAACCAGGAAGGAAGGTAAGTGAATCCCACCACTGGACGGAACTCACAGACAAAAAACATCGCCACAAAACTCACAGATGATCAGTAAATAAAAACCATCATGGGACCCATAAATGCTGTGCCTCACATTTGGCTGCTTCCAATTAAGTTGTTTCTTCCATCCTGATTGACTGGTGAAAAAAGGATAGTGTTCAAAAGAAAACAAGGAAGGGACTATCCTAACTCAGGATCACCATTGAGAAGTCTCCCTCTCCCTTGATTTTGAATGAATTTTCAGCCTACTCTTTATAGATGGACAATAATACAATAATACAATAGCAGAGTTGGAAGGGACCTTGTAGGTCTTCTAGTCCAACCCCCTGCATGGGCAGGAACTCTATACCATTTCAGACAAATGGCTATCTAACATCTTCTTAAAGACTTCCAGGGTTGGGGCATTCACAACTTCTGGAGGCAAGCTGTTCCAGAGGTTCATTGTTCTAACTGTCAGGAAATTTCTCCTTAGTTCTAAGTTGCTTCTCTCCTTGATTAGTTTCCACCCATTGCTTCTTGTCCTGCCCCCAGGTGCCTTGGAGAATAGTTTGACTCCCCCTTCTTTGTGGCAACCCCTGAGATATTGGAAGACTGCTATCATGTCTCCCCTGGTCCTTCTCTTCATCAAACTAGACATACCCAGCTCCTGCAACCGTTCTTCATATGTTTTAGCTTCCAGTCCCCTAATCATCTTGGTTGCTCTTCTCTGCACTCTTTCCAGAGTCTCCACGTCTTTTCTACATCGTGGCGACCAAAACTGTATGCAGTATTCCAAGTGTGGCCTTACCAAGGCACCATACAGTGGCATTAACACTTCACGTGATCTAGATTCTATCCCTTTGTTGATGCAGCCTAGAACTGTGTTGGCTTTTTTGGCAGCTGCTGCACACTGCTGGCTCAAATGGTCCAAGCCATTGTTAGGACATCCTGATCTATAAAAGATTTCAGCTTTCCTATCAACTGGACAAAACCCCCACCTGGCCATAGCCTTCATCTTCTTCTTCTTCTTTTTTTTAAAGAAGCTATGAATCTGGAAGAATTGTAGATATGTTCTTTGCCCCTCCAGAACACAGATGGAAGTATCTGCAGCCTAAGAGCATCAGAAGAAATAGTGTCTACATTTTGCCAGGATTCTTTCTCATCCTGTTGAGTTTGCAATAACTTAGGGTTTACAGGCATCAGGTTCCTCAAAAATAATAAAATGAAATAAATAAATAAAATAAAATTCTGGCGTTCTGGCAGATTATGTTGCAGAAGAATATAATCTTTTGTCCCAAAGATAGTTTTATCTCAATAATGGGAAGATTTTCTAGTGACATAATACTGCATAATAGCCCCTACAATGCAGGGGAAACTCTGAATTGTAAAGGATGGAAAGATCTATTTCGACATCTATTTTGAGATAGTACAATGTAATCTGAGCAATTAATGAAGAACCAGCAGAAGACCAGCTTAATTCTCCTTGTACCTTTTGTTTTCATCTTTGTTGCCCAAAACAAGAGGATTACTAAAAGAGATTTGTCTTCTTAACTCTAGCGGAAGTTCTTCATCAGAAGTGGGCTGTGGGTCAAACTCTTAGTAACGTGATCGTAGCATTGAACTCTGCTACTGTGCAATAGCTTTTTCAGTTCTTCATCACTTAGCAAATACCGATCGATTAATAGACAAATAGAATAATAGATATACTTCGGAGTCAATTTAATATAGTGGAATGCAAACAAAGAAAACTCTTGGAAGTAAAATCCATGTTAAGTAGATAGATTTGTGTGCTGGGAGGTAGTGCTGAATCATAGAAAGGCTTTAGAAAAAAATAGAATATGAGACACTCCATCCCCCATCCCCCCTACACCATCCAGTTTCGGAAATATTACCACAATGTTTCTGGCAAAAGTTGTTATAAATTCTAAATTGTTTGAATGTATTTTTTTTAAAATGCTGAGTTCTAAAGAGCACACAGACAAATATCACTGTTTTTTTAATGTTGCTATATTACACTTGGCATTCAAGACTTGAAACCATCAATATTTTATTATGTTTTAAATTTCACAGTACATCATGCTTTGGACCTCATATCAGAAGTAATATACTTCTTTCGTACGTTATGTCAGTGCTCCATCTGGTCTTAAGTATCCCGACCAAGAAGTTTGTTTTTCTTAGTGTTTGCCCACTTGGTTGCAGGGCCTCATTTATTTTTGAATTAATTGGACTCTTAAAGTAAAGCCATCAATGCATGATGCAATAAGGACATGTAATTTTCACCTGGTTGTTACAGAGCCAAAATCTGATTACAATTAAAAGGGAGTAACTGACCCAAGGCCACCAGTTGATTTGTGCCTTACAATTTGGCTTTCCTGCTTCTAGTCCAGCACTTTAATCACTATTCTACATTGGCTTTCATTCCTGCACGTATCGCATCCCATTAAAAAAAGCACTGGTACCAATAAGTAAGTAAAAGACTACATTGCAGGCTTTTCAAAAATCATTTCAAAATTCAATATTCCACCTATGCACATACTTTTTGTTTAAAAGGAACTGTTGTATATTCCATCATGCACTTTTTATCTACGTCAGGGGTCCCCAACCTTTGCAACTTTAAGTCTGAAGGACTTCAGCTCCCAGAATTGTATGGTTGCTTAAACTGGTTTCTACTAGCAATGATGTCTACAATTTATCTCTGGAGAGAAGGCTAAACACCACATGCTATAACACCATCACACTAAACCAGGGATCTCCAACCTTTGCAACTTTAAGTCTGAAGGACTACAGCTCCCAGACTTCTCCAGCCAGCAAAGCTGGCTGGAGAAGTCTGGGAGCTGAAGTCCTTCAGACTTAAAGTTGCAAAGGTTGGGGACCCCTGATCTATGTTACCAAGCAGTTTTATTCCTCTTATTTTACCAGATTTAAACTAGCACTAGCACCCCTAATTTGAAATGGGAACAGAAGCTGGAATAGGAACTGTAGCATGTAGTAACTGCGAGACCGCATCCTACCCCATACATCCCTCTGACCGATCCGCTCCCACAGAGAGGGTCTTATCCAGGTGCCTACGGCCGGGCAATGCCAGCTCGCGACACCCAGGGGAAGAGCCTTCTCTGTGGCGGGCCCTGCCCTCTGGAACGAGCTACCCCCTGATCTTAGAAACATCACCGACCTGCGACTCTTCTGCAAACATCTAAAGACTCATTTCTTTAACTTGGCTGGCCTGGCTTAACCTCCGAGACTATATTAGTGACTGATTTTAAATTAAATTAAATTTGTATAAGGGGTTTTAAATTGATTTTAGCACAGGTATTATCAAATTTAATTGAATTTTAGTGATTTTAGGATGTATTTATTTATTGTATGGTCTTATTTGTGTTTTAACTTTTCCTGTGCACTGCCCCGAGTCCCTTTGGGGAGAATGGGGCGGTATATAAATCCAATAAAATGAAAATGAAATGTGATGCTGCAGCCAACTAACCATTTTAGACTGTAATTTTTCCAAGATTCACTGTCATATCGTGAAATGGAAGGTTTTCATAAGGATAGGAGTCGGGGGGAAAGAATCAACCTTATCCTGATGCACGGAGTTCCTCATGCAATAATTCCCATTCCCATTAATATTAATTCTGTATAACCAACAGGAAAAACACTGGATATTAATATTTGATGTACTTTGCATTGTTGAGAACAACTGAGATTTATTGGATGGCATTTTTTTCATGGATTCCTTCCGCCCAATATAATTCATAATAATAGAATGTTCTCAATGTCTTTGATAGAGCCAAGGTTTCAGAAAAACCTCCCATAAATTGTTAGCAACAATATACTTAGAACAGAGATAACTAGCACCATTTTCCTATTTTACCTGAGAACACCTAATGGTTTAAGGATTCAGTTACAATCCAATATGAAGAAAATAGCTGAAATGTCAGCATAGCAAATTCTCTCTGATTAAATAGAATATCAGTGGCATAATACAGCCAGTTCTCTTTCTTGTTCCTGTACTCTGTCTTTCACTTAAGGTTGGGAAACCTTTCCTCCTTGAGACAGTAATGTAAGGTATTTAATCGGTGATGTGGTCTTCTCTCCCAGCATATGTTATTCAGGAATTCTTTAATATCTAATTAGGATGTTATTTATATAAATTTATATAGCCGCCTATCCACTCACAGTAACTCTTAATACAGGGGTGGGTTCCTGCCAGTTCTAAGCTCTTCTATAGAAGAGGTTCCGCAAATCTACAGTGGCGTTTAGAACCAATTCCAGCTCCCTCCCTCCGCACATCATCAAGATGAAGAGCGAGGGAAGGGATTCTGGGAGTTGAAGTCCACAAGTCTTAAAGCTGTCAAGCTTGAACACCCCTGGGTTTTTCCCCCTAAAGGGTTAGGGGTGCAAGGGTCTTGTAGCTTGACAGCTTTAAGACTTGCGCACTTCAAATGCCAGAGTTTCTGAGCCAACATTTTGGTTGCTAAGCAAGGGCGTTGTTAAGTGAGTTCCACCACATTTTACAAGTTTTTTATTTTTATTTTTATTTTATTTAAATTTATATCCCGCCTTTCTCCACAGAGGACCCAAGGCGGCGTACAGGAAATTTAAAAACATACAAATACAAGATAAATATATAATTTAAAATAAATATTAAACAATCCTATCCTGTACTAAAACCAAATTTAAAATACCCAATTTAAAAACTTCCTAAAAGTCCCCATGGGAGGTTAGGCTAGGCCGGCTTGTTGGAACAAATGTGTCTTTAGACATTGGCGGAAGAGGCAGAGGTCGGAGATGGTGCGAAGTTCAGGGGGTAAGTCGTTCCAAAGGGCTGGACCTGCCACAGAGAAGGCCCTTTCCCCTGGGTGTCGCCAGTCGGCATTGTCCGGCCGACGGCACCCTGAGAAGACTCTCTCTGTGGGGGCATATCGGTCTAAGGGATGTATGGGGCAGGAGACGGTCTCGCATATAACTAGGCCCCGAGCCATGGAGCGCTTTAAAGATGGTTTAAAGCCACGCCCACCCAGTTACATGACTGCCAAGCCACTCCCACCCAGTCACATCGCCGGCAAGCTACTCCCACAAAGCGGACCACACCCACAGAAGAGGTTCTAAAAAATGTTGAAACCCACCACTGCTTTAATAGCTTACAAACAAATATATATTAGGAATAACTTTCCACCCAACCTGTTACCTAGTTCACATATGCTTCTGGATTCTGGCAGGACATTTCTTAACAAAAGGGGTGTGTTATTTTACTCAAATCATAGGGTGCTGGGTTCTATTCAAATAAAGTAGTTATTCCGATGAAAAAACAAGCTATTGTAGTGTTGGCGAACCTTTTCGACACCTAGTGCCCAAACCGGAATGAGCGTGCATGCGCCAGAGTGCCAGAAACCTGAAGACTAGCTGGCCAGTGTGCATTCCTCTTTTTTGGCTGTTTTTTCGAGCTTGTTCGGGCCATTTTGCGGCTCATTTTCAGGCTGTTTTCTGGCGCTCCGGCACCTGCAAAGACCAACTGTCTGTGCCGGAAGCCAGAACATCAGCTGGTGGCTACATGTATGCCCACAGAGAGGGCTCTGCGTGCCACCTCTGGCATGCGTGTCATAGTTTCGCCATCATGGGGCTATTGGTTCTGTCCAATGAAAACAATGAGGCCTTGAATATTTTGATACTTTAAATACGAGACCTAATGTGTTTGGGTTTTTAACCTTTCACCTAAGGTTCTTATTCTTTATATATATATATATATATATATGAATTTTTATTTTCAACATAAAAAACAAGTAAAAACATTGAATCGTTTTCGGCTTTGTACAACATATTGTTTGGTCATGAGTTTTTGTGCATCGGTCTTTACAATTACAAACATAATTATTAATTTTCCATCCAGTGTATGTGTATAAATTAAGACTCCCCGCCCCCCATTCCATATCACCTTATCCACTGCATAGTAACAACTAGTATTTATCAAAAGTCAATCTTTTTCTATAATTATTCAACAAGTAAAAAGAAAAGAAAAAAAATTCTCCATAGATTCCTGTATTATAGCATTGCTCTCAATTGTCTTTAGAAAATACATTACTACTATAAAATATATAAACACTCATAAGACCAAGAGTTTATCCAAATTTTCCATTATATATGTATCTCATTAATAATCTAGTTAATATACAAAACATCTTTCTAGAATAACATAATCTCATCTTATTACAATATCTGCCAATCATAACATTTGACTTCTATTTCTAGAAATTCTTTTATATATTACAAGTGTGCTAGGTACAAAATGAGTAGCTATTCTATTATCGGAAGTCCTTGGCTACATTGTGTGAATGTTTGGTGTAAATCGGTCCAGTAGTTTTTGAGATTAGTGGATTCGTACAAACTATTTTACATTTTTATTTATATAGATGTCTCCTCTTATTCTCTTCCTTCTGGCTCAGAGTGTCTTTGCTGCAAAAGAAACTGATCCTGTTCCCAGGTACAGTAAGCTAATGCATGTCAAATGTATCCCATGCACTCACCTCTGTCGATGAAGAGTAACCTTGAAGCGAATTGTTTATTTTATATGGGCCTCAAATAAGCAGGTGTCAGATGCTGGTAATTTTGGGGTGTCAATTAATCACAGAGCTCCAGCCAAATAGGAGTTTAAAATGTCCTGGGCTGAAACCTGACACTGAAATACAAGGGCAGGTTTCCAACTCTGGCTTCTCCAAGCACATGGTTTTGCATGCTTCAGTAGGTGTTTAATGGTCTGAATTAAGAGAAAAAGCAATAGTAGATGCATCAACCACAATGTTCTTCAGGCGGAGATATAGGCTTATCCACAGGTGATAGCAATAATAGAAGGCCTTCCTTTGGGGACTGAAATGATGTTAAATAGGCAGGTAACTGGTGCTAAGAAGAAATGTTGCATTGACCATTACTAAATGTTTTAGAATTTGGTACCCTCATCCACAGGTAGTTCTTACAACTGTTCATTTAACAATTGTTCAAAGTTACAATGGCATTGAAAAAAACCGACTTACGATCTAGGCTTACACTTAGGACAATCCCACCACCTGCACGGTCACATGGCCTCAATTTGGGCACTTAGCCATGGGCGCATATTTAGGCCAGTTGTAGCATCCTCCAATCAAGTGGTTGTAATTTGTGACCTTTCCTTGCCAATTTCTAGCACAAACGCCCATTAGGGAAGCCTGATCTACTTAACAGGCATGTGACTCCCTTAATGACTTCCCTAAAAGCTATCATCAAATTGTGCCTGAGTTGTTTTAAGTCTACAGTGATTTACATCAGCAATTGTGGCCCCAGCTGTAGTTGTAACTATGACTATCTGTATTCTACAGCAAGGGTCTCCAACGTTGGCAACTTCAAGACTTGTGGACTTCAACTCCCAGAATTCTGGGAGTTGGAGTCCACAAATCTTAAAGTTGCTAAGGTTGGAGACCCTTGTTCTACAGTCTTAGATCCTTTAGGTATCTCACATAGTACTAGAGAGATATTTGTGTCCTTTGCTTATAGAATTGTTATACAGGGGTTACTTTTTTAAATGTTGAAAGTTTTGAAATATCTAGAGGCGAATTCCACAACAGCCCCCTGGCACAATGTCTTTGTGTTGCTAAATGCAAACTTTCAGCTGTCCTTTGAAAAGTTGCCTTGATAATGTCAGGAGATGAGGATGCATGAGACGGCTTAGCCTCGATCTGTCTATAAAACCAGAGCCGCTACAGCATTTCAGAGCAAAGTTCTATTTTCTGTACAAGAACCAGCACAATGAGCTCCGAGACCAGATGGATCCCTGTAGACACTGTGCTAAAAGGCCTTTTCAGATAGTTCTAGGGAAACTGTCAAACCATATGTTGGCTTCCAAAGGAAGTAGGTGTTACAGAAGTTTGTTCTAGAAAATCAAGACGGCCTTATACAGTATGTTATTACTGCTTATTGCAAGCTATTAGGGTAACTCGGTTTTTGTGTGTTTTACAACTGCAGGAGTCATCCTATGTAGAATTAAAATAGCCCTAAATTGCATGCAAAATGAAACATATGAATTAGAAAATGTCTTCAAGAATATTGGCCAGGAGCCAAGCCATCTTAAATGATGTTTTACTGTTTCCTTTTGTTAGTTTTATAAGCAACTTCCCACTTCTGTTATTGTAAACACTTGGTAGAAAATGACACATTAAAGACTCGTATAATCATTATGCAGGTGATTCACATCCATCTGATGCACACAACTTAAGTTATTGAAGGAAATATTGTGATCATTAGGATTTTTTTTTGTTTTTTCAGCTGTTTAAGCTGCTCTAGAAATGTAATGTGTTCTTTAAAAAGTAATACTTCATGAACGAATTTAACATATCTGGATTTAGCTAAACTGAAAGGATAATGTTATCAATAGGTTGAGGTTGTAGTTTACTATTGGGCCTCTCTCCACATTAATTTTAGTGATGGTGACTATTCAGGTCTGATAATCATCATGTAGTAGATTAATTTTACTGTGGAAGAGCTTTAACTAATTCAACTTTTCTGACGCTCCTGGCTTGTACCCTAGAACAGGGGTCTCCAACCTTTGCAACTTTAAGTCTGAAGGATTTCAGCTCCCAGAATTCTGGGAGTGAAGTCCTTCAGACTTAAAGTTGCAAAGGTTGGAAACCCCTGCCCTAGAAGGTTAACCTTAATTCCTACAGCCAAAGATTCAAAAAGTAAGAATATAAGCAGGAGTAGGAAGTACTTCTATTATCATACCCATAGATGTTATAGTATGTATATAATATCCCTACTCCTATAGGCATATCTATTCACTAGATGTTGAATAAGTAAAAGCAGAATTGTAAGATTCTCTTATTATAGATTATATGTAATAGTGTTAACTCTTTTTTTGGAGTTACTTTCTTGGCCTGGTATCCATAGCAGGACTGACATAAATCTTCTAAATCTAATTGCTCCTCCCTCTCCGTCTGTGAACCAAGAAGATGCTTTCTGAGCTATTTCCTCCTCAGCACAAATTGCTTTGGCCCAAGTCAAGCTTTTTGGCTCGTTGCTCTCATAACCAATCTATATGACTTATCTCCATCAGTCATCTTATTGTATAGAGATGGCCAAAATTAATAGAGCTTTGAGGACCTTTTGCAAATTGGATCAAGATGTTAGAGGTCCCTGGTAAACTGTTAAAGTGAGTCTTTATTATATTGAGGTATGTGCTTGTAAATGATTTGTTATATTTGTCAATTTGTCTCCAAACTTTATTCTTTATTTATAGAAAATTCAAACTGAACTTTTTTTCTCAGAAATAAAAATATCCTGAGAACCAATTGCACTCCAGATTACTTTAATCATTGCCCTTTTACCTAGTACAACTAGCAACCGGCTCATTATTGCAGATCAAATCAGCTGAGTCCACATTACTTCTAGGTCAACCCACTTCCTGTACACTTAAGAGAATAGGCTTGCATTCTACCATAAATATTGATATTGATTTTATATGGTGTATTTCGAATAGTCTATAATTTCCTTTATTTCTAATAGTCATATTAAGTTCTTTCATGATAATCCAAGTGTTTCACTGATGTAGAATGAGTTTTCAGTTGAATTAAAGAGAGAGAGAAAATCTAAAGGAAGTTGATCAAGTTGGAAATGTCATCCGACTGTCTTCTGGCTGTGCTGACACTAGAAAGTGAAGGAGTGAGCTTCAAATTACAAACATACATTACACATGTACAAACAGAAATCCCTCCCTTTACAACTTACAGATGGGTTGATAATTTACTTTGCTTGATGATATAGTTTAGGCATTCTGTTTTTACAGTTAATGTATTTCAGTCACTCCACGGCAATGTTGTTACTTTAGTGTAATGTGAGGTCATTGTAACATGGGGCCTGTCTTAATTTTGCAATGTGATGCTTGGGCTGTGTTTAAGTGGCATGAGTAGATTTCTTTCAAGGAATTTAGCAGGAGATAAAATAATAAAACAGTAGGCCTTCATGTTACAGAAGGAATCTCAAGAAAACTAAAAGTTAGGCTCATATTTGGAGAGAAATCTATATTCCAGAGAAAGTTTTGTGGAGTTTGCTTGTGCTTCCTATTTGTGGCTGAGCCAAAGTGCTTCAGCAGTAATCTTCTGTTTTGACTCCTCTTTGGCACTAGAAATTGTTTACCTGCTTTATAAGTTTGGACGAGGGGAGAAAGTATAAATAAGTATGGTTTAAAGCATCAAACTGGAACAAGATCCGCTCCGCTCCGAGTCCCCTTGGGGAGAGGACGCGGTATACAAAATTAAATATTATTATTATTATTATTAAGATCCCAAAATATGAACAACTCTTAGCTGCAGTATTTGCTTTGCTACCTGAGTTCATTCAGGGCTGCAAAAAGAGAGGGAGGGAGAGAGAGAGAGAGAGAGAGAGAGAGAGAGAGAAGAAAGCAAAAAAGAGAAGTGGGAACATAGTGGGTAGAAAAATATAAAATCCAATCAGCTTGATACCTGGTAACATCAAGGAAATATCTATATTATTATTCTGGTTCTATGGAGTAAAGAAATTGCAATCAGTAGAAAAATCATTATGTTTTACAATATGTATTCTATGCCACAGGATAGAAGAATGTAATGATGATATTTGAGAAGGTTCCAATATCCCAGCAATTATCCTTAAATATCTATAAAGTTTATGTCTTTAGTAAAATGCAGCAGATTTGAGGATTCATAGTGATTGCTCCCTCATCCTCCCATAGGAGAAATCTTTCCCACAAATTTCCCCCAAGAGTTCCTATAAACCAGAGACTCGTACATATTTCCATTGAAGCAAAGATTGTGTATATTATGTATATCCTCTGTATAGGCAAATTAGTATACAAATATCATATACAATCAAATTAAAAACTGATTGCGGCAGCATATTTTGATTTAATGTAACAGCAAATCACGTGTTGAATGATTTATTAGTTTTATTAGTTTGAAATAACTAAGTACTTAGATTAAATTAAATAAAAACTTTGCCTGTAGTGATGACAAAAAAAAAGCACACAAATACACAAAAGGACCACAAAAGCTAAGACAAGACAGCAAGGGAATGTGCACAGGAGCTACCACATGACTAATATGTGACCCTTTGTTTTGATTGAAAAGGGTGGCAAAGTCACGAGGCAACTGGTACAAGTTCTAACTTGCACATCGAGTACTAAACAAACGATGAATACCAGGGCAACATTTTCTCGTCAAAATGTGAAACTAGAGTTTCAGAGCAGATGAGTACGAAGATATGACTGTAATTTTGCACGGAGATCAAATAAAAAGAAAAAAGAATCTAAGGAAACTGCTGTATTATTATAAAACCATGACCCCCCCAAATATTTGGACTCAGGGAGCCGTTCCATGGAGAAAGGGTTTTCTGTGAACCGGAAGAATGTTTTTTGCACACTGCCTGCATCCTGTGGATGGAACTTTACTTGTTTGCATGACCCAAGTTGCTGGCATGCCACAGCCTAGTGCCAGTCCACCAGTGGTGGGTTTCTGCAGGCTCACACCTACTCGCGAGAGCCGGTTGGTGAAATTTAGAGAACTGGTGAGAGGGGGTTCCACCGGTGTACCTGGAAGTAAATCTGGCCCGCCACTGCCAGTGACCCAACGGGAAGGAAAGGAAGGGAAAGAAAGGAAGAAAGGAAAGGAAAGGAAAGGAAAGGAAAGGAAAGAAAGAAAGAAAGAAAGAAAGAAA